>CM069407.1:310741646-312176962 GCA_035609135.1 Eleutherodactylus coqui
TGGACCCCACCAGATGACCTATACTGTGGCCGTCCATTAAAGGGGCCGGACAGAAGGGACAGCGCCGCACGCCCCAACACCCCTCACTTAGGTGATGTGGACCCCACCAGATGACCTACACTGAGGCCGTCCATTAAAGGGGCCGGACAGAAGGGACAGCGCTGCACGCCCCAACACCCCTCACTTAGGTGATGTGGACCCCACCAGATGACCTATACTGCGGCCGTCCATTATAGGGCCGGACAGAAGGGACAGCGCTGCACACCCCAACACCCCTCACTTAGGTGATGTGGACCCCACCAGATGACCTATACTGCGGCCGTCCATTAAAGGGGCCGGACAGAAGGGACAGCGCTGCACACCCCAACACCCCTCACTTAGGTGATGTGGACCCCACCAGATGACCTATACTGCGGCCGTCCATTAAAGGGCCGGACAGAAGGGACAGCGCCGCACGCCCCAACACCCCTCACTTAGGGGATGTGGACCCCACCAGATGACCTACACTGAGGCCGTCCATTAAAGGGGCCGGACAGAAGGGACAGCGCCGCACACCCCAACACCCCTCACTTAGGTGATGTGGACCCCACCAGATGACCTATACTGAGGCCGTCCATTAAAGGGGCCGGACAGAAGGGACAGCGCTGCACACCCCAACACCCCTCACTTAGGTGATGTGGACCCCACCAGATGACCTATACTGAGGCCGTCCATTATAGGGGCCGGACAGAAGGGACAGCGCCGCACGCCCCAACACCCCTCACATGGGTGATGCGGACCCCACCAGATGACCTATACTGAGGCCGTCCATTAAAGGGGCCGGACAGAAGGGACAGCGCTGCACGCCCCAACACCCCTCACTTAGGGGATGTGGACCCCACCAGATGACCTACACTGCGGCCGTCCATTAAAGGGGCCGGACAGAAGGGACAGCGCTGCACGCCCCAGCACCCCTCACTTAGGGGATGTGGACTCCACCAGATGACCTATACTGCGGCCGTCCATTATAGGGGCCGGACAGAAGGGACAGCGCCGCACGCCCCAACACCCCTCACTTAGGGGATGTGGACCCCACCAGATGACCTACACTGCGGCCGTCCATTAAAGGGGCCGGACAGAAGGGACAGCGCTGCACGCCCCAGCACCCCTCACTTAGGGGATGCGGACCCCACCAGATGACCTATACTGAGGCCGTCCATTAAAGGGGCCGGACAGAAGGGACAGCGCTGCACGCCCCAACACCCCTCACTTAGGGGATGTGGACCCCACCAGATGACCTACACTGCGGCCGTCCATTAAAGGGGCCGGACAGAAGGGACAGCGCTGCACACCCCAACACCCCTCACTTAGGTGATGTGGACCCCACCAGATGACCTATACTGTGGCCGTCCATTAAAGGGGCCGGACAGAAGGGACAGCGCCGCACGCCCCAACACCCCTCACTTAGGTGATGTGGACCCCACCAGATGACCTACACTGAGGCCGTCCATTAAAGGGGCCGGACAGAAGGGACAGCGCTGCACGCCCCAACACCCCTCACTTAGGTGATGTGGACCCCACCAGATGACCTATACTGCGGCCGTCCATTATAGGGGCCGGACAGAAGGGACAGCGCTGCACACCCCAACACCCCTCACTTAGGTGATGTGGACCCCACCAGATGACCTATACTGCGGCCGTCCATTAAAGGGGCCGGACAGAAGGGACAGCGCTGCACACCCCAACACCCCTCACTTAGGTGATGTGGACCCCACCAGATGACTTACACTGAGGCCGTCCATTATAGGGGCCGGACAGAAGGGACAGCGCCGCACGCCCCAACACCCCTCACTTAGGTGATGTGGACCCCACCAGATGACCTACACTGAGGCCGTCCATTATAGGGGCCGGACAGAAGGGACAGCGCTGCACGCCCCAACACCCCTCACTTAGGTGATGTGGACCCCACTAGATGACGTACACTGAGGCCGTCCATTAAAGGGGCCGGACAGAAGGGACAGCACCGCACGCCCCAACACCCCTCACTTAGGGGATGTGGACCCCACCAGATGACCTACACTGAGGCCGTCCATTAAAGGGGCCGGACAGAAGGGACAGCACCGCACGCCCCAACACCCCTCACTTAGGTGATGTGGACCCCACCAGATGACCTATACTGCGGCCGTCCATTAAAGGGGCCGGAAAGAAGGGACAGCGCCGCACGCCCCAACACCCCTCACTTAGGGGATGTGGACCCCACCAGATGACCTACACTGAGGCCGTCCATTAAAGGGGCCGGACAGAAGGGACAGCGCCGCACGCCCCAACACCCCTCACATAGGTGATGTGGACCCCACCAGATGACCTACACTGAGGCCGTCCATTATAGGGGCCGGACAGAAGGGACAGCGCCGCACGCCCCAACACCCCTCACTTAGGTGATGTGGACACCACCAGATGACCTACACTGAGGCCGTCCATTAAAGGGGCCGGACAGAAGGGACAGCGCTGCACACCCCAACACCCCTCACTTAGGTGATGTGGACCCCACCAGATGACCTATACTGCGGCCGTCCATTAAAGGGGCCGGACAGAAGGGACAGCGCTGCACACCCCAACACCCCTCACTTAGGTGATGTGGACCCCACCAGATGACCTATACTGAGGCCGTCCATTATAGGGGCCGGACAGAAGGGACAGCGCCGCACGCCCCAACACCCCTCACATGGGTGATGCGGACCCCACCAGATGACCTATACCGAGGCCGTCCATTAAAGGGGCCGGACAGAAGGGACAGCGCTGCACGCCCCAACACCCCTCACTTAGGGGATGTGGACCCCACCAGATGACCTACACTGCGGCCGTCCATTAAAGGGGCCGGACAGAAGGGACAGCGCTGCACGCCCCAACACCCCTCACTTAGGTGATGTGGACCCCACCAGATGACCTATACTGCGGCCGTCCATTATAGGGGCCGGACAGAAGGGACAGCGCCGCACGCCCCAACACCCCTCACTTAGGTGATGTGGACCCCACCAGATGACCTATACTGAGGCCGTCCATTAAAGGGGCCGGACAGAAGGGACAGCGCTGCACACCCCAACACCCCTCACTTAGGTGATGTGGACCCCACCAGATGACCTATACTGAGGCCGTCCATTATAGGGGCCGGACAGAAGGGACAGCGCCGCACGCCCCAACACCCCTCACATGGGTGATGCGGACCCCACCAGATGACCTATACTGAGGCCGTCCATTAAAGGGGCCGGACAGAAGGGACAGCGCTGCACGCCCCAACACCCCTCACTTAGGGGATGTGGACCCCACCAGATGACCTACACTGCGGCCGTCCATTAAAGGGGCCGGACAGAAGGGACAGCGCTGCACGCCCCAGCACCCCTCACTTAGGGGATGTGGACTCCACCAGATGACCTATACTGCGGCCGTCCATTATAGGGGCCGGACAGAAGGGACAGCGCCGCACGCCCCAACACCCCTCACATGGGTGATGCGGACCCCACCAGATGACCTATACCGAGGCCGTCCATTAAAGGGGCCGGACAGAAGGGACAGCGCTGCACGCCCCAACACCCCTCACTTAGGGGATGTGGACCCCACCAGATGACCTACACTGCGGCCGTCCATTAAAGGGGCCGGACAGAAGGGACAGCGCTGCACGCCCCAACACCCCTCACTTAGGTGATGTGGACCCCACCAGATGACCTATACTGCGGCCGTCCATTATAGGGGCCGGACAGAAGGGACAGCGCCGCACGCCCCAACACCCCTCACTTAGGTGATGTGGACCCCACCAGATGACCTATACTGAGGCCGTCCATTAAAGGGGCCGGACAGAAGGGACAGCGCTGCACACCCCAACACCCCTCACTTAGGTGATGTGGACCCCACCAGATGACCTATACTGAGGCCGTCCATTATAGGGGCCGGACAGAAGGGACAGCGCCGCACGCCCCAACACCCCTCACATGGGTGATGCGGACCCCACCAGATGACCTATACTGAGGCCGTCCATTAAAGGGGCCGGACAGAAGGGACAGCGCTGCACGCCCCAACACCCCTCACTTAGGGGATGTGGACCCCACCAGATGACCTACACTGCGGCCGTCCATTAAAGGGGCCGGACAGAAGGGACAGCGCTGCACGCCCCAGCACCCCTCACTTAGGGGATGTGGACTCCACCAGATGACCTATACTGCGGCCGTCCATTATAGGGGCCGGACAGAAGGGACAGCGCCGCACGCCCCAACACCCCTCACTTAGGGGATGTGGACCCCACCAGATGACCTATACTGCGGCCGTCCATTATAGGGGCCGGACAGAAGGGACAGCGCTGCACACCCCAACACCCCTCACTTAGGTGATGTGGACCCCACCAGATGACCTATACTGCGGCCGTCCATTAAAGGGGCCGGACAGAAGGGACAGCGCTGCACACCCCAACACCCCTCACTTAGGTGATGTGGACCCCACCAGATGACCTATACTGCGGCCGTCCATTAAAGGGGCCGGACAGAAGGGACAGCGCCGCACGCCCCAACACCCCTCACTTAGGGGATGTGGACCCCACCAGATGACCTACACTGAGGCCGTCCATTAAAGGGGCCGGACAGAAGGGACAGCGCCGCACACCCCAACACCCCTCACTTAGGTGATGTGGACCCCACCAGATGACCTATACTGAGGCCGTCCATTAAAGGGGCCGGACAGAAGGGACAGCGCTGCACACCCCAACACCCCTCACTTAGGTGATGTGGACCCCACCAGATGACCTATACTGAGGCCGTCCATTAAAGGGGCCGGACAGAAGGGACAGCGCCGCACGCCCCAACACCCCTCACTTAGGGGATGCGGACCCCACCAGATGACCTATACTGAGGCCGTCCATTAAAGGGGCCGGACAGAAGGGACAGCGCTGCACGCCCCAACACCCCTCACTTAGGGGATGTGGACCCCACCAGATGACCTACACTGCGGCCGTCCATTAAAGGGGCCGGACAGAAGGGACAGCGCTGCACGCCCCAGCACCCCTCACTTAGGGGATGTGGACTCCACCAGATGACCTATACTGCGGCCGTCCATTATAGGGGCCGGACAGAAGGGACAGCGCCGCACGCCCCAACACCCCTCACTTAGGGGATGTGGACCCCACCAGATGACCTACACTGCGGCCGTCCATTAAAGGGGCCGGACAGAAGGGACAGCGCTGCACGCCCCAGCACCCCTCACTTAGGGGATGCGGACCCCACCAGATGACCTATACTGAGGCCGTCCATTAAAGGGGCCGGACAGAAGGGACAGCGCTGCACGCCCCAACACCCCTCACTTAGGGGATGTGGACCCCACCAGATGACCTACACTGCGGCCGTCCATTAAAGGGGCCGGACAGAAGGGACAGCGCTGCACACCCCAACACCCCTCACTTAGGTGATGTGGACCCCACCAGATGACCTATACTGTGGCCGTCCATTAAAGGGGCCGGACAGAAGGGACAGCGCCGCACGCCCCAACACCCCTCACTTAGGTGATGTGGACCCCACCAGATGACCTACACTGAGGCCGTCCATTAAAGGGGCCGGACAGAAGGGACAGCGCTGCACGCCCCAACACCCCTCACTTAGGTGATGTGGACCCCACCAGATGACCTATACTGCGGCCGTCCATTATAGGGGCCGGACAGAAGGGACAGCGCTGCACACCCCAACACCCCTCACTTAGGTGATGTGGACCCCACCAGATGACCTATACTGCGGCCGTCCATTAAAGGGGCCGGACAGAAGGGACAGCGCTGCACACCCCAACACCCCTCACTTAGGTGATGTGGACCCCACCAGATGACCTATACTGCGGCCGTCCATTAAAGGGGCCGGACAGAAGGGACAGCGCCGCACGCCCCAACACCCCTCACTTAGGGGATGTGGACCCCACCAGATGACCTACACTGAGGCCGTCCATTAAAGGGGCCGGACAGAAGGGACAGCGCCGCACACCCCAACACCCCTCACTTAGGTGATGTGGACCCCACCAGATGACCTACACTGAGGCCGTCCATTAAAGGGGCTGGACAGAAGGGACAGCGCTGCACACCCCAACACCCCTCACTTAGGTGATGTGGACCCCACCAGATGACCTACACTGAGGCCGTCCATTATAGGGGCCGGACAGAAGGGACAGCGCCGCACGCCCCAACACCCCTCACTTAGGTGATGTGGACCCCACCAGATGACTTACACTGAGGCCGTCCATTATAGGGGCCGGACAGAAGGGACAGCGCCGCACGCCCCAACACCCCTCACTTAGGTGATGTGGACCCCACCAGATGACCTACACTGAGGCCGTCCATTATAGGGGCCGGACAGAAGGGACAGCGCTGCACGCCCCAACACCCCTCACTTAGGTGATGTGGACCCCACCAGATGACGTACACTGAGGCCGTCCATTAAAGGGGCCGGACAGAAGGGACAGCACCGCACGCCCCAACACCCCTCACTTAGGGGATGTGGACCCCACCAGATGACCTACACTGAGGCCGTCCATTAAAGGGGCCGGACAGAAGGGACAGCGCCGCACGCCCCAACACCCCTCACTTAGGTGATGTGGACCCCACCAGATGACCTATACTGCGGCCGTCCATTAAAGGGGCCGGAAAGAAGGGACAGCGCCGCACGCCCCAACACCCCTCACTTAGGGGATGTGGACCCCACCAGATGACCTACACTGAGGCCGTCCATTAAAGGGGTCGGACAGAAGGGACAGCGCCGCACACCCCAACACCCCTCACTTAGGTGATGTGGACCCCACCAGATGACCTACACTGAGGCCGTCCATTAAAGGGGCTGGACAGAAGGGACAGCGCTGCACACCCCAACACCCCTCACTTAGGTGATGTGGACCCCACCAGATGACCTACACTGAGGCCGTCCATTATAGGGGCCGGACAGAAGGGACAGCGCCGCACGCCCCAACACCCCTCACTTAGGTGATGTGGACCCCACCAGATGACTTACACTGAGGCCGTCCATTATAGGGGCCGGACAGAAGGGACAGCGCCGCACGCCCCAACACCCCTCACTTAGGTGATGTGGACCCCACCAGATGACCTACACTGAGGCCGTCCATTATAGGGGCCGGACAGAAGGGACAGCGCTGCACGCCCCAACACCCCTCACTTAGGTGATGTGGACCCCACCAGATGACGTACACTGAGGCCGTCCATTAAAGGGGCCGGACAGAAGGGACAGCACCGCACGCCCCAACACCCCTCACTTAGGGGATGTGGACCCCACCAGATGACCTACACTGAGGCCGTCCATTATAGGGGCCGGACAGAAGGGACAGCGCCGCACGCCCCAACACCCCTCACATGGGTGATGTGGACCCCACCAGATGACCTACACTGAGGCCATCCATTAAAGGGGCCGGACAGAAGGGACAGCGCTGCACGCCCCAACACCCCTCACTTAGGTGATGTGGACCCCACCAGATGACCTATACTGAGGCTGTCCATTAAAGGGGCCGGACAGAAGGGACAGCGCCGCAGGCCCCAACACCCCTCACTTAGGTGATGTGGACCCCACCAGATGACCTACACTGAGGCCGTCCATTATAGGGGCCGGAAAGAAGGGACAGCGCCGCACACCCCAACACCCCTCACTAAGGTGATGTGGACCCCACCAGATGACCTATACTGAGGCCGTCCATTATAGGGGCCGGACAGAAGGGACAGCGCCGCATACCCCAACACCCCTCACTTAGGGGATGTGGACCCCACCAGATGACCTACACTGCAGCCGTCCGTTATAGGGGCCGGACAGAAGGGACAGCGCCGCACGCCCCAACACCCCTCACTTAGGTGATGTGGACCCCACCAGATGACCTACACTGTGGCCGTCCATTATAGGGGCCGGACAGAAGGGACAGCGCCTCACGCCCCAACACCCCTCACTTAGGTGATGTGGACCCCACCAGATGACCTACACTGAGGCCGTCCATTATAGGGGCCGGACAGAAGGGACAGCGCTGCACGCCCCAACACCCCTCACTTAGGTGATGTGGACCCCACCAGATGACCTACACTGAGGCCGTCCATTATAGGGGCCGGACAGAAGGGACAGCGCCGCACGTCCCAACACCCCTCACATGGGTGATGTGGACCCCACCAGATGACCTATACTGAGGCCCTCCATTAAAGGGGCCGGACAGAAGGGACAGCGCTGCACGCCCCAACACCCCTCACTTAGGTGATGTGGACCCCACCAGATGACCTATACTGAGGCTGTCCATTAAAGGGGCCGGACAGAAGGGACAGCGCCGCAGGCCCCAACACCCCTCACTTAGGTGATGTGGACCCCACCAGATGACCTACACTGAGGCCGTCCATTATAGGGGCCGGAAAGAAGGGACAGCGCCGCACACCCCAACACCCCTCACTAAGGTGATGTGGACCCCACCAGATGACCTATACTGAGGCCGTCCATTATAGGGGCCGGACAGAAGGGACAGCGCCGCATACCCCAACACCCCTCACTTAGGGGATGTGGACCCCACCAGATGACCTACACTGCAGCCGTCCGTTATAGGGGCCGGACAGAAGGGACAGCGCCGCACGCCCCAACACCCCTCACTTAGGTGATGTGGACCCCACCAGATGACCTACACTGTGGCCGTCCATTATAGGGGCCGGACAGAAGGGACAGCGCCTCACGCCCCAACACCCCTCACTTAGGTGATGTGGACCCCACCAGATGACCTACACTGAGGCCGTCCATTATAGGGGCCGGACAGAAGGGACAGCGCTGCACGCCCCAACACCCCTCACTTAGGTGATGTGGACCCCACCAGATGACCTACACTGAGGCCGTCCATTATAGGGGCCGGACAGAAGGGACAGCGCCGCACGTCCCAACACCCCTCACATGGGTGATGTGGACCCCACCAGATGACCTATACTGAGGCCCTCCATTAAAGGGGCCGGACAGAAGGGACAGCGCCGCACGCCCCAACACCCCACACTTAGGGGATGTGGACCCCACCAGATGACCTATACTGCGGCTGTCCATTATAGGGGCCGGACAGAAGGGACAGCGCCACACACCCCAACACCCCTCACTTAGGTGATGTGGACCCCACCAGATGACCTATACTGAGGCCGTCCATTATAGGGGCCGGACAGAAGGGACAGCGCTGCACGCCCCAACACCCCTCACTTAGGTGATGTGGACCCCACCAGATGACCTATACTGCGGCGGTCCATTAAAGGGGCCGGACAGAAGGGACAGCGCTGCACACCCCAACACCCCTCACTTAGGTGATGTGGACCCCACCAGATGACCTACACTGAGGCCGTCCATTAAAGGGGCCGGACAGAAGGGACAGCGCCGCACGCTCCAACACCCCTCACATGGGAGATGTGGACCCCACCAGATGACCTACACTGAGGCCGTCCATTAAAGGGGCCGGACAGAAGGGACAGCGCCGCACGCCCCAACACCCCTCACATAGGTGATGTGGACCCCACCAGATGACCTACACTGAGGCCATCCATTATAGGGGCCGGACAGAAGGGACAGCGCCGCACGCCCCAACACCCCTCACTTAGGTGATGTGGACCCCACCAGATGACCTACACTGAGGCCGTCCATTATAGGGGCCGGACAGAAGGGACAGCGCCGCACGTCCCAACACCCCTCACATGGGTGATGTGGACCCCACCAGATGACCTATACTGAGGCCCTCCATTAAAGGGGCCGGACAGAAGGGACAGCGCCGCACGCCCCAACACCCCACACTTAGGGGATGTGGACCCCACCAGATGACCTATACTGCGGCTGTCCATTATAGGGGCCGGACAGAAGGGACAGCGCCACACACCCCAACACCCCTCACTTAGGTGATGTGGACCCCACCAGATGACCTATACTGAGGCCGTCCATTATAGGGGCCGGACAGAAGGGACAGCGCTGCACGCCCCAACACCCCTCACTTAGGTGATGTGGACCCCACCAGATGACCTATACTGCGGCGGTCCATTAAAGGGGCCGGACAGAAGGGACAGCGCTGCACACCCCAACACCCCTCACTTAGGTGATGTGGACCCCACCAGATGACCTATACTGAGGCCGTCCATTATAGGGGCCGGACAGAAGGGACAGCGCCGCACGCTCCAACACCCCTCACATGGGAGATGTGGACCCCACCAGATGACCTACACTGAGGCCGTCCATTAAAGGGGCCGGACAGAAGGGACAGCGCCGCACGCCCCAACACCCCTCACTTAGGTGATGTGGACCCCACCAGATGACCTACACTGAGGCCGTCCATTATAGGGGCCGGACAGAAGGGACAGCGCCGCACGCCCCAACACCCCTCACTTAGGTGATGTGGACCCCACCAGATGACCTACACTGAGGCCGTCCATTATAGGGGCCGGACAGAAGGGACAGCGCCGCACGTCCCAACACCCCTCACATGGGTGATGTGGACCCCACCAGATGACCTATACTGAGGCCCTCCATTAAAGGGGCCGGACAGAAGGGACAGCGCCGCACGCCCCAACACCCCACACTTAGGGGATGTGGACACCACCAGATGACCTATACTGCGGCTGTCCATTATAGGGGCCGGACAGAAGGGACAGCGCCACACACCCCAACACCCCTCACTTAGGTGATGTGGACCCCACCAGATGACCTATACTGAGGCCGTCCATTATAGGGGCCGGACAGAAGGGACAGTGCTGCACGCCCCAACACCCCTCACTTAGGTGATGTGGACCCCACCAGATGACCTATACTGCGGCGGTCCATTAAAGGGGCCGGACAGAAGGGACAGCGCTGCACACCCCAACACCCCTCACTTAGGTGATGTGGACCCCACCAGATGACCTATACTGAGGCCGTCCATTATAGGGGCCGGACAGAAGGGACAGCGCCGCACGCTCCAACACCCCTCACATGGGAGATGTGGACCCCACCAGATGACCTACACTGAGGCCGTCCATTAAAGGGGCCGGACAGAAGGGACAGCGCCGCACGCCCCAACACCCCTCACATAGGTGATGTGGACCCCACCAGATGACCTACACTGAGGCCGTCCATTATAGGGGCCGGACAGAAGGGACAGCGCCGCACGCCCCAACACCCCTCACTTAGGTGATGTGGACACCACCAGATGACCTACACTGAGGCCGTCCATTAAAGGGGCCGGACAGAAGGGACAGCGCTGCACACCCCAACACCCCTCACTTAGGTGATGTGGACCCCACCAGATGACCTATACTGAGGCCCTCCATTAAAGGGGCCGGACAGAAGGGACAGCGCCGCACGCCCCAACACCCCACACTTAGGGGATGTGGACCCCACCAGATGACCTATACTGCGGCTGTCCATTATAGGGGCCGGACAGAAGGGACAGCGCCACACACCCCAACACCCCTCACTTAGGTGATGTGGACCCCACCAGATGACCTATACTGAGGCCGTCCATTATAGGGGCCGGACAGAAGGGACAGCGCTGCACGCCCCAACACCCCTCACTTAGGTGATGTGGACCCCACCAGATGACCTATACTGCGGCGGTCCATTAAAGGGGCCGGACAGAGAAGGGACAGCGCTGCACACCCCAACACCCCTCACTTAGGTGATGTGGACCCCACCAGATGACCTACACTGAGGCCGTCCATTAAAGGGGCCGGACAGAAGGGACAGCGCCGCACGCTCCAACACCCCTCACATGGGAGATGTGGACCCCACCAGATGACCTACACTGAGGCCGTCCATTAAAGGGGCCGGACAGAAGGGACAGCGCCGCACGCCCCAACACCCCTCACATAGGTGATGTGGACCCCACCAGATGACCTACACTGAGGCCATCCATTATAGGGGCCGGACAGAAGGGACAGCCGCACGCCCCAACACCCCTCACTTAGGTGATGTGGACCCCCCACCAGATGACCTACACTGAGGCCGTCCATTATAGGGGCCGGACAGAAGGGACAGCGCCGCACGTCCCAACACCCCTCACATGGGTGATGTGGACCCCACCAGATGACCTATACTGAGGCCCTCCATTAAAGGGGCCGGACAGAAGGGACAGCGCCGCACGCCCCAACACCCCACACTTAGGGGATGTGGACCCCACCAGATGACCTATACTGCGGCTGTCCATTATAGGGGCCGGACAGAAGGGACAGCGCCACACACCCCAACACCCCTCACTTAGGTGATGTGGACCCCACCAGATGACCTATACTGAGGCCGTCCATTATAGGGGCCGGACAGAAGGGACAGCGCTGCACGCCCCAACACCCCTCACTTAGGTGATGTGGACCCCACCAGATGACCTATACTGCGGCGGTCCATTAAAGGGGCCGGACAGAAGGGACAGCGCTGCACACCCCAACACCCCTCACTTAGGTGATGTGGACCCCACCAGATGACCTATACTGAGGCCGTCCATTATAGGGGCCGGACAGAAGGGACAGCGCCGCACGCTCCAACACCCCTCACATGGGAGATGTGGACCCCACCAGATGACCTACACTGAGGCCGTCCATTAAAGGGGCCGGACAGAAGGGACAGCGCCGCACGCCCCAACACCCCTCACTTAGGTGATGTGGACCCCACCAGATGACCTACACTGAGGCCGTCCATTATAGGGGCCGGACAGAAGGGACAGCGCCGCACGCCCCAACACCCCTCACTTAGGTGATGTGGACCCCACCAGATGACCTACACTGAGGCCGTCCATTATAGGGGCCGGACAGAAGGGACAGCGCCGCACGTCCCAACACCCCTCACATGGGTGATCTGGACCCCACCAGATGACCTATACTGAGGCCCTCCATTAAAGGGGCCGGACAGAAGGGACAGCGCCGCACGCCCCAACACCCCACACTTAGGGGATGTGGACACCACCAGATGACCTATACTGCGGCTGTCCATTATAGGGGCCGGACAGAAGGGACAGCGCCACACACCCCAACACCCCTCACTTAGGTGATGTGGACCCCACCAGATGACCTATACTGAGGCCGTCCATTATAGGGGCCGGACAGAAGGGACAGTGCTGCACGCCCCAACACCCCTCACTTAGGTGATGTGGACCCCACCAGATGACCTATACTGCGGCGGTCCATTAAAGGGTCCGGACAGAAGGGACAGCGCTGCACACCCCAACACCCCTCACTTAGGTGATGTGGACCCCACCAGATGACCTATACTGAGGCCGTCCATTATAGGGGCCGGACAGAAGGGACAGCGCCGCACGCTCCAACACCCCTCACATGGGAGATGTGGACCCCACCAGATGACCTACACTGAGGCCGTCCATTAAAGGGGCCGGACAGAAGGGACAGCGCCGCACGCCCCAACACCCCTCACATAGGTGATGTGGACACCACCAGATGACCTACACTGAGGCCGTCCATTAAAGGGGCCGGACAGAAGGGACAGCGCTGCACACCCCAACACCCCTCACTTAGGTGATGTGGACCCCACCAGATGACCTATACTGCGGCCGTCCATTAAAGGGGCCGGACAGAAGGGACAGCGCTGCACACCCCAACACCCCTCACTTAGGTGATGTGGACCCCACCAGATGACCTATACTGAGGCCGTCCATTATAGGGGCCGGACAGAAGGGACAGCGCCGCACGCCCCAACACCCCTCACATGGGTGATGCGGACCCCACCAGATGACCTATACCGAGGCCGTCCATTAAAGGGGCCGGACAGAAGGGACAGCGCCGCACGCCCCAACACCCCTCACATAGGTGATGTGGACACCACCAGATGACCTACACTGAGGCCGTCCATTAAAGGGGCCGGACAGAAGGGACAGCGCTGCACACCCCAACACCCCTCACTTAGGTGATGTGGACCCCACCAGATGACCTATACTGAGGCCGTCCATTATAGGGGCCGGACAGAAGGGACAGCGCCGCACGCCCCAACACCCCTCACATGGGTGATGCGGACCCCACCAGATGACCTATACCGAGGCCGTCCATTAAAGGGGCCGGACAGAAGGGACAGCGCTGCACGCCCCAACACCCCTCACTTAGGGGATGTGGACCCCACCAGATGACCTACACTGCGGCCGTCCATTAAAGGGGCCGGACAGAAGGGACAGCGCTGCACGCCCCAACACCCCTCACTTAGGTGATGTGGACCCCACCAGATGACCTATACTGCGGCCGTCCATTATAGTGGCCGGACAGAAGGGACAGCGCCGCACGCCCCAACACCCCTCACTTAGGTGATGTGGACCCCACCAGATGACCTATACTGAGGCCGTCCATTAAAGGGGCCGGACAGAAGGGACAGCGCTGCACACCCCAACACCCCTCACTTAGGTGATGTGGACCCCACCAGATGACCTATACTGAGGCCGTCCATTATAGGGGCCGGACAGAAGGGACAGCGCCGCACGCCCCAACACCCCTCACATGGGTGATGCGGACCCCACCAGATGACCTATACTGAGGCCGTCCATTAAAGGGGCCGGATAGAAGGGACAGCGCTGCACGCCCCAACACCCCTCACTTAGGGGATGTGGACCCCACCAGATGACCTACACTGCGGCCGTCCATTAAAGGGGCCGGACAGAAGGGACAGCGCTGCACGCCCCAGCACCCCTCACTTAGGGGATGTGGACTCCACCAGATGACCTATACTGCGGCCGTCCATTATAGGGGCCGGACAGAAGGGACAGCGCCGCACGCCCCAACACCCCTCACTTAGGGGATGTGGACCCCACCAGATGACCTACACTGCGGCCGTCCATTAAAGGGGCCGGACAGAAGGGACAGCGCTGCACGCCCCAGCACCCCTCACTTAGGGGATGCGGACCCCACCAGATGACCTATACTGAGGCCGTCCATTAAAGGGGCCGGACAGAAGGGACAGCGCTGCACGCCCCAACACCCCTCACTTAGGGGATGTGGACCCCACCAGATGACCTACACTGCGGCCGTCCATTAAAGGGGCCGGACAGAAGGGACAGCGCTGCACACCCCAACACCCCTCACTTAGGTGATGTGGACCCCACCAGATGACCTATACTGTGGCCGTCCATTAAAGGGGCCGGACAGAAGGGACAGCGCCGCACGCCCCAACACCCCTCACTTAGGTGATGTGGACCCCACCAGATGACCTACACTGAGGCCGTCCATTAAAGGGGCCGGACAGAAGGGACAGCGCTGCACGCCCCAACACCCCTCACTTAGGTGATGTGGACCCCACCAGATGACCTATACTGCGGCCGTCCATTATAGGGGCCGGACAGAAGGGACAGCGCTGCACACCCCAACACCCCTCACTTAGGTGATGTGGACCCCACCAGATGACCTATACTGCGGCCGTCCATTAAAGGGGCCGGACAGAAGGGACAGCGCTGCACACCCCAACACCCCTCACTTAGGTGATGTGGACCCCACCAGATGACCTATACTGCGGCCGTCCATTAAAGGGGCCGGACAGAAGGGACAGCGCCGCACGCCCCAACACCCCTCACTTAGGGGATGTGGACCCCACCAGATGACCTACACTGAGGCCGTCCATTAAAGGGGCCGGACAGAAGGGACAGCGCCGCACACCCCAACACCCCTCACTTAGGTGATGTGGACCCCACCAGATGACCTATACTGAGGCCGTCCATTAAAGGGGCCGGACAGAAGGGACAGCGCTGCACACCCCAACACCCCTCACTTAGGTGATGTGGACCCCACCAGATGACCTATACTGAGGCCGTCCATTATAGGGGCCGGACAGAAGGGACAGCGCCGCACGCCCCAACACCCCTCACATGGGTGATGCGGACCCCACCAGATGACCTATACTGAGGCCGTCCATTAAAGGGGCCGGACAGAAGGGACAGCGCTGCACGCCCCAACACCCCTCACTTAGGGGATGTGGACCCCACCAGATGACCTACACTGCGGCCGTCCATTAAAGGGGCCGGACAGAAGGGACAGCGCTGCACGCCCCAGCACCCCTCACTTAGGGGATGTGGACTCCACCAGATGACCTATACTGCGGCCGTCCATTATAGGGGCCGGACAGAAGGGACAGCGCCGCACGTCCCAACACCCCTCACTTAGGGGATGTGGACCCCACCAGATGACCTACACTGCGGCCGTCCATTAAAGGGGCCGGACAGAAGGGACAGCGCTGCACGCCCCAGCACCCCTCACTTAGGGGATGCGGACCCCACCAGATGACCTATACTGAGGCCGTCCATTAAAGGGGCCGGACAGAAGGGACAGCGCTGCACGCCCCAACACCCCTCACTTAGGGGATGTGGACCCCACCAGATGACCTACACTGCGGCCGTCCATTAAAGGGGCCGGACAGAAGGGACAGCGCTGCACACCCCAACACCCCTCACTTAGGTGATGTGGACCCCACCAGATGACCTATACTGTGGCCGTCCATTAAAGGGGCCGGACAGAAGGGACAGCGCCGCACGCCCCAACACCCCTCACTTAGGTGATGTGGACCCCACCAGATGACCTACACTGAGGCCGTCCATTAAAGGGGCCGGACAGAAGGGACAGCGCTGCACGCCCCAACACCCCTCACTTAGGTGATGTGGACCCCACCAGATGACCTATACTGCGGCCGTCCATTATAGGGGCCGGACAGAAGGGACAGCGCTGCACACCCCAACACCCCTCACTTAGGTGATGTGGACCCCACCAGATGACCTATACTGCGGCCGTCCATTAAAGGGGCCGGACAGAAGGGACAGCGCTGCACACCCCAACACCCCTCACTTAGGTGATGTGGACCCCACCAGATGACTTACACTGAGGCCGTCCATTATAGGGGCCGGACAGAAGGGACAGCGCCGCACGCCCCA
Organism: Eleutherodactylus coqui; assembly: GCA_035609135.1. NCBI lineage: Eukaryota > Metazoa > Chordata > Amphibia > Anura > Eleutherodactylidae > Eleutherodactylus > Eleutherodactylus coqui. The sequence continues at coordinate 310,758,504 of CM069407.1, forward strand.
ACACCCCTCACTTAGGTGATGTGGACCCCACCAGATGACCTACACTGAGGCCGTCCATTATAGGGGCCGGACAGAAGGGACAGCGCTGCACGCCCCAACACCCCTCACTTAGGTGATGTGGACCCCACTAGATGACGTACACTGAGGCCGTCCATTAAAGGGGCCGGACAGAAGGGACAGCACCGCACGCCCCAACACCCCTCACTTAGGGGATGTGGACCCCACCAGATGACCTACACTGAGGCCGTCCATTAAAGGGGCCGGACAGAAGGGACAGCACCGCACGCCCCAACACCCCTCACTTAGGTGATGTGGACCCCACCAGATGACCTATACTGCGGCCGTCCATTAAAGGGGCCGGAAAGAAGGGACAGCGCCGCACGCCCCAACACCCCTCACTTAGGGGATGTGGACCCCACCAGATGACCTACACTGAGGCCGTCCATTAAAGGGGTCGGACAGAAGGGACAGCGCCGCACACCCCAACACCCCTCACTTAGGTGATGTGGACCCCACCAGATGACCTACACTGAGGCCGTCCATTAAAGGGGCTGGACAGAAGGGACAGCGCTGCACACCCCAACACCCCTCACTTAGGTGATGTGGACCCCACCAGATGACCTACACTGAGGCCGTCCATTATAGGGGCCGGACAGAAGGGACAGCGCCGCACGCCCCAACACCCCTCACTTAGGTGATGTGGACCCCACCAGATGACTCACACTGAGGCCGTCCATTATAGGGGCCGGACAGAAGGGACAGCGCCGCACGCCCCAACACCCCTCACTTAGGTGATGTGGACCCCACCAGATGACCTACACTGAGGCCGTCCATTATAGGGGCCGGACAGAAGGGACAGCGCTGCACGCCCCAACACCCCTCACTTAGGTGATGTGGACCCCACCAGATGACGTACACTGAGGCCGTCCATTAAAGGGGCCGGACAGAAGGGACAGCACCGCACGCCCCAACACCCCTCACTTAGGGGATGTGGACCCCACCAGATGACCTACACTGAGGCCGTCCATTATAGGGGCCGGACAGAAGGGACAGCGCCGCACGCCCCAACACCCCTCACATGGGTGATGTGGACCCCACCAGATGACCTACACTGAGGCCATCCATTAAAGGGGCCGGACAGAAGGGACAGCGCTGCACGCCCCAACACCCCTCACTTAGGTGATGTGGACCCCACCAGATGACCTATACTGAGGCTGTCCATTAAAGGGGCCGGACAGAAGGGACAGCGCCGCAGGCCCCAACACCCCTCACTTAGGTGATGTGGACCCCACCAGATGACCTACACTGCGGCCGTCCATTATAGGGGCCGGAAAGAAGGGACAGCGCCGCACACCCCAACACCCCTCACTAAGGTGATGTGGACCCCACCAGATGACCTATACTGAGGCCGTCCATTATAGGGGCCGGACAGAAGGGACAGCGCCGCATACCCCAACACCCCTCACTTAGGGGATGTGGACCCCACCAGATGACCTACACTGCAGCCGTCCGTTATAGGGGCCGGACAGAAGGGACAGCGCCGCACGCCCCAACACCCCTCACTTAGGTGATGTGGACCCCACCAGATGACCTACACTGTGGCCGTCCATTATAGGGGCCGGACAGAAGGGACAGCGCCGCACGCCCCAACACCCCTCACTTAGGTGATGTGGACCCCACCAGATGACCTACACTGAGGCCGTCCATTATAGGGGCCGGACAGAAGGGACAGCGCTGCACGCCCCAACACCCCTCACTTAGGTGATGTGGACCCCACCAGATGACCTACACTGAGGCCGTCCATTATAGGGGCCGGACAGAAGGGACAGCGCCGCACGTCCCAACACCCCTCACATGGGTGATGTGGACCCCACCAGATGACCTATACTGAGGCCCTCCATTAAAGGGGCCGGACAGAAGGGACAGCGCCGCACGCCCCAACACCCCACACTTAGGGGATGTGGACCCCACCAGATGACCTATACTGCGGCTGTCCATTATAGGGGCCGGACAGAAGGGACAGCGCCACACACCCCAACACCCCTCACTTAGGTGATGTGGACCCCACCAGATGACCTATACTGAGGCCGTCCATTATAGGGGCCGGACAGAAGGGACAGCGCTGCACGCCCCAACACCCCTCACTTAGGTGATGTGGACCCCACCAGATGACCTATACTGCGGCGGTCCATTAAAGGGGCCGGACAGAAGGGACAGCGCTGCACACCCCAACACCCCTCACTTAGGTGATGTGGACCCCACCAGATGACCTACACTGAGGCCGTCCATTAAAGGGGCCGGACAGAAGGGACAGCGCCGCACGCTCCAACACCCCTCACATGGGAGATGTGGACCCCACCAGATGACCTACACTGAGGCCGTCCATTAAAGGGGCCGGACAGAAGGGACAGCGCCGCACGCTCCAACACCCCTCACATAGGTGATGTGGACCCCACCAGATGACCTACACTGAGGCCATCCATTATAGGGGCCGGACAGAAGGGACAGCGCCGCACGCCCCAACACCCCTCACTTAGGTGATGTGGACCCCACCAGATGACCTACACTGAGGCCGTCCATTATAGGGGCCGGACAGAAGGGACAGCGCCGCACGTCCCAACACCCCTCACATGGGTGATGTGGACCCCACCAGATGACCTATACTGAGGCCCTCCATTAAAGGGGCCGGACAGAAGGGACAGCGCCGCACGCCCCAACACCCCACACTTAGGGGATGTGGACCCCACCAGATGACCTATACTGCGGCTGTCCATTATAGGGGCCGGACAGAAGGGACAGCGCCACACACCCCAACACCCCTCACTTAGGTGATGTGGACCCCACCAGATGACCTATACTGAGGCCGTCCATTATAGGGGCCGGACAGAAGGGACAGCGCTGCACGCCCCAACACCCCTCACTTAGGTGATGTGGACCCCACCAGATGACCTATACTGCGGCGGTCCATTAAAGGGGCCGGACAGAAGGGACAGCGCTGCACACCCCAACACCCCTCACTTAGGTGATGTGGACCCCACCAGATGACCTATACTGAGGCCGTCCATTATAGGGGCCGGACAGAAGGGACAGCACCGCACGCTCCAACACCCCTCACATGGGAGATGTGGACCCCACCAGATGACCTACACTGAGGCCGTCCATTAAAGGGGCCGGACAGAAGGGACAGCGCCGCACGCCCCAACACCCCTCACATAGGTGATGTGGACCCCACCAGATGACCTACACTGAGGCCGTCCATTATAGGGGCCGGACAGAAGGGACAGCGCCGCACGCCCCAACACCCCTCACTTAGGTGATGTGGACAGCACCAGATGACCTACACTGAGGCCGTCCATTAAAGGGGCCGGACAGAAGGGACAGCGCTGCACACCCCAACACCCCTCACTTAGGTGATGTGGACCCCACCAGATGACCTATACTGCGGCCGTCCATTAAAGGGGCCGGACAGAAGGGATAGCGCTGCACACCCCAACACCCCTCACTTAGGTGATGTGGACCCCACCAGATGACCTATACTGAGGCCGTCCATTATAGGGGCCGGACAGAAGGGACAGCGCCGCACGCCCCAACACCCCTCACATGGGTGATGCGGACCCCACCAGATGACCTATACCGAGGCCGTCCATTAAAGGGGCCGGACAGAAGGGACAGCGCTGCACGCCCCAACACCCCTCACTTAGGGGATGTGGACCCCACCAGATGACCTACACTGCGGCCGTCCATTAAAGGGGCCGGACAGAAGGGACAGCGCTGCACGCCCCAACACCCCTCACTTAGGTGATGTGGACCCCACCAGATGACCTATACTGCGGCCGTCCATTATAGGGGCCGGACAGAAGGGACAGCGCCGCACGCCCCAACACCCCTCACTTAGGTGATGTGGACCCCACCAGATGACCTATACTGAGGCCATCCATTAAAGGGGCCGGACAGAAGGGACAGCGCTGCACACCCCAACACCCCTCACTTAGGTGATGTGGACCCCACCAGATGACCTATACTGAGGCCGTCCATTATAGGGGCCGGACAGAAGGGACAGCGCCGCACGCCCCAACACCCCTCACATGGGTGATGCGGACCCCACCAGATGACCTATACTGAGGCCGTCCATTAAAGGGGCCGGACAGAAGGGACAGCGCTGCACGCCCCAACACCCCTCACTTAGGGGATGTGGACCCCACCAGATGACCTACACTGCGGCCGTCCATTAAAGGGGCCGGACAGAAGGGACAGCGCTGCACGCCCCAGCACCCCTCACTTAGGGGATGTGGACTCCACCAGATGACCTATACTGCGGCCGTCCATTATAGGGGCCGGACAGAAGGGACAGCGCCGCACGCCCCAACACCCCTCACTTAGGGGATGTGGACCCCACCAGATGACCTACACTGCGGCCGTCCATTAAAGGGGCCGGACAGAAGGGACAGCGCTGCACGCCCCAGCACCCCTCACTTAGGGGATGCGGACCCCACCAGATGACCTATACTGAGGCCGTCCATTAAAGGGGCCGGACAGAAGGGACAGCGCTGCACGCCCCAACACCCCTCACTTAGGGGATGTGGACCCCACCAGATGACCTACACTGCGGCTGTCCATTAAAGGGGCCGGACAGAAGGGACAGCGCTGCACACCCCAACACCCCTCACTTAGGTGATGTGGACCCCACCAGATGACCTATACTGTGGCTGTCCATTAAAGGGGCCGGACAGAAGGGACAGCGCTGCACACCCCAACACCCCTCACTTAGGTGATGTGGACCCCACCAGATGACCTATACTGAGGCCGTCCATTATAGGGGCCGGACAGAAGGGACAGCGCCGCACGTCCCAACACCCCTCACATGGGTGATGTGGACCACACCAGATGACCTACACTGAGGCCGTCCATTAAAGGGGCCGGACAGAAGGGACAGCGCTGCACGCCCCAACACCCCTCACATAGGTGATGTGGACCCCACCAGATGACCTATACTGAGGCTGTTCATTATAGGGGCCGGACAAAAGGGACAGCGCCGCACACCCCAACACCCCTCACATGGGTGATGTGGACCCCACCAGATGACCTATACTGAGGCGGTCCATTATAGGGGCCGGACAGAAGGGACAGCGCCGCCCACCCCAACACCCCTCACTTAGGTGATGTGGACCCCACCAGATGACCTACACTGCGGCCATCCATTAAAGGGGCCGGACAGAAGGGACAGCGCTGCACACCCCAACACCCCTCACTTAGGTGATGTGGACCCCACCAGATGACCTACACTGCGGCCGTCCATTATAGGGGCCGGACAGAAGGGACAGCGCCGCACACCCCAACACCCCTCACTTAGGTAATGTGGACCCCACCAGATGACCTATACTGAGGCTGTTCATTATAGGGGCCGGACAAAAGGGACAGCGCCGCACACCCCAACACCCCTCACATGGGTGATGTGGACCCCACCAGATGACCTATACTGCGGCCGTCCATTAAAGGGGCCGGACAGAAGGGACAGCGCTGCACACCCCAACACCCCTCACTTAGGTGATGTGGACCCCACCAGATGACCTATACTGAGGCTGTTCATTATAGGGGCCGGACAGAAGGGACAGCGCTGCACACCCCAACACCCCTCACTTAGGTGATGTGGACCCCACCAGATGACCTACACTGCGGCCGTCCATTATAGGGGCCGGACAGAAGGGACAGCGCCGAACGCCCCAACACCCCTCACTTAGGTGATGTGGACCCCACCAGATGACCTATACTGAGGCGGTCCATTATAGGGGCCGGACAGAAGGGACAGCGCCGCCCACCCCAACACCCCTCACTTAGGTGATGTGGACCCCACCAGATGACCTACACTGCGGCCATCCATTAAAGGGGCCGGACAGAAGGGACAGCGCTGCACACCCCAACACCCCTCACTTAGGGGATGTGGACCCCACCAGATGACCTACACTGAGGCCGTCCATTAAAGGAGCCGGATAGAAGGGACAGCGCCGCACGCCCCAACACCCCTCATTTTGGGGATGTGGACCCCACCAGATGACCTACACTGCGGCCGTCCATTATAGGGGCCGGACAGAAGGGACAGCGCCGCACACCCCAACACCCCTCACTTAGGTGATGTGGACCCCACCAGATGACCTACACTGCGGCCGTCCATTATAGGGGCCGGACAGAAGGGACAGCGCCGCACACCCCAACACCCCTCACTTAGGTAATGTGGACCCCACCAGATGACCTATACTGAGGCTGTTCATTATAGGGGCCGGACAAAAGGGACAGCGCCGCACACCCCAACACCCCTCACATGGGTGATGTGGACCCCACCAGATGACCTATACTGAGGCCGTCCATTAAAGGGGCCGGACAGAAGGGACAGCGCCGCACGCCACAACACCCCTCACTTAGGTGATGTGGACCCCACCAGATGACCTACACTGAGGCCGTCCATTAAAGGGGCCGGACAGAAGGGACAGCGCTGCACGCCCCAACACCCCTCACTTAGGTGATGTGGACCCCACCAGATGACCTATACTGCGGCCGTCCATTATAGGGGCCGGACAGAAGGGACAGCGCTGCACACCCCAACACCCCTCACTTAGGTGATGTGGACCCCACCAGATGACCTATACTGCGGCCGTCCATTAAAGGGGCCGGACAGAAGGGACAGCGCTGCACACCCCAACACCCCTCACTTAGGTGATGTGGACCCCACCAGATGACCTATACTGAGGCTGTTCATTATAGGGGCCGGACAGAAGGGACAGCACTGCACACCCCAACACCCCTCACTTAGGTGATGTGGACCCCACCAGATGACCTACACTGCGGCCGTCCATTATAGGGGCCGGACAGAAGGGACAGCGCCGCACGCCCCAACACCCCTCACTTAGGTGATGTGGACCCCACCAGATGACCTATACTGAGGCGGTCCATTATAGGGGCCGGACAGAAGGGACAGCGCCGCACGCCCCAACACCCCTCACTTAGGTGATGTGGACCCCACCAGATGACTTACACTGAGGCCGTCCATTATAGGGGCCGGACAGAAGGGACAGCGCCGCACGCCCCAACACCCCTCACTTAGGTGATGTGGACCCCACCAGATGACCTACACTGAGGCCGTCCATTATAGGGGCCGGACAGAAGGGACAGCGCTGCACGCCCCAACACCCCTCACTTAGGTGATGTGGACCCCACCAGATGACGTACACTGAGGCCGTCCATTAAAGGGGCCGGACAGAAGGGACAGCACCGCACGCCCCAACACCCCTCACTTAGGGGATGTGGACCCCACCAGATGACCTACACTGAGGCCGTCCATTAAAGGGGCCGGACAGAAGGGACAGCACCGCACGCCCCAACACCCCTCACTTAGGTGATGTGGACCCCACCAGATGACCTATACTGCGGCCGTCCATTAAAGGGGCCGGAAAGAAGGGACAGCGCCGCACGCCCCAACACCCCTCACTTAGGGGATGTGGACCCCACCAGATGACCTACACTGAGGCCGTCCATTAAAGGGGTCGGACAGAAGGGACAGCGCCGCACACCCCAACACCCCTCACTTAGGTGATGTGGACCCCACCAGATGACCTACACTGAGGCCGTCCATTAAAGGGGCTGGACAGAAGGGACAGCGCTGCACACCCCAACACCCCTCACTTAGGTGATGTGGACCCCACCAGATGACCTACACTGAGGCCGTCCATTATAGGGGCCGGACAGAAGGGACAGCGCCGCACGCCCCAACACCCCTCACTTAGGTGATGTGGACCCCACCAGATGACTTACACTGAGGCCGTCCATTATAGGGGCCGGACAGAAGGGACAGCGCCGCACGCCCCAACACCCCTCACTTAGGTGATGTGGACCCCACCAGATGACCTACACTGAGGCCGTCCATTATAGGGGCCGGACAGAAGGGACAGCGCTGCACGCCCCAACACCCCTCACTTAGGTGATGTGGACCCCACCAGATGACGTACACTGAGGCCGTCCATTAAAGGGGCCGGACAGAAGGGACAGCACCGCACGCCCCAACACCCCTCACTTAGGTGATGTGGACCCCACCAGATGACCTACACTGAGGCCGTCCATTATAGGGGCCGGAAAGAAGGGACAGCGCCGCACACCCCAACACCCCTCACTAAGGTGATGTGGACCCCACCAGATGACCTATACTGAGGCCGTCCATTATAGGGGCCGGACAGAAGGGACAGCGCCGCATACCCCAACACCCCTCACTTAGGGGATGTGGACCCCACCAGATGACCTACACTGCAGCCGTCCGTTATAGGGGCCGGACAGAAGGGACAGCGCCGCACGCCCCAACACCCCTCACTTAGGTGATGTGGACCCCACCAGATGACCTACACTGTGGCCGTCCATTATAGGGGCCGGACAGAAGGGACAGCGCCGCACGCCCCAACACCCCTCACTTAGGTGATGTGGACCCCACCAGATGACCTACACTGAGGCCGTCCATTATAGGGGCCGGACAGAAGGGACAGCGCTGCACGCCCCAACACCCCTCACTTAGGTGATGTGGACCCCACCAGATGACCTACACTGAGGCCGTCCATTATAGGGGCCGGACAGAAGGGACAGCGCCGCACGTCCCAACACCCCTCACATGGGTGATGTGGACGCCACCAGATGACCTATACTGAGGCCCTCCATTAAAGGGGCCGGACAGAAGGGACAGCGCCGCACGCCCCAACACCCCACACTTAGGGGATGTGGACCCCACCAGATGACCAATACTGCGGCTGTCCATTATAGGGGCCGGACAGAAGGGACAGCGCCACACACCCCAACACCCCTCACTTAGGTGATGTGGACCCCACCAGATGACCTATACTGAGGCCGTCCATTATAGGGGCCGGACAGAAGGGACAGCGCTGCACGCCCCAACACCCCTCACTTAGGTGATGTGGACCCCACCAGATGACCTATACTGCGGCGGTCCATTAAAGGGGCCGGACAGAAGGGACAGCGCTGCACACCCCAACACCCCTCACGTAGGTGATGTGGACCCCACCAGATGACCTACACTGAGGCCGTCCATTAAAGGGGCCGGACAGAAGGGACAGCGCCGCACGCTCCAACACCCCTCACATGGGAGATGTGGACCCCACCAGATGACCTACACTGAGGCCGTCCATTAAAGGGGCCGGACAGAAGGGACAGCGCCGCACGTCCCAACACCCCTCACATGGGTGATGTGGACCCCACCAGATGACCTATACTGAGGCCCTCCATTAAAGGGGCCGGACAGAAGGGACAGCGCCGCACGCCCCAACACCCCACACTTAGGGGATGTGGACCCCACCAGATGACCTATACTGCGGCTGTCCATTATAGGGGCCGGACAGAAGGGACAGCGCCACACACCCCAACACCCCTCACTTAGGTGATGTGGACCCCACCAGATGACCTATACTGAGGCCGTCCATTATAGGGGCCGGACAGAAGGGACAGCGCTGCACGCCCCAACACCCCTCACTTAGGTGATGTGGACCCCACCAGATGACCTATACTGAGGCCGTCCATTATACGGGCCGGACAGAAGGGACAGCGCCGCACGCTCCAACACCCCTCACATGGGAGATGTGGACCCCACCAGATGACCTACACTGAGGCCGTCCATTAAAGGGGCCGGACAGAAGGGACAGCGCCGCACACCCCAACACCCCTCACATAGGTGATGTGGACCCCACCAGATGACCTATACTGAGGCCGTCCATTATACGGGCCGGACAGAAGGGACAGCGCCGCACGCTCCAACACCCCTCACATGGGAGATGTGGACCCCACCAGATGACCTACACTGAGGCCGTCCATTAAAGGGGCCGGACAGAAGGGACAGCGCCGCACGCCCCAACACCCCTCACATAGGTGATGTGGACCCCACCAGATGACCTACACTGAGGCCGTCCATTATAGGGGCCGGACAGAAGGGACAGCGCCGCACGCCCCAACACCCCTCACTTAGGTGATGTGGACACCACCAGATGACCTACACTGAGGCCGTCCATTAAAGGGGCCGGACAGAAGGGACAGCGCTGCACACCCCAACACCCCTCACTTAGGTGATGTGGACCCCACCAGATGACCTATACTGCGGCCGTCCATTAAAGGGGCCGGACAGAAGGGACAGCGCTGCACACCCCAACACCCCTCACTTAGGTGATGTGGACCCCACCAGATGACCTATACTGAGGCCGTCCATTATAGGGGCCGGACAGAAGGGACAGCGCCGCACGCCCCAACACCCCTCACATGGGTGATGCGGACCCCACCAGATGACCTATACCGAGGCCGTCCATTAAAGGGGCCGGACAGAAGGGACAGCGCTGCACGCCCCAACACCCCTCACTTAGGGGATGTGGACCCCACCAGATGACCTACACTGCTGCCGTGCATTAAAGGGGCCGGACAGAAGGGACAGCGCTGCACGCCCCAACACCCCTCACTTAGGTGATGTGGACCCCACCAGATGACCTATACTGCGGCCGTCCATTATAGGGGCCGGACAGGAGGGACAGCGCCGCACGCCCCAACACCCCTCACTTAGGTGATGTGGACCCCACCAGATGACCTATACTGAGGCCGTCCATTAAAGGGGCCGGACAGAAGGGACAGCGCTGCACACCCCAACACCCCTCACTTAGGTGATGTGGACCCCACCAGATGACCTATACTGAGGCCGTCCATTATAGGGGCCGGACAGAAGGGACAGCGCCGCACGCCCCAACACCCCTCACATGGGTGATGCGAACCCCACCAGATGACCTACACTGAGGCCGTCCATTAAAGGGGCCGGACAGAAGGGACAGCGCTGCACGCCCCAACACCCCTCACTTAGGGGATGTGGACCCCACCAGATGACCTACACTGCGGCCGTCCATTAAAGGGGCCGGACAGAAGGGACAGCGCTGCACACCCCAACACCCCTCACTTAGGTGATGTGGACCCCACCAGATGACCTATACTGTGGCCGTCCATTAAAGGGGCCGGACAGAAGGGACAGCGCTGCACACCCCAACACCCCTCACTTAGGTGATGTGGACCCCACCAGATGACCTATACTGAGGCCGTCCATTATAGGGGCCGGACAGAAGGGACAGCGCCGCACGTCCCAACACCCCTCACATGGGTGATGTGGACCACACCAGATGACCTACACTGAGGCCGTCCATTAAAGGGGCCGGACAGAAGGGACAGCGCTGCACGCCCCAACACCCCTCACATAGGTGATGTGGACCCCACCAGATGACCTATACTGAGGCTGTTCATTATAGGGGCCGGACAAAAGGGACAGCGCCGCACACCCCAACACCCCTCACATGGGTGATGTGGACCCCACCAGATGACCTATACTGAGGCGGTCCATTATAGGGGCCGGACAGAAGGGACAGCGCCGCCCACCCCAACACCCCTCACTTAGGTGATGTGGACCCCACCAGATGACCTACACTGCGGCCATCCATTAAAGGGGCCGGACAGAAGGGACAGCGCTGCACACCCCAACACCCCTCACTTACGGGATGTGGACCCCACCAGATGACCTACACTGAGGCCGTCCATTAAAGGAGCCGGACAGAAGGGACAGCGCCGCACGCCCCAACACCCCTCATTTTGGGGATGTGGACCCCACCAGATGACCTACACTGCGGCCGTCCATTATAGGGGCCGGACAGAAGGGACAGCGCCGCACACCCCAACACCCCTCACTTAGGTGATGTGGACCCCACCAGATGACCTACACTGCGGCCGTCCATTATAGGGGCCGGACAGAAGGGACAGCGCCGCACACCCCAACACCCCTCACTTAGGTAATGTGGACCCCACCAGATGACCTATACTGAGGCTGTTCATTATAGGGGCCGGACAAAAGGGACAGCGCTGCACGCCCCAACACCCCTCACATGGGGATGTGGACCCCACCAGATGACCTACACTGAGGCCGTCCATTAAAGGGGCCGGACAGAAGGGACAGCGCCGCACACCCCAACACCCCTCACTTAGGTGATGTGGACCCCACCAGATGACCTATACTGCGGCCGTCCATTATAGGGGCCGGACAGAAGGGACAGCGCCGCACGCCCCAACACCCCTCACTTAGGGGATGTGGACCCCACCAGATGACCTACACTGAGGCCGTCCATTAAAGGGGCCGGACAGAAGGGACAGCGCTGCACACCCCAACACCCCTCACTTAGGTGATGTGGACCCCACCAGATGACCTATACTGCGGCCGTCCATTAAAGGGGCCGGACAGAAGGGACAGCGCCGCACGCCCCAACACCCCTCACTTAGGGGATGTGGACCCCACCAGATGACCTACACTGAGGCCGTCCATTAAAGGGGCCGGACAGAAGGGACAGCGCTGCACGCCCCAACACCCCTCACTTAGGTGATGTGGACCCCACCAGATGACCTACACTGCGGCCGTCCATTAAAGGGGCCGGACAGAAGGGACAGCGCTGCACGCCCCAACACCCCTCACTTAGGGGATGTGGACCCCACCAGATGACCTATACTGCGGCCGTCCATTATAGGGGCCACACATGGATAACATAAGGTACATATATTATGGCTCCGGGAGATTCTCACCTCATACAGGCAAATATTACATCCACACGGCTCAGACTCGGGCTCCGGGCCAGGAGCATGGATGATAGAATGTCTGCAGCCTGGCCCCCGCGGTGCCACCACCCGCCTCACTGACCCCACGGCACCTTCACCCGCCTTACTGACCCCCCCCCCCGCAGCGCCATCACCCGCCTCAAAGACCCAGCGGCGCCCTCATCCGTCTCACGGACCCCCGCGGCGCCCTCACCCACCTCGCTTCCCGCTCTTTTTACCTCAGAGCGAGTCATCCCGCCTCCCATGAAGCTCCGCCAATCACGTCGCTGCTTATAGGCGCACTCAGAACTGTCCGCCGTTCTGATTGGCTGAGAGAGCTGTCCGTCAGTCACAGGTGCGCCGCGGGGTGTCGTTTGGTGACGCATTCGGTTGATAAGTATGTACTGGTCGCCTTTCAGCTGGCCGGAGCTCCTCGGAGCGGCCCCTGCGGCCCGGAGCCCGCTGCCGCCCAGATCCCCCTGCGGCCCGAAGTCGGCTGCCGCCCAGATCCCCCTGCGGCCCGGAGCCCGCTGCCGCCCAGATCCCCCTGCGGCCCGGAGCCCGCTGCCGCCCAGATCCCCCTGCGGCCCGGAGCCCGCTGCCGCCCGGAGCCCGCTGCCGCCCAGATCCCCCTGCGGCCCGGAGCCCGCTGCCGCCCAGATCCCCCTGCGGCCCGGAGCCCGCTGCCGCCCAGATCCCCCTGCGGCCCGGAGCCCCTGCCACCCAGATCCCCCTGCGGCCCGGAGCCCGCTGCCGCCCAGATCCCCCTGCGGCCCGGAGCCCCTGCCGCCCAGATCCCCCTGCGGCCCGGAGCCCCTGCCGCCCGTTATCTGCGCGGGGGAGGATAGGGATTTGTTTGATGGAATAGTCAGAGCGCTGACATTAACCCCGTGAGCCCACCTACACAGGTGGCTGACACCCGGCCCACTGCCTCGCTCACCGGTAGTCGGACAAGTGAATGAGGTGGCGGGGGGTCGTTGCAGCCGGCCGCCTCAATTCACCATCAGGGCGGCTGACGAAGCGTAATGTAACGGTGTACGAGGCGCAGTGTGTCGCGGTGAATGGAGGCGCTGAGGGCACATGGATCATCGATCACGCCAGCGGTTTTTATAGCGTGTAAAGCACCCCGCGTGTTCTATTCCGCGTATTACACGTGATAGCGCGCTATTGTTCTCAGGCGTGTACTAGACGCTGCACATACATGATTACATCACGTCTGTGCCGCATTAACACACAAGAGAGCAGGACATTTAAAGAAACCGCGTGTGTGAGATCCACTGCCGTGCGCAGTGCACCATCCATCGTGTGTGAGATCCGCTGCCGTGCGCAGTGCACCATCCATCGTGCGTGAGATCCGCTGCCGTGCGCAGTGCACCATCGTGTGTGAGATCCGCTGCTGTGCGCAGTGCACCATCGTGTGTGAGATCCGCTGCCGTGCGCAGTGCACCATCATGTGTGAGATCCGCTGCCGTGCGCAGTGCACCATCATGTGTGAGATCCGCTGCCGTGCGCAGTGCACCATCCATCGTGTGAGATCCGCTGCCGTGCGCAGTGCACCATCCATCGTGTGTGAGATCCCCTGCCGTGCGCAGTGCACCATCATGTGTGAGATCCGCTGCCGTGTGCAGTGCACCATCCATCGTGTGAGATCCGCTGCCGTGCGCAGTGCACCATCCATCGTGTGTGAGATCCGCTGCCGTGCGCAGTGCACCATCCATCGTGTGTGAGATCCGCTGCCGTGCGCAGTGCACCATCATGTGTGAGATCCGCTGCCGTGTGCAGTACACCATCGTGTGTGAGATCCGCTGCCGTGCGCAGTGCACCATCGTGCGTGAGATCCGCTGCCGTGCGCAGTGCACCATCCATCGTGTGTGAGATCCACTACCGTGCGCAGTGCACCATCCATCGTGTGTGAGATCCGCTGCCGTGCGCAGTGCACCATCATGTGTGAGATCCGCTGCCGTGCACAGTGCACCATCAAGCGTGAGATCCGCTGCCGTGCGCAGTGCATCATCGTGTGTGAGATCCGCTGCCGTGCGCAGTGCACCATCATGCGTGAGATCCGCTGCCGTGCACAGTGCACCATCGTGTGTGAGATCCGCTGCCGTGCGCAGTGCACCATCGTGTGTGAGATCCGCTGCCGTGCGCAGTGCACCATCGTGTGTGAGATCCGCTGCCGTGCGCAGTGCACCATCGTGTGTGAGATCCGCTGCCGTGCGCAGTGCACCATCGTGTGTGAGATCCGCTGCCGTGCGCAGTGCACCATCGTGTGTGAGGTCCGCTGCCGTGCGCAGTGCACCATCGTGTGTGAGATCCACTGCCGTGCGCAGTGCACCATCCATCGTGCGTGAGATCCGCTGCCGTGCGCAGTGCACATCCATCGTGCGTGAGATCCGCTGCCGTGCGCAGTGCACCATCGTGCGTGAGATCCGCTGCCGTGCGCAGTGCATAATCGTGTGTGAGATCCGCTGCCGTGTGCAGTGCACCATCCATCGTGTGTGAGATCCGCTGCCGTGCGCAGTGCACCATCGTGTGTGAGATCCGCTGCTGTGCACAGTGCACCATCCATCGTGTGTGAGATCCGCTGCCGTGCGCAGTGCACCATCGTGCGTGAGATCCGCTGCCGTGCGCAGTGCACCATCCATCGTGTGTGAGATCCGCTGCCGTGCGCAGTGCACCATCGTGTGTGAGATCCGCTGCCGTGCGCAGTGCACCATCCATCGTGTGTGAGATCCGCTGCCGTGCGCAGTGCACCATCCATCGTGCGTGAGATCCGCTGCTGTGCGCAGTGCACCATCCATCGTGTGTGAGATCCGCTGCCGTGCGCAGTGCACCATCGTGTGTGAGATCCGCTGCCGTGCGCAGTGCACCATCCATCGTGCGTGAGATCCGCTGCTGTGCGCAGTGCACCATCCATCGTGCGTGAGATCCGCTGCCGTGCGCAGTGCACCATCCATCGTGTGTGAGATCCGCTGCCGTGCGCAGTGCACCATCGTGTGTGAGATCCGCTGCCGTGCGCAGTGCACCATCGTGTGTGAGATCCGCTGCCGTACGCAGTGCACCATCCATCGTGCGTGAGATCCGCTGCCGTGCGCAGTGCACCATCCATCGTGTGTGAGATCCGCTGCCGTGTGCAGTGCACCATCGTGTGTGAGATCCGCTGCCGTGCGCTGTGCACCATCGTGTGTGAGATCCGCTGCCGTACGCAGTGCACCATCCATCGTGCGTGAGATCCGCTGCCGTACGCAGTGCACCATCCATCGTGCGTGAGATCCGCTGCTGTGCGCAGTGCACCATCCATCGTGCGTGAGATCCGCTGCTGTGCGCAGTGCACCATTGTGTGTGAGATCCGCTGCCGTGCGCAGTGCACCATCCATCGTGCGTGAGATCCGCTGCCGTGCGCAGTGCACCATTGTGTGTGAGATCCGCTGCCGTGCGCAGTGCACAATCGTACGGTACCGCGGCTCACCGCCGGCTGACACACTGATGGAATGCTGCATGTATAACGCACATCCGCCCGTGTGAGCCGCCGCGGTCGCTTGAGCGCTGATCTCCTGTTTCCACAGTCGCTTGGTTCTAGCCCTGCTAACGCCAAGTGACTCCTGGAGACGATCGCCCGCTCAGCGGCGGCCGCGTACCCCGGGATGATCAGCACTCGGATTGTCTGTTCAGCTGATAATTGCCCCATATGAGGGCAGCTTTGGGTCGTTTTACATGAAACGGTTATCCTTCAGGTAGTTGTTGAATCGTGTGAAGCTGAACGATATGGTTCGGTGTATACACGGCCAACGATTGAGCAGCGAATGATCATTCACCTATCGGCCATCATTCGTTTTATGGACACAAAAACAACAATTATTCACTGTTACAAAAAAATGTTTTCTATTTTTTCTGGACAAAATATTTGTGTTTTTTCCAGAGTTTTGGCCGCTGATTCCAAATGTGCCTCAGATTTAACTGTCAGCAACAGATTACAGGCCTCGTGCCCACGGCCGTGGCAGACCACACCAGCGGAACATCGCAGCGGAGTCCGCGCGGCGCCTTCCAAACCCCCCGTACTCACCACTCCGGATCCACTGTACGCGTCCCACCTAGCGGGCCGGCGCGCAGTAGTGTGTGACACAGCGGGCAGGGATGCGTATTCACGCTATCTTCCACTGTGCTACAGCAGAAGTATAGTGTGACGGCCGGCTTCCATTGACTACAATGGAAGCCGGCCGCGCGTATTCCCACGGCAATTAGAGCATGCCGCGTTTTCTTTCACTCTACGGAAACCCGCAGTGGATTTCCGCAGAGTGAACATTGAGCTATTAGGTTTAATAGAACCTGATAGCTGTGGGACAACGCCACAATAAAATGCAGCAGAAATCCGGCTGTGCGCATTAGTTCTAACAGACAGGAACCTTTAGGGCTCATTCACACGGGCGTATGAGTACAATGCTGCGAGTCGGGAGGTGGGGAGTTCTCCTTCAATGGAAGTGTTCAAACAAAGGCTGGACAGACATCTGTCTGGGATGATTTAGTAAATCCTGCACTGAGCAGAGGGTTGGACCCGATGACCCTGGAGGACCCGATGACCCCGGAGGACCCAATGACCCTGGGGGTCCCTTCCAACTTTACCATTCTAGGATTATATGAGGCTCGCAGCATTGTAGTCATCGCAGCCCATTGGTTCTGCGGTCAAAGATCGCTTAGGGCTGCGATTGGCACTGCACATGCCCGGGATATTATGCCCATATATCTGGATTTCTCTAAAGCATTTGACACCGTGCCGCATAATAGGCTGATATATAAAATGAGAAGCTCAGATTGGGTGAAAACGTGTGTATCTGGGTAAAGAACTGGCTCAGAGACAGAAAGCAGAGGGGGGTAATAAATGGTGAGTACTCTGATTGGGCCCCCGTCGCTAGTGGGGCCACAGGGTTCAGTACTAGGCCCCATTCTGTTCAATATATTTATCAGTGACCTGATAGAGGGGCTGCACAGCAAAATATCAGTATTTGCAGACGATACAAGATAATTATTACAATGGAGGACAATGTGCGGCTACAAACGGACCGAGATAAGCCAGGGGCTTGGGGGGGGGGGGGGAAATGGCAAATGAGGGTTAATGTGAATAAATGTAAGGTTCTGCACATGGGCAGGAGAAACGGATGTCACCAATATACACTAAATGGGGTACAGCTAGGGAAAAGACCTGGAGGTACTAGTGGGCTGTAGACTAAACTGGAGTAACCAATGCCAGTCAGCTGCTGCAAAAGCCAATAAAGCCTTGGGGTGCAGTAAAAGAGGTATAGGGGCGAGGGGCGAGAACATTATCCTCCCACTATATAAGGCACTAGTCAGGCCTCACATGGAATACTGCGCACAGTTCTGGACTTTCGGTGCTCAGGAGGGATGTAGCAGTGCTGGAGGGGTACAAAGAAGGGCAACTAAAGTAATACATGGAATGACGGGACTGGAATACCCAGAGAGGTACCAAAACTGGGATTATTCACCCCGGAAAAAAAGACAGTCAGGGCTCTTACCCACTGGCGATAGGTTTTCTAGCGATGCGAGAGTGAGTGAAAACATTTGCAATGTGTTCACTCAAGCCTCGCTGCGATAAAAATTGCAATATCGCCCAATCAATGGGAGAAGATCGCGAAACAGCCTTGGAATCCCCCATAGCAAGGAGATGGAGGGGGTGGAGCTCCAGGGGATCTCCTACATATATCTCCCCATATTTGGAGCGATGAGGGTGGGGGTGGGACTAACGGGATCCTCATAGCGATTCTTCTCTAGCAAAGAGAGGGGGTGGGGGTAGAAGGTGGACCCCGCTAGCCCCGCCTCCTCTCTTGGCCAAAGAAGAATCACTATGAGAATTCCTTTTGCTCTGCCCCTCGCCCCTGCGCTCAGAGAAGCCCTGGGAAAGCTATTTAGCCCCGCCTCCTGTATCTCCAAATATGGGGAGATATGTAGGAGATTTGTAGCTCCGCCCCCTCTCCTTGCTATGGAGGATTACAAGGCTGTTTTGCGATCTTCCATCGAAAACAATGGGTAATATCGCAGATTTTTTTATGGCAGCGAGGCTTGAGTGAACACATCGTAAACGAGAATGAAACCATTGAAAATCATTGATGTGTAAGAGCCCGTAAGGCCGACTGCACACGGCCGTGACGGGCTCCGCCGCGGAATATTCCGTGGCGAAGCCCGTCACGGCGCCCCCCAGAGACCCCATACCAGCGGATCCGGCGTCCTCGCTCCCGTATGACGCTTCGCCGCCGCGTCATGTGACACGCCGGCCGCGTCACATGACACGCCCACTGCATCACATGACGCGGCCGCCCGTGTCATGTGACGCGCCGGCCGCATCATATGACGCGGTAGGCGGGGAAGCATTTTCACGCTATCTTCCGCTGTACTACAGCGGAAGATAGTGTGAACGGACGGCTTCCATTGACTGCAATGGAAGCCGGCCGCGCATACACCCGCGGCAAATAGAGCATGCTGCAGGTGAGGACGGGAGATTTCACGGTGCGGAATTCCGCACCGTGAGCATTGTGCTATTAGCTTCAATAGAACCTAATAGCAGGCGGCAACGCAGCGGATTTTCGCTGCGAATTACGCGGCGGAAATCCGTTCGTGGGAAGGAGGCCTAAGAGGCGACCAAAGAACTATGTATAAGTACATGAGGGGACAATACAAGGATCTCTCCCATGATCTGTTTATACCCAGGACTGCGACGGTAACAAGAGGGCATCCTCTACGTCTAGAGGAAAGCAGGTTCTTTACTGTAAGAGCAGTGAGACTGTGGAACTCTCTGCCTGAGGACGTGGTGATGGCAGGATCCATAGAGGAGTGTAAGAGGGACTAGATGTCTTTCTAGAGCGCTCTGATATTACAGGATATAGACATTAGGGGACCAGCGGGTTGTTGATCCGGGGATCTTCCGACTGCCGGTCTTGGGAGTCAGGAAGGAAGCTTTTCTGAACAGTATTGATCCAGGGATTATTCTGACTGCCATTATGGAGTCGGGAAGGAATCTTATCCCCCAAAATGGGATAAATTGGCTTTTGCCTCATTGGGTTTTTTTTTGCCTTCCTCTGGATCAACAAGGGGGGAGGGGGGGGGGGAGACAGGCTGAACTAGATGGATATTTGTCTTTTTTGTAGACTAGTATACTATGTTACTTCCGTATAATATGCAGCCCTCTGAAGGCTGCGTATGAAGCGCAGAGATAGAGCATCCTGCGTTTTATATATGCAGTGTCCCCTCACAGCCCCATTGACCTTCATTGCATCCATTCACTGTGTTACGCAGGGAATACGCTGTGACAATATGCCCATGTGAGTGAGAGAATCATGCAAGAGTTGTATGTTGCGAGGCGCACAGATATGAACCCCATGCTTTTGAATCGGGTCATACAATGAGCGATATTTTCCTGCATGGCACACATCTTGGCCTGTCCTATCTCCCTGCATGCTATCATATCACCCGTTGTTTGCAATAGGGCCGGCGGCAGCATCGTGCCACATGCAGGCAATGCGAGGTCTCCCACTGAAAACAATGGGAGAAACTGCGATCCTGTCAGCCGCGGCGAGGATCCCTACAGCCCCAGGTGATGCGAGGCGTTTTGACATGAAAACGCCTTGTATCTGCGGGAAATTCCCATGGTGGCGATCGGGGGGGGGGGGGGGGGGTGCATATTAGTGGTCAATATACTGTAACAGAATACCGTGTTTCCCCTGAAAATAAGACCCGGTCTTATATTAAAGGGGTTGTCCCGCGGCAGCAAGTGGGTCTATACACTTCTGTATGGCCATATTAATGCACTTTGTAATGTACATTGTGCATTAATTATGAGCCATACAGAAGTTATAAAAAGTTTTATACTTACCTGCTCCGTTGCTGGCGTCCTCGTCTCCATGGTGCCGACTAATTTTCGCCCTCCGATGGCCAAATTAGCCGCGCTTGCGCAGTCCAGGTCTTCTCCTGTTCTCTATGGGGCTCCGTGTAGCTCCGTGTAGCTCCGCCCCGTCACGTGCCGATTCCAGCCAATCAGGAGGCTGGAATCGGCAATGGACCGCACAGAAGAGCTGCGGTCCACGGAGGCAGAGGATCCCAGCGGCCATCTTCACAGGTAAGTATAGAAGTCACCGGAGCGCGGGGATTAAGGTAAGCGCTCCGGTGAGCTTTCTGTACGTCCCTGCATCGGGGTTGTCTCGCGCCGAACGGGGGGGGGGTTGAAAAAAAAAAAACCCGTTTCGGCGCGGGACAACCCCTTTAACTTTTGCTCCAAAAGAGACACTGGGTCTTATTTTGGGGAATATCTTATTACACTAACCTAGTAGGCTTGCTCCAGGTCCTTGGCTGCTCTCCGGGAGCTCATGTGCGCTGAGCCACAGAATGGGTTGGCCAATTCATAAATCTCGCCTCCACAATGCGATGGCTGTGATTGGCTCTTCTACCGCTGCTCAGCCAATTGATGCAGCACCCGATAAACCAATCACAGCCATCACATTGGTTCATAGAGCACTGCATTGACTGATTCTAGAACACTGCTCAGCCAATCAGAGCCATTGCTTCCTGAAGATGGGACTTATGAATCCCGTAACCAGGAAGTGATGATTTGTGGGTGAACGAGGACTTAGGAGGCACAGCAGAGCGCTGGACAGCAGCAGGAGGACCCGGACCGAGCCTGCTAGGTAAGTATTCCTTTTTTTTCTTTAAATGTAATGCAACTAGGGCTTATTTTCAGGGTAGGTCTTATATTTCAAGCCTCCCCAAAGATCCTGAAAAATCTGAGTAGGGCTTATTTTCGGATAGGTCTTATTTTCAGGGAAGCAGTGTAGTATAATATTGAATGTCCTACTATCTTATGATGTCTATAACTTTATTATCTTGCCTGACAGACAATCTTGGTTGCCGTATTTGGATTCCGCGCCCTGAACAAAGGTAAGGAGAATGAATTTTTACACTGGAAATCATACTTTTTAACACAGTGAATCGCTGTGATCTGTGAACTACGTGAGGCGCGATTATACGGAACGTGACGTTCAAAAAGACAAAACGCTTCGAACTTCAACAACAATTGTTCAGTGTAAACACAGCAAATCTGCCCCAAATTGACACCCAAACCCCCCAGTGTGAACATAGCCTTATTCTAGGAGCCCCTGAAATGGCGCTACGCATGCGCGACCACCACTCTGTGAGTTTCTATGGGACAGTAAAGTGCATCAATTTCCACCTCTCCCATACAAGTGAATGGGCTGGAGGCCGAGTGTGCGCCCCGCAGCCCCCTTACCATGGTTGTTGGGGGTCCCACTGGTGGGATTCTATGGGTAGGGGATAAATGTCTTGGG
Organism: Eleutherodactylus coqui; assembly: GCA_035609135.1. Classification (NCBI taxonomy): domain Eukaryota; kingdom Metazoa; phylum Chordata; class Amphibia; order Anura; family Eleutherodactylidae; genus Eleutherodactylus; species Eleutherodactylus coqui. The sequence goes on from CM069407.1 coordinate 310,780,490, forward strand.
CGGTAAAACTCAGAATCATTTTTTTCTTTTCGCTTTTTTTTATCACCGCATTCCGAAAGCCAAAACCTATTTTTTTCCCTCGATCTGGTCGTTTGGGGGCTGCTGCTCTGCATTGAGTTCTATTGGTTGCATTGTTTTTGGTACAAGTAGTGAATAGCTTTCATTAAAGGGGTCTTCTTAACTATTGGAGAGATTTCCTGAGGATGGGTCATCAGTAGTCGATCGGCGGGGGTCCATCATTCGCGATCCGCACTGCAGCCCCAATGCCCGCCCCACATGCCGTTCGTGTGACCACTCAGCCACTCACAGGTTTCAGCGGCCGTAAAAGAATCACTGCTGAAGCCGATTCACTTTTTTTTCATGCCCCAGAAAACCCCTTTAAAAAGTTCTTGTAAGCAAGTGAACTGATGATGTGCCACAGTGCGCCCCCTACAGAGAAAGATGTGGCTGGCATACTGCGCCCCCTGGCACCAGCAGGATTTACTTCCTTTTGTATACATATTGTACAGCGCTGCACAACGATTGTCATCATCCATATAAGAGATATCTATGCAGCCATGCCTGCCCGGAAAGGGCTGATAACAGGGTATAATAGCACGAAGGCACCTGTCCTGCACTCAGCACATGCAGACAGAACTACATCTCCCATGAAGCCTTGCGGCGGGGTCCATCCGGGTGTTATGCCTGTGTTATGAGTAAGCTGGGAGGCGGCTGTTGCTTCACCCGGTGGCCCCGCCGAGCGGAGAGGTCAGCAGGTCATTAGTGTTGTGTGGCGGCCAGGAGCCACAAGTCAGGCATGTGTGCGGACAGCCCTGCCAGGACCCCGGGCTTCATGTGTCACTGAGAGAGCGGCGCTGGGGGAGACCGCAGGGTGAGAGCGACGGGAGAGACAGACCCTGTGCGGGAGAGACAGACCCTGTGCGGGAGAGACAGACGGGAGAGACAGGCTTATAATACAGGAGAGGGCACACTCAGGGGAGACAGGCTTATAATATAGGAGAGGGCACACTCAGGGGAGACAGGCTTATAATATAGGAGAGGGCACACTCAGGGGAGACAGGCTTATAATATAGGAGAGGGCACACTCGGGAGAGACAGGCTTATAATATAGGAGAGGGTACACTCAGGAGAGACAGGCTTATAATATAGGAGAGGGCACACTCGGGAGACAGGCTTATAATACAGGAGAGGGCACACTCAGGGGAGACAGGCTTATAATATAGGAGAGGGCACACTCAGGGGAGACAGGCTTATAATATAGGAGAGGGCACACTCAGGGGAGACAGGCTTATAATATAGGAGAGGGCACACTCGGGAGAGACAGGCTTATAATATAGGAGAGGGCACACTCAGGAGAGACAGGCTTATAATATAGGAGAGGGTACACTCAGGAGAGACAGGCTTATAATATAGGAGAGGGCACACTCAGGGGAGACAGGCTTATAATATAGGAGAGGGCACACTCAGGGGAGACAGGCTTATAATATAGGAGAGGGCACACTCAGGGGAGACAGGCTTATAATATAGGAGAGGGCACACTCGGGAGAGACAGGCTTATAATATAGGAGAGGGCACACTCAGGAGAGACAGGCTTATAATATAGGAGAGGGTACACTCAGGAGAGACAGGCTTATAATATAGGAGAGGGCACACTCAGGGGAGACAGGCTTATAATGTAGGAGAGGGCACACTCAGGGGAGACAGGCTTATAATGTAGGAGAGGGCACACTCAGGGGAGACAGGCTTATAATATAGGAGAGGGCACACTCAGGGGAGACAGGCTTATAATGTAGGAGAGGGCACACTCAGGGGAGACACGCTTATAATATAGGAGAGGGCACACTCAGGGGAGACAGGCTTATAATATAGGAGAGGGCACACTCGGGACAGACAGGCTTATAATATAGGAGAGGGCACACTCAGGGGAGACAGGCTTATAATGTAGGAGAGGGCACACTCAGGGGAGACAGGCTTATAATATAGGAGAGGGCACACTCAGGGGAGACAGGCTTATAATATAGGAGAGGGCACACTCGGGAGAGACAGGCTTATAATATAGGAGAGGGCACACTTGGGAGAAACAGGCTTATAATATAGGAGAGGGCACACTCGGGAGACATGCTTATAATATAGGAGAGGGCACACTCAGGGGAGAGACAGGCTTATAATGTAGGAGAGGGCACACTCAGGGGAGACAGGCTTATAATGTAGGAGAGGGCACACTCAGGGGAGACACGCTTATAATATAGGAGAGGGCACACTCAGGGGAGACAGGCTTATAATATAGGAGAGGGCACACTCAGGGGAGACAGGCTTATAATATAGGAGAGGGCACACTCAGGGGAGACAGGCTTATAATATAGGAGAGGGCACACTCGGGAGAGACAGGCTTATAATATAGGAGAGGGCACACTCGGGGGAGACAGGCTTATAATATAGGAGAGGGCACACTCGGGAGAGACAGGCTTATAATATAGGAGAGGGCACACTCAGGGGAGACAGGCTTATAATGTAGGAGAGGGCACACTCAGGGGAGACAGGCTTATAATATAGGAAAGGGCACACTCAGGGGAGACAGGCTTATAATATAGGAGAGGGCACACTCAGGGGAGACAGGCTTATAATATAGGAGAGGGCACACTCAGGGGAGACAGGCTTATAATATAGGAGAGGGCACACTCAGGGGAGACAGGCTTATAATATAGGAGAGGGCACACTCGGGAGACAGGCTTATAATATAGGAGAGGGCACACTCAGGGGAGACAGGCTTATAATATAGGAGAGGGCACACTCAGGGGAGACAGGCTTATAATATAGGAGAGGGCACACTCAGGGGAGACAGGCTTATAATATAGGAGAGGGCACACTCAGGGGAGACAGGCTTATAATATAGGAGAGGGCGCACTCAGGGGAGACAGGCTTATAATGTAGGAGAGGGCACACTCAGGAGAGACAGGCTTATAATATAGGAGAGGGCACACTCAGGGGAGACAGGCTCATAATACAGGAGAGGGCACACTCAGGGGAGACAGGCTTATAATGTAGGAGAGGGCACACTCAGGGGAGACAGGCTTATAATGTAGGAGAGGGCACACTCAGGGGAGACAGGCTTATAATGTAGGAGAGGGCACACTCAGGGGAGACAGGCTTATAATATAGGAGAGGGCACACTCAGGGGAGACAGGCTTATAATGTAGGAGAGGGCACACTCAGGGGAGACAGGCTTATAATATAGGAGAGGGCACACTCAGGGGAGACAGGCTTATAATATAGGAGAGGGCACACTTGGGAGAAACAGGCTTATAATATAGGAGAGGGCACACTCAGGGGAGACATGCTTATAATATAGGAGAGGGCACACTCAGGGGAGAGACAGGCTTATAATGTAGGAGAGGGCACACTCAGGGGAGACAGGCTTATAATGTAGGAGAGGTCACACTTGGGAGAAACAGGCTTATAATATAGGAGAGGGCACACTCGGGACAGACAGGCTTATAATATAGGAGAGGGCACACTTGGGAGAAACAGGCTTATAATATAGGAGAGGGCACACTCAGGGGAGACATGCTTATAATATAGGAGAGGGCACACTCAGGGGAGAGACAGGCTTATAATGTAGGAGAGGGCACACTCAGGGGAGACAGGCTTATAATGTAGGAGAGGGCACACTCAGGGGAGACAGGCTTATAATGTAGGAGAGGGCACACTCAGGGGAGACAGGCTTATAATTTAGGAGAGGGCACACTCAGGGGAGACAGGCTTATAATATAGGAGAGGGCACACTCGGGAGAGACAGGCTTATAATATAGGAGAGGGCGCACTCGGGAGACAGGCTTATAATATAGGAGAGGGCGCACTCAGGGGAGACAGGCTTATAATATAGGAGAGGGCACACTCAGGGGAGACACGCTTATAATATAGGAGAGGGCACACTCGGGGGAGACACGCTTATAATATAGGAGAGGGCACTCTCAGGGGAGACACGCTTATAATATAGGAGAGGGCACACTCAGGGGAGACACGCTTATAATATAGGAGAGGGCACACTCAGGGGAGACAGGCTTATAATATAGGAGAGGGCACACTCAGGGGAGACAGGCTTATAATATAGGAGAGGGCACACTCGGGAGACAGGCTTATAATATAGGAGAGGGCACACTCAGGGGAGACAGGCTTATAATATAGGAGAGGGCACACTCAGGAGAGACAGGCTTATAATATAGGAGAGGGCATACTCAGGGAGACAGGCTTCTTACACAGGAGAGGGCACACTCGCTAGTGACAGGCTCATTACACAGGAGAGGGCACACTCGCTAGTGACAGGCTCATTACAAAGGAGAGGGCACACTCGGCATAAACTGATGAGGTATAGGAGACATCACACTCAGAAGACACAGGCTCATTGTAGAGGAGAGGGCACACTCGGGAGGGACAGGCTTATGGCAGAGGGCACACTCGGGAGGGACAGGCCCGTGGCAGAGGGCACACTCGGGAGGGACAGGCTCGTGGGAGGGGGCACACTCGGGAGGGACAGGCTCGTGGGAGAGGGCACACTCGGGAGAGACAGAGGCTCGAGGGAGGGGGCACACTCGGGAGAGACAGAGGCTCGAGGGAGGGGGCACACTCGGGAGGGGGCACACTCGGGAGAGACAGGCTCGAGGGAGGGGGCACACTCGGGAGAGACAGAGGCTCGAGGGAGGGGGCACACTCGGGAGAGACAGAGGCTCGAGGGAGGGGGCACACTCGGGAGAGACAGAGGCTCGAGGGAGGGGGCACACTCGGGAGAGACAGAGGCTCGAGGGAGGGGGCACACTCGGGAGAGACAGAGGCTCGAGGGAGGGGGCACACTCGGGAGCGACAGAGGCTCGAGGGAGGGGGCACACTCAGGGGAGACAGGCTTATAATATAGGAGAGGGCACACTTGGGAGAAACAGGCTTATAATATAGGAGAGGGCACACTCAGGGGAGACATGCTTATAATATAGGAGAGGGCACACTCAGGGGAGAGACAGGCTTATAATGTAGGAGAGGGCACACTCAGGGGAGACAGGCTTATAATGTAGGAGAGGTCACACTTGGGAGAAACAGGCTTATAATATAGGAGAGGGCACACTCGGGACAGACAGGCTTATAATATAGGAGAGGGCACACTTGGGAGAAACAGGCTTATAATATAGGAGAGGGCACACTCAGGGGAGACATGCTTATAATATAGGAGAGGGCACACTCAGGGGAGAGACAGGCTTATAATGTAGGAGAGGGCACACTCAGGGGAGACAGGCTTATAATGTAGGAGAGGGCACACTCAGGGGAGACAGGCTTATAATGTAGGAGAGGGCACACTCAGGGGAGACAGGCTTATAATTTAGGAGAGGGCACACTCAGGGGAGACAGGCTTATAATATAGGAGAGGGCACACTCGGGAGAGACAGGCTTATAATATAGGAGAGGGCGCACTCGGGAGACAGGCTTATAATATAGGAGAGGGCGCACTCAGGGGAGACAGGCTTATAATATAGGAGAGGGCACACTCAGGGGAGACACGCTTATAATATAGGAGAGGGCACACTCGGGGGAGACACGCTTATAATATAGGAGAGGGCACTCTCAGGGGAGACACGCTTATAATATAGGAGAGGGCACACTCAGGGGAGACACGCTTATAATATAGGAGAGGGCACACTCAGGGGAGACAGGCTTATAATATAGGAGAGGGCACACTCAGGGGAGACAGGCTTATAATATAGGAGAGGGCACACTCGGGAGACAGGCTTATAATATAGGAGAGGGCACACTCAGGGGAGACAGGCTTATAATATAGGAGAGGGCACACTCAGGAGAGACAGGCTTATAATATAGGAGAGGGCATACTCAGGGAGACAGGCTTCTTACACAGGAGAGGGCACACTCGCTAGTGACAGGCTCATTACACAGGAGAGGGCACACTCGCTAGTGACAGGCTCATTACAAAGGAGAGGGCACACTCGGCATAAACTGATGAGGTATAGGAGACATCACACTCAGAAGACACAGGCTCATTGTAGAGGAGAGGGCACACTCGGGAGGGACAGGCTTATGGCAGAGGGCACACTCGGGAGGGACAGGCCCGTGGCAGAGGGCACACTCGGGAGGGACAGGCTCGTGGGAGGGGGCACACTCGGGAGGGACAGGCTCGTGGGAGAGGGCACACTCGGGAGAGACAGAGGCTCGAGGGAGGGGGCACACTCGGGAGAGACAGAGGCTCGAGGGAGGGGGCACACTCGGGAGGGGGCACACTCGGGAGAGACAGGCTCGAGGGAGGGGGCACACTCGGGAGAGACAGAGGCTCGAGGGAGGGGGCACACTCGGGAGAGACAGAGGCTCGAGGGAGGGGGCACACTCGGGAGAGACAGAGGCTCGAGGGAGGGGGCACACTCGGGAGAGACAGAGGCTCGAGGGAGGGGGCACACTCGGGAGAGACAGAGGCTCGAGGGAGGGGGCACACTCGGGAGAGACAGAGGCTCGAGGGAGGGGGCACACTCGGGAGAGACAGAGGCTCGAGGGAGGGGGCACACTCGGGAGAGACAGAGGCTCGAGGGAGGGGGCACACTCGGGAGAGACAGAGGCTCGAGGGAGGGGGCACACTCGGGAGAGACAGAGGCTCGAGGGAGGGGGCACACTCGGGAGAGACAGAGGCTCGAGGGAGGGGGCACACTCGGGAGAGACAGAGGCTCGAGGGAGGGGGCACACTCGGGAGAGACAGAGGCTCGAGGGAGGGGGCACACTCGGGAGAGACAGAGGCTCGAGGGAGGGGGCACACTCGGGAGAGACAGAGGCTCGAGGGAGGGGGCACACTCGGGAGAGACAGAGGCTCGAGGGAGGGGGCACACTCGGGAGAGACAGAGGCTCGAGGGAGGGGGCACACTCGGGAGAGACAGAGGCTCGAGGGAGGGGGCACACTCGGGAGAGACAGAGGCTCGAGGGAGGGGGCACACTCGGGAGAGACAGAGGCTCGAGGGAGGGGGCACACTCGGGAGAGACAGAGGCTCGAGGGAGGGGGCACACTCGGGAGAGACAGAGGCTCGAGGGAGGGGGCACACTCGGGAGAGACAGAGGCTCGAGGGAGGGGGCACACTCGGGAGAGACAGAGGCTCGAGGGAGGGGGCACACTCGGGAGAGACAGAGGCTCGAGGGAGGGGGCACACTCGGGAGAGACAGAGGCTCGAGGGAGGGGGCACACTCGGGAGAGACAGAGGCTCGAGGGAGGGGGCACACTCGGGAGAGACAGAGGCTCGAGGGAGGGGGCACACTCGGGAGAGACAGAGGCTCGAGGGAGGGGGCACACTCGGGAGAGACAGAGGCTCGAGGGAGGGGGCACACTCGGGAGAGACAGAGGCTCGAGGGAGGGGGCACACTCGGGAGAGACAGAGGCTCGAGGGAGGGGGCACACTCGGGAGAGACAGAGGCTCGAGGGAGGGGGCACACTCGGGAGCGACAGAGGCTCGAGGGAGGGGGCACACTCGGGAGCGACAGAGGCTCGAGGGAGGGGGCACACTCGGGAGCGACAGAGGCTCGAGGGAGGGGGCACACTCGGGAGCGACAGAGGCTCGAGGGAGGGGGCACACTCGGGAGCGACAGAGGCTCGAGGGAGGGGGCACACTCGGGAGCGACAGAGGCTCGAGGGAGGGGGCACACTCGGGAGCGACAGAGGCTCGAGGGAGGGGGCACACTCGGGAGCGACAGAGGCTCGAGGGAGGGGGCACACTCGGGAGCGACAGAGGCTCGAGGGAGGGGGCACACTCGGGAGCGACAGAGGCTCGAGGGAGGGGGCACACTCGGGAGCGACAGAGGCTCGAGGGAGGGGGCACACTCGGGAGCGACAGAGGCTCGAGGGAGGGGGCACACTCGGGAGCGACAGAGGCTCGAGGGAGGGGGCACACTCGGGAGCGACAGAGGCTCGAGGGAGGGGGCACACTCGGGAGCGACAGAGGCTCGAGGGAGGGGGCACACTCGGGAGCGACAGAGGCTCGAGGGAGGGGGCACACTCGGGAGCGACAGAGGCTCGAGGGAGGGGGCACACTCGGGAGCGACAGAGGCTCGAGGGAGGGGGCACACTCGGGAGCGACAGAGGCTCGAGGGAGGGGGCACACTCGGGAGCGACAGAGGCTCGAGGGAGGGGGCACACTCGGGAGCGACAGAGGCTCGAGGGAGGGGGCACACTCGGGAGCGACAGAGGCTCGAGGGAGGGGGCACACTCGGGAGCGACAGAGGCTCGAGGGAGGGGGCACACTCGGGAGCGACAGAGGCTCGAGGGAGGGGGCACACTCGGGAGAGACAGAGGCTCGAGGGAGGGGGCACACTCGGGAGAGACAGAGGCTCGAGGGAGGGGGCACACTCGGGAGAGACAGAGGCTCGAGGGAGGGGGCACACTCGGGAGAGACAGAGGCTCGAGGGAGGGGGCACACTCGGGAGAGACAGAGGCTCGAGGGAGGGGGCACACTCGGGAGAGACAGAGGCTCGAGGGAGGGGGCACACTCGGGAGAGACAGAGGCTCGAGGGAGGGGGCACACTCGGGAGAGACAGAGGCTCGAGGGAGGGGGCACACTCGGGAGAGACAGAGGCTCGAGGGAGGGGGCACACTCGGGAGAGACAGAGGCTCGAGGGAGGGGGCACACTCGGGAGCGACAGAGGCTCGAGGGAGGGGGCACACTCGGGAGCGACAGAGGCTCGAGGGAGGGGGCACACTCGGGAGCGACAGAGGCTCGAGGGAGGGGGCACACTCGGGAGCGACAGAGGCTCGAGGGAGGGGGCACACTCGGGAGCGACAGAGGCTCGAGGGAGGGGGCACACTCGGGAGCGACAGAGGCTCGAGGGAGGGGGCACACTCGGGAGCGACAGAGGCTCGAGGGAGGGGGCACACTCGGGAGCGACAGAGGCTCGAGGGAGGGGGCACACTCGGGAGCGACAGAGGCTCGAGGGAGGGGGCACACTCGGGAGCGACAGAGGCTCGAGGGAGGGGGCACACTCGGGAGCGACAGAGGCTCGAGGGAGGGGGCACACTCGGGAGCGACAGAGGCTCGAGGGAGGGGGCACACTCGGGGGAGACAGAGGCTCGAGGGAGGGGGCACACTCGGGGGAGACAGAGGCTCGAGGGAGGGGGCACACTCGGGGGAGACAGAGGCTCGAGGGAGGGGGCACACTCGGGGGAGACAGAGGCTCGAGGGAGGGGGCACACTCGGGGGAGACAGAGGCTCGAGGGAGGGGGCACACTCGGGGGAGACAGAGGCTCGAGGGAGGGGGCACACTCGGGGGAGACAGAGGCTCGAGGGAGGGGGCACACTCGGGGGAGACAGAGGCTCGAGGGAGGGGGCACACTCGGGGGAGACAGAGGCTGGAGGGAGGGGGCACACTCGGGGGAGACAGAGGCTGGAGGGAGGGGGCACACTCGGGGGAGACAGAGGCTGGAGGGAGGGGGCACACTCGGGGGAGACAGAGGCTGGAGGGAGGGGGCACACTCGGGGGAGACAGAGGCTGGAGGGAGGGGGCACACTCGGGGGAGACAGAGGCTGGAGGGAGGGGGCACACTCGGGGGAGACAGAGGCTGGAGGGAGGGGGCACACTCGGGGGAGACAGAGGCTGGAGGGAGGGGGCACACTCGGGGGAGAGAGAGGCTGGAGGGAGGGGGCACACTCGGGGGAGAGAGAGGCTGGAGGGAGGGGGCACACTCGGGGGAGAGAGAGGCTGGAGGGAGGGGGCACACTCGGGGGAGAGAGAGGCTGGAGGGAGGGGGCACACTCGGGGGAGAGAGAGGCTGGAGGGAGGGGGCACACTCGGGGAGAGAGAGGCTGGAGGGAGGGGGCACACTCGGGGGAGAGAGAGGCTGGTGGGAGGGGGCACACTCGGGGGAGAGAGAGGCTGGTGGGAGGGGGCACACTCGGGGGAGAGAGAGGCTGGTGGGAGGGGGCACACTCGGGGGAGAGAGAGGCTGGTGGGAGGGGGCACACTCGGGGGAGAGAGAGGCTGGTGGGAGGGGGCACACTCGGGGGAGAGAGAGGCTGGTGGGAGGGGGCACACTCGGGGGAGAGAGAGGCTGGTGGGAGGGGGCACACTCGGGGGAGAGAGAGGCTGGTGGGAGGGGGCACACTCGGGGGAGAGAGAGGCTGGTGGGAGGGGGCACACTCGGGGGAGAGAGAGGCTGGTGGGAGGGGGCACACTCGGGGGAGAGAGAGGCTGGTGGGAGGGGGCACACTCGGGGGAGAGAGAGGCTGGTGGGAGGGGGCACACTCGGGGGAGAGAGAGGCTGGTGGGAGGGGGCACACTCGGGGGAGAGAGAGGCTGGTGGGAGGGGGCACACTCGGGGGAGAGAGAGGCTGGTGGGAGGGGGCACACTCGGGGGAGAGAGAGGCTGGTGGGAGGGGGCACACTCGGGGGAGAGAGAGGCTGGTGGGAGGGGGCACACTCGGGAGCGACAGGCTGGTGGGAGAGGGCACACTCGGGAGCGACAGGCTGGTGGGAGAGGGCACACTCGGGAGCGACAGGCTGGTGGGAGAGGGCACACTCGGGAGCAACTGATGTGATATAGTAGAGTGCACACTTGGAAGAGACAGGTTCATTTGACTGGAGAGTGTGCATGGGAGAGACAGGTTTATACAAGAGAGTGCACATTCACTAGAGACAGGCTTATTATGCAGAGGAGTGAACATTCTGAGACAGGCTCATTGTACAGGACAGAGCACACCCAGGAGTGACTGATGCAGTATAGAAGAGTGCACACTCGGGAGAGACAGGCTTATAATATAGGAGACTGCAGACTGGGGAGAAACGGGCTTATAATATAGGAGACTGCAGACTGGGGAGAGACGGGCTTATAATATAGGAGACTGCAGACTGGGGAGAGACGGGTTTATAATATAGGAGACTGCAGACTGGGGAGAGACGGGCTTATAATGTAGGAGACTGCAGACTGGGGAGAGACAGGCTACTTATATAGGAGACTGCAGACTGGGGAGAGACGGGCTTATAATGTAGGAGACTGCAGACTGGGGAGAGACGGGCTTATAATATAGGAGACTGCAGACTGGGGAGAGACGGGCTTATAATATAGGAGACTGCAGACTGGGGAGAGACGGGCTTATAATATAGGAGACTGCAGACTGGGGAGAGACGGGCTTATAATATAGGAGACTGCAGACTGGGGAGAGACGGGCTTATAATATAGGAGACTGCAGACTGGGGAGAGACGGGCTTATAATATAGGAGACTGCAGACTGGGGAGAGACAGGCTTATAATATAGGAGACTGCAGACTGGGGAGAGACGGGCTTATAATATAGGAGACTGCAGACTGGGGAGAGACGGGCTTCTTATATAGGAGACTGCAGACTGGGGAGAGACGGGCTTCTTATATAGGAGACTGCAGACTGGGGAGAGACGGGCTTATAATGTAGGAGACTGCAGACTGGGGAGAGACGGGCTTATAATATAGGAGACTGCAGACTGGGGAGAGACGGGTTTATAATGTAGGAGACTGCAGACTGGGGAGAGACGGGCTACTCATATAGGAGACTGGGGCGAGACGGGCTTATAATATAGGAGACTGCAGACTGGGGAGAGACGGGCTTATAATATAGGAGACTGCAGACTGGGGAGAGACAGGCTTCTTATATAGGAGACTGCAGACTGGGGAGAGACGGGCTTATAATGTAGGAGACTGCAGACTGGGGAGAGACGGGCTTATAATATAGGAGACTGCAGACTGGGGAGAGACGGGCTTATAATGTAGGAGACTGCAGACTGGGGAGAGACGGGCTTATAATACAGGAGACTGCAGACTGGGGAGAGACGGGCTTATAATACAGGAGACTGCAGACTGGGGAGAGACGGGCTTATAATATAGGAGACTGCAGACTGGGGAGAGACGGGCTTATAATGTAGGAGACTGCAGACTGGGGAGAGACGGGTTTATAATATAGGAGACTGCAGACTGGGGAGAGACAGGCTACTTATATAGGAGACTGCAGACTGGGGAGAGACGGGCTTATAATGTAGGAGACTGCAGACTGGGGAGAGACGGGCTTATAATATAGGAGACTGCAGACTGGGGAGAGACGGGCTTATAATATAGGAGACTGCAGACTGGGGAGAGACGGGCTTATAATATAGGAGACTGCAGACTGGGGAGAGACGGGCTTATAATATAGGAGACTGCAGACTGGGGAGAGACGGGCTTATAATGTAGGAGACTGCAGACTGGGGAGAGACGGGCTTATAATGTAGGAGACTGCAGACTGGGGAGAGACGGGCTTATAATGTAGGAGACTGCAGACTGGGGAGAAATGGGCTTATAATATAGGAGACTGCAGACTGGGGACAGACGGGCTTGTCCAGGAATTGCACACTGATCTGCTTGCACTTTCCGCAGGGTCGGCAGTCCTTGAGCAGCCGGGATACCTGCTGGTTGGCACTGCATGCGGAGTGGTGGGGGCACCTTCATCTGGGAGGCGGCTAGCAGCGCCCCCTCCCCTCTGGGCTGTGTGAGCCGCAATGAGATGAGCGGAGCTCGGATGGAGCGCAGCTCTGGGATGTGCTGATTCACTGTCATTCCCATCTGGAAGCACAAACGGATCCAGAATCACCTCCTCCCCCTCCCCCGGTCCAGAGATGGAGCGCAGGCAGGAGCAGCAGAGCCTGGACTTCACCATGGACAATGTGGAGAAAGTAAGTGACCATCTGTTATGGCAGATACCTTCCATGACAGTTACACCCACATGTATATCACCCAGTGCCAGGGCAGGTACACCCCATGTATATCACCCAGTGCCAGGGCAGGTACACCCCATGTATATCACCCAGTGCCAGGGCAGGTACACCCCATGTATATCACCCAGTGCCATGGCAGGTACACCCCATGTATATCACCCAGTGCCAGGGCAGGTACACCCACATGTATATCACCCAGTGCCAGGGCAGGTACATCCACATGTATATCACCCAGTGCCAGGGCAGGTACATCCACATGTATATCACCCAGTGCCAGGGCAGGTACATCCACATGTATATCACCCAGTGCCAGGGCAGGTACATCCCATGTATATCACCCAGTGCCAGGGCAGGTACACCCACATGTATATCACCCAGTGCCAGGGCAGGTACACCCACATGTATATCACCCAGTGCCAGGGCAGGTACACCCACATGTATATCACCCAGTGCCAGGGCAGGTACACCCACATGTATATCACCCAGTGCCAGGGCAGGTACATCCACATGTATATCACCCAGTGCCAGGGCAGGTACACCCACATGTATATCACCCAGTGCCAGGGCAGGTACATCCACATGTATATCGCCCAGTGCCAGGGCAGGTACACCCACATGTATATCACCCAGTGCCAGGGCAGGTACACCCACATGTATATCACCCAGTGTCAGGGCAGGTACACCCACATGTATATCACCCAGTGCCAGGGCAGGTACACCCACATGTATATCACCCAGTGCCAGGGCAGGTACACCCACATGTATATCACCCAGTGCCAGGGCAAGTACACCCACATGTATATCACCCAGTGCTAGGGCAGGTACATCCCATGTATATCACCCAGTGCTAGGGCAGGTACATCCCATGTATATCACCCAGTGCTAGGGCAGGTACATCCCATGTATATCACCCAGTGCTAGGGCAAGTACACCCACATGTATATCACCCAGTGCCAGGGCAGGTACACCCCATGTATATCACCCAGTGCCAGGGCAGGTACATCCCATGTATATCACCCAGTGCTAGGGCAGGTACATCCCATGTATATCACCCAGTGCTAGGGCAGGTACATCCCATGTATATCACCCAGTGCTAGGGCAGGTACATCCCATGTATATCACCCAGTGCTAGGGCAGGTACATCCCATGTATATCACCCAGTGCTAGGGCAAGTACACCCACATGTATATCACCCAGTGCCAGGGCAAGTACACCCACATGTATATCACCCAGTGCCAGGGCAAGTACACCCCATTTATATCACCAAGTGCCAGGGCAGGTACATCCCATGTGTGTCACCCAGAGCCAGTGCAGGTACATCCCATGTGTGTCACCCACTGCCAGGGCAGGTACATGCCATGTATATCACCCTATGCCAGGGCAGATGCCTCCCATGTGTCTTCCCTAGTGCCAGGGCAGGTGCACCACATTCTTCTTCCCCAGTGCCAGGGCAGATGCCTCCCATGCGTCTCCCCCAGTGCCAGGGCAGGTGCACCCCATGCGTCTTCCCCAGTGCCAGGGCAGGTGCACCCCATGCGTCTTCCCCAGTGCCAGGGCAGGTGCACCCCATGCGTCTTCCCCAGTGCCAGGGCAGGTGCACCCCATGCGTCTTCCCCAGTGCCAGGGCAGGTGCACCCCATGCGTCTTCCCCAGTGCCAGGGCAGGTGCACCCCATGCGTCTTCCCCAGTGCCAGGGCAGGTGCACCCCATGCGTCTTCCCCAGTGCCAGGGCAGGTGCACCCCATGCGTCTTCCCCAGTGCCAGGGCAGGTGCACCCCATGCGTCTTCCCCAGTGCCAGGGCAGCTGCACCCCATGCGTCTTCCCCAGTGCCAGGGCAGGTGCACCCCATGCGTCTTCCCCAGTGCCAGGGCAGGTGCCTACCATGCATGTCTTCCCTAGTGCCAGGGCAGGTACACCCCATGCGTGTCCCCCGGTGCCAGGGCAGACGCCTCCCATGCGTGTCCCCCGGTGCCAGGGCAGACGCCTCCCATGCGTGTCCCCCGGTGCCAGGGCAGACGCCTCCCATGCGTGTCCCCCGGTGCCAGGGCACGTACACCCAATGTGCGTGTCCCCCGGTGCCAGGGCATATGCCTCCCATGTGTGTCCGCCCGTGTTCTGCTCTACCATCTTGCATCATAGATCGGCACGTGAAGCCCCCCAGGGTGCAGAGCTGCTATTCTACATAACTGCGCCTCACTGCTTCCTCTCTGCAGAGCGATGCTGGGTACAGCTGTGCCCGTCTGTGCTGCTGTATGGGAGGGGGATGGGTATTGTGTCATATCAGAAGTACATTTGGCTTTTGTTGTGAGCCCGGCGATGGTGGGGATATAATTCTGCACATGCCGCAGCAGGGGGTGAGCGCTGCTTGTGTAATCAGATGTGATAATGGAATACTGTCATTTCATGGTTATTCTGTATCGGATTGGGGGGGGGGGGGGATCATTAAATATGTCGCCAGAAAGGATCACTGTAGGAACGCTGATTATGATAAAATCTACATCTCAGAATGCAGCGATGCTGCAGTCCTGCCTCACACGGGTGTAAGCGGCCTGGCTCCAGGTTATGGCGCATCCCCGGGGGTCTCGCTGGGCTTCCTGATGTAAATTTTAGCGATCCGACCCTCGGGGGACCTCACTGCCGTCCTCTTGTGTCTTGGCAGCTGCAGGTTTCTTGCAGGAGCGCGCGGAGCATGTGGGTCTCGCTGTGACAACGAGCGACTTCCCTGATGCAACATGACATGACGTTACCCAGCGCTCCGGGGACATCAGCAGCTGTGTGACCCTCTCTCCCTCCTCCTGGTGACAGGATCCTCCTGGCACTGGGCATGAATGACATAAACAGCGCAGAGAGCTTGGCTCTAAGACACTAGAGGACCAATACCCTGCGCCCGCTAATACTGCGGATACAGGGGGGATATGGGGAGACTGCATGTAATATTGATGATGAGAAGTTAGTGGCTTCACCACCCATCATCTTACATAGAATACAGAGCCGGGTGATGCAGGTTACCACGTACTTCATAGTGGGGGGATTGATGGGCTCTCTTACTGTATTTCCCCATTAAAAGCCCTTTTACACGGGCTGAGAATTAGTATGTCGATCGGCGCTGTTCACATGCGGCAGACGATCGCTCATCTCCATATAGATGACATTTATCAGCGCTTTGTGTTTACAAGTGTTTTCGCGTCCTTTTTTCATCGGCCGGCGATTGGGCACGAATGTTTGCCTCAAGGACATTCGTTTCCCATCGGCCCATGTAAAAGGGCCAACAAACACCTAGGGACTTGTTTGTTGGTGGATCGTGGCTTTTGGCTGCACATCTCTTAATGTCCATGGGCAGATCTGATTTGCAGAATCCGCGTTGGGCACCTGCGCGGAAGATCCGCATATCAAGCCGCCGACAGTGAAGCCTGGGGATCCGCACATGAATTAAAGCATGTGGACTTGATTTGCGGACCTTTTGGTCCAGAAAACAAATCGCAGCATTCTCCATTTCAGTGCGTTTCCCGCACAGACGGCTTCCATTGAAATCAATAAAAACCGTCCGATGCGCAGCCCGTTCGCAATTGAATTGCCGCGGATTCCGTAAGAAATCAGAGTTTGAAAAAAGCTCCACTGCGCAGATGCGGCCGGCGCTTCCGCAGTAAAGAAAATAGAAGACCCGGACAGGTTAAGCAGTGTCCTCGGCTGTGGGCAGAGTCGGATTCTGCTGCGGGCTCCCGGACAGCTCCTCTCACCCCCAAACACTGCCACCCCTGAGAATGCAGCGCACACCGTCACTGAGCGCGGCCGCTGGTCAGGTGATGCGGAGGTGGCAGCTCGCGGAGGTGGCAGCTCACGCCGGCGATTGGCTGTGCTTTTTCCGTGTGGAATTTCCGTGCATAAAATCTGGAGCGTTTATAGTAGCAGCGAAATGGATTCGACTTTCAGAATCTCTTCGACAGCAGACTCAATCTGCGCGGAAACTTCCTCCGCTGTGGATTTTAGAGTACGCAGCATTCAGTCTAGGTTGTGGTTTTTCAGTGCCAATTTCACCCTTACGGGTGAAACCTGCAGTAAGATTGTGGTCACACAGTCAAAATCTGCAGCTTTCTGTTTTTGGCACACATTCGCACGCGGATTTAGTCCTGGTAAGCTCGGGGAAACGTACATTAAGGCGGTTTCACACGACAACAAAATCGTGCAATTTTTTTTTTCCGCGATGCAACAGCGCTACAAATCGCATGTCTGTGAGGCCCCCGGCTTTCCAATGGGTTCCTTCACATTAGAGATGTTTTGTAGGCTGCTACATTACGAGAATACAAAATCTACACGGCCTTGATATGCGATGTTTTGTAGTCCATGTTTTCCTATAAAGCCTTCCTTTAAAAAAAAACCACAATACATCACCTAAGAGGCGCTGTGTCGCACTTCTCCTTGCAGGTCCCCGACACGCTTGTAGTCTTCCCCCAGCGCTTCCTGGTCAGGGGTTTAAAACTGCTGGCTCTGATTGGCTGAGCCGCGGAGCTAGAGAACCAATCCCTACAGCACTCAATGAACCAATCACAGCTGTTCAAGCAAGTGTGCCGGGGACCTGCAAGGAGAAGTGCGATATCGCTGTCGCCCGTGTGAAGAAGGCCTAATGCTCAATCATCGGTCCGTGTAAAAGGGCCTTTTAAAAATTTTTAAAAGTTCCTGTCGTTGAGCCCTTTTGTTTGTTTCCTGTCATGTTGTTAGTGATGATATTGAAGTGCCCTTGACATATTACTCGCATCCGTTCGCTCCGCCTTATTTCGGCGAATGCTTTTAAGCACCAAATAACTTTTGTTCTAATAGAAGGAATGTTCTTCGCGGTGTTTGATGTGTCGCTGTTTGTGTCTCCCGGTGTGCAGGCTCTTCACCAGTTGTACTACGATCCCAACATCGACAACAAGAACCTCGCTCAGAAGTGGTTGATGCAGGCGCAGCTGTCCCCGCAGGCCTGGCAGTTTAGTTGGCAGCTTCTGAATGGTGGCAAAGTACCAGAAATCCAATACTTTGGTGCCAGCGCGCTGCACATCAAGATATCTCGCTATTGGGGGGATATTCCCTCAGACCAGTATGAGACCCTCAAGTCACAACTCTTCTCACAGATCTCTGCCTTTGCCAGCAGCTCCAAGATTGTCCTCACCCGGCTCTGTGTGGCGCTCGCGTCATTGGCGCTGAACATGATGCCTGACTCTTGGCCGCACGCTGTACCAGACATGGTGCGGGTGTTTCAGACGGAGGACGGACAGACGGACGGCAGAGCTCGTTGTTTAGCACTTTTGGAATTGTTAACTGTTTTGCCTGAGGAATTCCAGACGAGCCGCCTCCCGCCTTACCGCAAAGGACAAGTGCGCAGCTGCCTGTCGCAGGAGTGCGCCTGCGTCTTCCCCTTGCTGCGGCAGCTCTTGCAGCAAAGTGACTCCCCAGGATTTGTTAAGCAGAAGGTGTTGAAGTGTTTTTCCAGTTGGGCTCAGCTGGGCATCCCCCTGACGGAGTGCGAGGAGCTCACCATGGCGGCATTCTCTGCTCTACGGGACCCCGAACTGTTTGACTCTGCAGTGGAGGCTTTAGTGAATACCATCTCTCAGCCTGATGCACAAAGGTCAGGTTCTACGTCGCTCTGGTCTTTCTAGAGGATTGTTATGTACCAACTCTGTATTTATTATGTCTAAATATCTGATGCATTTATTGCCAGATGTTTGCTACATTCAAAAGTTCTAGCCGCCGTAGGGTTAATGGGCGGTCCGGACGAGTGGAAGTGAAGCTTGATTGGTCACATAATGAAGAGTTCTGCAACTTTGTAACAGACCTTTTTTGTTTCACCTCCTTGTTTTTTAAGTTTATTTTTCCATTCAGAGATTGAAACCCTGTCCTAACTTGTCCTGCTCACACAGTTCATGGCTTCGTTACAGTGTATCAGTCTGGGGAGTCCGTTTAGTTAGAACTGTCACACAACTCTATCCTTGTGTACAGATTGCTCTTACCTATACTAATTTGTGTCTCGGATCAGGTAGGGCAGCGGTTTGTGGTAGTAGAACTGTCTAGCAGTGTGAAAAGGACTAGGCCAAGGTAGGTTTTTAGTCTCTGGATTGAAAAAATGGCTTTCTTCACTGACATTAAGCAGAGGTCTTTAAAATGGTGAGGAATTTAAATACACTGCTTAATAAAGGGGTTCGCAGCCCCTGTTCATTTGCCCTTATTGGCCATATGAACATCCTTGGGACAGGTCCTCGGCTCCGGAACCCGCCTTTATTATCTCGTGCTGGCAGATTTGTGTTGCATGAACGCCATTCATCTGAATGGCCATCCTTCATATGCCAGGCTGGCACAGGTACCCCTGGCAAGATCTGCTGTTTTCCGAGTGTGCCAGGAGCGGAACCTGAGGTGATCAGATAGTCCCCTGAGGCGGCGTGTTCTGAAAGGGTTTGTCGCTGATGGTACAACCAATCTACTTTTCATCATGGATGCCGTGTAATACTTTATTTCTGTGGGGAAGATGTGCCGATGTTTGTAGCTTCCTCTAGGTTCCCCTGCGAACATTACAGAGGTCTGTATTTGGAAAAGGGATTGTCTAGTCTTGAAAACCCTTTTAAGGGTTTGCCCATTAAAGACTAATTTATGGATAAGAGATACATGTCTGATTGCTTGGGGTCCTACTGCTGGGATTTCCACAAGGGTGCCAGCGATCGGACCCCCAGTGATTAGTCATGTATCGTGGATCAGGGATAAATGTCATTAATGGGAAAACACCTTTAAGAGCTATGGGCGGAAGTTTTATCTCTCTCTCTTAAAGGGGTTGTTCAGTTGTAAACTATTGATGGCCTATCCTCAGGACAGGCCATCAATAGTAGAACGGTAAGGTTCTGTCGCTCAGGACCCTCACCAATCAGCTGTATACCGGGTCACTGCACTTATGCACTGAGCTGATTTCTGCAAGAAGCAGACAGCTTCATTCTAAC
Organism: Eleutherodactylus coqui; assembly: GCA_035609135.1. Lineage (NCBI taxonomy): Eukaryota > Metazoa > Chordata > Amphibia > Anura > Eleutherodactylidae > Eleutherodactylus > Eleutherodactylus coqui. The sequence continues at coordinate 310,800,193 of CM069407.1, forward strand.
TGTAGTGGCCAGCATTGGTACTGCAGGCCAAGTTCCCATTCGTTTCTGTGGAAGCTTGGCCTGCAATTCCAAGTTTGCCCACTGCAGTTAGAACGGAGCAGTCTGCTGGACAACCCCTTTAAATTAATGTATTTTGTCTGACAATCATTTTTTCAACAGGGTTTAAATGGTCTAAACTGGAGGTAGTATGTTAATGAGGGGGAGAAGCCAAGCAGATTGCGTCACAGTTTTATGGGGAGAGTCACAATAAGTTGTACATTTACATCTCTACTTCTTAGCTTAAGGGTTCATTCATATGTGGTGGAAATCCTGCAGCATTTCTGCATTGAAAACCTCGTAATTTGTGTGGATTTTGACTCGGATTCAGCTGTGTATCCGCTGATTTCATCCTCCACAGCGCTTCTCTCACCACGGAATACTGCGTGCTGCTAGCCCCGAGGACACAGCGCTCGCCATCACCTGGTAGCCACTACTGAGCCCCACCGCTGGTCAGGTGATGTGGAAGTGCTGCCTGGCAGCCGTCCCAGTGCTTCTACAATAGAGGTGCGAAGTCGGCTGGAGATCTCTTCCAGCCCCCCTGTTTCATTTGCAGTAGACAAGTAGTCGTTGGTAGGTGCCGCGGCGGAGCGGCGATGCTGTTATGGTCTGTCTGAAATATCTGATCAGCGATATGATTGGTGTTTCATTGCATGCGTTTACACTGCACAATTATTGTACAAAACACTCCATCTAAAGAGCGGTTTGCATGATAATTGTGCCGTGTAAAAAGGCTTTAAGACATTATTAGTAAATCTATTCAAGTGTGAGATTGCTGTCAGTGAATTGAAATAGGTTCTGTGTACACTACTGTTTTCACTTTTTTCTCTTTTCCATTGGGGAGCTGAAAAACAGAATGCGGGCTCCCCGACAGACCCAATTGACCATAACGGGGTCCGTCATACCCTGCAGCATCTTCCTGGACACGCTAAGGCCGGATTCACATCTGAGCGGGGCCAGCACTTTTAAAATGCTGGGCAGCTGAGCAGAAACCAAACGGATCCCTTTATGGAGTCTGTTCGGTTTCGTCATAAGACGGATCCATTCAGCAGGAAAACGGACCCCCGACTCAGATGTGAAAGCCTCATCTAATATTATCTAACTACATGAATGAATGGAACATGGATCAGTCTGGAGTCCAGACCGATACATCAGAGGAGTGTCCAGACTGGATACAATTGTAGCAAAGCCTCAGCTGTGAAAACTGTTAGAATGTTTCCATTCACTGACAACAAACACAGAGTATTAGACAGTTGCTTTCATTATACAATCTCCTGTTGTCCCACGTAGACGACGGCTTTTCATCTGCCCACTTAGCTGGGGATCGGTTTTTGTTCTGTGGTTTATTTTCCTTCTTGGCCGTGTTCACGGTGATGGAATCAGTGTCTGAGGGCAGTCGTCTGCTGCGATGATGTACCTGCATGCCCACAGATCCGCATGCGGGTTTAGCCCTTTTCAGTGGGCACATCCATGTGCGTACTTCCTGACGCAGATGGGCAGCAGAATCTGCGTCAGGAAACGACACGTCTCCTCTTTGTCTTCTGCGCAGGCTTGGATTCCACTTACGGGAAAAAAACCTGTGCAGCAAAGACAGCGGCGCGGACTCCCTGCGACATTAATGCGCACTTCTGAGATGATGCGACCCTTAAAAATATCTTCACACAGAGATATCTGATTTTCCATGTAGGGTCTACCTCTAAAACCACTGCAAAAATCCGCAGGTTTGCCCCTCGCTGTGCCAACATATCCTGTTTTTTTCTTTCCCGTACGTGGATTTGAAGTAGACTTTGCCGCAGACGGCGTTCACATGGTTGGGAGACTTTACTGCCGCAGATTTGGTGGAGAATCCGTAGCACATAACCTACCCTGTCATTACAGTTTTGCACCCTGCAGCGTCCCTGGTGTAGCATGCGGGCGCACTCCACACCCCTCCTGCTTCTCCCTTATTGCTGCCAGCTCTTTGAAGGTGTGCAATATGGGGGGAAAGGTGCAGTTCTTTTCTCGTGATCTTAGCAGACTGCATCTTGTATCCCTGGGAATTGGTACCCGCCGTGACCACAAATACAGGCTGCTGATTGGCTGTTCGACCTTCCAGTTGCTTAGCAACCATTTATCCTCTCCTTTTCCCTTCCTTCTAGCTCACTCCTAGGTTCACACCAGCGATAATAAAAGGAACTTAATTGCAGAGTTGAGCGGCTGTTTTCTCCTCCATGCCTGGGGAATGCAGCCTGATTAACCCTTTCACCGCTGGGCAGAGGCTACAAGACCGACTCGCTGTATCATTGCAGGGATCACTAGAAAAAGATGCATTGCAGCTGATCTTTTCCCAAATAGTGTTGCAGAGGCTTCTGGGAAACTGGGGCTGTCTGAGCATACTGAAATGTGTAGGGCAAGGTTACTGCAAGGACAATGGCTGTGGAGACCCCGGCGCTGGCCCGTTCTGCCCCCACACCTCCAGATAAGCAGTCATGTGACCGTAGTCCTGGTTGTAGAATAAGCACTGCTTTGTTTTTAATGCAAATTCTGCTTCTATTCTACGTATTAGCAGGGCTGCGATGAGCGGGGGCCGCGCACCCACTGATGAACATGGGCTAGGATAATGCCAGGAGCATTGCACAGCCTAGAAGACTCCCTCCACACTGAGGATGTGAAGATTCGGGGCTCCTGGCTTTGCCCTACACTTTTCTCCCATTACCTTGTAGCCCAAAGGGGGCAGATTTATTAATATTCTACTAAATTTGTACTGTTTAGATCTAGCCTAGAGGCGCCAATAAAAATTAAGAATAGACTAAAAGGGTTGCTGAAAAAAGCTAATCCTAAAATGTCCTGCTGCAATTAGTTATAGTCCGTGGTGGTACCTTGGCGTCGATACTCAACTGCCCAGTGGCGCCACCACAGGGGTAATGAAGCATTACAGCCAGCACATTGACATGTATGTACTGAGCATGTAATCCATGGACATAAGGGGTCGTCCAGAGAGAGACGATTTTTGTAGCTTCTCCAGCTGATTGATGGATTATAGGATTATGACTTAAGGCCACATTCAGACGTGGCGATCCGTTGTGTATTTTCACTGCAGATCATATATTCAACCTATAACTCATCTACACATAGCAAAAGGAAACCAGCAGCTCGGCCTCTATTACAGTTTGACATCAGATTTTGCTATTGTCAGTAAGAGGGTAGAAATCTCACTGTTTGTGTAACTCCCATAGAAATAAACAGAGCAGTGGGCACCGCCGCTTCTCCGATCGTCCTGCCGTGGGGCACTGTCTCACTGGATGGGTCTGGAGAAAATTGTGGCTGTGCCATACATGGCTATAATGGACAGATCATCAATAGTTCAGTGGCAGGGCGCCGCTGATCCTCTGACCCGCTGTCTGTACATTGGAGTTGGAGGCAGAAGTGTAAGGCTACATTCCCATGGGCGAGTGTGATACTGGGTCAAGAAACTCTGCCTGACGTCACGCTTTACAACGTATGTTTTACACGTGAGAGACGGGGGATTTTTGGTCAAAAACTCTTTGCATGACTTTTGTGGAATCGCGATTCTCGGACACTTGTTTCACACGAGACAGAAGTAGTCGGAAGTGTTTCCCATTGATTTCAACGGGAAACATCACTTGGCACTCGCATGCACGCTTCACGGCATGCAATGTCTTTAATGGTCCCATTGAAAACCGTGGGCGCGGCGTTCGGAAGGACGCCAGAAGTGGGCATGCAGCGATGTTGAACCTCGCAGCATCGCTCATGGGAATAACTATTCCAAAGAATGGAGTTCATATTCACACGAGCTTTGTGTCGCGCAACACAGAAAACTCACACGAGATTCTCACCTGTGTGCCTGTAGCCTAATAGAAGGGCCTCGTACACTTCAGGCTCCAACCCCAATTCAGAGGTCTGTGCTCACAGCGGGCCGGAGGACCAGAGGATCGGCGGTGACTGTATTTATGTCTGTGAAGGAAGGGTGACCGGAGCTGTAACGTGTCTTCTTGTCAGTCATCACATCTACGGCCGGGGCAGGGAGGGCTTGTAGTTCTGCCGGCTCCGTAGATGCAGTTCTAGTCGTACTTATGTCTGTCTTCTTCTTCCAGGTATGTGAACACTCTCCTTAAACTGATCCCTCAGGCCCTCGGCTTGCAGGACCAGCTCCATCAGGCCGTTCAGAATGGAGATATCGAGACTTCCCATGGGATCTGCCGGATTGTGGTGGCTTTAGGAGAAAACCATTCGCGGTACGTAGCGTTCGGCGTTCCCAGCGCCGTTTCCATTCCGGTTTCTGTCCTTGCAGGTTTCTGTATGAAAGTAAATACCGTAACGGAATCTGAATGCCAGAAGATAATGAGACGTCTGCTCCTTTGGTCTCCGTCTCATATAGTTTCTGTCCATGTCGGTCTCGCGCTAGATAGTTAAGTGTGTCCCGTATTAACCCCTGTGGTGCCATCCTGGTTTCCATCCCCATTCAGTGAGACTGGGAACGAGAGATGCTAATACAAAGCCCTTCACAACGTTGGATGCCTGCCTTACACTGAAGCCTCCGGCTGTACAAGAAAGCTGATGTTAGGCTGCCTGTCCACGGGCAAATTTTCATTGCGTTCCCCACAACGATAATCCGGCCGCAGTGAATGCTTTCCATAGTGTTGCTATGGAACGCGCAGCCCACCTGTCCGAAAGCGGAGAATAATAGTAATTCTTCGCTCGCGGGCGGCAAATTGCAGCATGCTGCGATTCTCCGTAGTGAGCCTATCTGTCAGATAGGCTCAGTGCAGAGAACCGTCAGCTGCTCTCGGACGGCGGAGATCCGCCGCTGGATGTCGCTATGCCCGTGGACAGGCAGCCTTATGCCGGAGCTTGCAGGATGATTGTTTTTCTAAATCCTTATATTTAGGTAAATTGCAGCAACTAGAGAGTCGGACACAACCCGCCTGCCGTCTCCAGTAGGATCATGTAGCACCGGCGCCCCCATTGAAGACCCTAGCCTAGGCAGAGCAGAACACTGTCTTTTATGGGGTAGTTAAAGAGATATTCTGTTCCCGCCATCCATTAACGGACCCAAACCTGATATTTCTATCCCAGTCTGCGGTACCCCATATCTCTTTGGCACCAGGTCAGTTGTCTTGGGGTCATATTTGACATATCTTTCCCTCACTTCCTGTATTCAGTCCCTTCTTCCTCATGTCACTTGCACCTCAGAAACATCATCCTCATCCGCCCTTTTCTCACCATGCAGACAGCAAAAACTCTGGCTTGATTACTGCAACTCGCTGCTGATCACTCTTCCCCTCCCTAAACTCTCCCCTGTCCTATCTACTCTGAATGCAGCTGCCAGGCTCATCTTTTTATCCAGTCACTGCACTGATGCCCCCGCCGTGCGCCAGTCACTGCACTGATGCCCCCGCCGTGCGCCAGTCACTGCACTGATGCCCCCGCCGTGCGCCAGTCACTGCACTGATGCCCCCGCCGTGCGCCAGTCACTGCACTGATGCCCCCGCCGTGCGCCAGTCACTGCACTGGTTATCAAATATAGAATACAAATTAAACTCCTCGCTGTCATCCATAAAGCCCTCCACCATGCTGCGCCACCCTATATCACCTCTCTCATCTGTCTACCAAACTACCCGTGCTCTCTGCTCTGCCAGGGAACTTAGACTTTTCCCAAGGCGCACCAGTCCTCTAGATTGCACTACCCCAGATCATCAGGTAAATTCCGAATGCCGACAGCTTTAAGCAAGTCCTAAAAGCACATCATCTTAGAAAGGCCTATAATATTCCCTGATCTAACGCTTCTCCATTTACCGTACATCTACCCTCCCCTTTGGAAAGCGGAGCCCCTTCTTACCACTGTAGACCCCCACGCACCCCATTGCACTTGGTACCTGTTTATGTAGAAGTACGGCTGGTGATCCACTGATACAGCTTTATGTATATATGCAGAGCATCGAGTCTGTGAGATGGATAGCTAGAATTAGAGCTAGAATTTCTTTTCTCTTCCCGGATTATACAGAACAAACTCCTTACCTCTTGTGTTGCCCATATTTACTTTTAGTCTTTAAGCTCCTAAGCATGCTTTACCTTTCCATGGTAATTCCTTGCTTGGCTGCACTCCTTGCTGTGTGTGGGCGTTACTAAGGTATGACAACACACATCCAACAGGTGGCGCTGTGATGTCATTACAGCGCTGCTTGCTCCCAGTGCCGCAGTGCACAGTAGTACATGGCGGCGGCGGCGGCAGCAGCAGCATCAACATGTTGGCAAGATAAAGTGACGGACCCCCCCCCTGCCAATAGACTATTGATGATGTATCCTGAGGATCGTTCAGTTTCACTCGTTTGAACTATTTTCTGAACGACGATCGTTCTGTATAAACGCAGCATAAATGCCCAGAATCCCCCTTTACATACAACCAACAGCACTGACTACGGCCCGTCCTGCTGCAGTTAAAGCGCATATTCCTGCACTATGATCCCATAATGCAGCTGTACTAACAAATGAGACTCCTTTATTTGGTGCGCTGGTATAATACAGCATCTGATGAGACCAGGGGCGAAATGACAGCGAACCAATGTGTTCCTCTGATAAAAAGGAAGACCGCCAGCAGATGATGCGATAACTTCTTATTTTGGGCTCCTGCGCTAATTGGGGTTGATATACTTTTCTATGAGTGTCGGTTTATGCAGAATATCTAGTAAGCCAGGTCTTGTATAATAATTGTGATCTTGAATTCCCATTGACGGACACCGGTCATGCCCTCTGCACTTTTGAGTCGTGATTGGAGATGAGCGAACCTACTCGGCCACGCCCCCTTTTCGCCTGAGCGCCGCGATTTTCGAGTACTTCCGTACTCGGGCGAAAAGATTCGGGGGGCACCGTGGGTGAGTGGGGGGTTGCAGGGGGGAGAGAGAGAGGGCTCCCCCCTGTTCCCCGGCGCCCCCCGAATCTTTTCACCCGAGTACGGAAGTACTCGAAAATAGGCGGTGCTCGATCGAGTAATTATTCGAAACGAGTATATTCGCTCATCTCTAGTCGTGATCCTTTCCTCATTGACATCAATTTAAAAAAAAAAAAAGTGGCAGAATATTGTAGTTGACTTCTGCAGCTGCGATCAGTAATCCGGGGAGTGGGCAATGTTTCACCCATCAGCTACTGTGCCAATCGTTGTCATTTCTTGCAGAGCACTCCTGGATCAAGTCGATCACTGGCAAAGCTTCCTGGCCCTGGTGAATATGATCATGTTCTGCACTGGGATTCCCGGCCATTATCCGGTCAATGAAACCACCAGTTCTCTCACGCTGACGTTTTGGTACACGCTGCAGGTAGATGCATTTTGCTGGCTTCACTACTAGGACACACTGTAACACATTTTCTTATCCCCCTTTTACACGGGCCAATAAGTGATTCAGACTCCCACATGTATTCCGTGTGAGTGAATGCCCCGATTGGGCCATGAATGAGAATTCATTTGCTTATTTGTCATTCAGTTCCTGCATGCAGAAATCTGAGCGGCGTGTTGGAACGTGTGAACAGGCAGTCATTCACTTATGAACAGAATAGGGGCGGGCGGGCCGGAGCAAATGGCCCTTAGACTAGACCTTAAAGGGGTTGTACAGGAAATAGAAAATGTGTCTATCATTCATACGGCCTCTGAGAAACTATTCCTAGAACCAGGACGGGTTGATAAGACCTGAGGGTGAAGGGGGAGGAGCTGCATGCAGGGGTGGAGTCTGACACTATACTCCTTACTCCTATCTGGCACGTTTGTGCCAAATCTGTCAGGAATGAAGGGTGTGGCATTGGGCTTTGCCCCCTTTTTCAGGTCTCATCAGCTCATCACAGAATTGTACCCTAAGTGATCAGGCCATCATCCCCCTATCCCGTGAATGGGATTAATATCTTCAGAGGGAAACCCCTTTAAATATTTATCAGACTCCTAATGTAAGCTCAAAAAAGTTCACTGCAGGGGCATAGAAACAAAGTTATCAGACCGCACCCCCTGCAGTGTAGGCCTTAGATTACCTTCATATGGGCGATTCCCCTGTGGATGCGAGGCGGTTTTATATTAAAACCATCTTGCATCAATTCAGGGAGGTAGCGATCCTTCGGCACAGCTGACCGCCGCGGCAGAGGATTGTGGAGTTTCTCCCATTGTTTTCAGCGGGGTAACCTCGCACCGCATGCATCTAGCATGTGATGTGATGCTGCTGCCGGACGCATTGAGAACATTGGGCGATGCGATGTGGGAAAAATGGCTTATGTGACCCCATTCAAAGTCATTGGGTTCATATTTGTGCCTCTTGCAATGAACAAATCTCGTGCGGATTTCTCATCCGTGTGAAAACAGATTGAAGGCTGCAATATTGTGTTTCAACTTAGACTTTATTTATTCCTAGCTGCAGACAATAATCGTATTGTGAGATTAGATTCCAAATAGTGGGCGGATGGGTATACAGATTTATGATGTGCAACGCTTCCTTTCTTCCTAGGATGACATCCTCTCATTTGAGACAGAGAAGCAGACCGTGTATTTGCAGGTTTATCGTCCGGTCTATTTCCAACTAGTTGACGTTTTGCTACAGAAAGCTCAGTTTCCTGCCGATGCTGAATATGCGTCTTGGTCATCAGATGAGAAAGAGCAATTCCGAATATACAGGTACAGATGCCTTATCCTGGTTTGTGTGTCTCTTCTGATTCACTTGTAGCCCCAAAAGGTTGATGGTGGAATCCTAGCTTTGAGTTGCCGGACATCACTCTGCAGCACATTTTCAGTTTACAGATACCATAAAGCGCGGAGTCCTGTGTATCCACATCCATGATTTATACCAGCAGATTTTGAAATCGCACCATCTTCCTTTTTGTCTTGCAGGGTTGACATATCTGACACACTTATGTATGTGTATGAGATGCTGGGAGCAGAGCTGCTAAGTAACTTGTACGAGAAACTCGGCCGCCTGCTGACCTCTTCAGACCACCCCACGTCATGGCAAGTAAGTCTGGCAACTGACGGTGAGATGACATGAAATGATGGTATCCTAGCTTTGTGGCAGCTATGCATCTAATTAAAGGTCATGTTTCTTAAGGCTATTTAGACACAACAATTATCGCTGAAAATTCCCACAAAAGCAGTCTTTTGAGCAATAATCGTTGCATGTAAATGTGCCCATCTTTCAGTTTTCTCCCAAATTATGGATTTCAGTTCGGCTTGAAATCCATCCTTCAGCAAAACAGCTGATAAAACAGACAGCACACTGTGTTGGGAGCGCTGATAACAGCTGATTACAATGTCTCAGGTCTAATCAGCGCAGCAGAACAAAGGGAATTTATTCAGAGAACAGTGGTCCTCTGAATAAATTCAGTCTCCGGAGGCTCACACGCTACTAATTGGTACTAATAGGCATTAGTACCAATTAGTAGATTATGCAAAATGATAGCTCAAAAGCCATCTTTTAAGCACTCATCTTTGTGTCTAAATGCACCTTTATACTCCTCTTATGCATATGCCCACCTTTCAATATTGTAGTCTATATATAGAGCTAATCTACAAAAGCACTCACTATTCTGCTGGTGTAGTCACTGTGTACATACATTACTTATCCTGTACTGATCCTGAGTTACATCCTGTATTATACTCCAGAGCTGCACTCACTATTCTGCTGCTGGAGTCGCTGTGTACATACATTACTTATCCTGCACTGATCCTGAGTTACATCCTGTATTATACTCCAGAGCTGCACTCACTATTCTGCTGGTGGAGTCACTGTGTACATACATTACTTATCCTGTACTGATCCTAAGTTACATCCTGTATTATCCTCCAGAGCTGCACTCACTATTCTGCTGGTGGAGTCACTGTGTACATACATTACTTATCCTGTACTGATCCTGAGTTACATCCTGTATTATACTCCAGAGCTGCACTCCCTATTCTGCTGGTGGAGTCACTGTGTACATACATTACTTATCCTGTACTGCTCCTGAGTTACATCCTGTATTATACTGCAGAGCTGCACTCACTATTCTGCTGGTGGAGTCACTGTGTACATACATTACTTATCCTGTACTGCTCCTGAGTTACATCCTGTATTATACTCCAGAGCTGCACTCACTATTCTGCTGGTGGAGTCACTGTGTACATACATTACTTATCCTGTACTGATCCTGAGTTACATCCTGTATTATACTCCAGAGCTGCACTCCCTATTCTGCTGGTGGAGTCACTGTGTACATACATTACTTATCCTGTACTGCTCCTGAGTTACATCCTGTATTATACTGCAGAGCTGCACTCACTATTCTGCTGGTGGAGTCACTGTGTACATACATTACTTATCCTGTACTGCTCCTGAGTTACATCCTGTATTATACTCCAGAGCTGCACTCACTATTCTGCTGGTGGAGGCACTGTGTACATACATTATTTATCCTGTACTGATCCTGAGTTACATCCTGTATTATACCCCAGAGCTGCACTCACTATTCGGCTGGTGGGGTCACTGTGTACATACATTACTTATGCTGTACTGCTCCTGAGTTACATCCTGTATTATACCCCAGAGCTGCACTCACTATTCTGCTGGTGGAGTCACTGTGTACATACATTACTTATCCTGTACTGACTGTGAATTACATCCTGTATTATACCCCAGAGCTGCACTCACTATTCTGCTGGTGGAGTCACTATGTACATACATTACTTATCCTGTACTGCTCCTGAGTTACATCCTGTATTATCCTCCAGAGCTGCACTCACTATTCTGCTGGTGGAGTCACTGTGTACATACATTACTTATCCTGTACTGACCCTGAGTTACATCGTGTATTATACCCCAGAGCTGCACTCACTATTCTGCTGGTGCAGTCACTGTGTACATACATTACTTATCCTGTACTGATCCTGAGTTACATCCTGTATTATACTCCAGAGCTGCACTCACTATTCTGCTCGTGGAGTCACTGTGTACATACATTACTTATCCTGTACTGACCCTGAGTTACATCGTGTATTATACCCCAGAGCTGCGCTCACTATTCTGCTGGTGGAGTCACTGTGTGCATACATTACTTATCCTGTACTGATCCTGAGTTACATCCTGTATTATACTCCAGAGCTGCACTCACTATTCTGCTTGTGGAGTCACTGTGTACATACATTACTTATCCTGCACTGATCCTGAGTTACATCCTGTATTATACTCCAGAGCTGCACTCACTATTCTGCTGGTGGAGTCACTGTGTACATACATTACTTATCCTGTACTGCTCCTGAGTTACATCCTGTATTATACCCCAGAGCTGCGCTCACTATTCTGCTGGTGGAGTCACTGTGTACATACATTACTTATCCTGTACTGCTCCTGAGTTACATCCTGTATTATACCCCAGAGCTGCACTCACTATTCTGCTGGTGGAGTCACTGTGTACATACATTACTTATCCTGTACTGATCCTGAGTTACATCCTGTATTATACCCCAGAGCTGCACTCGCTATTCTGCTGGTGGAGTCACTGTGTACATACATTACTTATCCTGTACTGATCCTGAGTTACATCATGTATTATACTCCAGAGCTGCACTCACTATTCTGCTGGTGGAGTCACTGTGTACATACATTACTTATCCTGTACTGATCCTGAGTTACATCCTGTATTATACCCCAGAGCTGCACTCACTATTCTGCTGGTGGAGTCACTGTGTACATACATTACTTATCCTGTACTGCTCCTGAGTTACATCCTGTATTATACCCCAGAGCTGCACTCACTATTCTGCTGGTGGAGTCACTGTGTACATACATTACTTATCCTGTACTGATCCTGAGTTACATCCTGTATTATACCCCAGAGCTGCGCTCACTGTTCTGCTGGTGGAGTCACTGTATCACTTCAGGAAGCTGCTTGTTGTTTGCTATTGCACTTCCTACAGTAATTGTCCCCCAGCTCTCCTAGCGTTCTGGATGTCAGCTGTGTTGGTTATGCAGTAAACCTTCCTTGAATTGTGTAATTTGCTCTGACTGTTTTAATAGCATTATTTTTGCCGCAGCAGACGGCTGCTCATTGATAAGATGCCTTCTTCTCCTGACCTTGTTGATAATGAGGGACAGGCGCCTGGACTTGGCGGACTCCATTCTTTGTATATAATTAGTGGCTTGGAGGTTTGTATATAAGGTGATATAAAGTAACCTGCAGCTGTCGGCTCTGGCCTTCATTCAGCCGCTGCAGCACAAGAGTTTTCCGTGGATCAGTTTCAGTGTGAATCCACATTAGATGGGAAAACCCAGCGATCGGAGCGACTTCCAACGAGGCCGGTCATCGGTGCTGGACTAGCCGGGGTCTTGCTACCAACCACGGGGGGTTTACTCTTGTAACGGTGTGCAGAGTATACCGAGAATGGCGCGACCGAGGAAAACGTCCAGCGAAAGGGGATCCTGTGGAAACAACTCATCACTGAAAGGGGTCGGAGGAGGATGTCAGGAATCGTTCTGAGCAACAGGCTGCACAGTCTTCCTGGTGAAGCTACCATAGAGGGGGGGTTCCTCATAGCAGCTACTTTGTGATGGTTGTACTTTGGCACATCTATCCTTACTTCTATGGATGGAGTTTGTTAATACCCCTTTGATATGAGTATTTAGGCCCTGTCCCCTCCTGGTTTGGCATTGTTACTCTCTGTTTACTACCTTCATTTTTGGAATCTTTTCTGAGGGATGGTTATCTGACCCTTGGGCAGTATGCAGTATATAGGTTCCCTCCATATTTATACCAGGGTGGGGTGTGCTGCTATTTGGCGTTCTGCCATGGGGGCTGAGCTTATTGTTTCTTTGGCTGGTATATGTACACTTACATATATTATTACCTGAGTGATAAATGGTTTTTCTTGCCATGATGTTTTTAAACGTTTTTCACTTTTTGTGTCCTTGAAGCGACCCTCTGGGACTGGAGAAACAAGGATGGCCAGACCAGATTTTTGACTACCTGATGCACGCTGTGTATTCGGACGCCTCATTAGTCCAAGACATTCCAGTGCTGCTGACATGAGCCGTGCCGGGCAGTAGGAGCAGCATGCAGTGTCTGAGACTACAAATGCATACTATGCACAGTGGGTATCAGGTAGTCCGAGAAGCCGTGCCGCCATCTTTGTTTCTGCTGCCTGGGGGGGGGGGGGGGGCGCTTTAATAAAGCTTATACATATTTGTCCATTATAGGAGTGTACATTTCCATTGTTGTGCAGCTTTCCTTCTGTCATAGTTAGTCAGCTGAACAAAACGCTGGGGATCCAATTAATGTGTTTGAACGCACAACTTGCTGCTCTTGAGCACGGATGGGATATAACAGCGGACCACCAGTTCTAGATCTATTGTATGTAAGAGAAACAAGAAGGCGAGACTCCAGCGGGCAAAAGCGCACACAAACATCATTGAAGGAGAACTCCCCACCTCCCGTGGCAACCTGTTCCACGCATTGATCCCCCTCACTGTCTAATATCTAATCTCCTCCCTTTCAGTTTCATCCCATTGCTTCTAGTCTTTCCTTGTGCAGATGAGAATAGGGCTGATCCCTCTGCACTGTGACAGCCCTTCAGATATTTGTAGACAGCTATTAAGTCTCCTCTCAGCCTTCTCTTCTGCTAAACATTCCCAGATCTTTTACCCGTTCCTCATAGGACATGATTTGCAGACCGCTCACCATCTTGATAACTCTTCTCTGAACTTTCTCCAGTTTGTCTGTCTTGTATAAAGTGGGGTGCCCAGAACTGGACCCAGTATTCCAGATGAGGTCTGACTAAGGAAGAGTAGAGGGGGATAATGACCTCATGTGATCTAGACTCTATGCTTCTCTTAATACATCCCAGAATTGTGTTTGCCTTTTTGGCTGCTGCATCACATTGTTGACTCATGTTCAGTCTATGATCTATTAGTATACCCAAGTCTTTTTCACATGTGCTGCTGCTTAGCCCAATTCCTCCCATTCTGTATGAGCTTTCTGCATTTCTCTTGCCCAGATGTAGGACTTTGCATTTCTCCTTGTTAAATACCATTCTGTTAGTCGCCGACCACTGTGCAAGCTTTTCTAGATCTTTTTGAATCCCCTCTCTCTTTCCTAGTGTTAGCTATCCCTCCTAGCTTTGTGTCATTTGATCAGTTTCCCACAATTCCCTCCTCCAGATCATTTATAAAAATGTTGACCAACACTGGGCCTAGGACAGAGCCTTGTGGTCCCACTTGATACATTCTTCCACTTGGATGTGCAGCCATTTATGACCACTCTTTGAGTACGATCACTCAGACAGTTGTGAATCCACCTAACAGTTGCCTTGTCAATCCCAGATTTGGTCATTTTTCCAATAAGTATAGTATGAGATACTTTGTCAAATGCTTCACTAAAGCCAAGATATACTATATCCACCGCATGTCCCTGATCAACCCAGCCTATGAATTGCTATGGTTCTGAAGGCCAAGGAGGTCCACAGCACTATTAGATGGGGGTTCTAATAATGTGGCCATTCAGTGTATTGCAGAGTTTTGGAACGGGTGTGATCCAGTTTTTGAACATCAGAAATGGTTCTGAGTTCAGGCTGCTGTGTGTGCCAAATGCACAAAATCTATTAGGAACGGGTGCCGGCTCTTTGTATTGGAGCGTGCTCGCTGTATATGCACCAGTCATGCGCCTGACCAGTATTTGCTGGCTGACATCCTTTATAAATATGCAATAAATTAGATACTCGTGCCTGTTCCTGTTTTGGAGTATTCTGTACCGGCGGTTGGGGTTTGCCCAGGATTGTGATGCTAAAAGTTACATTTCTTGTTCCCCGCAGCACACAGAAGCTTTGCTCTTTGGTTTTCAGTCCATTGCCGAAACCGTTGATGTCAACTACTCGGATGTCGTCCCTGGACTGATTGGCCTTATCCCTAGGATCAACATCAATAACGTGCAGCTTGCAGACACTGTGATGTTCACCATTGGTAAGGAGGACCAGTATTGGGGGCGGGGTACATCGGACGTCTTTTTTTCTCTCAATTACCTATGATTTAGCACAAGAAAGGCCTTGAACATTTCAGACATCCCCTTTAATTGCAGCTGATTTTGTATATGAAAGTTACCTGAAGAAAACAAGCTTTAGTTTTTATCCTGTTGAGCAGGTGAAGTGATCGCCCATAGAACGCCCGCAGACCCTTCTAAAAGCAGCACTCCCTCTTTCATGGCCACGGGTCATTCACAAGACCAAGTGAAGGGAAATGGGCCCAACCCCACAATTGTCCCACTGTGGGAGGTTTATGTTTACAGCGTTCATGATGTAGTAAAAATGACATCTTGTCTTCATTCTGTGGGTCAGTGCAACAACAGCAAGACCAAATGTATACAGTGTTTTTAACCCCTTAATGACCAGTCCCTTTTTAGGGATTTTACCCACGTGGCGGTATTACTGCCCTATTTTGTTTCCTTTAGCTACCAAAATTATTGCTGCATTGTTTTTTTCCGTGACATATAGGGCGATTTTTATTTATTTAATTAATTAATTAATTAATTAATTAATTAATTTATTTATTTATTTATTTATTTTTTAAATATCTTTTTCACTGACTTTTTTTCCTGTTTTATTGGGGGTAAAATGCTAAAAAAAAAAAAGGTTTTTTTTAAACATAGTTTTTTGTTTTTATTTAGTATATTTACGCTAAAATAAAGTATGGAATTGGGTTCGTCTATTTGTTTTGGACGTTTTAATATATTGTATGTATGGTTTTGGATTGCAGGGTGCATACGGCGATGGTTTTGGTTGGCGTCTGCTTTGGGTTATTTTCTTTCTTTTGTATGTATTGTTGTTTTATTCTGTAATTTTGTCTTACTGATGTATGTAATTATGTGTTTTTTACTATCTATGTCCCCCATGACGTCATATAAGACCTCGGGGGACATTCATTTTAAAAAAAAAAATGTTTTTTGTTTGACACTTTCCCACTGTAGCATCCATAGGAGCCCCAGTTACAGGGGAAAGCAACCCCTGCAGTGACATTATCACTGGCAGAGCTGCCCAGGGTCTAGTATGACCCTCCAACTCTGCTGTAGCAGGGAACCCCGGTGGTCTCATGACTCCCCGGCTCCCGGAGAGGAAGACTTCCTTCCACTTTCAGTACACAGAGGCAGGAGGCTTAAAGCGCCGCCGTAATTTTATTATCGGCGGTGCATTAAGCCCAAGACCAGGTGCTGTATATTTACCGCGCCTGGTCCTTAATGGGTTAATATAGTAATACTTCTTTTTATTTATATAGCTGTGGATAGCTGTATACATCCTAACTACAGCCATGCAGTTAGGATGTATTTAGCCATATAGCTGTCACTAAGGGGTTAAGATGCATGTCCTCCGGGCTGCTATCTGGCAGCCATATTTGTAGAGACCTCTTTTAGACTATGATGGCTCATACAATTAATCCCCTCCTTTCTTCTGTGACATTCTGTTGGAGTGGAGATATGAGGAGCAGCGCAGTCATACGGTATATAGAGGTGCCATGTACTGATTAGCCTATGTGCTACTTCCATGTAACATCGGCACCTGATGAAGTTAGTCATGGTCTTCTGTAACGGTTGCAGCATTCCATTTATTACAGGTATGTTTGCATCATGTATAACGTTATGATGAATGGGTTTGTTACTCTCGTTCTCAGGGGCCCTGGCTGAATGGCTGGCCGACCATCCGGTGATGATCAGTAAGGTGCTACCGTTGGTCCTGCACGCCTTGGGAAATCCTGAGCTGTCAGTCTCAAGTGTTTCCACCTTGAAAAAAATCTGTCGGGAGTGCAAATACGATCTCCTTCCCTACGCTGCTAATATCGTTGCCGTGTCTCAGGTAACCTCCATCACCTGATTTGTAGTGATTGTCCAGGTTTACAGGGTTGTCCAGGTTTTATGTAATTAAACAATCATTTTATAGCGAAAGGTTCTGCAGCTTCACAGATACTTTGTTGTTCAGTTCCTCCTCACTGGAAGAGCTCTGCTTGCTGTTAGTGGATGGAAACATAGATACATGGCTGGTGACAGAACACAAGAGCGAGGCCACAGGTTCTGGTTCACTTGTCTCATTTTGCCGCTTTTAATTTGCAGCCAAATGCAGTGATTTGATAAACTTAATATTTCAGAAAACCATCACAAAATTGCAACGAAACTTCTACATGTAGCCTCACCTTTAGGCCGGGTTCACACGGGGTGGAATTTCCGCACCGCAATTCGTCCCAAGCCACGCGAAAACTGACTTGTGGCTCGGAATTCAAAGCTGCGGTATGTCAATTCTTTCCTCGTTTCCGCAGCGACCTCTCTATGGGGAAAGATAGCCGCAGCGGAATGCTGACAGCGAATCGGCTCCAAAACCCACGGCAAAAGGCCGCGGGTTTTGAAGCTGCACTTATCCCGTGGAAATCTCGCGGTTTTTCTGTGCGGTCATTCTGCGAGATTTTCGTCCCATGTGACCTCAGGCTTGGGGTCCTCTCTTGTAACATGCGCTGTACCTGTGCCAGTTGGACATGATCGATTTCTGCATGTAAGATTGTTCATTCAACATTGAGAAGCAAGAACATTCGGAGAGGAATACAAAGTATCCCAAGTATATTGAACAATGGCAGAACTTCACTTTACAGGATGTGTTTACCTAAAGTATACCTGCCCTTATAACACCAGTCTTGCAATCACTCATCTAAATACATTTCTGTCATTCTATGCTTTTGGGGTCTTGCAGTTTTTTTTGAACATGTATTTGCTCTTTGCTGAACAGGCTCCTGCTGCTGTGATCCTATTTACTGTATTACACTGTATTGATTTTTGGGGGGACTTACTGGGTTGCATTACATGGATTTACAGTGAGTGAGCAGGCAGTCATATAGGCACTATAGGCTGGTAGAAGGCAAGATGATGACACTTTTCATTTCAAGGGGTTTTCCAGGGAGAATGCTATTGCTGGTCTATCTTCAGGCTAGGTCATCAATTGCTGATCGGCTAGGGTCCATCACTTGGGACCCCGACCAATCAGCTGAGTGGGCGCATGCTGTCAGCGGTGCAAATACACAGAGGTCAGAGCAGAAGCCACAGAAGTCTCCGCGCCGACCTCTATGTAGTGTCCGGCGCTTGTAACTGAAGTTACGTCTCTCATTGAAACCAACACAAGCCGTGCCTGCAGTTACAAGCGCTGGCCACTACAAGGAGGTTGGCACGGAGACTTCCACCGCTTCTGCTCCGACCTCTGTGTATTTGCACCGCTGACAGCATGCGCCCGCTCAGGTGATTGGTCAGGGTCCTGAGCGGCGGACCCCAGTCGATACACTATTGATGACCTATCCTGAAGACAGGTCATCAATAGTATTTTCCCTGGAAAACCCCTTTAACAAATTATGCAAAACGTTATGTATTTGCATCTGCTGCTGATATGCAAAAACTGTAAAGGTAGGTACAGTATGCTTTAAAACTAAATATCACAGGTTTCAGACAAGGACAAGGAGGCAAAACTCACAGTAAAAATGTCACACCTTAAATATACAGGAGTGCAGCTTCCTTGTTGGTGCTAATTAAGTAGGCGAGAACGACACAGACCACACTTTACATCTGCAATTCATCTGCACTGTATTTAGTTACTGCTTGGCACTGGATTGTTGGCGATGTCACAGGGTCAGAAGCCCTTATATTAATGACTTACAAAAACAATCCTGCATCGATTCCCCCATCTGCCACATGTAGTGTCCGGTATGACATGATGTGAGCATGAACACAGGTGTGTGATGGTGCCTCCCTTATGTCTGCACGAGGTATGCCATATCGGATAGACACTCTGGCAGCCCCGCATTGTGCCCCCTAAGGGTATATCCACACAACAGCTTTATGGCACAAAGTTCTGATACTGAAAATCGGCTCCCTTCATCACCACAAGGTTTCTACAGCAGGTGTATGGACGTCTACAAGCCCACGTGGGAGATCCACAAATCAAGCCGTCCATAGGAATGCATTCGCATCCGCGGGATAGTAGAAGGCATGTGGATGTAGTAATAATGCAATTTTCCCGGTGTGCGGATTGCACAGGTGGGAAGAAATCGCAGCATGCTCCATTTTTCTGCGGACCGCGCTCGGACGGCTTCTATTAAAGTCAATGAAAACCATCCAATCCGCGGCACACCCGCAGCTGACACTGTGGATGTGCCACGGATCCACGGGAAAACAGGAGTTAAGAAAAAAAAGAGATGTACCGAGCACATCTGTGGTGCAGGAGAAAGAAGATCCGGCTGTTGACGGAGGATACCCATACCGGCTCTAGACAGGTAAAAAACTGTCCATGGCTGCGGGCACGGGGGGATTCCGAAGACATTATATGCAATAGCAAAATAACAAAGGAATAACCTGTTGGCAAAAGATTGTTTGTAAGTAGCAAACCTCCCCAAACTGCTGGAAGTTTAGACCCTGTGGATTCATCCGCTCAGCTGCAACCCTAACATATACACAGGGTATTATCATGAGGAGCGTGTTGCTGGAGTTTCCTTTTAACCCCTCCCCATCCCAAGATGTAATCTTGCTTCCTGGCTGGGAAGGAGTTCCCATGAATGGATGTAAATGTCCGCCATATGAATAGTGCAGGCTTCCAAAAAAATCACCACATTCTTGGGTCCTAAACAGACCCTGTCACAAAGGGGTTAATAACTGTATTTGGGCTCACACATTCGTCTGCTGCACGCGTGGTGATGGTCTTGGGGTTCTAATGTATTCCGTGTAGTGCAGACTCCTCTTTTACAGGGATTTATAATGGATTTGTGTGTAATTGGTGATTTCTTGTCTTTTCAGGATGTGCTGCTGAAACAGATCCACAAGGTAATGCTGCGGTTCTCTCCATGTGACCGATGAGCCGTGTGCCGCCGGGGCCGCTCCTAACCGCTGTGGGTTGTTGTCTTGCAGACCAGTCAGTGTATGTGGCTCATGCAGGCTCTCGGCTTCTTGCTATCAGCGCTGCAGGTGGAGGAGATTCTCAGCAACTTGCACTCGCTCATCACTCCGTATATCCAGCAGTTAGAGAAGCTGGCAGATGAGATGGTGAGTGCCGCTGGCATGGCCAAAGGGGTGCTTTATTTCCCCTAAATAAAGCCTGTTCATAGTGTGGTAAGAGGCTAATATACGTTTACGTCCCGTGTGCGCACCATTTGTATCGGGTGCAGAAAATGTCAAATTGAGTTTAAAAAAGTTTTATTAATTATTAGAAAAAAAATAAAGTTTTAAAAAACCTTTTACTATATTTATAATAACAAATCAAAACAACAAAAAAACCACCTTTAGTATCCCTAAAAGTCAGATCTATTAAAGTGTCGTATTTACCCCGCACGGTGAATGTTGTCCAGAAGAAATGCACGACGCCATAATTGTGCTCTTTGGCCTCCCCGTCTCCAAGAAAAAAAAAAGTAATAAAGCTATCAAAAATCATGTACTAACAAAATGGCACCCCTAGAAACTAAAGGACGTCCTGCAAAAAACGGGCGCTCGCACAGCTGGGGTGTTGGAAAACTAAAAAATTGATGGCGGTAGAAAATTTTTTACTTTTTTTTTTTTTTTTTTCCAAAGTAGTGCAGCAAAAAAACCCTATAAATCTGATCTCGTCATAATTATAGTAACGAGCATAATACATTTATCAGGTTGTTTTTGCTGTAGTGCGTATACCATAAATACAAGGACACCCCCTGCCCCCCACCTACCCCAAACATGGTGGAAATTCAGGCTTTTTCTATTTCACTTCACTTAGAAATTCATAAACGGTTTTCAGTACATTTTATAGACATTAAATTGCACGATTTAAAAATACAACTTATCATCCAAAAAATAAGACCAAGAAGCCCTCGGACCTCTACGTTGGCGGATAAATAAAGAGTTATGATGGTTTGAAAGTGGGGCGTAAAAAAATGAAAAAAAGACGGCATCCTTAAGGGGTTAAAACATTTTGCAACGTTCTGGAAGTTTTCTGTTTCTTATTGTTTGCAAGATCTCTGCTTGCTAGCAGTGAATGGAAATAGTAAATTGTCCTATTCATACAGATGCAAAGCTCATTAAGTGTATCGAGCGTCCTCTTTTTAGGAGCACTTAAAGGGTTATCCAGCTAAAGACCTTTCCCCCTATGCACATATAAATGTCTGATTTCTAGGACTCCCAGCGATCCGGAGCATGGCGCACCCCAATGCCCCATGAGAACGGAGCTACTGAGCATGTGCCGGGCAGCAGGAGATGACAGAGTGCATCAATCTCCATCCATTCCATAGAAGTGAAGCCTGCTCATGGGCCCCGGTATGCTGATCCCCTATTCTTTGGACAGAGGATAAATATGATTAGTGGGAAACCCCCTTTAATGTTCCTGTTTACTGACAGCAAGCAAATATCTGAAAAATTGTAAATAATTGAACTTTCTAACATCCTTTGCATTTCAGTTCTTTTCCCTCTCTTGTCCAAATATTTCTCGCAGCTGAGGGTTTGCTGCAGTGTATCCAGTCTACATGTCCTCCTGCTTGCTTCAGTGCCTGAGCCTGAAGTACAGACTGATGGTGATGTAGTCATAGGCAGTAGATGGGTTACAGACATTTCTGTGACTGTTCTGTTCGTCTTGCTGCAACTTGCAGAAGCAACCAGTCAGATGAACAGAATTTTCAGTCACAGAGATTTCTGCTACAAATCTGTTGAATCTGAGTTGTTGGTGAGTTTGACATCAGTTTACACAGTTTTACATCGTTACTGGAACGGCTCGTTTATATAAAGTCACCATGTAACTTGGTTCCTGTTCCTTCTATGCAGCCAAATCCCTCCAATAAGTTGGCGATTATCCACATTCTCGGGCTTCTCTCCAACTTGTTCGCCACTTTGGACATCAGCTGCCATGATGATGATCATGAGGCAACAGAAGTGAAGAAGTTACCTGTGGTGCAAGGACCCAACCCAGTGAGTCTTATACGCAGAAATACAGCCATGCTCATTCCAGGGCATTTTCAATATCCGCTGTGGTCTTATAATGCTTGTCTAGATTAAAGGAGTTGGAGTTGTCCAGGGCGACCCCCTGTAGTAAAATAATAAACTAAGCTGTACGTACCTCTCTGCCGCCTCTGGCCTGTGGTCCTAGTGCTAGTTGTGACTGTTGACGTCAGTGCAGGTGACCGCTGCAGCATATCAACTCCTCCTGGCATTACTGCTCACATCCTAAGCACCATGATGCCAGGAGTCCGAGAACATTGGCATCGTGGCACTGCAGTCGCCTGCATTCCCGTGATGTCAGCTGTCAGAACAAGCGCCAGGACCTCAGCGGGGTGCAGTGCTGGATTGTGGCGGAGAGGTAAGTATAGTTCAGTTTATTTTACTACAGGGGGCTTTATTAAAGGGATCTTGTCCAGTAACCAAACAACCCCTTTTTAAATATTGCAACAAAATAACACCTGGACCTAAAGTGGACTATAAAGATCCTTATTAATAGATGACCTTGTGTGCTGTAATATGATCATGTGACTGCACTAGCCGTCCCCTCCCATCTGGGTGGCCATATTGCAGTCCTATTACGATCCTTTAACTTGCTCATGGTGTCTCCCCGTGTCTCGGCAGGTGGTCCTGGTTCTGCAGCAGGTTTTCCAGTTGATAAGGAAGGTTCTCAGCACCTGGCTGAATGACGCTCAGGTTGTGGAGGTAAGTGTGAGGAGCAAAGAGTATATCCCTCTGACTCGTAGGCGAGGGCTGCATGGCAAATTTGGCCTCTCGATGCTACATGTTATGCAGCCAAAGCTGACAGTATGGCGCTGACTACATCACAACTAAAGAAAGTGAATGTTGTTGAAATACAGCCAGTTTGGCTTCTCATATTGTATCTTGCCGGTCAGACTGCAGCCACATTCACTTTCAATACTTCAAACCAATAATCCAAAAATATACATAAACACCAAAGCATTAGAGATCTATCCCAATCTTCATCATAAACCCAATGAAAACCTTTAAAACGAGATGAGCCACATGAAACCGACTGCATTCCCAGATATATACCTGCATCGTGCGAAGGCAAAAACAATGTCCATATGTCCTCCCTTGGTGTGTACATCAGCTCCACACACATCTATCCTCACAGGAGAGACTACAATCCTGAAGAGTCATTAGTCACTTGTACATATGTGTAATGCACTAAGCCAACACTTACAAATGAAGGAAGCTGATATCAGCAGGAGCACTTAAAGGGGTTTTTCTGTTGTAAACTATTGATGGCCTGTTAGGATGGACCACCAATAGTAGATTAGTGGGGGTCCACCGCCTGAGACCCCTGCTGGTCAGTTGTTTACTTGGCTGCTTCGTTCATGCGCTGAGCTGATTTCTGCAGCGGTCCAACTTGGTATTTCATACAAAGTCCCCTTTCATTTCAATGGGAACTTTGCCTGTAATATCAAGCCTCAGCACTGCAGTGGGAACAGATCGGTCTGCTTCCCGCAGAAATCAGCTCCGTGCGCAAGGACATTTGCCCAGCGACCGACTGATCGGCAGGGATCCCAGGTGGGAAACCCCTTACTGATCTAGTATTGATCTATCTGGTGGGCAGCCCATCACTAGTTTACAACTGGACAACCCCTCTAACCCATGTGGAGGATAGAAACTCTTGGCTGGCGTCGGCCCTGTTGCACATTTCGGCTTTACAAGCCTTCGTCCGGGGGTCTTCAGACAATCCTTTTAGACTTGTAGTCCTTATGCTGAGCCCCACGTGTGATCCTAGGGATCTGGTGTGTAGCTGTTGTACGATCTACTTGGTTTATCGTTTCATTTTATGTTCTTATTGGGTTCACAACGAAGAGGGCAAAATATTTCTAGTACTTTGATGTTTATGCCCAATTTTTTTTTACTATTGGTTTGGTCTAATTTTGTGCGGCTGCTGCATTATTTGACCGTTAACCTGGTATTTTATGTTTTAGACGTCACACGATTGTTGGTTTGCTGTCCGCCATTGACCTAGGGGGATTGAATGGCATTGCTTATGATGCAGCACACTGTGGTCTTCGGTAACATGACATCTCCTGTGCCCACAGTCTCAGTGGAGCCCTGACTTTATCTTCTCTCATGTTTGTTTTATTGGGCATTAAAGAGGTTTTCCAATCTTTAAAAAAAATTGCCCTAGGGTAGGGAATGGGATTAAAAAAAATAAAAAGGTTACTGCCTCCTCTTTCACAGTGTCTCCCATTCATTGCTCACATACGTCTCAGTGGTCATAGTTGCATGAATGCATGTGACCAAGGAGACCACAAATAGGCTGCAGCCGTCACATGAGCCATAAACGGGCGTCATTTCTTATTATTTCAGCAGGGACTCCAGTCACACTTTTTCCAAGTCAAGTCTTAATTCCATTTTCTACCCTGGAACACATTTTTTGAAGGGTCCGCAGAACAGTTTTAAGATTGTAATAAATAGTTGCAACCAATAGAGATGAGCGAGCGTACTCGGATAAGCACTACTCGCTCGAGTAATTTGCTTTATCCGAGTATCGCTGTGCTCGGGTCTAAAGATTCGGGTGCCGCTGCAGCTGACAGGTGAGTCGCAGCGGGGAGCGGGGCAGAGCGGGCGAGAGAGAGGGAGAGAAAGATCTTACCTCCGTTCCTCCCCGCTCTCCCCTGCAGCTCCCCGCTCCGTGGCGGCACCCGAATCTTCAGACCTGAGCACAGCGATACTCGGATAAAGCCAATTACTCGAGCGAGTAGTGCTTATCCGAGTATGCTCGCTCATCTCTAGCAACCAATTATTTTGCAGGCAGAACAGTGAAATCTCCATGTCCTTGTTTACATTGAATTGCCATGCCGTAAACCTGACTGACGTAAGACTCATTCACACGGGCGCATGTGCGTTCTGTATTACGCACCTAAAACGGACAGCATAAACCCCATTGATTTGAATCGGGGTATTCAGACGTGCGTTTTCCACCTGCTTTTTGTCCGTGCGTGAAAAGAATATCATAGCATGCCCTATTTTGGTCTGTCTTACGAACCAAAATTGTCCATTACAGTCAATGGGATCGTGTAAATACCCATGAGG
The DNA here is from genome assembly GCA_035609135.1 of Eleutherodactylus coqui. Taxonomy (NCBI): domain Eukaryota; kingdom Metazoa; phylum Chordata; class Amphibia; order Anura; family Eleutherodactylidae; genus Eleutherodactylus; species Eleutherodactylus coqui. The sequence goes on from CM069407.1 coordinate 310,825,258, forward strand.
CATAAGTATTCACTCCATATTGACGCATGAAGGCAGGATAAATCTATGGGACCTTCTGGCACTTTTTCTTTTTTTTGCGTGCATGAAAAACGCGATGAATATGTGCGCAAAAATAAATAAAAGAAAATTCACAATTCATACGTGCACTTACAGGCCATGAAAATGCTGCAGATTTCATTTACCAAAACTGCATATATCTCAGTGGTGCATTCCCTGCATCTACATGCCTAGTTCTATTATCCCTCTCCTCCCTCTTGCAGGCAGTGTGCACCATATTTGAGAAGTCGGTGAAGACGTTGCTGGATGATTTTGCCCCTATAGTGCCTCAGTTATGCGAGATGCTGGGTCAGATGTATAGTACAATTCCCCAGGCTTCTGCCATAGACCTGACACGGCAGGTAAGTGGGTTATCCCAGGTGAAAGGCTTGAAAAAACAGCATTTTAACTGAATAGGACCTAATAGCATGTTCAGACATTGTGAAAATGCTGCAGATTTTCCACAGTGGAATGGACTCTGAAAAATGCACAGCATGTTACAGTACAGGCATTTTGGATGAGATTTCACCCACCCACACACTGCTTAAAAAAACCAATAGTGTAAATTGATCTGCAGTGCAAATTTTAAAGGGAACTTGTCAGCAGTTATGAGTATCATAAACTAAGTTATGCTGCTCATACGGTAGGTCCTCTGGAGTCTGGCGAGGTATCATACACTAAGTTATTGTGCTCATACGGTAGGTTCTCTGGAGTCTGGCGAGGTATCATACACTAAGTTATGGTGCTCATACGGTAGGTTCTCTGGAGTCTGGCGAGGTATCATACACTAAGTTATGGTGCTCATACGGTAGGTTCTCTGGAGTCTGGCGAGGTATCATACACTAAGTTTATGGTGCTCATACGGTAGGTCCTCTGGAGTCTGGCGAGGTATCATACACTAAGTTATGGTGCTCATACGGTAGGTTCCCTGGAGTCTGGCGAGGTATCATACACTAAGTTATGGTGCTCATACGGTAGGTCCTCTGGAGTCTGGCGAGGTATCATACACTAAGTTATGGTGCTCATACGGTAGGTTCTCTGGAGTCTGGCGAGGTATCATACACTTAAGTTATGGTGCTCATACGGTAGGTTCCCTGGAGTCTGGCGAGGTATCATACACTAAGTTATGGTGCTCATACGGTAGGTTCCCTGGAGTCTGGCGAGGTATCATACACTAAGTTATGGTGCTCATACGGTAGGTCCTCTGGAGTCTGGCGAGGTATCATACACTAAGTTATGGTGCTCATACGGTAGGTTCTCTGGAGTCTGGCGGGGTATCATACACTAAGTTATGGTGCTCATACGGTAGGTTCTCTGGAGTCTGGCGAGGTATCATACACTAAGTTATGGTGCTCATACGGTAGGTTCTCTGGAGTCTGGCGAGGTATCATACACTAAGTTATGGTGCTCATACGGTAGGTTCTCTGGAGTCTGGCGAGGTATCATACACTAAGTTATGGTGCTCATACGGTAGGTTCCCTGGAGTCTGGCGAGGTATCATACACTAAGTTATGGTGCTCATACGGTAGGTCCTCTGGAGTCTGGCGAGGTATCATACACTAAGTTATGGTTGCTCATACGGTAGGTCCTCTGGAGTCTGGCGAGGTATCATACACTAAGTTTATGGTGCTCATACGGTAGGTTCTCTGGAGTCTGGCGAGGTATCATACACTAAGTTATGGTGTTCATACGGTAGGTTCCCTGGAGTCTGGCGAGGTATCATAAACTAAGTTATGGTGCTCATACGGTAGGTTCTCTGGAGTCTGGCGAGGTATCATAAACTAAGTTATGGTGCTCATACGGTAGGTTCTCTGGAGTCTGGCGAGGTATCATACACTAAGTTATGGTGCTCATACGGTAGGTTCTCTGGAGTCTGGCGAGGTATCATACACTAAGTTATGGTGCTCATACGGTAGGTTCCCTGGAGTCTGGCGAGGTATCATACACTAAGTTATGGTGCTCATACGGTAGGTTCTCTGGAGTCTGGCGAGGGATTTCTTATACTTGCCCAGAACACCGATTCAGCGCTGTCACCTCTGAACGTCTGCACAGAGCGTGTAGCTGGACCACTGGCTGCACGCTGTGCGCACACACTCCTGTAGCAGTCCATAGGAGTGTGCCCATGCAGCGGACAGCCAGCACTCTGGCTGCATGTTCTGTGCTGACTTTCGGGGGTAACAGTGCTGGTTCAGGGAACCAAGTAAGTATAAAAAAAAAACTTTCCTTAGATTCCAGGAAACCTGCCATATGAGCTTATGGTGCTTCTAGCTGGTCACAGGTTCACATTAAGTCATGTCCATTTATCTTGCGGATTTGACCTTGAAGGGGTGAAATCCACAGCTGAAATGCCACAACACGTGAACATACCCTAAGGATGCGTTCACACGCAGCGGATTTTGATTCAGAACCATAGCAGATTTCACCCTTCCAATTGAAGGGGATAATCCTGCTGTAGTTCCTTGAAAAATCTGCTACATGTAAATGCATTCTATAAGTCTGCTCAGTGGGAGTCTTAGACACTTGGCCTCACAGTCCTAAGAACTAGGGTGTCAGTAACTCATTCCAGACAGGAGGCTGCTGAACGTAGAGCAGTTGCTCTCTGGTAAAGTTAATGCACTGAGGTATTCTATATTTCTCATTGACTTTACGGGTACACCAACACACAGCGGAAAAATCCATGCCAAGATCTGCATAATTTCTGTGTCAAAATCTGCACTTTTGATGTGGATCCGCAGCGGGGTGGAATCAACTGCTGATCAGCATCCAAATCCACACCATTTCCACCACATGTGAACATTCCCTAAGGGGGGGCCAAAACAAAAATACATGATGTTACAGCGAGCTTTCCAACCTCTTGGGGTTCTTCCTCCAGGTTTATGGAATAGATCAGAAGAGGCATCTATAAGGTTTTAGTGTTCTGGCTGATCAGTATCTATACATCCATTATTGGTGCAGCAGTGGCCCTAGTGAAGGATGTATCTCATCTGACTACAGCATGTACGGGTTTTCTTCTCTTCCAGATGGTTCACATCTTCGCCAACGAGCCGGCACACTTCCCTCCCATCAGAGCGCTGTTCCTGCTGGTCACCTCGCTGACGCTGTCGCTGTTTCAGCAAGGTTAGTCGCCCTGGGATGGATACTCTCCTCGCTGTTACTACGGTCTCTTTACTCCTCTATGACATGCCGGTGCTCGCCGAGTGCTTCTAATGGGGAGCTCTTGTCTTATGTTGTACAGTAGAATGTGATAACCAATCCCATGGGGCTTTCCTCTTCACAGGAAAAAGGTAGACCAAACCCCCTCTCCTCATATAATGTCATAAGACACCCTTACTTACCAATGTCAGCTAATCAGTGTGCAAGCATGGAGTCACTTAAAGGGAAATTCATGTGGCTGATGCTCTTGTAGGTTTGCAATCACTCTAGGACATAGAATTCAGAACACCTTATTTTTATGTCTGCAGCTCATGACTTCTCCAATCTGTTTGCTATCTTGACCACCTTGGACTGAGCTTGTTTTCAGTATGACTCTCCAAATCCTGTGTGTGTGTGTGTGTGGGGGGGGGGGGTGGGGGGTGGGGGGGGTGGGGGAATGATGACCAGTCTGGGAGCATTTAAAGAGGTTGTCTCGTCGGGGTCAGACCCTTTCAGAAAGCGGCCTCTGGAGCGATTGGCTGATCACCGTGCATCCCACTTCTGGCACCGCTGGCAAACCGCTTATTCTGCTGGGGAAAGCTGTTCCAGCCAGACATGTCACAGAAGAAATGTAGGACAACATGGCAGATGGTGATGTAATACAAGGATGGAATCCACTCCTATATACTGTGAGCAGCCCGGCCTGTTGACATGAGCTCCTCGTAGTACGTAGGCCTCACTAGTTACATTTAACATAATACAAATTGTAAGGTGCTAACGATTTCACATATGTCAGACCTCATTCTACAGAGCGAGGGACAGATTGCCCTCTCATGCCTTTAGATGGCGTGTGATCAGTACTTGCCACTGTGCCTTTCTGCTTAAAGGGGTTGTCGGATCTTCGAAAGGCCATCTCAACGGGTCCACCATGGTGTAGAATAGAAAAGCAGCTGATGCTTCCCGCTCGTCCCCCGGCTCCTGGACTCCACTGTGTTTGTTTACAGGCTGCCTGTGAGCTGCTGCAGCCAATGACAGCGCTTAGTGATTATCATTGGCTACAGCAGCTTGTTTGTAGACGGCTTAGGTGACTGCAGCCTGTAACGATGATATCGGCCAGGAGACCGGTGACCCCAGTGGGGGACGAGCGGGGAGTGGACAGAGGTGAGTTTCAGCTGCTCTCTTATTTTACACCACAGGAGACCCGTGAGACGGCCCTTCATAACTCTGACTGCCCCTCTAACCTGAGTGACAATGCCAGTGTTATCAGGAGCGAGGCTTTCTGGGATCACCCACTGCCCATGCCACCTGTTACCAAGCAATGACCTGAACATATACAGGCACTGCCAACCGACGGGTTCTTTTACGTTAATAAATGTGCCACTTATGAGGCACACCAACTGCTGCTCATTTTACCCAGGCCGACTCAGGCTCTGAGTGGGGGAGCAATTGTTTATATGGTCGTTCATCCTCCATGGAGTATCACTGTTGACCGTGCATACCCCGTTCACATGGGGAGACATGCTGCCAGCGATTATCTTTTGTGCCACATAAAGGATGTGATCAGACACTCATCTGGTGATCGGCTGCACCTTCACTGCCCCATAATAGGGCAAACAAACCTTTCTAGGAGCGTCCGTGTCAGATCCTCTGGCCATGCACAAGGCACTAAACAACATGGACAGATGATTTCCATAGGGGGGGCTTTGGGTTGTTTTAAGACTTAACGGTGGTGTAAAAGGGTCAACCATCAGTCGGCAAGTGAGTAAACGCTCCTTCGTCATCTGATTGTTCGTTAGCAAGCACAAAAAGCTCGCTCAGTCGGCTGTATGTTTCCCAATGTGAACAGGAAGATGAGCAGCTGACCGATGTCTGCTCTATGGGGAGGAACAATCACATTAACGCTCATCCGTCCCCATACTGCAGATCATCGGCCATGAATGAGCGACGCTTGCCATGCTTTATCAATCCTCTGTAACAGCGCCCCGAGATCCTTATCTGTGGATTTCATCACATGGGAATGCTGGTTAAAACAATGAAATTAACAAGAATGGATTAAAGCAACCTCCCGGCTTGGGGACAAAATTCTGTCCTGGGACCGGAGAAGGTGAAGGTGTATTACCTGTAGTTCTTCTCATTTGTCCCATTATCAGCTATCGAAGATGGCAGACTACCTAATCCCCCACAGTGCATTTTTCTCTGATTGGCCAACTCTGCTCATGTGATTAGCGCAGTCCAGTTAGAGAGCATTAACTAGTTGGAACAGTGCATCAGTCACCTTGGACAGCCAATAACAGGATTAGGAGGCAGCGGAACGATGGGATAGCCAAGAACAACTGCAGGTAACATACCCCCAACTCCTCCGGTTGGACAGAAGGGTGTCCCACAGCCAGAGGGTTGCCTTTTAATCTTCTTCGGGCTGGGTGCACCAACCAGGATGTTGATTCCAGTTCAGGTAAGCTGCCATCAGCAGTTTACTAGGTTTCAGCAAAATGCGTTGCATCAACAGTTTTTAATGTAAGATCTGCAATCAAAGGTTCAACCTAGAAGTAATATCCATGGTGATTGGTGACTGGTGACTGGTCAGGTGATCTTCCCAACATTCTCAGGGATAGTGAAAACATGGTCACTACAACAGCAAACGTGGGTGTAGGTTCAACACTCAGAAAAAGCGTATCAGGCGATCAACCTAGTCGGCCATTTTGGATTTTGCCAGTTGAACTTTTATCAACAAGTTTGATCTGCCAAAATCAAAGGATCAAATTGATCCACGATTTGAATCCCAATCACGGCCTAAACTGTTGGTGCAACCAGCCCTCGTTCAAACAGATCCCATCTATACAGAATGATGTTATGTGGGACATGTCAGGGGGGATAAGAAAGAAGTACCCGGAGCTGCTTAATAGTGCTGCTATATGGTGCAGTAATGGCCGGTAGTATCAGATGACCCCCAGACTGAGGATGTTATAGTGCAGTAATGGCGGGTAGTATCAGATGACCCCCAGACTGATGATGTTATAGTACAGTAATGGCCGGTAGTATCAGATGATCCCCAGACTGATGATGTTATAGTGCAGTAATGGCCGGTAGTATCAGATGACCCCCAGACTGATGATGTTATAGTGCAGTAATGGCCGGTAGTATCAGATGACCCCCAGACTGATGATGTTATAGTGCAGTAATGGCCGGTAGTATCAGATGACCCCCAGACTGATGATGTTATAGTGCAGTAATGGCCGGTAGTATCAGGTGACCCCCAGACTGATGATGTTATAGTGCAGTAATGGCCGGTAGTATCAGGTGACCCCCAGACTGATGATGTTATAGTGCAGTAATGGCCGGTAGTATCAGATGACCCCCAGACTGATGATGTTATAGTGCAGTAATGGCCCGTAGTATCAGATGACCCCCAGACTGATGATGTTATAGTGCAGTAATGGCCGGTAGTATCAGATGATCCCCAGACTGATGATGTTATAGTGCAGTAATGGCCGGTAGTATCAGATGATCCCCAGACTGATGATGTTATGGTGCAGTAATGGCCGGTAGTATCAGATGACCCCCAGACTGATGATGTTATAGTGCAGTAATGGCCGGTAGTATCAGATGACCCCCAGACTGATGATGTTATAGTGCAGTAATGGCCGGTAGTATCAGATGACCCCCAGACTGATGATGTTATAGTGCAGTAATGACCGGTAGTATCAGATGACCCCCAGACTGATGATGTTATAGTGCAGTAATGGCCGGTAGTATCAGATGACCCCCAGACTGATGATGTTATAGTGCAGTAATGGCCGGTAGTATCAGATGACCCCCAGACTGATGATGTTATAGTGCAGTAATGGCCGGTAGTATCAGATGACCCCCCAGACTGATGATGTTATGGTGCAGTAATGGCCGGTAGTATCAGATGACCCCCAGACTGATGGTGTTATAGTGCAGTAATGGCCGGTAGTATCAGATGACCCCCAGACGGATGATGTTATAGTGCAGTAATGGCCCGTAGTATCAGATGATCCCCAGACTGATGATGTTATAGTGCAGTAATGGCCGGTAGTATCAGATGACCCCCAGACTGATGATGTTATAGTGCAGTAATGGCCGGTAGTATCAGATGACCCCCAGACTGATGATGTTATAGTGCAGTAATGGCCCGTAGTATCAGATGATTCCCAGACTGATGATGTTATAGTGCAGTAATGGCCCGTAGTATCAGATGACCCCCAGACTGATGATGTTATAGTGCAGTAATGGCCGGTAGTATCAGATGACCCCCAGACTGATGATGTTATAGTGCAGTAATGGCCGGTAGTATCAGGTGACCCCCAGACTGATGATGTTATAGTGCAGTAATGGCCGGTAGTATCAGGTGACCCCCAGACTGATGATGTTATAGTGCAGTAATGGCCCGTAGTATCAGATGACCCCCAGACTGATGATGTTATAGTGCAGTAATGGCCGGTAGTATCAGATGACCCCCAGACTGATGATGTTATAGTGCAGTAATGGCCCGTAGTATCAGATGACCCCCCAGACTGATGATGTTATAGTGCAGTAATGGCCGGTAGTATCAGATGACCCCCAGACTGATGATGTTATAGTGCAGTAATGGCCGGTAGTATCAGATGACCCCCAGACTGATGATGTTATAGTGCAGTAATGGCCGGTAGTATCAGATGACCCCCAGACTGATGATGTTATAGTGCAGTAATGGCCGGTAGTATCAGATGACCCCCAGACTGATGATGTTATAGTGCAGTAATGGCCGGTAGTATCAGATGACCCCCAGACTGATGATGTTATAGTGCAGTAATGGCCGGTAGTATCAGATGACCCCCAGACTGATGATGTTATAGTGCAGTAATGGCCGGTAGTATCAGATGACCCCCAGACTGAGGATGTTATAGTGCAGTAATGGCCGGTAGTATCAGATGATCCCCAGACTGATGATGTTATAGTGCAGTAATGGCCGGTAGTATCAGATGACCCCCAGACTGATGATGTTATAGTGCAGTAATGGCCGGTAGTATCAGATGACCCCCCAGACTGATGATGTTATAGTGCAGTAATGGCCGGTAGTATCAGATGACCCCCAGACTGGTGATGTTATAGTGCAGTAATGGCCGGTAGTATCAGATGACCCCCAGACTGATGATGTTATAGTGCAGTAATGGCCGGTAGTATCAGGTGATCCCCAGACTGATGATGTTATAGTGCAGTAATGGCCGGTAGTATCAGGTGACCCCCAGACTGATGATGTTATAGTGCGGTAATGGCCGGTAGTATCAGGTGACCCCCAGACTGATGATGTTATAGTGCAGTAATGGCCGGTAGTATCAGATGACCCCCAGACTGATGATTATATAGTGCAGTAATGGCCGGTAGTATCAGATGATCCCCCAGACTGAGGATGTTATAGTGCAGTAATGGCCGGTAGTATCAGATGACCCCCAGACTGATGATGTTATAGTGCAGTAATGGCCGGTAGTATCAGATGACCCCCAGACTGATGATGTTATAGTGCAGTAATGGCCGGTAGTATCAGATGACCCCCAGACTGAGGATGTTATAGTGCAGTAATGGCCGGTAGTATCAGATGACCCCCAGACTGATGATGTTATAGTGCAGTAATGGCCGGTAGTATCAGATGACCCCCAGACTGATGATGTTATAGTGCAGTAATGGCCGGTAGTATCAGATGGCCCTCCAGACTGATGATGTTATAGTGCAGTAATGGCCGGTAGTATCAGATGACCCCCAGACTGATGATGTTATAGTGCAGTAATGGCCGGTAGTATCAGATGACCCCCAGACTGATGATGTTATAGTGCAGTAATGGCCGGTAGTATCAGGTGACCCCCAGACTGATGATGTTATAGTGCAGTAATGGCCGGTAGTATCAGATGACCCCCAGACTGATGATGTTATAGTGCAGTAATGGCCGGTAGTATCAGATGATCCCCAGACTGATGATGTTATGGTGCAGTAATGGCCCGTAGTATCAGATGACCCCCAGACTGATGATGTTATAGTGCAGTAATGACCGGTAGTATCAGATGACCCCCAGACTGATGATGTTATAGTGCAGTAATGGCCGGTAGTATCAGATGACCCCCAGACTGATGATGTTATAGTGCAGTAATGGCCGGTAGTATCAGATGACCCCCAGACTGATGATGTTATAGTGCAGTAATGGCCGGTAGTATCAGATGATCCCCAGACTGATGATGTTATAGTGCAGTAATGGCCGGTAGTATCAGATGACCCCCAGACTGATGATGTTATAGTGCAGTAATGGTCGGTAGTATCAGGTGATCCCCAGACTGATGATGTTATAGTGCAGTAATGGCCGGTAGTATCAGATGACCCCCAGACTGATGATGTTATAGTGCAGTAATGGCCGGTAGTATCAGATGACCCCCAGACTGATGATGTTATAGTGCAGTAATGGCCGGTAGTATCAGATGACCCCCAGACTGAGGATGTTATAGTGCAGTAATGGCCGGTAGTATCAGATGACCCCCAGTCTGATGATGTTATAGTGCAGTAATGGCCCATAGTATCAGGTGACCCCAGACTGGTGATGTTATAGTGCAGTAATGGCCGGTAGTATCAGATGACCCCCAGACTGATGATGTTATAGTGCAGTAATGGCCCGTAGTATCAGATGACCCCCAGACTGATGATGTTATAGTGCAGTAATGGCCGGTAGTATCAGATGACCCCCAGACTGATGATGTTATAGTGCAGTAATGACCGGTAGTATCAGATGATCCCCAGACTGATGATGTTATAGTGCAGTAATGGCCGGTAGTATCAGATGACCCCCAGACTGATGATGTTATAGTGCAGTAATGGCCGGTAGTATCAGATGACCCCCAGACTGATGATGTTATAGTGCAGTAATGGCCGGTAGTATCAGATGATCCCCAGACTGATGATGTTATAGTGCAGTAATGGCCGGTAGTATCAGATGACCCCCAGACTGATGATGTTATAGTGCAGTAATGGCCGGTAGTATCAGATGACCCCCAGACTGATGATGTTATAGTGCAGTAATGGCCGGTAGTATCAGGTGACCCCCAGACTGATGATGTTATAGTGCAGTAATGGCCGGTAGTATCAGATGACCCCCAGACTGATGATGTTATAGTGCAGTAATGGCCCGTAGTATCAGATGACCCCCAGACTGATGATGTTATAGTGCAGTAATGACCGGTAGTATCAGATGACCCCCAGACTGATGATGTTATAGTGCAGTAATGGCCGGTAGTATCAGATGACCCCCAGACTGATGATGTTATAGTGCAGTAATGGCGGGTAGTATCAGATGACCCCCAGACTGATGATGTTATAGTGCAGTAATGGCCGGTAGTATCAGATGACCCCCCAGACTGATGATTATATAGTGCAGTAATGGCCGGTAGTATCAGATGACCCCCAGACTGATGATGTTATAGTGCAGTAATGGCCGGTAGTATCAGATGACCCCCAGACTGATGATGTGATAGTGCAGTAATGGCCGGTAGTATCAGATGACCCCCAGACTGATGATGTTATAGTGCAGTAATGGCCCGTAGTATCAGATGACCCCCAGACTGATGATGTTATAGTGCAGTAATGGCCGGTAGTATCAGATGACCCCCAGACTGATGATGTTATAGTGCAGTAATGGCCGGTAGTATCAGATGACCCCCAGACTGATGATGTTACAGTGCAGTAATGGCCCGTAGTATCAGATGACCCCCAGACTGATGATGTTATAGTGCAGTAATGGCCGGTAGTATCAGATGACCCCCAGACTGATGATGTTATAGTGCAGTAATGGCCCGTAGTATCAGATGACCCCCAGACTGATGATGTTATAGTGCAGTAATGGCCGGTAGTATCAGATGACCCCCAGACTGATGATGTTATAGTGCAGTAATAGCCGGTAGTATCAGATGACCCCCAGACTGATGATGTTATAGTGCAGTAATGGCCGGTAGTATCAGATGACCCCCAGACTGATGATGTTATAGTGCAGTAATGGCCGGTAGTATCAGATGATCCCCAGACTGATGATGTTATAGTACAGTAATGGCCGGTAGTATCAGATGACCCCCAGACTGAGGATGTTATAGTGCAGTAATGGCCGGTAGTATCAGATGACCCCCAGACTGATGATGTTATAGTGCAGTAATGGCCCGTAGTATCAGATGACCCCCAGACTGAGGATGTTATAGTGCAGTAATGGCCCGTAGTATCAGATGACCCCCAGACTGATGATGTTATAGTGCAGTAATGGCCGGTAGTATCAGATGATCCCCAGACTGATGATGTTATAGTACAGTAATGGCCGGTAGTATCAGATGACCCCCAGACTGATGATGTTACAGTGCAGTAATGGCCCGTAGTATCAGATGACCCCCAGACTGATGATGTTATAGTGCAGTAATGGCCGGTAGTATCAGATGACCCCCAGACTGATGATGTTACAGTGCAGTAATGGCCGGTAGTATCAGGTGACCCCCAGACTGATGATGTTATAGTGCAGTAATGGCTGGTAGTATCAGATGACCCCCAGACTGATGTTATAGTGCAGTAATGGCCGTAGTATCAGATGATCCCCAGACTGATGATGTTATAGTGCAGTAATGGCCGTAGTATCAGATGACCCCCCAGACTGATGATGTTATAGTGCAGTAATGGCCCGTAGTATCAGATGACCCCCAGACTGATGATGTTATAGTGCAGTAATGGCCGGTAGTATCAGATGACCCCCAGACTGATGATGTTATAGTGCAGTAATGGCCGGTAGTATCAGATGACCCCCAGACTGATGATGTTATAGTGCAGTAATGGCCGGTAGTATCAGATGACCCCCAGACTGATGATGTTATAGTGCAGTAATGGCCGGTAGTATCAGATGACCCCCAGACTGATGATGTTATAGTGCAGTAATGGCCGGTAGTATCAGATGATCCCCAGACTGATGATGTTGTAGTGCAGTAATGGCCCGTAGTATCAGATGACCCCCAGACGGATGATGTTATAGTGCAGTAATGGCCGGTAGTATCAGATGACCCCCAGACTGATGATGTTATAGTGCAGTAATGGCCGTAGTATCAGATGATCCCCAGACTGATGATGTTATAGTACAGTAATGGCCGGTAGTATCAGATGACCCCCAGACTGATGATGTTATAGTGCAGTAATGGCCGGTAGTATCAGATGATCCCCAGACTGATGATGTTATAGTGCAGTAATGGCCGGTAGTATCAGATGACCCCCAGACTGATGATGTTATAGTGCAGTAATGGCCGGTAGTATCAGATGACCCCCAGACTGATGATGTTATAGTGCAGTAATGGCCGGTAGTATCAGATGATTCCCAGACTGATGATGTTATAGTGCAGTAATGACCGGTAGTATCAGATGACCCCCAGACTGATGATGTTATGGTGCAGTAATGGCCGGTAGTATCAGATGACCCCCAGACTGATGATGTTATAGTGCAGTAATGGCCGGTAGTATCAGATGACCCCCAGACTGGTGATGTTATAGTGCAGTAATGGCCGGTAGTATCAGATGACCCCCAGACTGATGATGTTACAGTGCAGTAATGGCCGGTAGTATCAGATGACCCCCAGACTGATGATGTTATAGTGTAGTAATGGCCGGTAGTATCAGATGACCCCCAGACTGATGATGTTATAGTGCAGTAATGACCGGTAGTATCAGATGACCCCCAGACTGATGATGTTATAGTGCAGTAATGGCCGGTAGTATCAGATGACCCCCAGACTGATGATGTTATAGTGCAGTAATGGCCGGTAGTATCAGATGACCCCCAGACTGATGATGTTATAGTGCAGTAATGGCCGGTAGTATCAGATGACCCCCAGACTGATGATGTTATAGTGCAGTAATGGCCGGTAGTATCAGATGACCCCCAGACTGATGATGTTATAGTGCAGTAATGGCCGGTAGTATCAGATGACCCCCAGACTGATGATGTTATAGTGCAGTAATGGCCGGTAGTATCAGATGACCCCAGACTGATGATGTTATAGTGCAGTAATGGCCGGTAGTATCAGATGATCCCCCAGACTGATGTTATAGTGCAGTAATGGCCGGTAGTATCAGATGACCCCCAGACTGATGATGTTATAGTGCGGTAATGGCCGGTAGTATCAGATGACCCCCAGACTGATGATGTTATAGTGCGGTAATGGCCGGTAGTATCAGATGATCCCCAGACTGATGATGTTATAGTGCAGTAATGGCCGGTAGTATCAGATGACCCCCAGACTGATGATGTTATAGTGCAGTAATGGCCGGTAGTATCAGATGACCCCCAGACTGATGATGTTATAGTGCAGTAATGGCCGGTAGTATCAGATGACCCCCAGACTGATGATGTTATAGTGCAGTAATGGCGGGTAGTATCAGATGACCCCCAGACTGATGATGTTATAGTGCAGTAATGGCCGGTAGTATCAGATGACCCCCAGACTGATGATGTTATATTGCAGTAATGGCCGGTAGTATCAGATGACCCCCAGACTGATGATGTTATAGTGCAGTAATGGCCGGTAGTATCAGATGACCCCCAGACTGATGATGTTATAGTGCAGTAATGGCCGGTAGTATCAGATGACCCCCAGACTGATGATGTTATAGTGCAGTAATGGCCGGTAGTATCAGATGACCCCCAGACTGATGATGTTATAGTGCAGTAATGGCCGGTAGTATCAGATGATCCCCAGACTGATGATGTTATAGTGCAGTAATGGCGGGTAGTATCAGATGACCCCCAGACTGATGATGTTATAGTGCAGTAATGGCCGGTAGTATCAGATGACCCCCAGACTGATGATGTTATAGTGCAGTAATGGCCGGTAGTATCAGATGACCCCCAGACTGATGATGTTATAGTGCAGTAATGGCCGGTAGTATCAGATGATTCCCAGACTGATGATGTTATAGTGCAGTAATGGCCCGTAGTATCAGATGACCCCCAGACTGATGATGTTATAGTGCAGTAATGGCCGGTAGTATCAGATGACCCCCAGACTGATGATGTTATAGTGCAGTAATGACCGGTAGTATCAGATGACCCCCAGACTGATGATGTTATGGTGCAGTAATGGCCGGTAGTATCAGATGACCCCCAGACTGATGATGTTATAGTGCAGTAATGGCCGGTAGTATCAGATGACCCCCAGACTGACGATGTTATAGTGCAGTAACGGCCGGTAGTATCAGATGATCCCCAGACTGATGATGTTATAGTGCAGTAATGGCCGGTAGTATCAGATGACCCCCAGACTGATGATGTTATAGTGCAGTAATGGCCGGTAGTATCAGATGACCCCCAGACTGATGATGTTATAGTGCAGTAATGGCCGGTAGTATCAGATGACCCCCAGACTGATGATGTTATAGTGCAGTAATGGCCGGTAGTATCAGATGACCCCCAGACTGATGATGTTATAGTACAGTAATGGCCGGTAGTATCAGATGACCCCCAGACTGATGATGTTATAGTGCAGTAATGGCCGGTAGTATCAGATGACCCCCAGACTGATGATGTTATAGTGCAGTAATGGCCGGTAGTATCAGATGACCCCCAGACTGATGGTGTTATAGTGCAGTAATGGCCGGTAGTATCAGATGACCCCCAGACTGACGATGTTATAGTGCAGTAATGGCCGGTAGTATCAGATGATCCCCAGACTGATGATGTTATAGTGCAGTAATGGCCGGTAGTATCAGATGACCCCCAGACTGATGATGTTATAGTGCAGTAATGGCCGGTAGTATCAGATGACCCCCAGACTGATGATGTTATAGTGCAGTAATGGCCCGTAGTATCAGATGACCCCCAGACTGATGATGTTATAGTGCAGTAATGGCCGGTAGTATCAGATGACCCCCAGACTGATGATGTTATAGCGCAGTAATGGCCCGTAGTATCAGATGACCCCCAGACTGATGATGTTATAGTGCAGTAATGGCCGGTAGTATCAGATGACCCCCAGACTGATGATGTTATACTGCAGTAATGGCCGGTAGTATCAGATGACCCCCAGACTGATGATGTTATAGTGCAGTAATGGCCGGTAGTATCAGATGACCCCCCAGACTGATGATGTTATAGTGCAGTAATGGCCGGTAGTATCAGATGACCCCCAGACTGATGATGTTATAGTGCAGTAATGGCCGGTAGTATCAGATGACCCCCAGACTGATGTTATAGTGCAGTAATGGCCGGTAGTATCAGATGACCCCCAGACTGATGATGTTATAGTGCAGTAATGGCCGGTAGTATCAGATGACCCCCAGACTGATGATGTTATAGTGCAGTAATGGCCGGTAGTATCAGATGACCCCCAGACTGATGATGTTATAGTGCAGTAATGGCCGGTAGTATCAGATGACCCCAGACTGATGATGTTATAGTGCAGTAATGGCCGGTAGTATCAGATGATCCCCCAGACTGATGTTATAGTGCAGTAATGGCCGGTAGTATCAGATGACCCCCAGACTGAGGATGTTATAGTGCAGTAATGGCCGGTAGTATCAGATGACCCCCAGACTGATGATGTTATAGTGCAGTAATGGCCGGTAGTATCAGATGACCCCCAGACTGATGATGTTATAGTGCAGTAATGGCCGGTAGTATCAGATGACCCCCGGACTGAGGATGTTATAGTGCAGTAATGGCCGGTAGTATCAGATGACCCCCAGACTGAGGATGTTATAGTGCAGTAATGGCCGGTAGTATCAGATGACCCCCAGACTGATGATGTTATAGTGCAGTAATGGCCGGTAGTATCAGATGACCCCCCAGACTGATGATGTTATAGTGCAGTAATGGCCGTAGTATCAGATGACCCCCAGACTGATGATGTTATAGTGCAGTAATGGCCGGTAGTATCAGATGACCCCCAGACTGATGATGTTATAGTGCAGTAATGGCCGGTAGTATCAGGTGACCCCCAGACTGATGATGTTATAGTGCAGTAATGGCCGGTAGTATCAGATGACCCCCAGACTGATGATGTTATAGTGCAGTAATGGCCGGTAGTATCAGATGACCCCCAGACTGATGATGTTATAGTGCAGTAATGGCCGGTAGTATCAGATGACCCCCAGACTGATGATGTTATAGTGCAGTAATGGCCGGTAGTATCAGATGACCCCCAGACTGATGATGTTATAGTGCAGTAATGGCCGGTAGTATCAGATGACCCCCAGACTGATGATGTTATAGTGCAGTAATGGCCGGTAGTATCAGGTGACCCCCAGACTGATGATGTTATAGTGCAGTAATGGCCGGTAGTATCAGATGATCCCCAGACTGATGATGTTATGGTGCAGTAATGGCCGGTAGTATCAGATGACCCCCAGACTGATGATGTTATAGTGCAGTAATGGCCGGTAGTATCAGATGACCCCCAGACTGATGATGTTATAGTGCAGTAATGGCCGGTAGTATCAGATGACCCCCAGACTGATGATGTTATAGTGCAGTAATGGCCGGTAGTATCAGATGATCCCCCAGACTGATGATGTTATAGTGCAGTAATGGCCGGTAGTATCAGATGACCCCCAGACTGATGATGTTATAGTACAGTAATGGCCGGTAGTATCAGATGACCCCCAGACTGATGATGTTATAGTGCAGTAATGGCCGGTAGTATCAGATGACCCCAGACTGATGATGTTATAGTGCAGTAATGGCCGGTAGTATCAGATGACCCCCAGACTGGTGATGTTATAGTGCAGTAATGGCCGGTAGTATCAGATGACCCCCAGACTGATGATGTTATAGTGCAGTAATGGCCGGTAGTATCAGATGACCCCCAGACTGATGATGTTATAGTGCAGTAATGGCCGGTAGTATCAGATGACCCCCAGACTGATGATGTTATAGTGCAGTAATGGCCGGTAGTATCAGATGACCCCCAGACTGATGATGTTATAGTGCAGTAATGGCCCGTAGTATCAGATGACCCCCAGACTGATGATGTTATAGTGCAGTAATGGCCGGTAGTATCAGATGACCCCCAGACTGAGGATGTTATAGTGCAGTAATGGCCGGTAGTATCAGATGACCCCCAGACTGATGATGTTATAGTGCAGTAATGGCCGGTAGTATCAGATGACCCCCAGACTGAGGATGTTATAGTGCAGTAATGGCCGGTAGTATCAGATGACCCCCAGACTGATGATGTTATAGTGCAGTAATGGCCGGTAGTATCAGATGACCCCCAGACTGATGATGTTATAGTGCGGTAATGGCCGGTAGTATCAGATGACCCCCAGACTGATGATGTTATAGTGCAGTAATGGCCGGTAGTATCAGATGACCCCCAGACTGATGATGTTATAGTGCGGTAATGGCCGGTAGTATCAGATGACCCCCAGACTGATGATGTTATAGTGCGGTAATGGCCGGTAGTATCAGATGACCCCCAGACTGATGATGTTATAGTGCGGTAATGGCCGGTAGTATCAGATGACCCCCAGACTGATGATGTTATAGTGCAGTAATGGCCGGTAGTATCAGATGACCCCCAGACTGATGATGTTATAGTGCAGTAATGGCCGGTAGTATCAGATGACCCCCAGACTGATGATGTTATAGTGCAGTAATGGCCCGTAGTATCAGATGACCCCCAGACTGAGGATGTTATAGTGCAGTAATGGCCGGTAGTATCAGATGATCCCCAGACTGATGATGTTATAGTGCAGTAATGGCCGGTAGTATCAGATGACCCCCAGACTGATGATGTTATAGTGCAGTAATGGCCGGTAGTATCAGATGATCCCAGACTGATGATGTTATAGTGCAGTAATGGCCGGTAGTATCAGATGACCCCCAGACTGATGATGTTATAGTGCAGTAATGGCCGGTAGTATCAGATGACCCCCAGACTGATGATGTTATAGTGCAGTAATGGCCGGTAGTATCAGATGACCCCCAGACTGATGATGTTATAGTGCAGTAATGGCCCGTAGTATCAGATGACCCCCAGACTGAGGATGTTATAGTGCAGTAATGGCCGGTAGTATCAGATGATCCCCAGACTGATGATGTTATAGTGCAGTAATGGCCGGTAGTATCAGATGACCCCCCAGACTGATGATGTTATGGTGCAGTAATGGCCGGTAGTATCAGATGATCCCCAGACTGATGATGTTATAGTGCAGTAATGGCCGGTAGTATCAGATGACCCCAGACTGAGGATGTTATAGTGCAGTAATGGCCCGTAGTATCAGATGACCCCCAGACTGATGATGTTATAGTGCAGTAATGGCCCGTAGTATCAGATGACCCCCAGACTGAGGATGTTATAGTGCAGTAATGGCCGGTAGTATCAGATGACCCCCAGACTGATGATGTTATAGTGCAGTAATGGCCCGTAGTATCAGATGACCCCCAGACTGAGGATGTTATAGTGCAGTAATGGCCGGTAGTATCAGATGACCCCCAGACTGATGATGTTATAGTGCAGTAATGGCCGGTAGTATCAGATGACCCCCCAGACTGATGATGTTATGGTGCAGTAATGGCCGGTAGTATCAGATGACCCCCAGACTGATGATGTTATAGTGCAGTAATGGCCGGTAGTATCAGATGACCCCCAGACTGATGATGTTATAGTGCAGTAATGGCCGGTAGTATCAGATGACCCCCAGACTGATGATGTTATAGTGCAGTAATGGCCCGTAGTATCAGATGACCCCCAGACTGATGATGTTATAGTGCAGTAATGGCCGGTAGTATCAGATGACCCCCAGACTGATGATGTTATAGTGCAGTAATGGCCGGTAGTATCAGATGATCCCCAGACTGATGATGTTATAGTGCAGTAATGGCCGGTAGTATCAGATGACCCCCAGACTGATGATGTTATAGTGCAGTAATGGCCGGTAGTATCAGATGACCCCCAGACTGATGATGTTATAGTGCAGTAATGGCCGGTAGTATCAGATGACCCCCAGACTGATGATGTTATAGTGCAGTAATGGCCGGTAGTATCAGATGACCCCCAGACTGATGATGTTATAGTGCAGTAATGGCCGGTAGTATCAGATGACCCCCAGACTGATGATGTTATAGTGCATTAATGGCCGGTAGTATCAGATGACCCCCAGACTGATGATGTTATGGTGCAGTAATGGCCCGTAGTATCAGATGACCCCCAGACTGATGATGTTATAGTGCAGTAATGGCCGGTAGTATCAGATGACCCCCAGACTGATGATGTTATAGTGCAGTAATGGCCGGTAGTATCAGATGACCCCCAGACTGATGATGTTATAGTGCAGTAATGGCCGGTAGTATCAGGTGACCCCCAGACTGATGATGTTATAGTGCAGTAATGGCCGGTAGTATCAGGTGACCCCCAGACTGATGATGTTATAGTGCAGTAATGGCCGGTAGTATCAGATGACCCTCAGACTGATGATGTTATAGTGCAGTAATGGCCGGTAGTATCAGATGACCCCCAGACTGATGAGGCATTTTATTACTTTGTATTAAAGGTTACATCTATAAATTCATTTTATAAGGATGTACATTATTATTGTATTTTCTGTATCTTGTGCTGGGGGGATTAGTGCAGCAGGACCACTAATGGCCAGCAGGTGGCACTACTGCTGGTACAGGAGATAATGGTAATGGCCAGGAGGTGGCACTACTGCTGCAACAGGAGATAATGGTAATGGCCAGGAGGTGGCAGTACTACTGCTACAGGAGATAATGGTAATGGCCAGGAGGTGGCAGTAGTGCTGCTACAGGAGATAATAGTAATGGCCAGGAGGTGGCAGTAGTGCTGCTACAGGAGATAAAGGAGGTGGGAGGACTTTATTTCTGCGCCGTCACTGCATCACATAGCCAATGTATTAAGTATAGTGAAGTGGGCCGGTCTGACATTTGGTTCTTCCTGATGGTTCGTAGGAGTGTGGGGATAATGTAAAATGCCGCTGACCTATCCTGGATGATTCTGTAATATGTGTCCACCGTTACTTGCTATACCTGGGGATTAGAGCAGCATCCGCCCGCTGCAGTTTACTAGGGGCCAAGTCCTTGCAGGCCTGAATGTGGGGACTCTGCAGTCTATTCAGTTCTGTATACGCAGGACGGGTTGTGTCCATTACCTCACTATTACGTGACCGTTACAGTAAATCAATAGTGGATTATACTCAAAATATATTTTGTACCCCAAGTAGAGAACCGTACTAGAAAACAGTGCCGCTGCGCACTTGGCATGTAGAACCAATATATATATCTAAGCAGCCGTCACACACTCCCATCTGTCAGTACAGGCTCAAAAGGGTTGTGCCAACATCTAATCCTACCCCCCTCCACAGCTTGGGGGATAACTTTCTGATTAGTGGGGGTCCAACTGCCGGGATCCTACAAATACTGAAATTAGGGGTCCCAAAGGTCCCTGCATGAATGGGGAACCACCACTCCATTCATTTCAGTGCCACTGCTAGAGACGGCCCAGTGCTTGAACTCGGTCCCATTGAAGTGACTGGAGCAGCGGTAAGCCTAGGGGGGTCCCATCAGTCGGACCCCCACCGATCATAAAGCCAGGTAACTTTCAATATTGACTGTTTGCTGTCATTAAACAGTAACACGGCTGCCAATATACAGGCTAGTCCAGCACCGATGACCGGCCTCGCTGGAAGTCGCTCCGATCGCTGGATCTTCCATCCAATGTATATTCACACTGACACTGATCCACGGAAAACTTGTCACGTGATCTTATACCGCACTCCGGGGTCACGGGGGGAAATTACCGTACAGGGAGCGCCAATCATGAGAGGACCGGGGGTGTAATAAAGGGTTAATTCAGTCTACATTGATACTTTTATAGCAGACCTGCCCAGCTTGTACCCCGCTGTTTCCCTCTATTGAATACATTGTAGCAATGCCGGGTGACCGGAGGGAGAGTCGGCCTCTGAATGTTACATGAAGATGGGAGGAATAGAAGATGAGATGCAATGACGGGGGCTTGTATTGGGACCTTTTATTTACAGACTGACCCTTTAGACGAGTTGTTGGCCACGAGGTACGGAACGCTGCGTTTAAGCTGGTTGATAGGTCTGGTAAAGGACGGCAGCCGTCTGTCTGGTGGCTACTTACCGGCCCCCTACCTCCGCCCATACCGCGGCAGCGCTCCATGACCCCTGGCTCGTCCGCGTCCTCCTTCCGCCTTCCATCACTGATGTCTTGAGTGTGCGGGATGGTCAGGGTCTGAAGCATCTTTCTTTTTGATTTGTTCGTTCTATTTTTTGGGTTTTCCAAGTCTCATAATTTTGTTTCTTTGACGAGTTGTTCATGTCTTTTTACCCCTCCCCCTCCCATCCACCCCATTCACCCCTCCCCCCCTCACATCCCCCTGTAAACTTCTTTCTGTATCACATGACTTATATGAGATTAAGTTGCTGTTTGTATAATTTTCTCTTAAGTTACATCTTTATTATATTTTTAGGACCCAGGGACCATCCTGATATTGTTGATTCATTTATGCAACTCCTGGCACAGGTGTGTTTTGGGTTTATTTCATTCACTTTTCTTTCTTTCTCTCTCTCTTCCTCCTTATTTGATTCAATTTGGCTTTCTGTTCTCTCCCGTCCTCCCCTCTATGATTTCTTTTATGTTCTGTAGCCTTTCTCCATCAAGTTTTGCTCCAGTTCTTTCTTTGAGACGCCCTCACTGAAAGCAAACGAGACCAAATCCCACGTGTCCAAAGCGCTGGGACTGTTAGTGCCCATAAGTAGGTCATGGACCATTGAGATTCAGGATATTACAAGACTGCCGTCCCACCCTTCATGCTACTCTACCTGGAAAAGTCACTCTGTATGTCATTGCAGCTGCTAGACACTAGACCGAACGGATTGGGAAATGTGCGACCTGCAAGCTGTAGAGCTGAATGACAGTGTGTGCAGATGGGGAACAATGCTATCAGTCCTCTTTAGTACGGGGCGGTAATGTTTCTCCTTGTGGTAAGCAACACAAAGGCATTAGGGAGTCTTATGTTATATGCAATGGTTCCTGGGGAAAAAGTATGTAAAGGAGAGTTGAAGAAATGCCTCTACAGCGCCTCCTATTGGAGGGTACAGTAGTTGCTCTGAGTCAATACGCGATCTTTGAACAGTACATTGGTATCTCTTCCTTTGACAAGACTCTGGTTTGGCTTACACCCCCAGTCATATTACAGGGCCTATTAGGAGGTCAGACATTGACTTTATATGGTAGCTACCTTCCAATAGGAGGCGCTGGAGATGTATTAGTCCTCTTGTAAAGCTGTGTGTGACTCGGCTTTTTAAGAGTTCTGAATTAGTTATTTCCTCGTTCTGACTGCATACTTGGGTTCTGTTCAGACTGTGCAGTTAAAGTGTTAAACTCGGCTGTTTGCTGTAGTTTTTAATGCTATTGTCATAAAAAATGCAACCTGAAAAACTGCAGTAAAAACACAAGCGGCTCCTGAATACGTGTTTTTTTTATTGTGGTTTAACTGCACCGCCTGACTACACCTTTAGACAAAATAGCAATTCCGATCTCTAGAAAAGCTGTCTGCCAGCTGCCTTGGTGTCTCCCCGCTTGGCCGGGCGCAGGCAGCCGGGCAGATTTCATAACCGCTTAAGGGAGGGAAAGTTTAGGCTTTTTGGTCTTTACTAATGAACGTCTCTAAGATAATGAGTCTTGATTACAGCACGGAGAGTCCACAAGTCCTAGATGTGTTTCTTCTGCCTCAGCAGAGATGATGGATACATATTGCCATGGCCTGTTCATAGAAGCAGAAGGACAATCACATGGGGGGGACCGGATTGTTCTCATATATGGGTTGTTTCATTGAAACTTTTGTTATTTTGCTAGTCCCTCAGTATGGATTATAAATGTAGAGAGATGCATCCAGTATGTGTTTGCATTCTCTATGTTTGGATTTTAAGGGTCTCTGTTGAATCCCCACCCCCATGATGATGTCACCTGGCCACACCCCTCAGACGTCAATCCTAATGCATTGATTACTGATTAGAGTAATGTCTTCTGCAATGAATGATGCCTAACAATGCTTTAATAAGCTCATTTAAGCGTACCTATACACACAGAGGATCATCGCCGCGGGCAGACACGCTGCTTGCTGGGTGACTCCTGTACCTGTCATTGTGTGATGCGGGTACCACCCGGCAGTCGGTGGAGATCTGCTGTTTGTACAGACGCCCTTTTACATCTAAGTCACCATTGTCACTTTGTAGGTAGAAATGTATTAAAATGAATGTTGTTCCGTATTACTTAAAGGGCCGTGCGCTGAAAACCACGTCAAAGTTTTCTGCAGAATTGGCCTACGTGAGGTTGGTTTCCCATGCTGCAGCAGTCGGATTCATCCCACATGCAGCGGCGGCTGGCCACAGAATTGTGTGGGTAAAAGGGCATTATTGCTGGTAGAATGATGCAGCCGTTCCACCTGGCATGTAGACCTGGCTCAGCTGCTGCAGCGCAGGCACCCGGCCCTCACAGTAACACATGATCTTGGAGCGCTTCGGAGTTACATCCTGTATTATAACTTCTAAATAGATTCGGCGCATTTGAGACTGCTTAAAAGTAAAAGATTAAATCCGTTATGGGCAGCCGACATTTGCACCAAAATTTGTGCCATTTTCAGGCCTTCCTTTTTAAATCGGTCTTCAGTGTGGTGACCAGGCCCGCCTCGGATATCCATGGCCACCTTTCTCACAACTGGTGACAAAAGTCCTAAGTATGGCCTGACCAGAATGTGTGAATTGTATTTTCATTATTTAAGCCAAAAACGGGTGTAAACTGTGCGCTTTTGTGTTTGTTACTCGCCTTTACAAGATCTCTTCTCGCTTTAAGGATCTTCATACAAATCGGTCACTTCCTGATGTCACATTCCCTTTATTATATAAAAACATATGTTTTATAACTTTTTGGTGATTTCTTTTTAACTTTCTATTTGCATTTAAAAAAAATGTAAAGTCCTTTGTTTTTCAGACTGACCACAAACCCCAATTACCTGTTTACACGGGATGATTGTTCACATCCCTGCGCTCCCGCGGGAATTGGACTGATACTTGTCCTGTGTAAATGCATGCAGAAACCTGAACAAATAGCATTTCAGTGTAAACTGCAGTCGTTCAGTTCTGAATGACTTCTTACAGTGAATAGAGGCGGGTGGGTGGAGAGCGTTCCCCGGCCGCCTGGCCTCCATGCCGGTCACGCTCTAAACAGCGCCAGCAATACTCGCAACAGTACAGCGAGCACGAACACGCTGGAATACGCTTGTCGGGCATCGGTTTCCTGACAGCGCGTCCCATGTAAATGGGGCTTAATGCTAGTCTGTTACTTCCTTATCTGTAGAGAAAGCTTTGCAGCGGTTGTCTCACTGAGATCACAGGCAGGATTACACTGAGGTGACACCTATATGTAGATGGCACAGGATCCACCATTCACAGCAGGTGATTAGCTGTGACTCTTCGCCCCCTGCCTGCAAAATGACCGCTGCAGTTCACAGAGTATGTCTGAAACAGTCCCCCGTACAGGTCAGTGGGTCCCCTCCTAACCTTTATGTGAATAGCCCCCAAGGCTGCCATATCACTATATTCTCTTAATGCTGCTACATGCAGCCCAGGAACCCCCCCCCCCCCCATAGTTAAATAAAAAATATACAAACAGAACGTAAAGGCCGTTTAGAAAATGGAAAATGTTTCATGATCTGGTTTTACGTGACCGCCAATGTAATAACTAGCAAAAGCACCAGTTACTTGATTTACCTATAGTGTTGGTTTTGTGCTGAAAAAATTCCTCTGGCCACTAGAAGTCTTTGGAGAGGGCAGAGGAGGAAGCTGCTGACTGGCTGCTGTAGAATGTCCTACATGCTGCTGTTACTTATGAGGGTGTCCTACACAAATGGAGAAGAGATCGTGCTCCCTATGTGTACAGTGTAGGGAGCCGTCATAGCAGTCTGCATCCCACTAGACCAGGAAAGACTGAAAATGGGAGATAGAGCCTGCAGAGGGGAAAACAGGGGATAAATGCAGGATACAAGTCATACAATGGCCAGAAATGTTATTCTTCAAGTACACACATTAGGGCTCCTGTCCTCAAGCGAATCTTCACTGTGTTCCCTGCAGCAATAATCCGGCCACGGGAAACGCAGTGAACGCTTTACATAGAGTTGCTATGGAAAGCACAGCCCCTGTCCACGAGCGGAGAATTGTAGCGATAGATAAGCTCACTGCGGAGATCCCTCTGCCGGCTCCTGCTCCCCCGCCGCGGGATTTCGCATCGCCCGTGGTCAGGCAACCTAATTCTGAAAAGTCATCTGAAAGTGTGAGTAGACTTTAAAACTCATGTAGATCTGTTACTTCTCACAAACCTAATTGTATCCATTCTGAACAATCCTTTGTACCATAAACCCATCAGCAGCACAGATCTTTCCTTTCCTGATAGTTCATTACATTTTACCCACACTGATACATTGTATCATCCTGAAGTCCAGTGTGTAGCTGAGAGGATTCTCTATACTGGATACAATTATAACAAACCCTTAGCTGTATGTGAAGAACTTGGCCAGGACAGTTTTCTGCATCTGATACCATGTTCCCCCCAAAATAAGACCCTGTCTTATAGTAATTTTAGCCCCCAAATTAGGCACTAGGTCTTATTTTTGGGATTGTCTTATATAATATACTCGCCTAGCAGGCTCAATCCAGGTTCTCCCGCTGCTCCCCGGAGCTCCGACGTGCTTCTTACAGTCCTAGGCTGCTCACAGATCACTTCCTGGTTACGGGATTCATAAATCCTGCCCCCAGGAAGCGATGGCTGTGATTGGTTCTTCAACCGCTGCTCAGCCAACCAGTGCAGTGCTCGATGAACCAATCACAGCTATCGCATTGGTTTATCGAGTGCTGTATTGATTATCTGAGTAGCACTCGAGAGCCATTTCTTCCTGGAGGCGGGATTTATGAATCCCACAACCAGGAAGGTCTACAAGACGCGTGTCGGAGCTCTGGAGAGCAGCGGGAGGCACCTGGACTGAGCCTGCTAGTAATGTATTCCTTTTTTTAATGTAATTCAGCTATGGCTTATTTTTGGGGTAGGACTTCTATTTCAAGCCTCCCGGAAAAATCAGGGTAGTGCTTATTTCCAGGGTAGGTCTTATTTTGGGGGAAATGGCGTAATAAGCTAATATAATTCTGTTAACGAACAGCAAGCAGAGATCTTGAAAATGCTGAGAAATCAAAACACAAAGTTTATTATAGAGTTAAAGGGTGTTTGACGTTT
The DNA here is from genome assembly GCA_035609135.1 of Eleutherodactylus coqui. Lineage (NCBI taxonomy): Eukaryota > Metazoa > Chordata > Amphibia > Anura > Eleutherodactylidae > Eleutherodactylus > Eleutherodactylus coqui. The sequence goes on from CM069407.1 coordinate 310,851,740, forward strand.
CAGTCCACAATGTGGTGGACTGTGGCGGTATAGACCTCTCCGAGGCGTCTGTGTGTAGGTGGCAACTGAAAGTTTGGCATATCTAGAAATCCGTTCACACTTTTCACGTTTTCTACATGCGCCTGCATCACCGATTCAGAAGAAAGTCTCCACTTGTCCGGCTTGGATTCCCGTGTCTCATGGCAGGTAAGTGGCTGAAGGTGTACCCCTGACTGCCTAAACCAAGTCCTCATCTCTCCATCTTACATTTCACAGGCCCTGAAGCGCAAGCCGTGTCTCTTCATGTCTGCTGAGCTGGATGTTAAGGCGGTTTTTCAATGTGGTAAGATGACACGTCTGCATCCGATTGTGTTGAATCCAGTTTAAGAATTGCGTTCCTCCATCTGAAGTGCCACACATTTCATTCGCAGCCCCTGCTGTATTGTCGCAGCACGCCCGTGTGAGCCCGATTGTAACGCTATATTATGGGATTCCTGTTGAAGCCACTAATCAGTTACGCAGAGTTTTCAAATGTTTGCTCTTCAGTAGTTTGAGTCACTTCTGGGCCGTCTACATCTAATGATTGTCGCTCAAAATGTCTTCAAACGGAGGAATTTGAGTAATAATTGTGCAGTGTAAATGCCCAAAAATCGCTGGATCGCGGGCTTCAGTGTAAACGCTCCCCGCTGCGCTCTTCACATAGAAGGTGACGCGCTGAGTGAGAAGGCCGTGATCCAGCGATGAAGTCTGTCAGTGTAAACGCTCTATATGAGTACTAACAACCTTAGCGGTGCCGTCAGCGCTCGTGCCGTCGTTTACCCGACTGTCGGTGTAAGAGGGACATAAGGGTTCTTGTACACAGAGCCTCTACATGCAGGCAGAGGAATGTTGATTGCAGCCGCCCGGACTCCTCGTGGGGTTTGAAGATCTGTCTGTGTGCTGTCAGATGTAAGTTGCACCCAAGAATTTAGGGTGCAACCTTTTCTTGGTCCGTGTGAACGTAACCACATAAGCGAGTGCGGTATAGATCCAAGAAAAGCAGACCTACATCGCACTGTATTCATCTGCAATTTTTTTCTTTTTTTTTTTCTGAAACTACAATTTATTTTTGCATAAAAACCGCATCCGATGTCTTCCAATAGTTGAAGCGGTACAAATGGTATGACATTCTCATTGAATCTGCATGCGAGGGCATTTTTGTTTTTGTTTGCATAGGAATTAATGTATGATTCTTAAACAAGAATCACCCAAAAATCGGATATGCAGGGATTCTTCTACCTCGGGCCATCGGCCACCATGTCAATAACCAGATAGAAACCAATTGGTTCTCTTCATGCGTGAGGTCCGACCATATCGTAATCAGATGGAACGCGCCCGTGAATCCCGCCCGTGTGTATGTACCCACAGGGTGCTATTACATGAACACTGTTAATTCTCATGTAATAGCGCTAATTGCTGGATCAGCCCAACCGTTGTCAGGCAGAGGCCTAACTCTCATGTAATGGCACTGTGACACCGGCCAGTTTGGGTTGTGTTCCCACCCTCATATCCAGGGGGTTTGCATGTTTATTGAACATAACAAATGCAAGAAAACCGCTTGTGTTTTACTGCAGAACATCCCAATTTTGTAGGTTTTTTCTGCCAATTGGCTTCTGCAGGTGAAGCACATGATTTCATTGCAGTGCAGCACTAATTACCTGAGTGTTCATGTCTTCCAGGAGTCCTCTCTCTGAAGTTCCCCGAGCCAACGACTGTCAAGTCCAGCTGCCTGTTCTTTGTGAGTAGATACAGAGAAGTACAATGCCAGAAAAATCATCATTGCATGTTTTCTGCTGATTTGATATTAAGTGGCTCTTCTAAGGATAAACCATCAGTATAGTAGACTCTGACAACTTCTTTAAATCAGCCTTCTGGTTTTTAGGAATTCTGTCCTAAGACCAGAGGGTGTCGGTGCTACATGACCTTCATTTGTTCTCCTCTGCGGTCTGTCTGGTCCACCGGTTCCAGGTCCTGTTTTCATTCATCCAACATGGCCGACGCAATCTTCAGACTATCTAATCCTCATGGGGTATTGATCGTGTTAAACTACAAATATCCTATGCCTTCTCTGTAATTGGCCAGAGCTGCTCGAGTGATCAACAATGTAAGTCAGAGAACAGTGTACATTAGCTAGATAAAAAACAGGACTGGAACCAGTGGATTGGCAAGTAGTATACCCCCTCTAAGCCCAGGACATAATTTTGTTCTGAAACCAGAGTATTTTGAAATGACAAAATTTTAGCTACCTGCAACCACCACTAGGGGGAGCTTTAAGAGTTTACTGAATACTGGTCTAATATTTACTCAAATGGGAACTGCAGTGAGTTCTGCAGCCATAATGGTGTCCTGTAACTCGATGGCTGTGTGGAAGGAAGGGGATTTGTAGCTCTGTATCAGAAAAGAGGAGCTCCATCCTCTATAAAGACATATTACGGCAATTAGAAATGAAACCTTAAATAAAAGACGCCTCATAAGACGTCAAGAATTGGCGATATTCTGAGAGACTACACCATGTCTTCATAATCTAGTGCAGTATTAAGAGCAGGATTTCTTTCAAGGATCATTTTTATCAGTGATGATGGTCACTGAAGCCGCAGAATCAGGAATGCTCACTGTAGGACCCCTGAGAGGCGCCCGGACTCTGTGCCGCTTGGATTTTGAGCCCACTCACGTAGTTGGCATTGTTGGTTCTTGTTTGACAATAGATGGAGTTCCTACCGAGGTGCGGAGAGCTAGCTCCGGTCGGGCAAGTGGTGCACGAGGACGGAAAGCTGCTGCTTCAAGCCACATTAGAGGTGAGATTCTTCTCGTTCCTGAGATGACCTATTCTTGGTACCATAAAGCATATTACAAAGCTTGTATATGATGTGTATCTGGCCTATGAGAGATGGTCTAAAGCCACAGATGAGCTGAGCTCCCTCCCTCTATAACCACTTGGATATTGCAGTTAGCACTGACCATTACATCTAAGAGGTTAAATAACCATCTCGGCCGTTGGTGCGGTGCCAGCTGTATGAAGTGAATCTGTCATCAGATTTTACTAATGCGAGCGAAAACCAGCGCTACAATACTGTCAGTCCTCTGTTTTCCACGCTTATTTTAGTTAGCTAATTAATGAAGGCATCCTCCGTGCCGTATGTAAATGAGGCAGAGTGGTCGATGGGCATGCCGGACCGTCTCTGCTAGCAGCCTGTTCAGCCCCAAGTCCACCTCTCTCGCCTCCTCTGATGGGGATGACGCTGCCAAGTCTCACACATTTGTCTCGCTGGTCATCAACTGGCGCATGCATGACAGATGGTCTGCCCTGTTGGTGGACAAAATTGCGTTGCCAATCTGCGCATGTGAGGTCCGTCAACGACCACGGCGCTTGCATGAGATTTAGCAGTGCTACATAGATGGGGATTACTGCAGCGTCCACATCAGAGGAGATGAGAGGGGTGGACATTAGGCCAAATAGGCTGCTAGCAGAGATGGTCCGGCACGCCCACCAGACCGCCCGCCTCATTTACATATGGCGCAGCTGACAAACTAACATAAGTGGGGAAAACAGAGGACTTATCAGTATTGTAGCGCTGCTTGTGGCTTCCATTGGTAAAACCTCATGAAAGGTTCCCTTTGACATAGCTGCCAATCACAAGTGATGCACGGTCCCGACCACTGCGTATTATCACGCTGCTTCGTTGGAATAGCTTTCCCACTGCAATGTAATGGTACGGAGCTGGGTAGGAAGGAGTTAAATGTACAACTCCTACTGCAAACAATAAACCCTCGTGGTCCTAAATGGCAAAACAGATTTGAAACCCCCTTTAATGCATGGTAGAGAGTTTTGTGGACATGCCTTGTATCCGTCTGCAGGGAATCGGTGGCCAGGCCTCCCGCAATCTGATGGACTCCTTTGCGGATATCCTTTTCTCACTCAATAAGAACTGCTTCTCCTACCTGGTGGTCTGGTTAAAGGAATTGATGCAGCAAGATGCCTTCCCCTCCCCCCGTGTAACGCAGGAGCAGAAGGATAACTTCACGCAGCACATCCTGAGGTAGGTTGGCTTATTAGGTGATTGCACCACCAGGCAGGAGCAAAATGATCGGTGGATATGCAGAAAAGCAAAACGCCGACCGTGCGATGGCTGCGGCCCCTTCACAGCAGTACTGACGCTGCGCTGCTCTCCGTGTTGGCAGAATGGATGTTTTCTCTCACTGCCCTCCAGCAAAATGTATATTATATGTACCAAAATAAATACAGCTTCCCACACAAAAAAACAAGCCCTCCTACGGCCATGTCTGCGGAAAGTAAAGCGGTTCTGGCTTTTGTAAAGTGGACCTAAAATCCCTCAGAAATCGTTATCACTAAGGGGTTAATACCGCAGATCGCCAAGTAAGTGGTACATGTGGAAGATTGGCGCAGTGTCAGTACTGTAGTGATGGGGCTGCTGTCCCTGCTATTTGCTGGGGTCGGATGCCTTTCCTCCGGTACGATCATCAGTCGGAGACACGCTCTAATACATTTCGGCTATTGTATGTATGATGCATCGCTAACCTGTACCGTGTCCTGCAGGGAGCGAGTGAACAAGCGCCGAATACGGGACATGGTGAAGGAGTTCACATTGCTTTGCCGTGGATTACATGGGACAGAGTACACTGCTGACTACTGATTAGTCATGGCTGGCCGGAGTGTCCACCCAACCTCCCTCCATTCTGGGACTTGTTGTTCTACTCTACCAGTCCTCATCCAGAGCTGATTGACTTTCCTCTACGGGAGTGTGGACCATAGGGACCCTCTGTCACCATTCTACCCACTGGTGTCCACGAAGGGTGGGGGGTGGTTGGATGGTCCAGCGCTTGGGACTTGCTTGCTGGGTGCTCATCACTATTGGAACTTCCAGGTTCAGTCTCGTCCTTGTAAGACTTGGAGATCTGAAACTGATGCAGACCGAAGGCCGCTGTTAATAAGGATCTGGTGGCTGCTTGTAGGATCTATACAGGGACGACCCAAGCTGCAGCTCGGAGACGTCTGCTGCTTCCACTCTGACTACAATTACTGTTAACGAGCATGTCTGCAGGTTTTACTACATACAATGACCTGTCACCACGTCTCACTGCTCACCTCTAAAATATGGACATGGGGGCAATGGTTTTACATGTCCTCTCTGTGTCTGAACCCAGGGATTACCATTAAACAATGTTTCATTACACCAACTGCAAAAGCATGCCAGCCTAACCACTATTAAACCAGCCTCTTGTCCTCCCGCTGCGCCCGGCGCTGGTCTAGATGCCTGCTCCGTGTTTTTATTCTTACTACGAAAGTTCCGTTTTGGAGCCGCTTTGCAAAAATTTCAAAAAAAAAAAAGTAGGAAATTGCTACTCAAACCCAAAAGACGATTTAGGTACCGCTAAAACCTCCTGAGAAACCACCTGCTGCAACTTGAGTTGTGAAGATCCGCTGTCCTGCAGGTTTCCTGGCTACTTCCTGCAGTCCACGTGTTTGATACATTGAATTAAGCTTTACCTTTAGCGGGGTAGGACGTTAAGGAACTATCATTCTGTGAAGTGAAACGTCGCGGCGTAAGAACGCCACCCATCCTTAAAGGACTTGTCCCACTTCTAGTTGTTCTCCTCCAGGAAGCAGATGGCTCCGTACATTGAGCAGTGGCCCGGGCTTGTAATCCAGGCTGAATTCCATTCACTTCAATAGAACTCAGCCTGCAGTATCAACTCTGGCCACTGCTCAATGTACGGAGCCATCTGCTTCCTGCAGCAAAACAGCTAGAGGTCGCACAACCCCTTTACAGATCTCCAGGATTAGAAAAGAGAGTCTTGGTTATGTGTTTGTTTTCTGAGAAACACATGCCCTCCTGTCCACGGACTGTCTGGTGCTGCGGTTCATCTGTGTTCATGTGATTACCAGGTGCAGCCTGAGGACAGATGAGGCGCTGTTTGTCACAGGAGAAATGCAGGCCTCTGTTAATAACTCCAGACAACCTTTATACAAAGAGAAATGTACGTTATATGGATGTTACAGACTCAAAAGGAGGAACGAAGGTCTGTGAAATGTAAATGTGATCCATTATCTGCGAAACTAAAATATTAATCCTTCCGGAAGTGGGGTTTTTTTTTTTAAAGTTTGTGTTACAACAATTTCAGAACGTTTAATAAAGGAAAACTTAATAAGTGATCGCTAATAAAGAAGTCATATTCTTGTACATAGGGGCAGTATTATAGTAGTTATATTCTTGTACGTAGGAGGCAGTATTATAGTAGTTATATTCTTGTACAGAGGGGGCAGTATTATAGTAGTTATATTCTTGTACATAGGAGGCAGTATTATAGTAGTTATATTCTTGTACATAGGGGGCAGTATTATAGTAGTTATATTCTTGTACATAGGAGCAGTATTATAGTAGTTATATTCTTGTACATAGGGGGCAGTATTATAGTAGTTATATTCTTGTACATAGGAGGCAGTATTATAGTAGTTATATTCTTGTACATAGGGGGCAGTATTATAGTAGCTATATTCTTGTACATAGGGGGCAGTATTATAGTAGTTATATTCTTGTACATAGGAGGCAGTATTATAGTAGTTATATTCTTGTACGTAGGAGGCAGTATTATAGTAGCTATATTCTTGTACATAGGGGGCAGTATTATAGTAGTTATATTCTTGTACATAGGAGGCAGTATTATAGTAGTTATATTCTTGTACATAGGGGGCAGTATTATAGTAGTTATATTCTTGTACATAGGAGCAGTATTATAGTAGTTATATTCTTGTACATAGGGGGCAGTATTATAGTAGTTATATTCTTGTACATAGGAGGCAGTATTATAGTAGTTATATTCTTGTACATAGGGGGCAGTATTATAGTAGTTATATTCTTGTACATAGGAGCAGTATTATAGTAGATATATTCTTGTACATAGAAGTATTATAGTAGTTATATTCTTGTACATAGGGGGCAGTATTATAGTAGTTATATTCTTGTACATAGGAGGCAGTATTATAGTAGTTATATTATTGTACATAGGGGGCAGTATTATAGTAGTTATATTCTTGTACATAGGAGCAGTATTATAGTAGTTATATTATTGTACATAGGAGGCAGTATTATAGTAGTTATATTCTTGTACATAGGGGGCAGTATTATAGTAGTTATATTCTTGTACATAGGGGACAGTATTATAGTAGTTATATTCTTGTACATAGGGGGCAGTATTATAGTAGTTATATTCTTGTACATAGGAGGCAGTATTATAGTAGTTATATTCTTGTACATAGGGGGCAGTATTATAGTGGTTATATTCTTGTACATAGGAGGCAGTATTATAGTAGTTATATTCTTGTACATAGGAGGCAGTATTATAGTAGTTATATTCTTGTACATAGGGGGCAGTATTATAGTAGTAATATTCTTGTACATAGGGGGCAGTATTATAGTAGTTATATTCTTGTACATAGGAGGCAGTATTATAGTAGTTATATTCTTGTATATAGGGGCAGTATTATAGTAGTTATATTCTTCTACATAGAGGGCAGTATTATAGTAGTTATATTCTTGTACATAGGAGGCAGTATTATAGTAGTTATACTCTTGTACATAGGGGGCAGTATTATAGTAGTTATATTCTTGTACATAGGAGGCAGTATTATATTAGTTATATTCTTGTACATAGGAGGCAGTATTATAGTAGTTATATTCTTGTACATAGGGGGCAGTATAATAGTAGTTATATTCTTGTATATAGGGGCAGTATTATAGTAGTTATATTCTTGTACATAGGAGGCAGTATTATAGTAGTTATATTCTTGTACATAGGGGGCAGTATAATAGTAGTTATATTCTTGTATATAGGGGCAGTATTATAGTAGTTATATTCTTGTACATAGAGGGCAGTATTATAGTAGTTATATTCTTGTACATAGGAGGCAGTATTATAGTAGTTATATTCTTGTACATAGGAGGCAGTATTATAGTAGTTATATTCTTGTACATAGGAGGCAGTATTATAGTAGTTATATTCTTGTACATAGGGGGCAGTATTATAGTAGTTATATTCTTGTACATAGGGGGCAGTATTATAGTAGTTATATTCTTGTACATAGGAGGCAGTATTATAGTAGTTATATTCTTGTACATAGGAGGCAGTATTATATTAGTTATATTCTTGTACATAGGGGGCAGTATTATAGTATTTTTATTCTTGCACATAGGAGGCAGTATTATAGTAGTTATATTCTTGTACATAGGGGACAGTATTATAGTAGTTATATTCTTGTACATAGGGGGCAGTATTATAGTAGTTATATTCTTGTACATAGGAGGCAGTATTATAGTAGTTATATTCTTGTACATAGGAGCAGTATTATAGTAGTTATATTATTGTACATAGGGGGCAGTATTATAGTAGTTATATTCTTGTACATAGGAGCAGTATTATAGTAGTTATATTATTGTACATAGGAGGCAGTATTATAGTAGTTATATTCTTGTACATAGGGGGCAGTATTATAGTAGTTATATTCTTGTACATAGGAGGCAGTATTATAGTAGTTATATTCTTGTACATAGGGGGCAGTATTATAGTAGTAATATTCTTGTACATAGGGGGCAGTATTATAGTAGTTATATTCTTGTACATAGGAGGCAGTATTATAGTAGTTATATTCTTGTATATAGGGGCAGTATTATAGTAGTTATATTCTTGTACATAGAGGGAAGTATTATAGTAGTTATATTATTGTACATAGGAGGCAGTATTATAGTAGTTATATTCTTGTACATAGGGGACAGTATTATAGTAGTTATATTCTTGTACATAGGGGGCAGTATTATAGTAGTTATATTCTTGTACATAGGAGGCAGTATTATAGTAGTTATATTCTTGTACATAGGGGGCAGTATTATAGTGGTTATATTCTTGTACATAGGAGGCAGTATTATAGTAGTTATATTCTTGTACATAGGAGGCAGTATTATAGTAGTTATATTCTTGTACATAGGGGGCAGTATTATAGTAGTAATATTCTTGTACATAGGGGGCAGTATTATAGTAGTTATATTCTTGTACATAGGAGGCAGTATTATAGTAGTTATATTCTTGTATATAGGGGCAGTATTATAGTAGTTATATTCTTGTACATAGAGGGAAGTATTATAGTAGTTATATTCTTGTACATAGGAGGCAGTATTATAGTAGTTATACTCTTGTACATAGGGGGCAGTATTATAGTAGTTATATTCTTGTACATAGGAGGCAGTATTATATTAGTTATATTCTTGTACATAGGAGGCAGTATTATAGTAGTTATATTCTTGTACATAGGGGGCAGTATAATAGTAGTTATATTCTTGTATATAGGGGCAGTATTATAGTAGTTATATTCTTGTACATAGAGGGCAGTATTATAGTAGTTATATTCTTGTACATAGGAGGCAGTATTATATTAGTTATATTCTTGTACATAGGAGGCAGTATTATATTAGTTATATTCTTGTACATAGGGGGCAGTATTATAGTATTTTTATTCTTGTACATAGGAGGCAGTATTATAGTAGTTATATTCTTGTACATAGGGGACAGTATTATAGTAGTTATATTCTTGTACATAGGGGGCAGTATTATAGTAGTTATATTCTTGTACATAGGAGGCAGTATTATAGTAGTTATATTCTTGTACATAGGGGGCAGTATTATAGTAGTTATATTCTTGTACATAGGGGGCAGTATTATAGTAGTTATATTCTTGTACATAGGGGGCAGTATTATAGTAGTTATATTCTTGTACATAGGAGCAGTATTATAGTAGTTATATTCTTGTACATAGGAGGCAGTATTATAGTAGTTATATTCTTGTACATAGGGGGCAGTATTATAGTAGTTATATTCTTGTACATAGGGGGCAGTATTATAGTAGTTATATTCTTGTACATAGGGGGCAGTATTATAGTAGTTATATTCTTGTACATAGGAGGCAGTATTATAGTAGTTATATTCTTGTACATAGGGGGCAGTATTATAGTAGTTATATTCTTGCATATAGGAGGCAGTATTATAGTAGTTATATTCTTGTACATAGGAGCAGTATTATAGTAGTTATATTCTTGTACATAGGAGCAGTATTATAGTAGTTATATTCTTGTACATAGGAGCAGTATTATAGTAGTTATATTCTTGCACATAGGAGGCAGTATTATAGTAGTTATATTCTTGTACATAGGGGGCAGTATTATAGTAGTTATATGCTTGTACATAAGGGGCAGTATTATAGTAGTTATATTCTTGTACATAGGGGGCAGTATTATAGTAGTTATATTCTTGTACATAGGGGGCAGTATTATAGTAGTTATATTCTTGTACATAGGGAGCAGTATTATAGTAGTTACATTCTTGTACATAGGGAGCAGTATTATAGTAGTTATATTCTTGTACATAGGGAGCAGTATTATAGTAGTTATATTCTTGTACATAAGGGGCAGTATTATAGTAGTTATATTCTTGTACATAGGAGGCAGTATTATAGTAGTTATATTCTTGTACATAGGGGGCAGTATTATAGTAGTTATATTCTTGTACATACGGGGCAGTATTATAGTAGTTAGGGGGGCAGTATTATAGTAGTTATATTCTTGTACATAGGAGGCAGTATTATAGTAGTTATATTCTTGTACATAGGAGGCAGTATTATAGTAGTTATATTCTTGTACATAGAGGGCAGTATTATAGTAGTTATATTCTTGTACATAGGAGGCAGTATTATAGTAGTTATACTCTTGTACATAGAGGGCAGTATTATAGTAGTTATATTCTTGTACATAGGAGGCAGTATTATACTAGTTATATTCTTGTACATAGGGGGCAGTATTATAGTAGTTAGGGGGGCAGTATTATAGTAGTTATATTCTTGTACATAGGAGGCAGTATTATAGTAGTTATATTCTTGTACATAGGAGGCAGTATTATATTAGTTATATTCTTGTACATAGGGGGCAGTATTATAGTATTTTTATTCTTGTACATAGGAGGCAGTATTATAGTAGTTATATTCTTGTACATAGGGGACAGTATTATAGTAGTTATATTCTTGTACATAGGGGGCAGTATTATAGTAGTTATATTCTTGTACATAGGGGGCAGTATTATAGTAGTTATATTCTTGTACATAGGGGGCAGTATTATAGTAGTTATATTCTTGTACATAGGAGCAGTATTATAGTAGTTATATTCTTGTACATAGGAGGCAGTATTATAGTAGTTATATTCTTGTACATAGGGGGCAGTATTATAGTAGTTATATTCTTGTACATAGGGGGCAGTATTATAGTAGTTATATTCTTGTACATAGGGGGCAGTATTATAGTAGTTATATTCTTGTACATAGGGGGCAGTATTATAGTAGTTATATTCTTGTACATAGGAGGCAGTATTATAGTAGTTATATTCTTGTACATAGGGGGCAGTATTATAGTAGTTATATTCTTGCACATAGGAGGCAGTATTATAGTAGTTATATTCTTGTACATAGGAGCAGTATTATAGTAGTTATTTTCTTGTACATAGGAGCAGTATTATAGTAGTTATATTCTTGTACATAGGAGCAGTATTATAGTAGTTATATTCTTGCACATAGGAGGCAGTATTATAGTAGTTATATTCTTGTACATAGGGGGCAGTATTATAGTAGTTATATTCTTGTACATAAGGGGCAGTATTATAGTAGTTATATTCTTGTACATAGGAGCAGTATTATAGTAGTTATATTCTTGTACATAGGGGGCAGTATTATAGTAGTTATATTCTTGTACATAGGGGGCAGTATTATAGTAGTTATATTCTTGTACATAGGGAGCAGTATTATAGTAGTTATATTCTTGTACATAGGGAGCAGTATTATAGTAGTTATATTCTTGTACATAAGGGGCAGTATTATAGTAGTTATATTCTTGTACATAGGAGGCAGTATTATAGTAGTTATATTCTTGTACATAGGGGGCAGTATTATAGTAGTTATATTCTTGTACATAGGGGGCAGTATTATAGTAGTTAGGGGGGCAGTATTATAGTAGTTATATTCTTGTACATAGGAGGCAGTATTATAGTAGTTATATTCTTGTACATAGGAGGCAGTATTATAGTAGTTATATTCTTGTACATAGAGGGCAGTATTATAGTAGTTATACTCTTGTACATAGGGGGCAGTATTATAGTAGTTATATTCTTGTACATAGGAGGCAGTATTATACTAGTTATATTCTTGTACATAGGAGGCAGTATTATAGTAGTTATATTCTTGTACATAGGGGGCAGTATTATAGTAGTTATATTCTTGTACATAGGGGGCAGTATTATAGTAGTTATATTCTTGTACATAGGAGGCAGTATTATAGTAGTTATATTCTTGTACATAGGAGGCAGTATTATATTAGTTATATTCTTGTACATAGGGGGCAGTATTATAGTATTTTTATTCTTGTACATAGGAGGCAGTATTATAGTAGTTATATTCTTGTACATAGGGGACAGTATTATAGTAGTTATATTCTTGTACATAGGGGACAGTATTATAGTAGTTATATTCTTGTACATAGGGGGCAGTATTATAGTAGTTATATTCTTGTACATAGGGGGCAGTATTATAGTAGTTATATTCTTGTACATAGGGGGCAGTATTATAGTAGTTATATTCTTGTACATAGGAGCAGTATTATAGTAGTTATATTCTTGTACATAGGAGGCAGTATTATAGTAGTTATATTCTTGTACATAGGGGGCAGTATTATAGTAGTTATATTCTTGTACATAGGGGGCAGTATTATAGTAGTTATATTCTTGTACATAGGGGGCAGTATTATAGTAGTTATATTCTTGTACATAGGGGGCAGTATTATAGTAGTTATATTCTTGTACATAGGGGGCAGTATTATAGTAGTTATATTCTTGCACATAGGAGGCAGTATTATAGTAGTTATATTCTTGTACATAGGAGCAGTATTATAGTAGTTATATTCTTGTACATAGGAGCAGTATTATAGTAGTAATATTCTTGTACATAGGAGCAGTATTATAGTAGTTATATTCTTGCACATAGGAGGCAGTATTATAGTAGTTATATTCTTGTACATAGGGGGCAGTATTATAGTAGTTATATTCTTGTACATAAGGGGCAGTATTATAGTAGTTATATTCTTGTACATAGGGGGCAGTATTATAGTAGTTATATTATTGTACATAGGAGCAGTATTATAGTAGTTATATTCTTGTACATAGGGGGCAGTATTATAGTAGTTATATTCTTGTACATAGGAGCAGTATTATAGTAGTTATATTCTTGTACATAGGGAGCAGTATTATAGTAGTTACATTCTTGTACATAGGGAGCAGTATTATAGTAGTTATATTCTTGTACATAGGGAGCAGTATTATAGTAGTTATATTCTTGTACATAAGGGGCAGTATTATAGTAGTTATATTCTTGTACATAGGAGGCAGTATTATAGTAGTTATATTCTTGTACATAGGGGGCAGTATTATAGTAGTTATATTCTTGTACATAGGGGGCAGTATTATAGTAGTTATATTCTTGTACATAGGAGGCAGTATTATAGTAGTTATATTCTTGTACATAGGGGGCAGTATTATAGTAGTTATATTCTTGTACATAGGGGGCAGTATTATAGTAGTTATATTCTTGTACATAGGAGGCAGTATTATAGTAGTTATATTCTTGTACATAGGGGGCAGTATTATAGTAGTTATATTCTTGTACATAGGAGCAGTATTATAGTAGTTATATTCTTGTACATAGGAGCAGTATTATAGTAGTTATATTCTTGTACATAGGAGCAGTATTATAGTAGTTATATTCTTGCACATAGGAGGCAGTATTATAGTAGTTATATTCTTGTACATAGGGGGCAGTATTATAGTAGTTATATTCTTGTACATAAGCGGCAGTATTATAGTAGTTATATTCTTGTACATAGGGGGCAGTATTATAGTAGTTATATTCTTGTACATAGGGAGCAGTATTATAGTAGTTACATTCTTGTACATAGGGAGCAGTATTATAGTAGTTATATTCTTGTACATAGGGGTCAGTATTATAGTAGTTATATTCTTGTACATAGGGGGCAGTATTATAGTAGTTATATTCTTGTACATAGGGAGCAGTATTATAGTAGTTATATTCTTGTACATAAGGGGCAGTATTATAGTAGTTATATTCTTGTACATAGGGGGCAGTATTATAGTAGTTATATTCTTGTACATAGGAGCAGTATTATAGTAGTTATATTCTTGTACATAGGGGGCAGTATTATAGTAGTTATATTCTTGTACATAGGGAGCAGTATTATAGTAGTTATATTCTTGTACATAGGGGTCAGTATTATAGTAGTTATATTCTTGTACATAGGGGGCAGTATTATAGTAGTTATATTCTTGTACATAGGGGGCAGTATTATAGTAGTTATATTCCTATACATAGGGGGCAGTATTATAGTAGTTATATACTTGTACATAGGGGGCAGTATTATAGTAGTTATATTCTTGTCCATAGGGGGGCAGTATTATAGTAGTTATATTCTTGTACATAGTGGGCAGTATTATAGTAGTTATATTCTTGTACATAGGGGTCAGTATTATAGTAGTTATATTCTTGTACATAGGGGGCAGTATTATAGTAGTTATATTCTTGTACACAGTGGGCAGTATTATAGTAGTTATATTCTTGTACATAGGGGTCAGTATTATAGTAGTTATATTCTTGTACATAGGGGTCAGTATTATAGTAGTTATATTCTTGTACATAGGGGTCAGTATTATAGTAGTTATATTCTTGTACATAGGGGGCAGTATTATAGTAGTTATATTCTTGTACATAGGGGGCAGTATTATAGTAGTTATATTCCTATACATAGGGGGCAGTATTATAGTAGTTATATACTTGTACATAGGGGGCAGTATTATAGTAGTTATATTCTTGTCCATAGGGGGGCAGTATTATAGTAGTTATATTCTTGTACATAGTGGGCAGTATTATAGTAGTTATATTCTTGTACATAGGGGTCAGTATTATAGTAGTTATATTCTTGTACATAGGGGGCAGTATTATAGTAGTTATATTCTTGTACACAGTGGGCAGTATTATAGTAGTTATATTCTTGTACATAGGGGTCAGTATTATAGTAGTTATATTCTTGTACATAGGGAGCAGTATTATAGTAGTTATATTCTTGTACATAGGGGTCAGTATTATAGTAGTTATATTCTTGTACATAGGGGGCAGTATTATAGTAGTTATATTCTTGTACATAGGGAGCAGTATTATAGTAGTTATATTCTTGTACATAGGGGGCAGTATTATAGTAGTTATATTCTTGTACATAGAGGGCAGTATTATAGTAGTTATATTCCTATACATAGGGGGCAGTATTATAGTAGTTATATTCTTGTACACAGTGGGCAGTATTATAGTAGTTATATTCTTGTACATAGGGGGCAGTATTATAGTAGTTATATTCTTGTACATAGGAGGCAGTATTATAGTAGTTATATTCTTGTACATAGGGGGCAGTATTATAGTAGTTATATTCCTGTACATAGGGGCAGTATTAGAGTAGTTATATTCTTGTACATAGGGGGCAGTATTATAGTAGTTATATTCTTGTACATAGGGAGCAGTATTATAGTAGTTATATTCTTGTACATGGGGGGGCAGTATTATAGTAGTTATATTCTTGTACATAGGAGGCAGTATTATAGTAGTTATATTCTTGTACATAGGGGGCAGTATTATAGTAGTTATATTCTTGTACATAGGAGGCAGTATTATAGTAGTTATATTCTTGTACATAGGAGGCAGTATTATAGTAGTTATATTCCTGTACATAGGGGGCAGTATTATAGTAGTTATTTTCTTGTACATAGGGGGCAGTATTATAGTAGTTATATTCTTGTACATAGGACACAGTATTATAGTAGTTATATTCTTGTACATAGGGGGCAGTATTATAGTAGTTATATTCTTGTACATAGGGGGCAGTATTAGAGTAGTTATATTCTTGTACATAGGGGGCAGTATTATAGTAGTTATATTCTTGTACATAGGTGGCAGTATTAAACTAGTTATATTCTTGTACATAGGGGGCAGTATTATAGTAGTTATATTCTTGTACATAGGAGGCAGTATTATAGTAGTTATATTCTTGTACATAGGAGGCAGTATTATAGTAGTTATATTCTTGTACATAGGAGGCAGTATTATAGTAGTTATATTCTTGTCCATAGGGGGCAGTATTATAGTAGTTATATTCTTGTACATAGGGGGCAGTATTAGAGTAGTTATATTCTTGTACATAGGGGGCAGTATTATAGTAGTTATATTCTTGTACATAGGTGGCAGTATTAAACTAGTTATATTCTTGTACATAGGGAGCAGTATTATAGTAGTTATATTCTTGTACATGGGGGGGCAGTATTATAGTAGTTATATTCTTCTACATAGGAGGCAGTATTATAGTAGTTATATTCTTGTACATAGGGGGCAGTATTATAGTAGTTATATTCTTGTACATAGGAGGCAGTATTATAGTAGTTATATTCTTGTACATAGGAGGCAGTATTATAGTAGTTATATTCCTGTACATAGGGGGCAGTATTATAGTAGTTATTTTCTTTTACATAGGGGGCAGTATTATAGTAGTTATATTCTTGTACATAGGGGGCAGTATTATAGTAGTTATATTCTTGTACATAGGGGGCAGTATTATAGTAGTTATATTCTTGTACATAGGTGGCAGTATTATACTAGTTATATTCTTGTACATAGGTGGCAGTATTATACTAGTTATATTCTTGTACATAGAGGGCAGTATTATAGTAGTTATATTCTTGTACATAGGGGGGCAGTATTATAGTAGTTATATTCTTGTACATAGGGCATAGTATTATAGTAGTTATATTCTTGTACATAGGTGGCAGTATTATACTAGTTATATTCTTGTACATAGGTGGCAGTATTATACTAGTTATATTCTTGTACATAGAGGGCAGTATTATAGTAGTTATATTCTTGTACATAGGGGGGCAGTATTATAGTAGTTATATTCTTGTACATAGGGCATAGTATTATAGTAGTTATATTCTTGTACATAGGAGGCAGTATTATAGTAGTTATATTCTTGTACATAGGAGGCAGTATTATAGTAGTTATATTCTTGTACATAGGAGGCAGTATTATAGTAGTTATATTCTTGTACATAGGGGGCAGTATTATAGTAGTTATATTCTTGTACATAGGGCATAGTATCATAGTAGTTATATTCTTGTACATAGGGGGCAGTATTATAGTAGTTATATTCTTGTACATAGGGGGCAGTATTATAGTAGTTATATACTTCTAGATAGGAGGCAGTATTATAGTAGTTCTTGTACATAGGGGGCAGTACTATAGTAGTTATATTCTTGTACATAGGGGGCAGTATTATAGTAGTTATATTATTGTACATAGGGGGCAGTATTATAGTAGTTAGGGGGGCAGTATTATAGTAGCTATATTATTGTACATAGGGGGCAGTATTATAGTAATTATATTCTTCTAGATAGGAGGCAGTATTATAGTAGTTCTTGTACATAGGGGACAGTACTATAGTAGTTCTTGTTCATAGGGGGCAGTACTATAGTAGTTCTTGTACATAGGGGGCAGTACTATAGTAGTTATATTCTTTTACATAGGGGGCAGTACTATAGTAGTTATATTCTTGTACATAGGGGGCAGTACTATAGTAGTTATATTCTTGTACATAGGGGGCAGTACTATAGTAGTTATATTCTTGTACATAGGGGGCAGTATTATAGTAGTTATATTCTTGTACATAGGGGGGCAGTATTATAGTAGTTATATTCTTGTACATAGGGCATAGTATTATAGTAGTTATGTTCTTGTACATAGGGGGCAGTATTATAGTAGTTATATTCTTCTACATAGGGGGCAGTATTATAGTAGTTATATACTTGTACATAGGGGGCAGTATTATAGTAGTTATATACTTGTACATAGGGGGCAGTATTATAGTAGTTATATTCTTGTACACAGTGGGCAGTATTATAGTAGTTATATTCTTGTACATAGGGGGCAGTATTATAGTAGTTATATTCTTGTACATAGGGGGCAGTATTATAGTAGTTATATACTTCTAGATAGGAGGCAGTATTATAGTAGTTCTTGTACATAGGGGGGCAGTACTATAGTAGTTATATTCTTGTACATAGGGGGCAGTATTATAGTAGTTATATTCTTCTAGATAGGAGGCAGTATTATAGTAGTTCTTGTACATAGGGGGCAGTACTATAGTAGTTCTTGTACATAGGGGGCAGTACTATAGTAGTTCTTGTACATAGGGGGCAGGACTATAGTAGTTATATTCTTGTACATAGGAGGCAGTATTATAGTAGTTATATTCTTGTACTTAGGGGGCAGTATTATAGTAGTTATATTCTTGTACATAGGAGGCAGTATTATAGTAGTTATATTATTGTACATAGGGGGCAGTATTATAGTAGTTAGGGGGGCAGTATTATAGTAGTTATATTCTTGTACATAGGGGGCAGTATTATAGTAGTTATATTCTTGTACATAGGGGGCAGTATTATAGTAGTTATATTCTTGTACATAGGGGGCAGTATTATAGTAGTTATATTCTTGTACATAGGAGGCAGTATTATAGTAGTTATATTATTGTACATAGGAGGCAGTATAATAGTAGTTATATTCTTGTACATAGGGGGCAGTATTATAGTAGTTATATTCTTGTACATAGGGGGCAGTAATATAGTAGTTATATTATTGTACATAGGAGGCAGTATTATAGTAGTTATATTCTTGTACATAGGAGGCAGTATTATAGTAGTTATATTCTTGTACATAGGAGCAGTATTATAGTAGTTATATTCTTGTACATAGGAGGCAGTATTATAGTAGTTATATTCTTGTACATAGGAGGCAGTATTATAGTAGTTATATTCTTGTACATAGGGGGCAGTATTATAGTAGTTATATTCTTGTACATAGGGGGCAGTATTATGGTAGTTATATTCTTGTACATAGGGGGCAGTATTATAGTAGTTATATTATTGTACATAGGAGGCAGTATTATAGTAGTTATATTATTGTACATAGGAGGCAGTATTATAGTAGTTATATTCTTGTACATAGGAGGCAGTATTATAGTAGTTATATTCTTGTACATAGGAGGCAGTATTATAGTAGTTATATTCTTGTACATAGGGGGCAGTATTATAGTAGTTATATTCTTGTACATAGGGCATAGTATCATAGTAGTTATATTCTTGTACATAGGGGGCAGTATTATAGTAGTTATATTCTTGTACATAGGGGGCAGTATTATAGTAGTTATATACTTCTAGATAGGAGGCAGTATTATAGTAGTTCTTGTACATAGGGGGCAGTACTATAGTAGTTATATTCTTGTACATAGGGGGCAGTATTATAGTAGTTATATTATTGTACATAGGGGGCAGTATTATAGTAGTTAGGGGGGCAGTATTATAGTAGCTATATTATTGTACATAGGGGGCAGTATTATAGTAATTATATTCTTCTAGATAGGAGGCAGTATTATAGTAGTTCTTGTACATAGGGGACAGTACTATAGTAGTTCTTGTTCATAGGGGGCAGTACTATAGTAGTTCTTGTACATAGGGGGCAGTACTATAGTAGTTATATTCTTTTACATAGGGGGCAGTACTATAGTAGTTATATTCTTGTACATAGGGGGCAGTACTATAGTAGTTATATTCTTGTACATAGGGGGCAGTACTATAGTAGTTATATTCTTGTACATAGGGGGCAGTATTATAGTAGTTATATTCTTGTACATAGGGGGGCAGTATTATAGTAGTTATATTCTTGTACATAGGGCATAGTATTATAGTAGTTATGTTCTTGTACATAGGGGGCAGTATTATAGTAGTTATATTCTTCTACATAGGGGGCAGTATTATAGTAGTTATATACTTGTACATAGGGGGCAGTATTATAGTAGTTATATACTTGTACATAGGGGGCAGTATTATAGTAGTTATATTCTTGTACACAGTGGGCAGTATTATAGTAGTTATATTCTTGTACATAGGGGGCAGTATTATAGTAGTTATATTCTTGTACATAGGGGGCAGTATTATAGTAGTTATATACTTCTAGATAGGAGGCAGTATTATAGTAGTTCTTGTACATAGGGGGGCAGTACTATAGTAGTTATATTCTTGTACATAGGGGGCAGTATTATAGTAGTTATATTCTTCTAGATAGGAGGCAGTATTATAGTAGTTCTTGTACATAGGGGGCAGGACTATAGTAGTTCTTGTACATAGGGGGCAGTACTATAGTAGTTCTTGTACATAGGGGGCAGTACTATAGTAGTTCTTGTACATAGGGGGCAGGACTATAGTAGTTATATTCTTGTACATAGGAGGCAGTATTATAGTAGTTATATTCTTGTACATAGGGGGCAGTATTATAGTAGTTATATTCTTGTACATAGGAGGCAGTATTATAGTAGTTATATTATTGTACATAGGGGGCAGTATTATAGTAGTTAGGGGGGCAGTATTATAGTAGTTATATTCTTGTACATAGGGGGCAGTATTATAGTAGTTATATTCTTGTACATAGGGGGCAGTATTATAGTAGTTATATTCTTGTACATAGGGGGCAGTATTATAGTAGTTATATTCTTGTACATAGGAGGCAGTATTATAGTAGTTATATTATTGTACATAGGAGGCAGTATTATAGTAGTTATATTCTTGTACATAGGGGGCAGTATTATAGTAGTTATATTCTTGTACATAGGGGGCAGTAATATAGTAGTTATATTATTGTACATAGGAGGCAGTATTATAGTAGTTATATTCTTGTACATAGGAGGCAGTATTATAGTAGTTATATTCTTGTACATAGGAGCAGTATTATAGTAGTTATATTCTTGTACATAGGAGGCAGTATTATAGTAGTTATATTCTTGTACATAGGAGGCAGTATTATAGTAGTTATATTCTTGTACATAGGAGGCAGTATTATAGTAGTTATATTCTTGCACATAGGAGGCAGTATTATAGTAGTTATATTCTTGTACATAGGGGGCAGTATTATAGTAGTTATATTCTTGTACATAGGGGGCAGTATTATGGTAGTTATATTCTTGTACATAGGGGGCAGTATTATAGTAGTTATATTATTGTACATAGGAGGCAGTATTATAGTAGTTATATTATTGTACATAGGAGGCAGTATTATAGTAGTTATATTCTTGTACATAGGAGGCAGTATTATAGTAGTTATATTCTTGTACATAGGAGGCAGTATTATAGTAGTTATATTCTTGTACATAGGAGGCAGTATTATAGTAGTTATTTTCTTGTACATAGGAGGCAGTATTATAGTAGTTATATTCTTGCACATAGGAGGCAGTATTATAGTAGTTATATTCTTCTAGATAGGAGGCAGTATTATAGTAGTTCTTGTACATAGGGGGCAGTACTATAGTAGTTCTTGTACATAGGGGGCAGTACTATAGTAGTTCTTGTACATAGGGGGCAGTATTATAGTAGTTATATTCTTGTACATAGGAGGCAGTATTATAGTAGTTATATTCTTGTACATAGGGAGCAGTATTATAGTAGTTATATTCTTGTACATAGGAGGCAGTATTATAGTAGTTATATTCTTGTACATAGGAGGCAGTATTAGAGTAGTTATATTATTGTACATAGGGGGCAGTATTATAGTAGTTAGGGGGGCAGTATTATAGTAGTTATATTCTTGTACATAGGGGGCAGTATTATAGTAGTTATATTCTTGTACATAGGGGGCAGTATTATAGTAGTTATATTCTTGTACATAGGAGGCAGTATTATAGTAGTTATATTCTTGTACATAGGAGGCAGTATTATAGTAGTTATATTCTTGTACATAGGGGGCAGTATTATAGTAGTTATATTATTGTACATAGGAGGCAGTATTATAGTAGTTATATTATTGTACATAGGAGGCAGTATTAGAGTAGTTATATTATTGTACATAGGGGGCAGTATTATAGTAGTTAGGGGGGCAGTATTATAGTAGTTATATTCTTGTACATAGGGGGCAGTATTATAGTAGTTATATTCTTGTACATAGGGGGCAGTATTATAGTAGTTATATTCTTGTACATAGGAGGCAGTATTATAGTAGTTATATTCTTGTACATAGGAGGCAGTATTATAGTAGTTATATTCTTGTACATAGGGGGCAGTATTATAGTAGTTATATTCTTGTACATAGGAGGCAGTATTATAGTAGTTATATTCTTGTACATAGGAGGCAGTATTATAGTAGTTATATTCTTGTACATAGGGGGCAGTATTATAGTAGTTAGGGGGGCAGTATTATAGTAGTTATATTCTTGTACATAGGGGGCAGTATTATAGTAGTTATATTCTTGTACATAGGGGGTAGTATTATAGTAGTTATATTCTTGTACATAGGGGGCAGTAATATAGTAGTTATATTCTTGTACATAGGAGGCAGTATTATAGTAGTTATATTCTTGTACATAGGAGCAGTATTATAGTAGTTATATTCTTGTACATAGGGGGCAGTATTATAGTAGTTATATTCTTGTACATAGGGGGGCAGTATTATAGTAGTTATAGTCTTGTACACAGGGGGCAGTATTATGGTAGTTATATTCTTGTACATAGAGGGCAGTATTATAGTAGTTATATTCTTGTACACAGTGGGCAGTATTATGGTACTTATATTCTTGTACATAGGGGGCAGTATTATAGTAGTTATATTCTTGTACATAGGGGGCAGTATTATAGTGGTTATATTATTGTACATAGGAGGCAGTATTATAGTAGTTATTTTCTTGTACATAGGGGGCAGTATTATAGTAGTTATATTCTTGTACATAGGGAGCAGTATTATAGTTATATTCTTGTACATAGGGGGCAGTATTATAGTAGTTATATTCTTGTCCATAGGGGGGCAGTATTATAGTAGTTATATTCTTGTACATAGGGGGCAGTATTATAGTAGTTATATTCTTGTACATAGTGGGCAGTATTATAGTAGTTATATTCTTGTACATAGGGGGCAGTATTATAGTGGTTATATTATTGTACATAGGGGGCAGTATTATAGTGGTTATATTATTGTACATAGGAGGCAGTATTATAGTAGTTATTTTCTTGTACATAGGGGCAGTATTATAGTAGTTATATTCTTGTACATAGGGGGCAGTATTATAGTAGTTATATTCTTGTACATAGGGAGCAGTATTATAGTTATATTCTTGTACATAGGAGGCAGTATTATAGTAGTTATATTCTTGTACATAGGGGGCAGTATTATAGTAGTTATATTCTTGTACATGGGGGGCAGAATTATAGTAGTTATATTCTTGTACATGGGGGGCAGTATTATAGTAGTTATATTCTTGTACATAGGGGGCAGTATTATAGTAGTTATATTCTTGTACATAGGGGGCAGTATTATAGTGGTTATATTATTGTACATAGGAGGCAGTATTATAGTGGTTATTTTCTTGTACATAGGGGCAGTATTATAGTAGTTATATTCTTGTACATAGGGAGCAGTATTATAGTAGTTATATTCTTGTACATAGGGGGCAGTATTATAGTAGTTATATTCTTGTACATAGGGGGCAGTATTATAGTAGTTATATTCTTGTACATAGGGGGCAGTATTATAGTAGTTATATTCTTGTACATAGGGGGCAGTATTATAGTAGTTATATTCTTGTACATGGGGGGCAGAATTATAGTAGTTATATTCTTGTACATAGGGGGCAGTATTATAGTAGTTATATTCTTGTACATAGGGGGCAGTATTATAGTGGTTATATTCTTGTACATAGGGGGCAGTATTATAGTGGTTATATTATTGTACATAGGGGGCAGTATTATAGTGGTTATATTATTGTACATAGGAGGCAGTATTATAGTAGTTATTTTCTTGTACAGGGGGGGGGGCAGTATTATAGTAGTTATATTCTTGTACATGGGGAGCAGTATTATAGTAGTTATATTCTTGTACATGGGGAGCAGTATTATAGTAGTTATATTCTTGTACATAGGGGACAGTATTATAGTAGTTATATTCTTGTACATAGGGAGCAGTATTATAGTAGTTATATTCTTGTACATGGGGAGCAGTATTATAGTAGTTATATTCTTGTACATAGGGGGCAGTATTATAGTAGTTATATTCTTGTACATAGGGGGCAGTATTATAGTAGTTATATTCTTGTACATAGGGGCAGTATTATAGTACTTATATTCTTGTACATAGGGAGCAGTATTATAGTAGTTATATTCTTGTACATAGGGGGGCAGTATTATAGTAGTTATATTCTTGTACATAGGAGGCAGTATTATAGTAGTTATATTCTTGTACATAGGGGGGCAGTATTATAGTAGTTATAGGTTTATAGATAGTGTGTGTGGTAGGATGCTTGTGAAACGGACAGATTAGGGGTGATTTCACATATGCCACATCTTAATGTCTTAGCCGCAGAGTTTGCCGTGTTTTGGGGATGTAACTTGGCCTTTGTAAATCGTGTTGCAGATTCCCTGTCCACCGCAGAATATTCAGCTATGTGTAAAAGCCCCCTAATGCTACAAGTATCTGGTGAGGCAGGAGGTGGACTTTGACACGGGTCCGTTCACATATTGCAGATTGGCTGGGTGTTTCCATATTCTGCAGTGTCAGTGCATGAGGTTGTATAGATCCTGTTTCCTCGTCGGGTCACATCCGCCGCTCGCTCTGTTTGTTCCTGAAGTGCCGTGGATTTTCACCGTGGATTTCCATTCATTGCAATGCAGTGAGTGAATTGCATGGTGAAGCTGTCACCCCCATCTGTACGTGGCCGTACCCCGAGATGTGGGAACAATGGGCAGTGCAGCTACACAGGGTCACCGCTTGGAGCTGCAGATTTCTGGCTGATTTGGTAAAGGGTAAGTAGCGGGTTATATAAGCGCGGGGTATTGTTGTGGTTTGTGTCTTTTGGTGGTTCACACTGACATGTTAGTAATGAACATTCGTCATATTAGAGCTGAATTACTGGCTGCACAACAACTGCAAGGTCTGTTAAAGGAAGCAGGTACTAGAGCGCCCCCCGCCTCCGTGCTCAAGAACTGCTCATCAGGGGCTGATTATGTAACGAGGCATCGCAGCCAGAAAATGAGTGTGCAGCATACGGTGCATTCACACGGGGCAGTTTGGATGCAGTTTAAACCGCATTGGAAAAAGCACATGCATTATGGCCAAACAAAACAAGAATGTCGCAAAAACGCACTTTTTTTAAGAATGTGTCTTTTAATGC
Organism: Eleutherodactylus coqui; assembly: GCA_035609135.1. Classification (NCBI taxonomy): domain Eukaryota; kingdom Metazoa; phylum Chordata; class Amphibia; order Anura; family Eleutherodactylidae; genus Eleutherodactylus; species Eleutherodactylus coqui. The sequence continues at coordinate 310,877,164 of CM069407.1, forward strand.
ATTTACTGCATCAAAACCGCTGTGTGTGAATGAACCCTAAGGGGCAAACCTGGTCTGTACCACTGTTAGCACGCACCTGACATGCAGTAACACGCTCCCGCTCCTCGCACCTCACTAGTTCTTCAAATGGTTGCTGACTATTCCCTGTTAACAGCTGCGCGGTTTTAGGCAAAGCGAATCGCCGTTATTGATGAACAGTCAATAACCACTTAAAGCCGCCTTACGTTTTTTTTTTTGTAGGAGGTGGAAAATAGATAACTTGCCAATATAATTTCATTAGAGCTTCTGCTCTGTCTTTCAGGTCTGGAAACCTCTTTTTTTTTCCAGACTGCAAGAAACAGAGTTCCTGAAATGGCCGAGATGGAGGGTCATGTGACGTTACAGAGGCATGGCTCCTTCTGCAAATAAGGAAGATGGAACAATACCACTGCAGGTGCATCCAATAGGTGGCGCTGCAGAGGTACTGGTCCATTGTCCTAGTTCGCATACATTACCCAGAGGCGCGTGCATGGCTTCATAAGTCTCCCCTCTCAAGTGTCTTCGGGGGCCTCTCCTTGGCAGGAGACGATGTTCGCTTTTCAGGAGTCGTTCAGTTTATGCATGCAGAAAAAACAGACGACAATCAGCCCGGCCAGACATCTATGAATGACTGCCGGCTCACGGAATGGGGGTGGGTGGTCCGGTCCGCCCTGCGATGATCGTTCCTGTTCAGCCCGGCCAGACATCTATGAATGACTGCCGGCTCACGGAATGGGGGTGGGTGGTCCGGTCCGCTCTGCGATGATCGTTCCTGTGTAATAGGACCCTTACCGTCAAAGGTTTTTAATTACATTTTACATAATGTTAGTTTTTTAATTTTATTAAATTAGTAAAAAACCAAGTTTATGAATAATGTCGGAGTGAGGGAGACAAAAGGTCATTAAGGATCCGTACAGGCATCCATGGAGCTGAACAAAGACGGTCGGAGAGAGAAGGATCAGGCGTCTTCACAGGCAAAAAAACAGCCCCCAAAGTTCCATCGCCCATAAAATGTAACTCCTAATACCCATTGGGGATACAAGGGAAACACTTCCTAGCAACAAGTGGTTATAACCACTAGGTGGCAGCATTGCACCACATATCAAGGGGCGGAATAAATTCATCCAAGCAGGTGTATTCAGCATGCTACTTGCTATATAATGGCTGTGGTGAGAACACTGATCCCCGCTGTTAACCCCTTTTATAATGCAGGCACTCCCCCTGTGACGTCATCGGCCCTGCGCTATGTGATCCTAGTTGGCTAATGGGTTGCCATGGCCTATGATCGCTATTATTAACAGTAATGTATTTTGAGTGCTCAGAGGAGCCGGGGTTCAAGTCCTCTAAAGGGACATGGAAAATGTAATTGTTACAAAACGTGCTGTTTTTTTAATTTTTTTTACCGCCGCATCCATAATAAGCTGAACACACTTTATGTTCTGCATGACGAACGCGATTTAAAAAAAAAAAACCTGAGCTGAAATGCTTTTTTTTTTCTTTTATATTCCTCTCCCCTCCCAAAACAATGCAATCAAAGTTATCAAAAAAGCCAATTATACCCCAAAATGGTTCCAATAAAAGCTAGAGGTCATCACCCACAGACCTCTGTCCCTGGAAACATGAAAAAGGTGCTGGTACTTTGAATGTAGCACTGTTTACAAAAATGTCAAAAGTGGAAAAACCTAAAAAAAAAATTTAAAAAAAATTTGCGTCGTAATTTTACCAGCCCACAGCAAAAACCTCTCATGTAATTTATGCAGCAGCATTAACGCTGTACGGGGGGAATAAAGGAAAACCATGGCCGACTCATCTCCCTGCCTTCCAAAAATACATTTTATTGGTTCATTTTTGGCGTAAATATAAACCGCTCGCCACACAAAAAAAAGCCCTCGTCCAGTGGGGTCCACAGAAAAATGAAAAAAAGTTACGGCTTTTGAAAAGTAGAGATGACCCCCCCCCCCCCCCCCAAATCATCATGTCCGTAGGACCAAAGTAAGCCGCGTCACTAAGAGGTTAAAGGGTTTCTAGCCTTAACTTGCACTGTCTACCTCCAAGACAGGATTAGTAAATCTGCTCCTTTATGTTCTACTTTTGCATTGGCACCACCTGGCACTACGGTGGGCATTGTGTATCCTACTTGGCACTGTACGCGGCTCTATATGCACTTTGTCATGTTGGCACCCCTGGTGGTGGTATGGCTGTATATGGCTCTACTACGGTATGTGGGTTATTTCATGTTTTGGTTACTGTATGTGGCTCTGGGAAATGGGCACCGTATATTTGAGGTATGTATGGCAGAGCATATGGTTCCCTGTATGATATTATGTGAGACAGTGCAGGATATGGCGCCATATATATATTAATGATGTATAAGTGGGAGTGCATTATGCCATGGCTCCCCGAGTGTCTTCAGCACCTTGTCCATCTCCTAGCGATATGATGACTCCTGCAATGATGCAGCTGGCCACCAGGGAGCGCTGTTGTACCAGTGAGATAAATGCTATATATAAAGCGTTACAAGAAGCCATGTCCCTGACATAATAAGAGACCATTTACATGAAAGGCTGACATTACAGCTTCTCCCGTCCCCGCTACAGATTAGAATGTCGGCTTTATGCTTCTAATCCCCACAGTCTGCAGCGTCTTCAGACCGCGGCCCGCTGCTCCTCTGCAGATCATCCCATTGGGTGGTCCATTATAAACTACAAACCTGTAATAACCCCGCATTCTGCAGCCATTTACCTTTAATTCTGCTCCAAATGAAGGTAAATGATTCTCAGCAATCTTCCCGGATGGTCATTACTTGAGCTGCCAGTCAGCCGGCGCTCGTCTGTCTTACAAGGTGACAATTTTGAGACCATGAATTTACCTGATTACATCCAAATGCTTTAGGTGGAGATGCTCTTCAATCTCTTCTGAGAAACACCCCCGATCCGGGTGGCGGGCGCAGCGGCGGTGCGCCTGATGATAATCACCGGGTCCGCTGTATGCCACATTGTATCATTTATCATCACTCTGTCCTCTCTGCTCTCTTACAATTTCCCACAATGGAGGAAGGGGGCTGCAGGTCTGTTCATCCTGAGCCTCCTTGTGCATGAAGACAATGCCAGAACTGCAGGGACTACAGACATAAGCGGAGGACTGCTAAGAGTGCCCCCTGTGCTCTCCTGGTGGGACTGATGCTGATACGTCGTCTCTCTGGATGCAGCTGCTCGCCATTTTGTCCGTCTTCCTTGGTTTGTGCCGCTCTGCTCCATGCAGGATTCCCTTCCTCCTCCAGTGCAAGTCAGCTCTTCAGCCCAGCACTTCAGAGAGGGCGCGCTCTATCTGACCCAGAACACCTGCGACTATCCCTGATGCGCCACTTGGTGCCCCCCAAAACCCTACTGGTACTGTGCCCATAAAATAATGCCCCATTGGAATTAGCCCTTCTCCATGCCCCACTTATCTTCTCACTGCCATAGACTAAGTTATGGTGGGGACGGGGAGCCGAGGATGCAGCTATTATACTGATCCGGTTCCCGTGCGGTGCATGGTCGCAACGTTTGACTTTTCAGACCGCTGTGTGTGCGAGCGGCTCACTAAGGGGCTGCTGTATTTGGCCTGCATTTCACGTATGCGATACTGAAGTGTGGCCGGCGGGACTGGGATGCACTTCCTTATTCTGTATGTAAAACCGAGGGAAATACAGCAGTGGGGTTAGACCCTAATAACATATTAGGAGGGGTTTTGCTGAAGTGCAGAACCCCTTTTTGAGAATGCAGGACTTGGAGCCCCGCTCTTGGTATCGCTGGCACACGCTGAGTTGGTGGAGGGCAGCCGCAGAGGAGATGTAGTACTTCAGGATCACAGCAGGTCCGCCAGGACAGGTGCTGCTCTCACTGACCGACTCTGTGTTCTAAGGCATAGAAGGGAAGGCCCACACCCCACCCTAATAGAGCATATGAGCAGGGGATCCCATGTTGGCACAACCTCTTTAAAGGGGTCATTACAAACTAAAATGGCGCTGCTGGCAAGGGGCTCGCTGCCAGAGGGGTCGAGTGCATGTGCAACATTAAAGTCAAAGGTTGTGCAGGGAGATGCTGACAATATATCCTCAGGATCGGTCATGACTAGTTGATCATCCAACCAATACCGCACTTTTCATCGAAATATATACGAACTTTGCTATTGGTATCCGCTCTCGTTCTTCCACTGGGGCATGGCCACATATCCAGAGACACATACTAGTGGTAACGTCCGCACTGACCATGTCCAATATATAACATCATGTGTAGCGGTCCCACAGTTTGGGTTTTACAACACGTAGATAGAGGGTCATCGCTTACCCCTATTTTATGCAAATACGCGGGAGTGCGATATACTCTATGCAGTAAACATGATTGTGGTAGTCTATGGGACGCACCAAGGGACAATTCAGGGGTCATCTGTAATATCTCAGCCCGTTGCGAATCTTGTATGGGTCCAATATCCTCCTCCCATTTACTCTTCACCGCTTCTCGGTTTCGTGACTTTGAGTGGCACATAAGAACGATGTTTTCCCTGCTGCCGACAGAGACGCACCTATTACCTCAGCCAATGCCAAATTAGTCCTTTTCATTTCCCTGGAGACGAGCTCCGTCTGACAGGCGGGCCGCGGCTGCGAGTACTTGTAGAGTATAGCTAATCTGCAGTTGATCAAGTGCTTGTAGGACTTCGCCTGCCGGTATTGGGGAGACCCCTCTAATACTGCTGTTCCTCCGCTACTCAAACCCTCTTAGTTTATTTCATTCCGATGGCCATGGGCCGCCCCATATCGTTGGATCTAATCTGCATCCTCTCATCCCCACCGGCTCCTTAACTCTCCACCAATGTTATGCATAAGTGAAAGTGTGGGGGCGCCGGGCGTTACATCTAAACGTGGCATCTCTAGGGCCTCAAAGTATCCTCTTAGTCAATGGAAACGAGCATCTTATGTCTCTTCCGATTCCCAGCCTTTAAAATGTTGCATTTGTGAGGCCAAGCGGTGTGTCATTGGGTTGGCGAGTCGCCCCTCCGCCCAGGTTTATACAATGTTTCCAATTTCATTAAAAAAAAAAAAGGTTTAGTGTTGTGTCACCAGTAGAGCGAAGTGTGATTGTGCCCAGTGAGAGAAACCAAGTGATCCTGTAGATATGAGACCTTTAATGGCTACAAACAGACATGATGTTACAGCAGCTTTCGGGTCTTCTATCGATCCTTCATCAGGCTAAAAAATTTTGCGCACTTTTCTTTCTAGGGGTTCTAGTAATTTGGAGATGAAGGGGAGGTTGGAGGCGGGTCGGTAGTTGGCAGCATCGGTCGGGTCAAGGGTCAGTTTCTTTAGCAATGGGGATATGATGGAGTGTTTGAGGAGGGGAAGATGCCGGAGGTCAGAGACAGGTTGCAGATGTTGGTGAGGTAAGGAATGACAGCTGGGAAAAGGGACTGGAGGAGGGGAGAGGGCTGCTAGCATAAGTGTTGGGGCGATCAGCCTGGAGACTTCTTCGTCTGTCGTTGGTTCTAACAGTAGTAATAGTGATCCCCACAGTGGCCTCAGTAATAATAGTATCCCCCCTATATCAGTTCCAGTAGTGATAGTGTCCCCCTATATTGGCCCCAGTAGTAATAGTGACCCCCCCACATTGGCCCCAGTAGTAATAGTGACCCCCCCCCCCCACATTGGCCCCAGTAGTAATAATGACCCCCCCCCCCACATTGGCCCCAGTAATAATAGTGACTCCCCCACAATGGCCTATTAATACTGCCCCCCTATATTGGCCCCTGTAGTAATAGTGACGCCTATATCTGCCCCAGTAATGTGTCCCCTCTATCAGCCCCAGTAGTAATAGTGTCCCCCACAGTGGCCTCAGTAGTAATAATGTCCCCCACAGTGGCCTCAGTAGTAATATATCCCCTATATCGGCCTCTGTAGTAATAGTGTCCCTCTATATCGGCCGCAGTAGTAATAGTCACCCCCACAGTGACCTCAATATTAGTGTCCCCCTCAACTGGCTCCAGTAGTAATAGTGACCCCCACAGTAGTTCACTTGAGACCAATTTAATTGCCTCTTCCTGGTCTTCAAAGCACCGCTGCTACTTTCCTCAGTGCTGCTGCAGGTGGAATTGTGTGCACCCGGACTTCTCCTCCTGCGGATCCTAGGAGAAGATGTCAGGGGAGGAAGATCCCGGATGCACATACTGCAGTCAGTATCTGCATCCCACCGTGGCGCCACTAAGTGATTACCAGCTGGGGACCCGCGGCACCCCAGCTGGTAATCACCTTCATGGTGACCAGGCGTTCCAAAAGCGGAACACAGGATCCCAAAGCGGGACTGTCTCGTCTAAATCGGGATGTCTGGTCACCTTAGTTTAACTACAGAGGGTGACGTGTACTGCTCTATGCCGCTGGGACGCTGTGTGTTGCACCAGTGCAGGGCTGCCATCAGAGCAGTCTAAGTGGGTGGCCTGCACTTACCTATCCGGTGAGACTAATCCCCCATGAGTCTCTGCAGTTACACTTGTAGTATGTGAATGGGCTCCATTTCATAGTCATCAAGATGCAAACTCGCACATAAATGTCAGATTATTCCCTCTTCTGTCCCTACTGCGGACCACCGTGCAGAGGTAGAGGGAGAATATGGCACCTAAAGTAGATCGTGGACTGACAGTTGTGAAAGCGGGGACGGGGCCCAGAAGTTTCGAATGGCAGCCCTTCACATAGGGGCGCTGTAAAGGCGGCCATTGGTGGTTGTCACCCGAAGTCTCTTACTCGTGTCGGTGACCAAGATAAGGGTCTGCGCCTCTGAGGGGCACCGACAAATCCGCGTCGATCAGTATCTGCGTGTCATAATGTTTCACCAGTCGCCTGGGATACCAGTAAAAATATAAACCTCGGCGATCCTCCTGAAGCGCGCAGCTGCAGCGCCCCTTTACTGGCCGTTGTAAAAACATTCTAGCGGCTTCTTGTGTTAATTAGGCCGTGCGGTTTATTTAAGTAAATAGAGAACAGATGTAAATCCAAAGCTCCCCGCCCCCGCAGCGGTCTCCGCTATTCCTGCCGCTGGCACGGAGCGCTGTTGTTCATCTTGATCCGGGATAACTGTGAGACTGCGTCGCCGTCCGCCGCGGTCTGAAGCTTTGCAGCGCACAGGCGACATCCCGGTCTGTGTATTACAGGTTTGCAGCGCACATGCAGGTTTGCAGCGGCTCCGCTGTACGGAAGTCCTCGCCTGTTTGCTAATAACTGTTAGTGAGCAGCGGCCAAGAAATATGGCAACCGCTGATACGTCATGGGAGCTCTGGAATATCCGTGGATGGAAATACTCACTAGACACAACTGGAATATCCACACTGGAGCAACGAGCCTCTACCAGGCTGGAAACGCACTGGGAGCAAAGATGGGGGGGCCGTGCATCCTCAATGACACATAGCACCCCCTATTGGTGGGGGGAGAAAAATGGATTCTGATGGAGAAAGATCCCTCATACAACTATTCACTTCAAGCTTGATCTCGGGGAGGAGAGACTGAGTATAAGAAAGGTGATTGCACAAGCTATTACTCCCTGTTGTCAGCAATATCAGGTTTGGGAGAAGCAATGAAGAGTGACAAGAAGTGGAAAAGCCTCTCACCCCCAATAATTACAGCTCTGTGGAGACATCATATATGTGACATATCAGCCACTCCTCTTATAACACTGCAGTACTGATATAACCTCCAGAGATGACGTATGTGTGATATAGGCCGCTCCACTTATAATGCTCCAGTTCTGATATAACCTCCAGAGATGACATATGTGTGATATAGGCCGCTCCACTTATAATGTTCCAGTTCTGATATAATCTCCAGACATTGTATATGTGATATCAAGCCTCTCCTCTTATAACACTCCAGCGCTGATATACTCTCTGGAGACATCATATATGTGATATCAGCAGCTTCTCTTATAACTCTTTAGTACTGAGATACTCTCCAAAGACATCATATATGTGATATCAGACACTCCTCTTATAACACTCCAGTACTCATATAACCTCCAGAGACATCATATGTGTGATAGCAGCTTCTCTTATAACGCTCCAGCACTGATATACTCTCTGGAGACATCGTGTATGTGACTGATATCAGCTGCGCCTCCTATATCGCTTCAGTACTGATATAACCTCCAGAGACATCATATATGTGATACCGGCCACTCCTCTTATAACGCTCCAGTACTGATATAATCTCCAGATATCATATATGTGACTGATATCAGCAGCTCCTCTTATAACCCTCCAGTACGGATATAACCTCCAGACATCATATATGTTATATCAGACACTCCTCTTATAACGCTCCAGTACTGATATACTCTCTGGAGACATCATATATGTGACTGATATCAGCTGCGCCTCCTATAATACTAATATAACCTCCAGACATCATATATGTGACTGATATCAGCAGCTCCTCTTATAACCCTCCAGTACGGATATAACCTCCAGACATCATATATATGTGATACGGCCACTCCTCTTATAACGCTCCAGTACTGATATACTCTCTGGAGACATCATATATGTGACTGATATCAGCTGCGCCTCCTATAATATAACCTCCAGACATCATATATGTGACTGATATCAGAGGCTCCTCTTATAACGCTCCAGTACTGATATAGGTTCTGGGCTTTGGTGTCAGCGGCGCTGGGTGGTTCAGGTGTTCTGCAGTTGCCCGGTGGGGTGTTTGGGCGTAGACCTCCCACGGCTCCAGCTGGATCGCATCCATCCCCTCCGTCGTGTTTTGGATAAACTCTGGGGGCTCCAGGAGATGAAAGGGCATTCTCTGGCGCCATGCGAGGGAACTGCAGACTCACTTGCCAGGGGCAAACCCACTTCAAAAAGCCAGCAGCGGCCTATGATGCCAGGGGAGACACTGCTGGTGGGGCGCCCCCTCCCTCCAGTTGTAGCTCTGGGAACCCCCGTCTGTCTGGGAATTCTATCCCGCCCAGCGCTGCTTCTCATTAACCCTTCACTGTATGGTGCTTAACCGCTCCCGCTGCGCCGTCCTCTTCCTCTAAGGTGTTAAGAACTGCATTCTATCTGGGTCTCAATCAGTGCAGCCGCCATAAGAGCTCCGCAGAGGGCGACACCCAACTTTCCTGAACTCCTGAATGACAAATCTACCTCTGTGCATTTATAGCTGCAGAATTAAAGGGGTAGTACCGCTAGCAACTCTTATAATCCATAGGTGGAGACCCCTGCCTATCCCGGGTCCCCCTCTGCCCACTGCGGGCTCGCTGCACCCCCTGCAGTGAGCAGGGCACGGCCGTCTTACTCCACCTTCAGTAGGGCTACCGGAGGTAACCGAGTGCTGGTACTTGGCTAGTCCATCAGCCCCATTGAGATAAATGGGGGGCACAGCCTGAGACGCACAAAACCCATCCGAAAAGAAAAGCCGTTCTCTTAAAAGGATCTGCGCACATTTACTGCGATATAGAATGATGCCGGAGGTCCTCGTTTACTGCGAGTCCAAATGTGTTAGAGACCCTGTGCGGAGGCCGACCACGGCGTCACGTTTGTATCGCTGCTGTCGGGGGGGCTATGGAAGATTCGCTCATTATTTCCTATGAGCAAGTTAAAAAAAAAATCGCATCGCACTCACGGGCAAAATCAGGTTTAAGACCGCGATATCGAGCTGAGTTTGTCGCTGATTTTCACACGGGGGAGCGAGCGATCGCTTCAATATTGCACTGATAAAAATGCCATTTGCGCAAATTTTTTTTATAGAAGATTTTTAAAAATTGCATCAAACTTGCATGAAACTCGCAGGTAACGCGATTTAACTGTCCCGGAGCAAAGGAGGGGGGAGTTTTTGGCAACATGCGAGGTGCTGCGGTATCGCTGCCAGCGGGAAAACGACCCTTTGTAAATAATGTGTTCTATTTCAATGCACAAAAGAAAATTGCACGTGTGAATCCAGCCTGAGGGTCCCACACACGGACCCCGGGGGTCCCACACACGTACCCCGGGGGTCCCACGCACGTACCCCGGGGATCCCACACACAGACCCCCGGGGTCCCACACACACGTACCCCGGGGTCCCACACACACGTACCCCGGGGGTCCCACACACGTACCCCGGGGGTCCCACACACAGACCCCCGGGGTCCCACACACACGTACCCCGGGGGTCCCACACACACGTACCCCGAGGGTCCCACACACACGTACCCCGGCGGTCCCACACACACGGACCCCGGGGGTCCCACACACGGACCCCGGGGGTCCCACACACAGACCCCCGGGGTCCCACACACACATACCCCGGGGGTCCCACACACACGTACCCCGGGGGTCCCACACACGGACCCCTGGGGGTCCCACACACACGTACCCCGGGGGTCCCACACACACGGACCCCGGGGGTCCCACACACCTACCCCGGGGGTCCCACACACTGGCGTCAGTGTCAATGGGGCTTTCTAATGTTAACGCATCGCGTAAAAGTCGCAAAGCACAAACGCGTGATGCGTTTTTAACATTTCCAGTGGGATCTAGTGTGATGAGCGCTCGGGGTGCGGTCACACGGAGACGGACCGCTGCGCAGTCTACACCCTGGAACGGTCTGCACAATCTGCCGCATTTCGGCATCACAATCATTGGGGCCGAGTTTGACCTTCCGCTCCGCAGCCCCTCGCTGGAAGAGCCCTCACCCGGCAACCAGTACTTACTGCCAGTAAGCTGATGCGGAAGCAGTCGCCGTCCTGTGCCGGATTATCAGCATCTCTGGATGTCAGATTACTGGACTTTTCCTAGAAGTGACCGGGAATTGTTGAGCCTGGACGCCGGATACAAATGTAACAACCTGCTCCTCCTGGTCGCTCGTCTTCATTCTATGCAGTCATGAGAAGCTGCGTGCCCGACTCCTGCCTGCCGCGCGCCGGTCTCACTACCGCTATAAGCGCTCCTTCACACTGGCGATCGCCACTTTGCCGCGATCTCTGCGCGCCAGCATTGCTTTTCTCATGATAGACAATAGGGGTTTCTAATGTTAGAAACGCATCGCACGAAACGTGGGCGTTTGTGCGCTGCGATAAAAGGAGGCTCCACAGGGAATGATGGGAAATAAAAGAGCACAACACAAATCGGGGGCGGCGCTTGAGCGAAAAATCGCAAATGTGAAGGAAACCATTGAAAATCATTGGTTTGATAATTCTACAGTTTCACTCACTCTCGCATCGCGCAAAAAAACCACGCAATTGTATCACCAGTGTGAAGGAGCCCGGAGGCCTTATTCACACCGGCGTCTTCATGGCTTCCAGCGTATTTGCGCAGATCACCGATTTTTAGCCGCATAAAAACGTGCACCAGCAAAAAACCGGACCTGCGCAACCGCAATCAGCGGCCAAATTTATAAGCTGCCGGAAAAGATAAGTCTTGCCGTAACTGTCGGCCAACATACGCTGGCGGCTCCGTAGACTCCTATGGGAGCTGCAAAAAAGGGCGGGGCAGCGAGTTTAGCCGCGTCCAACGCAGGGAAGAGCTTCCAGGTGCCTCTGTTTAGGCATTAGGAGTCATTCCGAGGATTTATGCCGACCGAGGGATTTTCGGGACAGAAGCGTACTTTGTCGCACCCGCCTGTGCGAATGGATGAGAAAACGCTAATTAAGCTCGCGACTTGATCACATTTTTTTTTCATTCACCCAATTATCGCCCGCGAAGCAGCCAGCGTGAAGACGCATTCGCTCATGTGAAGGAGAGCTTAATGTCATTGTGTGCAGCGTTGGGCGCACATTAATAATGGCTGCAGTCACGAAGATGCTTTTCCCCAAACAGCCCTGAAACGAGGCTTCACATTTCTGTCTGGTTCGGGGGAGCAGTGACCTCGTCTGTCAGCGGTTACCGTCTGTTCACACGGCCAGAAGCCTCGTCAGCCGCAGCAGAAATCTAATCCGACTCCTGCTGCAGATTCCGTGCGCAGCCGCTCTAGTCGTGGGGGTCATCTGCTGCAGATTCCGCATGCACAGCCGCTCTAGTCGTGGGGGTCATCTGCTGCAGATTCCGCGCACAGCCGCTCTAGTCGTGGGGGTCATCTGCTGCAGATTCCGCGCACAGCCGCTCTAGTCGTGGGGGTCATCTGCTGCAGATTCCATGCGCACAGCCACTCTAGTCATGGGGGTCATCTGCTGCAGATTCCGCGCGCACAGCCGCTCTAGTCGTGGGGGTCATCTGCTGCAGATTCCGCGCGCACAGCCGCTCTAGTCGTGGGGGTCATCTGCTGCAGATTCCATGCGCACAGCCACTCTAGTCGTGGGGGTCATCTGCTGCAGATTCCGCATGCACAGCCGCTCTAGTCGTGGGGGTCATCTGCTGCAGGTTCCGCACGCACAGCCACTCTAGTCGTGGGGGTCATCTGCTGCAGATTCCGCGCGCACAGCCGCTCTAGTCGTGGGCGTCATCTGCTGCTGATTCCATGCGCACAGCCGCTCTAGTCGTGGGGGTCATCTGCTGCAGATTCCGCATGCACAGCCGCTCTAGTCGTGGGGGTCATCTGCTGCAGGTTCCGCACGCACAGCCACTCTAGTCGTGGGGGTCATCTGCTGCAGATTCCGCGCGCACAGCCGCTCTAGTCGTGGGGGTCATCTGCTGCAGATTCCGCGCGCACAGCCGCTCTAGTCGTGGGGGTCATCTGCTGCAGATTCCGCATGCACCGCCGCTCTAGTCGTGGGGGTCATCTGCTGCAGGTTCCGCATGCACAGCCGCTCTAGTCGTGGGGGTCATCTGCTGCAGATTCCGCGCGCACAGCCGCTCTAGTCGTGGGGGTCATCTGCTGCAGATTCCGCATGCACAGCTGCTCTAGTCTTGGGGGTCATCTGCTGCAGATTCCGCACGCACAGCCGCTCTAGTCGTGGGGGTCATCTGCTGCAGATTCCGCATGCACCGCCGCTCTAGTCGTGGGGGTCATCTGCTGCAGGTTCCGCATGCACAGCCGCTCTAGTCGTGGGGGTCATCTGCTGCAGGTTCCGCACGCACAGCCACTCTAGTCGTGGGGGTCATCTGCTGCAGATTCCGCGCGCACAGCCCCTCTAGTCGTGGGGGTCATCTGCTGCAGATTCCGCATGCACAGCTGCTCTAGTCTTGGGGGTCATCTGCTGCAGATTCCGCATGCACAGCCGCTCTAGTCGTGGGGGTCATCTGCTACAGATTCCGCGCGCACAGCCGCTCTAGTCGTGGGGGTCATCTGCTGCAGATTCCGTGCGCACAGCCGCTCTAGTCGTGGGGGTCATCTGCTGGAGATTCCGTGCGCACAGCCGCTCTAGTCGCGGGGGTCATCTGCTGGAGATTCCGCATGCACAGCCGCTCTAGTCGTGGGGGTCATCTGCTGCAGATTCCGCATGCGCACAGCCGCTCTAGTCGTGGGGGTCATCTGCTACAGATTCCATGCGCACAGCCGCTCTAGTCGTGGGGGTCATCTGCTACAGATTCCGTGCGCACAGCCGCTTTAGTCGTGGGGGTCATCTGCTGCAGATTCCGGCGCACAGCAGATCTAGTCGTGGGGGTCATCTGCTGCAGATTCCGCGCGCATAGCCGCTCTAGTCGTGGGGGTCATCTGCTGCAGATTCCATGCGCACAGCCGCTCTAGTCGTGGGGGTCATCTGCTGCAGATTCCATGTGCACAGCCGCTCTAGTCGTGGGGCTCATCTGCTGCAGATTCCATGCGCACAGCCGCTCTAGTCGTGGGGGTCATCTGCTGCAGATTCCATGCGCACAGCCGCTCTAGTCGTGGGGGTCATCTGCTGCAGATTCCGTGCGCACAGCCGCTCTAGTCGTGGGGGTCATCTGCTGGAGATTCCGTGCGCACAGCCGCTCTAGTCGTGGGGGTCATCTGCTACAGATTCCGTGCGCACAGCCGCTCTAATCGTGGGGGTCATCTGCTGCAGATTCGCCATCCAGAAGTTAAGTCGCCCTTCTCTTCTTCCTGGGCTGTGGCACGGATTCCGGTTCAAATGAATGAATGTGGAATTGATGTGGATTCCAGGTCTAATCTGACGACCTTCGCTGCGCCGCCGCGGCGGGATGTCGTACAATATGTGGCAGCTACAATAATGACACGCTGAGCAGGTTTTGCTGCGTTGGATTCTGGGAGATGTAGGAAAAATAAAACTACTTCTCCCAGAATGCAGTGCATTATGTTCTACTGCTAGGCTTGCAGCTCTCAACAAACTACTGAAGGATTCTGCATGCAGCTCTGGATGCGACTGGAGTAGAAGACACAATGGGGGCATTTATTACCGGAATTCTGGTATCCAGTTTTGGTGCAAACAGCTTTTTATGACAAAAACTGCAGCTTTTTTGTGCTTCTACACGTCTAGCAATGTTTGGGAGTTAGCAGGGGGCGTGGCCTCCCACGTCCGACACATTCATGGACCTTCATGCACTTCTGAGCTGCGGAAAAACTGCTGCAGAACCTCTGTCGCATGTCTGCAGATGGGCAGAGTTAGTGAGCTTTGTGGATTTTCTGTTGTTAAATGTGCAGCAGGATTGTGACTGCAGCTCTAGATGTGAGTAGAGTAGGAGGCATGACTGGTACATGTGGGGATCATTACTGCTTATACTTACACAGCTGAGGGTTTGTTAGGCTGCGTTCACACGGGGCAGAATTATCGCAGAATGTCCGCCTGAAACTGACATGCGGCGCGGAAATCAAAGACGCGGTATGTCAATTCTTTCTCCATTTCTGCAGCGGCCTCTCCTCTCTATGGGGAGAGATGGGCACAGCTGAATGCAGGCGGCGAAGCCAATCCAAAATCCTGCGCTTATCCCATGGAAATCTCGCACTTTTTCCGTGCGGTCATTCTGCGGGATTTCTGTGGGATTTCGGTCCCATGTGACCCCAGCCTTACAGTTGTACCCAGGCTGGCCAATCCAGGACTCCGGACTGCTGCAGGTTTCCTGCACTGATACATTGTAACAAACTATCAGAAGAGGAGAGCGCCTTGCCCGCACAGAGGGGCTCATTCACACGGCCGTTTGTTTTTTCGCTCCGATTGTACAATCAATTAAAAAAATCTCACGTGAATAAAAACATTTCCAATAATTAGTTTTATTTCCACCGCTTCGGCTCTGAATATGGGAGGGAACAACTGTCCGTGAATTAAAGCGCATTTGTTGCTTCCTGCCGGCGTATTCACTGCTGTTTCATATGTGTGCAAAGGAAATAATGCCAGCAGGTCGGGGAGACGCTCCTGCCCTCGCGTGTAAATACCAGTGAATCCACAAGAATGGCGCACAGTTACGTGACCCCACATGAAGTAACGCAGCGCGCCACTATTTCATCCAGGAAAGCTGTGGACGGCGTGAAGCAGAATCGACGCCATTATAATCAGCGGGGTCAGTCCGGCGCTGTTCGGGTCTGGCGTGTTCCGGATCTTCCAGTATATTTGTTGTTCAGCTTCTATAATGGAGCCTAACAGCGGAAACCATGCTGGAGCTGCGAAGAAGGCGCGGACGCGGCGGGCGCGACCCACTTGTAGCATTGTATAGCGATATCTGCCCTGTGGCTCCAGCGAGGTGGAACTTAGCCACTGTGAACATAAACCCAACAGACCTGTTCACAGAGCCAGCTAAGTCCTGCCCCTTTGGACCCTGAGCGCCATGGAGTCGTCGGCGTCCGGCATCCGTTCCTCGGCCCAGCTGTCTGGAGGGACTTCACATGCACACATGGCCGGCAGGAGGCGACGGATCTGCGACTGATTGGAAATCCCTGGCAATGTGATTTTACAGACACATTTCCAAATCACTCTGCCAGGAATCCCGTAAGCCGCAGCGTGATCCAGAGTGTCAACGTCAGCAGCGGACGGTGGGGGTGATGGTAGTCCTGCAGGAGGAAGAGCATGTTAGCAATCAGGAGGCTCCAGATGTGGATGCTCAGCCTGAGCCGCCTGCTGCATGCAGAGCTGCAGTGAGGATGGACACAGGCAGAGCCTCCTGCTTCATGCAGAGCTGCAGAGAGGATGGACACAGGCAGAGCTGCCTGCTTCATGCAGAGCTGCAGAGAGGATGGACACAGGCAGAGCCGCCTGCTTCATGCAGAGCTGCAGCGAGGATGGACACAGGCAGAGCCGCCTGCTTCATGCAGAGCTGCAGAGAGGATGGACACAGGCAGCGCTGCCTGCTTCATGCAGAGCTGCAGAGAGGATGGACACAGGCAGAGCTGCCTGCTTCATGCAGAGAGGATGGACACAGGCAGAGCTGTCTGCTTCATGCAGAGCTGCAGCGAGGATGGACACAGGCAGAGCCGCCTGCTTCATGCAGAGCTGCAGCGAGGATGGACACAGGCAGAGCCGCCTGCTTCATGCAGAGCTGCAGAGAGGATGGACACAGGCAGAGCTGCCTGCTTGATGCAGAGCTGCAGCGAGGATGGACACAGGCAGAGCCTCCTGCTTCATGCAGAGCTGCAGCGAGGATGGACACAGGCAGAGCTGCCTGCTTCATGCAGAGCTGCAGCGAGGATGGACACAGGCAGAGCTGCCTGCTTCATGCAGAGCTGCAGCGAGGATGGACACGGGCAGAGCTGCCTGCTTCATGCAGAGCTGCAGCGAGGATGGACACGGGCAGAGCCGCCTGCTTCATGCAGAGCTGCAGAGAGGATGGACACAGGCAGAGCCGCCTGCTTCATGGATGCACAACAGCATTAGCTCATTGGGGGCATTCAGTCATCATCATCAGTCAGGCGCTACTTGGGTCACATGAGGATCCCCCCCCCCCCCCCAAACACATTGTTGCCAGAAATATCCAAACTAGTAAACATGATCAGCCGCTTGTGCTTCCATGATGCATCCCATGACGGGTCTTAAAGGGTCCAAGAAGGACTATCTGCTGACAGCCACTAAAGGCCGTTGTTATATTGGCCATTGGAGCTCGCAGCCAGCTCTCTACAGAACCAGAAAGACTATTAAATTGGCATTTCTCTGCACCTTCCTCACAGCTAGGCGTCGGATTGTGTTAGTGTCAGTCCTCACTGTGGTTTAGCATTTTATTCATGAACCAGGAGGCCCTGCCTGTGTAACTGGCCATATTTACTGCACTTATAGCAACTTAGGAAGTTTAGGTTAAACAACACTGCAGCCCCACGAAACCCAGTGCAATGATCTGTGGGGGAGGGAGGACCAAATGAAAGCTTATTAAGGCTTTTACGTGACCGATGGCATGAAATTCTCGGGCATAATGAAAATGCGAGAGGGAAAACATCCGTGTAAATTACCCCATTGAAAACAACACGTTAATATAATGCGCAGATTTGATGCGTCGCACAGGACTCGCACAATTTTGTTGTGGTATTCTTGTATCTTGTCACCACCGGAAGTGTGGGTCGTGACAAGATACAGGCTGCTTGACAGGCCGGCCACTCCCCACTCTCAGGTCCTGACACTCACTAACATTGCCTTACCCGGTGCTGCAGTGGCTTTCCTGCGGCGGACCTGGACAGTGAGGGACCGACGGCGGCAGAGCGCCTTCCCCAGTGGCCTTCCTGCATTGTGTTGTGGAGAGTGAGTGAGCGGTGGCGGAAGAGCAGGTTTCCCCGGCGGTGGCGCCGGCAAAGTGTGGGTGACGGTGTGGCTGGCATGGGGGGTTAGGGTGAAGGCTTTCAGTTTTGGAGTTAATACTGAAGCCAGCCGTAACCCTCCATCCCAGCATTAACTACATCCCCACGCTGCTAGGACCTTAAAGGCTTGAGCCAATCGGGAGCTGGGGGTGTGAGAGGGGCGTTCCTGCTGTCAAACCCTGAGCTTGTCAAGATACAAGAATACCGGGTGGCTTTACTATATGCTAACCCTGGCACTATTATGTGGGCACTTTATGGTGGAATTACTTGGGCACATCGTGGCTCTACTATATACTCCCTGTATAGTGCTATTATGTGTGTAAGTTTGGAAGCATTGTGACAGCATCACTCCTCATGTTGCCCATAGTCCATCATAGACCTCAGTGAGAAAGCAGCACCCTGCCCTGACTGCGGCCCACGGACCCCACGGCACCAGATCTACCCGGTCACCAATATGTTGGGCGGAGCCTTTCATAATTTAATGGAATATATCTGGTTGCAGCAAACATCTGTAAATCTAAGGTTGTGCCATTTTACAATCCACTTCCTGTATGTATTCTTCATGTTATCAATATCTCTGCTTGCTGTCATTGAATAAGAACTTTTATTACTTCCTTTGGAAAAAAATCTGTCACATAACAGCCAGAGATCTTGAAAACCATGAAGAATCGCCCCACACTTCACTATAGATTGATTAAGGTTTACTTGCTGACTCTGGAATTTGCCATTTATGATACTTAATTGGCCCCAAAATGGCAGACGCTGGGGAAGCGGAGGTAGAAATCTTCTCCAGAAGTGACTTCTTAGGGGACACTTACCTGCGTGGGTGCATTACAGTATATTATGTGAACTGCCCCTGCAGAAAAATGTTGACCGCTTGTCCCAATTTGGCCTGAGCGGTCCTCACCATAGGGTCCTAAACCACGGCCAATGGGCTGGAGAAGGGTGTAACAAGCTTTACACCACACTCCACATTCCTAGCCGGACCTCAGCACTTGGCGACCTACAGTCCCAATGGTCGGCATCTATCCGGCAGGGAGGATGTTGTCTTGTGAGGCCTTTGTAAGATCCCTCGTTGCTCGTCTCCTCCTCCAGCGTGACGCATCGTCATCCTCCGCCTGTAACAAATGGAAATATCTGTGGTTAGATACATTGAAACAGCTTCCAGCCAACGCCCAACAACACAACGCCATGAGTCACCGGAGAGCCGCTCGCAACACAACATCCTCATTGTCAATGGCAGTCGTCAGCCTACTCTACTGCTGCCACGTTCCCGCCAGGCCCTCGTCGCCCTTCTATCACATGACCGTCCTCCTACCAATCACATCTCACGATGTCCATGCCGGTGAGATATCTGCCCGCATATAGCCAAGTCCAAAGACTAAAAGCAACACAGACGCATCGGTATCTCCAGAGGTCCCATCGCAGCGGCTATTGGATTTGTTTCCCCATTGTCTTGTATCAGTGAAGGAACATAATGCTACATCTACTGGTGCGCCCAACGAGCCGAGGATAATAGGAGGGCATCCCAGCCTCCACTATTGAGGCTCCTCTATGGTAGTTTTATGGTAGATTACCTGGATCATGTAGAGTGGATACTACTTGGCACTGGTATTTGGGCTCTGTATGGCGGTATTATTTGTGAACCGTACGATTCTATATAGTGTCATTATTTAGAGGATTCTGTATGGGGGTGTTGGGGACATTTGGATACACTATGGTGGTATTAGGTACTGTAGAGTGGATACTATATGGTGGTGGGATTTGACACTCTCTGAGGTCTCCCCGGCTCCGGCACAATCTGAAGCTCTCTGACGTCTCCCCGGCTCCGGCACAATCTGAAGCTCTCTGACGTCTCCCCGGCTCCCGCACAATCTGCAGCTCTCTGACGTCTCCTCGGCTCCGGCACAATCTGCAGCTCTCTGACGTCTCCCCGGCTCCGGCACAATCTGCAGCTCTCTGACGTCTCCCTGGCTCCGGCACAATCTGCAGCTCTCTGACGTCTCCCCGGCTCCGGCACAATCTGCAGCTCTCTGACGTCTCCCCGGCTCCGGCACAATCTGTAGCTCTCTGACGTCTCCCCGGCTCCGGCACAATCTGCAGCTCTCTGACGTCTCCCCGGCTCTGGCACAATCTGCAGCTCCCTGACGTCTCCCCGCCTCCGGCACAATCTGCAGCTCTCTGAGGTCTCCCCGGCTCCGGCACAATCTGCAGCTCTCTGAGGTCTCCCCGGCTCCGGCACAATCTGCAGCTCTCTGAGGTCTCCCCGGCTCCAGCACAATCTGCAGCTCTCTGACGTCTCCATTACTCCGGCACAATCTGCAGCTCTCTGACGTCTCCCCGGCTCCAGCACAATCTGCAGCTCTCTGACGTCTCCATGGCTCAGGCACAATCTGCAGCTCTCTGACGTCTCCCCGACTCCGGCACAATCTGCAGCTCCCTGACGTCTCCCCGGCTCCGGCACAATCTGCAGCTCTCTGACGTCTCCCCAGCTCCGGCACAATTTGCAGCTCTCTGACGTCTCCCCGGCTCCGGCACAATCAGCAGCTCTCTGACTCTCCTCGGCTCCGGCACAATCTGCAGCTCTCTGACATCTCCCCGGCTCCGGCACAATCTGCAGCTCTCTGACGTCTCCTCGGCTCCGGCACAATCTGCAGCTCTCTAAAGTCTCCCTGGCTCCGGCACAATCTGCAGCTCTCTGACGTCTCCCCGGCTCCGGCACAATCTGCAGCTCTCTGACGTCTCCCTGGCTCCGGCACAATCTGCAGCTCTCTGACGTCTCCTCGGCTCCGGCACAATCTGCAGCTCTCTGACGTCTCCCCGGCTCCGGCACAATTTGCAGCTCTCTGACGTCTCCCTGGCTCCGGCACAATCTGCAGCTCTCTGACGTCTCCCCGGCTCCGGCACAATCTGCAGCTCTCTGACGTCTCCTCGGCTCCGGCACAATCTGCAGCTCTCTGACGTCTCCTCGGCTCTGGCACAATCTGCAGCTCTCTGACGTCTCCAAAGCTCCGGCACAATCTGCAGCTCTCTGACGTCTCCCCGTCTCCGACACAATCTCCAGCTCTCTGACTCTCCTCGGCTCCGGCACAATCTGCAGCTCTCTCCTCGGCTCCGGCACAATCCACAGCTCTCTGACGTCTCCCCGGCTCCGGCACAATCTGAAGCTCTCTGACGTCTCCCCGGCTCCGGCACAATCTGCAGCTCTCTGACGTCTCCCCGGCTCCGGCACAATCTGCAGCTCTCTGACGTCTCCCCGGCTCCGGCACAATCCGCAGCTCTCTGACGTCTCCCCGGCTCCGGCACAATCTGCAGCTCTCTGACGTCTCCCCGGCTCCGGCACGAGTACAGTAAGTTGTATCCGCATTGCTGCTTTTTTTTTTTTTTTTTTTTTTTAACATTCTGTAACTTTTCAAAAACTGTGTCACTTTCTGAACTCCCCACCGCCATGAATTATGCATCGCAGCCTGAGAAGCCGTCTGCACCCGTGTGACCGCGCCCCGAGGTCTTCCGAAGCTTCATTAAGCCGAATTCTAATCAGCCACAAGGAAGCGTAAACACGACTGCAGCTATTATGTGCAAATTGGCCTCATAAATCGGTGCGATGGAAAAAAAAGAAGAGTTGGCGCGTTCCTTTGATGTTGGCGCGTTCCCTTGCGTTTGGGCGTTGTCCCCTTTGATCCTCCAATGTGTGTTTTGTGTCTATCACCAAAATAGCAGACATCACCTCTCTCGCCGGCCGCGTCTCCTCAGCGAGGGTCGGGCTGCGGCGAGGCTGTTTGGAGTGCAACTTTTCAATTTTTAACTATCAAACTGCAGTCCAGGAAAAGACTTATCTGTATCCAACCGAGCGCCGCCCTGTGATCCGCGGCCGCCGCGCAATAGCTGAAATCAGGAAGTCGCGTTACAAAGTCTCCATGGGCAAATACAGCCCGCAACATATACACCCCGCAACATCTACAGCATGCAACATATACAGCATGCAACATATACACACCGCAACATATACACCCCGCAACATATACAGCATGCAACATATACAGCATGCAACATATACACCCTGCAACATATACACACCGCAACATATACAGCATACAACATTATACAGCATGCAACATATACACCCTGCAACATATACACACCGCAACATATACGTCCTGCAACATATACGTCCTGCAACATATACAGCATGCAACATATACACACCGCAACATATACACACCGCAACATATACAGCATGCAACATATACACACCGCAACATATACACACCGCAACATATACAGCATGCAACATATACACACCGCAACTTATACAGCATGCAACATTTACAGCATACAACATATACGGCCCGCAACATATACACCCCGCAACATATACAGCATGCAACATATACACCCCGCAACATATACAGCATGCAACATATACAGCATGCAACATATACAGCATACAACATTATACAGCATGCAACATATACACACCGCAACATATACAGCATGCAACATATACAGCATGCAACATATACACACCGCAACATATACAGCATGCAACATATACACCCTGCAACATATACACACCGCAACATATACGTCCTGCAACATATACATCCCGCAACATATACATCATGCAACATTTACAGCATACAACATATACGGCCCGCAACATATACAGCATGCAACATATACGGCCCGCAACATATACAGCATACAACATATACGGCCCGCAACATATACATCATGCAACATATACACCCTGCAACATATACACACCGCAACATATACAGCATGCAACATATACACCCTGCAACATATACACACCGCAACATATACGTCCTGCAATATATATGGCCCGCAACATATACGGCCCGCAACATATACACCCCGCTACATATACACCCCGCAACATATACACCCCACAACATATACATCATGCAACATTTACAGCATACAACATATATGGCCCGCAACATATACACACCGCAACATATACGGCCCGCAACATATACGTCCTGCAACATATACACCCCGCAACGTATACATACATATACACCCTGCAACATATACAGCATGCAACATATACAGCATGCAACATATACATTCCGCAACATATACACCTTGCAACATACACAGCGTTTTCACTGCATGCATTTTCGTTAATTTACTATGTATTTTGCCCATCTTGCATTTTTTGTCTGTTTTCACTGCGTTTTTTATGCGTGCAAAGATAGGACATGTCGTGATTTTTTTCTCGCGCCATAATGTGGGGAAGAAACGCTCATGTATATGACTCCATTCAAACATAGTAACATAGTATGTTGGGCTGAATGAAGACAATGTCCATCTAGTGCAGCCTGTTTCAGCCTCCTTGTTGATCCAGAGGAAGGCAAAAATACCCCAAGAGGCAGAACCAATTAGCCCATTTGGGGGGAAATTCCTTCCCAACTCCATAATAGCAGCCAGAATAACCTCTGGATCAAAAGAATAGGGTTCATATTCGTGCATCTCGCAACGCACAAATCATGCGCGATTTGCTTGGCCATGTGAAAGTAGCCTGAGTACCTCGGTGACCTGCGTATCCACTGCATGTATTTAACGCTCCCATAGACTTGCATACGCGACTATCTGTACAGAGGTCATGGCTCCCAGTAGTTAGGGGTCTGCAGAGGAAGCCTCATAGCATGGCGTCCGCTGATGGAGGATATGGCGATGCTGACCATCCGGACTAACGTGCAGATTATCCTGACTGCTGTACGAATGGCTGCTGTATATTAAACCGCCATCATCACCCTCCACATGTCCAGCCAAACATCTAACGCAGTCCATAGAGTCCTGTGCGTGCACTTCTCCCATAGATTTATATAGGAACGGACGGGACTCCAGCACCGTGCGATCTTCGGAGGGTGACAGCGCTGGATCGCGGGAGCAGGTGAGCTTTCCTAACACTAATATAACTTACTTATAACTGTGGGGACGAGACAGGTTCCCTTTAAAACAGGGGTGCACAACTTTTTCTGGTTTGAGGGCCAAACTGAACCTCTTCCAAGGACCCCAAGGGTATTCCCATCTGAGACATTTACGATATATCCTAAGTATATGCCATAGTAAATCAAATAAGTTCCACTTCCAGGTCTCCATTCAGCACCCTAGAGAGGAGACCGTGCACGTGGCTCTCTCCATCGTAGATGTGGATGTTGAAATAACGCTCCTATAAACCACAATGGAGGGAGCTGCCTGCATATTCCATGCCTCCAACTCATCTACTCATTTCTGGATCCAAATGGGTCAAGAGACTTTATTCTTCTTAAAGCCGGTCTCACACAAGCAAATTTGAATTGCTGATTCCATGATATGCGGTAACAAGAAGGCATTCAAATGCATTGACTTTCGAAGTTTCCCCCACACTTACGGGTAGGAATTGCAGATTCTGCAAGCGGAAAAAAAATTGCTGCATGCTCTATTTTACCGCGGATTCTGTGTGTATGAAATCCATTGATCCTTATGGATGCCTTTGATCTGCAGTGCATACGCAATTAACATTGCACATGGACGCGGATTCCTGCACTAGTGATCCTCTCACCTCAAAACTCCTCCAGTACCTCTCCCCTCACACCTCCTTCGGTCCCTCTCCCAGGTTGTCGTCTCCCACCTCACCACTATATATTTTCCCCTCTTCATTCAAAACACTCTATCATATCCCCTCTGCTAAAGAAACAGACTCTTGACTCATCCGATGCTGCCAACTACTGACCCGTCTCCAACCTCCCTTTCATCTCCAAATTACTAGAACGCCTGGTTTACTCCCACTTTACAAGCTATCTATCAGAAAACTCTCTTCTCAGCCCCCTACAATCCGGCTTCCGCCCCCAACACTCAACAGAAACCGCCCTTACAAGGGTATCAAACCTCCTGACAGCCAAATCAGGGGCGACTGCTCCCTACTGTTGACCACAAACTCCTCCATTGGACTAAAGGACACTGCTCTCTCCTGGTTCTCCTCCCACCTCTCTAATGCTCATTCAGCATCTCCTTCGCTGGCTCTACCTCCCCTCCTCTTTCCCTTGCTGTTGGGGTCCCCCAGGGCTTGGCTCTCTCCTCTTCCCCTTGCTGTTGGGGTCTCCAGGGCTCTGTCCTTGGCCCCCTCCCCCCCTCTTCCCCTTGCTTTTGGGGTCCCCCAGGCCTCGGTCCTCGGCCCCCTCCTCTCCTCTCCCCCTTGCTGTCAGAGTCCCCCAGGGCTCGGTCTTTGGCCTCCTCCTCTCCCTCTTGCTGTTGGGGTCCCCAGGGCTCAGTCCTTGGCCCCCCTTCCCCCTCTTCCCCTTGTTGTTGGGGTCTCCGAAGCCTCGGTCCTCGGCTCCCCCCTCTTCTCCATCTATACAGCCCCTATTGAACAGACCATCAGTAGTTTTGGCATTCAGTACCATCTATATGCTGACGGCACCCAGTTACACACCACTTCCCGTGACACCACAGCGTTGGTCCTCCAGAACGCCACCGACTGTCTGTCCGCTGTCTCTAACACCATGTCCTCTCCCTACCTAAAACTGAACCTCTCAAAAACTGACCTGCTGGTGTTTCCGCCCTCCACTAACCGACCTCATCCTGACATCTCCATCTCAGTGTGTGGCACCATAACTCCTAGACAATACGCCCGCTGCCTTGGGGTTATATATACGACTCTGATCTCTCCTTCACCCCCTACATCCAATCTCTGGCCTGATCATGTCACTTGCACCTCAAAAACATCACAAGAATCCGCCCTTTTCTCACCGCAGACGCGCTAAAAACATCCACTCTCGCCTCAATTATTATAACTCGTTGCTGATCGCCCCCTGCACCAGACTCTACCCCCTCCAATCCATCCTGAATGCGGCAGCCAGGCTCATCTTCCTGTCCAGCCGCTACTCGGACGCCTCTGCCCTGTGCCGGTCACTGCAGCGGCTGCCCATCAAATACAGAATACAATTCACACTCGCCACCGTCATCGATAAAGCCCTCCACAGCACCGCGCCGCCCTACATTGTATCCCTCAACCACAGCACCACGCCGCCCTACATTGTATCCCTCATCCACAGCACCGCGCCGCCCTACATTGTATCCCTCATCCACAGTACAGCGCCGCCGTACATTGTATCCCTCATCCACAGCACCGTGCCGCCCTACATTGTGTCCCTCATCCACAGCGCAGTGCCGCCCTACATTGTATCCCTCATCCACAGCACCGCCCTACATTGTATCCCTCATCTACAGCACCGCGCTGCCCTACATTGTATCCCTCATCCACAGCACCGCGCTGCCCTACATTGTATCCCTCATCCACAGCACCGCGCCGGCCTACATTGTATCCCTCATCCACAGCGCCGCACCGCCCTACATTGTATCCCTCATCCACAGCACCGCGCTGCCCTACATTGTATCCCTCATCCACAGCACCGCGCTGCCCTACATTGTATCCCTTATCCACAGCACCGCGCCGCCCTACATTGTATCCCTCATTCATAGCACCGCGCCGCCCTACATTGTATCCCTCATTCATAGCACCGTGCTGCCCAACATTGTATTCCTCATCTCAATCCATCACCCAGCCCGAGCCCTCCGCTCTGCTAACAAAATCAGACTGAGTGCCCCTTTAATTTGAACTGCTCATTCCCGCCTCCAAGGCTTCTCCAGAGCAGCACCTGTCCTCTGGAACACGCTACCCAAAACTACCTGGGCAATCCCCGACACAAAAAACTTCAGATGTGCTCTAAAAACGCACCACTACAGGGTGGCATACCATATCTCCTAAACCAAACCCCTCTGTACCCCCCTGAAAACATGCTCCCTGACCTACTGACTGCAATCCTTGCCAGCCACCATCAACTGCCCCCTGCAGTCACACAGATTCAACCACTATACGGCCTGACCATTGTGTATAGCACCCCTCACTCTCCACCTCGCTATACCGTGCACATCTCCACCCCGCCATTCCGTGCACATCTCCCCCCCATTTACCTTCTGTATCCCCCCATTGTCTGTAGTATGTAAGCTTGTTGGAGCCCCGCACCCCTACTGTCTCCATCAGCTGATTACTGCGGAATCAGCTGCGGAAGTGCTGCGGAATATGTTAGCACTATATATATAATGTTTATTATATATAGGGCGCCCAGACATGACTACACAGAATCATAGAATGATAGAATTGGAAGGGACCTCCGGGGTCATCGGGTCCAACCCCCTGCTCAGTGCAGGATTCACTACATCATCCCAGACAGATGTCTGTCCGGCCTCTGAAGACTTCCATTGAAGGAGAACTCCCCACCTCCCGTGGCAACCTGTTCCACTCATTGATCCCCCTCACTGTCTAATATCTAATCTGTGTCTCCTCCCTTTCAGTTTGATCCCATTGCTTCCAGTCTTTCCTTGTGCAGATGAGAATAGGGCTGATCCCTCTGCACTGTGACAGCCCTTCAGACATTTGTAGACAGCTATTAAGTCTCCTCTCAGCCTTCTCTTCTGCTAAACATTCCCAGATCCTTTAACCGTTCCTCATAGGACATGATTTGCAGACCGCTCACCATCTTGGTAACTCTTCTCTGAACTTGCTGCAGTTTGTCTGTCTTTTTTAAAGTGGGGTGCCCAGAACTGGACCCAGTATTCCAGATGAGGTCTGACTAAGAAAGAGTAGAGGGGATAATGACCTCACGGGATCTAGACTCTATGCTTCTCTTAATACATCCCAGAATTGTGTTTGCCTTTTTTGGCTGCTGCATCACACTGTTGCCTCATGTTCAGTCTATGATCTATTAGTATACCCAAGTCTTTTTCACATCTGCCATTCTGTATGTGCTTTCTTCATTTCTCTTGCCCAGATGTAGGACTTTGCATTTCTCCTTGTTAAATCCCATTCTGTTAGTCACTGCCCACTGTTCAGGCTTTTCTAGATCTTTCTGAATCCTCTCTCTCTCTCTCTTCCCTAGTGTTAGCTATCCCTCCTAGCTTTGTGTCGTCGTCAGATTTGATCAGTTTCCCATCAATTCCCTCCTCCAGATCATTTATAACAATGTTGACCAACACTGGGCCTAGGACAGAGCCTTGTGGTCCCCACTTGATACATTCTTCCACTTGGATGTGCAGCCATTTATGACCCCTCTTTGAGTACGATCACTCAGCCAGTTGTGAATTCACCTAACAGTTGCCTTGTCAATCCCAGATTTGGTCATTTTTTCAATAAGTATAGTATGAGATACACAGGGCATCCTCAGTACTAGTAGTAATATATAGGGGGCCCAGACATGGCTACACAGGTCACCCCCAAGTACTTGTCTATTCCTGTTGCCATTCTTTCGCTGACACAGAAGCTGCATGTGAGTAGCCACACATGATCTGTGTCTATATGAATGGGGCTGCACAGAATGGCAGAATGAGTCCCCTCCGTAATGCCTGCTATACGTTGCTTGTAATGTTTTGTCCATTATCCTTGAATGAGGAATGAATCAGCAAAGTGTGTATTGGAGTTTGCAGCAATGAATGGGTTAATGTCTGCAAGTTAGCTGTCTGTCTGGAAATGTATCATTTTGTGTTGTATGTTTGGTGTCATGTGACTATGCTTAATATATGTGAATGCAAGATGGTTCTGCAGAGAGATCCGTTCTGATCTTGTAAGCATGTGGAGTCTTGGTGGAGCTGCAAGTAATCCACACAGACACCTTCAGTTCTGTGTGGTCCGGGATGGAGGAGGCTGAGAGACATCCCCAGCCGTCCCTGGGCCCGTTACACCCATGAGATGCCAGTGTTGTTACCCCACTGAGGAACTGAGTGGGGGTGGAGTGTATGCCAGACCGGTAGAGAGCTGGAGAGTAGAAGAGGTGTTTGTGCCGGGCACAGAGCCCTACAGATAACTTTTACTGAGGATTCCTTGGTGATCCCGTGACTTCCTCCCTGTCGCACCACTTTGTGATTTCTACACCAATTGTTCTGCTGGTGTAAATTGTGCTTGGACTGTAAATAAGTCTCACAAGTAAAGGAGCACTGCCGACCATTCCCGACTTTGCTATTTAAATATACTCCGTGAGTGTGGACCAGTTATTCCATCGCCCGGAATCATCACAGAGGAAGGAAAGGTGGCGTCACCTGTGACAACCAATCGCCAAGGTAAACCACACAGTGGGTTACCCTTTTGCAGGCCCTCCCTCAGCTACTGGGATGGGTCCCATGCTACCCTCAAGGTGGGAGATAGTAGAGCCCCGTGACAAGGTCCAAACTCTACCCCGCTGTCTCCTTGGCTAAGGGCCCGCTCCTTGGACGCTGCAGGGCGAAGCCTTTGTGCCGTCACAAACAGGATCATTCCTTCGTGCTTTTATCGTGAAAGATGGAGAAGAAACGCATCTACACCATCTTCCAGTAACGGAGAAAAATTATTGCCCATGTCGGAGTTTAAGAAAGTCACTTCCGGTTCTAGGACCTTTGAGATCTCTAATGTCAAGGACAAGATCCCTTCGATCCTCTGAGTTGCTTTAAATACTTGAGAACAAGATCCCTCCAACCCTCTGAGCCTGCAGCAAGTTTTGGGATATGGTTGCGGTTCCTCTGAGCCTTCAGGAACAAAGGGGAACACAATCGTGGGTCCTCTGAGCCTCACAACATTTACCAGAGTGGTGAAAAACTGAGTTCTCTCCAAAAAAATACAGAAAGAAAACCCAAGTTCATCATTCCAGTCTCAGTTATATGTGGCAAGGATGTGCTAGAAGTGGAAACGGGACGGTGTTGTGTTATTAGACTGACCGTGTTGCATGGTGAGCAACCAACTACTAACATGAACTTAGACTGTGTGCTGGTGCAAGATGGCACCCAGCCTTCATCTTCTTCACTAGACCAAAGACTGCAAAAACTTGAGAAAAGTAGGGGGGGGGGGGGGTGTACCCCACCGCGGAGGAAAGCCTGGATACAATCTAGCTACAGCAAACCGAGGACAGCCCAGGGAAGAAGTCAGCCAGATCCGTGAGAGCACAACTCGACTTTACAGACTCACCAAGATACAGCAAGAGAAGGCATGTCTACTTATACCACTCTATGCGGTGTGCCAGCTGCGTATCCTCCCCCACAACCCCGAATCTACTAGGGGCATAAGCCTGAGTTGCAGGGGCTTGTTGCAAGTGCCAGCAGCACATCCTCACCGCCTAGAAAGAAGGTTCTGGGACTGTGGCCCAAAGACTTGGTGCCTGCCAGAAAGAGGAACGGTGGCGTCACCCGTGACAATCAAACGCCAAGGTAGACCGCACAGTGGGTTACCGTTTTGCCGGCCTTCCCTCAGTTACTTGGACGGGTTCTGTGCTACCCTCAGTGTGGGAGATGATAGAGCCACGTGACGAGTCCCAAACTCTACCCCGCTGTCTCCTCGACTGAGGGCCCGCTCCTCGAGCACTGCACTGTAGCAGTTATGTGCCTTTTGTTGTTCATCTGACCACTCAGGCAATCAACGGCTTCAGCAGTAATACTGCCCTGACGGCACGTGACCCCTGCAGCATATTCCCAAATCAGAGTAACCTCAGTGATCAGTATAGCTTGTTTTTTTTTATTTTAGCCCATATAATTTTTTTGGGCCTCTCAGAAAACCCCTTTAGGCCATGTTCACACGGGGTGGAATCAGCACAGAATATCCGCGGCATTTACAGTGGCGCATGAGATTTTCAAAATCTGGTCCGATCACTGGAAAAAATCCACTGAAATCCATGCGGAAATTGACATCCGGTTGGTGATTTCCTCGCCAAAATCTATATTTGGTACGGTTTTTGATGTTGATTTTCTGCTGCGGACATTGAGCAACAAGTCCTTGCCGTGTGGACACAGCCTTTGGGTGCGCTCACTCGTAGTAGGTTTGGTGCACCAAGATTAGCTGCAGATCCGCAGCTGATCTCAGGCTGCACATAACGGCGCTTCCCTCACCTCTGTATACTGAGCACCAACTGCGCAGCGGAGTCAAAATCCACAGCAATGCTCCAGTTTTTGATGCAAAATTGACTCAACTTTTAGTGCACATTTTCTGCACTAAATCTGCCCCAGTTCTGCTCGGTGTGAACACGGGATGCAATATTACACTGTTGAAATCTGCAGGTCTGAATGTGATTTTGATGTAGAATTGCTCGCAGACATCTGCCATGTTCAATGGCGCTTCAAAATCTGCACGGCCTCCCTGTGTGAAAAGCGACTTAAAGGGGTCATGCAGCCTTTAAAAATGAATGCCCTGTTCTCGGGATATGTTGTCAATATCTGATCTGTGGGGGGCCGCTGCTTGATCAGCTGATTGAAGGGGCCACATTATTTGTAGTGGCCATTCTAAGTACTGCATTCACTTCAGTGGGACAAGCCGGTGGTGGGACCGCCATGAATAATACGGCGTTCTGAGCACGAATACAATTGTTCTCAGATGTAAACATTAAAGAGGACGGGGCGCCCACCCCTGAGTCAGCTGGCGGATCTCCACAGATCGGATGTTGATGGCCTGACCAGAGGATGGACCATCAATACTCAGAGGCTGGAGGAACCCTTTAAGGACGATTTCATGCATGTTTTTTTCCCTTCAAAAATACCGCAGTAATGTGCGAGCGGAACGGGTTTTTGGTGCCTTATTTACATTTCGTGACCCTGTCATATCCATCCTGTACTGTAATCTGCATAATACAGGGGCCCCTAGAGGATTATGGGATACAACCGTAGACATAACTCCTCCCCCTTCCCGTATATGTGACCAACGCACAAATCTGTTGTGATTGATACGCGAGATTCGTGGGTCTATGAACAGCCCAGGGACAGATGCAAGGTGTGGCCCCTGGGCCCCGGAAACTACAGTTACCGGGGGGCCGTGTAAGGGGCTGATGCGTGGGCATAAGACGATATTCACGTTCCCATGTCAATATTTATTCACACAGGCGATTAGTCGAGTGAACGTTCATTGGCACGTGCGAAGCCCCACTGCTCTCACGAGAGTTACCGGTGGCCATCTTTGTTATATAAGGTATTCGAGCTGCGCTATCAGCTGAGAGTTACGCGGACGCAGCCAGGGGTGCCAGCGGCGTGTGTACGATGCAGAAGGGCCCAGGACTGTGAGAAGGGGATAAACCAAGTGAACGCTGGCAACGGCCTCCAACAACACGGGAAGCGGTAGAGGCCATTGCCGGACAGAGTCCCCATGTGGCGCTTGGATGGGGGCTCAGAGGTGAAGACAGAAAGCAGCACCAGAGATGTCCACAGCCACAGAGGGCGCAGAATGGGAGATAATGGGGATACCACAGGACTATAAGAGACTGCGGCTGGAGGAGCTTTGTATTAGCACAGGGAGGATACGGTCAACGACCCATGAAATTATGGCTTACAGCCTTTGGAGTGTTTAGACCCTCGAGTGAAGGATTCAGTAAAAGGGAAGCGTGACGTAAGGAGCTGCGGTACAAAGATATGGAGGACCAAGGGATGCGGAGGACCAAGGGACGCGGAGGGCCAAGGGACGCGGAGGGCCAAGGGACGCGGAGGGCCAAGGGACGCGGAGGGCCAAGGGACGCGGAGGGCCAAGAGACGCCGAGGACCATAGAGACGCGGAGAACCATAGAGACGCGGAGGGCCAAGAGACGCGGAGGGCCAAGAGACGCCGAGGACCATAGAGACGCGGAGGACCATAGAGACGCGGAGGACCATAGAGACGCGGAGGGCCAAGAGACGCCGAGGACCATAGAGACGCCGAGGACCATAGAGACGCGGAGGGCCAAGAGACGCGGAGGGCCAAGAGACGCGGAGGGCCAAGAGACGCGGAGGGCCAAGAGACGCGGAGGGCCAAGGGACGCGGAGGGCCAAGGGACGCGGAGGGCCAAGAGACGCGGAGGGCCAAGAGACGCGGAGGGCCAAGAGACGCGGAGGGCCAAGAGACGGGGAGGGCCAAGAGACGGGGAGGGCCAAGAAATGCGGAGGACTAAATGATACCGAGGACCAAATGCGGTTGAGTTGAATTTACCGCCATCGAGTAGTGGCCTTCATGAATCAGTACGCACACCAGTAAAGACTGTGTTTGAAGGGTTTGTAGGTCTGCAGTAGTTCACGGGGTTCTGGGTTCATTAGTGTAATGCGTTGCATAATGAATTTAGGTGCTAATGAGTCTGCGGGTATACGGGTGGGATGTCATGGCACAGAAGGGCACCTGACCCGTGTAGTTTAAGAAGAAGTGTGGTCGCAGAAAGGACAATGGGCTAAATTATGACATCAAGCGCTCCCAGTGTAAGGATGCAGCCCCTAGGGGGCAGTTTGGGTCTGGCTATGGGTATTTAGATGAGACGGCATTGGCCAATGGCCGGCATGTACAGTGAAGGTGACTTGCTGCTGCCAAGGGTTAAACGCTCCGTCACATACTGTTAGATCCTCAGTGTAACGTTCAGTAATCATCACCCTCCTACAGAGCGGCAGAACTAACTGGCATCTTTCAGTAAAGTTCAGTTTTTACATGTGCCGCCTCCGTCTGTCACCGCCGCGCCGTACAGTACCGCCTGCTTCAGCTCCAGAGAGGATCGGGACGGGAGAGCAGATACTTCCCATCATACATGACTGATGACAGAACCTCTGCTGTATTACACGGGGACACGGTGGTTTCCGGAGATCGGCTCATGTTCTGGAAGCATTCCCATACAACACTGCAACTGATGCTAGAATCGTCCGCTCGCCGGATCTGTGGTATCCGGGGCCCGCTGGCGGCATCACTCATGGAACACTGGAAATCACTGCACTGTATACGGTACAAAAAGCTGCACCAACTGGCGACCAATTCATAAAAATGTCACCTGCTGCCGCCATCGTACGACGTAGCTGTGCGCTCCGACCTAACCCTTCCCCTGTTCGTGGTTTTTACACGTTTGCCAGCCCCCACACACGACCAACTGTTACCCAAACTTGCCCCATTTGGATGCCATGGCATCCCGCTGCCCGGTCATCATGGACTCCTGCAGTGTCCTTTGCATTGGACTGGCGGTCAGGACACATGGGCGCACGATGCCTCCCCCCACGCGCCCAGACAGACGGGCTGTGTACTTGGCAGCTGTCGCGCTGGATGGAAATGTTTAGGCGGTTTGGAGAAAACAGAGAATTACAGGAGATTTTATGGCTGCTTTTTTGCTTAGCTCAGGGGGAAAAAAAACAACAAGCGTTGAGCGGAGAAGAGAGCGGCGCGGCAGACATGACGTCACCACCACATAAAAGCTGCTGAAGATCCGGACCGGCCGCTGCTTCAGAGAGAGTCTAATCCTGACATCGGCAAGCGGCTGGTTATGTCTGGCTTAAAGGGCAGCTCCACTTTCATGTAGACGGAGCTTATTAACTGGATAACGAGAAGCTCTGCAGCTCTCTGATAGATTGTGTTTCAATTCCTCACCGTTTTCAAGATCCCTGCATGCTGTCACTGAGTGGAAACCTTCCTTACATCGGCCTTCTCACATCTGTGGGTTTGTTACAACTGCACCCTGTCTGGACAATCCTCTGTGTACTACACAGCTTGAAATGAGGGACTGGAGGGGAATAAGCCCTCGTGTCTGATGGGTGGAGTAGTACGCCCGCTGCCTGGCTCTCCGTACAGAGAATGGGACTCCCTGCCAGCAGCCAGCTGCGCAATCCAATGAGTAGGTGGCACTAAGCTGAAGTTTGGGGGGGTTATGCAGGGACACACATAACACCCTCTGATTTAACTCTTTCAGGGCAGTTCTAAAATAACCAGGGACCCCCTGATGTGTTACCTTTTCCTGAACCCGTCCAATAAACCAGGCCTGCAGCTGGCAAGACTACTAGAACTGGCACTGCCATCCGGGCAGCTGTTGCTGGCTGACAAGAAGCCACGGGCACAACCAGAGTGACTAATGCCTGGTCAAATGTCTGCTGGGCACAAACAGGACTGGCGCTGCTGTGTGGGCATGATCTGGGCACTCGTGCTCTTAAGACCGGCGCTGCTCCCTGGGCATACACTCTCACCCTCAGGGCGGAGTCAGATATGAGGGGTTTTCTCCCGTTATGTGGCAATGATAATTACGGCCGCATGACGGGACAAAACGAAAACATTGATTTCAGTGGTTTTGTCTTCACTATCGGGATTCTTACCTGTTAATTGTACGGCCCAGAAAAACTATGACCCTCCCTCCCGTGGATACGGCGTGCGGGGCGGATCGGGCGAATCTGTCTTTACGTATTTTTTTTTTCAAACTCTGGCACGGAGTTTGAAAGGCTGGCAAAGGGAAAGAAATTTCCCTCATTCAGACGCAACTAGACTCCGTGCCGCCAAGCGTAGTTGCGCCTATGTTGTCTGACACACACCTACTCACTCCGAGGGCGCCTTCACACGGGCGTATTGTTCATCAGTACTTTGTGAGCCAAAACCAAAAGTGGAACGTAGAGAAGTAAAGTATATCGGAAAGATCGGCGTTTCTCCCGTATTTTGGACCCGCTGCCGGT
Source organism: Eleutherodactylus coqui (assembly GCA_035609135.1). Lineage (NCBI taxonomy): Eukaryota > Metazoa > Chordata > Amphibia > Anura > Eleutherodactylidae > Eleutherodactylus > Eleutherodactylus coqui. The sequence goes on from CM069407.1 coordinate 310,912,211, forward strand.
TTTGGCTCACAAAATACTGATGAACAATGCGCCCGCGTTCAGGAGCCGCAGCGCACGTAGGCATTCACACTGACAGAGCGCAACTACTCTCTCGCCATGGAGGGAAGTTTCTTCCTCTTCGCCAGGTTTTCAAACTCCACGCCAGAACGCAGGAGTTCGAAAAAAAAACAGCCGCAAGATGCCGCCCGATCCTCCCCGCACGATGTATTCTCTAGGCGGCTCCTATACTCTCTCGCCCGTAATATTAACAGCCGAGAGAAGAGCGAGTGAAAATGAAACCAGTGAAATCAGAGGTTTCGTTTTCTATCGTTATCACGGCCACATAACAGGAGAAAACCATGTTTGTCTGGAACCGCCCTGACACGCGTATACATACATTGGCGCACACAGATACACACTGTAACACTCATATAGTCACACTTCTCATATTCTGTCTCTTTGTAACAGTCAGAGCTCTAACTTTCCTGCATAGACAGAGTTGAAGGATCACATGCTGAATACCTCCAGCCACCACTAGGGGGAGCTCAGGAGATTAACATATACTGTTTATACATTCAACTCAATGCACAGTATGCGGTAATTTTCTCAGCTCCCCCTAGTGGTGGCGGCAGACACAAAGTAACTATATCTATACGAGAATCTGGAACAATGTATCAGAAGGCTCTCGTCCCGATCCCTGGAACGATATATTAGGAAATTCATTTGTGCAGAAGTTTAGACCTAAAAATAAGAAGATGAAGCCCATGAATGACACCGGGAACTTCTACTGATTTCAGCAAACCGCAGATACAGATAGAAATACATAACCTATTAATCCGGCAACCAGTAACTCAGACATTCCCATAATCTGGTATTGATGCCAGCACTGAATTGAATTATAATGCGGAATCTGACAAACCAGAAGACTGTAATCTCTGATAATCCAACGTCTATGAGGTCACTTCAGGTGCCGATGAGGAGTTCGCCAACGTTTTCCTCGTTTTTCATCACTAATGATATTCAGCATTCTCTCCCAGAGTATTGATGCGCCGCCCTGGCGCCGCGGGGCGGCTTCAGACAAACGTGGTTTTCTCCTGTTATGCGGCACAAAATGAAACCACTGATTGCAGTAGGATTTCAGTGATTTGCTTTTCACTATCGGGATTCTCGCCCGTTAATTGTACGGCTGGGAAAAGATATGTAGTTGCGCTTACAGTCTTCTGAAGCCGCCCTTACAGTGAGTGTTAGGCCGATCTCACATGGCTGGACTTGAATGGTGGATTGTATGATCCGCAGTAATACACGGAGTCATCAAATGCATTGATTTACGCCGTTCCAATCACATTAGCATCTAAGGATTGCCTAATCCACGAGCGGAAAAATTGAACGCACCATGTTCTATTTTACTGGCGATATCCACGATCTAGAGCGCAGTGTTCTCTATGATGGCAGATATACCCGCAGCCCATACGCTTAGTGATGGCGCAGGAAAAATAAACGAAAAATGTATGCTGCGCATGACTGCTTGGGTCAGTACACAGTCAGGCGCAGTACCGTTTCGCTGGCCGTACGCAGGGTCACCACGGGGCTCACAGCAGTAATCCGCTGCCGGCCATGTGAGTCCGGCCTTACAGTCTCCCTCAGACGTCGTCATGCGATATACATATATTTTTCCTGCGCTGCCCGGGTTCTAAGTGATGGGTTTTTTTTTCTTTGGAGTTTTTTCTCTATAGAGGTGCCTGTGGGAAAATGTCTGAAAATCACCAGACGCAGAACATGACTTGGACCCCAAAAACCAGCAAAGTGACAAATAATGTTTTTGTGGGGTCCTTCATAACTTACTGCAGACCCACGGCGGAGAGCTGAGCTGCCACAAAAATCACCAGGATCACAGTGTCCAAAAGAGAATTCAGAAAAGTGTCTCCAGGTGTAAAAAAGCTGATTTTTGTGCGCCCGTCCCACTCGTGCCAAATTTAGTTTTTCTCCAACATTTGCCACAAACCTGGGCGAGGCTAACGGGAGGGGATGAAGCCGCCGTCCATTCCACTCGGGCAAGCACTTCAGCAGGCACACAAAACCCCTTGAGAAAGAATCCCGGCATGTTCTATCTTGGAGTCCCGCAGGGGCGCCGCGTCCATTGTTTCAGTGGGACCTTAGAAGACATCGCATGGCGAGGGATGTGCCCGCTGTGATGGTTCCCATTAAACTCAATGGCAAACACTTGCGATCCGCTGACGCACATGAAACACGAGGATCACAATGTCACAGAAGTGATGCCAGGCGGTTTGGGATGAAAAGCACCTTGCATTGGTGTGAAAAACGCACATTTACAAACGTGATTTACTCAGCCCAACATCGCCCTTGCCTGTGTGAATGTAGCCTAAAGCCTTCAGTCCATACGGTCAGGGGCCCCTAGCCTTCATACTGCCTGGGGTGAAGTGTGAAATGCACCCCCCACCACCACCCCAAAAACCACTCATTTTACAGGCACTGTAAGCGCCAATATACAAGCTACCCCACACAGATTTAAACCATTGAAACTTGTCTGGAATGACTGTAGTGGCTCCAGTAGTAATAATCCGCCATAGTGGCCCCAGTAGTATTAGTGACCCGCAAAGTGGCCCCAGTAGTAACAGTGACCCCATAGTTGCCCCAGTTGTAATAATAATCCCCCATAGTGGCCCCAGTCATATTAGTGTGCCCCACAGTGGCCCCAGTAGTAATAGTGACCCCCACAGTGGCCCCAGTATTAATAGTGACCCCCACAGTGACCCCAGTAGTAATAGTGACCCTCATAGTGGCCCCAGTAGTAATAGTGTCCCCCACAGTGGCCTCAGTAGTAATAGTGACCCCCACAGTGGCCCCAGTATTAATAGTGACCCCCACAGTGGCCCCAGTATTAATAGTGTCCCCCACAATGGCCCCAGTAGTAATAGTGACCCTCATAGTGGCCCCAGTAGTAATAGTGTTCCCCACAGTGGCCTCAGTAGTAATAGTGACCCCCACAGTGGCCCCAGTATTAATAGTGACCCCCACAGTGGCGCCAGTATTAATAGTGTCCCCCACAATGGCCCCAGTAGTAATAGTGACCCCCACAGTGGCCCCAGTAGTAATAGTGACCCTCATAGTGGCCCCAGTAGTAATAGTGTCCCCCACAGTGGCCTCAGTAGTAATAGTGACCCCACAGTGGCCTTAGTAGTAATAGTGACCCCACAGTGGCCCCAGTAGTAATAGTGACCCTCATAGTGGCCCCAGTAGTAATAGTGTCCCCCACAGTGGCCTCAGTAGTAATAGTGACCCCACAGTGGCACCAGTAGTAATAGTGACCCCACAGTTGCCTCAATAGTAATAGTGGCCCCAGTAGTAATAGTAACCCCCACAGTGGCCTCAGTAGTAATAGTGACCCCCCACAGTGGCCTCAATAGTAATAGTGTCCCCCACAGTGGCCTCAATACTAACAGTGTCTCCCACAGTGGCCTCAATGGTAATAGTGGCCCCCACAGTGGCCCCAGTAGTAATAGTGACCCCCACAGTGGCCCTAGTAGTAATAGTGACTCCCATAGTGGCCCCAGTAGTAATAGCAACCCCCATAGTGGCCCCAGTAGTAATAGTGACTCCCACAGTGGCCCCAGTAGTAATAGTGACTCCCACATTGGCCCCAGTAATAATAGGGCTGGTAAAAAATACTTACCGGTCAGGTGGCAACCCGCTACCCCTCTGAGGCCCTGCAGACTGCTGCCTGAGGTCTCAGTCTCAGGTCGGTCGATGATAAAGGCGCTCCTGTATGCAATGTCCAGACAGATCAGACAGCACACGGACAGGTATCTGTTTGCTGTATCATGCGGGTTCACCCAATATTGTTGGGTTCACCTTGCAATATGGGCCCCGCATAAAGCTTTTAAAGTGTAATTGTTGGATATCCGCTCTATAAGCTGCGCTATAATACTATATAGTCATGCACTGTATCCTCCGAGGCCCGGCGGTCACGGCAACACTCTGCACAAGAACAACCGTCTCTACGACTCCAACCGACCCATGGAACTACCATTCAGGACCGGAGGAAAGCTGAGTGCAAGACTGCGCAGGAGCCGCCATGTTGGTTGGCACCTGGCTAGTAATATATATTAGTGGAAGACTTCAGATCTGCAGGAAGCATCTCTGGAAGGGAAGTGACTGCCCGTCTGCCCAGGATGTAATATGAACCCCCCGGGGTCTCTGGATGGCTAAATCAGTCGCCGGCTGAAGGCCTCAGACACAACCAACAGAGCTGTGTGGCTGGCAGGACATGCTGGGAGTTGTGGTACTACAGCAGGTTCTGCACATCCTTCGTTGTTTCCTGCTGAGTGGATCCCCCACTGAGCCACACGTTACTGACACGGCGACCGCCACATATATTCTGTATATTACATCAGAAAACCTGAAGTCTCCACAAGTTATAAAACCGTGAATTATCAACTGTGCGAGCGCGACAAACACGATCGGAAGCCGCATGACGATGGGGATTATAACACACGGAGCTCGGACCCATACTGTGCTTCTTAAAGTGCGGCTTTCACTGCGAGTCTATGGGCTGCGCTTAGCCCCCCTAACGGCTTCGTCAGACGAATGTGTTACGGCGAGCGAAACGCGTAGAATCCATTGATTGCAATTGGCTCATTTTCACTTTTTTTTGCGCCTTAAAAAATAAGAGCTGCCCTCTCTTACTCGTGTTCGCACGCCAGAGATCTGCGCAGGAGCGAGTGTATTGTGTAACACGCTCGTCCGTCGAACCCCTCACTTCGAGACGAAAATAGTCAATAGTCTCATTTATAACAGTTCTGTTTCCGGGTGAATTTTGTGCATCTCGCAGCGCCAAAACGTGACGGGAAAATTGCGCGTGTGAATAAGCCCTATTAGATATATAAGCGGCATAAATCATCCTCATGGCTGAATGGTGAAGTGTCACCTAGTAATCCGTGCCGCAGACACAAGTATATAACACATAGATGCATCCCAGACAGTCATATGTAGACATACACCTTAGCGTGTGCGTGTATATATCACAGACAGTCATATGTAGACATACACCTTAGCATGTGCGTGTATACATCACAGACAGTCATATGTAGACATACACCTTAGCAAGTGCGTGTATACATCACAGACAGTCATATGTAGACATACACCCTAGCATGTGCGTGTATACATCACAGACAGTCATATGTAAACATACACCTTAGCATGTGTGTATACATCACAGACAGTCATATGTAGACATACACCTTAGCATGTGCGTGTATACATCCCAGACAGTCATATGTAGACATACACCTTAGCATGTGCGTGTATACATCACAGACAGGCATATGTAGACATACACCTTAGCATGTGCGTGTATACATCACAGACAGGCATATGTAGACATACACCTTAGCATGTGCGTGTATACATCACAGACAGTCATATGTAAACATACACCTTAGCATGTGCGTGTATACATCACACACAGTCATATGTAGACATACACCTTAGCATGTGCGTGTATACATCACAGACAGTCATATGTAAACATACACCTTAGCATGTGCGTGTATACATCACAGACAGTCATATGTAAACATACACCTTAGCATGTGCGTGTATACATCCCAGACAGTCATATGTAGACATACACCTTAGCATGTGCGTGTATACATCACAGACAGTCATATGTAGACATACACCTTAGCATGTGCGTGTATACATCCCAGACAGTCATATGTAGACATACACCTTAGCATGTGCGTGTATACATCACAGACAGTCATATGTAGACATACACCTTAGCATGTGCGTGTATACATCCCAGACAGTCATATGTAGACATACACCTTAGCATGTGCGTGTATACATCACAGACAGGCATATGTAGACATACACCTTAGCATGTGCGTGTATACATCACAGACAGTCATATGTAGACATACACCTTAGCATGTGCGTGTATACATCACAGACAGTCATATGTAAACATACACCTTAGCATGTGCGTGTATACATCACAGACAGTCATATGTAGACATACACCTTAGCATGTGCGTGTATACATCACAGACAGTCATATGTAAACATACACCTTAGCATGTGCGTGTATACATCACAGACAGTCATATGTAAACATACACCTTAGCATGTGCGTGTATACATCCCAGACAGTCATATGTAGACATACACCTTAGCATGTGCGTGTATACATCACAGACAGTCATATGTAGACATACACCTTAGCATGTGCGTGTATACATCCCAGACAGTCATATGTAGACATACACCTTAGCATGTGCGTGTATACATCCCAGACAGTCATATGTAGACATACACCTTAGCATGTGCGTGTATACATCCCAGACAGTCATATGTAGACATACACCTTAGCATGTGCATGTATACATGCAGGATATCCACGGCACGGAGTCAGACCTCTATGTGCACAAAGTAACAATGATGTGTGAGAAAAAACAGTACAAATGTACGTTCTTATACACATGCGAACTACATACATGCACAGGCCTATTTACATACAAACAACACATGACTAGTACATACATGTCCAAAGACACGCACACGTTTACATGCAGCTCTATACTCATTTTCTGCACTTCTAAGCTTTCATGCTTCTGCCTTAATAAGTTTCTGCACCCGTCCCGCTGCTTATTGCCCACAGGTTTATTTCCCCCATCACAACCCTCAACATTTGTGCGTCATGCGTCCTTCACTCGTGCCCCTGAAAGCTATTATTCGGCGAGCCGCACCTAGGCCAGCGCCATCTTGACCTTTGGTCCTGTGGTCCTCGGGTATTATCAGGACCACTCAGCAGTGCCCGGGATCCAGAGGGCATCGCATCCCCACCTACAGAGCAATGCAAGCACCTAGCGGTCATGTCCAGCCCCAGCACCATAGCATTACTGGTTGGACTGAACAATATGGCGGTCAGAGCGGCGTCATTTTAACAGGACAAATTAAATCATTTGCAACAATGTAGCAAAAGTGTAACAGAAAACTGGAAAAGCCTAATGCAGAACCAAAACGTAGAGAAGAAATGCATGACTCCATTCTTAATACACAGGGGGCAGCGCACGACAGGGGGCAAAAATGGCGCAGAAATGTCAGCATTTTTTGTATCGCTAAAACAATGCCGGTATAAACTGAAGCGAAAAAAAAACTTTCCACAAACATGTGATTCCTCAAATTCAATGGCGTCCGCCTCTGCTAGGGCTTGTGTTGAAATTGCACATGCTGATTTCCCGTGGCAGCGGCGGTTATTTACGTCCTCCAGGGGTACAATTTAGTGTCATTTTTTTGAGTAAAACAGAAACCCTTTTTTATATTTTTACTCTACAAGAAAGATAAAATTTATGCAAAAAGGAAAAATAATCCGTCTCGCTATTCAGTTGCGATTCTTTCCTATTTTAGCGTGATCATAGCAGGAGCTACTGAATAAACGGCGTACTTACACAACGTGGAGGCGGCCGGACTGTAAGGTATCCATAGGGGGATCGTAAACTCCAAGGCACTTCTACAGGAACTTCGGGATAGTAAAGGGAGGAACGGCGAGCCTCGTGCCTCGCAGGGGATGAGGGAAGGTTGGAGCAGAGTAAGTCGGACTGACTTGGATGAAGGGAGACAAAGAGCCAGTGAGAGAAGTGGAAACAACTGTGTGTCCTGCATTGGGTTACTTTATGAAGAAGTGAATGGGAAGGAACAGCCCCGAGCAGCAGCGTCCAACCAGCAGCCGCCCAGCGCTGTCACTCACTGACAGCAGCAGAAACACTTTATTCTTTATAGTTGGAGAATAAGAGGCACGCCCAAGGGGGGGGCAGACAGAGGTGCGAGCCTCGCTGGGACCTCGTGCCTCTTTGTCTATGCGCAGGTAAAGTCTACAGGTGAGACACATCCCATGGGGGGGGATAAGACCTCGGGGGATCCGCTAATCGCAATGATAGCGAGAGAAGAGGAGGATTAAGGAAGGCGAACCAGCAGTAATAAATAATGAGAGATTTGTCGCAACGCACGAACTTGCGATGTTCATGTGATGCGCTTTTATCATTAACTCCTAGCAGGCCGCTGCGATGCGCGATGATTTGACATTCAAACATCGCATGAGCAAATAGGGGGTATTGCAACGATTATCTCGCGGCGATATCACGCTCGCCCGTGTAAAATAAGCCTTACTATCTATATTCAGAAGCAGACACACACGAGATAATGGTCAGAAAGCTATGACATGGAGGTTAATGATTAAATTCCTTACCATTTTCAAGATTTCTGCTTGCTGTCAGTGAATGCAAACAACCATATTTATACACAGAAGCAGATAGTTATGCAATATATAGGTGTGAGATCTATAGACACGATTGATGGACATGAGCTAGAGATGTATGATGGTATATAAATCAATGAGATGAACATAAGATTGAGGATTCAACCATTTTCAAGATCTTAGTTTGCTGTCAGTGAATGCAAGATGATTTTTTATGTCCAGAAGCTGTAAACCTGTCCTGACTGAGTCCTGCTGACACCGGTGCATATTATACCGGAGCGCTACATTGTAACGAGCCCTGCAGCTGTGTTACAGGACAGGATCCAGCCTAGAGATGAAAACAAGAATGCCAGCAAGCAGAGCTGGTGAAGCACAAAGGACACTGCAGCATTGGGATGAGGAGGCTGCATCTGCAGGCAGTGATACAAGGTGATACATTTGTTCGTTGCTCCTTGTGCTGCACTTGTTGCTCATGTTGTGTCGCTTGGCATCACGTATTTTCGCACCCCCTTTGCATGAGCGCAGCCCTGAGCTAAAACCACAGAAGCAACAAGGAAATCCTGGGGATGAGTCACTCAGACTTAGGAACCGCACCCAGCAGAGGAGGACTCGGGGTGCTGCAGGCACGCCACCTCCCCCGACAGCCCATTGTCACCCTATTACACCAGAGAATTCCTGCCACAAGCGCCCCATGTATCTTCTGTTCTACTAGAACTGCTCCAAGAACTTTATTGCTCTATAGCCCTATCAGTGGGGGTGCAATACAGGGTGCACCGACTGCAGTGTGCCAGTGGGGGCCCAGGGTCAGAAACACTATCTTTTCTCCTTAGGGAGAGCACCCAGACGGTGAGTGAGGACATCCAAAAGGCCATACATGCTCCTCTGGGTAATATGCAAATAAGGGAGATGGAATAATACCTCCACAGCGCCACCTATTGGAAGGCAGCATTCCAAAGTTAGACTCTTCATACAAGCCTTGTAACAATGACTGGGAAATAAAAGCAAAGTCAAACTCCATGCACAGACAGCTGTTTCAGGGTATTTGCCCTTCATCAGTAGTGGGGGCCCACAACCTCTCCTGCAACATAAAGGGACACTTGCCCTTTAAGTGGGAGGAGCAAAGCTGATGTAACTTTATAAGTATGAAGATTAGGCTCAGGAATGCAAATGTTTACATGTGTGACCCATAAGAAGTCAGTGGTCATCGCGGCAAGATTGTTAGCTTCATGCAACATTAACAAATTCCATTGCACCAAAGTTGCAGCTGCACTACATAATGTACCTGACCTAATGCATGCCCAAGGGTCGGACATTTCTGCAACTGCCAAGATAACTATATAACACGGGATTATACACTTAGCCCCAGGGCCATCACGCTATAACCTAATATTTCCATTCATCACTGCTTTAGGCGAATCTTCACAGAAGGTTCCAGAACAGATTTAAATTATGTACTGTCTGTTGTCATAGTAATAGCGCAATGCGAGGAAAGATTTTCCACTTGTCGCTGCGTGTAAAGCTGAGACGATCGGATTTGTCATACATGAGGTTGATCCACCTTAGATTCCAGAATGCATCGAGTCAACGGTCTTCAGAAAACACAATGTTACTACTTTCTACTCTGCGCTCCTCTCGCTGCGCCTCACAATGCAGAGCGCAACATGTAAGATTACAGCAAGTACACGTAAGTATAACTAACCTAACACTGCAGTCCATGTCAGAGACAAAGGATTAAGGGCCTGAAGAGATTGGCGCATGTACTAATACACTCACCACTAGAGAGCATATTAGTTCTACTGCGCCTGAGTTTGAATAAAAAAAGTGAGCTATAGGCCCTGCCCTATCTTTCTTAAACATAGGAAAACTACATGTGAGAAAGATAGAGCAAGTCCTATCTTTTCTTCTTCATAAGGGCGCCTACCCACTGGCGTTGCCGATTTTCGTGCGTGAAAAACAGCGTTTTTCGCGCGTTTTCCACGCCTTTTTCGTTAATTTCCATTGACAATCATGGGTGCATTAAGAGAAAAATAAGGAGACATATGCAACTGACAGTTCCTATGTGAAAAATTGCAACGAAACGAAAAAAAAACCCCAAATGGACAAGAACACATTCTATGCTAATTGCTCTTCAGAAAAAACGCAAAACGCAATTTAGCATCGCAGGAAAAAAAAATCGCCAGTGGGTAGGCACCCTAATACTAAAGCGTGAGAATTGGGATAGTGGAAATGAAACCATTGAAATCAATGCCTTTGTTTCGTCCCCTTCGGCAGGATTCAAATGCCATTATAAGCCTATCAGGGGCCAAAACTACAAGTAGAGCCAACACATACAGCATACTTAGAAATATAGGTAATTACTAAAAACGCTTTAACCGAAGCAAGAATCACAGTTGAAAAATTCTAAGCTATCACCCCCTAAATACAAGAACATAACTACTGTAATACTGCCCCCTATGTACAAGAATATAACTACTATAAAACTGCCCCCTATGTACAAGAATATAACTACTACAATACTGCCCCCTATGTACAAGAATATAACTACTATAATACTGCCTCCTATATACAAGAATATAACTACTATAATACTGCCCCCTATGTACAAAAATATAACTACGATAATACTGCCCCCTATGTACAAGAATATAACTACTATAATACTGCCCCCTATGCACAAGAATATAACTACTATAATACTGCCCCTATGTACAAGAATATAACTACTACAATACTGCCCCCTATGTACAAGAATATAACTACTATAATACTGCCCCCTATGTACAAGAATATAACTACTATAATACTGGCCCCTATGTACAAGAATATAACTACTATAATACTGCCCCCTATGTACAATAACATAACTACTATAATACTGCCTCCTATGTACAAGAATATAACTACTATAATACTGCCCCCTATGTACAAGAATATAACTACTATAATATTGCCCCCTATGTACAAGAATATAACTACTATAATGCTGCCTCCTATGTACAAGAAGGTAACTACTATAATACTGCCCCTATGTACAAGAAGGTAACTACTATAATACTGCCCCTATGTACAAGAATATGACAACTATAATACTGCCCCCTATGTACGAGAATATAACTACTATAATACTGCCCCCTATGTATAAGAATATAACTACTATAATACTGCCCCCTATGTACAAGAATATAACTGCTATAATACTGCTCCTATATACAAGAATATAACTGCTATAATACTGCCCCCTATGTACAAGAATATAACTACTATAATACTGCCCCCTATGTACAAGAATATAACTACTATAATACTGCCTCCTATATACAAGAATATAACTGCTATAATACTGCCTCCTATGTACAAGAATATAACTACACTAATACTGCTCCTATATACAAGAATATAACTACTATAATACTGCTCCTATGTACAAGAAGGTAACTACTATAATACTGCCCCTATGTACAAGAATATAACTACTATGATACTGCCCCCTATGTACAAGAATATAACTACTATAATACTGCTCCTATGTACAAGAATGTAACTACTATAATATTGCCCCTATGTACAAGAATATAACTACTATAATACTCCTATATACAAGAATGTAAATACTATAATACTGCCCCCTATGTACAAGAATATAACTACTATAATACTGCCTCCTATGCACAAGAATATAATTACTATAATACTGCCCCTATGTACAAGAATATAACTGCTATAATACTGCCTCCTATGCACAAGAATATAATTACTATAATACTGCCTCCTATGTACAAAAATGTAACTACTATAATACTGCCCCCTATGTACAAGAATATAACTACTATAATACTGCCCCCTATGTACAAGAATATAACTACTATAATACTCCTATGTACAAGAAAGTAAATACTATAATACTGCCCATATGTACAAGAATATAACTGCTATAATACTGCCTCCTATGCACAAGAATATAATTACTATAATACTGCTCCTATGTACAAAAATGTAACTACTATAATACCGCCCCCCATGTACAAGAATATAACTACTATAATACTGCCCCCTATGTATAAAAATATAACTACTATAATACTGCCTCCTATGTACAAGAATATAACTGCTATAATACTGCCTCCTATGTACAGGAATATAACTACTATAATACTGCTGCTATATACAAGAATATAACTACTATAATATTGCCCCCTGTGTATAAGAATATAACTACTATAATACTACCCCCTATGTACAAGAATATAACTACTATAATACTGCCCCCTATGTACAAGAATATAAATGCTATAATACTGCTCCTATGTACAAGAATATAACTACTATAATACTGCGTCCTATGTACAAGAATATAAATACTATAATACTGTCCCCTATGTACAAGAATATAACTACTATATTACTGCCCCCTATCTACAAGAATATAACTACTATAATACTGCCTCCTATGTACAAGAATATAACTACTATAATACTGCCCCCTATGTACAAGAATATAAATGCTATAATACTGCTCCTATGTACAAGAATATAACTACTATAATACGGCGTCCTATGTACAACAATATAAATACTATAATACTGCCCCCTATGTACAAGAATATAACTACTATATTACTGCCCCCTATCTACAAGAATATAACTACTATAATACTGCCTCCTATGTACAAGAATATAACTACTATAATACTGCTCCTATGTACAAGAATATAACTACTATAATACTGCCTCCTATATACAAGAATATAGCTACTATAATACTGCCCCCTATGTACAAGAATATAGCTGCTATAATACTGCCCCCTATATACAAGAATATAACTACTATAATACTGCCCCCTATGTACCAGAATATAACTACTATTATACTGCCCCCTATATACAAGAATATAGCAACTATAATACTGCCCCCTATGTACCAGAATATAACTACTATAATACTGCCTCCTATGTACAGGAATATAACTACTATAATACTGCCCACTATGTACAAGAATATAACTACTATAATACTGCCCCTATGTACAACAATATAACTACTATAATACTGCCCCCTATGTACAAGAATATAACTACTATAATACTGCCTCCTATGTACCAGAATATAACTGCTATAATACTACCTCCTATGTACAAGAATATAACTACTATAATACTGCCCCCTATGTACAAGAATATAACTACTATAATACTGCCTCCTATGTACCAGAATATAACTGCTATAATACTACCTCCTATGTACAAGAATATAACTACTATAATACTGCCCCCTATGTACAAGAATATAACTACTATAATACTGCCCACTATGTACAAGAATATAACTACTATAATACTGCCCCCTATGTACAGGAATATAACTACTATAATACTGCCTCCTATGTACAAGAATATATCTACTATAATACTGCTCCCTATGTACAAGAATACAACTACTATAATACTGCCCCCTATGTACAAGAATATAACTACTATAATACTGCCCCCTATGTACAAGAATATTACTACTATAATACTGCCCCCTATGTACAAGAATATAACTACTATAATACTGCTTCCAATATACAAGAATATATCTACTATAATACTGCCCCCTATGTACAATAATATAACTACTATAATACTGCCCCCCTATGTACAAGAATATAACTACTATAATACTGCCCCCCTATGTACAAGAATATAACTACTATAATAGTGCTCCTATGTACAAGAATATAACTACTATAATACTGCCTCCTATGTACAAGAATATAACTACTATAATACTGCCCCCTATGTGCAAGAATATAACTACTATAATACTACCCCCTATGTACAAGAATATAACTACTATAATACTGACCCCTATGTACAAGAATATAACTACTATAATACTGCCCCTATGTACAATAATATAACTACTATAATACTGATCCCTATGTACAAGAATATAACTACTATAATACTGTCCCCATGTACAAGAATATAACCACTATAATACTGTCCCCTATATACAAGAATATAGCTACTATAATACTGCCCCCTATATACAAGAATATAACTACTATAATACTGCCTCCTATGTACAAGAATATAACTACTATAATACTGCCCCCTATGTACAAGAATATAACTACTATAATACTGCCTCCTATGTACAAGAATATAACTACTATAATACTGCCCCCTATGTACAAGAATATAACTACTATAATACTGCCCCCTATGTACAAGAATATACTATAATACTGCTCCTAGCTGATATGTTGTGTGTTGTTGGTTCTCCTTATGTCTGTCGATAGCCCAGAGCGGGGCCACCCTGGACGTGGAAGCTCCCCAAGCAAGGCCCTGGCTTCCAAGCCTACACTGTAAGCGAAGTTTCTAGCTGGTTCAAGCAAGGATCCCAAAGAAAGAAAGATAGCACAGAATGGTGGTAGAAGTACAATGAAGGAAGATGGGTTTTTTTTGTTTTTTTTTAAGAGACAGTGTGCAGCAGCTCAGTTTTATCCTAATTGACCTTCACCCCAGAGTTATTCCAAATGTATCAAAAATAGAGAGTACTACAGCCAAGGAGGATTCTGGGTCTTGCAAGAATAACAGAGTATCGTCCGCATAAAATGTCACCCATTCTCCATATGCTCTTAGTCGGAATCCTGCGACTTCGGTTGATGCTCTGATTTGGATTGCTAGTGTAGTGGCCCAGCGGGTCCTACAGAACACTAGTAGCACACTTGTCCTGTCACACCTGTCTGCATGCTGTCCATGGATGCAGATGGTGATGTCTGTGGGAGAGACCCTGTGTCTCCCCTTCTTTCTTAAGCCTAGAGCTTAACACGGATGTCAGCTGGTCTCTCATTGGCTGACAGTCAGGTTTAATTTCACTAGTGCAGAGCCCCAAGGGCGGTAAACGAACGTACAAGTCCCTATGCAAGAGTGGGAGGAGTTCAGGAGTGCGGGAAGGAAAGAGAGGAGATAAAAGAGAGTGACAGTGAGCAGTTAGGCAGACTCAGCCAGGTGTGAATAAGCGTAAGGGGAGGTTGCAGTTCAGTTGTTGGAGAGGAAGAGTCAGTTCAGCATGTTTTTCACCCAAGGTAGAGTGAGGTGAACAACCCACTCCCCTGGCACCCCGCAGCAGAGTAAAAGAAGAACCTTTCTGAGGTCCATCTTCATCAAACAATGAGTTATAGCTACCTGGTGAAGTCAAAGCCAGGATTAGCATTACAGCCACTTGTCCCTCTGCTTCATAAATCCTTTAGTCACACCTAACCCAATTGTTCATCCAAATTCACTAATGGGGAAATTGTCTAATTAAGCAATTTTCAGGAAAGGAAATGAGAGAACGTTGAAGTCAGAGTATCTTCAATTCAATACTGCTGTATCTTCTTGTTGTATTCATTTCAAATATGTGTTACAAAGAACTGTGTACTCAATTTGTTACTGCAAATTTCAAAGTTAGTAAATCTGCACACTGTAAGATTACTAAGATATACTGGACTCGTCTCCATTATTTCTGCGGCATATCATCCTGAGGGTCTAGTTAGAGTGTTGACGTCACGTGACAAGGACTAGGCCTCCGGCCATATGGACAGTAAGTTCATCGGGGTGTTACACTAGTGGTTCGATTGCAATCGGAAAAAGTGCTAGGGACAGAGGGCATCCCTGATGCATTCCTCTACCCAGGGAGAACTGCTTAGATATATAGGTGTTTGTGCGTATTTGAGCAACCTGGAGATAGTATAGTGTTTGCACTCATTTAATGAAGCTGCCCCAAAACTGAACTGTGTCATCACCTCCCACAAATATCTCCATTCCACTGAATCAAAGGCCTTAGCTTGGTCAATGAAAACCAGAGTACGCTTTCCCCAGTTGCAGTGCGATAGTGCAAGGTTAGTGGTCACACTCTTGCCTGCCATTAATCCTGAGTGATCAGTGTGTATGATGTGGATAAGGGCCCTATTAATGCGTAATGACAGTACTTTTGCTAGAATTTTAATATCATTGTTAAGGAGGGAGATGGGTCGGTATGAGCCACAGTCACTTGGGTCCTTACCGGGTTTGAAGATTAAAACTATCGGGGCCTCACGTATGGTTGCCGGTAAGATCCCTTCCCAAAGGGTATTATTATATAACGTGAGACGTTTTAGGGCAATGAACTCCGTGTTTTTTTTTTGTACCACTCTGTAGGGAATCCGTCCTGACCCGGGGATTTTCTATTTGGGAAGGATTGGATAGCTTCTACTACCTCCTCTAGTGCTACGTTCCCATCTAGCATTGTCACGCTACTCTGGGGCAATGTCGGGAATGCATTAGTGTTGGGGTAAGTGCTTAGGTCTTCCCCAGGGCAATTGAGTTTAGACGTATAGAAGGTGGTGTAGAATTTAGTAGACATATTATTAATAAGCTCAGGGTCAGTGACCATAGCTCCAGACACATCCCGGCCCCCCCCCCCCCCCTCAAATTTAGAACTAGCTGAAGTGGTGAGTGATCGGAGACACCTCAGGGCAATTAAGAGACATCACACACCAAGGGAAGACATTCCGGGGACCTGAACCACAGATCTATTCTGGAAAATGAGCCATGCGACACCGAGTGGCAAGAGTATACAGTATCATGCGGGTGTCTCAAACGCCACACGTCTTCCAGCAGGTAGGAGAAGGCCCATGTCGGTAGTTGGGTTCCCACCGAGGTCGTCTGGCGAGGACGATCCTGTACTGGGTAAATCAGTTAAAATCTCCCATTAGCATTAATGGGGCTGCATCCAAGAGCACCACTCTAGCCATGATGTCATGCAACACTTGAGTATCAGCTGGGGGAGGCAGATAAACATTAACTATGGCCACTAAAGGAGCCCTGCAGTATAAGGCCTTAGTCAGACGGGCGTTTTTTGCCGCGATTTGCGGATCGCATGACGGATGCGCATCCGCAAATCGCGTGACCGGTGCGCGCAAGTCGCCCGCAAATCGCCCGAAAATCTGCTCCTAGCCGCGTTTCATTAGAAACGGGCCGGAGCTGTCCAGCGCATTGCATTCAATGGAGACGGCAATACAGCCGTCTCCATTGAAAGCAATGCGCTGCGGGCGAGCCCGGGATGAATTGTCGGTAAGGGCTTAAATATATAAGCCCTTACCTGCAATCCATCCTAAAATGTGTTAAAATAAAAAAAAATTGCATTCTCACCTTCTGCCTGCAGCTCCGGGCAGCCGTCCTGCAGTGGGTGTGAAGGGGGTGTGAGTCAGACCTGCCCCCTGATTGGCTCAGCGCTGAGCCAATCAGAGGCATGCCTCACTCACACCCATTCATGAATTCATGAATGGATGTGAGTCAGACCTGCCCCTGATTGGCTCAGCGCTGAGAGGCAGCAGTCACTCACCCATTCATGAATTCATGAATGGGTGTGTGAGTGAAACCGGCCTCTGATTGGTCAGGCTGTGACCAATCAGAGCAGATCATTCAGCAGGCGGGGATTTTAAAGCCCCGCCGGCTGAATAGTGCCGAGAAGCAGTTCAGGAGAACTGACAGCGGCCGCGGCTGGACTCCGGCTGCAGCGGAAAGGTGAGTATACAATTTTTTTTTTATTTTAACACATTTTAGCATGAATTGCAGGGAAGGGTTTATATATTTAACCCCTTCCCGACAATTAACCCCGCGCACGCCGGCAGCCCATTGCTTTCAATGGAGCGGCTGTATTGCCGCTCCATTGAATTCAATGGGCAAACATCGTTCTTCTCTGCCACAGCTGTTACAGCTGTGGCAGAGAAGAATGATTTGTCTTCTATATGTTCTCAATGGGGTCGGCGCTGCTGCCGCCGGCCCCATTGAGCGCATATACAGAAGCGAACAGGAATCGCAGATCGCAGATAGGTGCGATCTGCGATTTTTTGTTCTATAATTTTTCGGACGAGCGCATAAAAAGCGCTCATGTGTCCGATACCATTGCGAAGCAATGGTTTTAAAAAATCGCCGGACGCATGCGCATGCGCAAATCGCGGCAAAAAACGCCCGTCTGACTAAGCCCTAAGGAAGCGGCCATTAGGGTCAATATGTAATCTTTCAAAGGTAAATGGTTTGGATTTAGCCACCAGAATTGTCACACTGTAGCATAATTAGAGTATGTGGCTGGTAGGCTGAGCTGACAGATGCGCGTTTAAGTGACAAAGAAGGAAGATGTTTAATTGGAAATGACAAAGGCAAAAGTAGCAGCAAGTGCATCAAAGAAGAGTGATAGGAGGCAACCTGCAACATTATTGGCTGTCACCGTATTTTTCTATAAGACGCACCCCCGTTTTAGAGGCAGAAATGTTCAAAAAATATTTTGAACGCACCCAGGAACAGTGCAGGGAATAGGATGAGTAAATGATTTGTTTGCAGCAGGTGCCCCAGCGATGAAACCGAGCACCTCTCATGCAGCAGGTGCTCCAGCGGTAAGGCCGAAGACATCTAATGCAGTAGGTGCCCCGGCGATGAGGCTAAGCACCTCTCATGCAGCAGGTGCCCTAGCGGTGAGGTCAAGCACATCTCATGCAGCAGATGCCCCGGCGATGAGGCCGAGCACCTCTCATGCAGCAGGTGCCCCAGCAGTGAGGCAGAACACATCTCCTGCAGCAGGTGCCCCGGCGATGAGGCCGAGCACCTCTCATGCAGCAGGTGCCCCGGCGATGAGGCCGAGCACCTCTCATGCAGCAGATGCCCCAGCGATGAGGCCGAGCACCTCTCATGCAGCAGGTGCCCCGGCGATGACGCCAAGAACCTCTCATGCAGCAGGTGCCCCGGCGATGAGGCCAAACACATTTCATGCAGCAGGTGCCCCGGCAATGAGGCCGAGCACCTCTCATGCAGCAGGTGCCCCGGCGATGAGGCTGAGCACCTCTCATGCAGCAGGTGCCCCGGCGATGAGGCCGAGCACCTCTCATGCAGCAGGTGCCCCGGCGATGAGGCCGAGCACCTCTCATGCAGCAGGTGCCCCGGCGATGAGGCCGAGCACCTCTCATGCAGCAGGTGCCCCGGCGATGAGGCTGAGCACCTCTCATGCAGCAGGTGCCCTGGCGATGAGGCTGAGCACCTCTCATGCAGCAAATGTGCAGCGGACTACTCCAGCACACAGACAGCGGAGGACTTCTCTGGAAAGAGAGACTTAGCAGGAGAACCTCCAGCAGAATGGCGCACCCAGGCCGCACTAGATTACAGTCTGGCAGTAGAAATGCTGACTGTATCTATAAGCTGAATCCAGCAAGCGAGATCCTCTATGTGCGGAAACTTCACTCTGTTGGCCTGGAACTCTCCACTGCGGTCGGGGAGATGGACCATATCCTGGACAGGATGGGACCGCTGGCTGAGACCTACAGGAACAAGGAACGATCTATGGACCAACAACTGAGCTTTGAATCACCGGCCGGGTCCTCAGAAGCTCCATCACAGTCACTTTCCTCCATAGAAGACCCCCAACAGGTGACAAGACCCTTATTACAGCCTATAAGCTTCTCATTCCATGGAGGAGGAATATACAAGCGTGACAATATAAAGCAAACAGCCACAGAAGCCTACAGCTACCCCTGAGCAGGAGTACGGACCTCAGGAACTAACAGAGAACAGAGGTACCACAAGTCCCAGAGGGCACGGCTGAGCAGCAGGACCGTGGACATGTATCCAGGTCTCAGGACAACAAGGAAACACAGCAGAGCTCTACTGTGGGGCACCGACTGGGGATAGTCAACCTGATGTACCTGCAGGGGGCGCACAGTCCATGTGGGACACAGAACTGTCTGATAATGACCTGGAGGTGGACGGGCCTGAGGACGTTCTACAGAATGATGTTCATGATTCCCCCCTCTACCTGCACAAGGTGTGACGATTCCCCCTTCAGCAGATGCTCAGCCTGTAAATCAAGGTGGTAAGACCCAGCGGGACCCTCCTACGAATGTCAGATGCTGACAAAGAGGGGGCCTGGAGCCTCATGTGGTGCAGAGTGTAAGCTCTCACCTACAACCTGAAGGTTGCGAGTTCAATCCCCGCAGGGTTCAGGTAGCTGGCTCAAGGTTGACTCAGCCTTCCATCCTTCCAAGGTTGGTAAAATGAGAACCCAGCTTCATGGGGGGTAATAAGAATAAGTTGGCAGCATAAAAATAACAAGATTTATTTTATTTAATGTCAGGGGCCATACTGCCAAGACTAGAGGTCCAGCAGGGACGTGGAGGTTGTCAATCGGGGCCAGCAGACAGAGGTGGCATCTATATCACCATCTGTATCTGAGGAGTGTCAGTATGAACAGAGCAAGAGGAGGAAAGACAAGTCGTCCCGTAAGCCTGAGGGTGAGTACAGCAACCAAAGGACCAAGGAAACCGTCAGTAGTGACTCCGGAGTTATGGGGTTATGTAGATATGACATCCTATCAGAGTCAGATGGGGATTAAGCTAAAAAGAATAGGGAGGGAGTGTGACGGGGACACGGAGGACCAACCCCATTGAAGAGGAGACCCTGTCATGTAGAGTCCGACATGGATACAGGTGGTGCGCCGAGCGGTCAGATGCTGATATGTGATGGTGGCCGCCATTTTTCTACTCTTGTATTGCATTCTATTGGCGGGGTTCACATTAAAAGGGAGATCAAGCAATGTAGATAGTGTAAAAGCCAGGAGGACGAGACAAGCCATTAATGACCATCTCAGATATCCGGATGCTGAGGTCATCTTCCTCCAGGAGACCCGTCTAATGTCATTGGGGATTATACGTGAGGCTGAGAGAGAATGGCGGTCTGGTCCTTCTTTCTGGTCGCTGGCTGTGAAGTCTTATGCCGGAGCAGCAATACTGTTTAACACCAATAATGTGAAGGTCCATAGGTTAACGGAGGTGACTATGAGAAGATGCTTGGTTCTGGAAGTCACCATCCATGGTAGACGACTCCGGCTCATTAACATCTATGGCCCACAGACAGTGACAGACAGAATTCAGTTGTTTGAGGAGGTGAAGCAATATCTCTTTACCTTGGTACCTGTGGGGATGGCTGAGGATTCCAATGTTGCCAGGACATCAGCTGACAGATCCTCAGGGCGAGTGTCGTGTTCACACGTGGAGGGGGGTGGTGGGGTCGGAGGCCGCAGTTCACATATTCCTGTGCTGACAGAAGAAGTAGGATAGATTTTGCCTTTGTGAATCCTACTGAAACAGTTAGCGGGATAGGTGAGACAACCGTCCCTTACTGAGACCACAAGGCTTTGGGATTCTGCTTGGGAGTCACTGGGCGTCCTGATGGTCGGGGATTATGGAAAGTTAATTCCAGTCTCTTGGATGATGTTCATGTTCAGAATATGGTTCACTCTCTTATTCAGAACCAACTAGAGAGGGTGGACCTTTATGACAACATGGCTGACTGGTGGAGGACGTCAAAGAGGAGATCAGATCCCTATTAAGGAGACTGTCAGTAAAGAAAGGGAAGAGTAAGTATAGCCAGCATCTCAAGCTGCGTAAAGAATTAGTCGCTCTAGTCGGCAGGTGGGGATGACCAACAAATATTGACCGACTGAAATCTGAGATAAAGCCGTATCCGTACAACCGGTATACATCCCTGGTTCCTGAATGGTATTATGGGTCCTTAGGGGCATTAGATCCCTTTGAGAACTGCCAGGAGCGAGTGGCAAACAGGTTGGTTGCAGGTCTCAGTGACTCCCAGGGCATTTTCCAGAAATCTCAGGAGGGCATCCTGGGTGCGGTGAGATCTTACTAGGCGGACTTATTTCAGAGGAAGGTTTGGGATAAGGAGAAGATGACTCAATTCTTGGAGAACTCCAACCCCCGATACTAATGGTCTGGGCTTTTTACCTTAACAGTGGAGGAGGTTAAGGAGGCTATTGATAACACTAGGCAACAAATATTAACCTGTTTTCTGTTTCTGGTTTGCAAATAGGTCGACCCACCTAATTTTGAGGTGCTGAATTCAGTGGAAGAATCAGATTCTATCCATCTCGTCACATTTCAGAGATACACAGCACTAAGGCCTCCTTCCCACGAACGGATTTCCGCTGCGTAATTTGCGGCGAAAATCCGCTGCGTTGCCCGCTGCTATTAGGTTCTATTGAACCTAATAGCACAATGCTCACGCCATGAAATCTCCCGTCCTCACCCGCGGCATGCTCTAGTTGCCGCGGGTGTACGCGCTGACGGCTTCCATTGCAGTCAATGGAAGCCGTCCATTCACGCTATCTCCCGCTGTAACACAGCGGAAGATAGCGTGAAAACGCTTTCCCGCCTACCGCCGCCGCGTCATATGACGCGGCCGGCGCGTCACATGACACGGCTGGCCGCGTCATGCGATGCGGTGGGCGTGTCATGTGACGCGGCGGTGGGCGGGGAAGCGTCATGCGGGAGCGAAGACTCCGGATCCGCTGGTAAGTATGGGGTCTCTGGGGGGCGCCGTGACGGGCTTCGCCGCGGAATATTCCGCGGCAGAGCCCGTCACGCTCGTGTGCAGCTGGCCTAATACAGAGACAATAATACAGTGTTGGTAAACATTGACTGGTTTCAAAAACAAAAGAAAGTAGACTCAGAATGTATTTGTGAATGTGAGACCAACAAAAGCTCTAAGATTTACATATTGCAACGTTGAAACGGATTTGGTTTGGCACAATGGGAGGATGAAGCTTTACTCTTCCATCACTGCAGGCACCCCCACATTGTCTGGGAAGAAATCAAGGTGTAAATGTAAAAAATGAATTCTTAGAAACCTTCCACACCCCATGTTCTTGTAGCCGTCCCACAGATCACTGAGGATATGTAGCCATTGTCTATTCTGTGCCCCAAACAGCCATGCACAATCGCTTTAAAAGAGGACCAAGCGGCTAATTCGGGATTTGTGAGTTAAGTATTAAGGGTTGGATCGTTCAGTAATTTTCTGCCATCTTCTTGCTTTCTGTTGCTTAATTTGGGAAACATGTTTCAAATGATTGAATGCCTGACCTTCTTTATCAAGAACCTTTACGAAGTACTTCATCAGGCCCAACTTGATATGAAGTGAAGGCAAAGTGATTTTACTCGGCTCAACTAATGGAGTATTCTCCATGCCTCCAGTATCAGAGCCATGCTTTCATACATTTCTCTCATGTCCACAGCATAGGCCAAAGGCCGTGCCGGGAGTTTATTGTCATTATGCAGTAGCACGGCTTTTAAGCTGCTTGTACTGGAATCAATCAATAGTCACCACCCCTGTGGGTTATACTGAATACCTGACTCCAACATCAAACCATTCACATGTATATACACACACACACACACACACATAGGATTCTGCACTTCAAAATATTCAGTATCTTTGCCTTGCTGTGTTCCCCCTCGCTCCACCTCCTGCCCCTGTCTCTTCTGTATCGCTCCACCTCCTGCCCCTGTCTCTTCTGTATCGCTCCACCTCCTGCCCCTGTCTCTTCTGTATCGCTCCACCTCCTGCCCCTGTCTCTTCTGTATCGCTCCACCTCCTGCCCCTGTCTCTTCTGTATCGCTCCACCTCCTGCCCCTGTCTCTTCTGTATCGCTCCACCTCCTGCCCCTGTCTCTTCTCTATCGCTCCACCTCCTGCCCCTGTCTCTTCTCTATCGCTCCACCTCCAGTCCCTGTCTCTTCTCTATCGCTCCACCTCCTGCCCCTGTCTCTTCTCTATCGCTCCACCTCCTGCCCCTGTCTCTTCTCTATCGCTCCACCTCCTGCCCCTGTCTCTTCTCTATCGCTCCACCTCCTGCCCCTGTCTCTTCTCTATCGCTCCACCTCCTGCCCCTGTCTCTTCTCTATCGCTCCACCTCCTGCCCCTGTCTCTTCTCTATCGCTCCACCTCCTGCCCCTGTCTCTTCTCTATCGCTCCACCTCCTGCCCCTGTCTCTTCTCTATCGCTCCACCTCCTGCCCCTGTCTCTTCTGTATCACTCCACCCCCTTTGTTTCCAAATAATTGAATACCACATAGAACTCTTGTAATTTCTGTAATTTTTGTTTGGCTTGTGTTCCCTATGTACTTTGAAAGCGCTGCAGAATAAATTGGTGCTATACAAATAAAGATTATTATAAACGACTACTTCTTGATCTACAAGTCGTCCCTTCAGCTTGTTTTAATCTAGAACCCAATAGCTCAGCTCCGTTTAGAAAGTTGTAAATCACGGCCCAAATCGTTTGGCTCCTTCTGTTCTATGAGCTGGGGGATCTGTGATGGGATTCAGGGTTGGACTCTTCTACCGGTCCGCATCTTCTGATTGGCTTCCTCTGATAGGTCCGATGCAGCGGTTTGCAGGTTTCGGGCAGGAGTAGGCACGCCTTCCCCATGAGGCGCGGGTCTCTGCACTGAGGACACATCTGGATATCGTGTTTTAGGTCTGGTCTTACTGGAACATCCTGCAATAATTGTGAGGCAAACATAACAATCGGCATGATTAGTCGTCTCCCAGCAGGCGGCATCGGCGCTTCCCATACATCCATGCTGTTAGCTGTGCAGGTAACGCCAGCAATGGAGGGGCAAAGCTTTTATCCTGATCCTGGAGAGCCCTAAATACAGTTTATAAGCCTTCTTAGCTGAAGCACTGATTGGCTTCCTTTGGGTTTTTGGAGTGAAGTTTCCACACACATAACACACGTTGTCTGGGTGGTTTACATGACGACGTTTACCAGTTGCCATAGTAATAACTATAACTCTGAGATGTCAGAATGTTTCACTCGCTCACACAGGAAACACAAAAAACACAGAAAAACACAAACTGAGGTAACGGAAACTCAAAACATACTGATCCGCTTAAGTAACAATGAAGAGAAGTGCTTCATGCAGGTTACAACATGCACTAAAAAGCAGTAACCCTATAGGCTAATGCCGGTACCCTTCCCGCACAACTTCATTGTTCTGCCATCTATTGACCATTTTTATAACTTCATCCACTGTGTGATACATCCAAATAAAAAGTTTAGCATAGTCACTGATTTAATTTTATATACATAATTCACCAGAAAAGGAGAGTACAAACACAAGCAACTTTTAAAAAATAGAAAAAAAACAAAATTACATAAAAACCTTACATGATACATTATTTACAAAGGCAAATTCGGATTCTACACCTACAAAACCATAAGAATTGATGTATCACGCACCAGAAACAAAAGTGCT
Organism: Eleutherodactylus coqui; assembly: GCA_035609135.1. NCBI lineage: Eukaryota > Metazoa > Chordata > Amphibia > Anura > Eleutherodactylidae > Eleutherodactylus > Eleutherodactylus coqui. The sequence continues at coordinate 310,937,568 of CM069407.1, forward strand.
GTTGAGTAGTCATCAGTTACACCTAAAGAAACTAAACTTTATATCGTGAGGCGGAGAGCTTTCCTCTGATCAACAGTTGGCAGGGTGACACTTTTGGGGATGAGGCAGGGGAGAGGCAGGGTTCCCTCTTGAATCCACTGCTGTATGTTTTTGCAATCCACCTGTTCCTGAGGTCCCTTCAGTAGTGTAATTTTTGGGGTGCTGGTCCACCACTGCCTGCCTCTGAGAGATGTTATCTATGTGGATGATTTCACGGTGGTGATATCTGGGCCTCAAGAGCTGCAGATGTTATCAGTTGCCATCAGAAGTTTCTCGGGAGCCTCAGGGTCTTTGGTCAGCCTTAAAAAAAGACAAGCTCTCTGGACATTGACTACTGATCCTGACTTTAAACTGCCACAGTTTGTGAAAACCTCCACCTATATTAAAAAACAAATATAAAAGCTATAATACTGCCCCCTATGTACAAGAATATATCTACTATAATACTGCCCCCTATGTACAAGAATATAACTACTGTAATACTACTCCTATGTACAGGAATATAACTACTATAATACTGCCCCCTATGTACAAGAATATAACTACTATAATACTGCCCCTATGTACAAGAATATAACTACTATAATACTGCCTTCTATGTACAAGAATATATCTACTATAATACTGCCCCCTATGTACAAGAATATACCTACTATAATACTACCCCCTATGTACAGGAATATAACTACTATAATACTGACCCCCATGTACAAGAATATAACTACTATAATACTGCACCTATGTACAAGAATATAACTACTATAATACTGCCCCCTATGTACAAGAATATAACTACTATAATACTGCACCTATGTACAAGAATATAACTACTATAATACTGCCCTCTATGTACAAGAATATAACTACTATAATAATGCACCTATGTACAAGAATATAACTACTATAATACTGCCCTCTATGTACAAGAATATAACTACTATAATACTGCCCCCCTATGTACAAGAATATAACTACTATAATACTGCCTCCTATATACAAGAATATAACTACTATAATACTGCCCTATGTATAAGAATATAACTACTATAATAATGCTCCTATGTACAAGAATATAACTACTATAATACTGCCCCCTATGTACAAGAATATAACTACTATAATACTGCCCCCTATGTACAAGAGTATAACTACTATAATACTGCTCCCTATGTACAAGAATACAACTACTATAATACTGCCCTCTATGTACAAGAATATAACTACTATAATAATGCACCTATGTACAAGAATATAACTACTATAATACTGCCCTCTATGTACAAGAATATAACTACTATAATACTGCCCCCTATGTACAAGAATATAACTACTATAATACTGCCTCCTATATACAAGAATATAACTACTATAATACTGCCCTATGTATAAGAATATAACTACTATAATAATGCTCCCTATGTACAAGAATATAACTACTATAATACTGCTCCCTATGTACAAGAATATAACTACTATAATACTGCCTCCTATATACAAGAATATAACTACTATAATACTGCCCTATGTATAAGAATATAACTACTATAATAATGCTCCTATGTACAAGAATATAACTACTATAATACTGCCCTCTATGTACAAGAATATAACTACTATAATACTGCCCCCCTATGTACAAGAATATAACTACTATAATACTGCCTCCTATATACAAGAATATAACTACTATAATACTGCCCTATGTACAAGAATATAACTACTATAATACTGCCCTATGTATAAGAATATAACTACTATAATACTGCGCCCTATGTACAAGAATATAACTACTATAATACTGCCTCCTATGCACAAGAATAAAAGTATTATAATACTGCCTCCTATGTACAAGAATATAACCACTATAATACTGCTCCTATGTACAAGAATATAACTACTATAATACTGCTCCTATGTACAAGAATATAACTACTATAATACTGCCCCCTATGTACAAGTATATAACTACTATAATACTGCCCCCTATGTACAAGAATATAACTACTATAATACTGCTCCCTATGTACAAGAATATAACCACTATAATACTGCCCCCTATGTACAAGAATATAACTACTATAATACTGCCCCCTATGTACAAGAATATACCTACTATAATACTGCGCCCTATGTACAAGAATATAACTACTATAATACTGCGCCCTATGTACAATAATATAACTACTATAATACTGCTCCCTATGTACAAGAATATAACTACTATAATACTGCCCCGTATGTACAAGAATATACCTACTATAATACTGCCCCCTATGTACAAGAATATAACTACTATAATACTGCTCTTATGCACAAGAATAAAAGTATTATAATACTGCCTCCTATGTACAATAATATAACTACTATAATACTGCTCCCTATGTACAAGAATATAACTACTATAATACTGCTCTTATGCACAAGAATAAAAGTATTATAATACTGCCTCCTATGTACAAGAATATAACCACTATAATTAGAGATGAGCGAACATACTCGGATAGGCACTACTCGTCCGAGTAATGTGCCTTATCCGAGTACCGCTGTGTTCGTGCTGAAAGATTCGGGGCGCTCCGCTGCTGACAGGTGAGTCGCAGCGGGGAGCGGGGCAGAGCGGTCGGGAGAGAAGGAGAGAAAGATCTCCCCTCCGTTCCTCCCCGCTCTCCCCTGCAGCTCCCCGCTCCGCAGCGCGTGCCGAATCTTTCAGCACGAGTACAGCGGTACTCGGATAAGGCACATTACTCGGACGAGTAGTGCCTATCCAAGTACGTTCGCTCATCTCTAACTATAATACTGCTCCTTATGTACAAGAATATAACTACTATAATACTGCCCCTATGTACAAGAATATAACTACTATAATACTGCCCCCTATGTACAAGAATATAACTACTATAATACTGCCCCCATATGGACAAGAATATAACTACTATAATACTGCCCCTATGTACAAGAATAAAAGTACTATAATACTGCCCCCATATGGACAAGAATATAACTACTATAATACTGCCTCCTATGTACAAGAATATAATTACTATAATAGTGCCTCATATGCACAAGAATATAACTACTATAATACTGCCCCCTATATACAAGAATATAACTACCATAATACTGCCTCCCATGAACAAGAGTATAACTACTATAATACTGCCCCCTGTGTACAAGAATATAACTACTACAATACTGCCTCCTATGTACAAAAATATAACTACTATAATACTGCCTCCTATATACAAGAATATAACTAATATAATACTGCTCCTATGTACAAGAATATAACTACTATAATACTGCCCCCTATGTACAAGAATATAACTACTATAATACTGCCTCCTATGTACAATAATAAAACTACTATAATACTGCCCCCTATGTACAAGAATATAACTACTATAATACTGCCCCCTATGTACAAGAATATAACTACTATAATACTGCCCCTATGTACAAGAATATGACTACTATAATACTGCCTTCTATGTACAAGAATATAACTACTATAATACTGCCTCCCTGTACAAGAATATAACTACTATAATACTGCCCCCTATGTACAAGAATATAACTACTATAATACTGCTCCCTATGTACAAGAATATAACTACTATAATACTGCCCTCAATGTACAAGAATATAACTACTATAATACTGCTCCCTATGTACAAGAATATAACTACTATAATACTGCCCCCTATGTACAAGAATATAACTTCTATAATACTGCCCCCTATGTACAAGAATATAACTACTATAATACTGCTCTTATGTACAAGAATATAACTACTATAATACTGCTCCCTATGTACAAGAATATAACTACTATAATACTGCTCCTATGTACAAGAATATAACTACTATAATACTGCCCTCAATGTACAAGAATATAACTACTATAATACTGCTCCCTATGTACAAGAATATAACTACTATAATACTGCCCCCTATGTACAAGAATATAACTTCTATAATACTGCCCCCTATGTATAAGAATATAACTACTATAATACTGCCCCCTATGTACAAGAATATAACTACTATAATACTGCCTCGTATGTACAAGAATATAACTACTATAATACTGCCTCCTATGTACAAGACTATAACTACTATAATACTGCCCCCTATGTACAAGAATATAACTACTACAATACTGCCTCCTATGTACAAAAATATAACTACTATAATACTGCCTCCTATATACAAGAATATAACTAATATAATACTGCTCCTATGTACAAGAATATAACTACTATAATACTGCCCCCTATGTACAAGAATATAACTACTATAATACTGCCTCCTATGTACAATAATAAAACTACTATAATACTGCCCCCTATGTACAAGAATATAACTACTATAATACTGCCCCCTATGTACAAGAATATAACTACTATAATACTGCCCCTATGTACAAGAATATAACTACTATAATACTGCCCCCTATGTACAAGAATATAACTACTATAATACTGCCTCCTATGTACAATAATAAAACTACTATAATACTGCCCCCTATGTACAAGAATATAACTACTATAATACTGCCCCCTATGTACAAGAATATAACTACTATAATACTGCCCCTATGTACAAGAATATGACTACTATAATACTGCCTTCTATGTACAAGAATATAACTACTATAATACTGCCTCCCTGTACAAGAATATAACTACTATAATACTGCTCTTATGTACAAGAATATAACTACTATAATACTGCTCCCTATGTACAAGAATATAACTACTATAATACTGCTCCTATGTACAAGAATATAACTACTATAATACTGCCCTCAATGTACAAGAATATAACTACTATAATACTGCTCCCTATGTACAAGAATATAACTACTATAATACTGCCCCTATGTACAAGAATATAACTTCTATAATACTGCCCCCTATGTACAAGAATATAACTTCTATAATACTGCCCCCTATGTATAAGAATATAACTACTATAATACTGCCCCCTATGTATAAGAATATAGCTACTATTATACTGCTACCCTCTGTACAAGAATATAACTACTCTTATACTGCCCCCTATGTACAAGAATATAACTACTATAATACTGCCCCCTATGTACAAGAATATAACTACTATAATACTGCCTCGTATGTACAAGAATATAACTACTATAATACTGCCTCCTATGTACAAGACTATAACTACTATAATACTGCCCCCTATGTACAAGAATATAACTACTATAATACTACCCCCCTATGTACAAGAATATAACTACTATAATACTACCCCCTATGTACAAGAATATAACTACTATAATACTGCCCCCTATGTACAAGAATATAACTACTATAATACTGCCCCCTATGTACAAGAATATAACTACTATAATACTGCTCCTATGTACAAGAATATAACTACTATAATACTGCTCCTATGTACAAGAATATAACTACTATAATACTGCCCCCTATGTACAAGAATATAGCTACTATAATACTGCCTCCTATGTACAAGAATATAACTACTATAATACTGCTCCTATGTACAAGAATATAACTACTATAATACTGCTCCTATGTACAAGAATATAACTACTATAATACTGCCCCCTATGTACAAGAATATAACTACTATAATACTACCCCCTATGTACAAAAATATAACTACTATAATACTGCCCCCTATGTACAAGAATATAACTACTATAATACTGCCCCTATGTACAAGAATATAACTACTATAATACTGCCCCTATGTACACGAATATAACTACTATAATTCTGCCCCCAATGTACAAGAATATAACTACTATAATACTGCCCCCTATGTACAAGAATATAACTACTATAATACTGCCTCTATGTACAAGAATATAACTACTATAATACTGCCCCCTATGTACAAGAATATAACTACTATAATACTGCCTCTATGTACAAGAATATAACTACTATAATACTGCCCCCTATGTACAAGAATATAACTACTATAATACTGCTCCTATGTACAAGAATATAACTACTATAATACTGCCTCTATGTACAAGAATATAACTACTATAATACTGCTGCCCGTGTACAAAAATATGCAATCAAACTTCCATGTGATATTATTATATTGTGTGTTCGCTCTTTTTCTCTCCTCACTATCTTGCTAGACATCCTCCTGCTGTGGCATTTCTCCCCCAGTATTGATGGTGGATCAATAAATGATCATAAATGATCTGTACATAATATTTCCTATTGCCTGTGTTCCCCCCCCCCCTGCACCTCCTGTACCACCCCCAACCCATCTGTGTCTAACCCAATGTACCTCACATTGTAATTGTTGTATTGTTTTGCATTTATCCAGGCCTGAAAGCGCTGCGGAATAAGTTGGCGCTATACAAATAAAGATTATTATTATTATTATTATTATTTGGGGGGCATTTTTTTAGGTCCGGCTCAGACTTTCCTATTTTTCATTATTATTATAATTCTGCTCTGTGAACGGGATGGAAAAGGTAAAAAAAGAAACTTCCAAGTAATTTTGGGTTGCAAGCTTCGCTCCCATCCGGCCCCACCTCTGGTTGCTGCCAGCGACTTTTCGCCAGAAGCTTTTCCTGCCATATGAGAAACAGCTGTTGTGAACAGGACACATCAGGCTGCTGGTGCCACGGCTGGCGGGAACCTCAAGGTGTAAAGTAGCTATTTGGCTCATCAAGTTGAAAGATTTTCCTGCTGCCTGAAGATGAGGCTTCACCTCCTAGGTCACAGTGGAATCAATAAATCTGCACAACTGGTAACTCACCTCCCTCAGTGGGATACTGGCCTCTGACTATGTCCTGTCCTGGTGTATCTCAGATGTCGGTGACCAAAAAAAACTCAGGGATGATACGCTTCTACACTGTGTACATTTGGGACTGGTCCTGAGTTCCATCCTATATTATACTGCAGAGCTGCACTCACTATTCTGCTGGTGGAGTCACTGTGTACGTACATTACTGATCCTGTATTATACTTCAGAGCTGCACTCTTGTACTCCCTATTCATATATATATATATATGCTTGTTCCTCCGCACTCCTGTACTGTATCAGCAGGTGGATGGCATAATCTGGCTGTAGTTCATGGGCTGATGGGAACTTCAGCACCTGCTTGTAGTGATGGGACGTCTCAGTAGCTAAACAAAGTGAGGCTGGAGCTGCACAAATAGCAGAGCCGTGTGTGCCCCCGCCGGGCGCTGTGTACTCTACGCATCGGGTTACACTGGGATTCTACTTCATGTTGCCATGTCATCATTCCTAACAGACGTGTGTGAAGGACAGATGGTAAGACCCAGTGCAAACGCCACCAGCTGACTGTTGATGACATCATATATGATGATGGGATGATGTCATACTGCATATAACCACTGTGTACATTATTGTACCTGTGGGTGTGGGGGCAAATATTACTGTGGCACCCAGAACCCAGAGGGTCCAACTAGGAGGAAATTCTACAGCTAAGCCCCACTCTGAAATACTTGCATCCCTATTGGTAATTCCAGAGAGTGCCCCCTATACAGTGTTAGACAGAAAATGTCCCTACAGAGCCTCAGAGTGCCCCCTGTACATTGCTAGACCTTGTCTCCTATAGATTGTCAGACAGAGAATGCCCCCTATACAGGATTAGACAGTGTCAGACAATGCATGCCCCAATACACAATTTCAAACAATGTTAAATCCGGATTCATGCGCTTCTTCAGGGACCAAGTCTCTGAAGATGGAAGCAGAGGAGAGATATCCCATAGCGATTGGAATCTGGATGTGAATGGAGTGAATTCCAAGATCTTAGAGAGAGAGAGAGAGCAATTCCCAATATTTCTGTATAGAGGAACCCACCGTACAGGTACCAGTTCACACTACAGGCTTTTCCTATGCGGCCGCCCAGAGTCAGGATCACCGCACAGAGGTACGCTACTGAGACGCACCCATGCGCCTGCATTGTGGGGTGTTATTGTTTAAGCCTTCACGTAAATAATTATCTACCGGAGTGTCTGTGGAGTGACCCCTACCCCCTTCCCCCTTCGGAGTGCTCCCAAACCAGGACCGGTGACATACAGATAACGTGGACTGTAGGGCTGTATTCATCCTGTGTATCCTCCCTACCTCTGAGCTGTAGCCTGCTAATGTGTTACAGTGAGTTGTACCTGCATTACCTGTTGTAAAAAGTTTATTGTCCAAGTAAGTTATACCGGGCCCTAACCGTTCCTGGGACCAGAGGTATTATACACAAGTCTCTGTGTTCATTTCTTCGCTGCATAGCATACCGGTGAGTGGGAACGGTGGCGTCACGAGTGATATCTACTACTACTCCCCTCATCCCGTTTATTGGCATTCCCTCTCCTAGGTGTGTTGAAGGTGGCTTACAATCCTGCTCTGGTCTTGGCTACATGTCATCCCTCAGGGACCAGAGCATGGTAAGAACCACCGTGACAAGACAGAACTTATCCCTCCCAGCTCTTCACGTTAATCAAGTGTCCGGGGTCACCTCTCTGGGGTGTTGCACGCTCAACCGGTCCTTTCACCCCCAGTACCCCTGCCGGCTGTGTTCTGCATGGGAGGAGGCAGTGCTTCCCACCGTGACTCTCGAGCCGCCTGTAAGGTGAAAGATGGCAGCACTACCCCCCTACAATATTATGGCTAGTATCCTAATATATAAAAGACAATGCAGATTGGCCACAACTCGCCTTTCACAAAAGTAGCACATTTTCCACAACAAAAACATGCTGCGGATTCTGCTGGGGATTCGCATCAAAATCTGCAACAAAATTCATGTCAGAATCTGCATGTAACGCGTGGCTGTAGACACTGATTTGGAGAGAATTTACACCCGATTGAAGATGTGAAACTCTCCTACTACAATATGAAAGGCGCAGTATTGGCAACGACTCGCTGCCGAGAACATTCCACCGCTGACGATGCCGAACCAAAATCTGCAGTCTTGCATGCGAAGTTGCTGTGGAACTCCAACGGATTTCAAGCTTAGCAAATCATCAAATCTGCATGCAAGAAATGCAAATTTGCGTTCGTACTTGTCAGTGGTGGAATTTTTGGCCACGTCTGAAAGCATCCTGACATGGATGGTGAAGCAGAAACCCGTGCGCTTAGTGGGAATGTCTGCTGCAGATTTGCATTGGTAACAGCTACAGATCCGGACGCGGATGGAGCCCGGAGCAATGTAATTCATCCGTCTCTAAATGATATTGGTTCCTGGGATAGCTGGGTGCCCATCATTATAGATGATCCTCATACTTCTGCTGCATCCTCACTCACAGCCTGTGCAGGATCTGGAATGGCGGCCATATTGGTGGTCACCCAACTTTCCCGGAATATTCAGTAATTTGACTCCAGGACTGAGATTTACTGGGGAGATGTCCATAAATTCATTGCTGCTCTTTGCTATTGTAAATCCGAGGCGAGTTGTCAGAACGGGGGATTTCTTCATCCGACCTCATATTCCAGATGAATGGAATGACTAGACAGATTCACGGTCGTACAGTGAGCGAACACGCCAGGAGGCGACAGAACTTGTGGTTATGGGATGTTCTCAGTCTTAAAATAACCCATCTCTTCACTGCAAACATGCAAGTCATTGGAGGATGATCCAGGGCCGTCACTGCGGCTGCTACAGACATAGAAGGAACTAATCCCAATGAGCTCATCCTCAGACAGACAAGATAGAGGCGGCCAGCATGTCAACACTTCCTGTCACATGCTGAGAGAAGAAGTGAACGAAGAAAAGGCCGGAGCTGGAGATCCCTCTAACCCGAGATCTATTGGACTCCCTGATATTCTGCTCATGAGATCTCTTGTCAGAAGTGGAACTTGAAGATCCTGGGCCCCGATGTTATATCTGTAACAGGGCCCCACAACTATGTGCCATTTACTGCTGTCTTCATATGTGGGCCACCTCCGGAACCAGAGCCCCAAAGTGTCTGCAACCTTTGCATCCCCTATTGCTATGCTGCTGGGCATTGTTATAAAGTACAGCAAAATGACTCCAAAGCACTACATGAGATGACATGATACTGGTAGATCGTCACCCATCTGTCCATGTCAATATGACACTTTCCTGCTCTGGGAAAGTTGAGTGCATTTAGGCAGATGGTTAAGTATATTTCCTGCCAAGTAGAGGTCATCCATATTGATTCCACCGCTTTTCACACCTGTACCAGAGGGGTCTTTGATCCTATTTGCTCCTTTTGGGGCCAGCAAGGAAGCCCTTTGTTGTAGTGATAACGAAATTGGCAATTTGCAGGAGTTTTCATTGTCCCCCTGCCCCTCTCATACACATCCTTCAGACTTGCTGACTGTGATTTCCCTCCACTGAGATGGTTCAAAGAAAAAATCATTAATGGAGATCATGGTGCACAAAAAAAGAGAAACAAAGTCAGCACTTCCCAACATGTTAAACTGCGGCTGTAAGTGAACAGTACAAGCAGAAAAAACATGACAACAGTACTCATGTGTTATCAGAAAAATACATCAGACTGTTGCCTGTCAGTCCCATACACCCTGTTACCATGACAATACACACCTGCCATACTGTGCACTGAACATTGCTCACCATCCACCAGCAGTTTGAAATGTTGATAGGTTCACACATGCCCGGCTCTGAGACAACTATATAAAGTGAGCAGTTGATCTCTCTATCAGCCCTGCTCTCCTACACTTCATTCACACCTCTCCCCTCCATCAGCCTCATTCTTCTCCATAAGTCCTTTTCTTCACTAAACCTTCTCCCCTACTGTACACCCGCAGCTCTTCCCCACACTTCCTTCCATTAGTTCTACTCTCCTCTACCATACTCAGCTCTTTCTGCCAGGTTTACTCCTTCCCACCAGGGCCGCTCCTTTCCTTTAGTCTTGCTCCTCTCTGCCCATCCTTTTTCTCCACACGTGCTTCTCCTGTTCACTTCACCAGTTTCTTTCCCTTACCCCAGCTTGGTTCCCTTCCAGCAGCCGCTGGCATCTCCAATGGCCCTACTTGTGTTCACCAGTCCTGCTGCTCTCTACCAGCAGAATGAACCAGTAGACTAGATGGTGTTTCCACAGCTTCGTGGGCTTAGGTGCATTTCTGTTCTTCTAAGCTCCAGTTCTCCTCTGTTCTAGCACTCATAGATTCCTGCTCTCCTCGGTTCCAGCTAGCCTGGATTTCTGTTCTCCTTAGTTATAGTTCTCCAGGATTTCTGTTCTCATTGGTTCCAGCTCGCCTGGACTTCTCTTTTTACACGGTAGCTATTCTTAGCATGTCCAGATGATTAACAAGGAATACACAGCATTTCTATCACAATAGTCAAGCAGTGGAATGTAGCACCTGTCAGTCATACAGAACCTGATGCGCCCCTCCTGGGTGTAACACAATGGTGGGTGTGAAGTGAACCAACCTCAGGCAGGATTCTAAGAACAGGACTTATGCATGGAGCTCGATCCTCCACCTATGGAGTACATGGGGCTCATCCTGTATAGATCTGGGTAATTTTTTTTTTTAAATAGCCCTCAGAATTACATCCATGTTTACCATCATTCAGACTTCCCCTTTAACCATTCAGAGTGTAAGGCCTTTGGGCAAGGTACTTGTTAATGAATGTTGTACCTGACCTCCTCCATCCTAGGTATTCCCATCCAATTCTACATCACCAAAGGTCTCCCTTTACGGGAGACATTACTAAGTATTATATGGTGGACTGTCACTTTAAGGCTTAGTAATGTTACACCTTGAGAACGAAGACCAGCGAATTAATGCTGCTAGAAAGATCTGCCCATCTGGGCATTGCCAGGGTTGTCAGAGTCCTATGATGGAGCTGCCATGCGTACAGAGATGACTTTGCTTTTTGCTGTAGTGACAAGCAGACCCGGCGTTCGTATTCTAAGCACGGCCTCTGCGCTGGTTGTCAGGTTTGATGTCAGCTTGTGCTCTTATCAGACATAATTGCTGCAAATGACAAAGATGTTTATCTGTAGGCAATGCTCTCTGTATAGTAACAGTGGCTTATATGGATGTCTTATTAGGCTTGCACTGACCCCAGCAGACGGCCCCTCACTAATAACACAAGTATAGACACATGCCCAGACACAGGGCCCGGCTCCGGCGCGGCTCTACTCCTGCTTCTCACCCAGCTCCACTAATCCCCACATCCTGGCTCATGCTATAATGATATAATTATATACACAAGAGATCTGGATCTGGCTTCCTCCTGTGAACCCCAAGACATGTCCTAGGGACCCTCTGCAAAGGAATGATTGGTCTATGTCTCTAGGAATCCCAGCTATGCACTGGACTATAAAGGCCCATTTACACACAACAATTATCACTCAAAAATTGTTCAAACTGCAGATGAGCGATAATCATTATGTGTAAACAGGCCATCGTGCACTTTTCATCTAAACAATGATTTTAAGGTGAACTTAAAATCCATTGTTCAGCCGCAGAGTGATAAAGTATCTCTCAACAGACCGCACACTGTGTTCTTAGCGGGAGCCAGGAGATTACATTGTATTCTGCCAACAGCCCATGCGAGAACAATGCAGCTGTGTGCAGGGCTAAGCCCACATGCTGGGCTCTGCAAACAGCTCCCAGAGGCTCTTTTACACACAAATGAAGATGATCAAGTGTTAATAGGCATTAGTGTTCATTAACACTTTATGCAAAACGATCATTAAAACTTTTAATCTTTTAATTGTTTGAAAGATTGTCTTTGTGTGTAAATGGGCCTTAAGTGGCTGTGAAAGTGAGAGGGTAATAGTAAAGATCCAGCAAAACACAAGAAATCAGCAGCATCCAATGAGCGGGCCCACACCCAGGAGATAGCGGGGTAGATTGAGGCTTTGTCAAGGGGCTCTACCATCTCCTCCCCTGGGGGTAGCACGGGATCTGTCCAAGTTACGGCTGGGGGAGTTTCACTGGGTAACCCTATACGTAGCTTACCCTAAAGTTCTGTCACTCCTGATGCCACCGTTCCTTCCTCTGCAATGATTCCAGATGGTAGAAAAATAAGTAGTCCACACACAGGGAAATGTTTAAAGCAAAGCCGGGAATGGTCGGCAGGGCTCCTTTACTTGAAAAATTATTTAAAGTCCAGAAACAGTATAAACACGCCAGCAGGGAAATAGTGCAGATCACAAAGTGTTCCTCCAGATTAATTGCATGAAGGCCTGGGTGAATTGGGCCTAGGGCAACCTGATATGTATCTCTCAGCCTCTTCCATTCTGGACCACACAGAGCAGACAATGTCTGTGTGGCTCTCTTGCAGAACAACACTCCACTCCTTTCTTCTTTTGCAAGCCCAGACTAGACTAACTTGCATATACCATGCAATCATATATATATTTCATGATCACATGACATACAACAAGATACATTTTTCATACATAACCCAGATGTTAACTCATTCAGTGCTGCAGAAGTGCAATACACATCAAATGCATGCAACATAGAAGACACTGACAACACATAGGCACGCGACACAAATGCATTCACACTTATGGAGGGGCCTCGTTAACTCTGGGCCACTACAAATCCACTAAGGCACTGAAGATCCAGCAAGACACAGGAGATCCACCAAAGACCTGAAAATCCAGCGAGACACAAGAGATCTGCCTAGTCCCAGAAGACATAGGAGCTCCTCCAAGCCTCAAGAGATCCAGCAAATTCCTGAAGTTTCACCATATTCCTGAAAATCCTTTTAGGCTTCGAAGACTCTTCATTTTTTAGAGGCTCCAGGTTACACTACTAGCAATGTTAATGCATAATCCACAGTGTTACATTATCCAAACTTTCCTGGAAAATAGAGTCTTTAGGGCACAAACTATTCAGCCCCATCCAGCCATCAGTCACTTACTGATACAGGTACCTACTGTGGCCAGCAGCTTCATCAATTATACAAGATGTTTGTGCATGCTCAACATGATAGCACCCGGCGGCAACATGATTCATATTCATCGCTAAGTCCTACAGTTTTGTTAGGTTTCAGCAAAGTGAAATATCAGATAAATTGTGTCATTACCGGAACAACCAGCAAATTCATAACATAAATGCCCTCTGGGGTCTGAGCAATTAGAAGTCCTGGTAGATGAACATTTAGTCCAAAGATGGAAACGAGGTCCCTCCCAGAAAGGGGATGCAAGCACTGAGTGCAGTAGACAATGGATGGTCCACCCATCAGGGGGACCAAGGACTTGAGGAGCACTCAGAAGATCATTGGGTCAACAAGAAGAAACTTAAGATGTTCACCAAGAGTCAACCATCTGTATTCTAGTTTTGAGTACTCAATGACACAACATATTCCGCTTAAGCAGTATTCAGAGTGTTGCACCAGCCTCTTGTATGACGATGCCCTGGTGCCTCCGGGAGTCTTTGCAACCACTAGGCCACTACACATTCCAACACTACAGCTGCGTGCATAGAGTGTGCATGACTCCTTACATCAGTCTCTCAGACTCTCTCAATCCCTGAGTGACCCCTCTGAGGGCTTCTAGCCTCAGAACCCCTCTCATTCTCTCACCTTCCTCACACTATGGTTTAGCAGGCTCCTCAGACTTCATTCACTCTTTAGGCTGCTCTCTCAGCCGCCCAGCATGCTCCTCAGTGGCTCTCTAGGCCTGGACAGCTCCGCTCAGACTCACAATAGGTCTCAGTGTCTGTCATATACTTACTGTGCACTCACTCACCAGAGGCACCAAAACCACACAGCTACTGTATATGGATGCACCTCAGCCCCACATACAGACGATATGGCGTAATGCTTCTAGCATTGGAAAATCCATCATCAAGTCAGCGTCGGACACCAGGTAATGCCTGATACCTTCTCCTCCACAAGACCATCATCAATATCTATAACTAGAGTGTGATGTAGGCCTAATTTTCTCGGACCACATTGCAATTTCCTGTGTGAACACAACCCAGTGCAGGGAGAAGGTGTCTGACAAGCTGACAGTAAGGCTGCATTCACATTGGCGTGCCATCACATGGCCTGCGATGTGTTTGACTGTCTCATTGAAAACAACGGGCGATGCATTCCGAGGAGCTTGAAAAAATACGACATGCAGCGATTTTTTTTTTACCTTGCAGCATCACTATGAAGGAAAACATCGCCTGTGCGTATGACTTCATTCAAGAGAATGGAGCTCACATACATGCGATTTAGCGGGTCTTGTCTCTTATAACCAGGACAGTAACAAGGGGGCGCTCTAATAACTATGTATAATATATCAGGGGTCAGTACAGAGATCTCTCCCATCATCTATTATACCAAGGACTGCAATAAGGGGGCGCTCTGATAACTATGTATAGATATATCAGGGGTCAGTACAGAGATCTCTCCCATCATCTATTATACCCAGGACTGTAACAAGGGAGCGCTCTAATAACTATATATAGATATATCAGGGGTCAGTACAGAGATCTCTCCCATTATCTATTATACCCAGGACTGTAAGAAGGGGGCGCTCTAATAACTATGTATAGATATATCAGGGGTCAGTACAGAGATCTCTCCCATCATCTATTATACCCAGGACTGTAACAAGGGGGCACTCTAATAACTATGTATAGATATATCAGGGGTCAGTACAGAGATCTCTCCCATCATCTATTATACCCAGGACTGTAACAGGGGGGCGACCTTATAACTATGTATAAATATATCAGTAGTCAGTACAGAGATCTCTTCCATCATCTGTTATACCCTGGACTGTAACAAGGGGGCGCTCTAATAACTATGTATAGATATATCAGGGGTCAGTACAGAGATCTCTCCCATCATCTATTATACCCAGGACTGTAAGAAGAGGGCGTTCTAATAACTATGTATAGATATATCAGGGGTCAGTACAAAGATCTCTCCCATCATCTATTATACCCAGGACTGTAATAAGGGGGCGCTCTAATAACTATGTATAGTATATCAGGGGTCAGTGCAGAGATCTCTCCCATCACATAGTATACCCAGGACTGTAACAAGGAAGCGCTCCAATAACTATGTAAAATATATCAGGGGTCAGTACAGAGATCTCTCCTTTCATCTATTATACCCAGGACTATAACAAGGGGGCGCTGTAATAACTATGTATAGATATATCAGGGGTCAGAACAGAGATGTCTCCCATCATCTATTATACCCAGGACTGTAACAAGGGGGCGCTCTAATAACTATGTATAGTATATCAGTGGTCAGTACAGAGATCTCTACCATCATCTATTATACCCAGTACTGTAAAAAGGGGGCGCTCTAATAACTATGTATAGATATATCAGGGGTCAGTACAGAGATCTCTCCCATCATCTATTATACCCAGGACTGTAACAAGGGGGCGCTCTTATAACTATGTATAGATATATCAGGGGTCAGTACAGAGATGTCTCCCATCATCTATTATACCCAGGACTGTAACAAGGGGGCGCTCTAATAACTATGTATAGATATATTGGGGGTCAGTACAGAGATCTCTCCCATCATCTATTATACCCAGGACTGTAACAAGGAAGCGCTCCAATAACTATGTATAATATATCAGGGGTCAGTACAGAGATCTCTGCCATCATCTATTATACCCAGGACAGTAACAAGGGGGCGCTCTAATAACTATGTATAGATATATCAGGGGTCAGTACAGAAATCTCTCCCATCATGTATTATACCCAGGACTGTAACAAGGGGGTGCTCTAATAACTATGTATAGATACATCAGGGGTCAGAACAGAGATCTCTCCCATCATCTATTATACCCAGGACTGTAACAAGGGGGTGCTCCAATAACTATGTATAGATATATTGGGGGTCAGTACAGAGATCTCTCCCATCATCTATTATACCCAGGACTGTAACAAGGAAGCGCTCTAATAACTATGTATAATATATCAGGGGTCAGTACAGAGATGTCTCCCATCATTTATTATACCCAGGACTGTAACAAGGGGGCGCTCTAATAACTATGTATAGATATTTCAGGGGTCAGTACAGAGATCTCTCCCATCATATATTATACCCAGGACTGTAACAAGGGGGTGCTCTAATAACTATGTATAGATATATCAGGGGTCAGTACAGAGATCTCTCCCATCATCTATTATACCCAGGACTGTAACAAGGAAGCGCTCTAATAACTATGTATAGATATATCAGGGGACAATACAGAGATCTCTGCCATCAGCTATTATACCCAGGACTGTAAGAAGGGGGCATTCTAATAACTATGTATAGATATATCAGGGGTCAGTACAGAGATCTCTCCCATCATCTATTATACCCAGGACTGTAACAAGGGGGCGCTCTAATAACTATGTATAGATATATCAGGGGTCAGTACAGAGATCTCTCCCATCATCTATTATACCCAGGACTGTAACAAGGGGGCGCTCTAATAACTATGTATAGATATATCAGGGGTCAGTACAGAGATCTCTCCCATCATCTATTATACCCAGGACTGTAACAAGGGGGCGCTCTAATAACTATGTATAGATATATTGGGGGTCAGTACAGAGATCTCTGCCATCAGCTATTATACCCAGGACTGTAAGAAGGGGGCGCTCTAATAACTATGTATAGATATATCAAGGTCAGTACAGTAATATCACTAATTACTTCTGAAGGTTCGGTGACCCCAGGATTATTCCGATTGCCAGATTGGTGTCAAGATGGAATTTTCCTCTCTTAACTGAGGAAGATTAGCTTCCACCTCATTGGGTTTTTTTTTGCCTTCCTCTGGATCAACATTGGGAGGTAATAGGCTGACCTGGATGGACGGAGGTCCTTGTTCGTCCGTCATATACATGTTGCTGGGTCATGTTAATGCAAAAATGACCTGAGCAGATGAATGCGGAGACAGTTGGCAGGTGAAGGGTGGCAGCAGTGACTGTGGGTTCTGCGATGCACAGAGTGTTGCTTTATGTGTTTGTGCTGATGTGTATATACTGTATATATGCACAGTTTATGTAGTATTTCTTGTATGCCCGTGATTTTGGGGAGGGCATCCTGCTATGCTGTCCTTGGGTAATGTGGCACCTTGCTCCGACTCCTGGATGCATGACGGAGAGCACCAAACTGTTGATGGAAAATAAAGCCTCCTTCTTCGCGGAGTTTCGGTTCCTGCTCGCTCCCCTGAGTCACACATCTCCAAAAATGTCCTATTTTGGTCATGTGGATTTACTTTGCATCTCGCAATCACAAAATAAATAAAAGCAAAAGAGGCGGCTGAGGACCAGGACGACGGGGAGCGCCGCTGCATTTAGGGTGCATTCATAGGGGAACGTTAACACGAAAGTCAGCAGGAAAAATTAACACCAACCGTTTTTGTCTGTGCGGTTTTGGGGACTTGCTCTGTATTTGAAAATCCTCTCTTATGTGTGGTTGGCCTTCAGAGCCCCTGACTGCAAGTGACGGCAGGGGAAACAACTTTATGGTTCCTATGACTTTCATGGTTATCCATAATATTAGCACTGTCTCTTTAAGAACATTATCACCAAACCGTCAAAAACACTGCACTGCATTAGTTTATTATGTGATTGTTAGTCTTATTACCTGAAGGCCGTTAGAGCAAGTACTGGAATCTGGGGAAATGGAAAGCATAATTCTTACTGGAAAAAAAATGACAAGCGGCGTTATATGAGTATCCGTTATAAAATTCAGCTCTTCTAAAATGAGGTGAGAACAGAACTCAGCGGACACAGAAAGTCTCACTACTACCTGCATGCAGTGCACTGGTGTCCTCAAAGTGCAGCAATGTGCCAAAAACTGCAACAACACAGAGATGGATGTGAACATACACAAAGTAATCAGCGATTAGTGGAATAATCGGTTCATATCAGTAGCAGACCAATTTCACAAAAATTATCGTGAATTAGGATGGCCGATTCCAACTCCCATTAAAGTCAATGGGAGTAACAATTGGATTCATGAATTTGCCCTTCCAAGGATGCAGCCTAAGGGCTTAGTCAGACGGGCGTTTTTTGCCGCGATTTGCGCATGCGCATGCGTCCGGCGATTTTTTAAAACCATTGCTTCGCAATGGTATCGGACACATGAGCGCTTTTTATGCGCTCGTCCGAAAAATTATAGAACAAAAAATCGCAGATCGCACCTATCTGCGATCTGCGATTCCTGTTCGCTTCTGTATATGCGCTCAATGGGGCCGGCGGCAGCAGCGCCGACCCCATTGAGAACATATAGAAGACAAATCATTCTTCTCTTCCACAGCTGTAACAGCTGTGGCAGAGAAGAACGATGTTTGCCCATTGAATTCAATGGAGCGGCAATACAGCCGCTCCATTGAAAGCAATGGGCTGCCGGCGTGCGCGGGGTTAATTGTCGGGAAGGGGTTAAATATATAAACCCTTCCCTGCAATTCATGCTAAAATGTGTTAAAATAAAAAAAAATTGTATACTCACCTTTCCGCTGCAGCCGGAGTCCAGCCGCGGCCGCTGTCAGTTCTCCTGAACTGCTTCTCG
Source organism: Eleutherodactylus coqui (assembly GCA_035609135.1). Taxonomy (NCBI): domain Eukaryota; kingdom Metazoa; phylum Chordata; class Amphibia; order Anura; family Eleutherodactylidae; genus Eleutherodactylus; species Eleutherodactylus coqui. Next base: position 310,957,060 of record CM069407.1, read on the forward strand.
GCACTATTCAGCCGGCGGGACTTTAAAATCCCCGCCTGCTGAATGATCTGCTCTGATTGGTCACAGCCTGACCAATCAGAGGCCGGTTTCACTCACACACCCATTCATGAATGGGTGAGTGACTGCTGCCTCTCAGCGCTGAGCCAATCAGGGGGCAGGTCTGACTCACACCCCCTTCACACCCACTGCAGGACGGCTGCCCGGAGCTGCAGGCAGAAGGTGAGAATGCAATTTTTTTTTATTTTAACACATTTTAGGATGCATTGCAGGGAAGGGCTTATATATTTAAGCCCTTCCCGACAATTCATCCCGGGCTCGCCCGCAGCGCATTGCTTTCAATGGAGACGGCTGTATTGCCGTCTCCATTGAATGCAATGCGCTGGACAGCTCCGGCCCGTTTCTAATGAAACGCGGCTAGGAGCAGATTTTCGGGCGATTTGCGGGCGACTTGCGCGCATCGGTCACGCGATTTGCGGATGCGCATCCGTCATGCGATCCGCAAATCGCGGCAAAAAACGCCCGTCTGACTAAGGCCTAAGCCCCAAACACTGTGCTGCTCCCAAAATTAGTCAAAACAGTGTAGGGAGGTGTGTGGGGCGTCGCTTATAGTGCATGGGTGTCACTGATAGCAAAACAAGGCTCACATAGGGTCTCCAGGATCAAAAATTGCGCTAAAGAAGACAGCAGGCGGGCTGCTTGATGTAAAAGTAATAAATTACAATTTAATGTAATAAATTGTACAAGAAGAAATTCTGTCAGGTGGACGGAACGCTGAAGCGCGGACCTTCTCCAAGGAGCAGCTGTGGAGCTCCAGATAGGAGGAAATATGGAGGGAGCAGAAGGAGAGCAGCAGCGGCAGCACCACCAGCGGCACCACCTCGAGTGCACAGTGTGGTCTTTGATAAGGATCTATACTCATTCATATGTGAGTAAAACCTGCCAGCATGCTAACTAATCAGTGGATCTGCAGTGGGGGGTGCAGAAGTCAGGTGACATCCACGCCCGGTTCATCTTTATAAATGTCAGGTGATCCATGTTCTCTGTGGACAGGCGGATGCGGCTGTCAGTTATCACACCCCAACTGTGCCGATCATCCTTTCTAACAGCACACTGGTAGCGGGACAGACAAGCACCTCTAAAGCATGTTGTGCAAGCTCTGGATTACTCGTCCAGCTTAGACACCCAGAAGTTAAAGGGGCTAACGCCATGTCTGAGAACATCACAGGGGAGCTGATATACTCTTGGACCACCATGAATAAGTGCTGCCTATGACTGTCAGTCCTATGCTGTGTTGTTTTTTGCAGGTTGCAAAGGCTGAAAAAACTATGCCACACCTCTGTTAGACTTCCCCTACCACCGGTGGTGGTGCTGCTGCAGCTTCCTGCTCATCCACAATGAGCCACAAAGCTGCAACCCATTGCGGATTGATACCTACAGCCATGGAAAAATCAGGCTGCTTAAATCAACTTTGATACTGCCGCATAAGATTTGCCATTTTGGCCTTGTAGCAGGGATCAAGGGGGGGGGGGGGGGGCATCCAGTAATGATCTGATGTTTTGATGTGGGCTATACAGCGGTCCTTCTGCAAGCACTGTAGTATAAAAGCACTTATATACCTCAAAGTGCCTAAGGGTGGTAGCCCACATTCCTCAAGGTTAGGCTTAAGAGTGTCTTCTGGCTGGTCCAAGCATCCACATAGAACAGCAGGGGTTAGTGATAGATAGAAGGAACGTTGCATAGCCCCTCTTGTTCTATATTATTCCCCTCCGTGTTGGAGAAAAGACCCCCTTTCTTGCCCAAAGCCACCCTCGCTGTGGTGTTGAGTAATGGCGGACTAACCAGACAGTTGGGAGATAGGTATCCCTTCCCCTTGCTGTGACAACGATATATTATTGTCCCTGAGGCCCTGTGCAGTCTGTTCCAGCAGACAGACAACAGGGATGTCATCACGACTGACCATTTTGGCTGCTTCCTCAAAGCAGGCTATAATGGCACTCACGTCTTAGATCTGCAGCCCCTCCACAGGCGTCAAATGACCGACCTCCATAGAGCACCTGCTAATGGCATACATCATCTGGTACTCCGCTCTCTGCTGCTGGCTTAGCCTCTGCACCATAGGCAACATAGAATTCCACCATTTAGGCATGTCACAGGTAAGGCGGTTGGGTGGTAGTCTGAACTGTCGCTGCCCCTCTGCCAGATGAGAGGCGGCTGCGTGTGATCACCGAAAGTGTGAGCAGTTTCCTGGCCTTTTCCAGCAGTGGATGTAAACCTGAGTAATTGTTTAGGGAGCGCTGCACTACCAGCTTCATCACCTGAGCCAGGCAAGCTACATCCGACCTCCAGGAGGTCGGCCCCATTGTCACACTAGACCTTACCTGGCTTCAGATGTGGGTCAGCCTGGGCCTGCAGAGCCATCAACAGCTTGACTAGACATATGAGTTTTAGGGCAGCGTTTTGGCATTCACCACATGCAGTGCGATATGGAGGTACGATTTTGTCACATACGGATATTCGTGCCAATGGGAAGGATGCTGAAAGGTGGTTTGAAGTGGTGGAGGAAGAGGAGGAGGAGCAGGGGGGTGAGGAGGGGTCAGACAAGGATCAATGTCACACAAGTCTTAAGTGTACCATGGACCACCACATTCAGCTTCATTCCCCACCTACAGAACATTGACCTAGTGTGCTGTTAAGGATATGTAAAGTGCCTGCCATGCTTGCTGGACCATGTGTTTGTGCTCAGGTGCACCCTGCCACTGACAGCATTCTTCAACGCCAGGGACACGTTATCATTCATATGGCAGGACAGGGATGGCTTTTTGGGCAAAGAAATGGTAGCTGGCCATCTGATACTGTGGGTTAACATCATGTTGTGGAAGGCGTCTATGTCCACTAGCCTGGAGGCCCAAAGTAGGCGAGCTACTGCCCCCATACAAAACTGCGCCTCTACGCTCAGAGGCTACTGCATGCCCGGGGAGGGAGACGGAGGAAGAGGCAGCGGTAGAGGGAGCAGGATGAAGCTGACACTTCACCCTGTGACCCAAGTGAGCTCTCCAAGGTAGCCGGTGGTGGGAGTTCATGTGACTGTTCATACGTGTTGTGTTCAGGTTGATCACGCTCTTGCCACATTTTAAATGCTTACCGCAGATATTAAACATGATCACTTTTCTGCCTTTACCGCTGCGACTAGTAGTACCTGAGGGTGGTGGCACTGCCCTTTGTCTGTGACACCCTACTTGCTGCCTTGGCACCGTGCTGCCCTGCAACGTCTGCCTCTTCCTACATCATCTGCAAGCTGCTATGATGACTCTTCCTCCATGTTAGACAGAATACTTCATCCTCTCCTACCTCATGTTATTTTTTTGTTGTCCTTCTCCTCCTGAGTGGACTCAGCGCCATCAGCAGCAGCACCATATCTGTGGATATATAGGCACATAAATGTGATGCAGCTTCTCCGTCCTCAGCTGTAGAATGGCCACTGGTTACACTGTGCCAATGTCCTATATGGCTAGGTCATCTGATGCAGGCGCCAATGAAACTGTTGCCCCAATACAAAATGGAAAACAAATCTGGTGATATCAGCAAGGCACCATGGCAGCGGACTGTCTGCACGTTGACCACTTCAGCAGGCATTATGGGTAATTACATTTTCTCGTGACCTTCGCCAAAATTTGGTTTGGACTAACCCGATTCGATTTGGTGAAAATTGGGACGATCAAGATGAACAGCACTACATGTAAACTCCAATTCTCTACAGTTGTGAGAAAAAGGAAGTGAACCCTTTGAAATTTCTTGTATTTCTGTGTCTGATTGTATCTAAGTCACAATTATAGACAAACACAATGTAACTAATAACAGAAATACAGCTGTTCACTGTGTGGGGAAAATAGTATGTGAACCTTTGCATTTAACCTGTAAATCCCCCTTTAGTACCCCCACCAAGCATTTCGTGTAGCTGCAAATAGGATTCGCACAGCTGTGAGGAGGAATTTTGGATGATTCCTTCCTACAGATGTGTTTCAGTTCATCAGTATTTCTGGGATGCCTTCTGTGCACAGGACTCTTCTGGTCATGCTATGGCATCTTAAAACTCTAACTTAGCTATTCCAAAAGACAAAACATTAGAGATGAGCGAACCTACTCGTTTCGAGTAATTACTCGATCGAGCACCGCGATTTTCGAGTACTTCCGTACTCGGGTGAAAAGATTCGGGGGGTGCCGGGGGGCGGGGGGAGGCGTGGCGGAGCGGGAGGTAGCAGCGGGGAAAAGGGGGGAGCCCTCTCTCTCTCTCTCTCCCCCCCCCCACTCCCCTCTGCAACCCCCCACTCACCCACGGCGCCACCCGAATCTTTTCGCCCGAGTACGGAAGTACTCGAAAATCGCGCCGCTCGGGCGAAAAAGGGGCGTGGCTGAGTAGGTTCGCTCATCTCTACAAAACATCTCTTTCACCATCGTAACGGATTTTTTTGTGTGCTTTAGGTGATCGTCTTATTGCATCAACCAACATCTCATTAGCTTGAGGTAATGGATGGCCTCTCTTATATCCTTCTTTAAGATGTTCTGATCCACCTTAGAATTCATTGTTCCTTCAATGATCATAAGGTGTCTAGGGCCTAAGGAGCAAGGCAGCTCCAAATCATGATGCCCCTTCCGCTATGGCAGCAAACAATGATGCGCCCTTGCTCCATAGCTCCCTCCACTATAACATGCCACTATCACTGACAAAAAGTGGAAATCTAAAACAGAACTTTTATTAAAGATCATTTTAAAGATGTTTATTGGTGAAACATACAACAAATTCATCATTTTTGCTCTTGCAGTCAAAGACCTACAATAAACAATAACCACTCAGCCCGATAAAGGGCAGAAATGTACTTATTTAGGACCAAAATAATGATTATTATAAGGCACATAATAATCCCTGTGAGACCCGCACTGCCAATTAAATCTTCCTAAGGCCTCCTTCAAATGGGCGACACGATATCACGATGAGAAAACCGCAGTGATATCTCATCAGTGGTCTGTGCTATATCACTGCGTTTTCTTGCGGCAATACCAGGATTTTGTGGCGCTACAAAGTCACAAGTTGTGCTACAAAGTCGTGCGACTTTCATAGAATGGTAGAGTTGGAAGGCATCTACAGGGTCATCGGGTCCTCCAGGGTCATCAGGACCTCCGGGGTCATCGGGTCCTCAGGGGTTATCGGGTCCTCCAGGGTCATTGGGTCCAACCCCCTGCTCAGTGCAGGATTCACTAAATCATCCCAGACAGATGTCTGTCCGTCTCTAAAGACTTCCATTGAAGGAGAACTCCCCACCTCCCGTGGTAACCAGTTCCACTCATTGATCCCCTCACTGTCTAATATCTAATCTGTGTCTCCTCCCTTTCAGTTTCATCCCATTGCTTCTAGTCTTTCCTTGTGCAGATGAAAATAGGGCTGATCCCTCTGCACTGTGACAGCCCTTCAGATATTTGTAGACAGCTACATATATCTGAAGGGCTGTCACAGTGCAGAGTAATCAGCCCTATTCTCAGTGTAAGGAATTTCAGGGGAGGGCTTGAAATATAAGCCCTATCCTGAAAATAAGCCCCAGCTGCAGGAAAAAAAAGGTATACATTACCTATCTGGCGCTTTCAGCTATGCTGTGTCTTCTGCTCGGCCCCCAGCACTGTTCTTCAGCATGTCTTCAGGCCGGGGATTGGAAAATCCCTGCCTCCAGGAAGCACTGCCTTTGATTGGCTGACCTCTATGGCGCTCAGCCAATCATTGCGAGTGCTCGATGAACCAATCACAGCCATTCATTGGCTGTGATTGATTCATCGAGTGCTGGCTCTGATTGGCTGAGCCGAGGCTCCCAGCCAATCAGAGGCAGCACTTCCTGGAGGCAGGGATTTTCCAATCCCTGGCCTGAAGAGATGCTGAAGAACAGTGCTGGGGATCAGAGAGAAGATGCAGCGTAGCTGTCAGCGCTGGAGAGGTGATGTATGGGGTTTTTTAAAAAAAAATTTCTGCAGCTAGGGCTTAGCTTAGGGCTTTAACAGTAGGATTTCATACTGTCAAATTTACATCACACTGAATGAAAACCGCGTTTATGGAGGCTCCATAGGGAAACATGGGCTACAAAACATGGCAAAATGTGAAGGAACCCATAGAAACCCATGAGCTTCACATACATGCGATTTGTGGCGATGTCGCAACACAAGAAAATCTCGTGACTTTGTCGCCCGTGTGACAGAGGCCTTACTGAAACACTTTTGAGGAATTTGCTCTCAGAGAGGTATTTAAAACAGAGGTTCACTTACTTCTTGCCTGCATTGTGGATGTTTACTCATTGTGCTCAATAAACGATGAGAGTGCTACAACAGTCTGCATTATGCGCTACATTGTGTCTGTCTGTAATCCTGCTCTTGCTGCAGTCAGACCACATTTCATCAGTCATCAGTGTAGGAATCCAGGGTGTTCCAAAGGGTTCACTTACATTTTCCTTCCAACTGTATGATTGTAAATCTAGCCGCTGTCATAATATATTACAGCCACTTGTACAGAATCCTACAGGGCGCGGGCACTGCTGTAGAGGCCCGTTGGGCACCATGTTTCTGCCACCATTCCCCCACCTTCATACATGAAGCAGCCGTTAGCATTTCATTTCTTTTTTTCCAGCACATTTTTTAATTGAGATCGGTATTCAATACCCAACATGCAAACGGTTAATAAACTATTTCTTATCAGTCTTTTAACTTTAATCTTCTGCTTATCTCTTTTATCCCGTTTTCTTCTGGGACACGGATTATAGATAGGGATTGGGGGATGGAATGTGGAAAGGATGATACAGGGGAGGAACTAGGAATGTTGGTGGGGGTGGGGAGGGGATAAGGAAATGTCTGTTATGATTTTATTTCTATTGGATTCCTAGGACAACTTCCTTTTGTCTTGTTGCTGCGCTCAGTCTTACCATGGTGTATGACCTGTGACATGAAACTGTCTTCCATAACTTCACCTTTGTAGCAGAGTTTGGCTGTTCCTCATCCAGTTATAAGCCTCCTACATAGTTGTTTCTGTTTCAGTTAATGACTGTGTTTCCACCTACATATAAAAACGATGATCATTATCAACTGTTTGGTATAATTAGTTAATGAGACACCTGACTACAATCCTACAAAATCCTTGATTGTGTGCGAGAATGCCGAGAAGGTGAAGGGCGCTCACACCACATACTGATGGGGTTACATCTCTCTGTTATTCAGTCACTTAGCATTTTATTAATTGGAAAGATAAACTATTAACCCTTCTGTTTCTGGAAGCATTCTTAAGGCCCATTTAGACCCAACGATCCTTGCTCAAAAATCGCTCAAAGTCGTCTTTTGAGCGAGAATCGTTGGGTCTAAACGCACGGACATTATGCAGTTTTCCTTAACGAGTCGTTCATGGTTCTCTTTCAGCTAGCTAAAAAAGAACGATGAGCCTTATCAGTGCCATGTGCTGAGTGCTCCTCGGGATACCGCTGATACTATTGTTTCAGCTGGTATCCCACTCGGAGAACACAGCAGGAGTATGCAGAAGACAGCGCTTCATCTGTGTTCTGTTTACCTTGCTCAGAGCACTTAGATGGCTACCAGCTGTGTGCTTCGTGAACACAGCAGGAGTATGCAGAAGACAGCGATCCAGCTGTCTTCTGTATACCCCGCTCAGAGCGCTCAGCTGTATACCAGCTGAGCGCTCCGAGAAGACAACAGCTGTATGCAAAAGATAGCAGTCCCACTTGTATTCTGCATACAGTGTGAGCCTTCATTTACACACTTATGCAAAGTAAACGCTCAAAACTGTCACCCAAACTGCTGTTTGGGCGAATTTTGGGTGATCAACTTGCCGTGTTAATGCACACAATGACTATCGCTCAAAAGATGTCTTTTGACCAACTTTTGAGCAATAATCGTTGTGTCTAAATGGGCCTTTACTCTGCAGCATATTTGACACACGTGCCTGAAACGTTAACAGTACTGTATCTCTCCATATGGGATCGAGTTTTTTCTGCATCGTGGTGCGTGAAAAAATTGCGGCATGTCCTATCTTTGGGCGCTCAGGACGTATTGCCCGATTGTTTGCAGTGGGACCGTAAAAGCGTTGCATAGCGTGTGAGGTGCATGCGAATGTGAGGTTATCCATAGAAAACAATGGGAAACACTTGCCGTTCCCCGCAGAAAAATCGCACTTTCCCGAGCATGACATCAGCCTGATTTTCACGCCCCAATATCGCACTCGCCCATCTGATATTAGCCCAACAAAGGTGTCTAGATTAACCCTTGGAGCTCATGCACGTGGTAGAGCTGTAAGCCTCTCTGTGCTGCTGTGTGGTGTTCCTGAACTGCACCATATGACGGAGGAGTAGGAGGCATATAGGGCAACAGCATGGCGCCGGTAGGTTAGGCCCTATGGCTCTTTATAAATTGGGCATTGTGTGGACCCAAATACGCCCAGTTTAAGAGGCCTTAATTCCAGTTCTTTTGTTTTCCCAAGCCTTCATGTGACCCACAGAGTCTGCCCGTGGAGCCGGAGTCTGGAGCTGGCGGGATGTTGGGTGCAGCCGGTGCTGATGTCAGCTGAGAGCTACACGGGTGGTTTTGATTTTTGTATTAAATTAAAGGCTGCTTCTTCTCCGAGCTAAACTTAGAACTAAGGTTGGCTTTTCAAACGGCAGGAAATGAGTCCATAAAACTGCCAAATCATGACGAGGCTACTGAAAACAAGCGTTCATTCTCTCCATTCCACTTTAACCCCATCAATGCCAGATCGGGGGAGGTGAGCGGATGACTCACAGGACGTTAGCATGGAGGGTTTGTTGCATTAAGACTCGCACATGACTGAACTGCTGATCCAATGTCAGCAGCTCATAAATTCTGATTATTTATGCAAAAAAAATTTTCTTATTTTAAAATATACTTTTACTTCTAATTTTGAATTGGCGGCTGAATACAGAGGAGCTCAGACACTAAGGAGCGTAAACTCATCCTACCACATGAAAACACGGAGAACCGCAGATGCCGATGCTGCCTACAATACTTTCCTCACTCAGGTGTGAAACTCTGTTTCCACAGAAAATACTCAACGGTATCCAGAGGAGAAAGTGAGCACCATTTCCATAACATCCTTCGAGGAGATGTTCTCATAACATATACTCAAGATTAATGTGTAATAACTAATAAACACCACCCCTATGTATAAGAATATAACTAATATGAGGCCTCCTGCACACGGGCGGTAATTCCAGGGTGGGATTTCCCACAGAATTTCCGCCCGTACACGCTGCCACAGGGTTGCATTAGATAATGCAATCTTTTGCCGACAGCCGCGGTATGATCGCGTGAGAACACGCAAGGTAAACAAATCAGGGCATGTCACATTTCTATGCGATCCTCGCAGAGGCCCGCGCAGATATGTCACTAGTGACACGCCAGCAACGCTCTGAGCAGCAGCCGGCACATAGCAGAGGTCAGCCGCAGTGGTCATTGCAGGGGCATGACTCGCATCCTGCTGCAAGAAATATCGCAGTAGGAACCAACCCAGACATCTGCAGGAGGCCTAATACTGCCCCCGATGTACAAGGATATACCTACTATAATAACTGCCCCCCATGTACAAGAATTAAACTACTATAATACTGCCCCTATACACAAGAATATAACTACTATAATACTGCCCCCTATGTACAAGAATATAACTACTATAATACTGCCCCCCTATGTACAAGAATATAACTACTATAATACTGCTTCCTATGTACAAGAATATAGCTACTATAATACTGCCCCCTATGTACAAGAATATTACTACTATAATACTGCCTTCTATGTACAAGAATATAACTACTATAATACTGCCCCCTATGTGCAAGAATATTACTACTATAATACTGCCCTCTATGTACAAGAATATAACTACTATAATACTGCCCCCTATATACAAGAATATAACTACGACAATATTGCCCCTATGTACAAGAATATAACTACTATAATACAGCCCCCTATGTACAAGAATATAACAACTATAATACTGCCTCCTATGTAAAAGAATATAACTACTATAATACTGCCCCCTATGTACAAGAATATAACTACTATAATACTGCCCCCTATGTACAAGAATATAACTACTATAATACTGCTCCTATGTACAAGAATATAACTACGATAATACTGCTCCTTATGTCCAAGAAAATAACTACTATAATACTGCCCCCTATGTACAAGAATATAACTACTATAATACTGCTCCCTATGTACAAGAATATTACTACTATAATACTGCCCCTATGTACAAGAATATAACTACTATAATACTGCCCCCATGTACAAGAAAACAACTACTATAATACTGCCTCCTATGTAAAAGAATATAACTACTATAATACTGCCCCCTATGTACAAGAATATAACTACTATAATACTGCCCCCTATGTGCAAGAATATAACTACTATAATACTGCTCCTATGTACAAGAATATAACTACTATAATACTGTTCCCTATGTACAAGAATATAACTACTATAATACTGCCCCCTATGTACAAGAATATAACTACTATAATACTGCTACTATGTACAAGTATTTAACTACTATAATACTGCCCCCTATGTGCAAGAATATTACTACTATAATACTGCCCTCTATGTACAAGAATATAACTACTATAATACTGCCCCCTATATACAAGAATATAACTACGACAATACTGCTCCTATGTACAAGAATATAACTACTATAATACTGCCCCCTATGTACAAGAATATAACTACTATAATACTGCCCCCTATGTACAAGAATATAACTACTATAATACTGCCCCCTATGTACAAGAATATAACAACTATAATACTGCCTCCTATGTAAAAGAATATAACTACTATAATACTGCCCCCTATGTACAAGAATATAACTACTATAATACTGCCCCCTATGTACAAGAATATAACTACTATAATACTGCTCCTATGTACAAGAATATAACTACGATAATACTGCTCCTTATGTCCAAGAAAATAACTACTATAATACTGCCCCCTATGTACAAGAATATAACTACTATAATACTGCCCCCATGTACAAGAAAACAACTACTATAATACTGCCTCCTATGTAAAAGAATATAACTACTATAATACTGCCCCCTATGTACAAGAATATAACTACTATAATACTGCCCCCTATGTACAAGAATATAACTACTATAATACTGCTCCTATGTACAAGAATATAACTACTATAATACTGCTCCTATGTACAAGAATATAACTACTATAATACTGCCCCCTATGTACAAGAATATAACTACGATAATACTGCTCCTATGTACAAGAATATAACTACGATAATACTGCTCCCTATGTCCAAGAAAATAACTACTATAATACTGCCCCCTATGTACAAGAATATAACTACTATAATACTGCTCCTATGTACAAGAATATAACTACTATAATACTGCCCCCTATGTACAAGAATATAACTACTATAATACTGCTCCTATGTACAAGAAGATAACTACTATAATACTGCCCCCATGTACAAGAAAACAACTACTATAATACTGCCTCCTATGTAAAAGAATATAACTACTATAATACTGCCCCCTATGTACAAGAATATAACTACTATAAAACTGCTCCTATGTACAAGTACATAACTACTATAATACTGTTCCCTATGTACAAGAATATTACTACTATAATACTGCCCCCTATGTACAAGAATATAACTACTATAATACTGCTACTATGTACAAGTATTTAACTACTATAATACTGTCCCCTATGTACAAGAATATAACTACTATAATACTGCCTCCTATGTACAAGAATATAACTACTATAATACTGCTCCTATGTACAAGAATATAACTAGTATAATACTGCTCCTATGTACAAGAATATAACTACTACAATACTGCTCCTATGTACAAGAATATAATTACAATAATACTGCTCGCTATGTACAAGAATATTACTACTATAATACTGCCCCCTATATACAAGAATATAACTACTATAATACTGCCCCTATATACAAGAATATAACTACTATAATACTGCTCCCTATGTGCAAGAATATTACTACTATAATACTGCCCTCTATGTACAAGAATATAACTACTATAATACTGCCCCCTATGTACAAGAATATAACTACGATAATACTGCTCCTATGTACAAGAATATAACTACTATATTACAGCCCCCTATGTACAAGAATATAACTACTATAATACTGCCCCCTATGTACAAGTATATAACTACTATAATACTGCCTCCTATGTAAAAGAATATAACTACTAAAATACTGCCCCCTATGTACAAGAATATAACTACTATAATACTGCCCCCTATGTATAAGAAGATAACTACTATAATACTGCCCCCATGTACAAGAAAACAACTACTATAATACTGCCTCCTATGTAAACGAATATAACTACTATAATATTGCCCCCTATGTACAAGAATATAACTACTGTAATACTGCCCCCTATGTACAAGAATATAACTACGACAATACAGCTCCTATGTACAAGAATTTAACTACCATAATACTGTCCCCTATGTACAAGAATATAACTACTATAATACTGCTCCTATGTACACGAATATAACTACTATAATACTGCCTACTATATACAAGAATATAACTACTATAATACTGCCCCCTATGTACAAGAATATAACTACTATAATACTGCTCCTATGTACAAGAATATAACTACTATAATACTGCTCCCTATGTACAAGAATATTACCACTATCATACTGCCCCCATGTACAAAAATAAAACTACTGTAATACTGCTCCTATGTACAAGAATATAACTACTATAATACTGCCCCCTATGTACAAGAATATAACTACTATAATACTGCTCCCTATGTACAAGAATATTACCACTATAATACTGCCCCCATGTACAACAATATAGCTACTATATTACTGCTCCTATGTACAAGAACATACCCACTTTAATACTGCCCTCAGGTACAAGAATATAACTATTATAATATTGCCCTCAAGTACAAGGATATAACTACTATAATAGTGCTCTCTATGTACAAGGATATAACTACTATAATACTGCTCCTATGTACAAGAATATAACTACTATAATACTGCTCCTATGTACAAGAATATAACTACTATAATACTGCCCCCTACGTACAATAATATAACTACTATAATACTGCCCCCTATGTACAGGAATATAACTACTATAATACTGCCCCTTATGTACAAGAATATAACTACTATAATACTGTCCCTATGTATAAGAATATAACTACTATAATACTGCTCCCTATGTACAGGAATATAACTACTATAATACTGCCCCTTATGTACAAGAATATAACTACTATAATACTGTCCCTATGTACAAGAATATAACTACTATAATACTGCCTCCTCTGTACAAGAATATAACTACTATAATACTGCCCCCTATGTACAAGAATATAACTGCTATAAAACTGCCCCCTATGTACAAGTGTATAACTACTATAATACTGCTCCTATGTACAAGAATATAACTACTATAATACTGCCCCCTATGTACAAGAATATAACTACTATAATACTGCCCCCTATGTACAGGAATATAACTACTATAATACATCTCCTATGTAGAATAATATAACTACTATAATACTGCCCCCTATGTACAAGAATATAACTACAGATAGTCCCCGACTTGCGAACATTCGAGTTACGAATTTCGCTAGATACGAACTATCTGTCCTGCACAGTATGATGTAATGCTATGGCATTACATCATGCTGTGCAGGGAGCGGAGAGGCTTCTATCAAGCCTGATAGAAGCCTGTCCGGTCACATCGCGGTTGCTGGGCAGCCAGGGGCCTTCTGAAAGGCCCTAGGGCTGTCTATGCAGAGCGCCTAGCAAGCCGTGCGCTTGATAGGCACTCTGCATAGGCAGCCCTGGGGCCTTTCAGGAGGTCCCCGGCTGCCTAGCAACTACACAGCGTCCCGCGATCTCATCATGGGACGCTGTACGGGCCCCCTGAACGTTGGGTGCAGGCTGTTTCTTACAGCGGGCACCCGGCGGCAGCAGTTCCGACGAGCCGCGCCGCTCATCAGAACTGTTAACGCTTTAAATACCGCTGTCAGAGCGGTATTTAAAGTGTTAACAGTTCCGACAAGTGGCACGGCTCGTCGGAACTGCTGCCGCCGGGTGGCCGCTGTAAGAACAGCCGGCACCCGACGTTGTATGGAGCGGGATCCACCCGCGATCCCCTCCATACAACCATTTGTTCGACTTGCGAACAAAACGGACTTGCGAACGGGCTCCCGGAACGGAACCTGTTCGCAAGTCGGGGACTACCTGTATAACTACTATAATACTGCCCTCTATGTACAAGGATATAACAACTATAATACTGCTCCTATGTACAAGAATATAACTACTATAATACTGCCCCCTATGTACAAGAATATAACTACTATAATACTGCCCCCTATGTACAAGAATATAACTACTATAATACTGCCCTCTATGTACAAGGATATAACAACTATAATACTGCTCCTATGTACAAGAATATAACTACTATAATACTGCCTCCTATGTACAAGAATATAACTACTATAATACTGCTTCTATGTACAAGAATATAACTACTATAATACTGCCCCTATGTACAAGAATATAACTACTATAATACTGCCCCCTATGGACAAGAATATAACTACTATAATACTGCCCCCTATGTATAAGAATTTAACTACTATAATACTGCCCCCTATGTACAAGAATATAACTACTATAATACTGCCCCCTATGTACAAGAATATAACTACTATAATACTGCTCCCTATGTACAAGAATATAACTACTATAATACTGCTCCCTATGTACAAGAATATAACTACTATAATACTGCCTCCTATGTGCAAGAATATAACTACTATGATACTGCTCCTATGTTCAAGAATATAACTATTATAATACCTCCCCCTATGTACAAGAATATACCTACTATAATACTGCCCTCTATGTACAAGAATATAACTACTATAATACTGCCCCCTATGTACAAGAATATAACCACTATAATACTGTCCCCTATGTATAAGAATATAACTACTATAATACTGCCCCCTATGTACAAGAATATAACTACTATAATACTGCCCTCTATGTACAAGAATATAACTACTATAATACTGCCCTCTATGTACAAGAATATAACTACTATAATACTGCTCCCTATGTACAAGAATATAACTACTATAATACTGCCCCCTATGTACAAGAATATAACTACTATAATACCGCCCCCTATGTACAAGAATATAACTACTATAATACTGCTCCCAATGTACAAGAATATAACTACTATAATACTGCTCCCAATGTACAAGAATATAACTACTATAATACTGCCCTCTATGTAAAAGAATATACCTACTATAATACTGCCCTCTATGTACAAGAATATAACTATCTGGTATTATAATACGGATGTGCGTCTCTCTGAATTTTATAGTCACCGCACTTACTGTGTATCAGTGGTGTGTGTAGGGCTCCTCTGCTGGTGGATATTGGTATTTTGCTATGTACATATCAGTTATGTAAATACTGGATTGTGATCAGACACTGTGTAGCAGTGACCAGCATTGTGCTTCATGTATAAACATTGTGTCATGGTGGTGGACTACAGGAGGGTCATCAAGTTCCAGAAATTGAACCTTTTCATTATGCAGATCAGCTGGTCACTGCCCTAATGGATACCAAAAATGTTTTCCTTTGATATGGTTTCTGGCTCTTTAGTCAAAGAAGACATGAAAGGAGCGATCCCACAAAGCAATAGAATCCTCTGCTACATCACACAGTAATGAAAGAGCGACAATACCCGACTATTCATAGCAGCGAACTGGATACTGAAACCTAAACATAGATTGGAAGTCCACCAACACAAGCATCAGGTGCATGACATGGTGATATACAATGCAGCGCCACCTCATGTCACTGCCATGCTGTTGTCTTAAAACGGATATCAAAATCTGCAGCAGATATACATGAAAATACATGAATTATACCCCAATATATATTCGTCTACAGGGAGCAGTATTATAGTAGTATATTCCTGTACATAGGGGCAGTATTATCGTAGTATATTCCTGTACATAGGGGCAGTATTATAGTAGTATATTCCTGTACATAGGGGGCAGTATTATAGTAGTTATATTCTTGTACATAGGGGACAGTGTTATAGTAGTTATAGTCTTGTACATAGGGGGCAGTATTATAGTAGTTATATTCTTGTACATAGGGGCAGTATTATAGTAGTTATATTCTTGTACATAGGGGGCAGTATTATAGTAGTATATTCCTGTACATAGGAGCAGTATTATAGTAGTATATTCCTGTACATAGGGGGCAGTATTATAGTAGTATATTCCTGTACATAGGGGGCAGTATTATAGTAGTTATATTCTTGTACATAGGGGACAGTGTTATAGTAGTTATAGTCTTGTACATAGGGGGCAGTATTATAGTAGTTATAGTCTTTTACATAGGGGGCAGTATTATAGTAGTTATATTCTTGTACATAGGGGCAGTATTATAGTAGTTATAGTCTTGCACATAGGGGGCAGTATTATAGTAGTTATATTCTTGTACATAGGGGCAGTATTATAGTAGTTATAGTCTTGTACATAGGGGGCAGTATTATAGTAGTATATTCCTGTACATAGGGAGCAGTATTATAGTAGTTATATTCTTGTACATAGGAGCAGTATTATAGTAGATATATTCTTGTACATAGGAGGCAGTATTATAGTAGTTATATTCTTGTACATAGGGGCAGTATTATAGTAGTTATATTCTTGTATATAGGAGGCAGTATTATAGTAGTATATTCCTGTACATAGGGGGCAGTAACATAGTAGTATATTCCTGTACATAGGGGGCAGTATTATAGTAGTTATAATCTTGTACATAGGGGGCAGTATTATAGTAGTTATATTCTTGTACGTAGGGGGCAGTATTATAGTAGTTATATTCTTGTACCTAGGGGGCAGTATTATAGTAGTTATATTTATGTACATAGGGGGCAGTATTATAGTAGTTATATTTATGTACATAGGGGGCAGTATTATAGTAGCTATATTCTTGTACATAGGGAGCAGTATTATAGTAGTTATATTCTTGTACATAGGGGGCAGTATTATAGTAGTTATATTTATGTACATAGGGGGCAGTATTATAGGAGTTATATTCTTGTACATAGGGAACAGTATTATAGTAGTTATCTTCTTGTACATAGGGGGCAGTATTATAGTAGTTATATTCTTGTATATAGAGGGCAGTGTTATAGTAGTTACATTCTTGTACATAGGGGGCAGTATTATAGTAGTTATATTCTTGTACATAGAAGCAGAATTATAGTAGTTATATTCTTGTTCACAGGAGGCAGTATTATAGTAGGTATATTCTTGTACAGAGCAGCAATATTATAGTAGTTATCTTCTTGTACATAGGGGGCAGTATTATAGTAGTTATATTCTTGTACATAGGGGGCGGTATCATAGTAGTTATATTCTTGTACATAGGGGACAGTATTATAGTAGTTATATTCTTGTACATAGGGGACAGTATTATAGTAGTTATATTCTTGTACACAGGAGGCAGTATTATAGTAGTTATATTCTTGTACTTAGGGGGCGGTATTATAGTAGTTATATTCTTGTACATAGGAGCAGTATTATAATAGTTAAATTCTTGTACAAGGAGCAGTATTATCGTAGTTATATTCTTGTACATAGCAGCAGTATTATAGTAGTTATATTCTTGTACATAGGGGGCAGTATTATAGTAGATATATTCTTGTACATAGGGAGCAGTATTATAGTACTTATAGTCTTATACATAGGGGGCAGTATTATAGTAGTTATATTCTTGTACATAGGAGCAGTATTATAGTAGTTATATTCTTGTACATAGGAGCAGTATTATAATAGTTAAATTCTTGTACATAGGAGGCAGTATTATAGTACTTATAGTCTTATACATAGGGGGCAGTATTATAGTAGTTATATTCTTGTACATAGCAGCAGTATTATAGTAGTTATATTCTTGTACATAGCAGCAGTATTATAGTAGTTATATCCTTGTACATAGGGGACAGTATCATAGTAGTTATATTCTTGTACATAGTGGACAGTATTATAGTAGTTATATTCTTGCACACAGGAGGCAGTATTATTGTAGTTATATTCTTGTACATAGGGGGCGGTATTATAGTATTTATATTTATGTACATATGAGCAGTATTATAGTAGTTATATTCTTGTACATAGGGGGGCAGTATTATAGTAGTTATAATCTTCTACATAGGGGGCAGTATTATAGTAGTTATATACTTTTACATAGGGGTCCGTATTATAGTAGTTATATTCTTGTACATAGGAGGCAATATTATAGTAGTTATATTCTTGTACATAGGGGACAGTATTATAGTAGTTATACTCTTGTACATAAGGGGCAGCATTATAGTAGTTATATTCTTGTACATAAGGGGCAGTTTTATAGTAGTTATATTTTTGTACATAGAGAGCAGTATTATAGTAGTTATATTCTTGTACATAGGAGACAATATTATAGTGGTTATATTCTTGTACATAGGGAGCAGTATTATAATAGTTATATTTTTGTACATAGTGGGCAGTATTATAGTAGTTATATTCTTGTACATAGGGGGCAGTATTATAGTAGTTATATTCTTGTACATAGGAGGCAGTATTATAGTAGTTATATTCTTGTACCTGGGGGCAGTATTATACTAGTTATATTCTTGTACATAGGGGACAGTATTATAGTAGTTATATTCTTGTACATAGGGGACAGTATTATAGCAGTTATATTCTTGTACATAGGAGGCAGTATTATAGTAGTTTTATTCTTCTACATAGGGAACAGTATTATAGTAGTTATATTATTGTTCATAGGAGGCAGTATTATTGTAGTTATATTCTTGTACAAAGGGGGCGGTATTATAGTATTTCTATTTATGTACATAGGAGCAGTATTATAATAGTTATATTCTTGTACGTAAGGGGCAGTATTATAGTAGTTATATTCCTGTACATAGGAGGCAGTACTATAGTAGTTATATTCTTGTACATAGGGGGCAGTATTTTAGTAGTTATATTCTTGTACATAGGAGGCAGTATTATAGTAGTTATATTCTTGTACATAGGGGGCAGTATTTTAGTAGTTATATTCTTGTACATAGGAGGCAGTATTATAGTAGTTATATTCTTGTACATAGGGGGCAGTCTTATAGTAGTTATATTTATGTACATAGGGGGCAGTATTATAGGAGTTATATTCTTGTACATAGGGAGCAGTATTATAGTAGTTATCTTCTTGTACATAGGGGGCAGTATTATAGTAGTTATATTCTTGTATATAGAGGGCAGTGTTATAGTAGTTACATTCTTGTACATAGGGGGCAGTATTATAGTAGTTATATTCTTGTACATAGAAGCAGAATTATAGTAGTTATATTCTTGTTCACAGGAGGCAGTATTATAGTAGGTATATTCTTGTACAGAGCAGCAATATTATAGTAGTTATCTTCTTGTACATAGGGGGCAGTATTATAGTAGTTATATTCTTGTACATAGGGGGCGGTATCATAGTAGTTATATTCTTGTACATAGGGGACAGTATTATAGTAGTTATATTCTTGTACACAGGAGGCAGTATTATAGTAGTTATATTCTTGTACTTAGGGGGCGGTATTATAGTAGTTATATTCTTGTACAAGGGGAGCAGTATTATCGTAGTTATATTCTTGTACATAGCAGCAGTATTATAGTAGTTATATTCTTGTACATAGGGGGCAGTATTATAGTAGATATATTCTTGTACATAGGGAGCAGTATTATAGTACTTATAGTCTTATACATAGGGGGCATTATTATAGTAGTTATATTCTTGTACATAGGAGCAGTATTATAGTAGTTATATTCTTGTACATAGGAGCAGTATTATAATAGTTAAATTCTTGTACAAGGGGAGCAGTATTATAGTAGTTATATTCTTGTACATAGGGGGCAGTATTATAGTAGATATATTCTTGTACATAGGGAGCAGTATTATAGTACTTATAGTCTTATACATAGGGGGCAGTATTATAGTAGTTATATTCTTGTACATAGGAGCAGTATTATAGTAGTTATATTCTTGTACATAGGAGCAGTATTATAATAGTTAAATTCTTGTACAAGGGGAGCAGTATTATAGTAGTTATATTCTTGTACATAGGGGGCAGTATTATAGTAGATATATTCTTGTACATAGGGAGCAGTATTATAGTACTTATAGTCTTATACATAGGGGGCAGTATTATAGTAGTTATATTCTTGTACATTGCAGCAGTATTATAGTAGTTATATTCTTGTACATAGCAGCAGTATTAAAGTAGTTATATCCTTGTACATAGGGGACAGTATCATAGTAGTTATATTCTTGTACATAGTGGACAGTATTATAGTAGTTATATTCTTGTACACAGGAGGCAGTATTATTGTAGTTATATTCTTGTATATAGGGGGCGGTATTATAGTATTTATATTTATGTACATTGGAGCAGTATTATAGTAGTTATATTCTTGTACATAGGGGGGCAGTATTATAGTAGTTATAATCTTCTACATAGGGGGCAGTATTATAGTAGTTATATACTTTTACATAGGGGCAGTATTATAGTAGTTATATTCTTGTACATAGCAGCAGTATTATAGTAGTTATATTCTTGTACATAGGGGGCAGTATTATAGTAGTTATATTCTTGTACATAGGTGGCAGTATTATAGTAGTTATATTCTTGTACATAGGGGGCAGTATTATAGTAGTTATATTCTTGTACATAGGGGGCGGTATCATAGTAGTTATATTCTTGTACATAGGGGCAGTATTATAGTAGTTATATTCTTGTACATAGGAGACAATATTATAGTGGTTATATTCTTGTACATAGGGAGCAGTATTATAATAGTTATATTTTTGTACATAGTGGGCAGTATTATAGTAGTTATATTCTTGTACATAGGGGGCAGTATTATAGTAGTTATATTCTTGTACATAGGGAGAAGTATTATAGTAGTTATATTCTTGTACATAGGAGCAGTATTATAGTAGTTATATTCTTGTACATAGGAGGTAGTATTATAGTAGTTATATTCTTGTACATAGGAGGCAGTAAGTAGTTATATTCTTGTACGTAGGGGGCAGTATTATAGTAGTTATATTCCTGTACATAGGAGGCAGTATTATAGTAGTTATATTCTTGTACATAGGGAGAAGTATTATAGTAGTTATATTCCTGTACATAGGAGGCAGTATTATAGTAGTTATATTCTTGTACATAGGGAGAAGTATTATAGTAGTTATATTCTTGGACATAGGGGACAGTATTATAGTAGTTATATTTTTGTACATAGGAGCAGTATTATAGTAGTTATATTCTTGTACATAGGAGGTAGTATTATAGTAGTTATATTCTTGTACATAGGAGGTAGTATTATAGTAGTTATATTCTTGTATATAGGAGGCAGTAAGTAGTTATATTCTTGTACGTAGGGGGCAGTATTATAGTAGTTATATTCTTGTACATAGGGGGCAGTATTATAGTAGTTATATTCCTGTACATAGGAGGCAGTATTATAGTAGTTATATTCTTGTACATAGGGAGAAGTATTATAGTAGTTATATTCTTATACATAGGGGGCAGTATTATAGTAGTTATATTCTTGTACATAGGGAGAAGTATTATAGTAGTTATATTCTTATACATAGGGGGCAGTATTATAGTAGTTATATTCTTGTACATAGGAGGTAGTATTATAGTAGTTATATTCTTGTACATAGGAGGCAGTATTATAGTAGTTATATTCTTGTACATAGGGGGCAGTATTTTAGTAGTTATATTATTGTACATAGGAGGCAGTAAGTAGTTATATTCTTGTACGTAAGGGGCAGTATTATAGTAGTTATATTCTTGTACATAGGAGGCAGTATTATAGTAGTTATATTCTTGTACATAGGGGGCAGTATTATAGTAGTGATATTCCTGTACATAGGGGGCAGTATTATAGTAGTTATATTCTAGTACATAGGGGGCAGTATTATATGAGTTATATTTTTGTACATAGGAGTCTGTAAGTAGTTATATTCTTGTTTTCGTAGGTACAGTACTAAAGTAGTAATTATTTCAATATGTGCAAATGCACAGGAAAATAAAGCATGCTGCGTATTCTTTTGTGCGAATGAAATGCACCCACAAAATACTCTTATATGAACAAACTGATTGAAGCCTATGGGTTCCATTCCCTACGTATTGCTTGCGCAATACACTACAGAAATATGCCCACATGATACCGGTCTTAGGGTGAATTAACCCATCACTGATTTCTTGCGGATGTTGTCACAGATTTTTGTTCAGATCTGCAGCAGATTTGAGCCTTACAATTAAATCCAAATTGAAGGGGTAAATCTGCTTCCGATATGCACCAAAATGCTTAACCAAATGTGCGCAAATTAGCGCGGTGTGAACGCACGCTCAGAATACTTTCATCTGAGCAGTTTTCTTTAGGATTTCCACGTTTCTTAGCTGATGCTAATCTATGAATCCATTTACATGTAAAATACATGTATATTTACAGAAAGAACACAATGCAGAATGTTCATTGGCTCTGTGGATGGAAACCATCCATTGAAGTCTAAGTGGAGGCATCGAGGTTCCCATCCGTATTATATCAGTATTTGCAGTCATTGGTATTATTTTCTTTTTGGCAAAAGAGAACAGTTTTTATCCAATCGAGAATAACAATTAACTGAAAAGCTGATGAAATACTGATTTATCCCGTTCATCATGTGTCCGTATCGCACATCCGTATTACAGACGTTTACAAATAGACTGATGTGAAAAAGGGCAAACTCTCTATTGATACTATTATTTTTTCTCAACCAAAACAACATGTTCCGCCTGTAGCCCTTTAACCCTTTCCTTTTCCAGGCTGCCGGTCTCCCTATATACAGAGTATTGATGGTTTCACTTCCTCCTTCGGTCACTGAATCTTGCAACTCCATATACCAAAAAAACTTTGTTTGATGATAGAATTTAAAACTTAAATTTTATTTCACAGATAAAAAACATAATAAAAAGACCAAAAGTAATATTAATCAATATTTATCCCTTTTTTTAGTTCTATGAAAAGAATATTTTTTTCTTTCTCTAGTTTAGGGTTTCTTAGGGAAAGATATGAGATCGGGGTTGTTCTTATCAGGACGGGTGCTCCATACTAGTTAGCTCGGTATCTGGAGTCATTGTCATCTGTTTCATTTGTCTTTTATCTGTGAAATAAAATTAAAATTTTTAACTCCATTTTTGCTATATGGAGTTGTTTTCGATGGTTAATAGCCTTTGATTATCAAATCAAATGAGCTTGTAGACTTCCCAGATTTAGTCCGTTTGACAGTCATTGGATCTCGGTCCGATATATCACAGACATTTTTTGTTATATTCCGTGTTTCCTCAGTTTCTGCATAGTGACTCATTCGATCCGACACTTAGAAGCCATTCCTGTAGGGTGGTTTGGCTCAGAGCTCGGATTTTATATGGGATTAGTATGACATGTGGCAGCAAGAGAAAGGCGATGGAAAATATGATGGGCGGGAAAAGAAATGTAAGGGATGCTGGGAAGAGAGGTTTCTGTACAGGAACATTTAGTGAGTAAGGCCTCCTTCCCACGAACGGATTTCCGCCGCGTAATTCGCGGCGAAAATCCGCTGCGTTGCCCGCAGCTATTAGGTTCTATTGAACCTAATAGCACAATGCTCACGATGCGTAATTCCACCGCGGAATTACGCACCGCGATTTCTCCCGTCCTCACCCGCAGCATGCTCTATTTTCTGCGGGTGAGGACGGGCTGTACGCACTGACGGCTTCCATTGCAGTCAATGGAAGCCGTCCATTCACGCTATCTCCCGCTGTAACCAGCGGGAGATAGCGTGAAAAAACGCTTTCCCGCCCACCGCCGAGCGTCATATGACGCCAAATGACGCGGTCCGGCCGCGTCACGTGACACGGCCGGTGACGCGAGGGTGGTGGGCGGTGACGGGCGGTGACGCGCGGCGGTGGGCGGGGAAGCGATTTCACGCTATCTCCCGCAGGTAAGTATAGGGGCTCTGGGGGGCGCCGTGACGGGCTTCACAGCGGAATATTACGCTGCGGAGCCCGTCACGCTCGTGGGAAGGAGGCCTAAAGAAAGGGATCCTGGTGCAACAGCTAATCCCGTGCCCAACCCACCAGCAGTGATGCCACGTAGCACTGCATGTGATGACATTGTACCATGTATGTCTACCATAATAAAGGAAACATCACAAGATTCTGAATTATTACTCCAACCCCCATCTTATGTAGGTCTGCCAGGCTAGATGTTCTTTTTCCTTCGTGCAGCAGTGTTTTGTGGAACTACATGAATCCTCTTGGGTCTGCTCCTCCCCTCTGATATTCGAAGGTGCTGCTGACAGCCCATTAGCGCCCCCGCAACACAATTGCTTAGTTCTGCTACTGTATTGATGTGATGAGCTTGGTTCTGGTGTTGTATTTATGTTATGACCTTGGTTCTAGTAATGTATTTATGACAGGAACTTGGTTTTGGTGCTCTATTTATGGTTTGGGCTTGTTCTGGTGCTGTATTTATGTTATGAGCTGGGTTCTAGTGCTGTATTTATGTTATGAGCTTGGTTCTATTGATGTATTTATGGCATGAACTTGATTCTGGTGCTGTATTTATGGTTTGTGCTTCTTCTGGTGCTGTATTTGTGTGATGACATTGGTTCTGGTGTTGTATTTATGTACTAAGGTTGGTTCTTGTACAGTATTTATGTTATGAGCTTTGTTCCTGTGACTGTATTTATATAATGAATTGGATCTGCTGCTGTATTTATGTTATGATGTTGGTACTGGTGCTATATTTATGTTATGAGCTTGGTTCTGATGCTATATTTATGTTATGAGCTTGGTTCTGGTGCTATATTTATGTTATGAACTTGGTTCTGGTGCTATATTTATGTTATGAGCTTGGTTCTGATGCTATATTTATGTTATGAGCTTGGTTCTGGTGCTATATTTATGTTAAGAGCTTGGTTCTGGTGCTATATTTATGTTAAGAGCTTGGTTCTGGTGCTATATTTATGTTAAGAGCTTGGTTCTGGTGCTATATTTATGTTATGAGCTTGGTTCTGGTGCTATATTTATGTTATGAGCTTGGTTATGGTGCTATATTTATGTTATGAGCTTGGTTATGGTGCTATATTTATGTTATGAGCTTGGTTCTGGTGCTATATTTATGTTATCAGCTTGGTTCTCGGGCCGTGTTTATGTAGTGAGCTTTGCTCTGGTGATGTATTTATGTGCTGAGGTTGGTTCATGCTGTAATTATATTATGAGCTTGCTTCGGTGCTATGGGTATAACACCAATCTTGGTTTTGAGGCCGTCTTTCTGTTCTGAGCTTTGTTTTGATCCGTATTTAAGTTTGGTTCTGGTGCTGTATTCATTTTATAAGTTTGGTCTTATATATTATTCATTCACCAAGCTGCTCTGGTGTGGGTACGCTGCTACCGTATCTGGATAAGCAGAATACAGGCAGACTGCCTATCGGTGCTATATACATAGGGGGGGCACACGGTGCCGTCTAACCTAAGGCTGGCACTGCATGGTGATACAAAGCCTTGACCTAAACCATGCTTACCAGCTCTCCCAGAATGTCTGCGAGTCTCCTGGAATAAGGGACTTCGTGAACAAGTTGTCAAGCCTCCTGCGTGGCAGTTGGATAGGGTGGAGTCTGCAGTTATCAGGCACTCGGCTAGTAGTGTGCGCACCCTTCTTTTTGCTCCCATGTGTGACTTACAGTTGGAGGAACCCAAGTGCCCAACACAGGGAAACAGGAAGGAAGTTTCTGAAAGTTAGCAAGCATGACCTAAAGCCAATAGAGAGTCTGCATGAAGATTCCCCAATGAGCCTGAACTACAACCAATCTACAGAGACGAAGGAGCGTAAAGGCAGCAACGCAACAAAGGGGGTTCCGATAAAATCTGCTTACTGTCATGGCAGCTGCAGGTGAAGCAAAGGATTTTTAGGGGGGCAATGACTTTGTCACAATGATGATTTGTGGATTGAACTATGCTTATTAAACAAATGCAGAAATGATTCAGAATCCCGGACCGGGGTCCCAGGATAATAATGGCAGAAGGACTTTTACACTTTGATGACATCATTAAGCTTTCCATCTGCTCCCTGCATTGCTGTTCTCATTTTAGGGTGGGGGAATGTGTCCCCCCAGATGTACGCAGCCCAGTAACCTGTGTAGCCACCAAACATCTGGGAGTCCCTGGAGGAAATACATAACATGTATCAGCCCGTGTGACAGCGAAGGTTTCAGACCGGTGACACATTGTGACGGAAACCTGAGTGACAGACGGGCGCAGACAGCTGCCTGACATGTCCTATTAATGGACTGACGCCGGCAGCGAATGCATGTGTCAGCCCCTCCCCTCCGGCCCTGGTCACGGCACACCCTGCCAGGACATGACAGCATCCACACCCAAAATAGTCCCAACACCATGGAAACCGAGGCAATATTTGAAACAGGTCTGTTTAGCTCTAAAATAAGGAATGTGCGGTGAGACGGGATTCACCGGAGGGCGAGCAGAGGAAGGAACAGGGGGGGCAGAAGGAAACGTGAAGACGTAAACGCTTCCTCTAAATATGACTTACTATAACTGGAGAGTGGGGGGGCTTAAACCTTGGTGCTCCGGCCTCGGGCGTTCCTTCAGGGTCAATCACAGCAGAATAATGCCGGCTTATCGATTCATGTCATGGAAAACATTGGAGAGATCAGCAAATATGTAGAAGATCAGGCTGAGCCCCCGTTACTGCGCCACATTTTGCCAACCTGGACAGAAACGACTGATGTCTGTTTGGCCGCCTGCAGACGGCCGGGTCGGATCCCCTGCAAGAATGCTCGCAGCGGGATCCGAGCCGCGTCCCTGCAAGGACCAGTGCGGCTCTCACCTGCTCCTGCGGCTCCGGCTCTGTGATGTGCCGGCCCGGCACTACTGATATTTCTGTGCGGGCCTCTGTGAGACCCGCACAGAAATAGAACGTGCCGCCATTTGTTTTCCGCATGTATTTTCACACGGACAAATTGCGGCCGTCTGCATAGGATTGCCTTTTGTATCGCATTCCTATACAGGTGGGCACGGGCGGAAATTCTGCGGGAAATCCCACAGCGGAATTTCCGCCTGTGTGCAGGGGGCCTTTGACCTCTTCACTCATGTCATCGACTGATTTACCACCATCTTGCTTGCTAACAATGCGATTCCTCAAGCAGATAGTATCTAACATGAGAGGATTAGATACAGCAGTTCCTCAAACAGTATCACACGTACCAAAATTAGATACATGGCTCAACATGCAGTATCACATAGGATAGGATTAGATACACAGCTCAGCAGACAGTATCACACAGGATAGGATTAGATACACAGCTCAGCAGACAGTATCACACAGGATAGGATTAGATACACGGCTCAGCAGACCGTATCACACAGGATAGGATTAGATACACGGCTCAGCAGACCGTATCACACAGGATAGGATTAGATACGGAAGCTCAGCAGACATTATCACACAGGATAGGATTAGATACACGGCTCAGCAGACCGTATCACACAGGATAGGATTAGATACACGGCTCAGCAGACCGTATCACACAGGATAGGATTAGATACGGAAGCTCAGCAGACATTATCACACAGGATAGGATTAGATACAGAAGTTCAGCAGACAGTATCACACAGGATAGGATTAGATACACAGCTCAGCAGACAGTATTACACAGGATAGGATTAGATACAGAAGCTCAGCAGACAGTATCACACAGGATAGGATTAGATACACGGCTCAGCAGACAGTATCACACAGGATAGGATTAGATACACAGCTCAGCAGACAGTATCACACAGGATAGGATTAGATACACGGCTCAGCAGACAGTATCACACAGGTTAGGATTAGATACACAGCTCAGCAGACAGTATCACACAGGATAGGATTAGATACACGGCTCAGCAGACAGTATCACACAGGATAGGATTAGATACAGCAGACAGTATCACACAGGATAGGATTAGATACGGAAGCTCAGCAGACATTATCACACAGGATAGGATTAGATACAGAAGTTCAGCAGACAGTATCACACAGGATAGGATTAGATACACAGCTCAGCAGACAGTATCACACAGGATAGGATTAGATACACGGCTCAGCAGACAGTATCACACAGGATAGGATTAGATACACAGCTCAGCAGACAGTATCACACAGGATAGGATTAGATACACGGCTCAGCAGACAGTATCACACAGGTTAGGATTAGATACACAGCTCAGCAGACAGTATCACACAGGATAGGATTAGATACACGGCTCAGCAGACAGTATCACACAGGATAGGATTAGATACAGCAGACAGTATCACACAGGATAGGATTAGATTCACAGCTCAGCAGACAGTATCACACAGGATAGGATTAGATACACGGCTCAGCAGACAGTATCACACAGGATAGGATTAGATACACGGCTCAGCAGACAGTATCACACAGGATAGGATTAGATACAAGGCTCAGCAGACAGTATCACACAGGATAGGATTAGATACAGGAGCTCAGCAGATAGTATCACACAGGATAGGATTAGATACAGGAGCTCAGCAGACAGTATCACACAGGGTAGGATTAGATACACGGCTCAGCAGACAGTATCACACAGGATAGGATTAGATACACGGCTCAGCAGACAGTATCACACAGGATAGGATTAGATACAAGGCTCAGCAGACAGTATCACACAGGATAGGATTAGATACAGGAGCTCAGCAGATAGTATCACACAGGATAGGATTAGATACAGGAGCTCAGCAGATATTATCACACAGGATAGGATTAGATACACGGCTCAGCAGACAGTATCACACAGGATAGGATTAGATACATGGCTCAGCAGGCAGTATCACACATGATGATGGTGATGAGAAGCTCTATAGTAATGAGGCTTCGCCATAAGATGATATTACGGGGTCTCTGGTTTCTTGGAAGGCCTCTAATGTGAGCCAAGATGGTCACCTCACAAGTGAAGTATGCGGGATAAGTGATTACTAGCAGCTCGCTATATAATCTCCGACTAGACATTGCCTGCATGACATCAGTATTAGGGTTTTCTGAATTTGCACTCTGTTAACCCTTTGATAATGCTGGTTTTCGGGAGGTGGGAAATGTGTCCTATAGACTCAGAGGTCCTGGAATGGGTGAAGAAATAAGGTTTGGAGCTGGAGATCACTAACAGCAGCACAGAGGAAAACTAAAGGCAAATGCTATTCCTGACCAGTATTACAATGTAATCATTCACATCCTCACTACTGGCTAGAAATGAGTCATACATTGTAACTAATCTTTACTAGTGATGAGCAGTTATAAATCATAACTATCCAGTTCTTCACTATTAATGAGCAGTGATACATTGTAATCATCCACATCTTCACTATTTGTCAGTAGTGGTACATTGTAACTACCTAGGTCTTCACTATTAATGAGCAGTGATACATTGTTTGTAATCATCCACATCTTCACTTTTGGTCAGCACTAGTACATAGTAATCATCTCCATTTTATTATTAGTCAGCAGTGATACATTGTAATCATCAACATCATCTATATTAGTGATAAATTGTAGTCATCAAGGTTTTCACTATTGGTCATTAGTGAAACATAGGAACTACCCACATCTTCACTATTGGCCAGCAGTGATACATTGTAACTATCCACATGAAAGTGCTAACAACCACTTACTTGTCTGCGTGTGAGTGAGTGCTTAACATGTGCTGACTGGACCTGTGATGATGTCACTGTCATGTGATCAAGTAATGATTGAAGGCGGAAAGCATAGATGATGCAAACAAAACATCCAAAGATGTGCTTTTTATTCCTCCATGACACAATAAAACAACCCAGCAACATTTCGACCTGTGTTAGGTCTTTGTCAAGGATCTGTGCATCTTATCTGCCTCACTGAATACAGTGTCAGGTCTGTGCTGTTGACAAATTTCCGTAATGTGTCACCGTCATGTAATCAGCCACTGTCTCTTAGCTCTGCCCCTGATTACATGACGGGGACATCATCACAGATTCTAAACCAGCAGAGGCTGATGAAGAATGTATGTAGCAAAGTTGTGTGTGTGACACATGCATGTAGCCGAGCTCTGTGCGGTATATGTGACACACGCATGTAACAGAGCTGTGTGTGTGTGACACGCGCATGTAGCAAAGCTGTGTATGGTGTGTGTGACACGTGCATATAGCAGATCTGTGTGTGTGTGTGTGACATGGGAATGCAGAGCTGTGTGGTGTGTTAATAATGCACATGTAGCAGAGCTCTGTGTGTGTGACACCCATGTAGAAGAGCTGTGTGTGGTTTGTATGACATGCATGCCTCAGAGCTGTGTGTGGTATGTGTGACACGCGCACGTAGCAAAGCTGTGCATGATGCACATGTAGCAGAGCTGTGTGGTGTGTACAACATGCGCATGCAGCTGAGCTGTGGGTGGTGTGTGTGACACGCATGTAGCAGAGCTGTGTGTGGTGTGTGATGCACATGTAGTAGAGCTGTGTGTGACATGTGCATGTAGCAGGGCTGCATGTGGTGTGTGCAACATGCGCATGTAGCAGAGATGTGTGTGGGAGACGCACATGAAGCAGAACTGCATGTAGTATGTGTGACATGCATATAGCAGAGCTGTCTGTGGTGTGTGTGATGCATGCATGTAGCAGAATTGTGTGTGTGTGTGTGAGGCGAGCATGTAGCAAAGCTGTGCATGTGTGATGCGTGCATGTAGCAGAGCTGTGTATGTGTGACATGCATGTAGCAGAGCTGTGTGTATGACACTTGCATGTAGCAGAGCTGTGTGTGTGACATGCATGTAACTGAGCTGTGTGTGTGACATACATGTACCACAGCTGTGTGTGTGTGACATGCAGGTAGCAGAGTTTTGTGGCACAGTGTAGCACCAGAAACACTGGTACTATAGTTTCCTAGTAATTACTAGTTTTCACTATTGGCCACTGGCCATGAATGATACATTGAAACTATCCACATCTTCACTATTTGTCAGTAGCGATACATTGAAACGATCCACATCTTCACTATTTGTCAGTAGTGATACATTGTAACTATCCACATCTTCACTATTGGACAGTAGTCATGTGTTGTAAATATTCAGATCCTTACTTTTGGTGAGCAGTGATACATTGCAGTCATCCAGGTCTTCACTTTTGGTCATTAGTAAAAGATAGTAACTATCCACATCTTCAGTCATCTATTGGTCAGCAGTGATAAGTCGTAATTATCCAGGTCTTCACTATTGGCCTGCAGTGATAGATTGTAATCATGCACATCTTCAGCATTGGCCAGAAATGATACATGGTAACATCTTCCCTATTTGTCAGCAGTGGTACATTGTAACTATCAAGGTCTTCACTATTGGATGGGACTAATAAATTGTAACTACCCACATCTTAGCTATCGGTCAGTAGTCATACATTGTAAAGGTCAGGTCTTTACTATTGGTAAGCAGTTATACAATTTTATTATCAAGGTCTATTGGCCATTAGTGATGCAGTTAAGCCATTTAGGTCTTTACACTTCAGTATTGGTCAGCAATCATACATTGAAACTATCCGTGTCTTCACTATTGGCCAGCAGCGGTACATTGTAACCATCCATATCTTTACTAGTGGTCAGCAATGATACATTGTAACTATCCATATCTTTACTACTGGTCAGTAGTTGTGCATTGCAACCATCCAGGTTTTTTACTATTGGCAATCATTGATACATTGTAATCAGCCACATCTTCACTTTTGGTCGGCAGTGATACATTGAAACTATCCGTGTCTTCACTATTGGCCAGCAGTGGTATATTGTAACTATCCACATCTTCACTATTGGTTATCAGTGAAACATAGTAACTAGCCACATCTTCACTTTTGGTCGATAGTGATGCATTGACTATCCAGGTATTCACTATTGGCCAATAGTGATACATTATAACTATCAAAATTTTCACTTTTTGTCATTAGCTAAACATAGTAACTAGCCACGTCTTCACTACTTGTCAGCAGTGATACATTGTAACTATCTAGGTCTTCACTATTTTCCATCAGTGATACATGGTAAGCATCCAGGTCTTCACTATTGACTAGAAATGATAGATTGTAATATTTGTGTCTTCACTATTGGTCAGCAGTGATACATTGTAACTATCCTAACTCCCCACATCTTCACTTATGCTCAGCGGTGATAACTTGTAATTATGTTTATCTTCACTATTGGTCAGCAGTGATACATTGTAACTATCCGGGTCTTCACTATAGGCCAGTAGTGATAATTATAAGCATACCGATTTTCATGATTGATCGGCAGTGATACATTGTAACATTCCAGTTCCTGACTATTGGTCTGCAGTGATACATAGTTATTACATAGTTATTCTAGTCTTCACTTTTGGCCAAAGTGATAGATTGTAACTATCCACATATTCACTTTTTGTCTTAGGCGAAACCAACAATTTTGCAAAGTTGGCAGATGAGGAAGATGCCATTACTGAGCCAGCACCGCTGCAGCACAACATGCCCTCTGAATGCCATGCCCTCTAATAACTACCTTACCCAACTTTTGCGGGAGCCAACTAAAGGGAGGGCCACTCTAGACTTAGGGCGCCCACCCACTGGCGTTTGCGTTTTCCGCGGGAAAAAAACGCAGCGGTTTCAGCGATTTTTCCGCGCGTTTTTCGCGGCGTTTTCGCGGCTTTTCCGTTAATTTCCATTGACATTCATGGGTGCATTAGGAGAAAAATAAGGACACATATGCAACTGACAGCTCCTATGTTAAAAACGCAAACGCAACGCAAAAAAAACGCCAGTGGACAGGAACACATGTTATCTCTATGCCTGTGCAGGAAAAACGCAAAACGCAGGTAAAAAAACGCCAGTGGGTGGGCGCCCTTAGTATTAACTAACAAACCAGACAGAATCTCAGGGATGCAGGTTGAGGGACACTTGGGAAACCCTCAACACTTGGGTGACCACAATATATTTAATTTCCAGCTGTCATTCAATAAGAAGCCTCATCAGGGAGCGACAAATAAACAAAACTTTAGTAAAGCAAAATTTGATCAGCTCAGAACTACTATCGGTAACATTAATTGGGTCAACAGCCTCATAAATATCAGTACAGAGGACAAATGGGAGGAGTTTAAAAGGATCCTAATCACCTCATCTGAGCAGTTAATTCCCTTTAAAAGCAAAAGAACTACAAGTAGAAGGAAACCAATGTGGCTCGACAAGACGGTAAGGGGGGCAATAAATGAAAAAAAGAAAGCGTTCAGACTACTAAAGCAAGAAGTGCATCACATAAGGGGAAATCAAAAATTAAAAACAATCACAGAAAATGGCCATTACTTACTGACTGAGGAGTGCATATAGATGCGTCCTCCTCTCACCATGCAGGTAGCTGACTACCAAATGGAGGAGCCAATAACACCTGTGCAGGACACCGATATAACAACCACTCACACTGCCTCTTGATAATGAGGGGGGTGGATGCTTGGTGTTCACTCCCACACATAGTGGATACAGGGTGCCAGACCATTCTGATATATGTAGTTCACCATGCAGACCAGCAACCTATTAATGATGCCATGATAATTCGGCGGGTTGCCCTGCATATCCATCAGTGAACCACATTGGTACTGCCACCGTTGGCTCCCCCTGGAGTCTTAATGCCACACTGCATGTGAATGATAGATAATAAATGCAAGGCATTGGTTGAATGTTGGCCAAGATACATGAGCCCGATGGAGGGGACATGCCTGACGATTGGTCCTGGCCAGGCAAGGTAAGTAAATTTTTTTTTTCATGTTAGAACCCCTTTAAACCCCCACTAGATATATATGGGGAGTGATCCTCCTCTCTGGGGCACATGGTATGGATACAGCCAGCTTCAGAGTTTGGTTCAGTCTGTTGAGTCCCCATCATAGGGAGATGACCCCATTTGAAAAACTATGCACAGGGGCTACTGGCCATCCTCGCTTCACCTCCCTGGTTTATAGATTTTTGTTGGAGACTGTGACAAATACGACACCCTCCTTTATTGCAGCTTTGGAAAAGGAGCTGGGCATTCTCTATACCAATACAAACTGGTATGGAGCACTTCTAATTTTACCAAAAGTTTCCCAAACCCAAGAGAATGGTTTCAAAATCTTGTAAAGATATTCTAGAACTCCGGTAAAATGTAATTGCATATTCCCTGATCTTTCAGATGTATGTTGGTGTTGTACAGTCATTAGCTATAGCAAACAGCTATACCAAATAGCCAACCGGGCGGAGCCGATATTGTTCAGGTGCACGCCTTGAAAAGGACCGGATCCAGGTCCATAAGACAATCTGTAATACTTGAAATAAGGCAGCATTCACATTGCATCAATTTATGAAAGCAGAAAACCTTTATTCTCCATTGTACAAAAACAGCAATGTTTCAACCCCAGCGGGGTCTTTATCAAGCTCCCTGCTGACAGCTTGGATACAAGATGTGATACGGGCGGGCATGGAGGCTCTAGTACCCTGTTGTTCTACCTCTAGCTTGGATACAAGATGTGATATAGGCGGCCATTGAAGCTCTAATACCCTGTTATACTGCCTCTGGGTTGGATATAAGATGTGATACAGGGGGCATGGAGGCTATAGTACCCTGTTGTACCACTTCTAAGTCGAATACAAGATATGATACGGGCTGGTAAGGAGGTTATAGTACCCTTTTATACCCCCTCTAGCTTGGATACAAGATTTGATGCCGGTGGAAATAGAAGCTCTAGTACCCTGTTGTACTGCCTAAAGCTTGGATACAAGGTGGGATATGGGCAGACAGGGAGGCTCTAGTACCCTGTTGTACCACCTCTAGTTTGGATACGAGATGTGATACGGGTGGGAATGGAAGCTTTATTACCCTGTTGGCCCACCTCTAGCTTGGATACAAGATGTGATATAGGTGGAAATGGAAGCTCTAGTACCCTGCTGGATGCCTCTATCTTGGATATATGATGTGATATGGGCAGGCATGAAGTCTCTAGTTCCCGGTTGTACCACCTCTAGTTTGGATACAAGATGTGATATAGGTGGGCATATAAAATATAGGACCATATTAAGCCCCCTCTAGCTTGGATACAGGATGTGGCGGTGGATGCCAAAGGTGGTACACACGATGGGCACCATGAGACCAAATGCCCTTCAGCCAAGGGCATGTAACGATGGCGGACAACAAAACAGTTGGAACTGTTGGTATGTCTCGTATGATCAGATGATCCTCTCTACTGGTGGTTTGTCGAAGGCATCCTGAGCCCAGTCACCTTGTATGCCCTCACAGCTTCTCACATCCCAATAATGCGCCCCTCTCAGACTCTGGTAATGGGGTAAAATCTCTTTTCTGCGTCGTAGAGGCGTCTAGTGGTCAACAAGCTCTACGCAAGTGGAAGAAGGGGTCGCTGCACACAAGGAGCCTCCGAGAGCCTCTTATAGGCCAAGGGGGGAACCACTTTTAGGGTCTCAAGACCGATCATTTAATCACACCACAACTCTCATCATTTACATATGTAGTGACCCAGAGTTAACGGGGCCCCTCCATAAGTTTGAATGTGTTTGTCTCGTGCAAGCTTCTTCAATGTGTATTGCACCTCTGCAGCACTGAATGGGTTAATGTCTGGGTCATGTCTGGAAAATGTATCATGTTGTGTGTCATGTGACTGTGAAGTATATATGTGTTTGCAAGGTGTAGTGCCAGGGTTGTTGTTGTTGTTGTTGTCTTCTTCTGGCTTTTGGCAAGAGAGTGAGAGAGACAGTGTGAGACTTTTGTGCCTACACAAAGACCCTACCTAATCGTTCTGTGAGGGGATGTGAAGAATGGCGGCAGCTGAGCGATTCCCTATTGTATAGCCTGGGATTATCCTACCAGGAATGTGCCGGTGCTACCATTAAGTACCAAGTGAGAAGAGGGATAGTTGCCTTGCCTGTTCTGGCACCGTAAGCGTGAGTGTGTACTGGTAGAGAGTTGGAGAGATAGAAAGAGTCGCCGGGTGCGGGATCACACAGACTGTGGATTGCCTGTATCGCCCCGTGTATCCTCCCTGTCACACCACCTTATTTTGCTGTATTTGTGCCAGCCTGTTATGGACGATTCAGTAAACAGACATTACCGACCATTCCCTGTTTTGTTCAGAACAGTTAACCCTACGTGTGGACTAAGTTATTTTACAACGACAAGCCTCACCTCAGAGGACGGAACAGTGGCGTCACGAGTGACAACGGGCATTGAGGTAACTCTTGGCTACTATTCCCCTGTGACCTTCCCCAGCAGTAACTTGGATGGGTCCCGTGTTGCCCTCACAGGAGGAGATGGTAGCGCCACCGTGACAGAAGTTATCTTTGTATTCCCCGTCATCTCCTCGGCTGCGGGCCCGCTCCTCGCACGCTGCACATATCTGCCTGAGATGGAACTGCAGCAACATGACAACTCCTTCTAGGGGCAGGATGGTTTTTGACTAAGACTGTATGTATTCTATTATTGTAACTGTGATTCTGCTTGCACTTATGCTTTACAAAGCTTGATTCACCCAAAGTGTCATTCATCCAGACCATCGGAGTCCACGATGTGCAGTTCAGGCTCTAGATGGTATATAGCATCCTTGTACGGCTCATCTTGATAGTTTATCCTATTGACCTCCGATATGTTATACCTTTATCCCATGGCAATATCTTCTCATGATCCCCGGTAAGAATACTGAAAACCATTCACCTTTGGTGTAAAATTGTTTCCTCTTGATGAAATGTCAGTCTTATCAGATATGGGAAGAATCACGATCGGGTTTTGCGTGCGCTGGTTTCTAAAAACTAGAATCAATAATAATACGAGTTTGAGGACGACCTTTACCAACGCTGGGCATGAACGCCTGGGCCCGGAGGGAGAGCTAGGAAATTCATGGGCGGTTTAATGTGCTTTGTGAAGACACAACACCAATCTTTATTATTAGGAAAAGGGCAAAGTCGGCAACGTGACTCACCCCACTGACTCACTGAAGGTTCCTCCTTTCCTCTGTGGCAGATATTACTAACTGCCATGATATGATTGCCAGCAGCCATTCACTGTGCTGAATATTTGATGTTTTTGGCTTCTAATGAAAAAAAATATCCTGCCCGGCCCGAAACAAATATCTCCAAAGGCCAAAAGATGTTGATGATGATGATTGAACTGTTACTCACTGCCCAGCAACCATATGAAGACCAAGGAGACAAATGTCTAGGACTGGTGGCCAGCAGTGGAGTCATGGGTGTTTACAGTGTAGCAGCGGTGGCCAGTAATGAGGACACTGATACTATGTTCTATCATTGGTGGCCTGTAGTGGAGTGTTTATTATAAGGTAATATTGTTAGCTTCTAAGATATACATGAGTACAACATATCATTGGTGGCCAGGAGTGGAGTCATGGTAGCTTACAATGTATCAATGGTAGCCAGTAATGAAAACATAGATGATTAAAATGTGTCAGTGTTGGCCCGTAGTAAATAAATGGATGATACAGTGTATCAGTGTCGATCAATAATGAGGTTATGGAGGTTTAGGTACCATTTGTGGCCAGCAGTGGAGTCATGCATGTTTATGATGTATCAATGATGACCAGTAATGAAGACCTAGATAGTTACAATGTTTCAATGATGGACAGTAGTAGAATGATGGATGACTATACTGTATCACTGCTGATCATTAGTGAAGACATAGATGATTACAATGTATCACTTTGGAGTAATAGTAAAAATGTGGATGATACAATGCATCGGTGGCAATTAGTAATGAGGATATGGAGCCATTGATGATTACAATGTATCAAACATTAGGACTGAGGGATGATTATAAACATTCCATGACTGATGTATGGATACATTGCGGCACATTCATTACCGGTGCTGTGGCATCAGTTGCACCTTTTATGGCGCAAATCAATTTAGCTAAATTTACTATTGATCTGTGTTAGAAAGCACAGATGTCCGGCTCTCACTCCATTTTATCAAGGTAAGGTAAAGTCCCCTGCTGTTTCAGGTACTGAGTCATGACTGACTCGTAGGGTGATGTGACGTTTTCTTGGCAGACTGTTTTTGCGGGGTGGTTTGCCATTGCCTTCCCCAGTCATCTTTTACCCCCCAGCAGCTGGGTTCTTATTTTACTGACCTCGGAAGGAGGGAAGGCTGAGTCAACCTTGAGCCGGCTACCTGAACCATGTGACGATTGAAGCTGAAACCTTCAGGTCGTGAGCGAGAGCTTAGGACTGCATTCCTGCTGCCTTAGCACTCTGCACCATATTTATGTCATGCAACTTTTAAAAGTCCCACAATTTGTTGTAATCTCACTCCAGTAGCCGTCTGGTGTACAAAGTAACTCCACATTTTATCCCTTAGTGATGCGGCCCATTTTGGGCATACGGACACAACAATTTTGGAGGGATTTTCATCTCTACTTTTCAAAAGCCATAACTTTTTTATTTTCAGTTGACATGAATGTATGGGTTTGTTTTATAATGTATTGTATAACTTTTATACATTTTATTTGGTGGGCAGGTAGGAAAAACACATCAGTTCTCTTATTTTTTTAAATCATGAGCATAAATGTCATGATACATTTTTTCTTGCAGATCGGTACAATTACAGAATGGGAGGAATTGAGCTAAGCAGCACATGTGAAAAAGACTTGGCTATACTAATAGATCA
Source organism: Eleutherodactylus coqui (assembly GCA_035609135.1). NCBI lineage: Eukaryota > Metazoa > Chordata > Amphibia > Anura > Eleutherodactylidae > Eleutherodactylus > Eleutherodactylus coqui. The sequence goes on from CM069407.1 coordinate 310,996,056, forward strand.
CAGACTGAACATGAGTCAACAATGTGATGCAGCAGCCAAAAAGGCAAACACAATTCTGGGATGTATTAAGAGAAGCATGGAGTCTAGATCACGTGAGGTCATTATCCCCTCTACTCTTCCTTAGTCAGACCTCATCTGGAATACTGGGTCCAGTTCTGGGTACCCCACTTTATACAAGACATAGACAAACTGGAGCAAGTTCAGAGAAGAGTTATCAAGATGGTGAGCGGTCTGCAAATCATGCCCTATGAGGAACGGTTAAAGGATCTGGGAATGTTTAGCAGAAGAGAAGGCTGAGAGGAGACTTAATAGCTGTCTACAAATATCTGAAGGGCCGTCACAGTGCAGAGGGATCAGCCCTATTCTCATCTGCACAAGGAAAGACTAGAAGCAATGGGATGAAACTGAGAGGGAGGAGATACAGATTAGATATTAGACAGTGAGGGGGATCAATGAGTGGAACAGGTTGCCACGGAAGGTGGGGAGTTCTCCTTCAATGGAAGTCTTCAAACAAAGGCTGGACAAATATCTGTCTGGGATGACTTAGTGATGCTGCACTGAGCAGGGGTTGAACCAGATGACCCCGGAGGACCCGATGACACCGGATGACCAGATGACCCCGGAGGTCCCTTCCAACTCTATCATTCTATGCTTCTATACAACAACACCAAAATGATATACTTCTTTATGTTTTTCTACTTTTGAACAATAAAACCTTTTTTAAAAATAAAATATATATATTCTTTACATTGCTGCATTTAAAGACCTGTGGTTTTTATTGTTACCATTTTGGGCTAAATATGGCTTTTCTGACCATTTTTATTTTATTTTTTGGGGTGCGAAATGAACAAAATAAATATTTTAGCTCAGTTTTTTTTCCCATAGCATTTGCTGTGCAGGGAAAACAGATTGTTCAATTCATTGTATGGGTCTTCACAGATGTGACTGTGCCAAACATGTGGGGAAAGGGCACAAAAAGGGCACAAAAAGGGCACCTTTATACATGTTTATTTTGTACTATTTTGTTTTCTTTAAAGTCCCCTCCGAAGGTCACCTGGAGAAAAAAGGCTTCAGTTTCCAGACGTGAGCGGGCTTCTTTACTGTAAGAGCGGTGAAGCTGTGGGATAGTCAGCTCTGAATCTGTTCTCAGCACAAGTAGTTGTTCACAAGAGAACGAGACAATCACACCGCAGAAAAAAGCAATGATCAACGTAAATGTCAGGAAGGAACATCATAGGGGGGATTGTACATCGCAGCAGGCAGAAGTGGTGTACAACAAGGGCGCCTACCGAGAAGTGATACTGTGCCATTCATGGGGGGGCATACCAAGAAAACGAAGAGAAGTGATACTGTGCACTGTATATGGATGTGATCTACTGCCAGCATTACGTGTTATAACCTGCCTCCTAAAATACCGCAGTGCGTCCTGGGATGTGGACACTCAATAACCGTGGTCCACATGCAAGCTGCAGCCTGCGCCTCGGGCCTCATTCTCCATGTCCTAGGCAGTATTACAGTAGTTGTATTCTTGTCTGTTGGGATCAGGGCTTCTAGGGGATTCTGTGTATTTCGGATGTCACCCGTCATCATTCATTCTTGTAATCGGATGTTTTTAGCTCACTTCCATCGCTCTATAATGCGGATTATTACGATCTGAAGGCTATTTGTGTCGGATTTATATCGTCCTTTAATAAATAGACATAATAGAGATACAAAATAAAGATTTGTTACTGACGGGACGCACGACATGTCCGTAAAGTAGAAAACCACTAATTTCATGACAAAATCCAGTATAAATAGTCCGTCAGTCATAGAGATGGCCCTTATGTGGAGAGTCTGTTGGTTCCCGTTCACCGATCTGCTACATTCACTTCCTTCTCTGCATCTATTGCTATAAGATCTCCCGCGTCCACGTCCCGCATACTTTTGCTTATTTCCATAAACTCAGCACATAAAGTGTTAACCCCTTCATTTTAGCTCTTGGTTGGTCGATTCCATGGCAACAAATTTCATCTCGTTGTGGACGGTCCCGGAGGTGATGCTTCCATCCCTCACTTTACTCCGGAACATGAAGGGAAAAGCTTTCTTGAAGGACTTCCTGAAGCTGGCGCCCATGAAGCCGTAGACTATGGGGTTAATGGAGGAGTTGGCATAGGACATACAGTTGGCCCAGGTTTTGATTTTGTAGGTGGCATAGTTGGCTTGAAACTCTGGGTAGAATCCTTGGAAGAGGCTGAAGATTTGGATGGGACCCCAGCAGATGGTGAAGAGAAGGACGATCACTATCACCATTTTGGATATTTTGCTCCTCATGGCGACGGTTCTCTCGGAGAGCTGCTGCACCTGCAGGAATGGAGGAAAGCAGATTTACTTCTAGATATGTTCATTTACCTTGAGGTGTGTCATATACTCAAGTCACATCCAGAGCTGCATTCACATTACTGCTGGTTGGAATCTGTAAGCACTGTACTCAAAAATGGAGGCCTAGCTGTCACAATGACTTGGCCGGGTGGAAGGGAGAGCTGGCAGGCGCTGGCAAGTGCCAGGTAGAGGGTCTCGCTCCCCTTATAGAGACCTGCAGCAGCAGGAGGAGAAGGATGAAGCACCCAAAGTTACAGGCGCTGTGAAGCAGCATGTTTGGAGCGCTTTGCAGCTCTGTGGGGAAAGGCTCTGCACCCCCAGTGAAGAGACAGCCCCCAGTAGGAATGGTGTGAGGGGCAAATGTGCAGGAGCTTTCAGCGAGCTTCCTATAAAAAGGACTACAGCTGTGTCACAGACAGACGCAGATACAGAAGAAAGTAGAGAAGGCAGCAGCAGTGAATTAAAGGGCCAATGTGTGACGTGGCTGCGGCCGCTAATAGTGAATATGCAGCCAGCGCAGTGCTGTTCTCATACCAGGGTGCAATGGAGAAGAGCGATGCCCAATAATGAGAGTGGCGAAAGGGCCTGATGAACGGGGGGCAAATGATGAGAGTGACAACAGGGCCAGATGATCAGGGGGCAAAAGGTGCGGCAAACCGTGAGATAGTTCTGGACTTCAGCATGTGATATCAGGATCTACGTATTGTCCTCAATAAAAGCTGAACAGACTCTGCACTTATATGGGGTGAGCAGGCCTGTAAGCAGTGTAGCGCTATTTTTTGGGACACTATGGGACATTCAAATGCTGAATGGAGAGCTGGGACTATGACGATTGACTGCGTTCGAGTGCAGCAATTATGGAGTGGAAGTTCACTGCATCTGATGGCTACCGTGTGATGTATATAAAGGTGCGGTAAGGCACCTGACCCATAGTGACGAAGTGTACTTGGCGGGAGAGACCCTGAGGCCAATTGTGTCATCAACGACGTTGGGTGCCCCTGTGTGTAAGGATGCAGCTCCAATGGCGCAGAAGAGATCAAGGCTACAGATAGAGCAGTTCAGCTTGTGCTGGTGAAGCGCTCTACGAGCGAAGATTAGTCAGGTGACTTGCTGTTGCCGGAGATCGCACGCTATGTGCCAGAATATAATTTGTTCCGCTGTTTGATATTCTGTAACATCATGTAATCACGCGGCCTCCCGTGGAGTGGAAGACATTTCATTATCCTTGTTCAGTAAAGTCTGTTTCATTTGAAAATGTGTGCTGCTCCCGTCTGTCACCGCCACGCCGCAACGCCGCCACCAACCTGCTTCAATTCTATGGTGACCTTTACTGCATTGCCTGCTGGGGGAGTCCACATTATAAATATGATATCCCCAAAAATGGAACTCACTACACCAGGAGGGGGCAGCAGAGAGCAAAGGAGAAGTAAATAGTCACCTTTATTTATATAGTGCATGCGTGTTCCATCACATGATATCTTCTGTCCCCATTGGGGCTCACAATCTATATACACCTATCAGTAAGGTAAATGCAGCTCTGGTTGGGACTAGAATCGCACAGTGTTGCTCTGGTTTATGTGATTCTGCTACACTGCACACATGGTGCACCATTCTAGATTCTGGGTGTCGGAGTCGCCGTCTACCTGATAGTTGTTGTCCATCGGCTCCACCACCGGCTGCCCAACTCTCTTCAGCATCAATGAGTAGCACAGACAGATGGTCAGCAACGGCAGAAGGTAGACGGCCAGGAACTGGTAGAGGATACAAGCTTTCTTCAGGGTGTCTGATGGAAACTGCTCTACGCAGTAGGTCCTCGGGCCGTACCAGTAACCGTCCTGTATCTTCTGGTACGGGATGATGGGGGTCGACAGCAGCAAGGACCCTGTGGAGGGACACATCACAGTGAGATGCATTGCATACAGGCTCTGCCGTCACCCTTGTGGTTCTGGATGGTAACGAAGCCACAATGTGTAAGTCTCAGCACCTCGGGTCTTCGGAGACGGCGTCTACTTGTGCCGATACAGCGAGATAACAAGCGAGACGACTGAAGTATCATCCTATACTGAAGAAGGGCGCTCTACAGAGATTTCAGCATGCAAGGAGTGCGCCATTCCCAGCCACACGCGTGCGCCCGTGCGGCCACCACGCCCCACAGCAAGACCGGAGAAGAAGCGCCGCGTTGCCTCCAAACACTTTTTAAGATGATGCTATCATTAAAACCTAGTGACTGCACAGGAGGAAGAGACTGCACAGGAGGAAGAGACTGCACAGGAGGAAGAGACTGCACACATAGTGACTGCAGAGGAGGAAGAGACTGCACACATAGTGACTGCACAGGAGGAAGAGACTGCACAGGAGGAAGAGACTGCACACATATTAGTGACTGCACAGGAGGAAGAGACTGCACACATAGTGACTGCACAGGAGGAAGAGACTGCACAGGAGGAAGAGACTGCACACATAGTGACTGCACAGGAGGAAGAGACTGCACACATGGTGACTGCACAGGAGGAAGAGACTGCACACATATTAGTGACTGTACAGGAGGAAGAGACTGCACAGGAGGAAGAGACTGCACACATAGTGACTGTACAGGAGGAAGAGACTGCACACATAGTGACTGCACAGGAGGAAGAGACTGCACAGGAGGAAGAGACTGCACACATAGTGACTGCACAGGAGGAAGAGACTGCACACATAGTGACTGTACAGGAGGAAGAGACTGCACACATAGTGACTGCACAGGAGGAAGAGACTGCACAGGAGGAAGAGACTGCACACATAGTGACTGCACAGGAGGAAGAGACTGCACACATAGTGACTGCACAGGAGGAAGAGACTGCACACATAGTGACTGCACACATAGTGACTGCACAGGAGGAAGAGACTGCACACATAGTGACTGCACAGGAGGAAGAGACTGCACACATATTAGTGACTGCACAGGAGGAAGAGACTGCACACATGGTGACTGCACAGGAGGAAGAGACTGCACACATATTAGTGACTGCACAGGAGGAAGAGACTGCACACATAGTGACTGCACAGGAGGAAGAGACTGCACACATAGTGACTGCACAGGAGGACGAGACTGCACACATGGTGACTGCACAGGAGGAAGAGACTGCACACATGGTGACTGTACAGGAGGAAGAGACTGCACACATATTAGTGACTGCACAGGAGGAAGAGACTGCACACATATTAGTGACTGCACACATGGTGACTGTACAGGAGGAAGAGACTGCACACATATTAGTGACTGCACAGGAGGACGAGACTGCACACACATTAGTGACTGCACAGGAGGAAGAGACTGCACACATATTAGTGACTGCACAGAAGGAAGAGACTGCACACACAGTGACTGTCCAGGAGGAAGAGACTGCACACATATTAGTGACTGCACAGAAGGAAGAGACTGCACACACAGTGACTGCACAGGAGGAAGAGACTGCACACATAGTGACTGCACAGGAGGAAGAGACTGCACACATAGTGACTCCACAGGAGGAAGAGACTGCACACATGGTGACTGCACAGAAGGAAGAGACTGCACAGAAGGAAGAGACTGCACACATATTAGTGACTGCACAGAAGGAAGAGACTGCACACATAGTGACTGCACAGGAGGAAGAGACTGCACACATAGTGACTGCACAGGAGGAAGAGACTGCACACATAGTGACTGCACAGGAGGAAGAGACTGCACACATAGTGACTGCACAGGAGGAAGAGACTGCACACATAGTGACTGCACAGAAGGAAGAGACTGCACACATAGTGACTGTACAGGAGGAAGAGACTGCACACATAGTGACTGTTATTATGTGTCACAGTGAAGGTGACTTCTTACCTATCCAGATACAGATGCTGACAATCATGGCCACTCGGGGGGTCCGGTGTCTCAGTGACCTCAGTGGATATAATGTGACATAGCAGCGGTCCGCACTCATGGCCGTCAGAGTGATACAGGTGGCCTGGACCGTGACCTGCGATTATCACACAGACATGACTCCATAGACTGTTTATGAGCAGCTACAAGATACATTACAGAGCGTTCTGGACTCACCGGCTCGGACACTTTCTAATATACATTGTGTTACTCCAATATTTTCAGTCTATCTGCTTGCTGTTATTGAATGGAAACATTCTTGTTTATGTCCAAAGGCTGAAAACTAGTATAGACCTCCAGCTTCTCCCAGATTGGATACAGTTCAGACAATCCCAGACTGATACATTGTATCGAGTGAATGCAGCAAGCCGCCTCCATTCTGTGCAAAACATTCCGATTCTCAAAAATCCAAAGTGCATTGGATTCTGAGGAGGAGCGAACTTTATCGGCACCATAATGCCGAGATGCAGAGCGTTGCATTATTTACTGGGATCGGCTGTTATAAAAGGCGGCTCATGATCCGGATTTTACAACCTACATCACATGGACTGATGAATCCAATGTCGACGGGGTATTCAGCATGCATAATCTACACGTGCAGAAAAACGGAGCCCTCAGGCCACCAGGACATCTCGCAGCCAACGACAGTTTAGCTGTAACATACGGCTTGGCATGTTTGGCCTACAGCTAATCGGTCCTTTACAAGGAAACCTCAACAGAGAGCGATATCTGCAGCTCATTTACCGCCACGGCGACACCGTTATTGAAGAATTACCCCTTGCTCAGTTTTGTAAGACATACTTTAGCATGACGAACCCATGTGAGAGGGGCTGCATCATCACATGGCACCGGAGCTAAACTACATGCCCACTCGGTCACCAGATCACACACTATTCAGTTTTTTTATGTTTTGGGGAAGCTGCAGGACATATCTCTGTGTAGAGAGCTTTCCCTAGTGGTGGCTGTGTATATCAAACTACTAACAACCACTTGTCTGTTTGTATGTGAGTGAGTCTCATAGCTCCGCCCCCTGGCATCATTATGGCAGGTCCTAACACACTGAGAATACAACTAAGCCATTATTATGTCAGACACAACTCAGCGCTCCTGACAGGAGACACTGACCTACCATCACCACAGAGATCCAGCGTGCTGAAGGATCTGTGGTGATGTCACTGCTGTGGGAGGAGCCATTCTGGAGTTTGGCAGTACTGTATACGCTGACAGAAAGTACAGGACCCGTGATGATGTCACCATCATGATCACCTGTGTGGGTGGAGTCAGGGATAACATGACCAGGGGCTCATCACTGTATCCAAGAACTGTGTGTGTCATGTGTGCAGTCAGCATAAATGTAGACGAGCTGCAAGTGACTGTCTAATGTGCTGTGCGTGTAATGTGTATTGTCAGAATGGATATATGTCATGTAGCACAGCTGTGTTTGTGCTGGGCATGTCATGTAGCAGAGCTGAGTTTGTAACATGTACATGTACTGTGACACAGCTGTGTCTATCACGCGCATATAATGTAGCAGAGCTGTGTTTGTACCATGCGCATGTCATGTACCAAAGCTGTGACTGACACCCATGTCATGTAGCAGAGCTTAGTTTGTAACGTGCATGTACTGTGGCACAGCTGTGTCTGTCACGCACATATAATGTAGCAGAGCTGTGTTTGTACCATGCACGTTATGTCTGTATGTATCTGTATACAATAATGGTGGCTGTATATAGATTTATACAGGGAGTTTTCTCTAGTGGTCTCTTTATATATCTATATACTGTGAGCTACCTCTAGTGGAGACTGTATAAATCTGAATACAGTGAGCTACCCCTAGTGGTGGCTGTCAATAGCTGTATACAGTAAGCTCCATCTAGTGGTAGCTATACATAGCTGTAAACAGTGAGCTCTCCTTAAAGGGGTTCTGTCATAAAAAAAAAGTAAAAAAACAATACTTACCTATTCCTCCCCCGTCAGTCTCCTCCCCGATCTCCTGGCTCCTGCACTCCCCGGGTCACCTCACCTCCAGCTGTCCGGATCATCTTCTTCCTGTGATGAAGCGTACATTGCCGGCATTCTGCTTCCTGCAGGTCAGTGCACCTGGTCACTAGTGACGTAGCCTTCACTGCCGAGCAGGAAGTGATGATCCCCGGCCGCCTGCTTTAGCGTAACTGAGCATGTGCAATGTCTTGCCACTAGTGTTTTATATACTATATGCGTGCTGAAGCAGGCAGCCGAGGATTCGGACTTCCCTGTCCTGCAGGAAGTAAACTGCAGCTAATGGACGGTCCATAACAGGAGGAAGAGGATCTGGCCGGCTGGAGGTGATGTGACCCGGGGGACTGGAGGAGCCAAGAGGGGATAGGTGAGTTTTTTTTTTTAATGGTTGTTGTATATAGCTGTATACAGTGAGCTCCTCCTAGTGGTAGCTGCATATATCTGTAAATAGGGATGTCCCCCTAGTGGTGTTTTCTATATATCTGTATGCAGTGAGCTTGCCCTAGTGTTGGCTCTATATATCTGTATAGAGTTAGCACCTTCTAGTGGTAGCTGGAAATACCTATATACAGTTAACTACCCCTAGTGGTGGATGTATATAGCCGTATGCAGTGAGCTCCCACTAGATGTATAAAGGGAGCTCCCCCTAGTGATGTTTTTAATTTACCTGTATATAGTGAGCTTCCCCTAGTGGTGGATGTATATAGCTGTACGCAGGCAGCTTCCCCTAGTGGTGGATGTATATAGCTGTATGCTGGCAGCTCCCCCTAGTGGTGGATGTATATAGCTGTATGCAGGCAGCTCCCCCTAGTGGTGGATGTATATAGCTGTATGCAGGCAGCTCCCCCTAGTGGTGGATGTATATAGCTGTATGCAGGCAGCTTCCCCTAGTGGTGGATGTATATAGCTGTATGCAGGCAGCTTCCCCTAGTGGTGGATGTATATAGCTGTATGCAGGCAGCTTCCCCTAGTAGTGGATGTATATAGCTGTATGCAGGCAGCTTCCCCTAGTGGTGGATGTATATAGCTGTATGCAGGCAGCTTCCCCTAGTGGTGGATGTATATAGCTGTATGCAGGCAGCTTCCCCTAATGGTGGATGTATATAGCTGTATGCAGTGAGCTGCCCCTAGTGGTGACTGTATATAGCTGTATGCAGTGAGCTCCCCCTAGTGGTGGCTGTATATAGCTGTATGCAGTGAGCTCCCCCTAGTGGTGGCTATATATAGCTGTATGCAGTGAGCTCCCCCTAGTGGTGGCTGTTCATTGCTGTATGCAGTGGGCTCCCCCTAGTGGTGGCTGTGTATATCTGTATGTAGTGAGCTTCCCCTAGTGGCAGATATATATAGCTGTATGCAGTGAGCTCCCCCTAGTGGTGGCTGTATATAGCTGTATGCAGTGGGCTCCCCCTAGTGGTGGCTGTGTATATCTGTATGTAGTGAGCTTCCCCTAGTTGTAGTTATATATAGCTGTATGCAGTGAGCTCCCCCTAGTGGTGGCTATATATAGCTGTATGCAGTGAGCTCCCCCTAGTGGTGGCTGTTCATTGCTGTATGCAGTGGGCTGCCCCTAGTGGTGGCTGTGTATATCTGTATGTAGTGAGCTTCCCCTAGTGGCAGATATATATAGCTGTATGCAGTGAGCTCCCCCTAGTGGTGGCTGTATATAGCTGTATGCAGTGGGCTCCCCCTAGTGGTGGCTGTGTATATCTGTATGTAGTGAGCTTCCCCTAGTTGTAGTTATATATAGCTGTATGCAGTGAGCTCCCCCTAGTGGTGGCTGTATATAGCTGTATGCAGTGAGCTCCCCCTAGTGGTGGCTGTATATAGCTGTATGCAGTGAGCTCCCCCTAGTGATGGCTGTATATTGCTGTATGCAGTGGGCTCCCCCTAGTGGTGGCTGTATATAGCTGTATGCAGTGAGCTCCCCCTAGTGGTGGCTGTATATAGCTGTATGCAGTGAGCTCCCCCTAGTGGTGGCTGTATATTGCTGTATGCAGTGGGCTCCCCCTAGTGGTGGCTGTATATTGCTGTATGCAGTGAGCTCCCCCTAGTGGTGGCTGTATATTGCTGTATGCAGGGGCTCCCCCTAGTGGTGGCTGTATATATCTGTATGCAGTGATCTCCCCCTAGTGGTGGCTGCTAACATATAATTTATTATGTAACTATAACTATTTTTGGAGGTTTGGGGCTATAATAATATATAATGTGACTAATCAGCACAACAGTTTGAATGACAATAAAATGAGGTTAATATATTTGGAGATTCGTCACCTTCTGCAGGCCCCCATGCTTCTCCCCGCTGCACACTTACCTGCTGGAGATACGCTACAAACTTGCACATAAAGTCTCCAAACACCCAGCTGGGCAGTGGGTAGAGCGTGGCAGTGAACGGCACGCAGCACACCAGGAACATGATGTCGGTGGAGGCCAGGTTAGCTGGGAAAATGACCAGAAGAGAGACAGGTAAATTGTCATCTCATCGCACAGCAGGTACTTATACACGAAGAGCACCAATGGATCCTGAGCCGGCTGTGGATACAGATCCCCACAGCGGATGGGCTTAAGGGGTCAGCTGGGAAGATCTGATATGCGCAATTACCCCAAGTATTAAAAATGGCTGGTAGCCCCTCCACCATGCACATAAACGATCAGCAGATGCCACAGAAGAGCAGAGAACAGCGGCTGCCCATCATCTGTGGGGCAGATGAAAACCACAGCTCGGGTTGGGATTGTTAAAGCTTTCTAATATAATTTGCCTTCCAATTCCTCACCATGTTCAATATCTGTGATTGCTGACAGTGAATATAAACATTCGGATTAAGTCACAAGACTAGAAAGGTATCCTAACCTAATGCTTCTCACAGCTATGTAGATCATCCTCTGAGAGGTAAAGGCCTGCACTCCAGACTGACACAGATTACCTGCACTGATACACTGTAGCAAGCTACCAGGGCAGGAAACACATTTGTGCCATTGATGCCATATATTTAGCGCACATGGGATTGTATCGACTGATACATTGTTACAATATCTCAGCTGTGAGAAGTACATACGTCAGTGCAGGTATTTAGCCTTTGGAAAGCCATTTCCTCATTGAGCCAATGTGTGATCTAGACCACTTTGCTTGGTAAGACAATATGCAGAGGAACATCCATAGAGGCTCAGGCTGCTGACCTGTCCCCTATACTTTACACTGCAGCTATCTGGGCACTGCTATGATTAGTTGCTCCATCTTAGCTGATCCTCGGGTAGTCTGACCTCCATGGGAGACTCAGGCGGCTGACCTGCTCCTCCTCCATGCTTTGCACCAGAGGCATATCTTGAAACTTCTGGGCCCCAATGCAAACCCTGTAACAGGGCCCCGAACCCTAATGCTTTATTCATAGTACTGGGCTCCCTATATGGAGAGGCCTTATGGGTCCCCTAAGGCTCCTGGGCCCGGGTGCAACCGCATCCCCTGCATCCCCTATAGTTACGCCAGTGCTTGCTTCATTAGGACACAGCTATGATCAGTGACTTCAGCTTAGCTTCATGGTCTGTTGGAGTTTGAAGTAGTCTGAAACCCACCTTCTGTCTGATCAGAGACTCAGGCTGCTGACCTGTCCCTTCTACTTTACACTGCAGCTCTGCTAATTGAGATTGGCTCAGCAGAAAATCTGCAGATGGAGAGAGGATTACTATTAAATGACTAACTACTAAACCTATAGGGAGGTTTAGTAGTTTATCATAGGGAGCATTGTTGTCTGCTGCCACCTGGTGGCCACATCACAAACTGCAATTAACATCAATTGCACTATACATCTATTAACACTATAAAGATCAGCTAACTGCTGATAGAAATATGTCACCCAGACAGATGGGAAGAGGGATGACGCAGCCTGTCATCCATCAGGGGTATCATGTATCTCTCTCTGTTATCAGCCATGTCAGGCTGGGGGACGTGACTGCAGAACAGGTTAGTACAATCTATTGTTCTCTGTTATCAGCCATGTCAGACTGGTGGAGGTGACTGTAGGACAGGTGAGCACACAGACTTTACCATATTGTATTTGTCTTGTATCGGAGGAAGGTGTCAACCAGTCTGATAACGGATACAGCTAAAGGTAAATTGTGGAGGATTTGTAGTATCGTCAGCTGCTGCTTTAGCTAATGAATCGGGCTTCACAGTTATCATTGTATATACCGTCTTATTGAAGACTAGTCCTGTTCACTGACAACAATCAGAGATCTTAAAAATGGTGAAAAAGATTCTTTAAGGCTGCCGGTTTGGGTAAACATTTTTAACATGTGAGATAGAGAGCGTATGAGGGGCCCCAGAAACCAGTGCAAAGACATATGGGGTCTGATAAATTAACCAGACAGACAGAACTCCCCACATCTTCTACCCATCAGATGTATCTATGTGTAGTGAGAGGTATAGAGGGTGGAGAATATAGGAGATATAGATCATATATAATAAAGGGGGAAGGATGTAAACTATAGTGGCTGTAGGGTATATATCATGTAGGGTGTAGAGGGCGCAGGATATAAAGAGTATATGGTTTAGAGGGTATAGTATTATAGCGGGTGTAGGGTATATGCAGGGTGGAATGTATAGGGGGTATAGAATGTATGGAGACTGTGGGGTATATTAAGTATTTTCAGCCCCCCCTCCCCCCCCCCAGGTCCTCCTTTATAGTATATTATGTAATTGTAGATTGGCGCAGCTGACAGGACATGCTGAGAGTTGTAGTCTCAAAACATCTGAAGAGCCACAGGCTGCAGACCTCAGATGAGGATGAAGATGAGATTATTTCAGTAAGCCCACTTTACAGCTGCATAGTGACCCCGTTGTGAGATCCAATGATCCACACTGGCATCACCAACCATCCAGGAATTTCTGGACAATCCATAAATATAGGATACTTTTTTTCCAGCGTCGGTGATTATTGTGAGGCTGGAGGGGCCACAGCAGATTATTAGGGCTGTAGTAACTGCCGGTGATGAGAGGATGTCAGTATCTGACCTAGAGACACGTATCACTTCTGCACTTCAGCATTCAGTACAACTTTCTGTTGTGTCAATAAATTATATCGTATGTCCATGATCTTTGGATAAGTTGTCCAGGAAAGAGAAAAATTCAGGTTGGCGACAATGGTCCTCACGTAAGTCAGCGACTAATAGTGTTATTATTGTAGCCCTATCATATGCAAAGCAAAGCAGGATGATTCATGTACCAGATGCAACACGCAGCTCTCAGTGGGGTCACCCTCGCCACATGAGCTTACAATCTAATGTGATTCCAGTGCTGGAGGAAGGGGCACTTACCTATGTAGAAGTTGGTGGCCGTCCTCATCTGTCTGTGTTTGGAAATGACATAAATGACAAGAGAATTCCCGATCAGTCCCACCAACATGATGAGGGCGAAAAAGAGGGGCACCAGCCAGGCGTCTGTCAGAAACGGTGGCGCTCCAGTCTCGGTCTTATTCACCAGGGACTCGTTGGCTCTACTCTCATTCCACAGGATGCTGCCATTCATGTAGTCCCAGGAGAGGTTCAACATCTCATTTTCCATCCCCTCCCCCAGCGCCATTGTCAGACCAACACAGCACCAAGAAATCCAGAACCAAGGCAGAAAATCCAAGAACCAACCTGGAGCCCACAGAAGAGATCAGTGACTGCGCCAACAAACTCTACCTGTCAACAGAAGTGCAGTCTCAATGTTAGTTATGATGGCTCTAAAGATGTCTCAAAGACTGGACCTCATCTTGTACAGATGCCTCAGAAACTGGACCTTGTCTTAAAGAGTGAACCTCATGTCCTGTAGATGTTTCATTGACTGGCCGTCATTTCCTGTAGACATCAGAAACTGAACCTTGTGTCCTGTGGATGTCTTAAAGAATGGACCTCATCTCCTGTGGATGCCTCATTGACTGGACCTCATCTCCTGTAGACACATCAGAGATTGGACCATGTCTCAGGTAGACGTCTCAATGACTAGACCTCATCTCCTGTAGACATATCAGAGACTGGACCGCGTCTCTGGTAGATGTCTCAATGACTGGACCCCATCTCCTGTAGACGTCTCTGTGAGTGGACCTCATGTCCTGTAAATGTCTCAATGACTGGACCTCATGCCCTGTGGACTTCTCATAGACTGGTCCTCAGCTCCATCTCCTCCTGCCGGCTGTGGGGTCTCTGTGATCGGAGGTGACAACTCTCTAGTGTTTTATAGTGGAAGTCACACGTGGAATGTCAGCAGAGCGATGTAGCCTCGTATACAGTTTCCAGGCAACAAACCCCATCCTCATGGATGCTCCGCGCCTGGATAGGACACCGCTCTCCTGTGTGAGAGCGTCAGCACTGAAGACGAGACGTCCAATCGATGAAAGGAGGACGTTCACAACACGGCATTGTTTTATATAAACACAATCAACCTGCGTGCACCCTACCCCTCCCCCACACAAACCGTACGCGTCCGTCATCCGGTGTAAGGAGAAATGTTCTGCAACTTTCTAATAGACTTTGTGCTCAATTCCTCACCATATTCAAGAACTCTGATTGCTGTCAATAATTGCGATCATTCTAGTTACAATCCATAGGCTGAAAACATGAATTAACACACCTCTCACTGCTGAGGTGGTGCTACACTTGTTTGTAAACAACCCTCCAAACCACTACATATCAGCTGCACTGATACATTGTAGCAAATTACCAGGGCAGCAGAGAGATCTGGCTACTGATGTTTTCAGCTCACAGAGGATTGATACATTGTAACAACACCTCAGCTGTGGGAAGTCAATAATGTTTCAACTTCTGTATATAAATGTTTTTATTCACTGACAGAAAACAGAGATGCGGCGAGGAACTAATATGAATGATATTAGAAAGTTGTTGAGCTTTTCCCAGAAGTGCTCCCGCACACGGGCGGATGCAATATTGGTCCACGAATAATGCAGCGTTTTCACGGACTGAAACTGCCCGTATTCATGGCATAATTGGCCCTCCATGTGGTTTTGTGTGTGAATGCCCCCACAGATTCCTCCTGCCTTTATGCGTAAATACACAGTGAAAATACAGATGTCGTGCGTATTCATTGCATATTTACGCAATCGCATTGACTTTAATGGGCAACATCTGTCAGCAATACGCACCAAAATAGGACATGCGTGAAAATCGCAGGTCTGAAAACTGCAATGCCAATCAATGGAGATTGCTGAATTGTCACAATTGTAAAAAAGTAATACCTTGTGTGTGATGAGGAATTAGATTGTGAGCTCCTGGGGTCACAGATGATGGTAATGATACATAGACTATGACTGAGATTACATTGTAGGCTCCAGGGGTCAGGGATGATGGGAGTGATACATTGTGTGTGATGGGGGGATTAGATTGTGAGCTCCTGGGGTCAGGGATGATGGGAGTGATACATTGTATATGATGTGGGGGGATTAGATTGTGAGCTCCTGGGGTCAGGGATGATGGGAGTGATACATTGTGTGTGATGGGGGGATTAGATTGTGAGCTCCTGGGGTCAGGGATGATGGGAGTGATACATTGTGTGTGATGGGGGGATTAGATTGTGAGCTCCTGGGGTCAGGGATGATGGGAGTGATACATTGTGTGTGATGGGGGGATTAGATTGTGAGCTCCTGGGGTCAGGGATGGGGGGAGTGATACATTGTGTGTGATGGGGGGATTAGATTGTGAGCTCCTGGGGTCAGGGATGATGGGAGTGATACGTTGTGTGTGATGGGGAGATTAGATTGTGAGCTCCTGGGTCAGAGATGATGGGAGTGATACATTGTGTGTGATGGGGGGATTAGATTGTGAGCTCCTGGTGCAGAGAGGATGGGAGTGATACATTGTGTGTGATGGGGGATTAGATTGTGAGCTCCTGGGGTCAGGGATGATGGGAGTGATACATTGTGTGTGATGGCGGGATTAGATTGTGAGCTCCTGGGGTCAGGGATCATGGGAGTGATACATTGTGTGTGATGGGGAGATTAGATTGTGAGCTCCTGGGGTCAGGGATGATGGGAGTGATACCTTGTGTGATAGAAAGTTTGTGAGCTCCTGGGGTCACAGATGATGGTAATGATACATAGAATATGACTGAGATTAGATTGTGAGTTTATGGGGACACAGATGATGGGAGTGATGCACTGTATGTGATAGGGGGGATTACATTTTGAGCTCCTGGGGTCAAGGATGATGGGAGTGATACATTGCCTGTTATAGGGGGGATTAAATTGTGCGCTCCTGGAAGCAGGGATGATGGGAGTGATACATTGTGTGTAATGGGGGGGATTAGATTGTGAGCTCCTGGGTCAGGGATGATGGGAGTGATACATTCTGTGTGATAGGGGGATTATATTGTGAGCTCCTGGGGTCAGGGATACTGGGAGTGATACATTGTGTGTGATAGGGGGATTAGATTGTGAGCTCCTGGGGTCAGGGATGATGGGAGTGATACATTGTGTGTGATAGGGGGATTAGATTGTGAGCTCCGGGGGTCAGGGATAATGGGAGTGATACATTGTGTGATGGGGGGGATTAGATTGTGAGCTCCTGGGGTCAGGGATGATGGGAGTGATACATTGTGTGATGGGGGGATTAGATTGTGAGCTCCTGGGGTCAGGGATGATGGAAGTGATACATTGTGTGATGGGGGGATTAGATTGTGAGCTCCTGGGGTCAGGGATGATGGGAGTGATACATTGTCTGTGATAGGGAGATTAGATTGTGAGCTCCTGGGGTCAGGGATGATGGGAGTGATACATTGTCTGTGATAGGGAGATTAGATTGTGAGCTCCTGGGGTCAGTGATGATGGAAGTGATACCTTGTGTGATAGAAAGATTGTGAGCTCCTGGGGTCACAGATGATGGTAATGATACATAGACTATGACTGAGATTAGATTGTAAACTCCTTGGATCAGAGATGATGGGAGTGATACATTGTGTGTGATGGGGAGATTAGATTGTGAGCTCCTGGGGTCAGGGATGATGGGAGTGATACATTGTGTGTGATGGGGGGGATTAGAATGTAAGCTCCTGGGGTCAGGGATGATGGGAATGATACATTGTGTGTAATGGGGGGGATTAGAATGTAAGCTCCTGGGGTCAGGGATGATGGGAATGATACATTGTGTGTGATGGGGGGGGGGGGGGGGATTAGATTGTAAACTCCTGGGGTCAGGGATGATGGGAGTGATACATTGTGTGTGATGGGGGATTAGATTGTGAGCTCCTGGGGTCAGGGATGCTGGTTGTGACGAATTGAGTGTGATAGGGGAGATTAGATTGTGAGTTTATGGGGTCAGAGATGATGGGAGTGATGCATTGTGTGTGATAGGGGCGAGTAGATTGTGAGCTCCTGGGAGCAGGGATGCTGGGGGTGATGAATTGTGTGTGATAGGGGGGATTAGATTGTGAGCTCCTGGGGTCAGGGATGATAGGAGTGATACATTGTGTGTGATGGGGGGATTAGATTGTAGGCTCCAGGGGTCAGGGATGATGGGAGTGATACATTGTGTGTGATGGGGGGATTAGATTGTAGGCTCCTAGGGTCAGGGATGATGGGAGTGATACATTGTGTGTGATGGGGAGATTAGATTGTGAGCTCCTGGGGTCAGGGATAATGAGAGTGATACATTGTGTGTGATGGGGAGATTAGATTGTGAGCTCCTGGGGTCAGGGATGAGGGCAGTAATACATTGCAGCAAATGTATTAATTTTTGTACTCCTGATTTCTGGTGTACAAATGTAGCAATTTCAGGTCAAGTAGCAAAACTGAATTTTGGGAATTTTACCCTAAGCCTGGGTTCTCACGGTGCGGATTCTCGGTGGAAATCTCGCGGTTTGGCTGCAGCGAAAAACCACGAGATTTCCGCCGGGAGAACCGCTTGCTCAAAACCTGCGGCAGTTTTGAAGTGGCCCGGCCGCTCGCTCTTCCACTGTGGCCGGCGCTCCCATAGAGGAGAGCGCGGCCACAGCGGGGAAAAAAAGCGGACATGCTGTGGTCGGCAAATCTGCGCCGCAGTAGCGGCTTCTGCCGGCTTAGCCGCAGCAGATTTGCCTTCCCATGTGGACGAGATTTCTGAGAAATCTCGTCCACATGGCTGGCTAATCCCGGGATTAGCGGCCGCATGCGGATTTGCCGCGGTGAAATTCCGCACAGAATTTTTGCTGCAAATCCGCCCCGTGTGAACCCAGCCTAAATGTCTAGAACGCATCATATGAAACGGTGCCAAGCTTGTACAGCAGTTTTATGGTGCAATCTGCAGCAGAAAACCCTTGAATTTTCAATAGTAAATCTGTCCCGCTATATTATAAATATATTGTTCGCCCCTCAGGACGTGGAATCTGAAAAATAAGGGAACATAATCTTTTGGGTTTTTTTTTGAACATTCGGTTTTTATCGAAAATAGTTTTCAAATGTTTACAAAATGTGAAAATAGACTGACTTATCTAACTAATAGCTTATCATTGATGAGGTATATTATATAAAACATATAATATAGGTAAAGAGAACATGTGGCTCAGGTCATCCAACCAAAACACAAAACAGCATACTTAGAATAGTTAAAGTGCGAAATGGGCATATAGCTAAAACTTGCTTTGAATTCAGATTTCGCAATCTTTCTACCCCGTCCATTACTGAGATTATTAACAACGTAAATAGTAATAGTTGGTTGGAGTATATGTATGATATATATGTATTCCTGCGCTTCCAATAAAGCGGGGAAATATATGGAATCTCATCTTAACTATCAGCTCTCTTTGCATTCGCCGCCCCACAAATCAGTGATGGGCACCAGGCAGGTGGGGGTGTTACACCTCGTCTCCTATCAGGAGCTGATACTATGGCAGTTTAGTATATTACCAGCAGAGGGCGGTAGTGAGCACAGTGTCTGCATCGTGTTTAGTCACTGACTAGAATTCTCCTGACTCGTATTCCCATCATCCACACTGTTTGCCTTTGATCTGTGAAATCAACATTTATTCCTCTTTTTTTAGTACGTTAATGACTATTTCCATTCGCGGTGGCGCTATTTCCAGATGAACTGGTGCCGTTTATCTCCACCGCTGTGGTATGTAATGGACTCATTCTCTGTGAAGCCGTAAGAGCACTTTTTCATTCCATTCTGTGTTAATGAATCAGTTATTTCATGGCACAAAGAGGAATAGCGCGGTGTGAAGCCGCTAATACAATCCACATGAAAGATGAAGCGTGAGTGCGGTCATCAGACACACATCGCCAAAATGTTCCCCGACACGTGGAGTACAATGAGCTGTCATCACCGCAGCCAAGAGCTATATTTATAGACTATAACTAAGCCAAACTTGGAAATGCACAAAAGACGATGCAGCTCGGATAGCTCTGCCTGAAAATACACCTTGGATAGCTCCGCCTGGAAATACACCTTGGATAGCTCCGCCTGGAAATACACCTTGGATAGCTCCGCCTGGAAATACACCTTGGATAGCTCCGCCTGGAAATACACCTTGGATAGCTCCGCCTGGAAATACACCTTGGATAGCTCCGCCTGGAAATACAGCTCTGATACTTCCAAAATACTTCTGACTACATTTACCATCCTTTCATATTTGTGTGCATACATGGCGGGCTAGAAAAATGCAGCACAACAGGCTTCCTATCCCAAAAAATGAATGCATAATGGACCTATGTTTTTTCTTTAAAATTCCAATCAATAGGAAATGCATAGAAGCATAAAGCTGGAGTTTTCCACGCGCTTAGCATATTTCTTTTGCTCTCAAATACTTTTTTAAAAAAAGGAAAAAAGTGTTGTTTTAGTTCAAAGAAAACTATACAGTAAAGAAATTAAACTATTTAATGTAAAAATGAACATGAAAATACATGGCTACTAGAGATGAGCGAGCACGCTCGGATAAGGCAGTTACTCGAGCGACCATCGCTCATTTCAACTAACTGCATTCTCGTCCGAGCAGGCTCGGGGGGGCAGAAGGGGTAGTGGGGGGTGGAGAGAGATCTCCCCCCCGCCCGCCCCCCCTCAGCCTTCTCGGACGAGAAATCAGTTACACGAGAAGAGCTATGCTCGATCGAGTGACTGCCGTATCCGAGCGTGCTCGCTTATCTCTAACGACTACACATTTATCATAAATTAATTAAACATTTGCAAACTATTTTGTCATGTTTAATTTGCATATGTGTTAAATGTACATTAGGGTGGTTTCACACTTGTAATCACAATATCGCCGCGAGAAAATAAGTGAAAACATCGCAAATGTAAAGGAAACCAATGAAATACATAATTCTGTGTTTACTCACTCTCACATTGCGTGAAAATCGCGTGATTTTATCTCCCCTTTTGTGACTGTCCACAATGTGATGTCAGCCGCACCTCAGGATAGATGAAGGAAAAATTAGGAATTGGAATAAAAAGTCTATTAGAAAATGACAGAGTTTTCACTATAAAGCCGCTGAGCTCATTTACTCTGTGACTTATCACTGTGATCTGACAGCAATCTGCAACTTGTAAACCTCCTGCGCCCGTCTCCCACACCTCCAATTACATCCGTCTGTAATCCAGCAGAAAGTGCTGCGCCTGTCGACATATTAGCAGACACCTTCTCCCTGCAGTAATCATGGTGGAAATGTCACAGATACTGAGAAGAATATTACTATAACACTAGACCCTATATAATTATTATAATACTGCCCCTATGTACAAGAATATAACTACTATAATACTGCCCCCTATGTACAAGAATATAACTACTATAATACTACTCCTATGTACAAGAATATAACTACTATAATACTGCTCCCTATGTACAAGAATACAACTACTATAATACTGCCCCCTATGTACAAGAATACAACTACTATAATACTGCCTCTTATGTACAAGAATATAACTACTATAATACTGCCCCCTATGTACAAGAATATAACTACTATAATACTTCCTCTTATGTACAAGAACATGTCTACTACAATACTGCCCCCTATGTACAAGAATATAACTACTATAATACTGCCTCCTCTGTACAAGAATATAACTACGATAATACTGCCCCTATGTACAGAAATATAACTACTATAATACTGCCCCCTATGTACAAGAATATAACTACTATAATACTGCACCCTACGTACAAGAATACAACTACTATAACACTGCCCCCTATGTACTGGAATATAACTGCTATCATACTGCCCCTATGTACAAGAATATAACTACTATAATACTGCCTCCTATGTACAAGAATATAACTACTATAATACTGCCCCCTATGTACAAGAATATAACTACTATAATACTGCCTCCTATGTACAAGAATATAACTACTATAATACTGCCTCCTATGTACAAGAATATAGCTACTATAATACTGCCCCCTATGTACAAGAATATAACTACTATAATACTGCCTCCTATGTACAAGAATATAACTACTATAATACTGCCTCCTATGTACAAGAATATAACTACTATAATACTGACCCCTATGTACAAGAATATAACTACTATAATACTGCCTTTTATGTAGAAGAATATAACTACTATAATACTGCCCCCTATGTACAAGAATATAACTACTATAATACTTCCTCCTATGTACAAGAATATGTCTACTACAATACTGCCCCCTATGTACAAGAATATAACTACTATAATACTGCCTCCTCTGTACAAGAATATAACTACGATAATACTTCCCCTATGTACAAGAATATAACTACTATAATACTGCCCCCTATGTACGAGAATATAACTACTATAATACTGCCCCTATGTACAAGAATATAACTACAATAATACTGCCCCATATGTACAAGAATATAACAACTATAATACTGCCTCCTATGTACAAGAATATACCTACTATAATACTGCCCCCTATGTACAAGAATATAACTACTATAATACTGCCCCTATGTACAAGAATATAACTACTATAATACTGCCCCATATGTACAAGAATATAACAAGTATAATACTGCCTCCTTTGTACAAGAAAATAACTACTATAATACTGCCCTTTATGTACAAGAATATAACTACTATAATACTGCCCCCCTACGTACAAGAATATAACTGTAATACTGCCCCCTATGTACAAGAATATAACTACTATAATACTGCCCCCCTATGTACAAGAATATAACTGTAATACTGCCCCCTATGTACAAGAATATAACTACTATAATACTGCCTCCTTTGTACAAGAATATAACCACTATAATACTGCCCCCTGTGTACAAGAATATAACTACTATAATACTGCCCCCTATGTACAAGAATATAACTACTATAATACTGCTCCTATGTACATAAATATAACTAGTATAATACTGCCCCCTATGTACAAGAATATACCTACTATAAAACTGCCCTCTATGTACGAGAATATGACTACTATAATACTGCCCCCTATGTACAAGAATATAACTACTGTAATACTGCTCCTATGTACATAAATATAACTAGTATAATACTGCCCCCTATGTACAAGAATATACCTACTATAATACAGCTCCCTATGTACAAGAATATAACTACTATAATACTGCCTCCTTTGTACAAGAATATAACCACTATAATACTGCCCTCTATGTACAAGAATATAACGACTATAATACTGCTCCCTATGTACAAGAATATAACTGCTATAATACTGCTCCTATGTACAAGAATATAACTACTATAATACTGCCCCCTATGTACAAGAATATAACTACTATAATACTGCCCCCTATGTACAAAAATATATCTACTATAATACTGCCCCCTATGTACAAGAGTATAACTACTATAATACTGCCCCCTATGTAAGAGAATATAACGACTATAATACTGCTCCCTATGTACAAGAATATAACTGCTATAATACTGCTCCTATGTACAAGAATATAACTACTATAATACTGCCCCCTATGTACAAGAATATAACTACTATAATACTGCCCCTATGTACAAGAATATAACTGCTATATTACTGCCTCCTATGTACAAGAATATAACTACTATAATACTGCCTCCTATGTACAAGAATATAACTACTATAATACTGCCTCCTATGTACAAGAATATAACTACTATAATACTGCCTCCTATGTACAAGAATATAACTACTATAATACTGCCTCCTATATACAAGAATATAACTACTATAATACTGCTCCCTATGTACAAGAATATAACTACTATAATACTGCCTCCAATGTACAAGAATATAACGACTATAATACTGCCTCCTGTGTACAACAATATAACTACTAAAATACTGCCCCCTATGTACAAGAATACAACTACTATAAAACTGCCTCTTATGTACAAGAATATAACTACTATAATACTGACCCCTATGTACAAGAATATAATTACTATAATATTGCTCCTATGTACAAGAATATGACTACTACAATACTGCCCCCTATGTACAAGAATATAACTACTATAATACTGCCTCCTCTGTACAAGAATATAACTACTATAATACTGCCCCTATGTACAAGAATATAACTACTATAATACTGACCCCTATGTACAAGAATATAACTACTATAATACTGCCTTTTATGTAGAAGAATATAACTACTATAATACTGCCCCCTATGTACAAGAATATAACTACTATAATACTTCCTCCTATGTACAAGAATATGTCTACTACAATACTGCCCCCTATGTACAAGAATATAACTACTATAATACTGCCTCCTCTGAACAGGAATATAACTACGATAATACTTCCCCTATGTACAAGAATATAACTACTATAATACTGCCCCCTATGTACAAGAATATAACTACTATAATACTGCCCCCTATGTACGAGAATATAACTACTATAATACTGCCCCTATGTACAAGAATATAACTACTATAATACTGCCCCATATGTACAAGAATATAACAAGTATAATACTGCCTTCTATGTACAAGAATATACCTACTATAATACTGCCTCCTTTGTACAAGAATATAACGACTATAATACTGCCCTTTATGTACAAGAATATAACTACTATAATACTGCCCCCCTACGTACAAGAATATAACTGTAATACTGCCCCCTATGTACAAGAATATAACTACTATAATACTGCCCCCCTATGTACAAGAATATAACTGTAATACTGCCCCCTATGTACAAGAATATAACTACTATAATACTGCCTCCTTTGTACAAGAATATAACCACTATAATACTGCCCTCTATGTACAAGAATATAACTACTATAATACTGCCCCCTATGTACAAGAATATAACTACTATAATACTGCCCCCTATGTACAAGAATATATCTACTATAATACTGCCCCTATGTACAAGAATATAACGACGATAATACTGCTCCCTATGTACAAGAATATAACTGCAATAATACTGCTCCTATGTACAAGAATATAACTACTATAATACTGCCCCCTATGTACAAGAATATAACTACTATAATACTGCCCCTATGTAGAAGAATATAACTGCTATAATACTGCTCCTATGTACAAGAATATAACTACTCTAATACTGCCCCCCTATGTACAAGAATATAACTGTAATACTGCCCCCTATGTACAAGAATATAACTATTATAATACTGCTCCTATGTACATAAATATAACTAGTATAATACTGCCCCCTATGTACAAGAATATACCTACTATAAT
Organism: Eleutherodactylus coqui; assembly: GCA_035609135.1. NCBI lineage: Eukaryota > Metazoa > Chordata > Amphibia > Anura > Eleutherodactylidae > Eleutherodactylus > Eleutherodactylus coqui. The sequence goes on from CM069407.1 coordinate 311,020,954, forward strand.
ACTGCTCCCTATGTACAAGAATATAACTACTATAATACTGCCTCCTTTGTACAAGAATATAACCACTATAATACTGCCCTCTATGTACAAGAATATAACTAATATAATACTGCCCCCTATGCACAAGAATATAACTACTTTAATACTGCCCCCTATGTACAAGAATATATCTACTATAATACTGCCCCTATGTTCAAGAATATAACGACTATAATACTGCTGCCTATGTACAAGAATATAACTGCTATAATACTGCTCCTATGTACAAGAATATAACTACTATAATACTGCCCCCTATGTACAAGAATATAACTACTATAATACTGCTCCCCTATGTACAAGAATATAACTGCTATAATACTGCTCCTATGTACAAGAATATAACTACTATAATACTGCCCCTATGTACAAGTATATAACTACTATTATACTGCTCCCTATGTACAAGAATATAACTACTATAATACTGCTCCCTATGTATAAGAATATAACTACTATAATACTGCCCCCTATGTATAAGAATATAAATACTATAATACTGCCCCCTATGTACAAGAATATAACTACTATAATACTGCTCCCTATGTATAAGAATATAACTACTATAATACTGCCCCCTATGTAAAAGAATATAACTACTATAATACTGTTCCAATGTACAAAAATATAACTACTATAATACTGCCCCCTATGTACAAGAATATAGCTACTATAATACTGCTCCCTATGTACAAGAATATAACTACTATAATACTGCTATGTACAAGAATATAACTACTATAATACTGCCCCCTATATACAAGAATATAACTACTATAATACTGCTCCCTATGTACAAGAATATAACTACTATAATACTACCCCCTATGTACAAGAATATAACTACTATAATACTGCCCCTATGTACAAGAATATAACTACTATAATACTACCCACTATGTACAAGAATATAACTACTATAATACTGCCTCCATGTACAAGAATATAACTACTATAATACTACCCCCTATGTACAAGAATATAACTACTATAATACTGCCCCTATGTACAAGAATATAACTACTATAATACTACCCACTATGTACAAGAATATAACTACTATAATACTGCCTCCATGTACAAGAATATAACTACTATAATACTGCCTCCTATGTACAAGAATATAACTACTATAATACTGCCCCCTATGTACAAGAATATAACTACTATAATACTGTGTGATCGCGTGATCAACTTGCGATTGCGCAAATAAACGACTAATCACGACAGTCAGCATATTTGTTTTATAAGATGCACTGACCCCCCCCCCCCCCCCCTACCCACACACACACACTCTGGGAGGAATAAAAGTGCATCTCACAAAGCAAAAAATACGATAGTTCTGAGGATACATACTAGGGAGGATCTATCTGACCTCCCTGTGGATATACTGAGGAGAATCTACCTCACCTCTATGTGTATATACTGAGGAGAATCTACCTCACCTCTCTGTGTATATACTGAGGGGAATCTACCTCCCCTATATGTGTATATACTGAGGAGAATCTACCTCACCTCTGTGTGTATATACTAAGGAGAATCTACCTCACCTCTATGTGTATATACTAGGGAGAATCTACCTCACCTCCATGTGTATATACTGAGGAGAATCTACCTCCCCTCTATGTGTATATAGTAAGGAGAATCTACCTCACTACTATGTGTATATACTGAGGAGAATCTACCTCACCTCTATGTGTATATACTGAGTAGAATTAAACTCACCTCTATGTGTATATACTGAGGGGAATCTACCTCACCTCTATGTGTATATACTGAGGAGAATCTACCTCCCCTCTATGTGTATATACTGAGGAGAATCTACCTCACCTCTATGTGTATATACTGCGGAGAATCTACCTCACCTCTATGTGTATATACTAAGGAGAATTAACCTCACCTCTATGTGTATATACTAAGGAGAATCTACCTAACCTCTATGTGTTTTATACTGAGGAGAATCTACCTCACCTCTATTTGTATATACTGAGGAGAATCTACCTCACCTCTATGTTTATATACTGAGGAGAATATACCTCAACTGTATGTGTATATACTGAGGAGAATCTACCTCACCTCTATGTGTATATACTGAGGAGAATCTACCTCACCCTATGTGTATATAGTGAGGAGAATCTACCTCCCTTCAATGTGTATATAGTGAGGAGAATCTACCTCCCTTCAATGTGTATATACTGCGGAGAATCTACCTCCCCTCTCTGTGTATATATACTGAGGAGAATCTACCTCACCTCTATGTGTATATACTAAGGAGAATCTACTTCACCTCTATGTGTATATACTGAGGATAATCCACCTCACCTCTCTCTGCATATACTGAGGACAATCTACCTCATCTCTATGTTTAAAAACTGAGGAGAATCTACCTCACCTCTATGTGTATATACTAAGAAGAATCTACCTCACCGCTATGTGTATATACTGAGGAGAATCTACCTCACCTCTATTTGTATATACTGAGGAGATTCTACCTCACCTCTATGTGTATATACTGAGGAGAATATACCTCACCTCTGTGTATATACTGAGGAGAATATACCTCACCTCTGTGTATATACTGAGGAGAATATACCTCACCTCTGTTTATATATTGAGGAGAATCTACCTCACCTCTATGTGTATATACTGAGGAGAATCTACCTCACCTCTATGTGTATATACTGAGGAGAATCTACCTCACCTCTATGTGTATATACTGAGGAGAATCTACCTCACCTCTATGTGTTTATACTGAGGAGAATCTACCTCAACTCTATGTGTATATACTGAGGAGAATCTACCTCCCCTCTATGTGTATATACTGAGGAGAATCTACCTCACCTCTATGTGTATATACTGAGGAGAATCTACCTCACCTCTATGTGTATATACTGAGGAGAATCCACCTCACCTCTATGTGTATATACTGAGGAGAATCTACTTCACCTCTATATGTATATACTGAGGAGAATCTACCTCACCTCTATGTGTATATACTGAGGAGAATCTACCTCCCCTCTATGTGTATATACTGAGGGGAATCTACCTCACCTCTATGTGTATATACTGAGGAGAATCTACCTCCCCTCTATGTGTATATACTGAGGAGAATCTACCTCATCTCTATGTGTATAAACTGCGGAGAATCTACCTCACCTCTATGTGTATATACTAAGGAGAATCTACCTAACCTCTATGTGTTTATACTGAGGAGAACCTACCTCACCTCTGTGTGTGTATATACTGAGGAGAATCTACCTCAACTCTATGTGTATATACTGAGGAGAATCTACCTCACCTCTGTGTGTGTATATACTGAGGAGAACCTACCTCAACTCTATGTGTATATACTGAGGAGAACCTTCCTCAACTCTATGTGTATATACTGAGGAGAATCTACCTCACCTGTATGTGTATATACTGAGGAGAATCTCCCTCACCTCTATGTGTATATACTGAGGAGAATCTACCTCACCCTATGTGTATATACTGAGGAGAATCTACCTCCCTTCTATGTGTATATACTAAGGAGAATCTACCTCACCTCTCTGTGTATATACTGAGGACAATCTACCTCACCTCTATGTTTATATACTAAGGAAAATCTACCTCACCTCTATGTGTATATACTAAGGAGAATCTACCTCACCGCTATGTGTATATACTGAGGAGAATCTACCTCACCTCTATTTGTATGTACTGAGGAGAATCTACCTCACCTCTATGTGTATATACTGAGGAGAATATACCTCACATCTCTGTATATACTGAGGAGAATCTACCTCACCCTATGTGTATATACTGAGGAGAATCTACCTCACCCTATGTGTATATACTGAGGAGAATCTACCTCCCTTCTATGTGTATATACTGTGGAGAATCTACCTCCCCTCTCTATGTGTATATACTGAGGAGAATCTACCTCACCTCTATGTGTATATACTGAGGAGAGTCTACCTCAACTCTATGGGTATATACTGAGGAGAATCTACCTCACCTCTATGTGTATACACTGAGGAGAATCTACCTCACCTCTATGTTTATATACTGAGGAGAATCTACCTCACCCTATGTGTATATACTGAGGAGAATCTACCTCACCCTATGTGTATATACTGAGGAGAATCTACCTCCCTTCTATGTGTATATACTGCGGAGAATCTACCTCCCCTCTCTATGTGTATATACTGAGGAGAATCTACCTCACCTCTTTGTGTATATACTGAGGAGAGTCTACCTCAACTCTATGGGTATATACTGAGGAGAATCTACCTCACCTCTATGTGTATACACTGAGGAGAATCTACCTCACCTCTATGTTTATATACTGAGGAGAATCTACCTCACCTCTATGTGTATATACTGAGGAGAGTCTACCTCAACTCTATGGGTATATACTGAGGAGAATCTACCTCACCTCTATGTGTATACACTGAGGAGAATCTACCTCACCTCTATGTTTATATACTGAGGAGAATCTACCTCACCTCTATGTGTATATACTGAGGAGAATCTACCTCACCTCTATGTGTATATACTGAGGAGAATCTACCTCACCTCTATGTGTATATACTGAGGAGAATCTACCTCACCTCTATGTGTATATACTGAGGAGAATCTAGCTCACCTCTATGTGTACCTACTGAGGAGAATCTCCCTCACCTCTATGTGTATATACTAAGGAGAATCTCCCTCACCTCTATGTGTATATACTGAGGAGAATCTCCCTCCACTCTATGTGTATACACTGAGGAGAATCTACCTCACCTCTATGTGTATATACTGAGGAGAATCTACCTCACCTCTATGTGTAAATACTGAGGAAAATCTACCTCACCTCTATGTGTATATACTGAGGAGAATCTACCTCACCTCTATGTGTATATACTGAGGAGAATCTACCTCACCTCTATGTGTATATACTGAGGAGAATCTACCTCTTTTCTATGTGTATATACTGCGGAGAATCTACCTCCCCTCTCTGTGTATATATACTGAGAAGAATCTACCTCACCTCTATGTGCATATACTAAGGAGAATCTACTTCACCTCTATGTGTATATACTGAGGAGAATCCACCTCACCTCTCTGTGTATAAACTGAGGAGAATCCACCTCACCTCTATGTGTATATACTAAGGAGAATCTACCTCACCTCTATGTGTATATAATAAGGAGAATCTACCTCACCTCTATGTGTATATACTGAGGAGAATCTACCTCACCTCTATATTTATATACTGAGGAGAATCTACCTCACCTCTGTGTATATACTGAGGAAAATCTACCTCACCTCTATGTGTATATACTGAGGAGAATCTACCTCACCTCTGTGTACATACTGAGCAGAATCTACCTCACCTCTGTGTATATACTGAGGAGAACCTACCTCAACTCTATGTGTATATACTGAGGAGAATCTACCTCACCTGTATGTGTATATACTGAGGAGAATCTACCTCACCTCTATGTGTATATACTGAGGGGAATCTACCTCACCTCTATGTGTATATACCGAGGAGAATCTACCTCACCTCTATGTGTATATACTGAGGAGAATCTACCTCACCTCTATGTGTATATACCGAGGAGAATCTACCTCACCTCTATGTGTATATACCGAGGATAATCTACCTCACCTCTATGTGTATATACTGAGGAGAATTTACCTCACCTCTATGTGTATATACTGAGGAGAATCTACCTCACCTCTATGTGTATATACTGAGGGGAATCTACCTCACCTCTATGTGTATATACTGAGGAGAATCTACCTCAACTCTATGTGTATATACTGAGGAGAATCCACCCCCCCCCCTCTATGTGTATATGCTGAGGAGAATGTACCTCACCTCTGTGTATATACTGAGGAGAACCTACCTCAACTCTATGTGTATATACTGAGGAGAATCTACCTCACGTGTATGTGTATATACTGAGGAGAATCTACCTCACCTCTATGTGTATATACTGAGGAGAATCTACCTCACCCTATGTGTATATACTGAGGAGAATCTACTTCCCTTCTATGTGTATATACTGCGGAGAATCTACCTCCCCTCTATGTGTATATACTGAGGAGAATCTACCTCACCTCTATGTGTATATACTGAGGAGAATCTACCTCACCTCTATGTGTATATACGGAGAAGAATCTACCTCACCTCTATGTTTATATACAGAGGAAAATCTACCTCACCTCTATGTGTATATACTAAGGAGAATCTACCTCACCTCTATGTGTATATACTAAGGAGAATCTACCTCACCTCTATGTGTATATACTGAGGAGAATCTACCTCACCTCTATGTTTATATACTGAGGAGAATCTACCTCACCTCTATGTGTATATATCGAGGAGAATCTACCTCACCTCTATGTGTATATACTGAGGAGAATATACCTCACCTATGTGTATATACTGAGGAGAATATACCTCACCTCAGTGTATATACTGAGGGGAATCTACCTCACCTCTATGTGTATATACTGAGGAGAATCTACCTCACCTCTATGTGTATATACCGAGAAGAATCTACCTCAACTCTATGTGTATATACTGAGGAGAATCTACCTCACCTCTATGTGTATATACTGAGGGGAATCTACCTCACCTCTATGTGTATATACTGAGGAGAATCTACCTCACCCTATGTGTATATACTGAGGAGAATCTACCTCCCTTCTATGTGTATATACTAAGGAGAATCTACCTCCCCTCTCTATGTGTATATACTGAGGAGAATCTACCTCACCTCTATGTGTATATACTGAGGAGAATCTACCGCACCTCTATGTGTATATACGGAGGAGAATCTACCTCACCTCTATGTGTATATACTAAGGAGAATCTACCTCACCTCTATGTGTATATACTGCGGAGAATCTACCTCCCCTCTCTATGTGTATATACTGAGGAGAATCTACCTCACCTCTATGTGTATATACTGAGGAGAATCTTCCTCACCTCTATGTGTATATACGGAGGAGAATCTACCTCACGTCTATATTTATATACTGAGGAAAATCTACCTCACCTCTATGTGTATATACTAAGTAGAATCTACCTCACCTCTATGTGTATATACTGAGGAGAATCTACCTCACCTCTATGTTTATATACTGAGGAGAATCTACCTCCCTTCTATGTGTATATACTGCGGAGAATCTACCTCCCCTCTCTGTGTATATACTGAGGAGAATCTACCTCCCCTCTATGTGTATATACTGAGGAGAATCTACCTCGCCTCTATGTGTATATACGGAGGAGAATCTACCTCACCTCTATGTGTATATACGGAGGAGAATCTACCTCACCTCTATGTTTATATACTGAGGAGAATCTACCTCACCTCTATGTTTATATACTGAGGAGAATCTACCTCACCTCTATGTGTATATACTGAGGAGAATCTACCTCACCTCTATATGTATATACTGAGGAGAATCTACCTCCCCTCTATGTGTATATACTGAGGAGAATCTGCCTCACCTCTATGTGTATATACGGAGGAGAATCTACCTCACCTCTATGTTTATATACTGAGGAGAATCTACCTCACCTCTATGTGTATATACTGAGGAGAATCTACCTCACCTCTCTATGTGTATATACTGAGGAGAATCTACCTCACCTCTATGTGTATATACTGAGGAGAATCTACCTCACCTCTATGTGTATATACTGAGGAGAATCTACCTCACCTCTATGTGTATATACGGAGGAGAATCTACCTCACCTCTATGTTTATATACTGAGGAAAATCTACCTCACCTCTATGTGTATATACTAAGGAGAATCTACCTCACCTCTATGTGTATATACTGAGGAGAATCTACCTGAGCTCTGTGTGTATATACTGAGGAGAATCTACCTCACCTCTGTGTATATACTGAGGAGAACCTACCTCAACTCTATGTGTATACACTGAGGAGAATCTACCTCACCTGTATGTGTATATACTGAGGAGAATCTACCTCACCCTATGTGTATATACTGAGGAGAATCTACCTCACCCTATGTGTATATACTGAGGAGAATCTACCTCCCTTCTATGTGTATATACTGCGGAGAATCTACCACACCTCTATGTGTATATACTGAGGAGAATCTACCTCACCTCTATGTGTAAATACTGAGGAAAATCTACCTGACCTCTATGTGTATATACTGAGGAGAATCTACCTCACCTCTATGTGTATATACTGAGGAGAATCTACCTCCACTCTATGTGTATACACTGAGGAGAATCTACCACACCTCTATGTGTATATACTGAGGAGAATCTACCTCACCTCTATGTGTAAATACTGAGGAAAATCTACCTGACCTCTATGTGTATATACTGAGGAGAATCTACCTCACCTCTATGTGTATATACTGAGGAGAATCTACCTCACCTCTATGTGTATATACTGAGGAGAATCTACCTCTTTTCTATGTGTATATACTGCGGAGAATCTACCTCCCCTCTCTGTGTATATATACTGAGAAGAATCTACCTCACCTCTATGTGCATATACTAAGGAGAATCTACTTCACCTCTATGTGTATATACTGAGGAGAATCCACCTCACCTCTCTGTGTATAAACTGAGGAGAATCCACCTCACCTCTATGTGTATATACTAAGGAGAATCTACCTCACCTCTATGTGTATATAATAAGGAGAATCTACCTCACCTCTATGTGTATATACTGAGGAGAATCTACCTCACCTCTATATTTATATACTGAGGAGAATCTACCTCACCTCTGTGTATATACTGAGGAAAATCTACCTCACCTCTATGTGTATATACTGAGGAGAATCTACCTCACCTCTGTGTACATACTGAGCAGAATCTACCTCACCTCTGTGTATATACTGAGGAGAACCTACCTCAACTCTATGTGTATATACTGAGGAGAATCTACCTCACCTGTATGTGTATATACTGAGGAGAATCTACCTCACCTCTATGTGTATATACTGAGGGGAATCTACCTCACCTCTATGTGTATATACTGAGGAGAATCTACCTCACCTCTATGTGTATATACTGAGGAGAATCTACCTCACCTCTATGTGTATATACCAAGGAGAATCTACCTCACCTCTATGTGTATATACCGAGGATAATCTACCTCACCTCTATGTGTATATACTGAGGAGAATCTACCTCACCTCTATGTGTATATACTGAGGAGAATCTACCTCACCTCTATGTGTATATACTGAGGAGAATCTACCTCAACTCTATGTGTATATACTGAGGAGAATCCACCCCCCCCCTCTATGTGTATATGCTGAGGAGAATGTACCTCACCTCTGTGTATATACTGAGGAGAACCTACCTCAACTCTATGTGTATATACTGAGGAGAATCTACCTCACGTGTATGTGTATATACTGAGGAGAATCTACCTCACCTCTATGTGTATATACTGAGGAGAATCTACCTCACCCTATGTGTATATACTGAGGAGAATCTACTTCCCTTCTATGTGTATATACTGCGGAGAATCTACCTCCCCTCTATGTGTATATACTGAGGAGAATCTACCTCACCTCTATGTGTATATACTGAGGAGAATCTACCTCACCTCTATGTGTATATACGGAGAAGAATCTACCTCACCTCTATGTTTATATACAGAGGAAAATCTACCTCACCTCTATGTGTATATACTAAGGAGAATCTACCTCACCTCTATGTGTATATACTAAGGAGAATCTACCTCACCTCTATGTGTATATACTGAGGAGAATCTACCTCACCTCTATGTTTATATACCGAGGAGAATCTACCTCACCTCTATGTGTATATACTGAGGAGAATATACCTCACCTCTGTGTATATACTGAGGAGAATATACCTCACCTCAGTGTATATACTGAGGGGAATCTACCTCACCTCTATGTGTATATACTGAGGAGAATCTACCTCACCTCTATGTGTATATACCGAGAAGAATCTACCTCAACTCTATGTGTATATACTGAGGAGAATCTACCTCACCTCTATGTGTATATACTGAGGGGAATCTACCTCACCTCTATGTGTATATACTGAGGAGAATCTACCTCACCCTATGTGTATATACTGAGGAGAATCTACCTCCCTTCTATGTGTATATACTAAGGAGAATCTACCTCCCTTCTATGTGTATATACTAAGGAGAATCTACCTCCCCTCTCTATGTGTATATACTGAGGAGAATCTACCTCACCTCTATGTGTATATACTGAGGAGAATCTACCTCACCTCTATGTGTATATACGGAGGAGAATCTACCTCACCTCTATGTGTATATACTAAGGAGAATCTACCTCACCTCTATGTGTATATACTGCGGAGAATCTACCTCCCCTCTCTATGTGTATATACTGAGGAGAATCTACCTCACCTCTATGTGTATATACTGAGGAGAATCTTCCTCACCTCTATGTGTATAAACGGAGGAGAATCTACCTCACGTCTATATTTATATACTGAGGAAAATCTACCTCACCTCTATGTGTATATACTAAGTAGAATCTACCTCACCTCTATGTGTATATACTGAGGAGAATCTACCTCACCTCTATGTTTATATACTGAGGAGAATCTACCTCCCTTCTATGTGTATATACTGCGGAGAATCTACCTCCCCTCTCTGTGTATATACTGAGGAGAATCTACCTCCCCTCTATGTGTATATACTGAGGAGAATCTACCTCGCCTCTATGTGTATATACGGAGGAGAATCTACCTCACCTCTCTGTGTATATACGGAGGAGAATCTACCTCACCTCTATGTTTATATACTGAGGAGAATCTACCTCACCTCTATGTTTATATACTGAGGAGAATCTACCTCACCTCTATGTGTATATACTGAGGAGAATCTACCTCACCTCTATATGTATATACTGAGGAGAATCTACCTCCCCTCTATGTGTATATACTGAGGAGAATCTGCCTCACCTCTATGTGTATATACGGAGGAGAATCTACCTCACCTCTATGTGTATATACGGAGGAGAATCTACCTCACCTCTATGTTTATATACTGAGGAGAATCTACCTCACCTCTATGTGTATATACTGAGGAGAATCTACCTCACCTCTCTATGTGTATATACTGAGGAGAATCTACCTCACCTCTATGTGTATATACTGAGGAGAATCTACCTCACCTCTATGTGTATATACTGAGGAGAATCTACCTCACCTCTATGTGTATATACGGAGGAGAATCTACCTCACCTCTATGTTTATATACTGAGGAAAATCTACCTCACCTCTATGTGTATATACTAAGGAGAATCTACCTCACCTCTATGTGTATATACTGAGGAGAATCTACCTCACCCTATGTGTATATACTGAGGAGAATCTACCTCCCTTCTATGTGTATATACTAAGGAGAATCTACCTCCCTTCTATGTGTATATACTAAGGAGAATCTACCTCCCCTCTCTATGTGTATATACTGAGGAGAATCTACCTCACCTCTATGTGTATATACTGAGGAGAATCTACCTCACCTCTATGTGTATATACGGAGGAGAATCTACCTCACCTCTATGTGTATATACTAAGGAGAATCTACCTCACCTCTATGTGTATATACTGCGGAGAATCTACCTCCCCTCTCTATGTGTATATACTGAGGAGAATCTACCTCACCTCTATGTGTATATACTGAGGAGAATCTTCCTCACCTCTATGTGTATAAACGGAGGAGAATCTACCTCACGTCTATATTTATATACTGAGGAAAATCTACCTCACCTCTATGTGTATATACTAAGTAGAATCTACCTCACCTCTATGTGTATATACTGAGGAGAATCTACCTCACCTCTATGTTTATATACTGAGGAGAATCTACCTCCCTTCTATGTGTATATACTGCGGAGAATCTACCTCCCCTCTCTGTGTATATACTGAGGAGAATCTACCTCCCCTCTATGTGTATATACTGAGGAGAATCTACCTCGCCTCTATGTGTATATACGGAGGAGAATCTACCTCACCTCTCTGTGTATATACGGAGGAGAATCTACCTCACCTCTATGTTTATATACTGAGGAGAATCTACCTCACCTCTATGTTTATATACTGAGGAGAATCTACCTCACCTCTATGTGTATATACTGAGGAGAATCTACCTCACCTCTATATGTATATACTGAGGAGAATCTACCTCCCCTCTATGTGTATATACTGAGGAGAATCTGCCTCACCTCTATGTGTATATACGGAGGAGAATCTACCTCACCTCTATGTGTATATACGGAGGAGAATCTACCTCACCTCTATGTTTATATACTGAGGAGAATCTACCTCACCTCTATGTGTATATACTGAGGAGAATATACCTCACCTCTGTGTATATACTGAGGAGAATATACCTCACCTCAGTGTATATACTGAGGGGAATCTACCTCACCTCTATGTGTATATACTGAGGAGAATCTACCTCACCTCTATGTGTATATACCGAGAAGAATCTACCTCAACTCTATGTGTATATACTGAGGAGAATCTACCTCACCTCTATGTGTATATACTGAGGGGAATCTACCTCACCTCTATGTGTATATACTGAGGAGAATCTACCTCACCCTATGTGTATATACTGAGGAGAATCTACCTCCCTTCTATGTGTATATACTAAGGAGAATCTACCTCCCTTCTATGTGTATATACTAAGGAGAATCTACCTCCCCTCTCTATGTGTATATACTGAGGAGAATCTACCTCACCTCTATGTGTATATACTGAGGAGAATCTACCTCACCTCTATGTGTATATACGGAGGAGAATCTACCTCACCTCTATGTGTATATACTAAGGAGAATCTACCTCACCTCTATGTGTATATACTGCGGAGAATCTACCTCCCCTCTCTATGTGTATATACTGAGGAGAATCTACGTCACCTCTATGTGTATATACTGAGGAGAATCTTCCTCACCTCTATGTGTATAAACGGAGGAGAATCTACCTCACGTCTATATTTATATACTGAGGAAAATCTACCTCACCTCTATGTGTATATACTAAGTAGAATCTACCTCACCTCTATGTGTATATACTGAGGAGAATCTACCTCACCTCTATGTTTATATACTGAGGAGAATCTACCTCCCTTCTATGTGTATATACTGCGGAGAATCTACCTCCCCTCTCTGTGTATATACTGAGGAGAATCTACCTCCCCTCTATGTGTATATACTGAGGAGAATCTACCTCGCCTCTATGTGTATATACGGAGGAGAATCTACCTCACCTCTCTGTGTATATACGGAGGAGAATCTACCTCACCTCTATGTTTATATACTGAGGAGAATCTACCTCACCTCTATGTTTATATACTGAGGAGAATCTACCTCACCTCTATGTGTATATACTGAGGAGAATCTACCTCACCTCTATATGTATATACTGAGGAGAATCTACCTCCCCTCTATGTGTATATACTGAGGAGAATCTGCCTCACCTCTATGTGTATATACGGAGGAGAATCTACCTCACCTCTATGTGTATATACGGAGGAGAATCTACCTCACCTCTATGTTTATATACTGAGGAGAATCTACCTCACCTCTATGTGTATATACTGAGGAGAATCTACCTCACCTCTCTATGTGTATATACTGAGGAGAATCTACCTCACCTCTATGTGTATATACTGAGGAGAATCTACCTCACCTCTATGTGTATATACTGAGGAGAATCTACCTCACCTCTATGTGTATATACGGAGGAGAATCTACCTCACCTCTATGTTTATATACTGAGGAAAATCTACCTCACCTCTATGTGTATATACTAAGGAGAATCTACCTCACCTCTATGTGTATATACTGAGGAGAATCTACCTCACCCTATGTGTATATACTGAGGAGAATCTACCTCCCTTCTATGTGTATATACTAAGGAGAATCTACCTCCCTTCTATGTGTATATACTAAGGAGAATCTACCTCCCCTCTCTATGTGTATATACTGAGGAGAATCTACCTCACCTCTATGTGTATATACTGAGGAGAATCTACCTCACCTCTATGTGTATATACGGAGGAGAATCTACCTCACCTCTATGTGTATATACTAAGGAGAATCTACCTCACCTCTATGTGTATATACTGCGGAGAATCTACCTCCCCTCTCTATGTGTATATACTGAGGAGAATCTACCTCACCTCTATGTGTATATACTGAGGAGAATCTTCCTCACCTCTATGTGTATAAACGGAGGAGAATCTACCTCACGTCTATATTTATATACTGAGGAAAATCTACCTCACCTCTATGTGTATATACTAAGTAGAATCTACCTCACCTCTATGTGTATATACTGAGGAGAATCTACCTCACCTCTATGTTTATATACTGAGGAGAATCTACCTCCCTTCTATGTGTATATACTGCGGAGAATCTACCTCCCCTCTCTGTGTATATACTGAGGAGAATCTACCTCCCCTCTATGTGTATATACTGAGGAGAATCTACCTCGCCTCTATGTGTATATACGGAGGAGAATCTACCTCACCTCTCTGTGTATATACGGAGGAGAATCTACCTCACCTCTATGTTTATATACTGAGGAGAATCTACCTCACCTCTATGTTTATATACTGAGGAGAATCTACCTCACCTCTATGTGTATATACTGAGGAGAATCTACCTCACCTCTATATGTATATACTGAGGAGAATCTACCTCCCCTCTATGTGTATATACTGAGGAGAATCTGCCTCACCTCTATGTGTATATACGGAGGAGAATCTACCTCACCTCTATGTGTATATACGGAGGAGAATCTACCTCACCTCTATGTTTATATACTGAGGAGAATCTACCTCACCTCTATGTGTATATACTGAGGAGAATCTACCTCACCTCTCTATGTGTATATACTGAGGAGAATCTACCTCACCTCTATGTGTATATACTGAGGAGAATCTACCTCACCTCTATGTGTATATACTGAGGAGAATCTACCTCACCTCTATGTGTATATACGGAGGAGAATCTACCTCACCTCTATGTTTATATACTGAGGAAAATCTACCTCACCTCTATGTGTATATACTAAGGAGAATCTACCTCACCTCTATGTGTATATACTGAGGAGAATCTACCTCACCCTATGTGTATATACTGAGGAGAATCTACCTCCCTTCTATGTGTATATACTAAGGAGAATCTACCTCCCTTCTATGTGTATATACTAAGGAGAATCTACCTCCCCTCTCTATGTGTATATACTGAGGAGAATCTACCTCACCTCTATGTGTATATACTGAGGAGAATCTACCTCACCTCTATGTGTATATACGGAGGAGAATCTACCTCACCTCTATGTGTATATACTAAGGAGAATCTACCTCACCTCTATGTGTATATACTGCGGAGAATCTACCTCCCCTCTCTATGTGTATATACTGAGGAGAATCTACCTCACCTCTATGTGTATATACTGAGGAGAATCTTCCTCACCTCTATGTGTATAAACGGAGGAGAATCTACCTCACGTCTATATTTATATACTGAGGAAAATCTACCTCACCTCTATGTGTATATACTAAGTAGAATCTACCTCACCTCTATGTGTATATACTGAGGAGAATCTACCTCACCTCTATGTTTATATACTGAGGAGAATCTACCTCCCTTCTATGTGTATATACTGCGGAGAATCTACCTCCCCTCTCTGTGTATATACTGAGGAGAATCTACCTCCCCTCTATGTGTATATACTGAGGAGAATCTACCTCGCCTCTATGTGTATATACGGAGGAGAATCTACCTCACCTCTCTGTGTATATACGGAGGAGAATCTACCTCACCTCTATGTTTATATACTGAGGAGAATCTACCTCACCTCTATGTTTATATACTGAGGAGAATCTACCTCACCTCTATGTGTATATACTGAGGAGAATCTACCTCACCTCTATATGTATATACTGAGGAGAATCTACCTCCCCTCTATGTGTATATACTGAGGAGCATCTGCCTCACCTCTATGTGTATATACGGAGGAGAATCTACCTCACCTCTATGTGTATATACGGAGGAGAATCTACCTCACCTCTATGTTTATATACTGAGGAGAATCTACCTCACCTCTATGTGTATATACTGAGGAGAATCTACCTCACCTCTCTATGTGTATATACTGAGGAGAATCTACCTCACCTCTATGTGTATATACTGAGGAGAATCTACCTCACCTCTATGTGTATATACTGAGGAGAATCTACCTCACCTCTATGTGTATATACGGAGGAGAATCTACCTCACCTCTATGTTTATATACTGAGGAAAATCTACCTCACCTCTATGTGTATATACTAAGGAGAATCTACCTCACCTCTATGTGTATATACTGAGGAGAATCTACCTGAGCTCTGTGTGTATATACTGAGGAGAATCTACCTCACCTCTGTGTATATACTGAGGAGAACCTACCTCAACTCTATGTGTATACACTGAGGAGAATCTACCTCCCCTCTATGTGTATATACTGAGGAGAATCTACCTCACCCTATGTGTATATACTGAGGAGAATCTACCTCACCCTATGTGTATATACTGAGGAGAATCTACCTCCCTTCTATGTGTATATACTGCGGAGAATCTACCTCCCCTCTCTATGTGTATATACTGAGGAGAATCTACCTCACCTCTATGTGTATATACTGAGGAGAATCTACCTCACCTCTATGTGTATATACAGAGGAGAATCTACCTCACCTCTATGTGTATATACTACGGAGAATCTACCTCACCTCTATGTGTATAAACTGAGGAGAATCTACCTCACCTCTATGTTTATATACTGAGGAGAATCTACCTCACCCTATGTGTATATACTGAGGAGAATCTACCTCACCCTATGTGTATATACTGAGGAGAATCTACCTCCCTTCTATGTGTATATACTGCGGAGAATCTACCTCCCCTCTCTATGTGTATATACTGAGGAGAATCTACCTCACCTCTATGTGTATATACTGAGGAGAGTCTACCTCAACTCTATGGGTATATACTGAGGAGAATCTACCTCACCTCTATGTGTATACACTGAGGAGAATCTACCTCACCTCTATGTTTATATACTGAGGAGAATCTACCTCACCCTATGTGTATATACTGAGGAGAATCTACCTCACCCTATGTGTATATACTGAGGAGAATCTACCTCCCTTCTATGTGTATATACTGCGGAGAATCTACCTCCCCTCTCTATGTGTATATACTGAGGAGAATCTACCTCACCTCTATGTGTATATACTGAGGAGAGTCTACCTCAACTCTATGGGTATATACTGAGGAGAATCTACCTCACCTCTATGTGTATACACTGAGGAGAATCTACCTCACCTCTATGTTTATATACTGAGGAGAATCTACCTCACCTCTATGTGTATATACTGAGGAGAGTCTACCTCAACTCTATGGGTATATACTGAGGAGAATCTACCTCACCTCTATGTGTATACACTGAGGAGAATCTACCTCACCTCTATGTTTATATACTGAGGAGAATCTACCTCACCTCTATGTGTATATACTGAGGAGAATCTACCTCACCTCTATGTGTATATACTGAGGAGAATCTACCTCACCTCTATGTGTATATACTGAGGAGAATCTACCTCACCTCTATGTGTATATACTGAGGAGAATCTAGCTCACCTCTATGTGTACATACTGAGGAGAATCTCCCTCACCTCTATGTGTATATACTAAGGAGAATCTCCCTCACCTCTATGTGTATATACTGAGGAGAATCTCCCTCCACTCTATGTGTATACACTGAGGAGAATCTACCTCACCTCTATGTGTATATACTGAGGAGAATCTACCTCACCTCTATGTGTAAATACTGAGGAAAATCTACCTCACCTCTATGTGTATATACTGAGGAGAATCTACCTCACCTCTATGTGTATATACTGAGGAGAATCTACCTCACCTCTATGTGTATATACTGAGGAGAATCTACCTCTTTTCTATGTGTATATACTGCGGAGAATCTACCTCCCCTCTCTGTGTATATATACTGAGAAGAATCTACCTCACCTCTATGTGCATATAGTAAGGAGAATCTACTTCACCTCTATGTGTATATACTGAGGAGAATCCACCTCACCTCTCTGTGTATAAACTGAGGAGAATCCACCTCACCTCTATGTGTATATACTAAGGAGAATCTACCTCACCTCTATGTGTATATAATAAGGAGAATCTACCTCACTTCTATGTGTATATACTGGGGAGAATCTACCTCACCTCTATGTTTATATACTGAGGAGAATCTACCTCACCTCTGTGTATATACTGAGGAGAATCTACCTCACCTCTATGTGTATATACTGAGGAGAATCTACCTCACCTCTGTGTACATACTGAGGAGAATCTACCTCACCTCTATGTTTATATACTGAGGAGAATCTACCTCACCTCTGTGTATATACTGAGGAGAATCTACCTCACCTCTATGTGTATATACTGAGGAGAATCTACCTCACCTCTGTGTACATACTGAGGAGAATCTACCTCACCTCTGTGTATATACTGAGGAGAATCTACCTCAACTCTATGTGTATATACTGAGGAGAATCTACCTCACCTGTATGTGTATATACTGAGGAGAATCTACCTCACCTCTATGTGTATATACTGAGGGGAATCTACCTCACCTCTATGTGTATATACTGAGGAGAATCTACCTCACCTCTATGTGTATATACTGAGGAGAATCTACCTCACCTCTATGTGTATATACCGAGGGGAATCTACCTCACCTCTATGTGTATATACTGAGGAGAATCTACCTCAACTCTATGTGTATATACTGAGGAGAATCCACCTCCCCTCTATGTGTATATACTGAGGAGAATCTACCTCACCTCTATGTGTATATACTGAGGGGAATCTACCTCACCTCTATGTGTATATACTGAGGAGAATCTAACTCACCTCTATGTTTATATACTGAGGAGAATATACCTCACCTCTATGTGTATATACTGAGGAGAATCTAACTCTCCTCTATCTTTATATACTGAGGAGAATCTACCTCACCTCTATGTTTATATACTGAGGAAAATCTACCTCACCTCTCTGTGTATATACTAAGGAGAATCTACCTCACCTCTATGTGTATATACTAAGGAGAATCTACCTCACCTCTATGTGTATATACTGAGGAGAATGTACCTCACCTCTGTGTATATACTGAGGAGAACCTACCTCAACTCTATGTGTATATACTGAGGGGAATCTACCTCACGTGTATGTGTATATACTGAGGAGAATCTACCTCACCTCTATGTGTATATACTGAGGAGAATCTACCTCACCCTATGTGTATATACTGAGGAGAATCTACTTCCCTTCTATGTGTATATACTGCGGAGAATCTACCTCCCCTCTATGTGTATATACTGAGGAGAATCTACCTCACCTCTATGTGTATATACTGAGGAGAATCTACCTCACCTCTATGTGTATATACGGAGAAGAATCTACCTCACCTCTATGTTTATATACTGAGGAAAATCTACCTCACCTCTATGTGTATATACTAAGGAGAATCTACCTCACCTCTATGTGTATATACTAAGGAGAATCTACCTCACCTCTATGTGTATATACTGAGGAGAATCTACCTCACCTCTATGTTTATATACTGAGGAGAATCTACCTCACCTCTATGTGTATATATCGAGGAGAATCTACCTCACCTCTATGTGTATATACTGAGGAGAATATACCTCACCTCTGTGTATATACTGAGGAGAATATACCTCACCTCTGTGTATATACTGAGGGGAATCTACCTCACCTCTATGTGTATATACTGAGGAGAATCTGCCTCACCTCTATGTGTATATACCGAGAAGAATCTACCTTACCTCTATGTGTATATACTGAGGAGAATCTACCTCAACTCTATGGGTATATACTGAGGAGAATCTACCTCACCTCTATGTGTATACACTGAGGAGAATCTACCTCACCTCTATGTGTATATACTGAGGAGAATCTACCTCACCTCTATGTGTATATACTGAGGAGAATCTACCTCAACTCTATGGGTATATACTGAGGAGAATCTACCTCACCTCTATGTGTATACACTGAGGAGAATCTACCTCACCTCTATGTGTATATACTGAGGAGAATCTACCTCACCTCTATGTGTATATACTGAGGAGAATCTACCTCACCTCTATGTGTATATACTGAGGAGAATCTACCTCTCCTCTATGTGTATATACTGAGGAGAATCTACCTCACCTCTATGTGTATATACGGAGGAGAATCTACCTCACCTCTATGTGTATATACTGAGGAGAATCTACCTCCCTTCTTTGTGTATATACTGCGGAGAATCTACCTCCCCTCTCTGTGTATATATACTGAGGAGAATCTACCTCACCTCTATGTGCATATACTAAGGAGAGTCTACTTCACCTCTATGTGTATATACTGAGGAGAATCCACCTCACCTCTCTGTGTATATACTGAGGAAAATCTACCTCACCTCTATGTGTATATATTAAGGAGAATCTACCTCACCTCTATGTGTATATACTAAGGAGACTCTACCTCACCTCTATGTGTATATACTAAGGAGAATCTACCTCACCTCTATGTGTATATACTGAGGAGAATCTACCTCACCTCTATGTTTATATACTGAGAAGAATCTACCTCACCTCTATGTGTATATACTGAGGAGAATCTACCTCCTCTCTCTGTGTATATACTGCGGAGAATCTACCTCCCCTCTCTGTGTATATACTGAGGAGAATCTACCTCACCTCTTTGTGTATATACTGAGGAGAATCTAACTCACCCCTATGTTTATATACTGAGGAGAATCTACCTCACCTCTATGTGTATATACTGAGGAGAATCTAACTCACCTCTATGTTTATATACTGAGGAGAATCTACCTCACCTCTATGTTTATATACTGAGGAAAATCTACCTCCCCTCTCTGTGTATATACTAAGGAGAATTTACCTCACCTCTATGTGTATATACTAAGGAGAATTTACCTCACCTCTATGTGTATATACTGAGGAGAATCTACCTGAGCTCTGTGTGTATATACTGAGGAGAATCTACCTCACCTCTGTGTATATACTGAGGAGAACCTACCTCAACTCTATCTGTATACACTGAGGAGAATCTACCTCACCTGTATGTGTATATTGAGGAGAATCTACCTCACCTCTGTGTATATACTGAGGAGAATCTACCTCACCCTATGTGTATATACTGAGGAGAATCTACCTCACCCTATGTGTATATACTGAGGAGAATCTACCTCCCTTCTATGTGTATATACTGCGGAGAATCTACCTCCCCTCTATGTGTATATACTGAGGAGAATCTACCTCACCTCTATGTGTATATACTGAGGAGAATCTACCTCACCTCTATGTGTATATACGGAGAAGAATCTACCTCACCTCTATGTTTATATACTGAGGAAAATCTACCTCACCTCTATGTGTATATACTAAGGAGAATCTACCTCACCTCTATGTGTATATACTAAGGAGAATCTACCTCACCTCTATGTGTATATACTGAGGAGAATCTACCTCACCTCTATGTTTATATACTGAGGAGAATCTACCTCACCTCTATGTGTATATATCGAGGAGAATCTACCTCACCTCTATGTGTATATACTGAGGAGAATATACCTCACCTCTGTGTATATACTGAGGAGAATATACCTCACCTCTGTGTATATACTGAGGGGAATCTACCTCACCTCTATGTGTATATACTGAGGAGAATCTGCCTCACCTCTATGTGTATATACCGAGAAGAATCTACCTTACCTCTATGTGTATATACTGAGGAGAATCTACCTCAACTCTATGGGTATATACTGAGGAGAATCTACCTCACCTCTATGTGTATACACTGAGGAGAATCTACCTCACCTCTATGTGTATATACTGAGGAGAATCTACCTCACCTCTATGTGTATATACTGAGGAGAATCTACCTCAACTCTATGGGTATATACTGAGGAGAATCTACCTCACCTCTATGTGTATACACTGAGGAGAATCTACCTCACCTCTATGTGTATATACTGAGGAGAATCTACCTCACCTCTATGTGTATATACTGAGGAGAATCTACCTCACCTCTATGTGTATATACTGAGGAGAATCTACCTCTCCTCTATGTGTATATACTGAGGAGAATCTACCTCACCTCTATGTGTATATACGGAGGAGAATCTACCTCACCTCTATGTGTATATACTGAGGAGAATCTACCTCCCTTCTTTGTGTATATACTGCGGAGAATCTACCTCCCCTCTCTGTGTATATATACTGAGGAGAATCTACCTCACCTCTATGTGCATATACTAAGGAGAGTCTACTTCACCTCTATGTGTATATACTGAGGAGAATCCACCTCACCTCTCTGTGTATATACTGAGGAAAATCTACCTCACCTCTATGTGTATATACTAAGGAGAATCTACCTCACCTCTATGTGTATATACTAAGGAGACTCTACCTCACCTCTATGTGTATATACTAAGGAGAATCTACCTCACCTCTATGTGTATATACTGAGGAGAATCTACCTCACCTCTATGTTTATATACTGAGAAGAATCTACCTCACCTCTATGTGTATATACTGAGGAGAATCTACCTCCTCTCTCTGTGTATATACTGCGGAGAATCTACCTCCCCTCTCTGTGTATATACTGAGGAGAATCTACCTCACCTCTTTGTGTATATACTGAGGAGAATCTAACTCACCCCTATGTTTATATACTGAGGAGAATCTACCTCACCTCTATGTGTATATACTGAGGAGAATCTAACTCACCTCTATGTTTATATACTGAGGAGAATCTACCTCACCTCTATGTTTATATACTGAGGAAAATCTACCTCCCCTCTCTGTGTATATACTAAGGAGAATTTACCTCACCTCTATGTGTATATACTAAGGAGAATTTACCTCACCTCTATGTGTATATACTGAGGAGAATCTACCTGAGCTCTGTGTGTATATACTGAGGAGAATCTACCTCACCTCTGTGTATATACTGAGGAGAACCTACCTCAACTCTATCTGTATACACTGAGGAGAATCTACCTCACCTGTATGTGTATATTGAGGAGAATCTACCTCACCTCTGTGTATATACTGAGGAGAATCTACCTCACCCTATGTGTATATACTGAGGAGAATCTACCTCACCCTATGTGTATATACTGAGGAGAATCTACCTCCCTTCTATGTGTATATACTGCGGAGAATCTACCTCCCCTCTCTATGTGTATATACTGAGGAGAATCTACCTCACCTCTATGTGTATATACTGAGGAGAATCTACCTCACCTCTATGTGTATATACTGAGGAGAATCTACCTCACCTCTATGTGTATATACTAAGGAGAATCTACCTCACCTCTATGTGTATAAACTGAGGAGAATCTACCTCACCTCTATGTTTATATACTGAGGAGAATCTACCTCACCCTGTGATAGACATGATGATCATTTAATATAAAATGTCTATCGATTTGTATAACGTAAATGTATTTTGCTATTGTAATGACTTTTAGCTCTGACGAGTTTAAAGGACACACACACAATCTAATCATGGTATTTGCTAGACAATGGATGTATGATGTTAATGTTAGCTAAGTACATAGGAATTACACAAGAAGCCTCTAAGAGTTAAGGGTCATAGTGTTGTGTATATCCTGTGTTCAATACTGAGGGTTTACCTAGGCCCCCTTCCACTCCTCACACAAGCTAGTTAAACAATGATTTGTCAACTACGCAGAATTCCTTAAGGTTGACTGCATGCTAAAGGAGACAAAGTCCATGCTACATCAGCACTTGGAAGAGGGTGGGCAGAGAGGTGGGAGATTCTATATGATCCGACAAATGAGAATCTTATATGTTACTGATGTAATCTGTTGCACGCCCATTGAAGGGCGGTTGTCATGTGTTATAATAAAAAGCCTGAGCCTCTACACATGGTAGAGACTCTCCCAGTTTTAGACCAGCATTTGTGTCTGATCTGGTTCGATGATGTGTGCACACGATACAATTCGGAAGCGGCAAAATACCCCAAAGCCTGCTGGAGAAAATCATAATCCAGAACAACCCTATGTGTATATACTGAGGAGAATCTACCTCACCCTATGTGTATATACTGAGGAGAATCTACCTCCCTTCTATGTGTATATACTGCGGAGAATCTACCTCCCCTCTCTATGTGTATATACTGAGGAGAATCTACCTCACCTCTATGTGTATATACTGAGGAGAATCTACCTCACCTCTATGTGTATATACGGAGAAGAATCTACCTCACCTCTATGTGTATATACTAAGGAGAATCTACCTCACCTCTATGTGTATATACTGCGGAGAATCTACCTCCCCTCTCTATGTGTATATACTGAGGAGAATCTACCTCACCTCTATGTGTATATACTGAGGAGAATCTTCCTCACCTCTATGTGTATATACGGAGGAGAATCTACCTCACGTCTATATTTATATACTGAGGAAAATCTACCTCACCTCTATGTGTATATACTAAGTAGAATCTACCTCACCTCTATGTGTATATACTGAGGAGAATCTACCTCACCTCTATGTTTATATACTGAGGAGAATCTACCTCCCTTCTATGTGTATATACTGCGGAGAATCTACCTCCCCTCTCTGTGTATATACTGAGGAGAATCTACCTCCCCTCTATGTGTATATACTGAGGAGAATCTACCTCACCTCTATGTGTATATACGGAGGAGAATCTACCTCACCTCTATGTGTATATACGGAGGAGAATCTACCTCACCTCTATGTTTATATACTAAGGAGAATCTACCTCACCTCTATGTTTATATACTGAGGAGAATCTACCTCACCTCTATGTGTATATACTGAGGAGAATCTACCTCACCTCTATATGTATATACTGAGGAGAATGTACCTCCCCTCTATGTGTATATACTGAGGAGAATCTGCCTCACCTCTATGTGTATATACGGAGGAGAATCTACCTCACCTCTATGTGTATATACGGAGGAGAATCTACCTCACCTCTATGTTTATATACTGAGGAGAATCTACCTCACCTCTATGTGTATATACTGAGGAGAATCTACCTCACCTCTCTATGTGTATATACTGAGGAGAATCTACCTCACCTCTATGTGTATATACTGAGGAGAATCTACCTCACCCTATGTGTATATACTGAGGAGAATCTACCTCCCTTCTATGTGTATATACTGCGGAGAATCTACCTCCCCTCTCTATGTGTATATACTGAGGAGAATCTACCTCACCTCTATGTGTATATACTGAGGAGAGTCTACCTCAACTCTATGGGTATATACTGAGGAGAATCTACCTCACCTCTATGTGTATACACTGAGGAGAATCTACCTCACCTCTATGTTTATATACTGAGGAGAATCTACCTCACCCTATGTGTATATACTGAGGAGAATCTACCTCACCCTATGTGTATATACTGAGGAGAATCTACCTCCCTTCTATGTGTATATACTGCGGAGAATCTACCTCCCCTCTCTATGTGTATATACTGAGGAGAATCTACCTCACCTCTATGTGTATATACTGAGGAGAGTCTACCTCAACTCTATGGGTATATACTGAGGAGAATCTACCTCACCTCTATGTGTATACACTGAGGAGAATCTACCTCACCTCTATGTTTATATACTGAGGAGAATCTACCTCACCTCTATGTGTATATACTGAGGAGAGTCTACCTCAACTCTATGGGTATATACTGAGGAGAATCTACCTCACCTCTATGTGTATACACTGAGGAGAATCTACCTCACCTCTATGTTTATATACTGAGGAGAATCTACCTCACCTCTATGTGTATATACTGAGGAGAATCTACCTCACCTCTATGTGTATATACTGAGGAGAATCTACCTCACCTCTATGTGTATATACTGAGGAGAATCTACCTCACCTCTATGTGTATATACTGAGGAGAATCTAGCTCACCTCTATGTGTACATACTGAGGAGAATCTCCCTCACCTCTATGTGTATATACTAAGGAGAATCTCCCTCACCTCTATGTGTATATACTGAGGAGAATCTCCCTCCACTCTATGTGTATACACTGAGGAGAATCTACCTCACCTCTATGTGTATATACTGAGGAGAATCTACCTCACCTCTATGTGTAAATACTGAGGAAAATCTACCTCACCTCTATGTGTATATACTGAGGAGAATCTACCTCACCTCTATGTGTATATACTGAGGAGAATCTACCTCACCTCTATGTGTATATACTGAGGAGAATCTACCTCTTTTCTATGTGTATATACTGCGGAGAATCTACCTCCCCTCTCTGTGTATATATACTGAGAAGAATCTACCTCACCTCTATGTGCATATAGTAAGGAGAATCTACTTCACCTCTATGTGTATATACTGAGGAGAATCCACCTCACCTCTCTGTGTATAAACTGAGGAGAATCCACCTCACCTCTATGTGTATATACTAAGGAGAATCTACCTCACCTCTATGTGTATATAATAAGGAGAATCTACCTCACTTCTATGTGTATATACTGGGGAGAATCTACCTCACCTCTATGTTTATATACTGAGGAGAATCTACCTCACCTCTGTGTATATACTGAGGAGAATCTACCTCACCTCTATGTGTATATACTGAGGAGAATCTACCTCACCTCTGTGTACATACTGAGGAGAATCTACCTCACCTCTATGTTTATATACTGAGGAGAATCTACCTCACCTCTGTGTATATACTGAGGAGAATCTACCTCACCTCTATGTGTATATACTGAGGAGAATCTACCTCACCTCTGTGTACATACTGAGGAGAATCTACCTCACCTCTGTGTATATACTGAGGAGAATCTACCTCAACTCTATGTGTATATACTGAGGAGAATCTACCTCACCTGTATGTGTATATACTGAGGAGAATCTACCTCACCTCTATGTGTATATACTGAGGGGAATCTACCTCACCTCTATGTGTATATACTGAGGAGAATCTACCTCACCTCTATGTGTATATACTGAGGAGAATCTACCTCACCTCTATGTGTATATACCGAGGGGAATCTACCTCACCTCTATGTGTATATACTGAGGAGAATCTACCTCAACTCTATGTGTATATACTGAGGAGAATCCACCTCCCCTCTATGTGTATATACTGAGGAGAATCTACCTCACCTCTATGTGTATATACTGAGGGGAATCTACCTCACCTCTATGTGTATATACTGAGGAGAATCTACCTCAACTCTATGTGTATATACTGAGGAGAATCTACCTCACCTCTCTGTGTATATACTGAGGAGAATCTACCTCAACTCTATGGGTATATACTGAGGAGAATCTACTTCACCTCTATGTGTATATACTGAGGAGAATCTACCTCACCCCTATGTGTATATACTGAGGAGAATCTAACTCACCTCTATGTTTATATACTGAGGAGAATATACCTCACCTCTATGTGTATATACTGAGGAGAATCTAACTCTCCTCTATCTTTATATACTGAGGAGAATCTACCTCACCTCTATGTTTATATACTGAGGAAAATCTACCTCACCTCTCTGTGTATATACTAAGGAGAATCTACCTCACCTCTATGTGTATATACTAAGGAGAATCTACCTCACCTCTATGTGTATATACTGAGGAGAATGTACCTCACCTCTGTGTATATACTGAGGAGAACCTACCTCAACTCTATGTGTATATACTGAGGGGAATCTACCTCACGTGTATGTGTATATACTGAGGAGAATCTACCTCACCTCTATGTGTATATACTGAGGAGAATCTACCTCACCCTATGTGTATATACTGAGGAGAATCTACTTCCCTTCTATGTGTATATACTGCGGAGAATCTACCTCCCCTCTATGTGTATATACTGAGGAGAATCTACCTCACCTCTATGTGTATATACTGAGGAGAATCTACCTCACCTCTATGTGTATATACGGAGAAGAATCTACCTCACCTCTATGTTTATATACTGAGGAAAATCTACCTCACCTCTATGTGTATATACTAAGGAGAATCTACCTCACCTCTATGTGTATATACTAAGGAGAATCTACCTCACCTCTATGTGTATATACTGAGGAGAATCTACCTCACCTCTATGTTTATATACTGAGGAGAATCTACCTCACCTCTATGTGTATATATCGAGGAGAATCTACCTCACCTCTATGTGTATATACTGAGGAGAATATACCTCACCTCTGTGTATATACTGAGGAGAATATACCTCACCTCTGTGTATATACTGAGGGGAATCTACCTCACCTCTATGTGTATATACTGAGGAGAATCTGCCTCACCTCTATGTGTATATACCGAGAAGAATCTACCTTACCTCTATGTGTATATACTGAGGAGAATCTACCTCAACTCTATGGGTATATACTGAGGAGAATCTACCTCACCTCTATGTGTATACACTGAGGAGAATCTACCTCACCTCTATGTGTATATACTGAGGAGAATCTACCTCACCTCTATGTGTATATACTGAGGAGAATCTACCTCAACTCTATGGGTATATACTGAGGAGAATCTACCTCACCTCTATGTGTATACACTGAGGAGAATCTACCTCACCTCTATGTGTATATACTGAGGAGAATCTACCTCACCTCTATGTGTATATACTGAGGAGAATCTACCTCACCTCTATGTGTATATACTGAGGAGAATCTACCTCTCCTCTATGTGTATATACTGAGGAGAATCTACCTCACCTCTATGTGTATATACGGAGGAGAATCTACCTCACCTCTATGTGTATATACTGAGGAGAATCTACCTCCCTTCTTTGTGTATATACTGCGGAGAATCTACCTCCCCTCTCTGTGTATATATACTGAGGAGAATCTACCTCACCTCTATGTGCATATACTAAGGAGAGTCTACTTCACCTCTATGTGTATATACTGAGGAGAATCCACCTCACCTCTCTGTGTATATACTGAGGAAAATCTACCTCACCTCTATGTGTATATACTAAGGAGAATCTACCTCACCTCTATGTGTATATACTAAGGAGACTCTACCTCACCTCTATGTGTATATACTAAGGAGAATCTACCTCACCTCTATGTGTATATACTGAGGAGAATCTACCTCACCTCTATGTTTATATACTGAGAAGAATCTACCTCACCTCTATGTGTATATACTGAGGAGAATCTACCTCCTCTCTCTGTGTATATACTGCGGAGAATCTACCTCCCCTCTCTGTGTATATACTGAGGAGAATCTACCTCACCTCTTTGTGTATATACTGAGGAGAATCTAACTCACCCCTATGTTTATATACTGAGGAGAATCTACCTCACCTCTATGTGTATATACTGAGGAGAATCTAACTCACCTCTATGTTTATATACTGAGGAGAATCTACCTCACCTCTATGTTTATATACTGAGGAAAATCTACCTCCCCTCTCTGTGTATATACTAAGGAGAATTTACCTCACCTCTATGTGTATATACTAAGGAGAATTTACCTCACCTCTATGTGTATATACTGAGGAGAATCTACCTGAGCTCTGTGTGTATATACTGAGGAGAATCTACCTCACCTCTGTGTATATACTGAGGAGAACCTACCTCAACTCTATGTGTATACACTGAGGAGAATCTACCTCACCTGTATGTGTATATTGAGGAGAATCTACCTCACCTCTGTGTATATACTGAGGAGAATCTACCTCACCCTATGTGTATATACTGAGGAGAATCTACCTCACCCTATGTGTATATACTGAGGAGAATCTACCTCCCTTCTATGTGTATATACTGCGGAGAATCTACCTCCCCTCTATGTGTATATACTGAGGAGAATCTACCTCACCTCTATGTGTATATACTGAGGAGAATCTACCTCACCTCTATGTGTATATACGGAGAAGAATCTACCTCACCTCTATGTTTATATACTGAGGAAAATCTACCTCACCTCTATGTGTATATACTAAGGAGAATCTACCTCACCTCTATGTGTATATACTAAGGAGAATCTACCTCACCTCTATGTGTATATACTGAGGAGAATCTACCTCACCTCTATGTTTATATACTGAGGAGAATCTACCTCACCTCTATGTGTATATATCGAGGAGAATCTACCTCACCTCTATGTGTATATACTGAGGAGAATATACCTCACCTCTGTGTATATACTGAGGAGAATATACCTCACCTCTGTGTATATACTGAGGGGAATCTACCTCACCTCTATGTGTATATACTGAGGAGAATCTGCCTCACCTCTATGTGTATATACCGAGAAGAATCTACCTTACCTCTATGTGTATATACTGAGGAGAATCTACCTCAACTCTATGGGTATATACTGAGGAGAATCTACCTCACCTCTATGTGTATACACTGAGGAGAATCTACCTCACCTCTATGTGTATATACTGAGGAGAATCTACCTCACCTCTATGTGTATATACTGAGGAGAATCTACCTCAACTCTATGGGTATATACTGAGGAGAATCTACCTCACCTCTATGTGTATACACTGAGGAGAATCTACCTCACCTCTATGTGTATATACTGAGGAGAATCTACCTCACCTCTATGTGTATATACTGAGGAGAATCTACCTCACCTCTATGTGTATATACTGAGGAGAATCTACCTCTCCTCTATGTGTATATACTGAGGAGAATCTACCTCACCTCTATGTGTATATACGGAGGAGAATCTACCTCACCTCTATGTGTATATACTGAGGAGAATCTACCTCCCTTCTTTGTGTATATACTGCGGAGAATCTACCTCCCCTCTCTGTGTATATATACTGAGGAGAATCTACCTCACCTCTATGTGCATATACTAAGGAGAGTCTACTTCACCTCTATGTGTATATACTGAGGAGAATCCACCTCACCTCTCTGTGTATATACTGAGGAAAATCTACCTCACCTCTATGTGTATATACTAAGGAGAATCTACCTCACCTCTATGTGTATATACTAAGGAGACTCTACCTCACCTCTATGTGTATATACTAAGGAGAATCTACCTCACCTCTATGTGTATATACTGAGGAGAATCTACCTCACCTCTATGTTTATATACTGAGAAGAATCTACCTCACCTCTATGTGTATATACTGAGGAGAATCTACCTCCTCTCTCTGTGTATATACTGCGGAGAATCTACCTCCCCTCTCTGTGTATATACTGAGGAGAATCTACCTCACCTCTTTGTGTATATACTGAGGAGAATCTAACTCACCCCTATGTTTATATACTGAGGAGAATCTACCTCACCTCTATGTGTATATACTGAGGAGAATCTAACTCACCTCTATGTTTATATACTGAGGAGAATCTACCTCACCTCTATGTTTATATACTGAGGAAAATCTACCTCCCCTCTCTGTGTATATACTAAGGAGAATTTACCTCACCTCTATGTGTATATACTAAGGAGAATTTACCTCACCTCTATGTGTATATACTGAGGAGAATCTACCTGAGCTCTGTGTGTATATACTGAGGAGAATCTACCTCACCTCTGTGTATATACTGAGGAGAACCTACCTCAACTCTATCTGTATACACTGAGGAGAATCTACCTCACCTGTATGTGTATATTGAGGAGAATCTACCTCACCTCTGTGTATATACTGAGGAGAATCTACCTCACCCTATGTGTATATACTGAGGAGAATCTACCTCACCCTATGTGTATATACTGAGGAGAATCTACCTCCCTTCTATGTGTATATACTGCGGAGAATCTACCTCCCCTCTCTATGTGTATATACTGAGGAGAATCTACCTCACCTCTATGTGTATATACTGAGGAGAATCTACCTCACCTCTATGTGTATATACTGAGGAGAATCTACCTCACCTCTATGTGTATATACTAAGGAGAATCTACCTCACCTCTATGTGTATAAACTGAGGAGAATCTACCTCACCTCTATGTTTATATACTGAGGAGAATCTACCTCACCCTGTGATAGACATGATGATCATTTAATATAAAATGTCTATCGATTTGTATAACGTAAATGTATTTTGCTATTGTAATGACTTTTAGCTCTGACGAGTTTAAAGGACACACACACAATCTAATCATGGTATTTGCTAGACAATGGATGTATGATGTTAATGTTAGCTAAGTACATAGGAATTACACAAGAAGCCTCTAAGAGTTAAGGGTCATAGTGTTGTGTATATCCTGTGTTCAATACTGAGGGTTTACCTAGGCCCCCTTCCACTCCTCACACAAGCTAGTTAAACAATGATTTGTCAACTACGCAGAATTCCTTAAGGTTGACTGCATGCTAAAGGAGACAAAGTCCATGCTACATCAGCACTTGGAAGAGGGTGGGCAGAGAGGTGGGAGATTCTATATGATCCGACAAATGAGAATCTTATATGTTACTGATGTAATCTGTTGCACGCCCATTGAAGGGCGGTTGTCATGTGTTATAATAAAAAGCCTGAGCCTCTACACATGGTAGAGACTCTCCCAGTTTTAGACCAGCATTTGTGTCTGATCTGGTTCGATGATGTGTGCACACGATACAATTCGGAAGCGGCAAAATACCCCAAAGCCTGCTGGAGAAAATCATAATCCAGAACAACCCTATGTGTATATACTGAGGAGAATCTACCTCACCCTATGTGTATATACTGAGGAGAATCTACCTCCCTTCTATGTGTATATACTGCGGAGAATCTACCTCCCCTCTCTATGTGTATATACTGAGGAGAATCTACCTCACCTCTATGTGTATATACTGAGGAGAATCTACCTCACCTCTATGTGTATATACGGAGAAGAATCTACCTCACCTCTATGTGTATATACTAAGGAGAATCTACCTCACCTCTATGTGTATATACTGCGGAGAATCTACCTCCCCTCTCTATGTGTATATACTGAGGAGAATCTACCTCACCTCTATGTGTATATACTGAGGAGAATCTTCCTCACCTCTATGTGTATATACGGAGGAGAATCTACCTCACGTCTATATTTATATACTGAGGAAAATCTACCTCACCTCTATGTGTATATACTAAGTAGAATCTACCTCACCTCTATGTGTATATACTGAGGAGAATCTACCTCACCTCTATGTTTATATACTGAGGAGAATCTACCTCCCTTCTATGTGTATATACTGCGGAGAATCTACCTCCCCTCTCTGTGTATATACTGAGGAGAATCTACCTCCCCTCTATGTGTATATACTGAGGAGAATCTACCTCACCTCTATGTGTATATACGGAGGAGAATCTACCTCACCTCTATGTGTATATACGGAGGAGAATCTACCTCACCTCTATGTTTATATACTAAGGAGAATCTACCTCACCTCTATGTTTATATACTGAGGAGAATCTACCTCACCTCTATGTGTATATACTGAGGAGAATCTACCTCACCTCTATATGTATATACTGAGGAGAATGTACCTCCCCTCTATGTGTATATACTGAGGAGAATCTGCCTCACCTCTATGTGTATATACGGAGGAGAATCTACCTCACCTCTATGTGTATATACGGAGGAGAATCTACCTCACCTCTATGTTTATATACTGAGGAGAATCTACCTCACCTCTATGTGTATATACTGAGGAGAATCTACCTCACCTCTCTATGTGTATATACTGAGGAGAATCTACCTCACCTCTATGTGTATATACTGAGGAGAATCTACCTCACCTCTATGTGTATATACTGCGGAGAATCTACCTCACCTCTATGTGTATATACTAAGGAGAATCTACCTCACCTCTATGTGTATATACTGCGGAGAATCTACCTCCCCTCTCTATGTGTATATACTGAGGAGAATCTACCTCACCTCTATGTGTATATACTGAGGAGAATCTACCTCACCTCTATGTGTATATACGGAGGAGAATCTACCTCACCTCTATGTTTATATACTGAGGAAAATCTACCTCACCTCTATGTGTATATACTAAGGAGAATCTACCTCACCTCTATGTGTATATACTGAGGAGAATCTACCTGAGCTCTGTGTGTATATACTGAGGAGAATCTACCTCACCTCTGTGTATATACTGAGGAGAACCTACCTCAACTCTATGTGTATACACTGAGGAGAATCTACCTCACCTGTATGTGTATATACTGAGAAGAATCTACCTCACCTCTGTGTATATACTGAGGAGAATCTACCTCACCCTATGTGTATATACTGAGGAGAATCTACCTCACCCTATGTGTATACACTGAGGAGAATCTACCTCCCTTCTATGTGTATATACTGCGGAGAATCTACCTCCCCTCTCTATGTGTATATACTGAGGAGAATCTACCTCACCTCTATGTGTATATACTGAGGAGAATCTACCTCACCTCTATGTGTATATACAGAGGAGAATCTACCTCACCTCTATGTGTATATACTACGGAGAATCTACCTCACCTCGATGTGTATAAACTGAGGAGAATCTACCTCACCTCTATGTTTATATACTGAGGAGAATCTACCTCACCCTATGTGTATATACTGAGGAGAATCTACCTCACCCTATATGTATATACTGAGGAGAATCTACCTCCCTTCTATGTGTATATACTGCGGAGAATCTACCTCCCCTCTCTATGTGTATATACTGAGGAGAATCTACCTCACCTCTATGTGTATATACTGAGGAGAATCTACCTCACCTCTATGTGTATATACGGAGGAGAATCTACCTCACCTCTATGTGTATATACTGAGGAGAATCTTCCTCACCTCTATGTGTATATACGGAGGAGAATCTACCTCACGTCTATATTTATATACTGAGGAAAATCTACCTCACCTCTATGTGTATATACTGAGGAGAATCTACCTCACCTCTATGTGTATATACTGAGGAGAATCTACCTCACCTCTATGTTTATATACTGAGGAGAATCTACCTCACCTCTATGTGTATATACTGAGGAGAATCTACCTCACCTCTATGTGTATATACGGAGGAGAATCTACCTCACCTCTATGTTTAAATACTGAGGAGAATCTACCTCACCTCTATGTTTATATAGTGAGGAGAATCTACCTCACCTCTATGTGTATATACTGAGGAGAATCTACCTCACCGCTATATGTATATACTGAGGAGAATGTACCTCCCCTCTATGTGTATATACTGAGGAGAATCTACCTCACCTCTATGTGTATATACGGAGGAGAATCTACCTCACCTCTATGTGTGTATACGGAGGAGAATCCACCTCACCTCTATGTGTATATACGGAGGAGAATCCACCTCACCTCTATGTTTATATACGGAGGAGAATCTACCTCACCTCTATGTTTATATACTGAGGAGAATCTACCTCACCTCTATGTGTATATACTGAGGAGAATCTACCTCACCTCTCTATGTGTATATACTGAGGAGAATCTACCTCACCTCTATGTGTATAAACTGAGTAGAATCTACCTCACCTCTATGTGTATATACGGAGGAGAATCTACCTCACCTCTATGTGTATATACTAAGGAGAATCTACCTCACCTCTATGTGTATATACTGCGGAGAATCTACCTCCCCTCTCTATGTGTATATACTGAGGAGAATCTACCTCACCTCTATGTGTATATACTGAGGAAAATCTACCTCACCTCTATGTGTATATACTAAGGAGAATCTACCTCACCTCTATGTTTATATACTGAGGAAAATCTACCTCACCTCTATGTGTATATACTAAGGAGAATCTACCTCACCTCTATGTGTATATACTGAGGAGAATCTACCTCACCTCTATGTTTATATACTGAGGAGAATCTACCTCCCTTCTATGTGTATATACTGCGGAGAATCTACCTCCCCTCTCTGTGTATATACTGAGGAGAATCTACCTCCCCTCTATGTGTATATACTGAGGAGAATCTACCTCACCTCTATGTGTATATACGGAGGAGAATCTACCTCACCTCTATGTGTATATACGGAGGAGAATCTACCTCACCTCTATGTGTATATACGGAGGAGAATCTACCTCACCTCTATGTTTATATACTGAGGAGAATCTACCTCACCTCTATGTTTATATACTGAGGAGATTCTACCTCACCTCTATGTGTATATACTGAGGAGAATCTACCTCACCTCTATGTGTATATACTGAGGAGAATATACCTCACCTCTATATGTATATACTGAGGAGAATGTACCTCCCCTCTATGTGTATATACTGAGGAGAATCTACCTCACCTCTATGTGTATATACGGAGGAGAATCTACCTCACCTCTATGTGTATATACGGAGGAGAATCTACCTCACCTCTATGTTTATATACTGAGGAGAATCTACCTCACCTCTATGTGTATATACTGAGGAGAATCTACCTCACCTCTCTATGTGTATATACTGAGGAGAATCTACCTCACCTCTATGTGTATATACTGAGGAGAATCTACCTCACCTCTATGTGTATATACGGAGGAGAATCTACCTCACCTCTATGTGTATATACTAAGGAGAATCTACCTCACCTCTATGTGTATATACTGCGGAGAATCTACCTCCCCTCTCTATGTGTATATACTGAGGAGAATCTACCTCACCTCTATGTGTATATACTGAGGAGAATCTACCTCACCTCTATGTGTATATACGGAGGAGAATCTACCTCACCTCTATGTTTATATACTGAGGAAAATCTACCTCACCTCTATGTGTATATACTAAGGAGAATCTACCTCACCTCTATGTGTATATACTGAGGAGAATCTACCTCACCTCTATGTTTATATACTGAGGAGAATCTACCTCCCTTCTATGTGTATATACTGCGGAGAATCTACCTCCCCTCTCTGTGTATATACTGAGGAGAATCTACCTCCCCTCTATGTGTATATACTGAGGAGAATCTACCTCACCTCTATGTGTATATACGGAGGAGAATCTACCTCACCTCTATGTGTATATACGGAGGAGAATCTACCTCACCTCTATGTGTATATACGGAGGAGAATCTACCTCACCTCTATGTTTATATACTGAGGAGAATCTACCTCACCTCTATGTTTATATACTGAGGAGAATCTACCTCACCTCTATGTTTATATACTGAGGAGATTCTACCTCACCTCTATGTGTATATACTGAGGAGAATCTACCTCACCTCTATGTGTATATACTAAGGAGAAT
The DNA here is from genome assembly GCA_035609135.1 of Eleutherodactylus coqui. Classification (NCBI taxonomy): domain Eukaryota; kingdom Metazoa; phylum Chordata; class Amphibia; order Anura; family Eleutherodactylidae; genus Eleutherodactylus; species Eleutherodactylus coqui. Next base: position 311,058,275 of record CM069407.1, read on the forward strand.
ATACCTCACCTCTATATGTATATACTGAGGAGAATGTACCTCCCCTCTATGTGTATATACTGAGGAGAATCTACCTCACCTCTATGTGTATATACGGAGGAGAATCTACCTCACCTCTATGTGTATATACGGAGGAGAATCTACGTCACCTCTATGTGTATATACTGAGGAGAATCTACCTCACCTCTATGTTTATATACTGAGGAGAATCTACCTCACCTCTATGTGTATATACTGAGGAGAATTTACCTCACCTCTATGTGTATATACTGAGGAGAATCTACCTCACCTCTGTGTGTATATACTAAGGAGAATCTACCTCACCTCTATGTTTATATACTGAGGAGAATCTACCTCACCTCTATGTTTATATACGGAGGAGAATCTACCTCACCTCTGTGTGTATATACTAAGGAGAATCTACCTCACCTCTATGTGTATATACTGAGGAGAATCTACCTCACCTCTGTGTGTATACACTAAGGAGAATCTACCTCACCTCTATGTGTATATACTGAGGAGAATCTACCTCACCTCTATGTTTATATACTGAGGAGAATCTACCTCACCTCTATGTGTATATACTGAGGAGAATCTACCTCACCTCTATGTGTATATACTGAGGAGAATCTACCTCACCTCTATGTGTATATACTGAGGAGAATCTACCTCACCTCTATGTGTATATACTAAGGAGAATCTACCTGACCTCTATGTGTATATACTGAGGAGAATCTACCTCACTGGCCAATAAGGGGCAGCAGCCTCCAGTCTGGGGGTAAATTTGATTAGAAAGCACTTTACCTTTTTGGGTAAAAAGTGAGGAGAGTGGTAGGGGCGGCACATTCTGCAGAGGGATATCAGTACATGCAGTCTGAGGGGAATCTAAGGCTCCTCTGTGTGAATACATATTTTATTCCTCTGTTCCTCTGAAGTAATCATGACTTCATAAAATTTTTAGTGCAAACAACAGGTAAATACCTGTGCCAAATTACCTCGGGCGAAGTTGGATAGGTCAGCGAGTCATACATATGGAGAGGAGTGCAGGAAGCTGACAGGGTCATCAGTGGGTGAAATATGGGAGCAAATATGACTCGTTATTATTCCAAGAGTGGAGCTTATAACTGTCCTGCAATCAAAAATTGATTTAGATTGATTGATCCATGGAGTGACCGAGGGTCGGATGTGACTGAATGGATTATCAATGTTCTCCACACATTCCTGTCTTTCCCGGCTTCTTTCAGTTCCGTCATTGACATGTTGGTGGTGTCTTGATTGTATCTCACCATCTTGTTCTTTGTCATCCTGATCTTCTCTTCCCGCTGACCTCGCCGAGTATCAGTAATGTTTCCAGTGAGTTTGCGCGCATCACAAGGCCAAAAAAAGAGAGCCGCTGTTTGATGATTTTGCCCCCTAGTGATATTTTCAGTTTGATGCGATCTAATACTACCGTGTTTGTTGTCATGGCGGTCCAAGGTATCCGCAGCATTCTCCTCCAGCACCAGAGTTCAAGCGTATTTATTTTCCATGTGTCTATTTTCCTGCGTGTCCAGTTTTCACAGCCATACGTCGTTATGGGAAAAACGGTTCATTAACCAGTCTGGTTTTTGTTGCAATGCGATATCCTTGCTTTTCCAGATCTTTTTCATTCCTTTGCATTCCCACCAAGTTTATCCGTCTCTTGATCTCGGGTCCAGATTGCCCTCTGCAATCGACTTTGGATCCAAGGAAGATGAAATCTTGGTCCCACTTGACTTCTTTGTTGTCACCTTTTATGTTCCCTGTACTATTGCCTACCTACCATGGTAATGACTAAAATTACCTAATAGCAAAATGTTGTATATTAGTGTCATTATCCCGTTCTCCAGGTGTTACCGTGCCAATATGCAGCCCCCCCAAGTGTCAGCCTATCTGTATCCTGCTCCCCAAGTGTCAGCGTGTCATTTTCCTGCTCCCCCGCCACATTTCTGGCCTTGTTCCAGTGAGAAATGTAAAGTTTGTGATTTCCTGATTTCGGGATCGCCCGGCACAGAACTGATTGTTCTTGTCCTCCGCTCACATTTACTATACATTCAGCCATTGGTGATTTTATAGTTTTTAAAACTTGTCATCCTGAAGAATTAAGGTAGAAATCTGTAACGAGGGATGGCCACTAATATTCTCTCCGTCTCTGCAAAGAAAGGAGGTGACATAATCCTGGGGACCCCGGAGACTGCACCCCAATAATCGGAGTCATTAAGATCACAGAAGAATTTCATCATGAGCTCTAACCAATGCCGACTGCTCCTTTACGCCTGCTCCATGGTGCAGCAATCAGTTTGGGGGGGTTTGCTTTTGGGCGACTCACATGTTGCTGCTTCTCTTCAGTTTCTTTCTTTTTTGGTTAATCAGTTTTTGTTTTCATTTTTTGCCATTAAATGATGGGATTCACGTGGCATCTGTTGCCCTCTAAGTAATGACCGTAGAAGCTTCATAATGGGCGAGACATTCAGCTCTCACTAACGAACTTCCACGTCTGATAAGGAAGCTCATTAATTGGAGAAGAGACACAATTCATCTCATTAAGGTCTATTCATTCCTGTTACTTAATGTTCTCATATTATTATAGTGCTGCCGATCATAAAAGAAGTCAGCAGCAGATGAAGCAGCAGGGTGCGTCAGTCCATGTGTCTCCCAGAGGCACACAGCTAGACATGTAATCTATATATATAAAATTGAATGTATGTCTGTCTGTTTGTCCTTTATGCGCTACTACACCATTCATCCGATCGCCATGAAACTTTGGGAAGTTGTTGAGTACACTCCTGGGAAGATTATAGGCATAGTACAATTGTGCTACGATAAATGGCGCGCGTGCGAGCGTCGTCGACAGTTACGCCCCCCCCCACGTAGATCGTTCGATTTCCATCATTGCCATTAATTCTCTCACTTCCTGATATTGTAGAAACATGAAATTTGGCACGAGCATTGATTATGTCATAAAGAGGAAACGATAATGGGTCCCAACTCGATTATTCAATTCTAAGCGCCAAAGAATTAGTGTCCAAATTTTACGTACGGAATCTAATTCTCTCACTTCCCAATGTAATAGAAACTTGAAATTTGGCACAAGCATTGATTATGTCATAAATAGGAAAAGTTAATGGGTCCCAGCTCGATTATTCAATTCTAAGCGCCAAAGAATTAGCGTCCAAATTTTACGTACGGAATCTAATTTTCTCACCTCCCAATGTCATAGAAACTTGAAATTTGGCACAAGCATTGATTATGTCATAAATAGGAAAAGTTAATGGGTCCCAACTCAATTATTCAATTCTAAGCGCCAAAGAATTAGCGTCCAAATTTTACGTACGGAATCTAATTTTCTCACTTCATAATGTCATAGAAACTTGAAATTTGGCACGAGCATTGATTATGTCATAAATAGGAAAAGCTAATGGGTCCCAACTCGATTATTCAATTCTAAGCGCCAAAGAATTAGCGTCCAAATTTTACGTACGGAATCTAATTTTCTCACTTCCCAATGTCATAGAAACTTCAAATTTAGCACGAGCATTGATTATGTCATAAATAGGAAAAGTTAATGGGTCCCAACTCGATTATTCAATTCTAAGCGCCAAAGAATTAGCGTCCAAATTTTACGTACGGAATCTAATTTTCTCACTTCATAATGTCATAGAAACTTGAAATTTGGCACGAGCATTGATTATGTCAAAAATAGAAAAAGTTAATGGGTCCCAACTCGATTATTCAATTCTAAGCGCAAAAGAATTAGCGTCCAAATTTTACGTACGGAATCTAATTCTCTCACTTCCCAATGTCATAGAAACTTGAAATTTGGCACGAGCATTGATTATGTCATAAATAGGCAAAGTTAATGGGTCCCAACTCGATTATTCAATTCTAAGCCCAAAATAATTAGCGTCCAAAGTTTACGTACGGAATCTAATTCTCTCTTTTCCTGATGTCATCTATATATACACTACCGTTCAAAAGTTTGGGGTCACATTGAAATGTCCTTATTTTTGAAGGAAAAGCACTGTACTTTTCAATGAAGATAACTTTAAACTAGTCCTAACTTTAAACAAATGCACTCTATACATTGCTAATGTGGTAAATGACTATTCTAGCTGCAAATGCCTGTTTTTTTGTGCAAAATCTACAAAGGTGAATAGAGGCCCATTTCCAGCAACTATCACTCCAGTGTTCTAATGGTACAATGTGTTTGCTCATTGGCTCAGAAGGCTAATTGATGATTAGAAAACCCTTGTGCAATCATGTTCACACATCTGAAAACAGTCTAGCTCGTTACAGAAGCTACAAAACTGACCTTCCTGTGAGCAGATCGAGTTTCTGGAGCATCACATTTGTGGGGTCAATTAAACGCTCAAAATGGCCAGAAAAAGAGAACTTTCATCTGAAACTCGACAGTCTATTCTTGTTCTTAGAAATGAAGGCTATTCCATGCGAGAAATTGCTAAGAAATTGAAGATTTCCTACAACGGTGTGTACTACTCCCTTCAGAGGACAGCACAAACAGGCTCTAACCAGAGTAGAAAAAGAAGTGGGAGGCCGCGTTGCACAACTAAGCAAGAAGATAAGCACATTAGAGTCTCTAGTTTGAGAAACAGACGCCTCACAGGTACCCAACTGGCATCTTCATTAAATAGTACCCGCAAAACACCAGTGTCAACATCTACAGTGAAGAGGCGGCTGCGGGATTTTGGGCTTCAGGGCAGAGTGGCAAAGAAAAAGCCATATCTGAGACTGGCCAATAAAAGAAAAAGATTAAGATGGGCAAAAGAACACAGACATTGGACAGAGGAAGACTGGAAAAAAGTGTTGTGGACGGATGAATCCAAGTTTGAGGTGTTTGGATCACAAAGAAGAACGTTTGTGAGACGCAGAACAAATGAAAAGATGCTGGAAGAATGCCTGCGCCATCTGTTAAGCATGGTGGAGGTAATGTGATGGTCTGGGGTTGCTTTGGTGCTGGTAAGGTGGGAGATTTGTACAGGGTAAAAGGGATTCTGAATAAGGAAGGCTATCACTCCATTTTGCAACGCCATGCCATACCCAGTGGACAGAGCTTGATTGGAACCAATTTCATCCTACAACAGGACAATGACCCTAAACACACCTCCAAATTGTGCAAGAACTATTTACAGCAGAAGCAGGCAGCTGGTATTCTATCGGTAATGGAGTGGCCAGCGCAGTCACCAGATCTGAACCCCATTGAGCTGTTGTGGGAGCAGCTTGACTGTATGGTACGCCAGAAGTGCCCATCCAACCAATCCAACTTGTGGGAGATGCTTCTAGAAGCGTGGGGTGCAATTTCACAAGCTTACCTCAACAAATTAACAGCTAGAATGTCAAAGGTGTGCAATGCTGTAATTGCTGCAAAAGGAGGATTCTTTGACGAAAGCAAAGTTTGATGTAAAAACAATGTTATTTCAAATACAAATCATTATTTCTAACCTTGTCAATGTCTTGACTCTATTTTCTATTCATTTCACAACGCATGGTGGTGAATAAGTGTGACTTTTCATGGAAAACACAAAATTGTTTGGGTGACCCCAAACTTTTGAACGGTAGTGTATATAAAAAGGAATGTATGTCTGTCTGTCTGTCCTTTTTGCACTACTACACCATTCATCTAATCGCCATGAAACTTTGGGAAGTTGTTGAGTACACTCCTGGGAAGATTACTGGCATAGTACACCTATCCTGCGAGCATCGTCCACAGTTATGCCCCCCAGACAAAGATCATTTGATTTCCATCTCAAGCACAAAAGCAAAAGGCATTACGAGCAACGGGATGAGTGTTCAACTACAAAATGCATCCGCCGAACGTTTCGCAAGACAATTGCTGGATATTGAGAATGCTGAGGTAAAATGAAAGCTGTGCTGTGATTGGTTGCAATTTCTTATACTGCTGAGGTAAAATGAAAGCTGTGCTCTGATTGGTTGCTATTTCTTATACTGCTGAGGTAACATGAAAGCTGTGCTGTGATTGGTTGCTATATATTATACTGCTGAGGTAACATGAAAGCTGCTGTGCTGTGATTGGTTGTTATATATTATACCGCTGAGGTAACTTGAAAGCTGCTATCTAGATATATAAAAACGAATGTATGTGTGTATGTCTGTCTTCGCAGCAACGCGCGACGGGTACGCTAGTAATGTTATAAAGTCCTGAGCAGCAGGACACATCTGTCACAATATCACATAGTGTAGAGCCATAAATTCCACTAAGGTACACCAGATCCGTGATGGGAGCCATAATGTTTGTCTTCTTTTCCCATCTTCTGATCTGAAGAGCTGACATCAGTTGTTGAGCTGGTGATCTGGATGATGGAGATCAGCGTCTGCAGCTCCCCCCACTACTTTACATCACATTTCCCTTTAGCTTGCTTATTTCTTCTTCTACGGTCTCCTCCTTTTTCTTCCTTCTTCTTCCACTATTTCCTCCTTCTTTTGCTCCCTTTTTCTTCTTCAACTGTCTCCCCCTCCCTTTTTCCCTTCTTTCTTCCTCTTCTCTCTCTCTCACTCCTCCTTCTTCTTTTTCTCCCTCTTTTTTCTCTCTCCTCCTCCTTCTTATTTTCCCTACTTTCTTCAGCTTTCTCCTCCATTTTTCTGCTCTCATCCTCCTCCCTTTTCTTCTTTCTTCTGCTCTCTCCTCCTCCTTCTCCCTTCTTTCTTTTTCTTTCTCCTTCTTTTCTCCCTTCCTTCTTCCTCTTTTCTTCATATATGCACTCTTCTTCATCTTGTAGCACTTTCTTGGTCTTCCTTTTCTTTCTCCTCCACTTTTACTACCACATTAGTCTTTAAGGACACACTTCATCTGCAGCATATCTTTACATATGAGGCCTCCCAGGAGATAAGCAATGACATTCGGGTGTAATTTCCAGACACGGTTCTGAACCCGTTCGTCAGTACCACTGTGAATACTCTGTATCTGCGCTGCCTTATCGCCATTACTCACATTGTATCACTGCACATCACGCTTATGACCATGACTGACAATAGATTGCATAAAACCACATTCACATCTGCATTCGGGCTTCTGTTATGAACAGGAAAATGGAATCCCTGCCCAAATTGACCTGACCTATAATGAAATCAACCGGCGTCAAACAGATCCCACTGACTATAATGATCCATTCACCTTCTGTGATGCCCCCAATTCTGCGCTATTTCATCCAGGATTTTATGCCAAGTTGGTTGCACTCCAGAATGCATTGCTCTAATTGAGCAAATAAGAAAACCCAATCCTCCTTTGATTTTGCTAATATTTGGTGTAAGAATGTTCTCCAGGGGGTGGGGGCGGCAACCACACACTGAACTCCAAAGTTCATAAAAACTTACTTAGTCTTTATTTTGACGTATGCTCCAGGCCACACAAAACAGCAACACAAAGTCCATGCAGTATAACAAAATGAAATGCTGCCCCACGCAGGGTGCTCAGAGGCTTCCTCCTCAGGCTGCAGGATGTTGCTCTCTCCTCAGGCTATCAGGCACTGACTCCCTGGAGCTGCAGTCTTTTATGCTCCAGTAATGAGGTCAGGGCCTACAGCTGAGCTTCCTGATGACTAGGGTGAAGTTGTGGACTGGACCGCCACCCTGTCCAGACTAAGAGCCTGGGAGGAAGATATACTCCATCCACAACTTCACCCTTTAAGTGCCTACACTGGATATGATCATATTACCTGTGCAGATGAAAAGAGAACATGTAATAATGGTAATTGACTTGAATGGGAGACTTTGAGATTATTTTCATCAGTCTCCATAGACTTCCGTGGAGATATGCGAGGTGGAAGCTCCAGTCCTCTCCTCCAATTTTGCTTTGGGTTTAAAGTAGAATATGGAAGCCCTGTCCTTACAACCATTTTGGGTTCCATGAAACCAATGCATATTTAATGCTCCAAAACTGGAGCGTCACATGGGAGTAAGTGCACTTACGTGTGCATTTGCGCAATATTTTGTATACGCAAAAAAAACCCACACAATTATGCTCCCATTCATTGAAATGGGCAATTTTGTGTAATTACTTTAGTGTGCGCTTTCCCTGCGCGAATCAGCAGTAAAAAAAGGCATGATGCATATTTTTTTTGCACAAACGAAATGTGCTTGAAAAATACGCTTATATAAACGAACACATTGTTTTACTCACTGCGTATTGTGTGTGGAAAACGCTGCGCAAATATGCCCGTGTGACACCGGCTTAACTCAGCGCCTACAGACGCCTCCCTAGTCTTAGGCTGGATTCACACGAGTGTATATTGGCCGTGCTTCCATACCTGGCCAATATACGCTGCCCCCCTTATGTTGCCGGCGGGCAAACATAAAAATGCATACGCCCGTGTGAATCCAGCCTAAAGAAGCATTCTAGAGTCTTCTCATACTAAGGACCCCCTCAGTCTGTGTGCTGCAGTTTCTTTGCTGGGTTTACACTTCTTTGCAGTTTTTGATCATTGCTACAATGGAAATCATCCTGATACAGTATCATCTGGGGGTTATAGACACAAGATGGGGTGACCTGTACTCAGGGTATTTGTGGGGTCCCCGGGGCCCCTGCATTGTATGATAGCAGCACTGCCCAGGCTGGCTGCCTTCTTGGTGTCTTGGGTGCACAGTGACTGAGAATAAGACAAGGAGGTTCTGCATCTGCTCAAGGATTGTATTGTCAGAGTCTCTTGACTTGAGGATGAATAGAAGATCGGTGGCTTTTACAGGATAACAAGGGAAGATGAGCGGCGAGGGCACAACAGCCCAACATTACATTTCATTACTACACAGAACAGATGGCTATTTCAGCAGTTATCCTCTAGTGAATTAACCTCTAACAATCAGTCCCCACTAAGTACCAGCACCCTGGGTACTGTAGGTTTACCATTCCGAGCAGTCTCTACACTGGGCTTACGGCCCAAAGGGGTTACGTCTTTTGTCGACTCAACAACCAGAGCATTGGCAGCTCAGTCTGTCTTTATCCTCGGCCATGCTTATTCTCTCTGCACACCTCTTCCTTTCATCTCTCCTCCGCTTGCACACATGGAACTCTGGCTTTCTTTCAGAACTGTGTAGGGACGAGGACTTATTAAGCATCTATCTTTTGGGTGATGTCTCTTCGCATCTGACTTCTGCCTCGGTTTCTCATGCTAAAGCTTGGCTCTTGTTCTCTTCCCGGTGTCCATGTTTGCATGTACACACGACTCTCTGTAATACATAGGAACACTCACCATCTTGGCTCGCTGTGACTCAGTTGCGTTATTCTTTCTCTTCCTCTGGGCAGAGGCCACTGCACAGACCTTTAGAACATCTTCTCAATCCTTGAATCCCAGAAAAGGTAGGATGGGATTTTCTCTTTCCACCTCTGCGTTGCAGGATCTTCGACCCTGGTGGTCTGGCCTAATCCAATTCTCTGTGGATGCACACCAGCACTGAGATATGGCTACATTTGTAGCTCTTTATAATGGTATCGCTTTAGGTGTTTTATACTTTCCTGCTGCGTCACGCTGGTCCTGGGCAAGATGGTGTTCACCTTTTATCTTCTGCTCATCACTGACGAGCCAGCTACATCGTAGGGTGGGTAGGGCTTATGCCCTTCACTGTCTCTACATGGGGCTAGCTCCTCAGACAGGTGATACGTTAGCCATGTTGTTGGAGGAGGGGCCTTTACTTGGCGCCTGGAGCAGCTCTCTGTTTCTCTCTCCCTACTGGATCCACTACCTTCCATACATAGACAAGTGGTGTGGGCCGTTGAGACGTGTCTGCTGCTAAGGCATAATGTCAAATTCCCAGTCCTAGTGATAAATTTGGCACAGGTCTGGCATACAATGCTCAGAGCCTCAGGTTTATTGAAACGCATAATACCTGCCCTTTATGGGCGTATAACAGATTACATCAGTAACATGTAGGATTCCCATAAGTTGGGCCATATGGAATTCCCCCCCACACACACACACACACACACACCTCTCCCAAGTCCAGTGTATGAGCCAGTCTTTGTTCTACCAACATGTGGCCAGTTAAAAGTAGTTCCTTTGTTCCAGAAGTTGAAGGTGGGGGTACGGATGGGGGAAAACGCCCAAAATGCATACAAGTAATACAGTATAGGAATGTGACTTAAACTCTTAGAGGCTGCAGAAGAGCTTTACATTAGGCTAAAGTTATAAAACACACATCTTTCACCATGCCACTGTCCAGCAACTACCATAATGAAATTATGCAGCCATTAGCCTCTACAGAGTTAAATCACTACAGCTGTGTAATACATCTAGTTTATACAAATCAATAGACATTTTACGCTAACTATTACTAATCATCATGTCTACAACAGCACCACTAGGCCTCTTCCAGGCAATGCTGGGACAGTGGTTACCTATATAGATGTGTAGTGGACTGCAGAAGTTGTCACTCATGACGCCACCATTCCTTCACATCGTTGGTTGTCTGGCGGAAAATAATAGAGTCCACACATGCTTATAATGAATACTTCCATCACTGGGAATGGGCAGTAACTGAAATTTTACTTCTTTAAGCCAACTTTCACACACCAGTGCAGGAAGACAAAATTTCAGCAAGGTCTGGCAGGATAACTACAGTCCTCGTTATCTGTATGACGCCGCTCCTGGACAGACACGCACACTCTGGGACACATGATGAAACCGGGTCTACAGGCTGAGTTGGCTGCCTGAACCATGGGGATTGAACTCACAACCCTGAGTGAGAGCTTATGACTGCATTCTGCTGCCTTAACACCCTGTGCCACACGAGGGAAGGAAGTGGGGGAGCTAGGCAGCAAAGTGATCTAGAAACAGGCGAGGAGGACCTGGGGGGCGGTAGATAACTGCTACTCACATGGACAGCAGACAGAAAAGTTGGCACACAGTTCTTCACAGGTCAGCCTATATGACAGATAGGCTGACAGCGGAGAATCCGGGCAATTTGCAGCATGCTGTGAATTGCCAGCCGTGAGCGGAGAATTGCAATGATTCTCCACTCGTGGACAGGGGGCCAGCGCTTTCCATAGCAATGCTATGGAAATCTTCAGCCTGCGTGATTCGCCGGCGATTTACAGCTGGCGAATTAATGGTCGTGGACAGGGGGCCTACAGTAGTAGTGATGGTCAGGAAGTGCAAGGTGTTTAGACAAGTTATGCAGCATACCTGTCTCTTGCCATGTTGAACTGCATAAAGGTACACTTGATCCCGGTCACACTTCATTCAGGAAATACACATGCGTGTTAGTGAATGAAAACTACTTTTAAAACAAAGCAACAGGCAACAGCTGGGAGGGACTAGTTTAATTAAATTCATTAAGCAACTAGCCAGTGACCCACCCAGAGCTTTTAGGGTTCGCTTACATAAGTAACACCTCCACTCTAAAACTGGACATAGAGGTGGGGGATTAAACTGATCAAATTTTCCGATGACACAAAGCTAGGAGGGATAGCTAACACTAGAGAAAAGAGAGACAGGATTCATAAAGATCTAGTAAAGCTTGCACAGTGGGCAGCGACTAACAGAATGGTATTTAACAAGGAGAAATGCAAAGTCCGACATCTGGGCAAGAGAAATGCAGAAAGCACATACAGAATGGGAGGAATTGGGCTAAGCAGCAGCACATGTGAAAAAGACTTGGGTATACTAATAGATCATAGACTGAACATGAGTCAACAATGTGATGCAGCAGCCAAAACGGCAAACACAATTCTGGGATGTATTAAGAGAAGCATAGAGCCTAGATCACGTGAGGTCATTATCCCCCTCTTCCTTATTAAGACCTCATCTGGAATATTTAAAAAATACATCAATTAACTGGAGCAAGTTTAGAGAAGAGCTACCAAGATGGTGGGCGGTCTGCAAATCATGTCCTATGAGGAGAAGTTAAAGGATCTGGGAATGTTTAGCATGTAAAATAGAAGGTTGAGGGGGCCTTAATAGCCGTCTACAAATATCTGAAGGGCTATCACAGGCCTGGTACAAGCAACGAGTCATGACTGATTCTTCAGGTGACAAAGACCCTGTGAGGTCGAAATGTTGCCTTTTAATGAATATGGAGGAATAAAGAAACTGAATGTTATCTACATCGTATGTATGCTGCCACGAATCTTGTCATTTTTGTGACTCTTTGGGTGACATCAGAATGTGACGTTTTCTAGGCAGACTGTTTTTGCAGGGTGATTTGCCATTGCCTTCCCCAGTCATCTTTTTATCCCCCAGCAAGCTGGGTACTCATTTTACCAACCTCGGAAGGATGGGAAGCTGAGTCAACTTTGAGCCAGCTACCTGAACCAGACAGGGATTGAACCTGCAACCTTCAGGTCGTGAGCAAGACTGCTTTTCTGCTGCCTTTAACTCTCTGTGCCTCACGGAATGAAACTGAAAGGGAGGAGACACAGATTAGATATTAGACAGTGAGGGGGATGAATGAGTGGAACAGGTTGCCACAGCAGGTTGGGAGTTCTCCTTCAATGGAAGTCTTCAGAGGCTGGACAGATATCTGTCTGGGATGATTTAGCGATCCTGCATTGAGCAGGGACTTGAACCCGATGACAATGGAGGTCATTTCCAACTCTACCATTCTATGATTCTATTCCATTGTCCTCCACACAACCCCCATCATCCTTTATGCTACCCCATCATCCTCCACACTACCCCAATCGTCCTCCACATAACTGTCATCGTCTTCCACACAAGCCTCATTGTCCTTCACACAATTCCCAATCATCCTTCACACGACCCCATTTGTCCTCCACACAACCCCATTTGTCCTCCACACGACCCCATTTGTCCTCCACACGACCCCAATCATCCTCCACACGACCCCAATCGTCCTCCACTGACCCCTGTCATCCTCCACACAACCCCCATCATCCTCCAATCTACCCCCAATCGTCCTCCACACGACCCCAGTCATCCTCCACACGACCCCCGTAAAATGTAGATGGTAGTCACAGTAGTGCTGCTCCTCTCCAATGGCAACCAGCGGTCTGGGGCAATGCTATAATTGTGGTAATCGTAGCAGTTCTTATTACATGCTGCCAGTTGGGTTGGGCAGGGTAAGCTAGTGATACCCCAGTGGGGCGCTACCCCAGTCGTCCTCCACACGACATGCGTAAAATTTAGATAGTAGTCACGGTGGTGCTGTTATTCCTCTCCAGTGGCAACCCGCAGTCTAGGACAGTGCCATAATTGTGGTAAACTTAGCAGTTCTTATCACATGCTGCCTGCGGAGTCAGGCAGGGTAAGATAGTGATACCCCAGTGGGGTGCTACCCGCAGAGTCGGGTAGGGGATGGTGTTGGTTAGTCATGACGCCAGTCTGTATATGGGTGGGGACCTGTTCTGGACAAAAGATAATAATTACAAAAAGTAGAGAAATACATATAACTGGGGTAGAACTTCTATTTCCCTGGAGCACATAGTGTGGTACCTCAGTGTGGGCGTTGAGTTGCTGGAAAGGGACTCCAGGAGTCGGGTTGCAAAGTAAACCAATACAGCTTTATTCCTCCAGAGCAGATGAGAGTTCAGCTTTAAGTACTTTCAACAGTTAGGTGACTTGGTGGTAATCACTTCTGCACTCTCCCCGGGGAATTTGATACACAAAAACACATTTGTACCCTCTCCTGCTCCTCCCAGTTCTTCTCCCTGGCTGTGGCTATGGCTGGCTAACTTAGTTTTGTTTCCTTTACTTAAAGGGGTTTAGTCATAAAAAAATAAATTCTATACCCGCCTATTTCTACCCCATCAGTCTCCTTACCACATCTTCTCCTGGCTGAGCTTCTGCAGTGCCCCCAGGGTCACCTCACCGCACTCATGAAGGCTGCATTCCTCACATTCCTTCCGGCCGGGTCAGTGAAGGTCACATCCCTGTGCTGTAACGTTCACTGGCTAGGAAGGAATTCTGATCTATTTCAGAGACAGCTCACATGAGCAATCTCTGATGTAAATCAGTACTCCCCCTGCTGACCTGTAAGCTGTGACGTAACGTATATTCGCTGTAACCTCACAGGAAGGAGAAGATTCAGGCAGCTGGACGTGAGGTGACCCAGGGGACTGCAGGAGACAGGCGAAGATAGGTGAGGTGAAGATCTGGTAAGTAGGCTGATGGGGAGGAATAGATAAGTACAGAATTTTTCTTTTTTAATGACAGAGCCCCTTTAATTTCTTCTTTTCTCTTATTTCTCTCAGTAATAATTCCTTGCCCTTGAGTACTCACACTTGTGATGTTATTTCCTTCCCCCCACACTGGCTGCTCTGTGATGACTAGCAGAGACTTTCTCCTTCTCCCCGGTCTCTATCTCAGGATGTGCTGGACTGGACTCCTGAACTAGACTAATTTAGCTCCACCCACTCCTCTCTTTTATACTCTCACTCTAACCCCATCTATAAAGGGAACTACCTATCACAGGCCCCTTTCCTTCTGACCCTAGCTAACCACTCCCCCGGCTGTTACTAGGTGACCTGTACTTTCTAAGGGTCTGGAGAGCATTGCCAGTAAATAACACACAGGGAGGCATGAAACAAATCATTATAACAGTAAAACACCAACTTTACACTGCATGACAGCAAACGTGAACCGTTACACAACCGTAGAAGTGCAGTTGTACCCACCTCTGGGGTACTACACCTCCCCCTGGAGGGCAGTGTAGCACATGGTGCAGTGCAGGTGGTCCCTTATGAGAAGAAGCTTCAGGAACTCACTTTTATTTGTATATTCAAAATACAACAACGTCCAATCTAGTCCACAGCAATCCGGAGTTTGGTGACCGGAGATACCGCCCACGGAACAATGCATTGTATCTGCCTTGATGATACCACTCTCTATACTTGTGCCTGGCACTGTCTCTCAGATGCGGAAACGTCTCTGTCTTCCAGCTTTCCTTTAGTTTTTCTTTTCTTTCCTTTTATAATCTTGTTTCTTTGTCTTTCCTTCTTCTAATATTCTCTAGCCTTAACTCCACCTTCCCTTCTCTCTGCGCTATTTCTTAGCTTCTCACAACTACTTCTAGACTGACCCGACTGCACCTTCTGGAGACTGGGTGGAGTTATAGTTCTAGGTCCTTCCATGAGCATAGAGCCCAGGGGCAAGAAAGGGGTCAGTCAATCCTCCAACTGGGAGTTGTTGTCCTACAATCACCAAATCCATTCTAGAGCAAATAGAAATTAAAGTGACAGACATCCATTTAAATAAACTATATACATTCTTTTTGTAGTGACACATTTGGGTCACCACATAATGTTTTTAATATCACATAGTGACGCCGCGGGCATGCTGAGGTTTATAGTTCCCCTTTGTATCTTCTCCCCTGTAATTTCCTCTAATACTCCATAATGTCTTGGACATGCTGGTACGTCTTCTTTATGGTATGTCCACAAATGGCAGATATGCTGCCTGTTTTCTGCAGTGGAGATAATCCGCGGTGTATTACTTCAGCAGCACCGGGATTTAGAGAAATCACTTCACAGGTTGCTGAAAAAATCCTCAGCATGAACTGGCCTGCGGTACGGATTTTACATCCTCAGCATGTCAATGTCTGACATGGATTTTCTGTGCAGATAGCACCTCTTTAACCCATTTACGACCAGCCACTGTATATATACGGCGGCTGGTGCTGGGCTTAAAGGACCACCGATTGTAAAAATACGGCGGCGCTCTAAGCCTCCTGCCTCTGCAATAAGTCAGAGGAAGGTACGGGTTATCAGCTGTTAGTGACAGCTGATAACCTGGAGCAGAAGGCAGGAGGGGTTTTTAACCCTTCCTGCCTTCTGCTTCCCCGATATACAGTGCTCAATGAACACTGTCGGGGCAAAGTGAAAGTAAGAAGTTCTTTCACTACGGGAGCCTCGGGGGGTCATGTGACCTCCCGGGATTCCCTGCTACTGCAGAGCTGGAGGGTCAGACTTAGACCCTGGCAGCTCTGCAGGTGACTAATGTCACCACAGGGGTTGCTTTCCCCTGTAACTGAGGGTCCTATGGACTGCCCAGCTACAGTGGGAAAATGTCAAATAAAGTTAAAAAAAAAAAAAAGTGAGTGTCCCCCAGAGGTCTTATATGACGTCATGGGGGACACAGATAGTAAAAAACACAATTACATAAATAAGTAAAACAAAACAACAGAATAAAACAACAAAACATACATAAAAAAGAGAATAACACAAAGCAGACGCCAACAAAAACCGTCACCGTATGCGCCCTATAAACCAAAACCATACATACTATATATCAAAACGTCCGAAATAAATAGAGGAACCCATTTCCATACTTTATTTTAGTGTAAATATAAAAATAATTTTTTTAAAAACTATAAATGTTAAAAAAATCATTTTTTTTAGCATTTTACCCCCAATAAAACTAAAAAACGGAAAAAAAAGTCAGTGAAAAAGATATTTAAAAAATAGTCCTATATGTCACGGAAAAAAAAACGCAGCAAAAATAATTTTGGTAGCTAAAGGAAAAAAAATGGAGCAGTAAAACCGCCACATGGGTAAAATCCCTAAAAAGTGTCTGGTCCTTAAGGTACAAAACAACCTGGTCCTTAAGGGGTTAAATGACCTGAATCTGCACCAAAATCCTCTACACAAGCTCCCTAGTATATCCCCAGACCCACCTACCTACCGTACTTACAGGAACCTTCAGGCCATACACACCCAATACTTTGATGAGACCCTACAGTCCTCTCTATCCCATATATTGCATATTATATATCCTACAGTCCTCTCTGTCCCCTATCTCTCTCCTTTCCTGCCCCAACCTGGTTGCCGCACATTACAGTACCAAACATGCCCTGCATGAAGCAGGGCCCCCGTTACCCAAGTCATCTGATGCTGACTATGGGTCACGCTTCATCCGGCGGTGCTCTAGATGCACTGAACGGATGTGGACAAAGTCACAAACGTCCGCAGACTTCCTCCACTAAAATTCATGCTGAGAACCTACAACCTCGCCCTCCACCGCGCCAAACAAGTCTACTTCACCTCTCTCGTCTCCTCACTATCTCACAACCCTACACGGCTCTTTGAGACATTCCACTCCCTTCTCAGCCCTAAACCGCAGTCCCCAGTGATGGATCTCAGTGCTGAAGAGCTGGCTGCTTACTTCAAAATGAAAATCGATGACATCCGTCAGGAAATAACTTCCCAATCCCAGACTAGCCCTGACCCTAGTCTCGTCAATACCAGCTACTGCTCACTCTCCGTACTCAGATTAATGACAGAAATATATTAACAGGAGAGCGCCTTGCAGACAATGTAGGGTTAAATATAAATAGGCTATAGATTTAAAGGGGTTGTCTCGCGAAATCAAGTGGGGTTATACACTTCTGTATGGCCATATTAATGCACTTTGTAATATACATCGTGCATTAATTATGAGCCATACAGAAGTTATTCACTTACCTGCTCCGTTGCTAGCGTCCTCGTCTCCATGGTTCCGTCTAAATTCGCTGGCGGCTTGCTTTTTTAGACGCGCTTGCGCAGTCCGGTCTTCTGCTCTGAGCACGAGCCGCTTCAGTGTGCTCGCCGCTGCAGCTCTTCTGCGCATGCGCAGACGAGCTGTATCTTCTCGGGAGCGCGCTGGAGCGGCCATTCTGCTACCATCCTCTGTTAGAGGAAGGTGCAGATACTGGAGCCGCCCAGCCGAGAAGCCCAGCCCAGCAGCCCAGCCGAGCCGCCCAGCCCAGCCCAGCCACCCAGGTAAGTGATGGGTGACGGACTGACGGGGGTGACGCGTGACTGACTGCCGCTGTGGCCCCAGAGCCTACCGCTGGGCCCCGGAGCCTACCACTGGGCCCCGGAGCCTACCGCTGGGCCCCGGAGCCTACCGCTGGGGAGCCAGGGCCTACCGCTGGGCCCCGGGGCCTACCGCTGGGGAGCCGGGGCTAGCGCGGGGAAGCCGCGGCTAGCGCGGGGGAGCCGGGGGCTAGCGCCGGTTACCTGCTGCCTGGCGGTGGGTGACTGGTCGGCCGCGTTCAATCTCGGGGTCCGGTCGGCGGCTGCGGGGCGTCTGGTTGTCAGGGAGACACAGCTGGTAGCGTCTCGGGAGCGCGCACGTCGGGCTACAGCAAGCGACGGGAAAAGAGCCGGCGGCCATCTTGGGGAAACTTTTTATAAGTTGCTGAAACGCTGGAACTGTAAGTACAAACCAGCTAGAAAAGTCATTTACAGGGGGGCTTAGTAATGTATGCTTAATTAGGGGGACTGGGCAAAAAAATAAATTTCACTGCTTCCTCGAGACAACCCCTTTAACTCACCTGGTGCTAAGCAGGTCACCTCATGAGAAAAACCTGCTTGCACCGTGAATCCAGGTGAACCTTTTCTAGATTTCTTTAGAGGTCCTCCATGATCCAGTATTATGGAGAGCTGTGGTCCAGGCTTGATGAAGGCGTGTGTTACGCCGAAACGCATTGCAGTATATTACAAGAGTGTTGTACTTTTAAAAGAAGCTTGCAGACTATGGATTTTATCTCTTTGGAAAATAAATAGCATATATTTTGGATTGGACTGTTAAGCGCTTATGTCCCTGAACGAGGTAATTCCATAAGAGCGCAGAAAGTTTTTATTTTATTATACAGATCAATGACAGGGGAAGAAGTCTCTAGATTGCTTTCCTCTGCTCACCTCACCTCCTGCGCTAGCAACCCTCTGCCCTCACACCTCTGGTCCCTCTCAACCTCCTCTGGTCCCTCTCCCTTCACACCTCCTCTGGTCCCTCTCCCTTCACACCTCCTCCAGTCCCTCTCCCTGGTGGTCATCTCTCATCTCACCACTATATTTAAGCACTCTCTGACCTCTGGCATCTTCCCCTCCTCATTCAAACACGCCATCATATCCCCTCTGCTAAAGAAACTGACTCTTGACTTGATCAACAGGGCCAACTACAGACCCATCTCCAACCTCCCTTCATCTCCAGACTTTTAGAACGCCTGGTTTACTCCCGCCTTATAAGCTATCAGAAAACTTTTTTTTTGACCCTCTATAGTCTGGCTTCCGCCCTCTACATTTGACAGAAACTGCCCTGACCAAAGTGTCAAACGACCACATGACTGCTAAATCGAGGGGCGACTACTCCCTACTGATCCTCCTCAACCTCTCCGCAGGATTTGACACTATCGGCCTAAAGGACACTGCTCTCTCCTGGTTCTCCTCCTACCTATCTGACAGCTCCTTCAGCATCTCTTTTTCTGGCTCCAACTCCCATCCCCTTCTCCCCCTTGCTGTCGGGGTCCCCCAGGGCTTGGTCCTCGGCTCCCTTCTCTTCTCCATCTACACAAGCCCTATTGCACAAACCATCAGGAGATTTGGCTTTCAGTACCATCTCCATGCTGATGACACCTGGTTATAAACCTCTTCCCATGACATCACAGCGCCGGTCCTCCAGAACGCCACCAACTGTCTGCTGTCTCTAACACTATGTCCTCTCTCTACCTAAAACTGAACCTCTCAAAAACTGACCCACTGGTGTTTCCGCCCTCCACTAACCAACTTCATGCTGACATCTCCATCTCAGTGTGTGGCACCATAACTCCCAGCACGCCCGCTGTCTTGGGGTTATATCTGACCCCGATCTCTCCTTCACCCCCTACATCCAATCTCTCGCCCGAACATGTCAGCTGCACCTCAAGAACATCGCAAGAATGCGCCCTTTTCTCACCGTGGACACTCTAAAAACGCTCACTGTTGCCCTCATCCACTCCTGGCTCGATTATTGCAACGCGTTGCTGATCGGCCTCCCCACACCAGACTCTACCCTCTCCAATCCATCCTGAATGCGGCAGCCAGGCTCATCTTCCTGTCCAGCCGCTACTCGGACGCCTCTGCCCTGTGCAATTTAAACTGACCACCCTCATCCATAAAACCCTCCACAGCACCGCGCTGCCCAACATTGTATCCCTCATTTCAATCCACCACCCAGCCTGCGGCCTCCGCTCCACTAACGAGATCAGATTTAACCCGAACCTCTCATTTGACATGGTGATGCGATTATGAAGTTTGCACATGGCATGGGAGGTAAGTCCATCCACATTCATACTGATTGGTGGATAAACCTAGCAGGGGGGAGATCTGGGGCGTCTCACCGGTTATCCTGGATGTCAGCCTCGTTTTTTTAGCCCACACTATTTATTACTATTTGTGAGGGAGGTGATGGGAGAGATGACTTTTGAGAAATCCTTAATAAATTTTCTGTAGAAATTTGCAAAACCGATCCGGCGCTGTACTTCTTTCACATTTTTTTGAGTGGGCCAACCCAGAATGGCTTTAATCTTGCTGGGGTCCATACTTAGGTCATCTGGGGAGATAATGTGTCCTAGGAATTGTATTTGGGTCTGTTCAAACTTGTATTTCTCTGGTTTGATGTAGAGATGATTCTTTTGTAGTCGTTCCAAGACCACCTGAACGTGTCTGCGATGTTCCTCCAAGTTATCAGAGAAGATAAGAATATCGTCAAGATAAGCCACTCCGAATTGGTACAACAGGTCTCGAAATACATTATTGATAAAGTGCTGAACGGTGGCCATTGCAAAGGCCGAACAGCATCACTGGGTATTCATAATGTCCATATCGGGTTCTGAAAGCAGTCTTCCACTCATCCCCTGGGTGAAACTGTACAAGGTTATAGGCTCTTCTTAGAACTAGTTTAGTGAAGATCTTGGCGGAGCAGAGTCTCTAATAATTCTGGAATCAGGGGAAGGAGGTAGCGATTCTTGACCATAACCTTATTTAACTTCCTGTAATCGATACATGGTCGCAGGGTGTTACTCTTTTCCACAGAAAACATGGGTGCCCCAGCCGGGGAAGAAAATGAATGAATGAACCCCTTTTCCTAATTCTTGTCCCAGTATTCTTGAAGGACCTTCAACTCCGGTTCAGAAAGATTGTAGGTTCGCCTGAATAGAATAGAAGCTCCATTGGGCAATCATAGTGTGGTGCCCCACAGTGACTAGGACACGAGGCCCACGGTGAGGAGATGGCGAGGGTAGAGGTGTCACTTGTCACAGTAGCTCTACCACACTCCTCCCCAGAGGAACGCACGGATCCTCAGCCAAGACACCCCTAGGCCTCTTCCAGGCAACGTCGAGTGGCAGTTGGGAATGCAGCACAATAGGTAATGTAGCTGCATAGGGACTGTGGGCAGTAAGGGGTTAAGTGCAGAGCGAGTCAGGAGGTTAGGTGGGGCAGAGACAGGAAGAGGAGGAGCCTAGAAGAGGAAGAAGAAGAGAAAAGACGTGGAAGAAGAAGGTGGAAGGAAAGAAGCAGTGAAGAAGAGAGGAAAGACAGTGAGCCGAAGATAAAAGCAGCACGAGGAATACTGAAGATTGGAGGAAGAAAGATGGAAGACCTTCAGAGGAAGATTAGGGAAGCGGTCCAGCAAGATGGAACGGGATGGTTAGAGCAGTTACTGGAAGCATGCAGAGCCCCCCAGCTAGCAGCACCCGCGTTGCCAGGAGGAGCTATAGAGGGACAGCAGTCGGCAGCGTTACAGCAACAACCGGAGCCTGAAGAGGAGGGAGCAAGAGGCAGACCGAAGCGCAGGAAGAACCCCCTGGTACGTCTCAGCCCCAGCCCGGGGACGAAGAGGGGATCCAGGAGACATAGCCCCGGAGCAGAGGAAATCCCAGGACCAACAGCGCAGAAAAGAGCGGAGACACAAGGTGAAGGGCCACGGAAGAGCGCTGGCGGGCGCAGGTCTCAAAGAAGAGTTTCCCCCGCTGTCCGGAACGTTTACTCACCGGTGAGCCCAGGAGTCGTAGAAGCGGGGATCGAGAAGGAATCCACGGCGGGTCAACGTGCTGACGGGCGCACGGCGGGCAGAGGTGAGAGGGCACAGTGGGGCGCAAACCAGGATGGCGGCTTCGGGAGGCAGCGTGCGGGCACCCAAGATGGCGGCTACAGGAGGCAGCGTGCAGGCACTCAAGATGGCAGCGCGCGCCACGCGATACAGCAAGATGGCGGCACCCAACATGGCTGCGCGGTAGCGCATCACATGGAGCAGAGGGTCGGCGGCGCCAGTAGAGTACACGCGGCTCAGCCAGAAGTCTGTTGAAGGCAGGATCGAGCGGGCAGGAGCCCCAGAGCAGGCATAGGAGAGGGGGAGAGGGGATTGCATGGTAGTGATATAAGAGGGGAAGGGGGAGTCACATCCAGGGACATTGGGGGCAGCAGCCCCCTGTTCAGCGCAGGGGACAGCATGTCCTCAGATAACAGCCGCTCTCCCCCAGCAGTATATTACAGGCAGGGGGGGGGGGGCCACCAACACCAGCCACACTATAGCACCAATTTCCCTAAGGAATTGGTACCCCACCCTCCCCTCCCCCGAAGGTCCCCTTCCTCGGAGCGCAGCACCCACTCCCCCAGGCCCAGGGATTCCAAGTCCCGACGCGGTTTTGTCCCCCCAGGCAGAGGCACGCAACAGGCAGCCTTTGACCAAGATTCCAGGCTGGATCGGCCATCCTACCATTCAACAGCTAGGCGATCTAGTTCATATGAAAATAGGTCATCTGTGATCGCGGCGTGCCAGCTAGGGCAGTTTAGGCCTCGCGCAAGCCAGATCTCAAGAAGTGCGCGGCGGCGAGAATGGTCACCAACGCAGAGCGGTAGTGGCTTGGAGAGCAGACGCGAGGTTACGCCTTGTCTCCCTCCCCCTTTTTCGTCCGGCATCTTTCTCTCCAGCGTCTTCAGCCAGTGAGGGGCAACAGCGCCGAAGGAGGCACGGGCACTCAAGGGAGCGGTCCATCCGGGGCCAGGAGGCGACAACACGTTCAGACAGTGACCGCAGGGCACTACCAGAAGACCAGCCGAGGCATCCGTATTCGGAGAACAGAGATCGACCTTTGGAGATATCTCAAAGCGTAACATCGGTACCAGAGCGTGATCGTGGTGGTGAGTCCTCATGCTCTGCAGCATGGCAAAAATGTAATGGATCCGGCAAAGGAAGCCGGAAAAGGTGATTTCGTAACAGTTTAAAATGGTTATCAAAAAACAAGGGCTTTTAGTGTCCTGCTTGCCAGGGGGCGTGGTCCCGCCTGACGGAAAAGATACTCTTTTTTGTGGTCAAAATGTAATGGATCCGGCAAAGGAGGCCGGAAGAGGTGATTTCGTAACAGTTTTAAAATCGTTATTGGGTAAAATGGAACAAAAACAAGGGCTTTTAGTGTCCTCCTTGCCAGGGGGCGTGGGCCCGCCTGACGGTAAAGATACTGTGATTGAACATAACGATGGTTTAAAATTTGCGGATTCGCTTTTGTGGTGTAGCCCCTCTCGGGGTTGGTTTGTCAGAAGAAACGGTGGAAAAGATAAAGAAAGGTCTTTACATTGACAACTGGTCTCTGCTGTTGCCCCATGTGACACTAGTCAAAGAGCGCACTTACGAACGAGGCAAGAGAAAAGCCTAAGATAGCCAAGACCTTTGGTAATTGGCTCCAAGCCTTTTTGGTATTGTCGCATGTCACATGTCAACACAACCCTAGTAAGGGAGTTGATGGTGTGCATAAATACTATATTCAGCGCGTACAAACTACACGGTGGATCGGCGTGGTGGAGGCACTGTAGGTTTTACGCTACATGTAAGTTCCGCCACGAACGTTCGCGAAGGACAACACGCAGCAATTCGTTGCTTCCGGAAGCAGAGAGGCTCGGCTACAGGGGGAGGTGCCAATAACCCGGCGCACCCCAGTGAAAAGCAGCTACCTGCGCAGGTGGCTTGAGCAATATACCAGGAAGCAAACCTGCTCAGGGAGGGCTTCACTAAGGGTTTTCGGACCCCTTTTGTGGAGCAGCCCGCGGCGATTTTCTGTACGAATTTAAAATCAGCTTTGGACAATACGGAATTAGTAAGAGAAAAGTGGTTTAAAAGAAGTGGAGCTAGGCCGGATGGCCGGCCCCCTTTTCGTCCCCTCGTTCCCCAATTTACGTTTTCCCCTTGGGGCTTGTACCCAAGAAGGAACCCAGTAAAGTTAGATTGATTCATCATCACGCGTCGTTCCCAAGCGGCGAATCGGTAAACGACGGTATAGCAAAGGAGCAATCCGCGGTTCAATATACTTCGTTTGATTGTGCGGTCCGACTAGTCAGGTCCGCGGGAAGGTGCGCCTTATTGGCGAAGGCGGATATTGAGTCCGCTTTCTGATTGCTGCCAGTTCATCAGGAGTGTTTCCATCTGCTGGGCTGCAGGGTAGATAGCCGAATTTACGTAGACATGTGTTTGCCGATGGGTTGCTCCATCTCCTGTTACTACTTAGAAGAGGAAGAAGAAGAGAGAAGACATGGAAGAAGAAGGTGGAAGGAAAGAAGCAGTGAAAAAGAGAGGAAACCCGCCCACCCAGCCCAGTGAGAAGGAAAGGGAGGAAAGGGCGATTTGATCGTGGTAATGATAGGAGTTAGGAAGTCGTCACAGCTGGTATGGCGTAAAGCTTCCATGCCTGAGGTGTTTTTATCGAGGATGGTTGGCAAGCACGTAACGAGTACGGGGCTTTCAAACACCTCAGGATGGATTGTGTTTTCCTAATAAAAGAAAGAGTTTCAAGCATGGAAGAATTGGTGATATTAAATTTAATAAGTTGGAAGTTAAAGTTTATAAAGTTAATAAAGCTGTGGCCTACCCCACAAATTTTAGCAACAAAGAAGGAGTAATAGTTTTTTGTTTAAGATAACGAGCTCATTAGGAGTTCAGAGAGTGGGTGCACACAGTCACCTGAATAAGTGTAGTGGACTAGATGAGTTGTCTTGAGTGACAACACCGTTCTTTTCACACCGATGATTCCACACACAGTTAACTTTGAATACCTCACTCACTGGGAGCGGGCAGTGACTGGAACTTTACTTCTTGCCAAATAAGCTTCACTCAGCAGTGCAGGGTCAGGGAGGAGAACACAGGATGACATTGGACCTTCAGACTAAGTTATCTGTAAGGTTCCGTTCCTGGAAAGGGAACACTCTGGAGGAGTACGGGGGAAGGGAACACTCCACTGACACTCACTTGTATTCTGTAGCATGAACACTGCACGGCAGAGTCCTTTCTTCTCTCACTACTCAGAGGTGGTTCCTGGAATGGTACACCTCAGGATCCATCACTTCACCACATGAGGGTTGAAGGTACCCCCATGTGGCCGACACTCTCACTTCTTTCTCAAGAAGACCACACCTAGCTCTCAAGCACTCTTATTTATATTCATACAAAGATCTCATGACTAGGAAAACTTGTTACTTTTTTCAGGCATGTCCCAGCCATTTGCAAACATTAACCTCTTGCATGCTGCAGCTGTGCAATACACATAACAGCAGACAAGACACTTTGCACTGTGTATCCACATAAAAGACATGACATGTATGACATTTATGGATGGGCCAGATATATAGACTTTGGGCCACTACAATAGGGCCGATGAAGTGGCAGCTAGTCAGCTTTCTTCTTGTTACAGACCTTCTTAAACATCTGGTGACCCAGTAACTACTCAAGGTCCTGTTGACCATCCTCAGGATCTTGCACTGATTTAGGGGTGGATGCTGCTATCTTGCAGTTCTCCTTACAGTACTCTGAGGGGAAGGCAATGGTCTATGATTCCTAGTTGATAAAGGGATTATGGGGAGAGAACCAAGGGATCCTGAGAATCACTGGAAATTTAGGGGACGAGATGAGCTGGAAGCTCATTGTTTCCTGAGAGTTGGATATCATGTGGAGCTCCAGTTCGATTGTTTTCTGTGTGATGGGTCCCGAGAACAAGGGTGACCCATCCATGGTTTCCATACCAATCATTATGGGTTTAAAGGGGTTCTGTCATTGAAAAAAAAATTCCTCCCCGTCGGTCTACTTACCAGATCTTCACCTCCCCTATCTTCTCCTGTCTCCTGCAGTCCTCTCCCCCCCTCCTCTCTGGTCACTTCACCTCCAGCTACCTGATTTTTCTGCTTCCTGTGAGGTTATGTTCATTGTCTGGCAGTCTTCTTCCTGCCAGCCAATGTATGTTACATCACAGCTTACAGGCCAGCAAGGAGAGTGGCAATTTACCTCAGAGGCTGCTCATGCGTGCTTTTTCTGAAATAGATTAGAAGTCCTTCATAGGCAGTGAACACTACAGCACAGGGACCTTCACTGACCCGGCCGGAAAGAATGCAAAGAATGCCAGCTTCATAACAAGCCGGCCATCGTGTGGTGAGCTGACCCCAGGGCACTGCAGAAGCTCAGCTAGGAGAAGATGTGCTAAGGAGACTGACAGGGAGGAAATAGGTAAGTATAGAACTTTTTTCAGCATGGCACCATTCTTTTTCAGTGGTGGAAAGGGGTTTGCAGATGACATGGATCTGCATTAGTTCTGGTGTGGTTTCAGTCCTCGTGGATTGACTAAAGGAGTAAGGGGTGTTGGGGCCAAAACCTTGCAGTCTCTCTTTTCACTGGATGTCACTGGAGTATTTGACATGATGGTATAGTATCAAAGCTCCTCAACACTACATGTACATTTAACCTCTTGTGTTGGCTACATGCGATTTTAGCTAAACCGCTTCCAGTTTTGCACTTCTCTCTTTGCACCTGGCTATGTATTTACACAGGGAATGATGTAGTTGAGTTGTGACCTTTGCAGTAGAGTAGAATACACATTACTGATCTTTGTATCAGGACAAAAATGAAAAACAGTAGGAAATAAAGCGTCTTTAGTCAAAGTTGCAAGCAGCGTCTAGCAGCCAGTCAGGCATAAGGTGGACAGCTGAATTATTGTATCTTATGAGTCCCTTCTATACTCATAATTCTGTCAGGGTAAAATATTCTAAGTACAGCACCAATCAGGCCCACCCCACTTGCCCCGCTGCCGGCTGAAAGAAGAAAACACCACACGGAGGTCTGGTATAGTTTCTCACACGGGACATGGCTCTCGCTGCCATGCCGTCGTCGTCCTTTATTACAGATTACATGAGATCTTATACCCTTTGTCCTATCATCAGCAAGGGGTGATGGGCTCATAACCATATATGGGAAGTCCGGATTTCCGGCCTGAGACAGTGAAAATTATGTACATAGTTGAACATCTTGATATCTTGCTACGGCGCCTCTGGAAAAACAGCCAAGTACACGCGGCCTTGTGTCTGGTTCCGTATCTTCTCTGAATTTCTAGAAACATCTTGTCTTCGCCTTGCAAAGCCTCTTGGCATATCTGATGTAAGGCGACGTATTAAGTTTTTTATAGAGTTAGTACAAATGAGAATAAAGTTAGTATACATAAAAAGAAAGGCATATAACTATATCTATATAAATGTATATATTCCAGTGTTTTTCTTTTCTACCTACAAGGATATATATGTATCCCTCTCAAACCCCCCTAAAAACTTAATACGGAGATCAAGTACCAGGCCTTGCACTCTTCCTCGGTCGTCTCTCCCTTACGTCAGGGTTTCTCCACTTGCCCGTAAGTCCCTACTCCTAAAAGGGAGGGATCCCTACCTCACCTCAGAAGGAGGCCATGGATTCCCTGGGCTTATTTCCGGGCATCCATACCCTCTATCTGTACGAGTTAACACCCCGCAGGGTGTGCCCTCGCCGGAACCTAAGGTCTTCTGCACTTTCCCTAGGCAAATGGGAATTCCACTGACAGTCCATCTTAGGAGATCGGGGCAGGCGCAGTACTAGTACATTTCTCCATTCTTCTGGTAACGTACGTGGTTGGCATTATCGGAACTGGCTCTTCATCTTTTTCAAACAAGGAAAACGTTGGTGTCACATTATCCAGTCCCTTACTCATACTCTTTTTGATCAAAGGGATAATGCACAAACAGGAAATTACATACCCCACCTCTTTCTGCGAAAATCATATCCAGGGCCACTCTATTTTGGAACAACATGGATGCAGTGGGCCCTAACTGGTCCGCTAACCCTTGTAAAGCATCCCTGGTGTAGTTTACAAACCTCTGCTGATTGTAAAAGATATAATTCATCCAATCTACATTATTATTAACAGTGACAATAGCAAATAAGGACTCAAAACCTGCTTTAACCTGATCTCTAGAATTAAATTCATCTCGCACCCCCCTTGGCACTCCTATTGCATCTATGTGATCTGGATTATGATTTCTCCAGCAGGCTTTTGGGGTATTTTGTCGCTTCCGAATTATATCGTGTGCACACTTCGTCGACCAGAATCAGACACAAATGCTGGTCTAAAAACTGGGAGAGTCTCTACAATGTGTAGAGGCTCAAGCCTTTTATTATAACACATGACAACCGCCCTTCAATGGGCGTGCAACAGATTACATCAGTAACATATATGATTCTCATTTGTCGGATCATATAGAATCTCCCACCTCTCGCCCCACCCTCCCTCACGTCCGCCATAGTATGGACTTTGTCTTCTTTAGCATGCAGACAACCTTAAGCAGTTTCTGTGTATGTGGCAACCTATTGTTTAACTAGCTTGGGTGAGGAGAGGAAGGGGGCCTAGGTAAACACTCAGTATTGAACACAGGATATACACATAACACTATAGCCCTTAACTCTTAGAGGTCTCTTGTGCAATCCCTATGTACTTAGCTAACATTAGATCAGACATCCATTGTCTAGCAAATAGCATGATTAGATTGTGTGTGTCCTTTAAACTCCTGAGCTAAAAAGTCATTACAACAGCAAAATACATTTGGGTTATATAAATCGATAGACATTTTATACCAAAATAATCAACATGTCTATCACAATCCCCCCTTAAAATGTCTATCCTCTAATTCTCTATCTAATTTTCACAGTTTTCTGCGCATGAGCCTATAACTGGAGCGCGTTGAAGGTTCGTTTTAGAGTCTTCAAGGGGGTGTAGGACTTGTCCACTCCTTCTGGGGATGCATTCAGCAAACTCATGGTGGGAGCGGCTTTTCCAGCATCAGTTTCACAGGTCTCTCTGACACAGGGGATAACACAGCAGACTAGAACAGAAAAGATAATCAGTTCACATACAACAGCGACGCCCGTCTGTGCCAGGATCCTTTACCACCCGCTCATCCATGGCGAGGGCTGGTCCCAAAAGTTAGCTCTTTTTAGTCAGTGCGGTCAGCTTCTTAATGGCAACTGCGTCTTTACCCGCGGGTCACGTGTCATCTAGGATGTAGGTACAACAAGTCTCCCCTATCATCTTACAGACACTCCCCTTTTTAGCTAAAGTCATATCTAAGGCCATTCTATTTTGTCATAGTCGAGGTAGGTCCTATTGGTCGACTAGTCCCTATAAGGCGTCTCTAGTATAATTTATAAACCACTGCTAATTATAATAAACATAATTAATCCAGTCAACATTTATTTACCATAATGACCAGGAAAATGGACTCGAATCTAGTTTTAACTTGGTCTCTAATTTTTAAAACTTGTCAGGTACCCCCCTTGACTATCCTATGACTTCAATGTACACGTGTAGATCAAAACTACCACCAGGGGTCTCTCTTCTCGCTCTAGCATAATGTTACAATACTAGTAGCGTGCACAGGTACGCACGGCGTGGGACTCCCTAATCTTCACCCACACCAGTGTCCCTCCTGGAGATAGTCCTAATGGTGAACACGTCCAGGTCGCCTCACCCTTGCGTCAGGGTTTTCCCACTGCCCGTAAGTCCCTACTCCTAGGAGGGGGGGATCCCTACCTCACCTCAGAGGGAGGCCATGGATTCCCTGGGCTCATTTCCGGGCATCCATACCCTCTATCTGTACAAGTTAACACCCCACAGGGTGTGCCCTCGCCGGAACTTAAGGTCTTCTGCACTATCCCTAGGCAAATGGGAATTCCACTGACAATCCATCTTAGGAGATCGGGGCAGGCGCAGTACTAGTACATTTCTCCTTTTCTTTGGTAGCGTATGTGGTTGGCATTATCGGAACTGGCTCTTCATCTTTTTTAAACAAGGGAAATATTGGTGAGTTCCCCAAAAATCTCCCTCTACCCTGCCTAATTGCCTGGCAGGTGTAGTTTCCAGGGTAGTCAGTAACACTCTCTCCGGTGCAAAACACTTAAGTAGTTATAGAGTATTCCTTCTTCCATTTCTCACGGACAGTGTAATTAGCGGAAATGTTCGTGAAGAGACTAATAAACCACTCTTCAGCATCTACAGGGAGATTTAGGGGGACCATCCCCGAGTGTAGTTGGGCACTACCGCACACGCAACAGTTAGACTTGTTGCTCCTGTTAGCATTGTACCTCATCAACTCCAACCAGAGATTCTGGTCAGAGTAGCCAGTCGCTACTGTCAAGGTGTCCTCAAAAGGTAGGGTCGGCTATGATCATCATGTTCGTCAAGGTCTTTATCTTACGGCGGAGGGGGTTAATTATGGGCACGGGACTAAGTGAAGGCTTCCATTCGGCTGCATCTACCATACCCCTTATTTTAAACTTCCCTAAGGGATCTGTCCTCCCGTACCGGTATGTCCCCAGACTATAAGTCCCCCCGTCCCCCGGGCTTGGATCTCCCATGGTTAGTGTAACAACCGCATTAAAACCAAGCAGCATACTAAGTTCAGCCTTCCAATACCTGCTGTCCTTATTATTCTCAAGGAGGGTTATACGACTAATTAGGGATTTCCCGCTCTTATCTTTCTTATTTAAGGCACTTCGCGGTTTATAGGACTAGTCTGTTCCTGCGTTCCATCCCACTAATCCCCAATAACGGCAGTCTTCTCCCCAGACGTTATCAGTGGCGCAAACATATTGTATTCCCCGGGTATATAAGTCATATAACCAGCTGGACTGAGCTAAATCTGGCCTGCGGTGGGATCTTGCGCCTAGACACGGGACCACAGTACAATAGTCGAAGGAGTATGCGGCTACTTGAGCATTGGACGAGTTATACTAGAAGGTAACCATACCCTCATATTCTTCCGACTAAGGATTCCAGTTGCCACCCTCCTCTCTCACTAGCCCTAACCAGAGTAACGTCTTTGGCACAACTAAGACTGGTCTCCCGGATCTGAAGCTTTCTTACAGTATGAAGCACGGATCCATGTAAGTCTTTCGGCTAGTTTCACAGCTGTGGCAGTAGTCAGAAGCACCTGGTAGGGGCCATCAAATCGGGGCTCAGGAGGGTGCTTCCTGGGGAACTTCTTGATGCACACCCAATCCCCAGGCTGCAAGATATGTGTCCCAGTGTCTGCCTCTGAGTCTGGAAGAGAACACCTGTGCATAGGCTTTGGTTAGTGCTTAACAAGGGAAATCACATACTTAGTCAACACATCAGATTGTAATTGTAACTACTGAGGATAGTAACAACCTAGCCTTGGGGCTAGCCCAAACAATCTCGTAGGGAGATAATGTATACTCCCCCCTGGATTCATATCTAACACTGTATAAGGCTATTGGAGGACAGTCTTTCCAAAGTGGCGTCATTTTTAAGTATCTTACTTTTAGCGTGCCACTACGTCTCTCCACCTTTCCACTACTCTAAAGATGGTAGAGTATGTAAAAGGCCTGGGATACACCAGAGCAGACATGACATGTTACATTCACCTGTGAAGTTTATACCTCTGTCTGACTCTGAATCACCTCTGGTACCCCATATTCACAGTTTACCTCGTTCATGAGCTTCTTTGCGGTTACCTACTTGTTTGCCTTGGTAACAGGGTCAGCCTCCAACCTGCAAAGACATCAACAACAACAAGCACGTATTCATACTTCCCAACAAGTGGGAGCTGAACGTAGTCAATTTGCAATCCCTGAAATGGGTAGAGTGGTCCAGGCAAGTGTGATGTGGCAAATTTACTTCTGCCCTGTCTTACCTATGGCATAGATCATGCTAAACCGGACAAATGATGCAGCAGCTACAGAGAACCCAGAAGTCGCCCATCGTCTTTCAAGCGTCGTCGTCATTGCTGGTTTACTAGGTGGGTCTTTCCGTCCATCAGCTGGGCCATCATGGGATACAGGAACTGTGGTGGGCAAGTGCTGTTGACCGTTCACCACACGCTGTCCTGTTTCTGCTGCTCCCATATTAGTCCATTTATTCTTTCCTTCCTTGCTGGCTGGTAACTGTAAAAGTCTTTAGCATATCAAAGTCCAAATTTTTGTCAATGTCCAAAGTTTTTTACCACTGACTCATGCTGTCAGTATCTTTCTTCTTTCTTCCACGGCTTGAGGGCCGCTGCCTTTGCTATGCTGTCAGCGAGGGTGTCGTCTCTCGCCTCTCCAGTGTAGGAATCGGTGCGAACTCTCAACTTTGTCAGGTAGAAGCAGGGCCTCCATGCGACTCCGTACCGCTGCACCATTCTCAATTGGTTGTCCTGCTAAGGTAAAAACTGTCTGGCCTTCCATATTGGGCCGTAATCATGAGCTGTGCCAAATGCATACCAGGAGTCAGTGTAAAGGGTTGCCGGTCTTACCTCTCGCCACTCTACTCGCCTCAGTGAGGGCCTTCAATTCCGCTTCTTGTACTGTGACATGCGGAGGCAGAGCTTCTGCTTCTAGGACATCTTGTTGTGTGACCACTGCATATCCGATGTGGAGTCATCAATCCTCACCCTGGTACCATCTGCAAAAAGCTCAACATATGCATTATCAACAGAGGTTCTGATAACTGTTTGCATACCTGCAGTTTCTTACTGAATTAGTACTAAATAATCGTGCTGATGTTCTATTTCACATGGCTCAGAATCTTGTTATCTTATTCCATTTATTTATTTTTTTTCAAACCCAATAGCTGATCTACAACACCTAGATCATCTATGACCCAGAACACCTATGCCTCCCCCCTTTTGAACCGCAATACTCAATGGAAAAAGAGTCATTGTGTTCAAACTAGTAAACCAAGAGGCACAAAAACAAGCACTTTGTAGGTCAAGATGACATTGTATGCAGCGAAGTCTGAGCGAAAATCTCCTTAAAAAAAATATTTATTTTTTTTTCCAGGTTGCAGTTAGCATTTTTTAACACAAGGGGGCGCCACACACTTCAAATTTTACGTCACCCAGTGTAATAGTATTTCAGGGTATGGCCAGCGTTTAGCTTTTACTCTCCTGTCGGAATATAATTATAGCTTCAGTGTAGACTGACACTAGAATATACAAAAGACTTAAAGAAAAACTAAAGAATACGGATGAATTAACATCCTACTCTGGGCAATTCAGTCCCTCTTTCTTCACATAAAAAGTAAAATTACTTCACCAAATTGCATGAAAAAAGTTTGCTGGGTGACTATAGGGAAATTATTCCATCTGTAGGAGCCTTCCGTAACATCATCTGTCTGAGTATCCATTGGAGAAGCGGGCAGTGGAAAACAGAGCCCCTGGGAACATGAGAGAGCGTCCCCTGTCATGTATTCCTGGCCTCTGTCCCCCATGCATCAACTCCAATCTTCCATGCACTATAAACCAGCTTAGTCATCTACTATGTCCTAAGCTGCATCTCCACAAAGGTTTGTTTCCCTGAACTTATCACACATCCAAAGTGGCCACATCTTGGAGTGTAACAAAGGCCGGTCAAACAAAACCTTACTTCAGACAATCATGATGTTAGCACTGGATACAGTGGCATTGGGGAATATAGGCCTCCCAAATGCAGCAAAATGGCCGCCAGAGGCAGAAAGGGGCGGGGCTACAAATCTCCCAGGTGAGGCAAAATGGCTGCCGGAGGAACGGGCGGGGCCAGGGGCAGCAGCACTCCCAGGTGAGGCAAAATGGCTGCTGAGTAGCAGCACTTCCAGGTGAGGCAAGATGGCCGCTGGAGGAGGAAGGGGCGGGGCCAGGTCCTGTCCCGGATGGGGAGGGACCGGAAGTAACATCACACACCCTGAAATTGAACACATGGGGGGAAGTAACTTCAGGGTGGGGGCAGGCCTCACTACATTTACTGCAGAGTCACACTATGTTGGATAGTAAACATTGCAAGCACGGCCGCCATTACAGGGAGGGGCTGTAGTCAACACAAAGACATTACATTGTTCATTAGCAATACACATACCCCCCTACATGCTTTCCCCTCTTCAATCTCTTAACTACGTTATACCTCCTCCTAGCAATCTACAAAACACCTTTCTTTCTGCTAGGCTTCCTGCTCATCTTCTGAAAACTTTCTACAGCCTATCTTATCTGTCCATGACCTAACATTTCATTCTGCAACTTTTCCTGATCCTTCTCTTTGTATAACATTTCTACATGTTTTGCATATTCCAAAACATCCTGTACTGATCCCTCATTCTATTCTGCCTGCTTATTCTATTCTATTCAAAGCTTCTGGACACAATAGTGTTCCTCTTGTAAAATCTGCTTGCTTCAAATCCTTCCAATATAACCTCTTTCCCACTCAGATTACAATGCACATTAATTCTACAAAACACAGGGAACGACAAAGTAAACAGAAAGGGTTAATTGGAAAAAACTTTCAGTTCACTCTTATCAGCAGCCCTCCCCCCTGATAATAAACACTGCACATTCTTTCTATAGTACCAAACAGACGGGATTACTGGAGAATACCCACAACGGCTCAAGGTATATATCTCATCTACCTTTATAACAGCCCACCGTATACTAGTAATCCCCAAGAGCACTCCTTGTACACGATCTAGACAGGACATTTAGCTATACACAGAGACTGACGATTATTTTAAATGACCAAAACCTCAACAATATTCTGGAGAAATCAGCCGTCACAAAGCACGGCTATACTTCACAGTATATACCTTTCCACATATGAGAACATAACACGCTCAATCATAAAAGTAAGTATACGTATCATAAATCTTCCTAACCTCACACTAGTTTTACCTAGGAGAAAGTGTCTCTCCGGCGCGCTCCCTCAGACTTAAACAGCCGAGTCCGCCCTCCCGACACATTAACCCTCACAGAATTTATCTCTTGGTCTTGCATAAACAATTTTTAACCGTCTCAGACACAACAGCATACAAAATACCCTTAGACAGGTAACATGGTGATTTTCCGAGTGGACAGAACTAGAGTTATTACCTGTCTTTCAGTGAAGGTCCAGTCTGGATCAGGAACAGGCAGAAAAGCAGTCAGAACCCAGCTCACATCGGTAGATTTACATAAAGCAATCTTACCGTGTTCTGTAGATTTTCGGGCCCCTGAGTTCTGCGTGCCATCTGCCGATCTCTGTACGTTCCAGGCTGTGACCTCACAGATCCACTCGCTCACCCAGGGACTCCACTGATCTGGATTATGATTTCTCCAGCAGGCTTTTGGGGTATTTTGTCGCTTCCGAATTATATCGTGTGCACACTTCGTCGACCAGAATCAGACACAAATGCTGGTCTAAAAACTGGGAGAGTCTCTACAATGTGTAGAGGCTCAAGCCTTTTATTATAACACATGACAACCGCCCTTCAATGGGCGTGCAACAGATTACATCAGTAACATATATGATTCTCATTTGTCGGATCATATAGAATCTCCCACCTCTCGCCCCACCCTCCCTCACGTCCGCCATAGTATGGACTTTGTCTTCTTTAGCATGCAGACAACCTTAAGCAGTTTCTGTGTATGTGGCAACCTATTGTTTAACTAGCTTGGGTGAGGAGAGGAAGGGGGCCTAGGT
Source organism: Eleutherodactylus coqui (assembly GCA_035609135.1). Taxonomy (NCBI): domain Eukaryota; kingdom Metazoa; phylum Chordata; class Amphibia; order Anura; family Eleutherodactylidae; genus Eleutherodactylus; species Eleutherodactylus coqui. The sequence goes on from CM069407.1 coordinate 311,093,767, forward strand.
AAACACTCAGTATTGAACACAGGATATACACATAACACTATAGCCCTTAACTCTTAGAGGTCTCTTGTGCAATCCCTATGTACTTAGCTAACATTAGATCAGACATCCATTGTCTAGCAAATAGCATGATTAGATTGTGTGTGTCCTTTAAACTCCTGAGCTAAAAAGTCATTACAACAGCAAAATACATTTGGGTTATATAAATCGATAGACATTTTATACCAAAATAATCAACATGTCTATCACATATGTATACAAGTGGATCAAAGCTACCACCTGGAGCGTCAACTTCCCTCTTAGCACGATGCGGTGTTGGATTCTCACCCTCAGTGTAGTCTTCATATTGCATATTTGATTATATTAATTTGTTCTGAAACAGGGGGCTAGTGTACAGTAGTCAAAGGTGTGTGTTAGAGGAATTGTACCACATTATAGCATGTAAAGGATATACAGGATCATTAGTTCTTTCAGTGCGAAGTGTGGATCCAAGTGGGCTTTCCTTCGAGCTCGACTGCAGTTGGGGTGGTGAGCAACATCTGGTAGGGACATTCAAACCGGGTTTCTCTCTTAAACTTTTTCACATAGACCCTGTCACCTGGTTTCAGATTGTGACACTCATCTGTAGGACCTGGGAGAAAAGCAGAGACTGCAGAATGCATTACTAACAATTCCTTAGAGAGGCCTATGACAACATTAACAAGAGAATCATTCCCCAAACTCTGCTACTGAGGCATGTACCCTCCTGGAGAAAAAGAAAAAACTAATAGAAGACACTCAATTCAAAATTTACCCATTTCTTCTATTGTCTTTTGTATCTACCTTCCCCCTACTCCGCGGATGGTAGGGTGTATGAAAAGCCTGGAATATACCAAAAACAGACATGATGTGTTGCATTATTTCACCTGTGACATTTGTACCTTTGTTTGACTCAATTACTTCCGGTACCCCATATCTGCGGATGACCTCATTCATCAGCTCCTGTACGATCACCTGCTTATTTACTTTGGTAACAGAGTAGGTCTCCAACCTGAAAAACATCAACAACAACAAGCACATATTCATGCTTCCCAACAAGTAGGAGCTGAGTGTAGCCAATTTGCAATCCCTGAAATGGGTAGAGTGGTCTAGGCAAGTGTGATGTGGCAAATTTACTTCTGCCCTGTTGCTTACGGCAAAGATCATGCAAAATTGGACAAATGATGCAGCAGCTACAGAAAACCCAGGAGCCACCTGTCCTTGTTCAAGCATCGACATCATTACTGCTTTTGAGAGGTGCGTCTTTCCGTGCATCAGCTGTGCCATCATGGGGCACAGGGACTATGGTAAGCAAGTTCTGTTGACTGTTCACCATACGCCGTCCCTTTTTTAGTCCATTTTTCCTTTTCTTCCTTGCTGGCTTGTAACTGTAAAGTCTTTAGCATATCAAAGTCCAAGTTTTTATCAAAGTCCAAGTTTTTATCAAAGTCCAAGTTTATATCAAAGTCCAAGTTTTTATCAAAGTCCAAGTTTATATCAAAGTCCAAGTTTATATCAAATTCTTCTTTTCTTCTTTCTTCCATGGCTTAAGGGCCGCTGCTTTTGCTGTGTGGCTTGTGATGGCGTTGCCTCTCGCTTCTCCGGTGTAGGAATTGGTGTGAGCTTTCCACCTTGTCAGGTAGAAGTAGGACCTCCATGAGACTGCACCGTTGCATCATTCTCAATTGGCTGTCCTGCTGAGGTAAAAAACTGTCTGGCCTTCCATGTTGGGCCGTAATCATGAGCTGTGCCAAATGCATACCGGGAGTCAGTGTAAATGTTTGCCGTCTTACCTTTCGCCACTCTCCACGCCTCAGCGAGGGCTTTTAGTTCCGCTTCTTGTACTGCGACATGCGGAGGCAGAGGTTCTGCTTTTAGGACATCTTGTTGTGTAACCACTGCATATCCAGTGTGGAGTCGTCAATCACCCTGGTACCATCTATAAAAAACAACTCAAAATATGCATTATTAACAAGGGCTTTCAGTAACTTTTTAAAACTTAAATTTTCTTGTTGCATCAATGCTAAACAATCATGCTGGTATTCTATTTCAAAAAGATCAGAATCTTGTTGCAAAAAATTTTAAAAATTTAAAAATGGCTTGCAAAAAATTTAAAAATGGCTGATTTGCCATACCTAGATCACCTATGCCTTCTCCTCCCCCCCCCCCCCTTTGAACCCGGGTACGCAATTGGAACAATAGTACCCGGTTTCAAGGTAGTATAACATTGTAAAAAGATTTGATGGAAGCAGATAAGGCCTGTAAAATGTCAGCACCAATACCAGACATGAGTTACACCGGGGAAGAATAACCTACAAACACCTATTCATATTTGAAATGTGATATTCCTTTAAGTGAATTCATTATAAGTCTGTTCCTGCCTGCAATGTCTTTATCAAATTTCAGACAGGAGAAAAAAAACAAAACAAAAACTTTTACTAGCTGCTCAAAATCCTCACCCCCTCCCTTGGACAAGAGGGATGAAACATTACGTACTATTACATCATCTAGCTCCACCCCTTCGATATTGGTCGCTTGCGTCTTTTTTCAGAGCTCATTTCAGCCTAACAGTCTACACGTCCACATCTCAACCAAGCAAAGTCCCATGCATGGGGAGGACTTTTATCCCCAGTCATTACCTGCATCACACATTCCACACAGCCCGAACACGGGTCACTAACTCTCATCCATCCATGCTCTCAAGTCTGCTCCGTCACCCCCTATTGAAGGTGTACCAGTCCATGCAGATGCACAGACAAAAAAGTGTGACAAACATACATACATCAGCTGAAAAACAGTGAGGTGAGTGCTATTTATGACAATTTATGTGAAAAAAAAATTTGCTGAGTGACTGAGACATTCTATCTTTCTTATCTACTGAAGCTATTATATGCTGTATTAAACGCTGAAGTATTTTAGAATACGTGGGTATTTTTCAGCCCCCCTTGTCTTTCTTTCTCTGTACTTCTCTGTATTTGACCCTGAACAAAAAGTGAAGTCTGAAAGCCCCCACCTTTTCAAAACAAACTGTTACCTCTCTACGAATATGAAACACAGACTGCACAGCCCTGCATTTGAACTCATAATTAACACATATGCTGGGACCTTGCAACATTCATTTTCAACCCCTGTATAAGTAAGAATATACCTTAGAAATTGCTATATTTTTTCTGCCTACTAAGACGGTATAATTAATTAAATTCATTTCAAGCCTTCATTCCTTTACAGCAAGCAGAGATATTATCCAGGGTTATTATTGCATTCTCTCTCGCTTTCTTATCGCTCGACCTTGAAGACTAAACACAAGCTCGCAGCTACATGTCAACAAAACTCTTCTCCCCTAAAAGCAAGCTCAGTTAACTATTTGCACATACAGTATATACATATATATACACACATATATATCCATATCTATTATCTATCTTGTATTATACACATTTTCATCTCTCTTTGCCAACAAATCACATGCATTGTAACTTTCTCCTCGACTTGCTTGTTCCCTATACTTCTCTCCCCTACCTAACTGCCAATATAACCTTCAATAGACACTCTCCTGATGCCCTCTTGATCACTTACTGTACTTTTCAACATTTCACTTACGGATACTTTCTTAAACAAATAATGTGTACATACCTAACTTTCTCTGACTGTCTCTCTCTCTCCTCCTCCTCTAGCACTTTCTAGAAAACCTTGATCTTTCAAGGCACCTCTCGGTCCTAAAGACCTCATTCCAGACACCATTTTTGTAATCTGCCGTGCAGGTCGATGTCACACATTTTCATAAGTTTTCTTACATTCTACAAATTCATCCACACGGCGGCAGCCCTTGAAGGGCTCTGTCTTCTTTAATAAGGTCTTACGCATATTAGAACAACAACAATAATAATAATAATAACACGCTCCATAGAATGCATCCCTCTTAATTTTCAAATTGTCAGCCCCTTATATACCGGCAAAACAACCGAGGGTCCCTTCTCCTTATGGAACCAGCCCCATAAAATGCATCTCTCTGAAATCAAATCGTTAGCCCCATATATAAGGCAAAACAACCGAGAGTCCCTTCTCTTATGAAGCCTGTCTCACAAAATGCATCCCTCTCTGCTAAACCATTAACAACTAACTAAACTAAACCGAGGGTCCCTTCTCTTGTGAGACTAAATGAAAAGAAAGAGAAAAAAAAAACTTCTGCAGATGCAACAATCTCCACTATTATTAAAACGTTACGGACTTCAACAACAAATAGACTACAGACTAGTTTCTGGGTGACCGATTGGTGCGCATATCACGGTCAGTGGTCCATGACGGCAAACCCGAAGCCCACACGAGTTACCGTGTAGAACTCTTAACCCAACCCGTCCGGTCACAAAACACAGATAGTCAGTCCTGCTGCAAGACTCTCAGCGTAAAACACAACATAAATATATGCTGGCCTTACCTGGAGTTCTAAGTGAGTTGATCAGGCTCGGTTTGCAGCAGGACGGCTTCCCCGTGGCGTGGATCCGGGTGAATTGCGCTGTAAGCTCCTGGTTTTACCGCCCCACGTTTGAGCGCCATTTTGTCAGGGTAAAATATTCTAAGTACAGCACCAATCAGGCCCACCCCACTTGCCCCGCTGCCGGCTGAAAGAAGAAAACACCACACGGAGGTCTGGTATAGTTTCTCACACGGGACATGGCTCTCGCTGCCGTGCCGTCGTCGTCCTTTATTACAGATTACATGAGATCTTATACCCTTTGTCCCATCATCAGCAAGGGGTGATGGGCTCATAACCATATATGGGAAGTCCGGATTTCCGGCCTTAGACAGTGAAAATTATGTACATAGTTGAACATCTTGATATCTCGCTACGGCGCCTCTGGAAAAACAGCCAAGTACATGCGGCCTTGTGTCTGGTTCCGTATCTTCTCTGAATTTCTAGAAACATCTTGTCTTCGCCTTGCAAAGCCTCTTGGCATATCTGATGTAAGGCGACGTATTAAGTTTTTTATAGAGTTAGTACAAATGAGAACAAAGTTAGTATACATAAAAAGAAAGGCATATAACTATATCTATATAAATGTATATATTCCAGTGTTTTTCTTTTCTACCTACAAGGATATATATGTATCCCTCTCAATTCTATGAGGCTGTAGAAGCGGCCCCCACAGATGCAAATGCATTTGCAAAAATTCGTGGTTTTGCACAAATGTGTTTGTGCCAAAATGAAGCTTCCCCCCCCTGGAATGGGTGCAAACTTCCTGAGGATGAGGTCAGTGAGAAATAACGTGTAAGAGTGAGGAGATGGCAGAAAAAGTTGCAGAAGACGCTGATTAGCATTTCTAGATCAAGGGGCAGCTGAAAGATTTCGTGGGCTGCTTGCTATGTCCAGAGCAGCGCTGGATTTGCTGAGCCTTCACTGCTACAGGAGTTTGGACTGCAAATTCAGGAAGGCCACCACCATAGGGATCCTATGGAAGCCATAACTGAGACTGAACCTTTTTTCTACAATGCTTGTAGACCGGTGATGTAGTTGGAAGACTTTGTACCCCCATCACTGGGAGGAAGACACTGGAGCTTGTAAGGGAGGAAGGTACCTCGGTACAAACAAAGTTTGCACACACGAACAATCAGGGGTAGATTGTAAGCAGGCCTGCTAGGTAGAGACTTTGAAAGCAATTGTTTATGGATCGTTGGAGCTTTGTGCTGAAAGAAACTGATCTTCCTTATGGGCATCGGCTTCTTGGACACTTCTTCAATAAATATTGACTGTATCTGAAAAGCCGCTATCTTTATTGAACTATCCCTCATTCTATAAATACAATGTATAGGTAATCTTCTGTAGGTGTATATCAGATGTGAATTGTTTAAGGCCCATTTAGACAGGATGTATGTTGGGCAAATGATGCCTGACACTCGTCCCCGCTAGTACCCGCTCACGTGTTTTTGCACAGGAGCAAGTATCGTTGCTGCACAGTGGGGTAGCTGCAGGAAATTTCTCTCCTCGCTCTTCCCTGCCTCATGCTGTCAGCCCACCACCAGGACTGTTTTTTCATTTTCTTTATTTATTTTGTTTCTGTCTCCTTACTGATGATATTACCATCAAGTGGGGATACTCTATTCTGGCTAGAGCTTTAGTATCGTCTGGTTGTGATATCTATATCTAATTTAACCCTAGCTGGTCTCCTTTTTTTTTTTTTTTTGCAACAAAAACGGCGTTATATTGACTAGGAACCATATTTATGGTCTCAAATTACCCAGGAGAGTAGATTTTTATTTTAATTCTCTTCTTTATTATCGCTGAGGGATAACAGATACGTTATTTTCTGAAGATTTTGTCTTTTTTGAAGCCACTACCCAGCTATATTACCTTTTGCTGGTATTTATCTATTACAGCCATTATCCGGTTTTACGATTTTTTGCTGGAATTGTTCTATTTGAACCCCTGAGGAACCCACTTTTTGTGGGGGAAACGCGTAGGGTCTTTACCATCGCTCAGGTTTTCCGTGATGTTGTCCCTAATTATTAGGATGACACCTGAGCAACAACGTTAATTACCTTTCTGTAAATCCCAGGACAAAGATTATATAATAGTTGAGTGCAAATTTTTGTCATTCGACCTGGCTGGTCTTTAATTCCTTGAAAAAAGTGGCATCAGGTCATACTATTGCTCAGGCATTGGCAAGGTCACCCCTTATTAGGATGACACCTGCGCAATAATTTTTCTCCATCTTATTGACTCAGGACCATCATTACAGAACAGTTGAGTGCAAAGAAAAACTTTTTTGCTACCACACTTGATTGGTCCACACCCACTTATAAGTGGCATCGATCAGAATTTATATAAATTTTTTTCTGATACGTCCTCCTCATCTTATATTATATATGTATGCGTGTTTGTTCTCCTTTATTTTAAGTATTGCGAATAAAAGTTATATTTTAAATTTATTAGTTGAGGGTCCACGCAGTAAGTTTTCCCTGCCCCTCTCCATTCACTTAACACAGCGGCCGCTCAGTACTGACCAGCTGCTATTTACACTCATCATTCATCGTTCAGGATTTTAAGCTTTATCTGACACAGGCTGCGATCATTAATTAGTGATAGTCAGGCCTTATCACAAATGATAAACTATAGCATTAAAGTTAGCACTCTTTTGTTTAACTTGTTCAAACATGCCTGCCAGTTCTCTTAAAAAGCATAAACCAGTCCCTGCATTATATTCTGAACCTTGTGTCGTCTACCAGCCTTACAAGCATCTCTCTGGCATCATCATAGTAAGTGTCTGCTGTGTCCAACATCCCGCTGGGGCATGTTAGCTTTTTTCCTTTGCCTTGCTACAAATGAAACCTAGAAAGCGCCTCTCAGGCAGACATGAGGTGATTACACTCAGCAGGACAAAGGCTTTTGTATGGATCTTGATAAGCTTCTTTTGTTACAAATCCTCCATAGCCACATCCTTAACCTCACCATTACTGAGAGAAAAAGCTGCCCTGATTACAGTGACATTGCAGCTGCATACAAATCAAAGCCAAGAAGTCACTTCATAGTGTAACAAAATATTACAGTAAAAAAATGTAACGAGCATGAGAGAAGAGAGTAACACACTGCTCCCTATGTAGAAGAATACCAGTCATGATTAGGAAATGGAAGTACCAGATATTCTGGTGAAGCAATGCGCCACACAGCGCTGATACATACATTGTTCATCCCATACAACATGGATCAGAAGCAGCACAGTAATGGAGATAAATGGCCTGTGATGACATCACCATCATGCTCCACCCATGATCACAGGACAGTGATGTCATCAAAGGTCCTGCATAATAATGCAGACTAAAGGCAGCCCCGCCCGGTGGCCTCAGTTGCTATGGAGTACTAAGGAACACCTAGCCAGACAGCAGCCATGTGCTTACAGGGCCTGTGAAGAGGTCATTGTCATGTAATCAGGGGCGGAGCTTATAAGTCACTCACAAACCCACTCACGCACAGACAGACAGGTCGTCGTTACTAGTTTTAGGGTGGCTTCACACGAGCGTGTGCGTGTCCATACATAGGTGCATATCCCTGTATGCTCAACAACACGCATGTATGAAGGTTCGTGCATTGCCTCCAATGTAGCCGTGGCTGCTGCCGGCAGCTCCATTGAAGGCAATGGTCTGCCGGCACCCCTGAAATGATTTTCAGGGAAGAGCTTTAAATATAGGCTCTTCCCTGAAAAGCATGCCTTTCAGTGTAAAAAAAAAAATATACATATACTTACGTGTCCCCCACGGCGGCTGAAGAGCACATCTGCAAATGCAGCAGATGTTTTCTTCATCCCCGTGGGGAATAAAGAATGCCATAGCCCAGCTGACAGATGACAGCTGCGCTAGAGGATCCAGCTGCCGGCACGCCATAATTGTTTTTCAGGGAAGGGCTTTACATATAAACCCTTCCCTAAAAAACAAGCCAAACTGGTGTAAAAAAAAAACAAAAAACATAGTCACCTTTCTTTAGCTGCCGGGGCTCAGCCGCATCCTGTCTCCGCTGTCCCCGACTTTGCACTGAAGTTCTTTCAGCAGGCGGGGAAGTAAAATCCCCGCCTGCTGAAAGAGCTGCTTCTGATTGGCTGAGGTGCTCCGCCAATCACAGGCAGCTCTCACCTGTCATTCATTGAATGGCCGAGAGCATGAATGCGTGCATGACCTATGGTGCACCAGCAGAATAGTGAGTGCATCTCTGGAGAAGGTTGGGTGTGTGAGAGCTCTGCAAGATCCAGGGTGTGGTCACCGGTGAGAGGAATCTTACCCAGAAAAGTCTACAGGTGCTGGGCTTGCTCCAGCCATAGAGTCCCAGACCTCCTCCCTCCGGCTTCGGTCGGGGGGAGGGAGGACTGCACCCCAGGAGGGGAGAAGATCAGGTCAGAGTGGCAGCAATGTCACCCTGACTCCCCTGGAGGAGCCCAAGATGACTCGGAGCCAGAGGAAGAGAGTGGAGGATCATGCGGAAAAACATCATACGCAGGCAAGTTGGGCTGATCGCAGGGAGGGCGAGTCAGTGACGGATGTGGCAACCCGTATTGCCAAATACATGAAGGACTATGGACATGTCGGGAGGCAGCTTAACAAATATAGGCAGGAGCTGCACGCTGCCCGCTATGATGCGAAGCGGGCCAGATCCCGCACCAGGAAATTGGCCATATCACGGCAGATTGAAGCCTGTGAGGAGGCCATTGAGTTTTACGTGGAGGAGAGGGAAAGGATCCTGGGAAGAAGTGGGCCTTTCAAAGAAAAACTGTTAAATGATGAGAGGTTCAGCAAAATGGCGTCTGTGAGCAGCGCTGCTATTAAAGAGCGTTCTGCCAGGCACTCAAGCAGCAGTTCGGTGGAATCTGATGGTGCTCAGGATGGGCGAGCTGGGTGCTCTGGGGAGCAGCAATCATCACTGCCAGGTGGGACTACTGGGCCCAGCATCCCAGCTGAACAGGTCAGCCTGCCCCCCACGTCGGGCGAGTCGGATTCAGAGGACACAGATGACAGCTGCAGCAGCAGTGGAGAGGGGGCGCTGATAATGCGGCAGATACAGCTGCAAGAGTCCCCAGAGAGGCTGCAATCCTGCTACTTTGGAAAGGATTTGCCCCCAGAAACCTCAAACAAGAAGAGGAGGAAAAAGGAAAAAACGTATATTCAAGAAAAGTTTGTTTATGTCACCAAGCACTCTGGTTTGGCTGCAAAGTCAGACCATAGTGGTAACCCTGAGCTCCTAGTCCCGGGCTCTGTGGTGGGTCCGGTGCAGGGGACTGGGGAAGAGAGAGTTAATGCGGCCCAAAACTCCAAGCCCACTTGTGCTAGTAGTGGGAATGGAGGAGTAAAGGAGGTGGAGAAGAGCATTGGGAAAGCGAAGAGTCGCTGCCAGTCCAGAGGTGCTGGCGCTGTTGGTCACGTCCCAGTTGGAGGGGGGCGTGGTCCGGCGCCAGGTCCCACTGGTGGTGACTTAGCTGTCCCTCCTGTGTCCCTAAAGCGCCTTTCCGGTGCAGAGGGGGCGCAGTGGGTGGTGGCTGGGTCTGCCGATCCTCCCACACATGGTAAACATCCTTCTTCTGCTGCTGAAAGGAAAGTTGGAGAAACTACAACTCCTAGAGTGGCTAAGGTGGGCGGAGCTACAGCCACCAATGTCAAAAGAAATGTTGAAGTGCATCTTCAGCCACCCACCGGAAGTGCCATGGACTTGCCCTCAGGGCATAAAGGTAACATGGGTCCTGGTCCAGCAGCTAATGGAGAAGTGAGTGAGGTAATGGATGCGGCTGTTGGTACCCCTGCTGCCCCTGTTCCTGCTGCCCCTGTTCCTGCAGGAACAGGTGTCCCCGGTTCCCCGTCTAGTATGCCACCTTGTGTACGGGTGGGTGGGACTTCGGAGGGTAGTCAGGGGGTGGGTCAGGATCCAGTCACCCCTCCAGCGGCGACAACAGCTGGTAGAAGTTATGCCAGTGTCGCCGCTGGAGGGAGGGGGGATGCGTCCTCCTCGTCTTTGGGCTCTGGGGACGGCGTTTTGCAACAGCGCCTCCTGGAGGCCTTGAGGAGGGGGGAGAGCTCGATGAATGTAGGGGGCAGAGTTGTGGATTTGTCTCTCTGGGTGGAGAGACATGGTCTTGGTGCCTTCCGAGAACAAAGGGGGGAGACCGTCTGGTCCCTGCGACAACCGGGCAGGGCATTGGCCGTAGGAATGTGGCTCGTCTTCAGTGGAGAGGCAATGACGCGTGCCCATCCAGGAGTAAGGTGGTGGAGCTTCTGCTGAAGATGGGTTTCAGGGCAAATGACATCTATGCCCTGATCCATCCTTACGGCACGTCTGAGTTCGACATCAGCTTTGTTCGCCCAGAGGGCCTTGAGCTCTTTTGGGGGAACTACGAGTTGATGAAGGACGAGCCCGGCTGGCGCGGTTTCGCTGCACAAGTGGTAACCCGCCAGACTGGAGTCAAGAGAGTGACCGTTTTGACTCGTAACGAGTCCCTCTCTTGTTACGATATCATGACTTGGATAAGTCGGTACGGAGAGGTGGTGGATAAGTCGGTGCCCGGCTTATCATATCCAGTCCTTGTGGAGGGCTGAGTGTGACACTAGTAGAGTTTTTGTTTTCGGTCAAAGATCAGGTATGTACGGCTGCAGGTAACTGAACCTTAGGCTTTCGGGTATTAATATGTAGTGTTGGTTTGTAGTTGTGTAGTATAAGAGATGTTATATGTTTTGTTTTGTATATAGGGTTAGGGGTTATAGATAGGTTGGGTGGGGGTTTATTGGGGGGGAGGGAGGGGGATTTATGCCTCAGCCGTAGCTTGACACGTCCCGGACAATGAACACTGGGCACGGACTGTTGGTGCGGGCGTGGCCCTCAGGCTGCGGCGGGCAGGGTGTGTGTATGCGGTGCAGCTCGGCTCGTCCTGGACATAGACATTGAGCACGGACTTGGGATGCAGGCGTGGCTGCCAGGCTGCACCGTAGGGGGTTGTTTGGGGTGTGTGGTGGTTTGGTCTGGGTATCGGGTTAGTTTAGGATTATGTAAGGTTTTATTCTTTAGGTGGTGGGCATTAATAAAAAAAGAAAAATTTAAAAAGTTAATAAATAAAAAATAGCAAAAAAAGTTAAAAATATAAAAATTAAAAAAAAAAAAAAAAGGTATTCGGTTGTTCTTATTGTTATTATTATTATTATTACTTTTGTTATTATTGTTTGCATTATTGTTATACAATTGCTTCGGTTATTAGTCAAGTTTTCTTTCTTCTTTTTGGGATTTCAGGCTGGATCCTGTGAGTTAGGGATGTTTTCTTACATGTGGGTTTATTGTTATATGTAGTATGTAATGTATATGTATTGGTGAGGATGAGTGAGTGTAGTTTGGAGTGCAGGTTGGTGTAGTGTGCTGTGTGTATTGTTTGGACCAGATGGACCTTTTTGTTCCTTTGTCCTGCAGTAAGGCAAAGTCCAGATAATATAAGTGATAATTTGGTTTTGTTTTATGTTTATGCCAAGTGAGCGATATTTATGTTCTGTTTATTGTTATGTTTTTCACTTTTATAATAAAAAGATCTGCAGGATGTAACTCAGGATCAGTACAGGATAAGTAATGTATGTACACAGTGACTCCACCAGCAGAATAGTGAGTGCAGCTCTGGGGTATAATACAGGATGTAACTCAGGGTCAGTACAGGATAAGTAATGTATGTACACAGTGACTCCACCAGCAGAATAGTGAGTGCAGCTCTGGGGTATAATACAGGATGTAACTCAGGGTCAGTACAGGATAAGTAATGTATGTACACAGTGACTCCACCAGCAGAATAGTGAGTGCAGCTCTGTGGTATAATACAGGATGTAACTCAGGAGCAGTACAGGATAAGTAATGTATGTACACAGTGACTCCACCAGCAGAATAGTGAGTGCAGCTCTGGAGTATAATACAGGATGTAACTCAGGAGCAGTACAGGATAAGTAATGTATGTACACAGTGACTCCACCAGCAGCAGAATAGTGAGTGCAGCTCTGCAGTATAATACAGGATGTAACTCAGGAGCAGTACAGGATAAGTAATGTATGTACACAGTGACCCCACCAGCAGAATAGTGAGTGCAGCTCTGGGGTATAATACAGGATGTAACTCAGGAGCAGTACAGGATAAGTAATGTATGTACACAGTGACTCCACCAGCAGAACAGTGAGTGCAGCTCTGGGGTATAATACAGGATGTAACTCAGGAGCAGTACAGGATAAGTAATGTATGTACACAGTGACCCCACCAGCAGAATAGTGAGTGCAGCTCTGGAGTATAATCGCTTGTTAGGCTCAGTTCACATCTGAACCTCTGACACAGATCCTGTCCTACATGACAGATATAACGGTGTTGCATGCTGTGCTGTTTTACCTGTAAAGTGCCATATGGCATGACGGAATCCCATTACAGTCGTTGGCGTCTGGTCGGTGTAGCTTGTGCCTGTGATCTGGCAGGTCGGACACTTCTGTGATTTTCCTATGGCTGAGCAGTAGCCTGTAGATAAAGCAGCGCCTTCTCTGTGTTGCGTTTGTATACGGGGGGCCCTCAGGCATTTTTTCAGCCCCCTAGGATTTGCAGTTGTCTCCTTTTCACCCCTGTCATTGACCCTCATTGGTTCTCATGTTTAATTTGACCCCAGACCCCCCCCGTGCCGCCGGTCAGATTGCACCTAGAATGTTCCGGGTAATTATGTAAAGGTAATTTTCCTGAAATCCTATAACCCGCACAGCGTCCCATAATGTCTGGACCCCCGCCGCACGCTGCGCATGTTCACCATCACCTTTTACCAGGGTGGTAAATGAGGCAACCAGGTGGCCCGCTGTTCACCGAGCGTCACTTTACTCTGGGACTCATGTCTGATCACATTCACGACAGGCGGCAACAAGATGTGGAGATCCGAACCCCCAGGAAAGAGCATGTCAATATGAGTGTATCTAACCCTAAAATGTGATACTGTCTGCTGAGCTCCTGTATCTAATCCTATCCTTTGTGATACTGTCTGCTGAGCCGTGTATCTAATCCTATCCTGTGTGATACTGTCTGCTGAGCCATATATCTAATCCTATCCTGTGTGATACTGTCTGCTGTGCCGTGTATCTAATCCTATCCGGTGTGATACTTTCTGCTGAGGGTGTATCTAATCCTATCCTGTGTGATACTATCTGCTGAGGGTGTATCTAATCCTATCCTGTGTGATACTGCCTGCTGAGCTGTGTATCTAATCCTATTCTGTGTGATACTGTCCGCTGAGCCGTGTATCTAATCCTATCCTGTGTAATACTGTCTGCTGAGCCGTGTATCTAATCGTATCCTGTGTGATACTGTCTGCTGATCTGTGTATCTAATCCTATCCGGTGTGATACTGTCTGCTGAGGCGTGTATCTAATCCTATCCTATGTGATACTGTCTGCTGAGCTGTGTATCTAATCCTCTCCTGTGTGATACTGTCTGCTGAGCCGTGTATCTAATCCTATCCTGTGTGATAGTGTCTGCTGAGCCGTGTATCTAACTCTAATGCGTGATACTGTCTGCTGAGCTCCTGTATCTAATCCTATGCTGTGTGATACTGTCTGCTGAGCCGTGCATCTAATCCTATCCCGTGTGATACTGTCTGCTGAGCTCCTGTATCTAATCCTATCCTGTGTGATACTGTCTGCTGAGCCGTGTATCTAATCCTATCCTGTGTAATACTGTCTGCTGAGCCATGTATCTAATCCTCTCCTGTGTGATACTGTCTGCTGAGCCAAGTATCTAATCTTATCCTGTGTGATACTGTCTGCTGAGCCAAGTATCTAATCTTATCCTGTGTGATACTGTCTGCTGAGCAAAGTATCTAATCTCATCCTGTGTGATACTGTCTGCTGAGCCGAGTATCTAATCCTATCCTGTGTGTTACTGTCTGCTGAGCCATGTATCTAATCCTGTCCTGTGTGATACTGTCTGCTGAGCCGTGTATCTAATCCTATGCTGTGTGATACTGTCTGCTGAGCCATGTATCCAATTCTCTTCCGTGTGATATTGTCTGCTGAGCCGTGTATCTAATCCTCTCCTGTGTGATACTGTCTGCTGAGCCGTGTATCTAATCCTATCCTGTGTGATACTGTCTGCTGAGCCGTGTATCTAATCCTGTCCTGTGTGATACTGTCTGCTGAGCTCCTGTATCTAATCCTCTCCTGTGTGATACTGTCTGCTGAGGGTGTATCTAATCTCATCCTGTGTGATACTGTCTGCTGAGCCGTGTATCTAATCCTGTCCTGTGTGATACGTCAGGGTAATTCTCTCCCTTGGATTGCTGGAGAGCGGCCTCGGCGTTGCTTCTGCTTGAGACATTTATTCGGCTCGCAGCCTTGTGTTACTAGAACTCTCTGAAGGATTGCGCTAGTTCTGTAATATAATGACATCGGCCGGCGGCGGCGCACAAATCACCAGAACTGCGAGCGGAGACAGAATAAGAGCGCCCTAAATATTTCAAGAGTTTAACCCTCACAACACTAAGGAGTGTAGTAAGGGGAGAGAGCTCACCTACCTGTCTGCGCTGCTCACCCTTCTGGGGCGGGGTGGCCAAACTGACTGATCCCCTTTCGCTGGATGTTTTCCATTCTCTGTATACTCTCAAAACCATTACACGAGAACCCCCCCCACGGTCGGCGGTGAGACCCCGGCTAGTCCAGCACCGATGACCGGCCTCGTTGGAAGTCGCTCCGATCGCTGGATCTTTCCGTCTGATGTGGATTCACACTGAAACTGATCCACGGAAAACTTGTCACGTGACTTTATGCCGCACTCCGGGGTCATGGGGGAATTACCATACAGGGGGCGCCAATCATGAGAGGGTTGGGTGGTCTAATAAAAGGTCAGGGGCTCTAATAAAGGGGGCAGCCAGAGTCTTTATTGACACATTCGGCGTTTGTGGAGCCGGCCACGCTGGTAATGTCTATATTGGTTATCGCTTGGCTTTCCCAGAAATGGATACAAGAAGCTGAATAGAATTCTTTCCCGCCTGACAGCAGGCGACGCCGCGAGTATTTACTGCGGATAGATCTCTGCACTTGGAGGGGCTCTTGCCCCCCATAACTTACAGAAGACATTTCTTGAGCTGTTTGCTAAGTGTCTGATCCTTCACAGGAAGAAAGGCCTCTTCCCCAGAACAATGCGCAGCGCTCCGGATTCAGGGGCGAGATGTGTGGGGCGCAGACATGACTTATTTATGAGATGTGTGATAATATCGCCGTCACATTCGTCTCCTCGTCTCGGCTTCATGAATCATTCATCGGGTCTTGGAAAGCGCTTCTGTGTCCTTTATCCGCGCAACATGTTTAGATTATGAGGGTTATTTTACACTTGAGGTCTGGACACCATTGTTTGTCATTCAAACCTTCGAGTGAGCGGCGCTGCGCTTTCTGAGTATTGCACGCGCCATATAGCTATCATCATCCCCTGAGTTCGACGCCGCAGAGGGCTGGACCGGGGCCGCCTGCCGAGGACACCATTCATGTCCAATAATGCACTTCTAAGTTTCCAGCGGGTACAATGCCATCTGCTAGTTTTATCGGATTTCTGCTCTTGGCGCAGTTCTGTTTCCCCAGGCTCCGCCATCTGCGTTCCCAGAGTCGGCCATTATCTGGGCTCTAATACTCTACTTATTAGAATTTCATGAAGCAGAGTTAATCCCGCGCATATTCAGCATGGAGGAAGCTTACATCTGTGTCTCCACTTGGGACGGCGCAGAGCTGGTTCTCCGGTGCCCACTGCCAGGATTTCAGAGACAGTTGCAGTTTCTGGACGCTATTCTGCCTGGATAATGGCATCTCCAATAATGTGCGCCAATGGTAGTCCGCGGGGAATGCTGCTGCCCCCTGTGGGGACCAACATCCCGCGTAACTCTGCAATTGTAGCAGAAAATCCGTGAATGTTGGAGAATGTCTGCAATAATGGTAATTCTAGTCTTGAGAATAAAGGATCCCATAGAAGCCTGAGATTGTCGAAGGATCTCTGTGTGACGGATAAGACAGCAGCAGGGCTACGATGAGGGGTAGGTAGAGATGAGCGAGCACCAAAATGCTCGGGTGCTCGTTACTCGGGACGAAATTATCGCGATGCTCGAGGGTTCGTTTCGAGTAACGAACCCCATTGAAGTCAATGGGCGACCCGAGCATTTTTGTATTTCGCCGATGCTCGCTAAGGTTTCCATTTGTGAAAATCTGGGCAATTCAAGAAAGTCATGGGAACGACACAGAAACGGATAGGGCAGGCGAGGGGCTACATGTTGGGCTGCATCTCAAGTTCCCAGGTCCCACTATTAAGCCACAATAGCGGCAAGAGTGCCCCCCCCCCCAACAACTTTTACTTCTGAAAAGCCCTCATTAGCATGGCATACCTTTGCTAAGCACCACACTACCTCCAACAAAGCACAATCACTGCCTGCATGACACTCCGCTGCCACTTCTCCTGGGTTACATGCTGCCCACCCCCCCCCCGCACGACCCAGTGTCCACAGCGCACACCAAAGTGCCCCTGCGCAGCCTTCAGCTGCACTCATGCCACACCACCCTCATGTCTATTTATAAGTGCGTCTGCCATGAGGAGGAACCGCAGGCACACACTGCAGAGGGTTGGCACGGCTAGGCAGCGACCCTCTTTAAAAGGGGCGGGGTGATAGCCCACAATGCTGTACAGAAGCAATGAGAAATATAATCCTGTGCCACCGCCATAAGGAGCTGCACACATGGGCATAGCAATGGGGAACCTATGTGCCACACACTATTCATTCTGTCAAGGTGTCTGCATGCCCCAGTCAGACCGCGGTTTTTTATAAATAGTCACAGGCAGGTACAACTCCGCAATGGGAATTCCGTGTGCACCCACAGCATGGGTGGCTCCCTGGAACCCACTGGCTGTACATTAATGTATCCCATTGCAGTGCCCATCACAGCTGAGGTAACGTCCGATTAAATGCAGGTGGGCTTCGGCCCACACTGCATGCCCCAGTCAGACTGGGGTTTTTAATTCATAGACACAGGCAGGTACAACTCCCTATTGTGAAGTCCGTGTGGACCCACAGCATGGGTGGGTGCCAGGAAGCCACCGGCGGTAGATAAATATATCCCATTGCATTGCCCATCACAGCTGAGGTAATAAATTCATGTTTAATGCAGGTGGGCTTCGGCCCACACTGCATGCCCCAGTCAGACTGGGGTTCTTTAGAAGTGGACACATGCAGTTACAACTCTCTGTGGACCCACAGCATGGGTGGGTGCCAGGAAGCCACCGGCGGTACATAAATATATCCCATTGCAGTGCCCAGCACAGCTGATGTAACGTCAGCTTTAATGCAGGTGGGCAAAAAATTAATTGGATTACACTGTAGGCGAGGGCCCCAAAAAATTGGTGTACCAACAGTACTAATGTACGTCAGAAAAATTGCCCATGCCCAACCAAGAGGGCAGGTGAAACCCATTAATCGCTTTGGTTAATGTGGCTTAATTGGTAACTAGGCCTGGAGGCAGCCCAGTTAAAATAAAAGTTGGTTCAGGTGAAAGTTTCAACGCTTTAATGAGCATTGAAACGTCTAAAAATTGTTTACAAAAGTTATATGACTGAGCCTTGTGGGCCTAAGAAAAATTGCCCGTTCGGCGTGATTATGTGAGGTTTCAGGAGGAGGAGCAGGAGGAGGAGGAGGAATATTATACACAGATTGATGAAGCTAAAAGGTCCACGTTTTTGATGGTGATAGAGAACGATGCTTCCATCCGCGGGTGCAGCCTACGTATTGCTTAGGTATCGCTGCTGTCCGCTGGTGGAGAAGAGAAGTCTGGGGAAATCCAGGCTTTGTTCATCTTGATGAGTGTAAGCCTGTCGGCACTGTCGGTTGACAGGTGGGTACGCTTATCTGTGATGATTCCCCCAGCCGCACTAAACACCCTCTCTGACAAGACGCTAGCCGCAGGACAAGCAAGCACCTCCAGGGCATACAGCGCGAGTTCAGGCCACGTGTCCAGCTTCGACACCCAGTAGTTGTAGGGGGCAGAGGTGTCACGGAGGACGGTCGTGCGATCAGCTACGTACTCCCTCACCATCCTTTTACAGTGCTCCCGCCGACTCAGCCTGGACTGGGGAGCGGTGACACAGTCTTGCTGGGGAGCCAGAAAGCTGTCAAAGGCCTTAGAGAGTGTTCCCCTGCCTGTGCTGTACATGCTGCCTGATCTCTGCGCCTCCCCTGCTACCTGGCCCCGGAACTGCGCCTTCGGCCACTAGCGCTGTCGGATGGGAATTTTACCATCAGTTTGTCCGCCAGGGTCCTGTGGTATAGCATCACTCTCGAACCCCTTTCCTCTTCGGGTATGAGAGTGGAAAGGTTCTCCTTATACCGTGGGTCGAGCAGTGTGTACACCCAGTAATCCGTAGTGGCCAGAATGCGTGTAACGCAAGGGTCACGAGAAAGGCATCCTAACATGAAGTCAGCCATGTGTGCCAGGGTACCTGTACGCAACACATGGCTGTCCTCACTAGGAAGATCACTTTCAGGATCCTCCTCCTCCTCCTCAGGCCATACACGCTGAAAGGATGACAGGCAAGCAGCATGGGTACCCTCAGCAGTGGGCCAAGCTGTCTCTTTCCCCCTCCTCCTCCTCATGCTCCTCCTCCTCAACGCGCTGAGATATAGACAGGAGGGTGCTCTGACTATCCAGCGACATACTGTCTTCCCCCGCCTCTGTTTCCGAGCACAAAGCGTCTGCCTTTATGCTTTGCAGGGAACTTCTCAAGAGGCATAGCAGAGGAATGGTGACGCTAATGATTGCAGCATCGCCGCTCACCACCTGGGTAGACTGCTCAAAGTTTCCAAGGACCTGGCAGATGTCTGCCAACCAGGCCCACTCTTCTGTAAAGAATTGAGGAGGCTGACTCCCACTGCGCCGCCCATGTTGGAGTTGCTATTCCACTATAGCTCTACGCTGCTCATAGAGCCTGGCCAACATGTGGAGCGTAGAATTCCACCGTGTGGGCACGTCGCACAGCAGTCGGTGCACTGGCAGATGAAACCGATGTTGCAGGGTGCGCAGGGTGGCAGTGTCCGTCTTGGAGTTGCGGAAATGTGCGCAGAGCCGGCGCACCTTTCCGAGCAGGTCTGACAAGCGAGGGTAGCTTTTCAGAAAGCGCTGAACCACCAAATTAAAGACGTGGGCCAGGCATGGCACGTGCGTGAGGCTGCCGAGCTGCAGAGCCGCCACCAGGTTACGGCCGTTGTCACACACGACCATGCCCGGTTGGAGGCTCAGCGGCGCAAGCCAGCGGTCGGTCTGCTCTGTCAGACCCTGCAGCAGTTCGTGGGCAGTGTGCCTCTTATCTCCTAAGCTGAGTAGTTTCAGCACGGCCTGCTGACGCTTTCCCACCGCTGTGCTGCCACGCCGCGCGACACCGACTGCTGGCGACGTGCTGCTGCTGACACATCTTGATTGCGAGACAGAGGTTGCGTAGGAGGAGGAGGAGGGTGGTTTAGTGGAGGAAGCATACATCGCCGCAGATACCACCACCGAGCTGGGGCCCGCAATTCTGGGGGTGGGTAGGACGTGAGCGGTCCCAGGCTCTGACTCTGTCCCAGCCTCCACTAAATTCACCCAATGTGCCGTCGGGGAGATATAGTGGCCCTGCCCGCCTGTGCTTGTCCACGTGTCTGTTGTTAAGTGGACCTTGGCAGTAACCGCGTTGGTGAGGGCGCGTACAATGTTGCGGGAGACGTGGTCGTGCAGGGCTGGGACGGCACATCGGGAAAAGTAGTGGCGACTGGGAACTGAGTAGCGCGGGGCCGCCGTCGCCATCATACCTTTGAAAGCCTCCGTTTCCACAACCCTATACAGCAGCATCTCAAGGCTGATAAATTTGGCTATGTGCACGTTTAACGCTTGAGCGTGCGGGTGCGTGGCGGCGTACTTGCGCTTGCGCTCCAACACTTGCGCTAGCGACGGCTGGACGGTGCGCTGAGAGACATTGGTGGATGGGGCTGAGCACAGCGGAGGTGAGGGTGTGGGTGCAGGCCAGGAGACGGTACTGCCTGTGTCCTCAGAGGGGGGTTGGATCTCAGTGGCAGGTTGGGGCACAGGGGGAGAGGCAGCGGTGCAAACCGGAGGCGGTGAACGGCCTTCGTCCCACCTTGTGGGGTGCTTGGCCATCATATGTCTGCGCATGCTGGTGGTGGTGAGGCTGGTGGTGGTGGCTCCCCGGCTGATCTTGGCGTGACAAAGGTTGCACACCACTGTTCGTCGGTCGTCTGCACTCTCAGTGAAAAACTGCCAGACCTCGGCCTCTGCAGGGTGGCATGGCGCGAGGGGGCGCTTTGGGAAACAGTTGGTGGATTATTCGGTCTGGCCCTGCCTCCACCCCTGGCCACCGCACTGCCTCTTCCAACCTGCCCTGCTGCTGCACTTGCCTCCCCCTCTGAAGACCTGTCCTCAGTAGGCGTAGCAAACCAGGTGGGGTCAGTCACCTCATTGTCCTGCTGCTCTTCCTCCAAATCCTCTGTGCGCTCCTCCCTCGTACTTACTCCAATTACTACTACCTGACTGATAGACAACTGTGTCTCATCGTCATCGTCCTCCTCACCCACTGAAAGCTCTTGAGACAGTTGCCAGAAGTTCCCAGCCTCATCCCCCAGACCCCGGTAACTTTCCAAAGGTTGGGCATCGGTCACGACAAACTCCTCCGGTGGGAGAGGAACCATTGCTGGCCATTCTGTGCAGGGGCCCGAGAACAGTTCCTGGGAGTCTGCCTGCTCCTCAGAATGTGTCATTGTAATGGAGTGAGGAGGCTGGGAGGAAGGAGGAGCAGCAGCCAGAGGATTCAGAGTTGCAGCAGTGGACGGCGCAGAATTCTGGGTGGTCGATAGATTGCTGGATGCACTTTCTGCCATCCACGACAGGACCTGCTCACACTGCTCATTTTCTAATAAAGGTCTACCGCATGGACCTATTAATTGTGAGATGAATGTTGGGACGCCAGAAACGTGCCTCTCTCCTAATCCCGCAGCAGTCGGCTGCGATACACCTGGATCAGGAGCTCGGCCTGTGCCCACACCCTGACTTGGGCCTCCGCGTCCTCGCCCGCATCCACGTCCTCTAGGCCTACCCCTACCCCTCAGCATGCTGTATCATAGGCGTAGCGTCAGGGGGTGCTGGGGTCGCCATGGCGACCCGGCCCATGAGCTCAGGGGGCCCCGGAGCCGCCCTCCGACATACCCCCATGCACATTCAGTGCATTAATGGCTGACCGTTCTTTCCCCCGCATGATGCGGCAGTCAGAACAGCCAGCCTGAGAGGAAAAGCAGGGAGGTACTTACGTGGGCCGGCAGGGGAGGAGGGAGGAGGTCACGTGGGCCGGCAGGGGAGGAAGTCACATGAGACGGCAGGGCACAGGGATCATGTGCTGCCCCCCCCCCTGCTTCCTGCTGAACGGGGAAGCTTCTGAGTTTACCTCTCCTGCTGCTGCTGTCACATGGAGGAGAAGTGGACCGAGCCCTGGGGTAAGTGTGTATCTGTGTGTGTATATCTGTGTGTGTGTGTATATCTGTGTGTGTGTGTGTATATCTCTGTGTGTGTGTGTGTATATCTGTGTGTGTGTGTGTGTGTGTATATCTGTGTGTGTGTGTATATCTGTGTGTGTATATATCTGTGTGTGTGTGTATATATCTGTGTGTGTGTGAATGTGTGTGTGTGTGTATAGCTGTGTGTGTGTGTGTGTGTATAGCTGTGTGTGTGTGTGTATAGCTGTGTGTGTGTGTGTATAGCTGTGTGTGTGTGTATAGCTGTGTGTGTGTGTGTGTATAGCTGTGTGTGTGTGTGTATAGCTGTGTGTGTGTGTATAGGTGTGTGTGTGTGTGTGTGTATAGCTGTGTGTGTGTGTGTATAGCTGTGTGTGTGTGTGTGTATATATCTGTGTGTGTGTGTGTGTGTGAATATCTGTGTGTGTGTGTGTGTGTGTGTGTGTGTGTGAATATCTGTGTGTGTGTGTGTGTGTGAATAGGTGTGTGTGTGAATAGGTGTGTGTGTGTGTGTGTGTGTATACAGCTGTGTGTGTGTGTACAGCTGTGTGTGTGTGTATAGCTGTGTGTGTGTATAGCTGTGTGTGTGTATAGCTGTGTGTGTGTATAGCTGTGTGTGTGTGTGTGTGTGTAGCTGTGTGTGTGTGTGTGTGTGTAGCTGTGTGTGTGTGTGTGTAGCTGTGTGTGTGTGTGTAGCTTTGTGTGTGTGTAGCTGTGTGTGTGTGTGTAGCTGTGTGTGTGTGTATAGCTGTGTGTGTGTGTGTGTGTATAGCTGTGTGTGTGTGTGTATAGCTGTGTGTGTGTGTGTGTGTGTATAGCTGTGTGTGTGTGTGTATAGCTGTGTGTGTGTGTGTGTATATCTGTGTGTGTATGTATATATGTGTATATCTGTGTGTGTGTGTATCTCTCTCTCTCCCTCTCCTTCTCCCTGGATTTACTGTATTAATTTGCACCCTTTACACGCAATTAAAAACCGCATCAAAATCGCATGCGGTTATTAATAGTGTCTGCAGCTCCTTTAGGGTGACCGCCCACTACATTTTTTTTTCACGGCGAAATTTGCACCGTTTTTTTTTTCTGCAGGGGTCTATGGGACTTGTAATGCTAAAATAACGATCGCGCAAAATCGCAATTTACCGCAAAATCGCGGTTTTGCGCAATCGTGATTTTAACATTACAAGTCCCATAGACCCCTGCAGAAAAAAAAACCTGCGAATTTCACCCTGAAAAAAACCTGTAGTGGGCAGTCACCCTAATACCGTACACGGTCTTTAAATACTGCATGCAGGTTTTTATGTGTCTTAATTGTGGTTCTAAAGTGCAGCATAAACATGACCCCCCTGAGGCCGCGCTCACAGGTGTTCAGAAAACGCAGCTCAAAATCATGGCATTTTTACCGGAATTTCGAGCAGCGTTTTCGAACACAGGTTACAGCGTCTGTCAGCACTCTTCAATGCACCCCATCATTGTGATGGGTGATGAGATGTGTTAAAAACCACAAAAATGCAGGAACAGAACAGACAGCTCTCGAAAATCACCGCGTTCGAGCACAAATTTGAGTAACCTCATCGAAATCTAAGGGAGTGTTGTACCGCGGTCAGTACGGCACTCGGGGCGCTGTGCTAATAGTGGTAAAAAGAGGTGTGTGTGAGAGTGGCCTGCGGGGCTACAAACAAATCTTCATGTAGTGCAGGAAATGCATCATGTTTGGAAAGATTACGCCAAGGGGCAGATCATGTATGCAGCACGATCTAGGTATGGGTACAGGGGCGTGTGGGGTGGAGGGCCGGGGTGGGGGGGCCCCGAGCTGAACTTTTGCACCCGGGCCCCTAAGCCTTTAGGTACGCCCCTGTGCTGTATTACCAGTAATGCAGAAACAGAACGCTGTAATTAAATGTGCCGCTTATTGGCCTGTGGTTGGAGGCTGACTTCCCTTACGGAACGCACAGCAGAGCCAAGAAACAATTTTGCGCACGCCTGTAGTGAGACGTAGGTGCGTATGACTGAGCTAGTGGAATTCACAGTGCAGAAGCAGTCAAGTGGCCAAAGGCCAGTGGTAGGCCTTAAGTATTTTGCTTCTATTTTTTTAAAATGCTGAGCTGATACAGCAGACAGATACTGTAGGCAGCGTATAATATAATGTATACTGTTTCCCTCTGGCGGGATGACGGCGATCATGTAACAGAGACAGCAGATCCAGGAAACAATTTTGCGCAAGCCTGCTGTAACGCTTAGCTGCGTATTAATTAGGACTACTACCCCCAGCAGATAGATACTGTAGGCAGCGTATAATATTATGTATACTCTTTCCCTCTGGCGGGATGACGGCGATCATGTAACAGACAGCAGATCCAGGAAACAATTTTGCGCAAGCCTGCTGTAACGCTTAGCTGCGTATTAATTAGGACTACTACCCCCAGCAGATAGATACTGTAGGCAGCGTATAATATTATGTATACTGTTTCCCTCTGGCGGGATGACAGCGCTGATGTAACAGAGACAGCAGATCCAGGAAATTATTTTGCGCAAGCCTGCTGTAACGCTTAGCTGCGTATTAATTAGGACTACTACCCCCAGCAGACACGCAGTAAACTGAAGATGGTCACATGCAGCCCAAATATAGTATTTTTCCCCAATTTTTTGGAAAAAGCCCCCTGCCTATATAGCCTGAATATCTTTCCCTGCCTCACCAGTACTGGCCCTATACTCTGTACAATGACTGCAGACTGCGGACGCAATGCTCTGCACGGCCGATATACTAAAAAAAAAAATTGTGCAACACTGCTAAAAGCAGCCTCAACAGTACTGCACACGGTTAGATGTGGCCCTAAGAAGGACCGTTGGGGTTCTTGAAGCCTAAAATCACTCCTAACGCTCTCCCTATAGCAGCTCCGGCACCAGCAGCACTGTCCCTGATCTCTGTCAGAATGCATCTGTGGCGAGCCGCGGGAGGGGCCGATTTATATACTCGGGTGACACCTGATCTCGCCAGCCACTCACTGCAGGGGGGTGGTATAGGGCTTGAACGTCGCAGGGGGAAGTTGTAATGCCTTCCCTGTCTTTCTATTGGCCAGAAAAGCGCGCTAACGTCTCAGAGATGAAAGTGAAAGTAACTCGAACATCGCGTGGTGCTCGCCTCTAGTAACGAGCATCTCGAACACGCTAATACTCGAACGAGTATCAAGCTCGGACGAGTACGTTCGCTCATCTCTAGGGGTAGGCGACAGCCTAGGGCATCACCTTGCCGTAGGTGAGGGGGGGGGGGTAGCAATTCTATTGGTAATAAAAACTCTTTTTTTCTTGCAGCACCTAACTTTCTGCTACAGGAGACCCTGGGAGCAGTGAGCATCTTTTGTGTTGCTCACAATCCCTCTTGGTCCTTGTGAAGACATGATACTAAGAAGATCGTCACCCATCTTTACGTGCCACTCTGCCACCTTTCTGGTCAGGCGAAAGTTGAGTGGATTTAGGCAGATGGTTAAGTGTATTTCCCACCAAGCAGAGCTTATCTATATTTATCCTACTTCTTTCACACCTGTACCAGAGGGGTCTTTGATCCCATTTGCTTCTTTTGAGAACAGCAAGGAAGCCCTTTGTTGTAGCTATAATAAAATTAGCCATTTGCAGGACTTTTCATTGTCTTCCTGCCTCCAATACGCATCCTCCAGACCTGCTGACTGCGATATCCCTCCACTTAGATGGGACAAAGTAAAAATCAACCACAGGGATTATGGGCCATTTGAAGGTCCCAGTTTAACAGTACTCATATTTTCAAAGCCGTGTGTGTACCATGGAAGCAGTGCATTCATCCCCGTCACTGTGTGACCCCCAGAACCCACAGAATCACATACCTGCAAAGTTAATCATCTGTCACATATCATGTTTGGGATCCACCTATAGGTATATTCATGATATGAAGCATGGCGGCCATAGCTCCCCTATCGGAGGGTCTCCTAGTAAAATATGCCCAAAATGTTACATTGAGTTTCCAGGCGGAAGATCTATGCATCTACTTAGCCAGCCTTCAGTGATGTCATGAGGAGGACAGCAGAAGGGGAATCCCAATGGACTTTAAAACTAAAGGGAGATCTTCCCCCATTGTCAGACCCAACTAAATGCAGGCTGTCCACCTTTCTGCGCTCCTCGCCCCAGAACTATGTGAAACAACTTCATAGACCGCTACTTTCTATTATTTTCTCTCTTTTGTTCTCATCCTATTTGTGTGTATTTGTAGCTCCTCCCCTTCTGTAAATATCTTATTTTGTACACTTTTACCTAAACACTACTAACCCTTTTTAGAATAAAGCTTAAAACTTTATTAGTCGTCCTTGAATGCTTTAAAGAATCCCTAAAGACCAAGCACTGTAAATACACAGCACTTGGTCCTGGGCTTTATTCCCTGCTGATAGAAAAAATACAGCGTGGGATTGGAGCTTCTGCTCTTGCAATCAAGCAGCTCAGGTCCTCAGTTGTTAGTCATAGCTGAGAACCGCGGGGAGATGGGAGAAGCGTTTTTTAGCTGCTTCTGCCTTCTTCTTTCCTGGGTACATAGCCCTCAATGAGCGCTATGTACTAAAAAGTGAAGGCGGAAATATTACTTCTACTATGCGACCCAACGATCATGTGACCTCTGTTACAGCAGAGCTGCAGGGTCCTAGCAGACCCGATCAGCTTTGCCAATGGCTATTGTCACTACAG
This sequence comes from Eleutherodactylus coqui, assembly GCA_035609135.1. NCBI lineage: Eukaryota > Metazoa > Chordata > Amphibia > Anura > Eleutherodactylidae > Eleutherodactylus > Eleutherodactylus coqui. Next base: position 311,120,511 of record CM069407.1, read on the forward strand.
GGGATTGTCCATACAAGGAATTAAATGGTTCCCCTGTAGATTCCCCAGCTACAGTGGAAAAGTGTGAAATTAAAAAAGAAAGACAATGTGAATGACCCCCAGAGGTCTTATATGACGTCCAGGGGAACATAGATGTTAAAAAAAATAGTTACAAAAATAAGTTTAAAAAAATTGCAGAATAAAATAAAAATATATACATAAAAAAGAAAATGACCCACCGCCGAAGCCAACCATAACAGTCGCTGTACGCGCCCCGAAATCCAAAGCTTTACAAAAAAACAACTATAAATGTAGAAAAAGAAAAATTATCTTTTTACCCCCACTAAAACTGATAAAAAAATAACTGAAAACAGATATTAAAAACAGCCCTATATGTCATGGAAAAAAGCAGCAAAAATAAGTTTGGTAGCTGGGTAAAAACCCTAAAAAGCATCTGGGCCTTCAGGTGCAAAACAGCCTGGTCTTTAAGGGGTTAAGCAATCCATAACCCCGAAGTGTGTTAATGGTATGTTGGCTGGTGGCGGACCTACCTGTCAGAAACAGTTAGTGGTAACAGTGAGGTTTGTTGGGGCTTGCTGGGCCAGGGAGGGTGTCATTTATATGTGTGCAAGATCTGGGGAGCTGTAAATAAGTCGACCCTGTGGTCTGCCCCTGGGTGCCGTATGTCACTGGTTGGGGACTCTTAGACCTGTAAACCCTGTTAGTCTTCCTCTGCTCCATGCATCAATGATGCACCAAGCTGCAATGCCCCCATGCCAGGACGCAGTGTGCATTACCGTCAGGACGTGGTACAGCACCCATACCTGAGGAGGACCCAGACGACTGGAGATGATTCTGCTGCAAACTCTGCAGCCTTTAGGAGAAATTGCCAGGACGATCTAGGCCAAATGGAGAAGAAAAGTAATTATTCACCCGACTTAATATTTACTATTATTTTAAGATGTGTTTAAATTTTTTTCTTGGAGGGCGAATTGGCTTTTAACCTATTCTAAGGGCTGCAGGGAGGAAAGGGGTCAATATTTCCAATGAATCACCGTGTCCTAGCCCTGGAGTTATATTTGCTCCTGGTGACCCCTAGACTCCTATCTGGTCCATCTGCCTGGTTATGTTCCCGCTTTGGCACTACTCAGTAGGTTTGCAGTTCAGGAGAAGGTTCCATATCTGGTAACAATACCTGGAAACAATGTAACACATCAGAGATACAGCAGGGTTAAACAGTGAGGGCATACGGTGGGTCACAAAGGGCATCCAGATATCCTAGTGCAGATGAAGATGTAGCAGCCTGCAGCAGCTCCAGCCTTATTAAAAACAATGGGAGAACATCGCGATCCCCTGTCCCGGCTGTGATGGCCACGCAGGGGATTCCTTCGGCCCAGCAGGGATGCGAGGCTGTTTCCATGTGAAAACACCTCACATATCGCCAGTGTGAAGGAGCTCTGACTCTCCCTAGCGGCACTGCTGGCTGAGGCATAGCAGCGCCGCTAGACTTAGGCCTCCCTCACACAGGGCGTTTTTCAACGCTGCATTACTGCAGATTCCGCCCCATTTCAGCAGCGCTGGCATACTTTATGCCAGCGTTTTGGCTGCGTTTTCAGCTCGGCTGAAACCGCAGCCAAGGATGCTGAAAAGAAAAAAAGAAAGTAATACTCACCTAGCCGCTGCCGTCTGCACTCACATCAGCGCCAGGAAGCTCTCATTGGCTGAGACAGACAATGAAGGGCTGTGATTGGGCATCAAGCCAGCGCCGACAACCAATCACAGCACTCTATAGCTGGAGGCGGGGTTATCAAACCTGGCCTACGGCAATAGACTTGGGCGTGCCGAGGAAGCCCGGATCAGCGGCAGAGACCAGCGGCCGCGACCCAGACGGCAGCGGCTAAGTGAGTATTACTTTCTTTTTTTCCTCTCGCCTAGCTGGGACTGATTTTTGGTGTAGGGCTTATATTGCAAGCCCCCCCCCCCTTCCCCCACATACACAAAAAAATCGGTGAGCGGTTAACGCTGCCAAAAATGCGGCACCAAGTGTTGCCGCGTTTTCAGCAGTGCTAAAACCGCTGCCCATTCATTTCAATGGGCGACGCAGGGCTGAAAACGGCCAAAAATAGAACATGCATCGCTGTCAAAGCGCAGCGTTGGAAGGCGCTGCGTTTTTAGCCCTGTGTGAGCAGCCCCATTGAAATGAATGGGAGCCTTGTACAGCGTTTAGCGCTGGGCTGAAAAGGCAGCGCTAAACGCTGTACAATACGCCCTCTGTGAGGGAGGCCTTAACATTCTCTGATAGTCACTCAATCTATCAAACTCAAAGTTTAAGATTTTATGGTGGTGGTGAGGAGGTCACAAATCTAATGACACCAAAATCAGCCACCAAAGGTCACATAAGGGGGTCAAAGTGTGGTGCAAGAAAAAGCCTGTAGTCTATTTTATATTAAATATCACTGATCAGAAGGGTCGGTGATCCGGGGATTATTCCCATTGCCAGATTGGAGTCAGGAAGGATTTTTCCTACCTTTTATGTAGGAAAAATTTGGTTTCTACTTAATTGGGGATTTTTTGCCCTCAACATCAGGAGTTAATAGGCTTGCAGGTAATTTATTAATTACCTTGGTACTCATCTTATTGACCTCAGAAGGATGGAAGGCTGAGTCAACCTTGAGCCATCTACCTGAACCATGCGGAGATTGAACCTGCAACCTTCAGCTTGTAAGTGAGAGCGTAGGACTGCCTTAACACTCTGCACCACATGAGGAGTCTGACAACCCTCCGATTTGTGCCATGCAGATACGGGTCATTAGTTGCTGCAATGTAGATATCATACTCTAAAAGGGAGAACAAATCCTGGCGGCGAGGAGCTCCGCAGAATATCAGGTTGAGGCTGAATTGTTATTTTTGAAGATCAGCACTTTTTGAAGCATCAGCATGAATTCAAGCAATTAGAAGCCACCTCTGAAGATCACATAAAGCTCAGGTTGGCAGGACGTGCAGCACATTGATGGCCGCCGCCAGGTGCCGAAGTCTTTTTGGTAGTCGTTTTTCTTTTACAACAATGAAACAACTCGCTAACAATCATTACCGCTAATTACGAGTTCTTGTTTATTCCATTAACTTAACAATTTTTGAATTAACATTTGAATGTTTTTTTAATTGATGGAGTGGCACCGCTGCTCATAATTATCCCGCTATTATATCTTGTTGCCAAGGCAACCTTAATGAGCACGACAACCAAAACCTCTGCTGAGCATGTAATTGGCTTGTTGACACCTCATGAGCTGAAGTGACATAGACATGGAAGATCTGATGAAGGTCAATTGGTCCTCTTCCAATGATGACCCGATTTATGTGATATAACTCATCATCAGTGCGTCATGAGACGTTTGGTGACTTGATTCTGCGCTTCAGTTTTTCACTATTTTTAAGGTCTCTGCTTGCTGTGAGTGAAAGGTGACATTATTCTGTAAACTGATACATTGTAGCAGTTATCACTCTGTCACAGTTGATACGGGGCTCGCTGTTGTCGTGATGGATGCTGTAATGACACATGGAAGCATCTGTGTAATGAGCCTATTAGTGCAATTGGCGCTATGCAATATACTGTGGGTGCCATATTAAATGTGGTTGGTACGAGCTCATAGAGAACAACAAAAGCTACACATCTGTCAGGGAAACTGGGAGTCCTCGAACTTCCCGCAACCCCTGTCCCTACCTACTTGCCCCCCTAGGCTATGCCCTAGGGCGACAAGTGGGCAACAGTCTCTAGCCTGGCTAGGGATGCGGGACAGAAGTCAGACACACAGGCAAATACGAGAACGAACAAACACAAGGCAGGCGATTGGGCAATCCGAGTCGGCAACAGAGAGGTATGTGGTAGAAGGGGTCAGGCAAAACCAGAGTCAAAGTCCGTAGCAACAAGTCAAGGCTGGACATCCGAAGCAGGGAACGCAGGTGTAGCTGGAGACCAAACATACACTGGTAACCATTGACAGGAACAGAGGGGTTTAAATGCTGCCAGAGCTCCCACCTCAGCAGCTGATTGGGGCGGGGAGCCTGACAGCAGCAGGAGCTAGTCAAGAGCGCAAGAAAACCTGCCCCCAGCACTAACTGTCCGGATGGAGATAGAGGACGCGCGCCCGGCTGCCATGGCAACGGGGACGCGGCGTGGGGCGACGCCCACCATGTCCCTAGTAACCTGGCAGAGAACAGGACTACAGAGATCAGGGGAAGTCAGCAGCATCGGGGCTCCCCTGCACCGCCAGGGTGATAGGACCAGCAGTGAGGGCACGGAGGCCCCAGGAGCCGCTGGTTCTGACAACATCATGACAAGGTGTTGTGAATGCTGACTCTGCTTTATTGTAAATTCACACAGCTTTTTATAGGACAAATAGGTCTCAAGGCAAAACAGAAAAGGGGGGTTACAAAGCCAAACACAGTTACATCATTCATTTGGTTCCAACTGGTTTTACTTTTTAAGTGTAAATAAGTATCACTTTCTGTTGATTCATCTCTGCTGTCTCCAGTGGTATAGATGGGACTCTGGTATCCTTTGTTGTTTTTCTTGTTTTTTAAAGACACACTATCTTTCTCAGGTCATAAACATCATTAACATAGTGTAAGGAATTTACACTGCAGAGCATCCTGCTCTGCAGATCATTCTACTTACTGAGGTAGCCAAAATTAGACTGAAATACAAAACTAAATCATACCAGATATAATTTCCTTCTCATGCCAATAGAGGTTTTGTCTATTACTATGTTGCACTAATTATGGACATTAGTTTCCGAGGCTGACGGACATGTCTTTATGATTACTAGTACAACTTTTATTATGGGCGACTCCAAAAATACCCATAAACAAAGAAGACCCCCATAATATGGCATCCAATAGACTGTGCCCCCTCTGCATCACATCAGAGGTATATGGAGATACAGTTACAGTGCATAGACTTCTAGTGGTGCCATATCAGCCCTAAGTAACCGTTCTATCATTGTACCGGCATGAGCCCATTGCTCTCCTCCTTGCTGCTGGCTGCTCTATGCATAATGAATTACCCATCTTCTTGCGGCCAACATGCTGGAGGCACCAGGATGTGTAGAATTGTTAGCGAGCCAGAAAATGAAACCATTTCATGAAGTGCTCGCAGGTCGAACAGATGGGCTGTACTCCCCACGTGACGACTGCAGAGAAATAAGGGCAGGCAGAGGGCACCAACCAAAATCAGTGCCCTCTGCTTCAACTTAGTTGGGTTATACACGTAGACCAGGAGTGGGGACACAGAGCCATCAGACAGACTGTGGCGCCCTGCTGCTTATTCATGCCAACACCAAACCACTAGACTCCAGGGACTAGAAGAACCAAACAACAAACTGTCAGTCACTGAGCACTAAACCACTGAATACTAAAGACTGGAGCATTAATGACTGGTCATCAGGAAATGAGCACCAAACCATTGGACACCAAGGACATTCACACTGCACACCAGACACCAAGGACATCCACACTGCACACCAGACACCAAGGACATCCACACTGCACACCAGACACCAAGGACATCCACCCCAAACCACCAGACAGCAAGTACATCCACACTACACATCAGACACCAGGAACATCCACCCCAAACCACCAGACACCAGGCACATCCACCCCAAACCACCAGACACTAGACACATCCACTCCAAACCACCAGACAGCAAGTACATCCACACTACACATCAGACACCAAGGACATCTACACTGCACACCGGACACCAAGGACATCCGCCCCAAACCACCAGACAGCAAGTACATCCACACTACACATCAGACACCAGGGACATCCACCCCAAACCACCAGACAGCAAGAACATCCACACTACACATCAGACACCAGGGACATCCACCCCAAACCACCAGACACTAGACACATCCACTCCAAACCACCAAACACCAAGGACATCCACCCCAAACCACCAGACACATCCACCCCAAACCACCAGACACCAGGGACATGCACTCCAAACAACCAGACACCAAGGACATCCACCCTACACACCAGACACCAGACACATCCACCCCAAACCACCAGACACCAGACACATCCACCCCAAACCACCAGACACCAGACACATCCACCCCAAACCACCAGACACCAGACACATCCACCCCAAACCACCAGACACCAGACACATCCACCCCAAACCACCAGACACTAGACACATCCACTCCAAACCACCAAACACCAAGGACATCCACCCTACACATCAGACACATCCACCCCAAACCACCAGACACCAGACACATCCACCCCAAACCACCAGACACTAGACACATCCACTCCAAACCACCAAACACCAAGGACATCCACCCTACACACCAGACACATCCACCCCAAACCACCAGACACCAGACACATCCACCCCAAACCACCAGACACCAGACACATCCACCCCAAACCACCAGACACCAGGGACATCCACCCCAAACCACCAGACACCAGGGACATGCACCCCAAACAACCAGACACCAGGGACATGCACCCCAAACAACCAGACACCAAGGACATCCACCCTACACACCAGACACCAGACACATCCACCCCAAACCACCAGACACATCCACCCCAAACCACCAGACACCAGGGATATCCACCCTACACACCAGACAGATCCACCCCAAACCACCAGACACCAAGGACATCGCCACTAAATCACCAGACACAAGAGAGATCCATAGTTAGACACCAGGTACATCCCCACTAAGCCACTAGACATCAGGATCTGAATTTCTTAACATCTGAAACCATTGGACTTGGAAATAAAACACAGGACACCAGGACCGAGGGCACTAACCCATCATACAGCAGGCTGGGGGCACTAAGGCACTGGATGACTACTGGATTGCGGGAATTGGCCACTAAAAGATGAAACAACAGGAACTAAGAACATCGGGAATAAAACCAGAAGGTGCAGGAAAACAGACTGGTGTGCAGTGTAGGTGCAGGGCTCTCCCCCATATATATGCAGCGGTGTCACTGGCTGGTACAACCGCCATACTGGACGCTGCCGCCATTGTTTGCTTATGGTAACTTATTTGTAATCTTGCAAAGTGTTCTGGAGACTCTGAGCGCAGCTGGCGGTGAGGGGTAACGGCGGCTACCGGCAACTGTTCATTATAGTCATTCAGCATCTACAGGCAGAATAGAGGAGAACACGCAGAGCAGGGTGCAGGTCACAGGCACAATGACCCGCTGCAGAGATCTGCAGGACATTGCTCCCTCTACCTCCTGACCTATATATTCAACAGATTATTACATCACTGACCGCTCTAGAGATCTGCAGAACATCGCTCTGTCCTCTCTACCTCCTGATACATAGTTATATATGCTGCAGACTATTACACCACTGCTCCAACAGTAACTATAGAGAACTGCAGAACATTACTCTGCTCCACCTACATCCTGACAGGGTCGTCCTTTAAAGTTCCAAACACACCCCCCTCTGATTTAGGGAGAGGGGTCCATGGCCTGACTGCCTACTGGGCCCAAGACAGAGGGGCCCCAGCCCTGGTGCTGAGAACCTATGCAGGACACTGTTTGAGGGTATATTCACATATAGAAGAAAATCCGCATCAAAATCACGTGTCAAAATCTGCGCAGATTTTGACACCGTTTTTATGGGGATCCACAGCAGATTTCACCCTCTTATGTCAAAATCTGCACCAATGGTGCTCTGCATGTGGGAAATGGTGCAAACCTTCCAGTGCAGCAAATTCGCACCATTTTCTGCTATGTGTGAACGTTCCCTTACAGAGGAAGAACAGCAAACACACGGCTGGAGAATCGTTCAGGAATCATGTGGGGAAATCGCTCATGTAAACGCACCATAAACCAGTGTTCATGACCAGTGGTGAGCGAATGGAACCAGTAGGACTTTGGTTCGGGTTCATGCTGGACAGAGCTTTTAGTAAAGTTCGACCCAAACCAGGGTTCTACTGGTTCCATTCTCACTCGCTGGGACGTGTAGTTCAGTGATAATGGAGGAAGTAGCTGACGTCTCCTCTCACTTCAGCTAATATCAGGGCCTGTACTTGTGTGCAGCGAGGACCCGGACTGATGGAATCGCCCAGCATCTGCGGGGGCCACAGTTTGTGGGGCCCCATACCACAGGAGGAGACAGGAGAGCATCGTCAGTGGAGAGATCTGTGGAGCTCCTCGTGCGGCCCGTCTCCTCGCTGTTATTGCTGCTGATTGCACTGCTGGATGATGAGATCTTCTATCACGCTTTCTCTTTCCTTCTGCTGATTGATTGCATTTTTAAGAGGAAACTGCATAATGAATCCTTCAATCCACTGAAGGAACAGCGCGTCCTCACCGCTGCATGCCATTCTATCACAGACCATAGCGTGGTGCTGTGGCCCTCAGGACAGGATTACTGACCTCATCAGTAGGAGGTGATGACATCACTTACAGGATCATGGAGATAATATAACAAAAACTTCTGTAATAAACTTTGTATTTCAGTTCCTCACAATTTTTAAGACTTCTACTTGCTGTCTGTGAAGGAAGCTTCTTGATTACATCCAGAGGTTGCATACAGGGGCGCCACAAGCCTTTATGGCTCCAGTGGTGGCCACAGTAGTAATAGTGCCCCTTTACCTACTTAGGACCTAAATAATGGTCGTGCCAAATTTCAAGCTTGTTGGACACTGGGAAGTTACAATACATAGGGGTGCTAATACTTTTGCACTTAGCATTGAAAAATCAAGTTGTAACCCCGTTAACTTTTCCCTTTATAGGACCTAAAGAATGGTTGTGCCAAATTTCATGTTTGTACGACACCAGGAGGTTAGAGAATTAGATTAGGTACTGTTAGGTTCAGCAGACCAAGGCGTCGTCCTGTCTCCTGAGTTTGCTTCTTTCTTCCAGCAGTCTCAGGGTTACTGTGTCTGTCACCCAGCCTGTGCGGATTTGAAATCAGCTTCCTATATAAACCCTCCAGAGCTTTACCACAATGCTTTGATGTTCTTACTCATTCCCTGGGTGACTGCACTCAAGCTGCTTGGCGCAGCTATTCAGTCTCTTGGCAGTTCTCTGCATATCCTTTACTAGCTTATTTTGTGTCTTTGTGTTCCCAGTTCCTTGGGTGTTCTGCTGCTGGGTTCTGTTTGTCATCCCTGCATAGGACTGGCTGCTAATCAGCGCAACGTGGTACACCTGCTTCTAGATTCCACCCTCACAAGGTAGGTAGGGAAGTCTAGGAGCCAGGGTCAGGAAAGGCGGCCTGGATCTCTCCAACACCAGGGGTATCTCCAGGCCAGGGACATCTAGCCCATCTAAATCCAGGGTAAGGCCCCTTTTTGTTATTGTGCAGAGTTCCTGCATTTTTGCTCTGCCTTCACCTTGGTGTCGGCTGTCTCTCCTGCTGAGTGGTTCCATTTGGCAGGGAGACACAGTGGATCCACAAACACACATAACAGGTACATTACATAGGGGTGCCAATACTTTTGCACTTAGCATTGAATTTTCAAGTTCTGACCCCTTTACTTTTTTGTATTTAGGACCTAAAGAATGCTCCTGCCAAATTTCATGTTTGTACGACAGCGGGAAGTCAGAGAATTAGTGGCGAGTCAGTCAGTGAAGGCTTTCACATATTATATATATAATCATTGCGTGTTTACCTAGGCTGATGTGAGAAACATATGAAGAGTTATATACAATAGGATACATATAACCTCACTATAACAGGTCTGTGGATGTTTTCAGCCTCTGGATATAAACAAGGATGTTCCATTCACAACCAGTGAGGTATTCTAACAAACTGCCATATATCAGAAAGTAACAGATGATGGTTTCCCTTGCAGAGTGATGCTATCAGTGCAGCTGCCTCTGACTGGGACTTGTAGTTCTTCTCTGGCAGCAGGGCTGTGGATCTCTGTGGCGCCCGCTCAGCCTTCTATCGTTAATATCACTTGTGATCTCGTTATTGTTGTTTCTTGAATCAGCCGGTGACATCGGAGCTCTTCATCAGCGGCGTCCACACGTCTACGCCACAGGTCTACGCCACACGTCTACGCCACACGTCTACGCCACAGGTCTACGCCACACGTCTACGCCACAGGTCTACGCCACCGCCAGCATCCTGTATTCATCTGCGCTCGCTATCCACAAGGACAGACTATTAAATGAAAGGTGCATTAAAGTCACATTATTATCAGCTCTGCCGAAAAGCACATTTGGAAATTGCGCAATTATGGCTATTACATAAGATAGAGATGCTGCTTCATCCCCGCCGGATCCACACGGGGTTTTTATTTAACAGCGAGTTAAGTCATTCAGATCTAATATCATAATATCAAAAAAATATAAGAAGAATTATTCTCATCCGCTCACGTTTTCGCTTTTAGTTGTTGTGCGGTCGCAGGCTTGGACTGGTGACATCACAGCGCCGGGTAGCTAAACATGGGTGCAAAGGCACTCAGGGGTCACTTATTATCCAATATCTCTGAAAGGGTTAATACCTACATTTTTTACTTAAACAGAGGGTGTTTTCGGCGCCGGATTCTGAGACCTGTTGTTTATTTTCTCGATTGGGCGGTTTGAGGGCTCATTTTTTGTGGGTGGAGCTGTAGGTTTTATTACCATTTTCGGAAAGCCGATCTTGGGGTGGGCGCACCCGAGCGTAATTTTATTGCATGCTACGGATGGAGCCTTGAACGGAGGCTGAGGAAGTACGTTGATTTCCATTAACCCTTTCACGCTGGTGTTTTTTTATTGCATATAATACGATCGCAAAAAAGAATGCATCCTGTTCTATTTTACCGAGAATTACACGCGATAATGCCCTATTGTTCCCTATGGGAGCGTAATAAACACTACACTGACACAATTACATTGCATGTGTGTGGAGTATATACGCAACATCGCTAAGAGATGGGGGGACATTAAAAAAAGAAACCAGACTGCGCACGATGGCGTGCGTGAGATGCGAGCATGACATATGTGCGTGAGATGCGAGCATGAGATATGTGCGTGAGATGCGAGCATGAGATATGTGCGTGAGATGCGAGCATGAGATATGTGCGTGAGATGCGAGCATGAGATATGTGCGTGAGATGCGAGCATGAGATATGTGCGTGAGATGCGAGCATGAGATATGTGCGTGAGATGCGAGCATGAGATATGTGCGTGAGATGCGAGCATGAGATATGTGCGTGAGATGCGAGCATGAGATATGTGCGTGAGATGCGAGCATGAGATATGTGCGTGAGATGCGAGCATGAGATATGTGCGTGAGATGCGAGCATGAGATATGTGCGTGAGATGCGAGCATGAGATATGTGCGTGAGATGCGAGCATGAGATATGTGCGTGAGATGCGAGCATGAGATATGGGCGTGAGATGCGAGCATGAGATATGTGCGTGAGATGCGAGCATGAGATATGTGCGTGAGATGCGAGCATGAGATATGTGCGTGAGATGCGAGCATGAGATATGGGCGTGAGATGCGAGCATGAGATATGTGCGTGAGATGCGAGCATGAGATATGTGCGTGAGATGCGAGCATGAGATATGTGCGTGAGATGCGAGCATGAGATATGGGCGTGAGATGCGAGCATGAGATATGTGCGTGAGATGCGAGCATGAGATATGGGCGTGAGATGCGAGCATGAGATATGTGCGTGAGATGCGCGGTCATGTGCAGTACAAAGTTTATAGTTAAAGTTAAGCATGCAGCTTTTGCGCATACGCCCGTGTGAGCCCGCCCTTATTTAGTGGTTACTTCTGCACTGTGACAAAGTCTGTATTATGCTTCCTGTTGATCGCCAAAATAAAGGACAGATTTGTTATGCTTTACGAAACTTCTGACCTGGAGGCGGGTTACTGACGTGCGGCCATCCATCTGGGTAGAGGAAAGATGGCGGTCCATTCAGCTAGCGACACTAAGTTGTCTCAACAAGGTGCTTTTTTTAACAATTAGTATCGTTCAGTTTTTACAATAACCCTATTACCTTTTACTGTTTCTGTCCTCAGAGGGAGTTGGATTGTTTGACTGCTTCTACCCTACACTACATTACTTCAGTATTGCACTATATGGTATTTCTGCGGCCATTCTACTGGGATGGGCCCCAGGCCTCGTATGCCACTTGTATATGTAATGCACATAATCCGCAGTGAATAGACACGGTTGCTGTCACTGACTTCATCCACATATACTTATTTCTCACATGACTTTTGGACGCGTTAAAAAATATGCAGCATGTCCAATATCGGCGCGTATCATGCACCAAAATACGCGGTAGAAGTAAACAGACCAGAGCGAATACACAGAGAATGTGCAGGAAGCTGCGTGCTTGTGCAGCAAAAGATTGGAGCCTTCTGTGGTAAATATGCAGCGTACTTAAACGTACAAAAACCCGAAAAAGGGTAATTACATGAACGGAGCCGTGTGAATGAGCCCTAATAAGCAGAAATACATGGCAGCCCTGGGCGCCTTCAGAAGGTCCCGACCTACACTAACAACATAATGACATCTCGCGATGTCATCACAAGGGGACCGTGCAGGACCATGAACCCTGGTGGGGGCATTTAAAGTCTTAAGTGTGATTGCTGATCGTGGTTGTTGTGGGCAGGTGTCAGCTGTCAAAAATGGCGCATGGAGAGGGCACGGCTCTAGGTCCCGCTGCATACAAACCCCACACTCATCTGAGATACACATCTTCTTAAGGGTGAAGGGGTTAATATGATTGCCCTGAGTTCTGATCCTCTTTCTTCATGTCCACAAATCGCCCTACCTGGTTATATATAAGATGTAAGGGGTCACTGCATCGGATGAGGAGAGCGGCCTCCAACAGTCTGAAGAACTCATGTAATGGGGCAGTATTATAGCAGTTATATTACTGTACATAGGGGGCAGTATTATAGTAGTTATATTCTTGTACATAGGGGGCAGTATTATAGTAGTTATATTCTTGTACATAGGAGCAGTATTATAGTAGTTATATTCTTGTACATAGGGGGCAGTATTATAGTAGTTATATTCTTGTACATAGGGGGCAGTATTATAGTAGTTATATTCTTGTACATAGGAGCAGTATTATAGTAGTTATATTCTTGTACATAGGGGGCAGTATTATAGTAGTTATATTCTTGTACATAGGGGGCAGTATTATAGTAGTTATATTCTTGTACATAGGGGGCAGTATTACAGTAGTTATATTCTTGTACATAGGGGGCAGTATTACAGTAGTTATATTCTTGTACATAGGGGGCAGTATTATAGTAGTTATATTCTTGTACATAGGGGGCAGTATTATAGTAGTTATATTCTTGCACACAGGAGGCAGTATTATAGTAGTTATATTCTTGTACAAAGGGAGCAGTATTATAGTAGTTATATTATTGTACATAGGAGGCAGTATTATAGTAGTTATATTCTTGTACATAGGGGGCAGTATTATAGTAGTTATATTCTTGTACATAGGAGCAGTATTATAGTAGTTATATTCTTGTACATAGGGGGCAGTATTATAGTAGTTATATTCTTGTACATAGGGGGCAGTATTATAGTAGTTATATTCTTGTACATAGGGGGCAGTATTATAGTAGTTATATTCTTGTACATAGGGGGCAGTATTACAGTAGTTATATTCTTGTACATAGGGGGCAGTATTACAGTAGTTATATTCTTGTACATAGGGGGCAGTATTATAGTAGTTATATTCTTGTACATAGGGGGCAGTATTATAGTAGTTATATTCTTGCACACAGGAGGCAGTATTATAGTAGTTATATTCTTGTACAAAGGGAGCAGTATTATAGTAGTTATATTCTTGTACAAAGGGAGCAGTATTATAGTAGTTATATTATTGTACATAGGGAGCAGTATTATAGTAGTTACATTCTTGTTCACAGGGGGCAGTATTATAGTAGTTATATTCTTGTACATAGAGGCAGTATTATAGTAGTTATATTCTTGTACATAGGGGGCAGTATTATAGTAGTTATATTCCTGTACATAGGGGGCAGTATTATAGTAGTTATATTCTTGTATATAGGGGGCAGTATTATAGTAGTTATATTCTTGTATATAGGGGGCAGTATTATAGTAGTTATATTCTTGTATATAGGGGGCAGTATTATAGTAGTTATATTCTTGTACATAGAGGGCAGTATTATAGTAGTTATATTCTTGTACATAGAGGGCAGTATTATAGTAGTTATATTCTTGTACATAGGGGGCAGTATTATAGTAGTTATATTCTTGTACATAGGGGCAGTATTATAGTAGTTATATTCTTGTACATAGGGGGCAGTATTATAGTAGTTATATTCTTGTACATAGGGGGCAGTATTACAGTAGTTATATTCTTGTACATAGGGGGCAGTATTACAGTAGTTATATTCTTGTACATAGGGGGCAGTATTACAGTAGTTATATTCTTGTCCATAGGAGAGGATAGACGTGTGCTTGTGAGCTCCCAGTAGGGAGGAGGCATGGCCTCTGACCCAGGAGGAAGTGAGTGCAGCTGGGCTGACGATCCTGGGAGAGCCCAGAGCCTGGAGTGTGGCTTGCAGCATGGAGATCAAGAAAGTGGTAACCAGGAAATGGTGGCTGGTGAGATTACTGAATCATGTAAAGCATTTGGATTGAGTATGAAAGTGACTAAGAAAAGTTTATTTAAACTGGAAAGACAAATTTTGAAGTTAAGAGAAGAGATTAAGATAGAGACGGATGCAAAGACAAAGCTGATGAAGTGTGAGTGCCTGGATAATTGCACACGTGAGCTCGCTATATTAAAGGAGCGACTAGACAAAGAAGCAAATGCAATACCTAAAGTAGAAAACTGGGCAATGGAGAAAAAGAGGGAGGCCAGAGTGCAAAACATGAAGAGGGAGGCCAGAGTGCAAAACATGAAGATTAAAAAAGTCATTGAGGAAAAAGGTACTGACTATAATGTTGTGTATAGTATGGTGGAGCAGGGAACCCCTCTGAGATGTGCGGGTGCAGCGCCTGGAGGGTCACTGAGTATGGGAGCTGAGCTATCAGACTCTGAAAATGCTGCTAATACTGAGGAGCAAAATGTGACAGCCAATAAGGGGTTAATTGCAAAGGACTCTGTTTGCAGTGCTGATGAAATGAATGCAAGTAGTAATCTGGTGTATGCTTCAGGGACTGACATTGTAAATGAAACACCATGCAGTGTCATGAGTGAAGAGACAACTGCATTGTCCGGAGTAGATATGGTGGAGATTAGTGAAGGTTCTCAGCCATCTGCAGAGGAGTGTATACAGCAATCTGCAGGACAGTCTCATACCACCGCAGGTGTGTCTGCAGGACAGTCTCATACCACCGCAGGTGTGTCTGCAGGACAGTGTGAAACCACCGCAGGTGTGTCTGCAGATCAATCAGGAGTCAGTAAGCCTGCTGATGAGGAAAGGTCAGGCACTCATCCCTCTGCAGACCGTCCACAATTCAGCAGACTATTCTCCAATGTCACAAATTCAGCTCCCCCTCCACCACAGAGGAGAAACGCTGTCAGGATTAAGTACACGGGGCCAGAGGAGAACATTCCCTCCAGACTGTACATTGGGAAGAGTCTCCTAAAAGACTTTATGAAGTTTAAAGCCTCTGAGGTGTACGCTCTGATCCATATCCCCTCCAGCAGGATCTACGACATCAGCTTTAAGCTGCAATATGACTTGGATGCATTTTGGAGTATATATAATGACACAAGGGGACAGTCAATCTGGGAGTATCTCCAGGTGATCCAGCTGTCCAAGCCTCAGGTGGTGAGGGCCACCATATTGTTCCAGTCTGAGGTGGTGGCGCTGGCAGATCTGGAGCACTGGCTGAGTAGGCAACGTATGATCATGAACTATCCAGAAAAAATCTATGATGAGGAGGGAATCTGGAATGGTGGATACACTGTAAAGATCCAATTAGAGCGAGCCAATGGTGTGACCAGACATCTACCGCACTCCTTCTATCTAGGCTCAGAGAGAGGAATATGCTATTACCCTGGTCAGCCTCGTCTATGTCATAGGTGTGGGGGCAGACACCTCGCTTTTAACTGCTCTCGAGTCAAGTGTTCATTATGTGGAGAGTTTGGACATTCAAAAAGCGATTGTAGAGGACCCGTCATCTGTAACCTGTGCTTAGGAGCAGGTCATACATTCCGGGAGTGTCCACACGCAGAGCATAATAAAGGAGGTGATGATATCGGCATAGAGCCCATGGAGGAAGGTAAAGAGGACGTCGCCGCAAGAGCAGATACAGCCCCAGAATCCAACAGTCCTAATACTAATGTAGTGCCAAGTACCAGCGACCCTGCTTTAGAGACTGATAACTCACCTGCTGCACTACAAGTACCAGCAAAGGGAGAGATGGATGGTCCTCCCACTACAGTACAAGTACCAGCCACCGAGAATGCATCTGATGGAAAAAGAAAAGTCCTTGCTGTAAGAAGTGAAATATCCCCTGTTGTACTACAAGCACCAGCTATTAAAGATAAACCTCATGAAAGGAAGAAAATATCAATTAAACCTGTTGCTAAATCACCTGAACAGCAGCCATGTATGGCTACAGAACCCTCCGACCGAGCCGCAAGGCCCAGGCGCCCCTCTGTGGATGAAGAGGGGTTCCAGGCGGTTAAAAGAAAGAACAAAACTGCAGATCCTGCTAGAAAAGTCACCGCAGCAAAGAAAACCCCGGATCAGCCGGTGCCGGCCATAACCTCCGGACAGTATGGAGTGCTTGGAGAAGAATCAGAGAAGTCGGAAAAAGAATGTGTCTCTTTACATAACTCTGATGATGACCTTCAGGAAGAGGAACCTCAACCATCAGTGTCCACCAAAAGATGGGGCTCTGCAGGTGACAGCAGCGGACGGAGGAGGAAAAGCAAGAAAGACCAGTGACTTAAATGAGTTTTGAGAGTCTGCTCTATAAATGGGAACAGTGTAAAGACTAAGAACAGAAACAATGTACATAGTATAAACTGGAGGAGAATCCGGGTACCAACTTCTGTGCGGGTGGTCTGAAGTTTATTTTGTTCTGTTTTTCTGTTTTGTTGTTCTGTTTTCGTTGTTGACTCTTATGTGTTTATAGTTAGTATATTGTAATAATTTTGTTGCAAGTTTTAAATAAAAAGATCATTATAGTAGTTATATTCTTGTACATAGGAGCAGTATTATAGTAGTTATATTCTTGTACAAAGGAGGCAGTATTATAGTAGTTATATTCTTGTACATAGGGGGCAGTATTATAGTAGTTATATTCTTGTACATAGGGGGCAGTATTATAGTAGTTATATTCTTGTACAAAGGAGGCAGTATTATAGTAGTTATATTCTTGTACATAGGGGGCAGTATTATAGTAGTTATATTCTTGTACATAGGGGGCAGTATTATAGTAGTTATATTCTTGTACATAGGGAGCAGTATTATAGTTGTTATATTCTTGTACATAGGGGGCAGTATTATAGTAGTTATATTCTTGTACATAGGAGCAGTATTATAGTAGTTATATTCTTGTACATAGGTGGTAGTATTATAGTAGTTATATTCTTGTACATAGGAGCAGTATTATAGTAGTTATATTCTTGTACATAGGAGCAGTATTATAGTAGTTATATTCTTGTACATAGGTGGTAGTATTATAGTAGTTATATTCTTGTACATAGGAGCAGTATTACAGTAGTTATATTCTTGTACATAGGAGGCAGTATTATAGTAGTTATATTCTTGTACAAAGGAGGCAGTATTATAGTAGTTATATTCTTGTACATAGGGGGCAGTATTATAGTAGTTATATTCTTGTACATAGGGGGCAGTATTATAGTAGTTATATTCTTGTACATAGGGAGCAGTATTATAGTAGTTATATTCTTGTACATAGGAGGCAGTATTATAGTAGTTATATTCTTGTACATAGGGGGCAGTATTATAGTAGTTATATTCTTGTACATAGGGGGCAGTATTATAGTAGTTATATTCTTGTACATAGGGGCAGTATTATAGTAGTTATATTCTTGTACATAGGGGGCAGTATTATAGTAGTTATATTCTTGTACATAGGAGCAGTATTATAGTAGTTATATTCTTGTACATAGGGGGCAGCATTATAGTAGTTATATTCTTGTACATAGGGGGCAGTATTATAGTAGTTATATTCTTGTACATAGGGGGCAGTATTATAGTAGTTATATTCTTGTACATAGGGGGCAGTATTACAGTAGTTATATTCTTGTACATAGGGGGCAGTATTACAGTAGTTATATTCTTGTACATAGGGGGCAGTATTATAGTAGTTATATTCTTGTACATAGGGGGCAGTATTATAGTAGTTATATTCTTGCACACAGGAGGCAGTATTATAGTAGTTATATTCTTGTACAAAGGGAGCAGTATTATAGTAGTTATATTCTTGTACAAAGGGAGCAGTATTATAGTAGTTATATTATTGTACATAGGGAGCAGTATTATAGTAGTTACATTCTTGTTCACAGGGGGCAGTATTATAGTAGTTATATTCTTGTACATAGAGGCAGTATTATAGTAGTTATATTCTTGTACATAGGGGGCAGTATTATAGTAGTTATATTCCTGTACATAGGGGGCAGTATTATAGTAGTTATATTCTTGTATATAGGGGGCAGTATTATAGTAGTTATATTCTTGTATATAGGGGGCAGTATTATAGTAGTTATATTCTTGTACATAGAGGGCAGTATTATAGTAGTTATATTCTTGTACATAGAGGGCAGTATTATAGTAGTTATATTCTTGTACATAGGGGGCAGTATTATAGTAGTTATATTCTTGTACATAGGGGCAGTATTATAGTAGTTATATTCTTGTACATAGGGGGCAGTATTATAGTAGTTATATTCTTGTACATAGGGGGCAGTATTATAGTAGTTATATTCTTGTACATAGGGGGCAGTATTACAGTAGTTATATTCTTGTACATAGGGGGCAGTATTACAGTAGTTATATTCTTGTACATAGGGGGCAGTATTATAGTAGTTATATTCTTGCACACAGGAGGCAGTATTATAGTAGTTATATTCTTGTACAAAGGGAGCAGTATTATAGTAGTTATATTCTTGTACAAAGGGAGCAGTATTATAGTAGTTATATTCTTGTACATAGAGGCAGTATTATAGTAGTTATATTCTTGTATATAGGGGGCAGTATTATAGTAGTTATATTCTTGTTCACAGGGGGCAGTATTATAGTAGTTATATTCTTGTACATAGAGGCAGTATTATAGTAGTTATATTCTTGTATATAGGGGGCAGTATTATAGTAGTTATATTCTTGTACATAGAGGGCAGTATTATAGTAGTTATATTCTTGTACATAGAGGGCAGTATTATAGTAGTTATATTCTTGTACATAGGGGGCAGTATTATGGTAGTTATATTCTTGTACATAGGGGGCAGTATTATGGTAGTTATATTCTTGTACATAGGGGGCAGTATTATGGTAGTTATATTCTTGTACATAGGGGGCAGTATTATGGTAGTTATATTCTTGTACATAGGGGGCAGTATTATAGTAGTTATATTCTTGTACATAGGGGGCAGTATTATAGTAGTTATATTCTTGTACATAGGGGAGCAGTATTATAGTAGTTATATTCTTGTACATAGGGGGCAGTATTATGGTAGTTATATTCTTGTACATAGGGGAGCAGTATTATAGTAGTTATATTCTTGTACATAGGGGGCAGTATTATAGTAGTTATATTCTTGTATATAGGGGGCAGTATTATAGTAGTTATATTCTTGTACATAGGGGGCAGTATTATAGTAGTTATATTCCTGTACATAGGGGGCAGTATTATAGTAGTTATATTCCTGTACATAGGGGGCAGTATTATAGTAGTTATATTCTTGTATATAGGGGGCAGTATTATAGTAGTTATATTCTTGTACATAGGGGGCAGTATTATAGTAGTTATATTCTTGTACATAGGGGGCAGTATTATAGTAGTTCTATTCTTGTACACAGGGGGCAGTATTATAGTAGTTATATTCTTGTATATAGGGGGCAGTATTATAGTAGTTATATTCTTGTACATAGGGGGCAGTATTATGATGCCAGCGCAGGAGGTGGCTAATAACCATCATTGGCGCTATCACTGCGCCTCACGTATCGCATGCAGTAGATTTGTTGCAGACATTTCTGTGAATGTCTTCTTCGTGTTAATGGGGTTTCTAGAAATCCAAGCTCATGTGCAGAAATGGCGCCATTCACAGCAGCCTGATAGATGCCTCAGTCAGAGACATTCAGCAACAAATGTGCTGCGTGTGCACAAAATTTCAGGCTTCACTCCAGTCATCTCCAGTCCAGGCGATTTCCTGTGGCGCAGTATGTTGTAGCCAGTCTAGGGTCATGTCTACCTCTCCGCTGTGAGAAGTGAACTGTTCAAGGGAGCTTCATTCACTGATGGCAAGCAGAGGTCATGAAAGTCTTCAGGAGACTATAACACAAGTTACACAAAAGAAGCTTTATGTACATAAACATGAGGATCCCTTTACGGTTCAGTCAGAATAGCGTTTTTTTCACGCATGTAGTGAAAAGAAACACAAAATGCATGTAAAAACATTTGCATGACCGAAGCAGCAAACAGGTTTTTTAATTCGCACGTGTTGTGCGGCCACGCGATGGCAACTTTTGCACATAAAATTGCGCTGCCTGCTCTACCTCGCTGCGACTGTGACAGCTGCAGCAGGGGATTCCTCTGATGTGAAACCCCTATATGCTCTCACATCCAGGGGGTTTCACCTTGTGGTCACCCGGGCCAGCGGCAGCAGCGACGGGCCCATTGACAACATACAGAGAAGATTGTGATCCTCTAGCGCCGCTGTGACAGCTGTGGCTGAGCATTTCTTTATCTCCGCGGGGAGTCCCCTCATCACTGAACACTGTGACAGCATTGCCACAGTGACAAGGGGACTCCCCACGGGGATGAAGAATTCCCCTGCCACAGCTGTGGCACTGCAGCGTGATGTTCTCCCATTGCTTTCCACTGTTGCTGCCACCCTATTTAAAGCAATGGGATGAAGGCGCCCCCTGCAGGGATTTTCGGGGAAAGGCTTTAAATATAAGCTCTTACCTGAAAATCATCCCCAGCTGTAGAAAAAGAAAGAAAAAAATGTGAACTCACCTAGAAGCGCTGTCCGGCTCTTCCCTCTGCCCCGGCAGCCTTCTCTGTATTCTGGTGGCCGGGGATTAAAAAACTTCATGCTAAACAGAAGTAAACAAATAATCACCACCCAAAAAACACTTGTGAAAATCTCTTATGTTATTATTAAAAACACATGTATGAATGATATTGTATCATTTATATATTATACAGTCCTATATGCTGATTATACACTGACTGGCCCCTTTATTACACCCCCCGTCCCTCTCATGATTGGTGCCCTCTGTATTGTAATTCCACCCGTGACCCCGGAGTGCGGCATAAAATCACGTGACAAGTTTTCCGTGGATCAGTTTCAGTGTGAATCCACATTGGATGGAAGATCCAGCGATCGGAGCGACTTCCAACGAGGCCGGTCATCAGTGCTGGACTAGCCGGGGGCTCACTGCCAACTGTGGGGGGTTTTATCATGAGTTGGGAGGGATACAGTCTGTCTTTGAGGAGAGCATCTAGTAGGTGAGTCAGGAGACTTAGAAGGCCATGCATGCTCTTCTCGGAGATATATGCAAATAAGGAAGATGGAACAATACCTTTACAGCACCACTTATTGGACGGCAGCATTACTGCAAATCAATTTCCGACCCTTCATATAGATTTGAACAAAGATTGGGTTTTCACTAGCCAAGCCAGAATCCTACTGCACACAGTGAGGGGCAAACACCCCTAAACAGCTGTCTGTATATGGATTCTGGCTCGGTTTTCAATTCCCAATCTTTAAGTCCTCTATGTAGGGTCGGACATTGATTTGCAGGAATGCTGCCATCCAATAGGTGGCGCTGCAGAGGCATTGTTCCATCTTCCTTTAGGTTTTCTCATATAACAGGGCAGAGAGTATACCGAGAATGGCGCAATCGAGGTAAACATCCATCGAAAGGGGATCCTGTGGACGGAAACAACTCATCCCTGAAAGGGGTCGGAGGAGGATGTCAGGAATCGTTCTGACCAACAGGCTGCACAGTCAGCCGAATACAACGCTGGAGCTCCAACTAATGTGTCCGGCAGCACAACTCGCCGTTCCTCCGCACGGATGGTATAACAGCGGGTGACCAGTTCCAGCGCCATTGTGTCTAAGAGAAACAGAAAGACTCCAGCGGGCAAAAGAGCGCAAAACTTGTATCACTGAGCAGCGGGAAAACATCTCCTGGTCAGATGGAGCCAGATTTCTGTTGCTGATGGGAGGTCAGAATTTGGTGCAAGCAGCATGAATCACTGACCCCTTCCTGTCAGCCGGTCTAAACATGTCAGCAGCGCCATCTAATCTGTAGCAACTACAAGAAGCTTCCTGTCCGCAGGGGCCGATATTCCCGCAGAACAATATTATCACCAAGTAGAATCTGCACCACGGCGAATGACTGAGGTGCTGAAGGAGTCCACGGTGCTACTAGATGGGGGGGCTCAAAAGAAGGGGGCATTTAGTGTATACTCTACTAGTTACACAATGTATTGTCTACACTACTAATTAGTTCTATTGGTTTTGTTAGTTGCTTTGTCCGCCACATTACATATTGTATAAAAGCTTTTGTGTTCGCGGCCCACATAGCGCAGTCTACACATCCAGGCAGCAGCGTTGTGCGCTCGCTCACAGAGGTCAGTATGGACTTACAGATCCCTATAGGAACCATATTAGCGCCTCGTACAGCGCTGATCCATAATGTGCAACAGAACTGCATTCTGGTCTGTAGGTGAGAATCGGCAACGGCTGCAGCGACATCACTTAACGCGAGACCGTCAGCTGTCGGAACAATCAGCTGCCGTGACTGACAGCAATCCATTACTGGGCCCCATTGTCTGCTGGGGCCCCAACAACAGAACGACACCCCAGTAACTGATGATGGTAACAAAGTTACAGAGCGATGCAGTGAGGTCGTCCTAAGCCCCTCGGGTAGGAGGTGACCCCCACGGAGTAAGCCCCCGGCCCGTGTGCCGCTCTTCATTGATTGGACAATGCGGAGGGGTCGATGTTCAATAAACCTGATATGAAGTGAGACGACGCTTCCTGCCGGGCATTGATTATGATCCCATATCAGCGGTGGCTGGTCACATGGCTCTAGATGTGCGGGAGCCACTTGGCCATCATCCTGCTTCATTAACCCTTTAGTGATGCGGCTTATTTTCGCCATAAGGACGCAATGATTTTGGGGGGATTTTCATCTTAATATTTCAAAATTCCATAACTTTTATTTTACTTTTGTGTCAACATGGCGATATGAGGGCTTGTTTTTTGCGTGGTGAACTATAGTTTTTATTGGGACCATTTGTTGTGAGGACTTGTTTTTATGTGACGAGCCTTAGTGCTTAGTAGAACCATTTGGGGGTAAATATGGCTTTTTGGATCCCTTTTTGTGTTTTCTTTGGGAGGCAGGATGAACAAAGTCATTTTGGCTCTCCTCTTTACAGCTTCACCATGCAGAATGAGAAGTGTTCATTTTATTGCCCGGGTCATTATGGATGAGATGATACTAAACATAAGGGAAGCTGCACCAGAAATGTCTTCATCCCTCCGGGCCCAGATGGCTTCTCTAAGGGCTAATGCCCATGGACGGATTTCTGCCACACTTCATGCGACGGAAATCCGCGGCGTTATCCCACAGCTTTCTGCCTTTCAATGTTCAGGCTGCCGAATTCTACAGCGTGAAAGAAATGTTGTAATTGCCACAGAAAAACACCCAGCTGGCCTCCATTATAGTCAGTGGAAGCCGTCCATCAGGCGATACTTCTGCGGTGAGCGGGTCATGCGCTGCACTGAGCATGTTCGCGGGACGGTACGCGCGGCGGATCCATAGAGGTGAGTATGGGGTCTTTGGGGGCCGCCGTATCGGACTCCGCTGTGATATTTTGCTGGCAGTGTCTGACACGACCGCGGGCACGAGGCCTTATAGTTGTTATAAAAATATGTTTTCCCATATGGAGGCGCTTGCCGCCCCTTTACCTAAACCTGCAGGGACGCCGCTTCTCCAGCTAATTTCACCATATTTCCATATTGTTGAACACTGATGTAAAAATTTACGCTAAACTTCTAAGCAAATTACGTTTGTTTTTTTCTATTCTCCCAACGTTGGTTACGGTGGATCAGGTGGGATTCGCCCCTTACAGAACTCACCCATTTTTTTGATTAAGAGCTCGGTGGTGTACCCGCTCTATTTTTGGCGCTGGATGCGGAGAAGGTGTTTGACTGGATGCATTGGGGTTATTTGCAGGCTACTTTAGAAAAATGTGTTTTTTTTCAAAGCCCATAAAGTCTGCAGTTTTGTCTGGGTGCATTTCTCTTTCATTCGCTATTGCCAATGCCACTAGACAGGGCTGCCCTTTCTCACCTTCGATTTTTGTTCTCCTCAGGGAACCCTAATATTACATGTAACTTCTCAACTGCCCTTGGGGCTCCCCAATCTCTCCCCTTGGGGTCAAGCCTTCCCCCTTACCGACTCGCACTCTACCGAGTTTACAAATTTCTATTTCTGTTTGGCGCAGTTTGCCTCTTCATCTTCCTCCTTGGCTCCGGCCTCAGTTCTTCCTTTACTTTTTCTTTCCTTACAGATTTTGAATTTATTACATGGGAAGCTCTAGGCATAAAAAATGGGGATATATATGAAAAAAACTCCTTGCTGGGCTTTTCTCCATTATGTAAGCCATTCCAGTTGCCTAATAGGATTTTTTTGCCGATTTCGCGGTAAATTGCGATTTTGCGCGATCGCGATTTTAACATTACAAGTCCCATAGACCCCTGCAGAAAAAAAAAATGCTGCGAATTTCGCTGTGAAAAAAAACTGTAGTAGGTAGTCACCCTTAGGCTGGGTTCCCACGGGTCGAATTCTCTGTAGAAATCCTGCAGTTTTGCCGCAGTGAAATAGCAGTTGGTTTTGGAGCAGAGGAGAGCGCGGCCACAACAGAAAAAAATAAAGAATGGACATGCTGCGTCCCGGGAATCTGCGCCGCAGCGCCGGTGACAAATCTCGTCCACATGGCTGGCCAATCCTGGGATTAGCAGCCACAGGCGGATTTGTCACAGCCAAATTCCGTGCGGAGATTGCGCGACAAATCCAGCCTGAGTTAACCCAGCCATAATGTCTGTGTTCCCAGGTCTGCTTTCCCCTTTTCCTCCCTGTCTAGCCGTGCGTCCAGCAGTATTTCTATGTTCTTTGACCTTGAGAAGCGAGGGGAAATCTCCACAAATACTACTGTGGGAGCAAGAATTTAAGCGACCATTCTGATTGGAGGATTGGAGATCTGCTCTCCGGGAATTAAACATTGATAGTCTTTATGTTGGTACCAATCTGTGAAACCTGCTGGAGGGTTGTGGCCTGGAGGGTCCGTACTTTCACATGTGGGGGTCCTGCGCTGTTCATTCTTTTTGGAATGCGATTTTTGATTTATTTATCTCATTGCTGCAGAAAGGTCGCGGCAGCCGAGTCATCGCCATAGCAACAGCACGGCGTCCTCTGTACTGCATGTGCGCCGGCCAGCACATTTGCAGCAGAGGAGAAGACCGGCCTTATTGACAATATTTCAAACATTGACTTCAATGGAATCCGGCCGTGTGCAGCCCGCACAAAATCACAGCATGCTGCGATTTGACCCCCGCAAGTGGAAAATTGCAATCTATTTCCACTCGTGGGAATAAAATTGCGTATTCTCATAGCATGCTAGGGCTGGATTTGCTGCAGAATCTATGGTAGCTCCGAATTTCGCAATGTAAATCCGCCCGTGTGCAGGAGGCCTTAAGAAAAAAATATATTTAAAAAGTATCTAACATTTTTTTTTTTTTTTGCCCTTATAGGGAACTTAAACCTGTGAACATAAGATATGATTAGTATTATTGCTAATAATAGCGAATATAAGCCATAGCAAACCCAGACACCATTATCTGTCAGTTTCCATGGCACCCATTGACCCTACGCAGTTACCTAGCTGAGGGCCACTGACGTCACAAAGCGAGTGCCTTCACTCTGTGAACCCGTTACAACATTGATCACAGCATATAAGGGGTTAACAGTGGGGATTGGTATAAGTCACACGCTGCGGATAGCATGGGTTCAACTTCTGAGCCAACAGCATAGATGGGACGTAAGCTTAAATTCTAGGGAGGGATCTGCTTGGAAGCCAGGGTGTAAGGTTTATGTCCTGGGGAGGAAGGGGTTAACCTCTGTCAGGCCTCTCTGAACAGCAAGTCTTCCCTATTAGGCCATCAGTAGCATGCAGTGACACATCCTACACTGCTTGGCCTCACTGTGCTTCACCTAGAGGTCGTGATGGAAACCAAACGGACCCCATTATAGCCCATGGGTTCACGGTTTCATCAGGATTGATCCAATTTTCCATTTTTCTGTTTACGTGATGAAACAGACAGCAAAACAGTCGTGTAAGTGAGGCCTTAGTATTCACTGTTACCGCAATGATCACAAGGCGTCCAGGCCCTGATGAGCAAAGCCGTCCCAAACCATGATGCTCCCTCCACCATAGCCCCAAACCATGATGCTCCCTCCACCATAGCCCCAAACCATGATGCTCCCTCCACCATAGCCCCAAACCATGATGCTCCCTCCACCATAGCCCCAAACCATGATGCTCCCTCCACCATAGCCCCAAACCATGATGCTCCCTCCACCATAGCCCAAAAACCATGAATAGTGGTTCCTGCAGTCTGTAGGATCTTCTGTAGGTCCTCTACTGTACCTCTTGAGGTCTTTTACTTTCACGGTTGCCCGTTGTACTATTGGATATAGCAGGACACTCCTGGGGAGAGTAGAATAGTCCTGAATATCCTCCTTTAACAGATAATAACTGGGGATTGATGGACACCTCAGTCTTCAGCTTTTGTAGCCTTTCTCAGCTTTGTGCATCCCTATAATACATTTTCTGGAAGTTCTTTGCATCGAAGCATGTTTCCCACAAACCTGTCTTTCTTGAGAAGAACAGCCCTATCAGTAACCAGGCTTTGTGTGCCTTCATTTAATAGTCAGAGCACCTGTGAAGCTATCAATCTAATCTCCTTCATTTAAAATGCCTTCTGTCCGTTATCTCTTGGAGAAGTCATTAACGCAGAGGGTCACTTACTTTTTCTCCCTACAATGCGGATGATGAGTGGCACAGCTGTCTGTGTGTTATTGGTTACATTGTGATTGTCCACAATTGTGATTTAGATACAATCTGACCTCATTGTACTAGCAGCAGCTGGAGAAGAAAGGGACTGTCAGGTGCTGTTAGCGCAAAAGTTTGAGGACCCGCCCCCTTTGTGACACAGTGGTGATGCAGCTTCTTGTTGCATTTCCTGACTCCGACTGCCCTGTGACTTCTGCTGAGAATCAATGGACTATAATAACCTATATAATCAATGTGATTTTGTGCGTATTTTGTGTAAAGAAAACCATGGAGCAGCTGAAACATGCACCAGTGAGCAATTTTCGCTCGCACAAACATGTGGCATGTTTGCGCAACCAAAAGGCGCTTGAACCCATGTGAACTAGCCATAACAGATTGTACTCACCTGTGCTAAACTCAGCCTCTCTCCACCCTGACATGGCTGATAACAGGGAGTGATAGATTGTATTCTCCTGTCCTAAAGTTACCTCCCTCAGTCTGACATGACTGATAACAGGAAAGTGTAATTGTTCTCAGTAAGAGAATCCAAGTCATCTTGTAGATGTTCATTTTAACACGTGGTGATTGTCCAGAAAATGAACAGGAGTTACACTTACTCGGGAGGAGGGGGGTATGATGACAAGAAGCCCCCTCCTTGAAGTGGTGTCTCCTTACAGTCCAAGCAAACGTCACGTTCCAAGCGTTTGGATAGGATAATGTCACTTTATTCCAATATAATAAAACAGGCAACGCGTTTCTGTGCTCACAGGCACCTTTCTCAAGCCAAGGAGGGGGCTTCTTGTCATCATACCCCCCTCCTCCCGAGTAAGTGTAACTCCTGTTCATTTTCTGGACAATCACCACGTGTTAAAATGAACAATTCCTAGAGCGCAGAAAAGTTTTTTCTTTGTTTGCTAATAGCTATTTTCTATTGTATCCTTTTTGGGACCACTCTCTTATGAGAGACCCCTATTTTTTCCGCAGCTCTCCCCCCTTTGGAGGATCAGAATTGTGACATTTTGCATAGGTGAATGACTATCCTGAGGCGCTATCTGGGCTTATTTTTCTTGTGAATCTTGTAGATGTGATAGCTTTTAATGGCCAACAAAAATACATGTTACAGCGAGCTTTCCAACCTCTCAGGGTTCTTCCTCAGGAATAATGAAACAAATCTACACACATTTATATAAGAACATGATCAGCGTCTGTAAGTCAGTGACTGGGACTGCGTGAGGTTTAAGTGAGGCGAAAATGTGTGACTGAGTGAGAGAGAGGAAAAAATAACTCTGGGTGGTGGCGGAGGAGCGTTTGGAGTGTGATCTAGTCAATCTTCATTACTTCCGCAAGTAAATTGTAGATCCCCATTAGGATGAGCTCCATGCCTGGCAATGTCATCCAGTGAGCTACTTGTGCAATGTATGCGGTCCTTGATCAGCTGATCGAGGGTGCATACTGTTGCACAAGATGCGTGCACATCACACATTTAGAAGCCCAAATCCTGGATCTAAATGGGCAACTGGCAACAGTGAGAGCCATTGACATCATGGAAAGGAGTTTGGTGCTCACTGAGCAGGCACTCGCTGGGGTAGAGGCGGGAGCGGATGGTAGTACAGAAGCGCAGGGGGAGCAGGCAGTCAGCTGGGTGTCAGAAAGAAGGAGGGATAGAGGGAAGAGAACCAGGGAGGCCAGTCCTGAACTGGAACACACCAACAAGTTTGCAAAGTTGGCAGATGAGGGGGATGCCATTACAGAGCCAGCATAAACCGGGATCGTCGGACAGTGTGTTGTCTTCCTGGTGCTTGGGTTTGACACATCACGGATCTGGTTTACAGATTACTGTGAGGGGCTGGTGAGGATCCAGCGGACATGGTGCACATTGGCACCAATGAACAAATTAGAGATCAATGGAGGGCCCTCAAAAATGATTTCAGGGACCTAGGGTCCAAGCTCAGGGCGCGGACATCCAAGGTAATTTTCTCGGAAATACTACCTGCACCTAAGGCCACACTAGAAAGGCAGCAAGATCTTAGGGAGGAAAACAAGTGGCTCCGGAGTTGGTGTAAGAAGGAGGGATTTGGGTTCCTGGGGAACTGGGCTGACTTTGCTGTCGGCTAAGGCTCCACCATAGGGCTGCATCTTAATGGGGAGGGTGCAGCTGTGCTGGGGGAGAAGATGGCTAGAAGACTGGAGGAGTGTTTAAACTAGGGACTGGGTGGGAGGGCAAAAAGAGAAATAGGGAGGGTAGATAGTGTCGATAGCGACCTGGGACCAAACAATGGGAGTGGAGGTCGAGCAGGAGGAGGGGTTAGTACAGTTAGAACTGGCAGGATAGCTATTAGGACCAAAGGTAGAGCAATGAAAATAAAGAATAACAACAACTGTATAAATTGTATGGCAAGACGCCTGATCCGTAAAGTGGGCAAGCTCGAAGCGCGAATGTCTGAAGAAAATTACAAAATACTGGGATTAATGGAAACCTGGCTTAATGATAAGTTCGATTGGGCGGTGAACTTACAGGGTTACAATCTCTTCAAAAGAGACTGTGGCAACCAGAAACAGGGAGGGGTATGTCTGTACATTAAACCGTACTTAATGCAGAGGCTACTAGAAGCTATAGGTAAAGGAGATGAACACATGGAATCTCTATGGGTAGAAATACAGGGAGGAAACAAGAACAAAATCCTGATAAGGGGTCTTCTATAGACCACCAAAAGCAACAGAAGAAACTGAAAACATTATTAAGGAAAATAGAAGAGGTGTCAAACAGCAATGAAGTAATTATTATGGGGGACCTTAATTATCCGGATATAATATGGGAAGACGAAACCTGCAAATCTCTCAAAGGTGATAAGTTCTTGAGAATGATTAAAGATAACTACCTTATCCAACTTGTGCGGGAGCCAACTAGAGGGACGGCCACTCGGGACTTATTAACTAACAAACCAGACAGAATCATGGGGGTACAGGTTGAGGGATACTTGGGAAATAGTGACCACAATATAATTAATTTCCAGCTGTAATTCAATAGGAAGCCTTATCAGGGAGCGACCAAAAAAACTAAACTTCAGTAAAGCAAAATTTGATCAGCTGAGAACTAATATCGGTAACATTAATTGGGACAACATCCTCAAAAATAACAGTACAGAGGACAAATGGGAGAAGTTTAAACACCTCCTAATCACCTAATGTGAGCTGTTCATACCC
This sequence comes from Eleutherodactylus coqui, assembly GCA_035609135.1. Taxonomy (NCBI): domain Eukaryota; kingdom Metazoa; phylum Chordata; class Amphibia; order Anura; family Eleutherodactylidae; genus Eleutherodactylus; species Eleutherodactylus coqui. The sequence continues at coordinate 311,150,972 of CM069407.1, forward strand.
TTTAAAAATAAAAGAACTAAAAGTAGAAGGAAGACGAAAAAAGAAAGCGTTTAAATTACTAAAACAAGAAGGCAGCGAAGAGAGCGGTGAGTTGCGGGAGTGAGCAGGGGGGAAAGGGGGGGGAGATTGAGAGAGAGATTCCCCCCCCCCCCCCCACCGCCGACACCTGAATCTTTTGAGATGAGCGGGCAGGTACTCACATAAGGCACTACTCTCTCGAGTAGTTTGCCTTAGTGAGTACGCTCGCTCATCTCTAATTAAAATTGATAAATCATCAGGCCCAGATGGAATACACCCAAGGGTTCTAAGGGAACTAAGTAACGTGATAGACCGCTATTTCTTATATTTAGGGACACCATTGAGGCAGGGGTTGTACCACTAAATTGGTGCATTGCCAATGTAGTCCCAATATACAAAAAGGGGTCAAGAAGAGAGCCTGGTAACTACAGTCCGGTAAGTCTTACTTCGATAATTGGAAAAATATTGGAGGGGTTTCCGACAGACGCCACCAAAGAATATTCAAGAGAAACAACGGAATAACTCCTCACCAGCATGGGTTCATGAGGGGGCGATCATGTCAGACCAATCTGATCAGCTTCTATGATGAAGTAAGCTCTAGGCTGGACCTGGGAGAGTCTATTGATCTTGTATATCTGGACTTCTCTAAAGCATTTGACACCGTGCCGCATAATAGGCTGATATATAAAATGAGACAGCTCAGATTGGGTGAAAACGGGTGTATCTGGGTAAGGAACTGGCTCAGAGATAGAAAGCAGAGGGGGGTAATAAATGGTCCGTACTCTGATTGGGCCACCATCGCTACTGGGGGGCAACAGGGTTCAGTATTGGGCCGCATTCTGTACAATATATTTATCAACAACCTGATAGAGGGGCTGCACAGCAAAATATCAATATTTGCAGATAATACAAAACTATATAAGACAATACAACGGAGGACCATGTACGGCTACAAACGGACCGAGATAAGCCGGGGGCTTGGGGAGAGAAATGGCAAATGAAGTTCAATGTTGACAAATGATGTAGTGCTTGAGGGGGTCCAAAGAAAGGCAACTAAACTAATACATGGAATGAAGGGACTGGAATACCCAGAGAGGCACCAAAACTAGGATTATTCACCCTGGAAAAAATATGACTAAGGGGCGACCAAATAACTCTGTATAAATACATGAGGGGACGATACAAGGATCTCTGCCAGGATCTGTTTACACCCAGGACTGCAACGGTAACAAGAGGGCATCCGCTACGTCTAGAGGAAAGCAGGTTTCATCACCAACACAGAAGGGGGTTCTTTACTGTAAGAGCAGTTAGACTGTGGAACTCTCTGCCCGAGGACGTGGGGATGGCAGGATCCATAGAGGAGGTTAAGAGGGACTAGATGTCTCTCTAGAGCGCTCTGATATTGCAGGATATAGACATTAGGGGACCAGCGGGGTTGTTGATATCAAACGTTGATCCAGGGATTACACTGGCTGCCATTATGGAGTCGGGAAGGAATTTTTTCCTCCAATGAGCTAAATTGGCTTCTGCCTTGTTGTTTTTTTTTTTTTTTTTTGCCTTTATCTGAATCAACAAGCGGGTCGAAACAGGCTGAACTGGAAGGACATTGTCTTCATTCAGCCCAACATACTATGTTACATGGGAGGGTACAGGAAGTAATAGATTGAACTTACCTGTCCTACAGTCACCTCCCCCAGCCTGACCTGGCTGATAACAGGGAGTAATAGCTTGTTTTCACCTGCATACTAAATGGGTCAGCCTGCAGGAGTAGCACTGTAGACTGCTCCAGCCTCCTATAGACGCTTTAGGCTGTGACTTGCGGTCACCCTACACCTGTGCCTCGTCCGTCACCAGCCAGTAGTCTCGGAGTCTGCACCCTCCCATTTGCCGCACTCTTTTGTTAGATATTTCAGTAATTGTGTGTAGAGAACGGGCAGACTGTGATCTGCTGTCACTTCTCATGCAATTATCTGGTATTTTGTGTCGGTACATGCCGTGCCAGTCTCCGCGCACGTGAACGCTTATTACACTATTATCCGAGCTGGGTACAAAGGCTGCCATTCATCTGCGGCATCCAGAGCCGTCCTCCAGCGCTGAGAGCCTCTTCATCACATCATGTTCTGCTTCACTTACAAAACAGATGGACCCAGAAATGGCAGCGAGGGAGGGGCTGCACTCCCCCAACAAGCGATGCCCCCTCCAGCAAAGCTTGTTGGGGGAGCTCATTCCCCCAACAAATAAAGGGGCCACGCTCCCTCAACAAGCGAGATAAGGGCCGCTCCCCCCAATGGCTAAGGAAAGGGTCGAGCTCCCCCAACAAGCAATACCCCCTTCAGCTTGTTGGGGAAGTGCATTTCCTCAGCAAACGAAAGGGCCACGCTCCCTTAACGAGCGAGATAAGGGCTGCGCTCCCCCCAACGGCTGAGGAAGGGGCTGCGCTCCCCCCAACGGCTGAGGAAGGGGCCGCGCTCCCCCCAACGGCTGAGGAAGGGGCCGCGCTCCCCCCAACGGCTGAGGAAGGGGCCGCGCTCCCCCAACAAGCGATACCCCCTCCAGCTTGTTGGGGAAGCGCATTCCCTCAGCAAATGAAAGGGTTACGCTCCCTCAACAAGCAAGATAAGGGCCGCACTCCCCCCAACGGCTAAGGAAGGGGCCGTGCTCCGCCAACGGCTGAGGAAGGGACCGCGTTCCCCCAACAAGTGATACCCCTCCAGCTTGTTGGGGAAGCGCATTCCCTCAGCAAATGGAAGGGCCACACTCCCTCAACAAGCGAGATAAGGGCCGCGCTCCCCCTAACGGCTGAGGAAGGGGCCGCGCTCCCCAAACGGCTGAGGAAGGGGCCCCGCTCCTCCGAATGGCTGAGGAAGGGGCCGGGCTCCCCCAACAAGCGATGCCCCCTCCAGCTTGTTGGGAAAGCGCATTCCGCAAATGAAGGGGCGATGCTCCCTCAACAAGCAAGATAAGGCCGTGCTCCCTCCAACAGCTAGGGAAGAGGCCGTGCCCCCTCAACAAGCGAGATAAGGGCCACGATCCCTCCAACGGCTGGGGAAGAGGCGGCGCCCCCTCAACAAGCGAGATAAGTGCCGCACTCCCCCTAACGGCTGGGGAAGAGGCGGCACCCCCTCAACAGGAAGAGAGCTCATACTCCCCCAACGGATGTCTTCTTGGTATTTCCTGTGATACCCCCAGAGTAGCTTCTTCTATGATTATTCAGCGTTAAGCTGCCTTCACACAGGCAATAAAATTGCGCGATGCGAGAGTGAGGAGAAAAGCAGAATTATGAATCCAAAGATTTTCAATGGTTTCCTTCACATTTGCGATGTTGTTTCATTGACAAAATTACTTCTGCCCCCTCCCCCAATCCCTCATACATTGTGGGTACAGAATGGTTTTCATCTCATCATTTCTAGCTACTAAGAACCTTTGTTCATCCTTAGCTTCTAAGTTCATGAATAAAATGTGAGAAGTACAGTGAAGACTGACACCCAAGCCCTTATGCTTTGGGATTTGCAACACTCAGTGCCTTAAAACAATACTGAGCTCTGCAGGTCATGTCCCCTCTCTGTAGAGAATACATGTACCCCGTTATCGCCGTCCTGCGGTTACCCCGACCCAGGCAAGATACAACTTGATTGCGTCTTTTTACTCTTTGCTCATTTTGAGCAATGTAAAAGAATTCAATTACCTCTCAACGGCAATCAGAGCTCGCCAGAGGAGACATATCACATTTCAGGAGGCTTCTAACGAGACAATTAATAAGAGACAAGGAAATTCTGATAACTTGTTTAACCTCGTCAGCGCCGCAGCCCCAGCGCCAGCGAAAACCTATCCTGGACTACAGCGGCCTGAATTTATTATAAGTGTGAAGGAAAGATAAGAGCAGAGAATGAGGATGCCAGGAACGGAATAATGGGGGAGTGATGTCACAGCTCATCTCTTGTATAATGGGGGGAGTGATGTCACAGCTCATCTCTTGTATAATGGGGGGAGTGATGTCACAGCTCATCTCTTGTATAATGGGGAGAGTGATGTCACCGCTCATCTCTTGTATAATGGGGGGAGTGATGTCACAGCTCATCTCTTGTATAATGGGGGGAGTGATGTCACAGCTCATCTCTTGTATAATGGGGGGAGTGATGTCACAGCTCATCTCTTGTATAATGGGGGGAGTGATGTCACAGCTCATCTCTTGTATAATGGGGGGAGTGATGTCACAGCTCATCTCTTGTATAATGGGGGGAGTGATGTCACCGCTCATCTCTTGTATAATGGGGGGAGTGATGTCACAGCTCATCTCTTGTATAATGGGGGGAGTGATGTCACAGCTCATCTCTTGTATAATGGGGGGAGTGATGTCACAGCTCATCTCTTGTATAATGGGGGGAGTGATGTCACAGCTCATCTCTTGTATAATGGGGGCAAGTGATGTCACCGCTCATCTTTTACATCATGGGGGGGAATGATGTCACAGCTCATCTTTTATATAATGGAGGTAGTGATGTCACCACTCATTTCTTATATAATGGGGAGAGTGATGTCAATGCTCATTTCTTATATAATCAGGGGAAGAGTGGTGTCACCGTCAATCTCCTAAATAATGAGGATGGGAGTGATGTTAACTCTGAGCTCTTAAAATGGGGGCAGGGGGAGATGTCACTGCTATTCTCTTAGATAATGAGGGGAAGAGTGGTCATGTCATCGATTATCTCTTATATAATGGGGGAAATTATGTAATCACTGATCTCATATAATAGGAGCAGGGTGGTGATGTCACCAGTGATACTTTATATAGTGAGGGGTTGAGGTCACCACGAACCTCTTATATAATACAGAAGGGTATGAAGTCAGCACTGATCTTTCGACTCCATCTTCTTCCCCACTCCATTTTGTAGCTTACGTTACACATGTATTCAGATATTTTGACATACAAACAAGACAATCAGAAATATACAAAGCCTGAAGAAGAAAACAGTGTGCTCAGGGATAATCCGCTAATTAAAGATGGACTTTGATTTGGAAGTGTACTCTGCCTAGAAGATAGTAAAACAGATGATACCGAGTTCTTTATTTGATCTTCTATACTTTTATTTAACTCTATAAGCCTTAACTAAGCTCCGCAATGTTTATAGATTACCAATTTAGGATCCCGGAAACCGTTAGTAAACAGAGCGTGAGACCGAAATAACTGCACATGCCATGGTGTAATAACCATTAATAGAGAATTGTAGCAAGTTATGCTTATATATATATATGTGTGTGTGTGTTGGGTATCCTCTAGCCTCATTTTAAATGTATTTGTCTAAAAAGACTTTAAATACTTCGGCTTGTTAACAAGTAAACAGAATAATTAACCATTTAGGGCTCAGTCAGACGGGCGTTTATTGCCGCGATTTGCGCATGCGCATGCGTCCGGCGATTTTATAAAACCATTGCTTTGCAATGGTATCGGACACATGAGCGCTTTTTATGCGCTCGTCCGATAAATTATAGAACAAAAAATCGCAGATCGCACCTATCTGCGATCTGCGATTCCTGTTCTCTTCTGTATATGCGCTCAATGGGCCGGCGGCAGCAGCGCCGACCCCATTGAGAACATATAGAAGACAAATCATTCTTCTCTGCCACAGCTGTAACAGCTGTGGAAGAGAAGAACGATGTTTGCCCATTGAATTCAATGGAGCGGCAATACAGCCGCTCCATTGAAAGCAATGGGCTGCCGGTGTGCGCGGGGTGAATTGTCGGGAAGGGGTTAAATATATAAACCCTTCCCTGCAATTCATCCTAAAATGTGTTAAAATAAAAAAAAATTGTATACTCACCTTTCCGCTGCAGCCGGAGTCCAGCCGCGGCCGCTGTCAGTTCTCCTGAACTGCTTCTTGGCACTATTCAGCCGGCGGGGATTTAAAATCCCTGCCTGCTGAATGATCTGCCTCTGATTGGTCACAGCCTGACCAATCAGAGGCTGAAAACACTCACACACCCATTCATGAATTCATGAATGGGTGAGTGACTGCTGCCTCTCAGCGCTGAGCCAATCAGGGGGCAGGTCTGACTCACACCCCCTTCACACCCACTGCAGGACGGCCGCTCGGAGCTCCGGCTGCAGGCAGGTGAGCATACAATTTTTTTTTTATTTTTACACATTTTAGGATGAATTGCAGGTAAGGGCTTATATATTTAAGCCCTTACCGACAATTCATCCCGGGCTCGCCCGCAGCGCATTGCTTTCAACGGAGACGGCTGTATTGCCGTCTCCATTGAATGCAATGCGCTGGACAGCTCCGGCCCGTTTCTAATGAAACACGGCTAGGAGCAGATTTTCGGGCGATTTGCGGGCGACTTGCGCGCACCGGTCACGCGATTTACGGATGCGCATCCGTCATGCGATCCGCAAATCGCGCGAAAAAAACGCCCGTCTGACTAAGGCCTTACACAAATGCTGTGTGACATGTCAGTGATTCTCTGAGCAAATCATACTTAGGGTGCGGGCAAACGAGCGTAGGCGTATTTACGTTCGCACGAGCGCAACGTATAATCGCCCGAGCGATCGTTTTTCACCGATCACGACCAGAGCTAGAAAGCGTATTTTCGTTTGTTCCTACTTTGCAAACGGTCTTTTCGGCGATCGAATATGCGTTGGCGCGTATTTCGGTCCATATGTTCTGTTTTTTTTCGAATTGCCGTTTTTACGTGCCGTAAAATCGCCCATGTGAACGAATACATTCGAAACCATTGCCTCAGATGGTCACGTATATACGTTTGGTCGCAAAAACGCGCCGTTTATGCGCTCGTCTGCCCGCACCCTCAACCCTGATTTGGAACCCCAAAATATACCTATAGCACTCTTTGTGCTAACAAAATTTGGCACCTGAACAGGGACATGGAATTTATTATTTTCATCGCCAGCGGACCTTGATGGTGAACTTTTGTCTTTGGTACTGCCAAATTAATGGAGCTGCAATAAAGTAAGAAGCTTATTCTTACAATTTCACCTGTCTTTCCCTGGGATAATGAGTATCCCACGTTCACTGTTGGGGAAAAAGCTCGACTATCATGCTGATATCCATGTCCAAGAACCAGACAGATGTATGTTCTTATTTTGTGTAAATGTAAGTTCTGTGATTGTTTGAAGTACATATGATTGTGGAGTGGTGTTACGATTGTGTTTGCAATGTGAACGTGTTATGAAGGGGAAAATAAGGCACAGCTGTTTGAACGACTCGTCCCCCAACCACTGAATGTACTTGAACATGGAGATAGAGCATAGTTGTACTTACTGCCAACTTAGTCCTCATGTAAGACCTGACTGTTCCTATTACGGCAAGTCACAAAATTGTTTTCAATACTTACCTATTCCTCCCCTGTCAGTCTTCTTACCGTATCGTCTCATTACCGATCTTCTCCTGGCTCCTACAGTACCCCGGATCACCTCACCACAAGCCGGCTGATTCTTCTTCTTCCGGTGACGAAGCGTTCATTCTCAGCAGTCTCCTTCCTTCAAGTCAATGTACGCTACATCATTAGTGATGTAGTGTTCACTGCCTAGCAGGAAAAGAGTAAGCTATTGCTGAGACTGCACATGCGTGCTGTCTCGCTACAATAGTATATGAACACTCGCAGCAAGACTCGGTGAAAGCTCTGTCTAGTTAAATAAGGATACACCTGCAGCACTACTCAATCATCCACTCCGGGTCGGGCAGCCAGTCATGCAGAGCTGAGCACGAGGATGCAAAAGGATCTCGGCGAAAGCTCGGCATTCCATGCTACCATAGGCAGAGAGCGCTCCATCACTAGTGACATAACATCCACTGACCTGCCAGAAGGAAAATGCCAGCAATGGACGCTCCAAAACATGAGGATCTGGCCTGCTGGAGGTGATGTGACCTGGGGGACTGCAGGAGCCAGTAAAAGATCATCAGGGAGAAGATGCAGTAAGAAGACTGATGGGGAGGAATAGGTAAGTATTGACATATATAATTTTTTTTCCTAATTACAAAACCACTTTAATGTGAAAAGTTGCGACTGACCAAAGAAAAGGTTTCCTGATCACCCACTTCCTCGAAGATGCAATATATGGGGTGCAGAGTGGTAATGCCTTGACCTGTATAGCTACTAAGTTGCGTCATACGGGTTGCAGAGTAATAATGCCTAGACCCTTATAGTTTTATACAAGTAGTGTGCCGACCCTTGATTCTGCACTCCTTATCACGACCCAAATATATGGGATGCAGAGCAGCAATGACTAGACCTATGTAGTTTAAACAGGGTGGTGTTCGTGAAAGAGTGGAAAGGTAAGAGTGACTTATAGGAAACTCACTTGGAAGTGGGGGCAGGGTCCTTCAGAGGAAGACTGCCAAGCAAATTGTAGAGCAAGAGAAGAAAAGGATGCTGTCAAGAATGTCAGAGAATTTTAAAGCATGTGAGAATAAACTAGGAGGTTGTTTGAATGTAGAGAGCTAAAATAGCAAATAGTTGGATGAGAGTTTTGGATGAAGTGACTCTTGAGGGATGTAAGGGGTATGCAAGTGAACATTTGGTATGTATTGTGTTCTGAGGATTGTTGCCAGCATTGAATGACTGACATTGTATAGACATCAAATCGCAGTAAGGCTTTCTTACCTGCATTTGTATGTAATTATGGTGCCATTTTCTACTTGCCAAACCAAGTGCATCAGTCTGTGTATGAATGAGTAGATGTCACCACTGTTTGTATAGAGTGGATTTGCACTTTTTAAAGGGGACAAATATTTTAAGGTTATACTAAAAGCTGACAGTGAAATCTGTTGTGCAGTTCTATTACTAGAAACGGTAAATGGTTCCTGACTTTCCACAAGGATAAGATGAATTCTGGAGAGAGGGGCTATTGGCTTCAGAGAACTGTATGACAATTTTTGTTGCTGCTCATTGGAACTATGTCCAATGGATCAGACGGACTATAGCATATTGTATGGTGGATAGCAGATTGTAAAGTGAATTAAAGTACCACAGTAAGTGTGTGCTAAAAAGTTACAAGGACAGAATTACGCCCTTAGTACAGTTCAGAAAGGGACGCTGCAGTACGCCAAGGTCCTGCCAAATAACATTGGGACAAATGCAAGACTATGCTTTACGATGTACTCTTTCTCCCATCTATTCCATTCCTTTTTTAGATTTTGATTTCCCCCTCCCCCCCCCCCCCCCCCCTTCGTCTTCCTTTCCTATGGTTTGTTTTTCCATCTTACGCCGTCCTAATGTTACACCATAGTCAGCTGTTTAAAATTAGGAGGTTCTCCGTCACTATCACGAGAATAGAGGAATATAGAGGGTACATGGGGTGGGTTGGGTTTAGGTAGAAGGGTGGGGAGGCATGGGTCAGGGACTGACCTTTAATGAGGGTCCTCTTACCTCTTTACAGGGGTTGCAAAATCCAGGACCAAGCATAATAGCAGTTCACATTTGCAATACCATAGGTAGTACCTGAATAGGCCCACCTCCAGGGGTTTATTGTATATGCTTTAATGTTTAGCACTTTGCCTTAATCTAGTTGGGGAATTCTGCACCACTGGTTAGGTTGCAGGTTGAAAATGGACAAGGAAAACGGGCTATGCAGTTGATAACCAACAATGAGGTAATTGTACAAACCACTCTCTCCTGGGGAGTCTACTCAGGAGGCAGAGTGATGGCGCACGCTGAAGCAATTTAAGCTGGCTTGCAGGTAATGCTGTTACTGTCTACTAGGACTCTAGGTACGCATTTGTAATCGCACATGATTTGGCACCATTGTGGCATAGTAGAAATTTCATGGAGTACTCGGATAAGTCAATCTGGAATGCAGAGCAGTGTTTTGTTGTACAAGGCTTTAGCTCTTCCTGCATAGGTGACAAAAATCAAAGTCCAGGCTCATAATATGCAGACAACTCCTGAGGCTCTAGGGAACCAGAAAGCAGACACAGCAGCCAAAGTAGCAGCTTGACTCCACATGAATAAAATAATGGCTGTTAACCTGGTATCTCTGTTACGTAAAATTTCAGGAACAGGCCTCAAAGGGAGAAAAGAAAGAGTGGCAAAGGAGAAGAGTGAACAAAACACTGACAGGATTTGGAGAAAGGGTAAGCTCCCGTGCCTCCCCTGCACCCTCTCTACTCCATGATGTTACCTCTAACCCATCAATCCAAGGAGGCAATATGTGGTATAGTGTCTTCTGCTTGCCTTGTTCTAGGGTTCAACACTACTGCAACCCGGTTTGTAGGAAGCTGCATGGTATGCACCCATCACGACCCAGGCAAATTGGTCTAGGTACCTTCCTGCTGCAAGGCGTGGCCAGACTACCCATTTCAGCCACTGCAGATTGACTACATATAGCTAACAGAGATGGGTGTTTTGGAGCTTGTGTTGGTTTGCAAAGACGTCTCTCCCATTAGTTAGAGGTGTGGCTTGTAAAATAAAATAAATAAATAAAATGTTAACGCCAATGCTACAGCTAAGAAATTGTTGAACAAAGTAATTTTTACATATAGTGTATCAGAGGTCAGAGAAAGTAACAGAGGTACAGATTTATTAGCCCTCTACTCAGTCAGAATCACGCCTAATTGTAAGCCTCTCTGTCTGTTTGGTAGGGCCCCTGTAACAGACCTAAATTTTTCAATGTCCAGCATGAGGACCTCCCCTCCCACAAGATTGCCTTATATCAGGAGTTAACAGTCACACATAAACCTGTATTTCACTTGAGTCCTGATCCAGATGCAAATTAGGGGTCTCATACTTTGCTTTCGGATGAGTGGGTTGTTCTAAAAGAACTTATTAGAAAAAGTTTGGAACTGAGATTTGATGTTCCATAACAGATCCAGTTGACAACTGCCACATCAGTCAAATTGAAAGGAAAAGACAACTGGGTACACGCTAGCCTCTGCCAGAAAGGTCTCGCTCCTGAACCAGGAAAAGTGGGTTGTTCTAAAAGAACTTATTAGAAAAAGTTTGGAACTGAGATTTGATGTTCCATAACAGATCCAGTTGACAACTGCCACATGAGTCAAATTGAAAGGAAAAGACAACTGGGTACACGCTAGCCTCTGCCAGAAAGGTCTCGCTCCTGAACCAGGAAAAGACTCTTGCCACTGCCGCCCACATACGGACTGAATAATGTGGTGAAAGATTATTGGAAAAAGGAGTTTGTTAAAAATCATGAAGCATTTGTAGTATTTGATGATGCAGAAAAACTGAAAAATACTGAAAACACAGTAATAGCCATGCCACCTAGTATATACATAGCCTGGGGTCGTGAAACATACAACTAGTTCCTTTTTAAGCATTTAGACCTTTGTACACTTGCTAGGCTTACATCTGCCAGCTTTGTGTTACCACATGATCGTCTGTCATAAACGGTGAGCCCTGAACACACACTCTACAAGAGAACTGAGGACAATTGGCCATGGCCAAATGGTGAGCCTCATGTAATATCTATGGACATGGCTAAGAGGATGGTTTATTTTTCCATTCATACGACAAATGTCAGATAAGCTAGTGAAAGCTACAAACTATCTAGATGATCAAATTTTCATAGTACTAGAGCTAGTTAATCAAACTAATGCAATTCAAGCTTAATTAATTGTTGATCCTAACCAATACACAATAGTGCTAGATTACCTTATAGCTGCCTAAGAGAGGAATATGACTATGTTTCTTATACTTTGACATGCTTAGATATTCTCATAAATCAAAAACCTGACTACAAAAAGGGAATCCTGTCAGCTGGATGAAACCTCTGAGGACCTCCCACACTGCTGAGGAATAGTGAAGTAATAGCTCTGGGAGCATCAATAAAGAGGGTCTGGGAACTTGCAATACATAATGGCCGGGCAATAAATGGTATAGCATGTAATATGATAAAAGCCCTTAAGGCTACCTCACAGGCTCTTGACTTATTACTATTCAATGTACAAAGTATGCAGAAAGCAGCTCTACAGAACACCGCTACAATTGATTACCTGTTGTTGGTATTAAATCATGGATGTGAAGAATTCGAAGGAATGTGGTGTTTCAACCTAACTGATAATTCAGAATCTGTTCCTAAAAATATTCAAGATATCAAAAAGTTAGTACAGACATTGAGGCAAGATAAGGACCAGGGATGGTTTGAATGGTTTCTTGATTCCTGGTTTAGTGCACCTTGGTTTCATCAACTAGGCATATTTTGTCATGTAGTGGTAAGTTGTATAGTCCTTTGCTGTTGCACTAAGTGCATACCGGTGAGTTCATGTAGTAATTGGTTCACGTGTCCACGAACACATGTTATTAAGAGAAATCCATTCAGGATACAACTGGATGGTTGCGTCATGTTTCCTCATGCCATATCTATACCCATATCCAGAACACATGAGTCTTCTACCCTCATGCCCAGGCTTAGACTAGAGCCGTTGGGGACGGTACACGGCTACCTTACATGAGTATAACCAGTTGGATTATAGATAATTCTTTGGAATGTCCATCTTCTTAGAGTTAAGTAAGACAACACGTTCCTTAGTGTTTCTCCCAAGTTCCAGGGATGACAATGTGACATGAGAAAATAGTCACAAAAGGGTGGATTTGTGGGGGAAACCATAGGGTTGGAACATCATCTTGTTCCCCACTCCATTTTTTTTTTTAGCTTACTTGACACACGTAATCAGATATTTTGGCATATGAACAGGACAATCAGTAATACATAAGGCTTGAAGAAGAATGCTGTGATTGACCTTCGCTCACACAAGTGTGTGCTCAGAGGACGACAGCTAATTAAAGATGGACTTTGTTTTAGAAATGTACTCTGTTTAGCAAATGATAAACCGTGATGTCACCGCTGATCTGTTATAAAATGGAGAAGGGGGTGATGTAACCACTAATTTCTTACCCCATTACATGGAAGGACACTGCATGACACCAGCACCATTACATAGGAGGCTGCTAAGACCAATGATCCATCCCCTAATCTGTCCGATCCTTTGTAAAGACCTCTCCGATTTAGTAAATAGTTGTATTCCTAATGAAATAAGGCTTTTGGAGATCTTTCTTTACGAACTCTGTGTTGTGACATTCCATTGCTTTTCCTCCAGGACTTGTGTGATTAAGGCTGCCTTCACACAAGTGAGAAAATTGTGTGAGATTTGTGCATTGTGAGATGCACAAATATGAACCCCCTTCTTTTGAATGGGGTCATACACATGAGCGATGTTTTCCTGAGTAGCACTGCGATGCGATACGGTTAACAAATTAGCATTTTTTATTTTTCTGAGTACTCTCACATTGCAGCACCCACTGCTTTCAATTGGTCCGGCGGCAGCAATGTACGGCGTGCTAGTTGAACGCGGTGCAATGTCTCTCATTGAAAACAATGGGATAAACTCACTACAGCAAGGCGTTATTGACATAAAAACGCCTCCCATCCACAGGGAAGTCACATGGTGGAGAGCTTAATATGGGGCCGTAATTCACAGCTCAATATCACGCTTGCCAGTCTAGAATTAGCCAGAAATTACTATTGAGAATTCCAGTTTTCTGGGGCAAATTGTGCCAAAAAACTGTCAAATTTGTCTAAAACACATGATATATTTGGTGCAAGCTACTATCAGCCACTTCTTTTGGCACATCTGGAAGGAGACGTGGCTTTATAGAAAGAGGGTGTGGCCTAAATATGCCAACACTTTTGCACAATTTTTGGGATAGACTATGTCACCTAATAGGGGCTATAACATAATACCAGACAGTCTAAAGAGTCATCAGATTTTCATACAGTATTAGCAAATTGTTAGAGTTGTGCATCTGGGACCTCTGGTTCTACAGGTTTCCTTGTGCACACCTTCACAGGTAGGAGTTAATTGAGCTGGCTGGGTGTGGTATTCTCCATTCCCCCTTGTCTGCTGCAGATAAATACCAGCAACTCTTGGGAGATTGCTGATCATTTTATGTATCACTGTTAATCCCACTCAGAGCTGGTGTTTGTATGCATGTCTAAAGTGTGTCTTTCCCTCCCTGAAGACTGTCTGGACACTTGTAGCCCTGCTCTGTATCACATGCAAACCCCCTCTTCCCTTCCTTTGATAAATGCGGCCTGCAGACGCCTGATGTCCTATGTGTGTGTCAGATGGGTGATGCCTGACACTGTTCCCTAGATCAACACGGTGGGTGACTCTCTATTCCCCTGGTGTGAGTAAACTTGCACTGGCTAAAGTTTACCATCTGGATGCATGTGAGCTCTGGGTGGGGTTCCTGTTCTATGTTGTATGCACAACCTGGTATGTTGGTGTGAACACTGACGTGTGTTATGTCTGTGCAAGGGGGCAGACATGTGCTTTATGTGCAGTCCTGTTCTATGTGGTATGTGTAACCTGGTATGTTGGTGTGAAGAGCAACATGTTCTGTTTGTGCAGGTGGCCAGACATGAGTGGTGAACTGTCCTGTTCTGTATATAGTGTGTGAACAGTGTAGTGTCCGGTGTGTATAGTGCATCTCTCCAGGTTCCTGATCATGGATAGCCAGGTCCCAGATGAAGATAGTGAGGCTGTCCTTATCAGGACTATCATTCCGTTTTAGGCAGGAATTCCCCACTTTCACTTATTAGTGAGGGACAGGGGTCCTACTATCTTGCCGCAAGAGGTGCAGTTTGTAAGTGCAAATACTATATAACTGTTTGCATTTTAAATGGGCATGCTTGCCTCCTATATACAAGAACTAGCTGATATACCCGGCTTCGCCCGAGTTAATTTGGTACTGGTGTTTATCTGGTGTTCACACGGAAAATCTTATGAAGTCGTGGTTACTTTAGAGATACCGGAAAAAAATATGTTCACCATTTTGCATGGTTCTTTGCGTTACCCAGGAAACACCACGTGGAGGTAACCATGTGACGTTTACTTTATATAAAATGACATCGGGAAGTGAGAGAATTAGATTACGTACGTAAAATTTGGATGCTAATTCTTTTGCACATAAAATGGAATAATAGAGTTGGGACCCATTAACTTTTCCTATTTATGGTATAATCAATGCCTGTGCAAAATTTCACGTTTCTATGACACCGGGAAGTGAGAGAATTAGATTCCGTACGTAAAATTTGGACGCTAATTCTTTTGCGCTTAGAATTGAACAATCGAGTTGGGACCCATTAGCTTTTCCTCTTTATGACAATCAATGCCCGTTCCAAATTTCACATTTCTATGACACGGGAAAGTGAGAGAATTACATTTCATACATAAAATTTGGACGCAAATTCTTTTGCGCTTAGAATTGAATAATCGAGTTAGGATCCATTAGCTTTTCCTATTTATGACATAATCAATGTCCGTGGCAAATTTGAACTTTCTATTACAACAAGAAGTGAGAGAATTAGATTCCATACGTAAAATTTGGACACTAGTTCTTTTGCACTAGAATTGAATAATCAAGTTGGGACCCATTACCTTTTCCTATTTATGACATAATCAATGCTCGTGCAAAATTTCGAGTTTCTATGACACCGGGAAGTGAGAGAATTAGATTCCGTACGTAAAATTTGGACGCTAATTCTTTTGCGCTTAGAATTGAACAATCGAGTTGGGACCCATTAACTTTTCCTATCTATGACATAATCAATGCTCATGTCTAATTTTAAGTTTCTATGACATTGGGAAGTGAGAGATTTAGATTATGTACCTAAAATTTTGACGCTAATCCTTTTGCGCTAGAATTAAATAATCGGGTTGGGACCTCTTTACTTTTTCCTATTTTGGACATAATCTATGCTCCTACCAAATTTCATGTTTCTACGACATTGGGAAGTTGGAAAATTAGTGGCGAGTCAGTCAGTGAATCAGTGAGTGAGTGAGTGAGTCACTGAGGGCTTTCGTCTATATACTGTGTGTATGTATGTGTATGTATGTGTATATATGTATTTATATATATATATATATATATATATATATATATATATATATATATATATATGATAGATTGAACTACTACGGTATAATACTGCTCCCCTATGTACAAGAATATAACTACTATAATACTGCCTCCTATGTACAAGACTATAACTACTATAATACTGCCTCCTATGTGCAAGAATATAACTACTATAATACTGCCCCCTATGTACAAGAATATAACTACTATAATACTGCCCCCTATGTACAAGAATATAACTACTATAATACTGCCCCCTATGTACAAGAATATAACTACTATAATACTGCCCCCTAAATACAAGAATATAACTACTATAATACTGCCCCCTATGTACAAGAATATAACTACTATAATACTGCCCCCTATATACAAGAATATAACTACTATAATACTGCCCCCTATGTACAAGAATATAACTACTATAATACTGCCCCCTATATACAAGAATATAACTACTATGATACTGCCCCCTATGTACAAGAATATAACTACTATAATACTGCCCCTATGTACACGAATATAACTACTATAATATTGCCCCTATGTACAAGAATATAACTACTATAATACTGCTCCTATGTACAAGAATATAACTACTATAATACTGCCTCCTATGTACGAGAATATAACTATTCTAATACTGCCCACAATGTACAAGAATATAACTACTATAATACTGCTCCTATGTACAAGAATATTACTACTATAATACTGCCCCGTATGTACAAGAATATAACTACCATAATACTGCCCCCTATGTACAAGAATATAACTACTATAATACTGCCCCTATGTACAAGAATATAACTACTATAATACTTCCCCCTATGTACAAGAATATAACTACTATAATACAGCCCCCTATGTACAAGAATATAACTACTATAATACTGCCCTCTATGTACAAGAATATTACTACTATAATACTGCTCCTATGTACAAGAATATAACTACTATAATACTGCCCCCTATGTACAAGAATATAACTACTATAATGCTGCCCCCTATGTACAAGAATATAACTACTATAAGGGCTTAGTCACACGGGCGTTTATTGCCGCGATTTGCGCATGCGTCCGGCGATTTTTTAAAACCATTGCTTTGCAATGGTATCGGACACATGAGCGCTTTTTATGCGCTCGTCCGATAAATTAGAGAACAGAAATCGCAGATCGCACCTATCTGCGATCTGCGATTCCTGTTCTCTTCTCTATATGCGCTCAACGGGGCCGGCGGCAGCAGCGCTGACCCCATTGAGAACATACAGAAGACAAATCATTCTTCTCTGCCACAGCTGTAACAGCTGTGGCAGAGAAGAACAATGTTTGCCCATTAAATTCAATGGAGCGGCAATACAGCCGACTCCATTGAAAGCAATGGGCTGCCGGCGTGCGCGGGATGAATTGTCGGGAAGGGGTTAAATATATAACCCCTCCCCTGCAATGCATCCTTAAATGTGAAAAAAAAAAAAAAAAGGATGTACTCACCTGCTCCCGGCAGCTGGAGATCCCGGCGGCCAGCCTGCAGTGGGTGTGAAGGAGGTGTGACTCAGGCTTGCCCCTGATTGGCTCAGCCTGAGCCAATCAGAGGCTGATCTCAGTCACACCCATTCATGAATTCATGAATGGGTGTGACTGAGACTTGCTTCTGATTGGCTCAGCGCTGAGCCAATCAGGGGCAAGTCTGAGTCACACCTCCTTCACACCCACTGCAGGCCGGCCGCCGGGATCTCCAGCTGCCGGGAGCAGGTGAGTACATCCTTTTTTTTTATTTTTTCACATTTAAGGATGCATTGCAGGAAAGGGGTTATATATTTAACCCCTTCCCGACAATTCATCCCACACTCGCCCGCAGCGCTTGCATTCAATGGAGCCGCTGTATTGCCGGCTCCATTGAATGCAATGCGCTGGACAGCTCCGGCCCGTTTCTAATGAAACGCGGCTAGGAGCAGATTTTCGGGCGATTTTTGGGCCGATTTTTCGGCGCCGGTCACGCGATTTGCGCATGCGCATCCGTCATGCGATGCGCAAATCGCGTGAAAAAACGCCCGTGTGACTAAGGCCTAATACTGCTCCTATGTACAAGAATATAACTACTATAATACTGCTCCTATGTACAAGAATATAACTACTATAATACTGCCCCCTATGTACAAGAATATAACTACTATAATACTGCCCCCTATGTACAAGAATATAACTACTATAATACTGCCCCCTATGTACAAGAATATAACTACTATAATACTGCCCCTATGTATAAGAATATAACTACTATAATACTGCCTTCTATGTACAAGAATATAACTACTATAATACTGCCCCCTATGTACAAGAATATAACTACTATAATACTGCCCCCTATGTACAAGAATATAACTACTATAACACTGCCCCCTATGTACAAGAATATAACTACTATAACACTGCCCCCTATGTACAAGAATATAACTACTATAATACTGCCCCCTATGTACAAGAATACAACTACTATAGTAATGCCTTCCATCTATACAGTTATTAAGTGTATTATTTGGTCCTGTCTCTTTAATGCTTTTTACGGGTGCCCCCCCAGTCTCTCCCCGGGGCCGGCATTGTGTTTGCCTGCTATGTATGGACTCTACATGCTTCTGGCTGATAACAGTGAGCATTGTCGGTGATGAAAGCTGAGCTCTGAGTCCTGTCTGTAAAGGGGAGATAAGAATTGGATTTGTGGTGTTAATTGGGAACACGTTAACCATCGGAGAGCGGTCTCGACCTTCAACAAAAATTGCCGTGGCTCGGAGACGGTGAGCGTCACATGACTGATTGCGATTGTCTTCGGAGCGATGAGGCTTTTAGTGACTTTGTTTAGCAATAAAGATCAGAGCGCAGATTCCTAAAAGACTGATCAGTCCTCTTTACACGAACGTCAATTGTCATATAACACAGGAACTGTGCGAGAGCCGGAGAAGTCTGGGTTCACTTCTCCATTACTCTGTGTGTTTTCTGTTACCTGTTTTCAATAGAAAAAGTGAAACCAACAGACATGTGCCTCCTGTGCCTATGAAACAGTCATGATGACAGCAATCATTACAAAGTGCCGCAGTGGCCGTCCAGTACCGAGCGCACTGTCGGCAGATACAATGTGTTACATGCATCACTGGTTGAGTATATCTTGACTTTGATCTAATGATAGTGCACTTTCCACCGTTTCACATTAAGACGGGCCTAATGGAATACTTGGTCTTTGCTGTAGATCATAATGGAAATGGTTTCCGGTATCTGAAGGACAAGTTTGGCTAAACCAAAACGGAAGCCAAACTAAAAACAAGATTTTTTTTTTTGTTAGTCCTGAAATCTGCGTGATGATACATACAGGTCCAAACTGAGCGCCTGAACTCGCCGCTTGGGATGCATTTGTGCTGGTTGTGCAAAACTTTCTTGACAACCAACAGGCTGACAACCATCCGGCCGACAACCACGCTGAACTTGAATCTTGGATAAAAAGGGGAGAAAGACCTGAGAAAACTCAAACCTCAAAGATGGATTTCAGAAAGGAAGATTTTAATGGGTTCAGAAAGCGGATAGGAAGAATCCAACGGCTGGATGTTCTTAAGGACAGAAATGTCCAAGAAGGTTGGGAAATATTGTGGAATGAGATTCTCAAAGCACAATCGTTACCAATCCCTAAAAGAAGGAAGAATGGGAAGCATTTAAAGAGACCCGGATGGATGAACACAGAACTTGTACACATGTTAAAGAGGAGGAAAAATATGTTTAGATATTCCCCCCTCTTTCCATTTGATAAAGAAGAATATAATGCAGAAACTGTAGGCCAAGTGTCAGAAAAGCTTCAGCTGATAATGAATTGAGGCTTGCAACAGAGGCCAAAAGCAATAAAAAAGGATTTGGGGGTATGCCAAAAGCAAAAGAAAAGTCAAAGATGCTCTTGGATGTTTACAGGATGAAAATGGTGAATTGGTTAAGAATGATGTTTAGAAGGCCGAACTTTTAAATTCCTATTTTGTATCTGTTTTCTCTCAGAAAGTAGATGGAACATCAACTGATTGTCCCTGTGCTATTGGGGAATAAAAGAATGCAGGCTATCTATAAGCAGAGAGATGGTGAGGGAACACTTAGCTAACTTAAATTAATTCAAGTCTCAGGATCCAGATAAATTACATCCTAGGATACTAAAGGAAGCAGTGGAGGTAACTGCTGAAACACTCGCCAGAATCTTTGAAAATTTCTGGAGAACAGGAGAAGTCCCAGAAGATTGGAAAAGGGCAAATGCTGTCCCTATCTTCGAAAAAGGGAAAAAGGTGGATCCAGGAAACTACAGGCCTGTGAGCCTGACTTCTATACTAGGAAAGATTTTTGAACAAATTATTAAACAGCATGTATGCAAGTACTTGGATGAGAATGGAGTAATTAACCAGAGCCAGCATGGGTTTGTAACAAACAAGTCATGCCAGACTAATCTAATGTCCTTCTATGACAGAATCACCGACTGGATTGATCAGGGAAATTCGGTGGATATAATATATCTTGGCCTTAGTAAAGCATTTGACAAAGTATTTCATACCATCCTTATTGAAAAAATGACCAAATATGGGATTGACAAGGCAACTGTTAGATGGATTCACAACTGGCTGAGTGATCATACTCAAAGAGTGGTCATAAATGGCTGCACATCCAAGTGGAAGAATGTATCAAGTGGGGAACCACAAGGCTCTGTCCTGGGCCCAGTGTTGTTCAACATTTTTATAAATGATGTGGAGGAGGGAATTGATGGAAAATTTATCAAATGTGCTGATGACACAAAGCTGGGAGGGATAGCTAATATTAGGGAAGAGTGGGTATTCAAAAAGATCTAGTAAATGATTTAGTAAATCCTGCACTGAGCAGGGGGTTGGACCCGATGACCCTGGAGGTCCCTTCCAACTCTTCCATTCTATGATTCTATGATCTAGAAGAGCTTGAACAGTAGGTGGCTACTAACAGAATGGTATCTAACAAGGAGAAATGCAAAGTCCTACATCTGGGCAATAAAAATGAAGAAAGCACATCCAGAATGGGAGGAATTGGGCTAAGCAGCAGCACATGTGAAAAAGACTTAGGTATACTAATAGATCATAGACTGAACATGAGTCAACAATGTGATGCAGCAGCCAAAAAGGCACACACAATTCTGGGATGTATTAAGAGAAGCATAGAGTCTAGATCCCGTGAGGTCATTATCCCCCTCTGCTCTTCCTTAGTCAGACCTCATCTGGAATACTGGGTCCAGTTCTGGGCACCCCACTTTAAAAAAGACATCGACAAACTGGAGCAACTTCAGAGAACAGTTACGAAGATGGTGAGCGGTCTGCAAATCATGTCCTATGAAAAACGGTTAAAGGATCTGGGAATGGTTAGCTTGCTTAAGAGAAGGCTGAGAGCAGACTCAATAGCTGTCTACAAATATCTGAAGGGCTGTCACAGTGCAGAGGGATCAGCCCTATTCTCATCTGCACAAGGAAAGACTAGAAGCAATGGGATGAAACTGAAAGGGAGGAGACACAGATGAGATACTAGACAGTGAGGGGGATCAATGAATGGAATACAAGTGGCAGACAAAACTTTTTATCAGTGATCCAGTGTAATCCGTCACATTAAAGACACACATGACCTCCGACCGCCAGCGTGGTCTACTAGAACATGCTTACAGAAAACATCAGTAAATGTAAAGTAAATCCGAACGGTAATTCAAACCTCCAGGATGATGACTGCCAATAACTGTTATCCAAAAGCTTCTATTTCTCTATTTTGCCCCCCAGTAACCCCCTCTATGAGCCTTATTAACCTTCTCAAGACCCTGAACCTGAAATGAAATGAGTTGGCCCGAGTGCACAGAAAAAGTGTTGTGAAAGCACAGTAATTCTGCGGTTACCAACATAAGAGGAATCCTAGATACACTTCACAATACGGTGTATTATGGGTCTTATGGTTGATCCCGCCTATAGTCATTGACATGAGGAACAACTGATGACGTCCGCTACAAGAGTGCTGGAACAGTAAACAAAAAGGATTTTAAAATCTTAGCCTTTATTAACATTAGAGGAACACCTCTTATTGGGCGCCATATACTTCCAGCATCCACAAGTGGATGTGCCACATCCATATGAACCCTTGGTGGTTAAACCATGTGTTCACATTAGACCTCGTTTCCATAACTGAAGGAGGCGGACATTTCCTGGGGTCATACCTCTTTGCAGAAAAATGCCAACCTCGTGTAATGGCCTTTTGAACATCTCGTCCATGTGCAGGATAGGATAATACTTCATTATAGAGACCGCTCTGTTATAGGCCGCCTGCACACGGGCGGAAATCCCGCGGCGGTATTTCCCGCGGGATTTCCGCCACTGAAAGTTTGCATAGGAGTGCATTACAATATGCACTCCTATGCAGACGGCCGCGGTTTGGCTGCGCGAAATCTCGCGCGGCAAACAAACCGCGGCATGTCCTATTTTTGTGCGGGGCACGCACTCACCCGGCCGCCGGCTCCGGTCTGCGCATGCGCCGGCTGCGCTGCAGCCGGCACATGAAAGAGCCGGGGCCGCCAGGCGCGGGTGAGTGCGTGCTCGTCCCTGCAGACTCTCGGGTCGGGTCCCGCGGCGAGAATTCTCGCTGCCGGATCCGACCCGCTCGTCTGCAGGCAGCCATAATCTGGGAAATATTATGCTGTGAACATGGGGATACCTCGACCATGTGGCCTACTCTTCTTTCCTACAGATGACTGTATTTGCCTTTTACTGTTCTATTCCAATGCGGTGTTGTTATAGAGCTACTGTCATTAAAAATGAAAAATTCTATACTTACCTATTCCTCCCCCGTCAGTCTACTTACCAGATCTTCACCTCCCCCATCTTCTCCTGTCTCCTGCAGTCCAGGGGGATCCCTTCACCTGCAGCTGCCCGATTCTTCTCCTTCCTGTGAGGTTACGTACATTGTCTGGCACTCTTCTTCCAGCCAGCCAATGTACGTTATATCACAGCTCACAGGCCAGCAGGGGGAGTTCGGATCTACTGCAGAGACTGCTTATGGGAGCTGTCTCTGAAATAGATTAGTATTCATTCAGAGGCAGTGAACGCTACCGCACAGGGATGTGACCTTCACTGACCCAGCTGGAAGGAATGTGAGGAATGCAGCCTTCATAACAAGCCGGCTAGCGTGAGGTGACCCCAGGCACTGCAGAAGCACTGCAAGGAGAAGATGTGGTAAGAAAAACTGGGGGGAGGAGTAGGTGAGTATAGTTTTTTTTTATGACAAAACCCCTTTAAGGTTGTGCATCTGGGACCTGTGGTTCTACAGCTTTCCTTGTGCACACCTACACAGGTAGGGGTTAATTAAGCTGGCTGGGTGTGATATTCTCTACTAGCCAATCATCCTGGTCTGCAGCAGATAAATACCAGCAAACTCTTGTGAGAGACTCCTGGTCATTTTAGTGCTTTATGTATCACTGTTAATCCCACTCATAACTGGTTTGGTGCATGCTTGTCTGTAGTGTCCCACTCTCCTTCCCTGAAGACTGTCTGGACACCTGCTATCCCTCCTCTCCTTTTGGGGTTCTGGGGTGCGTGCATTATGTAGTGTGTGGTACGGTGACCACACAGGTGCAGGTGGCCCGCAGGTTTCTCCCTATCCCTTGGCAGGTGTGGCCCACAGACGCCTGATGTCATATGTGTGTGTCAGATGGGTGATGCCTGACACTGTCCCCTATATCAGCACGGTGGATGGCTTTCTATTCCCCTGGTGTGAGGGCACTTGAACTGGCTATGGTTTTCCATCTGTATACATGTGGGCTCTGGGTGGGGTTCCCATTATATGTTGTATGCACAATCTGGTATGTTGGTGTGAACAGTGACATGTGTTATGTCTGTGGCTAAACATGTGCTTATGTGCAGTTCTGTTCTGTGCTCAGTGTGTGTGAACAGTGTTGTGTCCTATGTGTGTTTTGTGCACTTCTCCAGGTCCCTGATCAGGTCCCAGATGAAGACAGTGGGGCCGACCTTATCGGGACAATTACTCCACTTTTAGGCAGGGGTTCCACACTTTCCCTGCTTAGTAAAGGACAAGAGTCCCTCCATCATTGCCTGCAGAGATGTAGTTTTTAAGTTCAAATATTATATAAGTATGTTTGCAGGTTTTAAATGAACACGCTTGCGTCCGTTTGGAGTAGTGGTGCTTTAGTGCACCCAACAGACGTAACAGGTATGCTGTCCTTGTCCAAATACCCTCTCTTCCACAATCATCTACAAAGCAATGACTTTCTTGTATATAATCCTTGTCATCACTACACAAACGCCCGCCATGTGTAAACTCCCCCACAGGCAGGTTCTTTTGCAATATGAGCTGGATGACTACCTTACGTCTGTTTCTATGAGGATGTTTTTAAGGATGCTTTAAAAAAACTTTTGTTCTACCTTTATATAACAGAGGTTGTCACAGCCCCACCCCTGTTATGACATCACTGAGGGACACCGTTAATGTGAGAAGGTCGCTGAGGAGCACTGTTAATGCGAGGTCACTGAGGAGCACTGTTACTGTGAGTTGGTCACTGAGGAGCACTGTTACTGTGAGTTGGTCACTGAGGAGCACTGTTACTGTGAGGAGGTCACTGAGGAGCACTGTTACTGTGAGGAGGTCACTGAGACGCAGTATTACTGTAAAGAGGTCACTGAAGGCAATATTACTGTGAGGAGGTCACTGAAGAGCGCTGTTACTGTGAAGAGGTCACTGAGGGCAATATCACTATAAGAAGGTTAATGACGAGCAAAGTCACCAGTAAGAAAGTCACTGAGGAGCACTGTTACTGTGAGGCGGTCACTAAGGAGCACTATTACTGTAAGGAGGCCACTGCATGGCCCTATTAATGGGAGGAGGTCACTGAGTAGTACTGTACTGTTATTAGGGCACTGGTGGGAACGGTTACTATGAGGACTACACTGAGCGGCACTGTTGCTGTACGGAGGTCACTGAGGAGCACCATTACTGTGAGGAGGTCTCTATGGAGCACGATTATTATGAGAGGTTACTGAGGAGCACTGTTACTCTGAGGTGGTCACAGACGCACTGTTACTGTGAGGAGGTCACGGAAGAGCACTATTACTGTGAGGTGGTCACTGAGGAGCACCATTACTGCGAGGAGGTCACTGCGGGGCACCATTACTGCAAGGAGGTCACTGCGGCGCACCATTACTGCAAGGAGGTCACCCCGGGGCACCATTACTGCGAGGAGGTCACCGCGGGGCACCATTACTGCGAGGAGGTCACTGCGGGGCACCATTACTGCGAGGAGGTCACTGCGGGGCACCATTACTGCGAGGAGGTCACTGCAGCGCACAATTACTGCGAGGAGGTCACTGACTGGCACCATTACTGTGAGGAGGTCACTGACTGGCACCATTAATGTGAGGAGGTCACTGACTGGCACCATTACTGTGAGGAGGTCAATGAGGGGCACCATTACTGTGAGGAGGTCACTGAGGGGCACTGTTACTGAGAGTTGGTCACTGAGGGGCACTGTTACTGTGAGTTGGTCACTGAGGAGCACTGTTACTGTGAGTTGGTCACTGAGGAGCACTGTTACTGTGAGGAGGTCACTGAGGAGCACTGTTACTGAGAGTTGGTCACTGAGGAGCACTGTTACCGTGAGGAGGTCACTGAGGAGCACTACTACTGTGAGGAGGTCACTGCGGGGCACCATTACTGCGGGGAGGTCACTGAGGGGCACTATTACTGTGAGTTGGTCACTGAGGGGCACTGTTACTGTGAGTTGGTCACTGAGGGGCACTGTTACTGTGAGTTGGTCACTGAGGAGCACTGTTACTGTGAGGAGGTCACTGAGGAGCACTGTTACTGTGAGTTGGTCACTGAGGAGCACTGTTACTGTGAGGAGGTCACTGAGGAGCACTGTTACTGTGAGGAGGTCACTGAGGAGCACTGTTACTGTGAGGAGGTCACTGAGGAGCACTGTTACTGTGAGGAGGTCACTGAGGAGCACTGTTACTGTGAGGAGGTCACTGAGGAGCACTGTTACTGTGAGGAGGTCACTGCAGGGCACTACTACTGTGAGGAGGTCACTGCGGGGCACCATTACTGCGGGGAGGTCACTGAGGGGCACTATTACTGCGAGGAGGTCACTGAGGGGCACTATTACTGCGAGGAGGTCACTGAGGGGCACTATTACTGCGAGGAGGTCACTGAGGGGCACCATTTCTGTAAGGAGGCCACTGCATGTACCTATTACTGGGAGGAGGTCACTGATTAGTACTCTTATAAGGGCACTGACGGGAACGGTTACTGTGAGGACGTCACTGGGCAGTACTGTTACTGTAAGGAGGTCACTGACGAGCACTATTACTGTGAGGAGGTCTCTGATGAGCACTATTCCTGAGATGGGGTCAGTCATGGACACTATTACTATGAAGGGACACAGAGGGTGTGACGTAGCATTAAACATTCATTCTCTTTCTTTTTATTTTTCATTGTTGGATGGTTTGCCTGTGGGTGATCCTGGGGGGTATTGTGTCAGGTATTAAACTTGGTAGCCAGGCATTTTAATAACAAAGTAATCTGCGGATAGTGTCCACAGCTTGAGTCAGTCACTCTGTAGGACCGGGTGTGTCCGTACGTCACCCAAATCCACCTCATATTTTCAGAAGTTTCTGCTTCCATCAAGGATATCAAGTAATTGAGGGGAGTGTAAGATAGTATATGCAAAAGGAAAGCCATGAGCTTTCAGTGCTTCTCTTTAAGTCACTTGTGTTCCCGTCCCGGAGGCGGAGCCTGTATATATGGGTTTGTTTTTAGGAACAGTTGTCAGGGAAATCTGAAATGCGAGCAGCTGAAAAGTGCAAACATTTTATCGATATTACTCACAAATGTTGTGTCAGACTGACTGGAAGAGCAAGTAATCATGAAACCTGCAAAACAACATCCACAGGACAGGAGGGTGCGAAGAGCGAGGAGCAGCGGGAAAACAAAATCCCAGCAATGAACCACAAACTCAATTATAGGAGCCGAGTGCAGAAAAAGCCTCTGCGTATTGAAACTGAAATTTTCCGTAACAAGCCGAACACAAAAACAATAACAAAATTACTAAATTCACTCCACATGAAAAACCACAGAATTCAAAGTCCTGCAGCAATCCTCTGCCAATGGATCTGTGCAAACACTCCTTACCAGCAAATGTAAAACACTTACAGAAAGAACAAATCAAAAACAATACTGCCCCCAATGTGTAGTAATATAACTACTATAATACTGCCTCCTATGTACAAGAATATAACTACTATAATACTGCTCCCTATGTACAAGAATATAACTACTATAATACTGCCTCCTATGTACAAGAATACAACTACTATAATACTGCCTCCTATGTACAAGAATATAACTACTATAATACTGCCTCCTATGTACAAGAATATAACTACTATAATACTGCCCCTGTGTACAAGAAAATAACTACTATAATACTGCCCCCTATGTACAAGAATATAACTACTATAATACTGCCCCTGTGTACAAGAAAATAACTACTATAATACTGCCCCCTATGTACAAGAATATAAGTACTATACTACAGCTCCCTATGTACAAGAATATAACTACTATAATACTGTCCGCTATGTACAGGAATATAACTACTATAATACTGCTCCTATGTAAAAGAATGGAACTACAATAATACTGCCCCCTATGTACAAGAATATAACTGCTATAATACTGCCTCCTATGTACAAGAATATAACTACTATAATACTGCTCCTATGTACAAGAATATAACTACTATAATACTGCCTCCTATGTACAAGAATATAACTACTATAATACTGCCCCCTATGTACAAGAATATAACTACTATAATACTGCTCCTATGTACAAGAATATAACTACTATAATACTGCCTCCTATGTACAAGAATATAACTACTATAATACTGCCCCCTATGTACAAGAATATAACTACTATAATACTACTCTCTATGTACAAGAATATAACTACTATAATACTACTCTCTATGTACAAGAATATAACTACTATAATACTACTCTCTATGTACAAGAATATAACTACTATAATACTGCGCCCTATGCACAAGAATATAACTACTATAATACTGCCTCCTATGTACAAGAATATAACTACTATAATACTGCCTCCTTTGTACAAGAATATAACTACTATAATACTGCCCCCTTTGTACAAGAATATAACTACTATAATACTGCCTCCTATGTACAAGAATATAACTACTATAATACTGCCCCCTATGTACAAGAATATAACTACTATAATACTGCCCCCTATGTACAAGAATATAACTACTATAATACTGCTCCCTATGTACAAGAATATAACTACTATAATAGTGCTCCCTATGTACAAGAATATAACTACTATAATACTGCCCCCTATGTACAAGAATATAACTACTGTAATACTGCCTCATATGTACAAGAATATAACTACTATAATACTGCCCCCTATGTACAAGAATATAACTACTGTAATACTGCCTCATATGTACAAGAATATAACTACTATAATACTGCTCCCTATGTACAAGAATATAACTACTATAATACTGCCCCCTTTGTGCAAGAATATAACTACTATAATACTGCCTCCTATGTGCAAGAATATAACTACTATAATACTACCCCCTATGTACAAGAATATAACTACTATAATACTGCTCCTGTGTACAAGAATATAACTACTATAATACTGCCCCTGTGTACAAGAATATAACTACTATAATACTGCTCCTGTGTACAAGAATATAACTACTATAATACTGCTCCTGTGTACAAGAATATAACTACTATAATACTGCCCCTATGTACAAGAATATAACTACTATAATACTGCCCCTATGTACAAGAATATAACTACTATAATACTGCCCCCTATGTACAAGAATATAACTACTATAATACTGCCTCCCATGTACAGGAATATAACTACTATAATACTGCCCCCTATGTACAAGAATATAACTACTATAATACTGCCCCCTATGTACAAGAATATAACTACTATAATACTGCCCCTATGTACAAGAATATAACTACTATAATACTGCACCCTATGTACAAGAATATAACTACTATAATACTGCCCAAATGTACAAGAATATAACTACTATAATACTGCCCCCTATGTACAAGAATATAACTACTATAATACTGCACCCTATGTACAAGAATATAACTACTATAATACTGCCCCCTATGTACAAGAATATAACTACTATAATACTGCCCCCTATGTACAAGAATATAACTACTATAATACTGCCCCCTATGTACAAGAATATAACTACTATAATACTGCCCCCTATGTACAAGAATATAACTACTATAATACTGCCCCCTATGTACAAGAATATAACTACTATAATACTGCTCCTATGTACAAGAATATAACTTCTATAATAGTTCCCCCCTATGTACAGGAATATAACTAATATAATACTGCCCCTATGTACAAGAATATAACTACTATAATACTGCCCCCTATGTACAAGAATATAACTACTATAATACTGCACCCTATGTACAAGAATATAACTACTATAATACTGCACCCTATGTACAAGAATATAACTACTATAATACTGCCCCCTATGTACAAGAATATAACTACTATAATACTGTACCCTATTTACAAGAATATAACTACTATAATACTGCCCCTATGTACAAGAATATAACTACTATAATACTGCCCCCTATGTACAAGAATATAACTACTATAATACTGCCCCCCTATGTACAAGAATATAACTACTATAACACTGCCCCCTATGTACAAGAATATAACTACTATAATACTGCCCCCTATGTACAAGAATATAACTACTATAATACTGCCCCCTATGTACAAGAATATAACTACTATAACACTGCCCCTATGTACAAGAATATAACTACTATAATACTGCCCCCCTATGTACAAGTATATAACTACTATAATACTGCCCCCCTATGTACAAGTATATAACTACTATAATACTGCCCCCCTATGTACAAGAATATAACTACTATAATACTGCCTATTTACAAGATTATAACTAGTACAATTCTTCTGGCTGATAACAGTGAGCATTGTCGGTGATGAAAGCTGAGCTCTGAGTCCTGTCTGTAAAGGGGAGATAAGAATTGGATTTGTGGTGTTAATTGGGAACACGTTAACCATCGGAGAGCGGTCTCGACCTTCAACAAAAATTGCCGTGGCTCGGAGACGGTGAGCGTCACATGACTGATTGCGATCGTCTTCGGAGCGATGAGGCTTTTAGTGACCTTGTTTAGCAATAAAGATCAGAGCGCAGATTCCTAAAAGACTGATCAGTCCTCTTTACACGAACGTCAATTGTCATATAACACAGGAACTGTGCGAGAGCCGGAGAGGTCTGGGTTTTTCCTTCATTATACAAGACTTCACTTCTCCATTACGGCTTATTCAGACGAGCGCCATTTATTGCTCAGAGAGCTGCGCTATAACAGCACGGTTATTTGCGCGCTAAATCGGGTGAACGAATAGCGTCCGCGAGCCTGTTGCGGCAGGTATTAATTATAAATTAAACAATCAACAAGCTCTATTATCATATTCTTCTGTAGCAATAAGTGTGAAACCCCCTCTCCTATCTCTTTCTGTCACTCTGCACCTGATAGACTGTCACACTAGTATGAGTTGACATATATTTATCTTATATATGTCTTCCGATCGTTTAGGCTAGAACTGCACATAGGGGGTTATGTGATCAATTATTGCTCACTTTGACTCATCATAGTCGTCTTCTTGGTGACTCCAATGAAGTACTGTCAAATTACCACCTTCCCCACAAGCCTTTAGATACTAATCAGTTATGAGAGTGGAGAATTATACATAGTAACGTATGTGTGTTTTTGTTGATTCCTTGTTGTCATAGTCTGGTCTTGTCAGCCCTTGATTTTAAGAGGATCCATAAATTTTGGTTTTAACGTGTCTATAACTGTGATGGGCAACAAGAAAATTCAGGTTTTAAAACCAGTTACTGGAACCCCTGTTGACGATGCATATTTTAAGCTTTTTATAGATGGTACCAGGGTGAGGATTGACGACTCCACACCGGATATGCAGTGGTCACACAACAAGATGTCCTAGAAGCAGAAGCTCTGTCTCCGCATGTCACAGCACAAATAGCGGAACTGAAGGCCCTCACTGAGGCGTGTAGAGTGGCGAAAGGTAAGACGGCAACCATTTACACTGACTCCCGGTATGCATTTGGCATAGCTCATGATTATGGCCCAATATGGAAGGCCAGACAGTTTCTTACCTCAGCAGGACAACCAATTGAGAATAGTGCAGCGATGCAGAGTCTCATGGAGGCCCTACTTCTACCTGACAAAGTGGAGAGCTCACACCAATTCCTACACTGGAGAAACAAGAAGCAATGCCCTCGCCAACAGCACAGCAAAGGCAGCAGCCCTCAAGCCGTGGAAGAAAGAAGAAAAGATACTGACAGCACGAGTCGGAGGCAAAAACTTTGGACACAGACTAAATTTTGGACATTGACAAACATTTGGACATTGATAAAAATTTGGACATTGATATGCTAAGGCCTTTACAGTTACAAGCCAGCAAGGAAGAAAAGGACCAATGGACTAAAAATGGAAGCAGCAGGAAAGGACGGCGTATGGCGAACAGTCAACAGAACTTGCCTACCACGGTTCCTGTACCCCATGATGGCCCAGCTGATCCATGGAAAGATGCACTTATCAAAAGCAGCAATGATGTCGATGCTTGAACAAGGACGGGTGACTCCTGGGTTCTCTGTAGCTGCTGCATCATTTGTCCAATCTTGCATGATCTGTGCCATAAGCAACTCAGGACAGAAGGTAAGGTAGCCACAATAACACTTGCCTAGGCCACTCTACCCATTTCAGAGATTGCAAATTGACTACATTCAGCTCCCACCTGTTGGGAAGTATGAATATGTGCTTGTTGTTGTTGATGTATTTTCAGGTAGGAGGCCTACCCTGTTACCAAGGTAAAGGAGCAGGTAACCGCAAAGAAGCTCATGAATGAGGTAATCTGCACATACAGGGTACTGGAAGTGATTGAGTCAAACAAAGGTACACACTTCACAGGTGAAATAATGCAACACATCATGTCTGCTCTGGGAGTATCCCAGGCCTTTCACACACCCTACCATCCACAGAGGAGTGGGAAAGGATGAATGGTACCCTGAAATTAAAAATACAAAAGGCAATGGAGAAAATGGGCAAGCCATGGACTGAGTGCCTTCCATTAGCCATTTTCTCAGTTACATACATACCTAATAGGGACATAGGATTGTCTCTCTATGAAATTTTGTTTAGCAGTGTGCCAAGACTGGGCCTGTACTTTGCTTAACAACTCTGGGCTCAGTTTGGGACACTGACTATGTACAGTCTCTAAGTAAACGTCTGAAAGTAACACACGACCAAGTGTTCTCTTTTATTCCAGATCCTAATTCTTTTGAAGGTACACATGACCTGCAGCCTGGAGATTGGGTTGTCATCCAGAGACCTGTGAGGAGAGTGCTGGAACCCAGATTTCATGGTCTCTACCAGGTTCTGTTGACTACCAGCATTTCAGTCAAATTGGAGGGAAAACCAAATTGAATTCATGCCTCACACTGCAAAAAGACAACCAAACCCCAGGGGCAATGAGGCCTGTATCCCTCACGGCCTGCGGTATAACTGTCATGGTTTTTGAATTCTTCCTCTCTGGTTTCCCACCAGCTAGGGAACCAGAGCAGCTAAGGCATAGAAGGGGGTGAATGCAATGGACAGAAGGGCATGCCAATATGTGGAAATACTTGGCCTGGAATGTATTAAATATTACTAATATGTGTATGGTAAATCTTAAGAGAAGTGAAGACATACTGCATACCTGCCTGTTGGCAGTACCTACCTCAATTTCAGAACTAAAAAGTGTATTTTCAATAATTCATAATGACACCGAGGTAGAGGAAAATGATACTCAGAATTTTGTAAATATCTATTACTACTGTCCAGGGTGCCCACAAGTAGAACACAACCAGTGGGCAAATATCACCAAGTTTCAAGTCAGACGGGTGGCGGGAACAGAAGTCTGTTATAACTTTCACCTGCAACAAGTCTGATACAGGGAAATATGCAAAAATATCACTCAACCAGGTGTCAACAACATCTGATTCAATGATATTGTGTAACTGAACAAAATGCCAAAGTATGACCAACTGTATGAAATGTAACAACACTGTAAAGAGTCCTGGTCACATTAGACATGTCAAGTTACCTACAGGTTGAGTCTTTTCTTGCGAGAATATTATATTTGTATATTGTTGGTGCCAATGTAGACCTTCGTTAATATCTCTATGTATGGGGTGTTTTGGGCACGCCAGAAACTACGCTATAAGCAGAACTAATAATAATGTAATCTGTTATTTTATGTTGTGTTAATTTGGTTTTATTCATTTTTTTTTTTGAGTGGCTGCAACCTTTGGATGTTTTGTGGAGTACGAAGACAAACAAACTACCTGGAGTCTCTCCCGCTGCGATATCGTTGAAACAGTCACTTGTAAAGAGCCATGATGGTGGGAATCCGGCATACAAAGTCCAGCTCGGGTAGAATAAAACCCTTGAATGTACCACAGATATGGACTCTTTCTCATGATGAACTGTTTCAAATGGGGGATTTGTAAGGGCTGCAGAAAATAGACTACAAAGACTCCATTTTGTCTCTTTGCTTGTCTGTTATAATACTAAGCTACACATATATATTTGTATGGTTTCTAACCTTCACTTAGAAATATGATAAATTTCACCTTGACCAAATGCAACTGGAAAAATTAATTGGGACCACCACAAAGTTTCCTATACTCTTATCTTAAGATATGTCCTGCCAAAACTCACTAACGAGCGTCAGAGGATGTATCTCACGGCTGCACATATGGGGAGAGAAGGACACTTTTGATATGAAATTGATGTATTAAGAAACCAATATTAATTGTATTTTTAATTGCATTTGGCATAAAGTCACTCGCTTTGTAAAATCCTATAAAGATTGACTACATTGTACAATAAACCAGAATGCTACACAGATACCACCATCTCTGTGTGTCCCTGCGTTCTCATAACCGGTCATATCACTATAATTTGGAGCCCGTCAGCATACCAAGATTTATTGAAATTTCCCTAACACCTGGCTACCAAGTTTCAGGGCGAGCACCCACTGGCGTTTGCGTTCTCCGCGGGAAAAAAACGCGGCGTTTTCGCGGCGTTTTGCGTTAATTTCCATTGACATTCATGGGTGCATTAGGAGAAAAATAGGGACACATATGCAACTGACAGTTCCTATGTTAAAAACGCAAACGCAACGCAAAAAAAACGCCAGTGGACAGGAACACATGTTATCTCTATGCCTGTGCAGGAAAAACGCAAAACGCAAAACGCAAAACGCAGGTAAAAAAACGCCAGTGGGTGCTCGCCCTAATACCTAAGTAATCTGCAGATAGTGTCCACAGTACTACAGTAGTACATATAGAGGGGGCACCCAATACAGGAACCTTGTATAACAGCTTGAGAAGTATAGAGTGTCAGTCACTCTGTAGGACCGGGTGTGTCCTTACATCACCCAAATCCCCCCATTGGTCTCAGAGATTTCTGCCGTTGTTGCAAAGTCTGAAGTGAGCAACATGGAGCTTGGTAGCAGTGATGGGATGAAGAAAACTTTTTTTTTTTTTTTTACTTAGGAAGGTGCAGCCCCTCCTATGAAACGTTCTACCCATAGGAAAAATGTATGCAATTACAGACAAAAAAACAAAGACTTGTATGAACTCGTAAATATGGCACAACCTTCAGACAAAGATGACTGCCATATGTTTTTGAAAAGGAAAAAATTAGTTTATTCATAAGAACCATATATACAGTCCTGATGGTGTGTATTAGGAAAAGTTCTTTCAGCACTGAAAGAACTTTTTCTAATATACAAAACTTTTTTTTTTTTTCCATCAGGTAATTGTGGGGATTGCAGGATGCCAGTAGCGGGGGAGGGGATCAACTTTAAAAAAGGTGACAGATTCTGTTATTTATCATGCTTGGATTAACATATCGATATCAATACTTAGTATTTCAGCGGTGTCACTAATGTCTTATGTTTGACAAAGACCTATTGGTGGGTCGCAACGTCGCCATTTTTATCTTGTTATTAGGAGAATAAAACTTTTTGAGCTTTGCACCTTTGATGCCGCCACTTTATCTATTTGGACTAATGTCTTGTGTTACTTACAATCTGCTTGTACCTTGTAACCTTCTATCCGATGCAGCGCCCCCTGATGGCAGGGACTATGGGTGAGATTTATTAAGGCCGGTGTTTTATACGCCAGTAATAATATTATCCGCATCAGGCACAAAGCATCTATTTATGAAAAGGCGCACACCTCTTCACATATCAGACGCACCTCGGCTGCTCCGTGCGCCTACACAGAAATATCCAGTAGACTACTGCCGTGATTTATGCTAGCATCTGGTTAAAACTGATACATAACGGTTTCAGTTCGGGCGTCCGGCGCCCCGCCAAACAAAACACACCCATTTATTGGGGAAAGTGGGTGAGCGGTCATAGACTGGGTGCGCACTTGCTGTGCTTTACTTTAAATCAATCATTTTCCCATCCAGGAGGCGGAGTCTGTCAATATCTGTTTTTGGAACAGTTGTCAAGGAAATCTGAAATGCGAGCAGCTGAAAAGTGCGAACATTTCATCGATATTAAGCACAAATGTTATGTCAGACTAACAGGAAGAGCAAGTAATCATGAAACCTGCAAAACAACATCAACAGGCTAAGAGGGTGCGAAGAGCGAGGAGCCGCAAGAAAACGAAATCCCAGCAATGAACCACCAACTAATTTATAGGAGCCGAGTGCAGAAAAAGCCTCTGCGTATTGAAACCTTTTCCGTAACAAGCCGAACACAAAAACACTAGCAAAATTAATACATTCACTCCACATGAAAAACCACAGAATTCAAGGTCCTGCAGTAATCCTCTGCCAATGGATCTGTGCAAACACTCCTTACCAGCAAATGTAAGACACGTACAAAAAGAACAAATAAAAAACAATACTGCCCCAAATGTGTAGTAATATAACTACTATAATACTGCGCCCTATGTACAAGAATATAAATACTATAATACTGCCTCCTATGTACAAGAATATAACTACTATAATACTGCCCCCTATGTACAAGAATATAACTACTATAATACTGCCGCCTATGTACAAGAATATAACTACTATAATACTGCCCCTATGTACAAGAACATAACTACTATAATACTGCCCCCTATGTACAAGAATATAACTACTATAATACTGCCTCCTCTGTACAAGAATATAACTACTATAATACTGCGCCCTATGTACAAGAATATAACTACTATAATACTGCCCCCTATGTACAAGAAAATAACTACTATAATACTGCCCCCTATGTACAAGAATATAACTACTATAATAATGCTCCCTATGTACAAGAATATAACTACTATAATACTACCCCCTATGTACAAGAATATAACTACTGTAATACTGCCCCCTATGTACAAGAGTGTAACTACTGTAATACTGCTCCTATACACAAAAATATAACTACTATAATACTGCTCCTATGTACAAGAATATAACTACTATAATACTGCTCCCTATGTAAAAGAATATAACTACTATAATACTGCCCCCAATGTGTAGTAATATAACTACTATAATACTACCCCTATATACAAGAATATAACTACTATAATACTGCTCCTATGTACAAGAATATAACTGCTATAATACAGCCTCCTATGTACAAGGATATAACTACTGTAATACTGCCTCCTATGTACAAGAATATAACTACTATAATACTGCCCCCTATGTACAAGAATATAACTACTATAATACTGCTCCTATGTACAAGAATATAACTACTATAATACTGCCCCCTATGTACAAGAATATAACTACTAAAATACTGCCTCCAATGTACAAGAATATAACTACAATACTGCCCCCTATGTACAAGAATATGTACATAATACTGCCCACTATGTACAAGAATATAACTACTATAATACTGCCCCCTATGTACAAGAATATAACTACTATAATACTGTCTCCTATGTACAAGAATATAACTACTATAATACTGCTCCTATGTACAAGAATATAACTAGTACAATACTGCCCCCTATTACAAGAATATAACTACTATAATACTGCCCCCTCTGTACAAGAATATAACTACTATAATACTGCTCTTATGTACAAAAATATAACTACTATATTACTGCCCCCTAAGTACAAGAATATAACTACTCTAATACTGCCCCCCTATGTACAAGAATATAACTACTATAATACTGCCCCCTATGTACAAGTATATAACTACTATAATACTGCTCCCTATGTACAGGAATATAAGTACTATAATACTGCCTCCTATATACAAGAATACAACTACTATAATACTGCCCCCTATGCACAAGAATATAACTACTATAATACTGCCCCCCCATGTACAAGAATATAACTACTATAATGCTGCCCCCATGCACAGGAATATAACTACTATAATACTGCCTCCTATATACAACAATATTACTACTATAATACTGCCTCCTATGTACAAGAATATAACTACTATAATACTGCCCCCTATGTACAAGAATATAACTATCATAATACTGCCCCCTATATACAAGAATATAACTACTATAATACTGCCCCCTATGTACAAAAATATAACTACTATAATATTGCCCCCTATGTATAGGAATATAACTACTATAATACTGCCCCCCTATGTACAAGAATATAACTACTATAATACTGCCCCCTATGTACAAGAATATAACTACTATTATACTGCCCCCTATGTACAAGAATATAACTACTATAATACTGCTCCTATGTACAAGAATATAAATACTATAATACTGCTCCTATGTACAAGAATATAACTACTAAAATACTGCTCCTATGTACAAGAATATAACTACTATAATACTGCCTCCTATGTACAAGAATATAGCTATTATAATACTGCCCCCTATGTACAAGAATATAACTACTATAATACTGCTCTTATGTACAAAAATATAACTACTATATTACTGCCCCCTAAGTACAAGAATATAACTACTATAATACTGCCCCCCTATGTACAAGAATATAACTACTATAATACTGCCCCCTATGTACAAGTATATAACTACTATAATACTGCTCCCTATGTACAGGAATATAAGTACTATAATACTGCCTCCTATATACAAGAATACAACTACTATAATACTGCCCCCTATGCACAAGAATATAACTACTATAATACTGCCCCCCCATGTACAAGAATATAACTACTATAATGCTGCCCCCATGCACAGGAATATAACTACTATAATACTGCCTCCTATATACAACAATATTACTACTATAATACTGCCTCCTATGTACAAGAATATAACTACTATAATACTGCCCCCTATGTACAAGAATATAACTATCATAATACTGCCCCCTATATACAAGAATATAACTACTATAATACTGCCCCCTATGTACAAAAATATAACTACTATAATATTGCCCCCTATGTATAGGAATATAACTACTATAATACTGCCCCCCTATGTACAAGAATATAACTACTATAATACTGCCATCTATAAAGAAGAATATAACTACTATAATACTGCCCCCTATGTACAAGAATATAACTACTATAATACAGCTCCCTATGTACAAGAATATAAATACTATAATACTGCTCCTATGTACAAGAATATAACTACTAAAATACTGCTCCTATGTACAAGAATATAACTACTATAATACTGCTCCTATGTACAAGAATATAACTACTATAATACTGCCCCCCATATACAAGAATATAACTACTATAATACTGCCTCCTATGTACAAAAATATAGCTATTATAATACTGCCCCCTATGTACAAGTATATCACTACTATAATAACGCTCCTATGTACAAGAATATAACTACTATAATACTGCTCCTATGTACAAGAATATAACTACTATAATACTGCCCCCTATGTATAAGAATAGAACCACTAGAATACTGCTCTTATGTACAAGCATATAACTAGTATAATACTGCCCCCTATGTACAAGAATATAACTACTATAATACTGCCCCTATGTACAAGAATATAACTACTATAATACTGCCTCCTATGTACAAGAATATAACTACTATAATACTGCTCCCTATGTACAAGAATATAACTACTATAATACTGCCCCCTATGTACAAGAATATAACTACTATAATACTGCTCCCTATGTACAAGAATATAACTACTATAATACTGCTCCTATGTACAAGAATATAACTACTATAATACTGCCCCCTATGTACAAGAATATAACTACTATAATACTGCTCCTATGTACAAGAATATAACTACTATAAGGCCTTAGTCAGACGGGCGTTTTTTTCGCGCAATTTGCGGATCGCATGACGGATGCGCATCCGCAAATCGCGTGACCGGTGCGCGCAAGTCGCCCGCAAATCGCCCGAAAATCTGCTCCTAGCCGCGTTTCATTAGAAACGGGCCGGAGCTGTCCAGCGCATTGCATTCAATGGAGACGGCAATACAGCGGCTCCATTGAATGCAAGCGCTGCGGGCGAGTGTGGGATGAATTGTCGGTAAGGGCTTAAATATATAAGCCCTTACCTGCAATTCATCCTAAAATGTGTTAAAATTTTAAAAAATTGTATACTCACCTGCCGGCAGCCGGAGCTCCGAGCGGCCGTCCTGCAGTGGGTGTGAAGGGGGTGTGAGTCAGACCTGCCCCCTGATTGGCTCAGCGCTGAGCCAATCAGAGGCATGCCTCACTCACACCCATTCATGAATGGATGTGAGTCAGACCTGCCCCTGATTGGCTCAGCGCTGAGAGGCAGCAGTCACTCACCCATTCATGAATTCATGAATGGGTGTGTGAGTGAAACCGGCCTCTGATTGGTCAGGCTGTGACCAATCAGAGGCAGATCATTCAGCAGGCGGGGATTTTAAAGCCCCGCCGGCTGAATAGTGCCGAGAAGCAGTTCAGGAGAACTGACAGCGGCCGCGACTGGACTCCGGCTGCAGCGGAAAGGTGAGTATACAATTTTTTTTATTTTAACACATTTTAGAATGAATTGCAGGGAAGGGTTTATATATTTAACCCCTTCCCAACAATTCACCCCGCGCACGCAGGCAGCCCATTGCTTTCAATGGAGCGGCTGTATTGCCGCTCCATTGAATTCAATGGGCAAACATCGTTCTTCTCTGCCACAGCTGTTACAGCTGTGGCAGAGAAGAATGATTTGTCTTCTATATGTTCTCATTGGGGTCGGCGCTGCTGCCGCCGGCCCCATTGAGAGCATATAGAGAAGAGAACAGGAATCGCAGATCGCAGATAGGTGCGATCTGCGATTTTTTGTTCTATAATTTATCGGACGAGCGCATAAAAAGCGCTCATGTGTCCGATACCATTGCGAAGCAATGGTATTAAGAAATCGCCGGACGCATGCGCAAATCGCGGCTAAAAACGCCCGTCTGACTGAGCCCTAATACTGCACCCTATGTACAAGAATATAACTACTATAATAATGCCTCCTATGTTCAAGAATATAACTACTATAATACTGCTCCTATGGACAAGAATATAACTGCTATAATATTGCCCCTATGTACAAGAATATAACTACTATAATACTACTCTTATGTACAAGCATATAACTAGTATAATACTGCCCCCTATGTACAAGAATATAACTACTATAATACTGCTCCCTACGTACAAGAATATAACTACTATAGTACTGCTCCCTATGTACAAGAATATACCTACTATAATACTGCCCATATGTACAAGAATATAACTACTATAATACTGCCCCTACGTACAAGAATATAACTACTATAGTACTGCCCCCTATGTACAAGAATATAACTACTATAATACTGCCTCCTATGTACAAGAATATAACTACTATAATACTGCCCCCTATGTACAAGAATATTACTACTATAATACTGCCCCCTATGTATAGGAATATGACTACAATAATACCGCCCGCTATGTACAAGAATATAACTACTATAATACTGCCCCCTATTACAAGAATATAACTACTATAATACTGTCCCCTATGTACAAGAATATAACTACTATAATACTGCTCCTATGTAGACGAATATAACTACTATAATACTGCCTCTTTTGTACAAGAATATAACTACTATAATACTGCCCCCTATGTACAAGAATATAACTACTATAATACTGCCCCCTATGTACAAGAATATAACTACTATAAAACTGCCCCCTATGTACAAGAATATTACTACTATAATACTGCCCCCCATGTATAGGAATATGACTACAATAATACCGCCCGCTATGTACAAGAATATAACTACTATAATACTGCCCCCTATTACAAGATTATCACTACTATAATACTGCCCCCTATGTACAAGAATATAACTACTATAATACTGCCCACTATGTACAAGAATATTAATACTATAATACTGCCCCCTATGTATAGGAATATGACTACAATAATACCGCCCGCTATGTACAAGAATATAACTACTATAATACTGCCCCCTATTACAAGAATATAACTACTATAATACTGTCCCCTATGTACAAGAATATAACTACTATAATACTGCTCCTATGTAGACGAATATAACTACTATAATACTGCCCTCTATAAAGAAGAATATAACTTCTCTAATACTGCCCCCTATGTACAAGAATATAACTACTATAATACTGCCCCCTCATTACAAGAAAATAACTACTATAATACTGCCTCCTATGTACAAGAATATTAGTACTATAATACTGCCCCCTATGAATAGGAATATGACTACTATAATACCGCCCCCTATGTACAAGAATATAACTACTATAATACTGCCCCCTATGTACAAGAATATAACTACTATAATACTGTCTCCTATGTACAAGAATATAACTACTATAATACTGCTCCTATGTACAAGAATATAACTACTATAATACTGCCCCCTCATTACAAGTAAATAACTACTATAATACTGCCCCCTCATTACAAGAAAATAACTACTATAATACTGCCCGCTATGTACAAGAATATAATTACTATAATACTGCTCCTATGTACAAGAATATAACTACTATAATACAGCACCCTATGTACAAGAATATAAATACTATACTACTGCTCCAATGTACAAGAATATAACTACTATAATACTGCTCCTATGTACAAGAATATAACTACTATAATACTGCCTCCTATGTACAAGAATATTACTACTATAATACTGCCCCCTATGTATAGGAATATGACTACTATAATACCGCCCCCTATGTACAAGAATATAACTACTATAATACTGCCCCCTATGTACAAGAATATAACTACTATAATACGGCCCCTATGTACAAGAATATAACTACTGTAATACTGCCCCCTATGTACAAGAATATAACTACTATAATACTGCCCCCTGTGTACAAGAATATTACTACTATAATACTGCCCCCTATGTATAGGAATATGACTACTATAATACCGCCCCCTATGTACAAGAATATAACTACTATAATACTGCACCCTATGTACAAGAATATAACTACTATAATACGGCCCCTATGTACAAGAATATAACTACTGTAATACTGCCCCCTATGTACAAGAATATAACTACTATAATACTGCCCCCTATTACAAGAATATAACTACTATAATACTGCCCCCTCATTACAAGAAAATAACTACTATAATACTGCCCCCTCATTACAAGAAAATAACTACTATAATACTGCCCCCTCATTACAAGAAAATAACTACTATAATACTGCCCGCTATGTACAAGAATATAATTACTATAATACTGCTCCTATGTACAAGAATATAACTACTATAATACAGCTCTCTATGTACAAGAATATAAATACTATAATACTGCTCCTATGTACAAGAATATAACTACTATAATACTGCTCCTATGTACAAGAATATAACTACTATAATACTGCCTCCTATGTACAAGAATACTACTACTATAATACTGCCCCCTATGAATAGGAATATGACTACTATAACACCGCCCCCTATGTACAAGAATATAACTACTATAATACTGCCCCCTATGTACAAGAATATAACTACTATAATACTGCCCCCTATTACAAGAATATAACTACTATTATACTGCCCCCTCATTACAAGAAAATAACTACTATA
Organism: Eleutherodactylus coqui; assembly: GCA_035609135.1. NCBI lineage: Eukaryota > Metazoa > Chordata > Amphibia > Anura > Eleutherodactylidae > Eleutherodactylus > Eleutherodactylus coqui. Next base: position 311,194,226 of record CM069407.1, read on the forward strand.
ATACTGCCCCCTCATTACAAGAAAATAACTACTATAATACTGCCCGCTATGTACAAGAATATAAATACTATAATACTGCTCCAATGTACAAGAATATAACTACTATAATACTGCCTCCTATGTACAAGAATATTACTACTATAATACTGCCCCCTATGTATAGGAATATAACTACTATAATACTGCCCCCTATGTACAAGAATATAACTACTATAATACGGCCCCTATGTACAAGAATATAACTACTGTAATACTGCCCCCTATGTACAAGAATATAACTACTATAATACTGCCCCCTGTGTACAAGAATATAATTACTATAATACTGCCCCCTATGTACAAGAATATAACTACTATAATACTGTCTCCTATGTACAAGAATATAACTACTATAATACTGCTCCTATGTACAAGAATATAACTACTATAATACTGTCTCCTATTACAAGAATATAACTGCTATAATACTTCTCCTATGTAGAAGAATATAACTACTATAATACTGCCCTCTATAAAGAAGAATATAACTACTATAATACTGCCCCCTATGTACAAGAATATAACTACTATAATACTGCCCCCTCATTACAAGAAAATAACTACTATAATACTGCCCGCTATGTACAAGACTATAATTACTATAATACTGCTCCCTATGTACAAGAATATAACTACTATAGTACTGTTCCCTATGTACAAGAATATAACTACTATAATACTGCCTCCTATGTACAGGAATATAACTACTATAATACTGCCCCCTATGTACAAGAATATAACTACTATAATACTGCTCCCTATGTACAAGAATATAACTACTATAATACTGGCCCCTATGTACAAGAATATAACTGCTATAATACTGCCCCCTATGTACAAGAATATAACTACTATAATACAGCTCCCTATGTACAAGAATATAAATACTATAATACTGCTCCTATGTACAAGAATATAACTACTATAATACTGCTCCTATGTAGAAGAATATAACTACTATAAGGCCTTAGTCAGACGGGCGTTTTTTGCCGCGATTTGCGGATCGCATGACGGATGCGCATCCGCAAATCGCGTGACCGGTGCGCGCAAGTCACCCGCAAATCGCCCGAAAATCTGCTCCTAGCCGCGTTTCATTAGAATCGGGCCAGAGCTGTCCAGCGCATTGCATTCAATGGAGACGGCAATACAGCCGTCTCCATTGAAAGCAATGCGCTGCGGGCGAGCCCGGGATGAATTGTCGGTAAGGGCTTAAATATATAAGCCCTTACCTGCAATGCATCCTAAAATGTGTTAAAATAAAAAAAAATTGCATTCTCACCTTCTGCCTGCAGCTCCGAGCGGCCGTCCTGCAGTGGGTGTGAAGGGGGTGTGAGTCAGACCTGCCCCCTGATTGGCTCAGCGCTGAGCCAATCAGAGGCATGCCTCACTCACACCCATTCATGAATTCATGAATGGATGTGAGTCAGACCTGCCCCTGATTGGCTCAGCGCTGAGAGGCAGCAGTCACTCACCCATTCATGAATTCATGAATGGGTGTGTGAGTGAAACCGGCCTCTGATTGGTCAGGCTGTGACCAATCAGAGGCAGATCATTCAGCAGACGGGGATTTTAAAGCCCCGCCGGCTGAATAATGCCGAGAAGCAGTTCAGGAGAACTGACAGCGGCCGCGGCTGGACTCCGGCTGCAGCGGAAAGGTGAGTATACAATTTTTTTTTATTTTAACACATTTTAGGATGAATTGCAGGGAAGGGTTTATATATTTAACCCCTTCCCGACAATTCACCCCGCGCACGCCGGCAGCCTATTGCTTTCAATGGAGCGGCTGTATTGCCGCTCCATTGAATTCAATGGGCAAACATCGTTCTTCTCTGCCACAGCTGTTACAGCTGTGGCAGAGTAGAATGATTTGTCTTCTATATGTTCTCAAAAGGGTCGGCGCTGCTGCCGCCGGCCCCATTGAGCGCATATACAGAAGCGAACAGGAATCGCAGATCGCAGATAGCTGCGATCTGCGATTTTTTGTTCTATAATTTTTCGGACGAGCGCATAAAAAGCGCTCATGTGTCCGATACCATTACAAAGCAATGGTTTTAAAAAATCGCCGGACGCATGCGCATGCGCAAATCGCGGCAAAAAACGCCCGTCTGACTAAGCCCTAATACTGCCTCCTATGTACAAGAATATAGCTATTATAATACTGCCCCCTATGTACACGAATATAACTACTATAATACTGCCCCCTATGTACAAGAATATAACTACTATAATAACCCTCCTATGTACAAGAATATAACTACTATAATACTGCTCCTATGTACAAGAATATAACTACTATAATATTGCCCCCTATGTACAAGAATATAACTACTATAATACTGCTCTTATGTACAAGCATATAACTAGTATAATACTGCCCCTATGTACAAGAATATAACTACTATAATACTGCCTCCTATGTACAAGAATATACCTATTATAACACTGCCCCCTATGTACAAGAATATAACTACTATAATACTGTCCCCTATGTACAAGAATATAACTACTATAATACTGCTCCTATGTACAAGAATATAACTACTATAATACTGCTCCTATGTACAAGAATATAACTACTATAATACTGCTCCTATGTACAAGAATATAACTACTATAATACTGCCTCCTATGTACAAGAATATAACTACTATAATACTGCTCCTATGTACAAGAATATAACTACTATAATACTGCTCCTATGGACAAGAATATAACTACTATAATATTGCCCCCTATGAATATAACTACTAAAATACTGCTCTTATGTACAAGCATATAACTAGTATAATACTGCCCCCTATGTACAAGAATATAACTACTATAATACTGCTCCCTATGTACAAGAATATAACTACTATAATACTGCTCCTATGTACAAGAATATAACTACTATAATACTGCTCCTATGTACAAGAATATAACTACTATAATACTGCCTCCTATGTACAAGAATATAACTACTATAATACTGCTCCTATGTACAAGAATATAACTACTATAATACTGCTCCTATGGACAAGAATATAACTACTATAATATTGCCCCCTATGAATATAACTACTAAAATACTGCTCTTATGTACAAGCATATAACTAGTATAATACTGCCCCCTATGTACAAGAATATAACTACTATAATACTGCTCCCTATGTACAAGAATATAACTACTATAATACTGCTCCTATGTACAAGAATATAACTACTATAATACTGCTCCTATGTACAAGAATATAACTACTATAATACTGCTCCTATGGACAAGAATATAACTACTATAATATTGCCCCCTATGAATATAACTACTAAAATACTGCTCTTATGTACAAGCATATAACTACTATAATACTGCCCCCTATGGACAAGAATATAACTACTATAATACTGCTCCCTATGTACAAGAATATAACTACTATACTACTGCTCCCTATGTACAAGAATATACCTACTATAATTCTGCCCATATGTACAAGAATATAACTGCTATAATACTGCCTCTTATGTACAAGAATATAACTACTATAATACTGCCCCCTATGTACAGGAATATAACTACTATAATACTGCCTCCTATATACAAGAATATAACTACTATAATACTGTTCCCTATGTACAGGAATATAACTACTATAATACTGCCTCCTATATACAAGAATATAACTACTATAATACTGCCCCCTATGTACAAGAATATAACTAATATAATACTGCCCCCTATGTACAAGAATATAACTACTATAATACTGCCCCCTATGTACAAGAATATAACTAATATAATACTGCCCCCTATGTACAAGAATATAACTACTATAATACTGCCCCCCTATGTACAAGAATATAACTAATATAATACTGCCTCCTATATACAAGAATATAACTACTATAATACTGCTCCCTATGTACAAGAATATAACTACTATAATACTGCTCCTATGTACAAGAATATAACTACTATAATACTGCCCCCTATGTACAAGAATATAACTACTATAATACTGCCCCCCTATGTACAAGAATATAACTACTATAATACTGCCCCCTATGTACAAGAATATAACTACTATAATACTGCTTTCTATGTACAAGAATATAACTACTATAATACTGCCCCCTATGTACAAGAATATAACTACTATAATACTGCCCCCTCATTACAAGAAAATTACTACTATAATACTGCCCGCTATGTACAAGAATATAATTACTATAATACTGCTCCTATGTACAAGAATATAACTACTATAATACAGCTCCCTATGTACAAGAATATAAATACTATAATACTGCTCCTATGTACAAGAATATAACTACTATAATACTGCCTCCCATGTACAAGAATATAGCTATTATAATACTGCCCCCTATGTACAAGAATATAACTACTATAATACTGCTCCTATGTACAAGAATATAACTACTATAATATTGCCCCCTATGTATAAGAATAGAACCACTATAATACTGCTCTTATGTACAAGCATATAACTAGTATAATACTGCCCTTTATGTACAAGAATATAAGTACTATAATACTGCTCCCTATGTACAAGAATATAACTACTATAATACTGCTCCTATGTACAAGAATATAACTACTATAATACTGCTCCTATGGACAAGAATATAACTACTATAATATTGCCCCCTATGAATATAACTACTAAAATACTGCTCTTATGTACAAGCATATAACTAGTATAATACTGCCCCCTATGTACAAGAATATAACTACTATAATACTGCTCCCTATGTACAAGAATATAACTACTATAATACTGCTCCTATGTACAAGAATATAACTACTATAATACTGCTCCTATGTACAAGAATATAACTACTATAATACTGCTCCTATGTACAAGAATATAACTACTATAATACTGCCTCCTATGTACAAGAATATAACTACTATAATACTGCTCCTATGTACAAGAATATAACTACTATAATACTGCTCCTATGGACAAGAATATAACTACTATAATATTGCCCCCTATGAATATAACTACTAAAATACTGCTCTTATGTACAAGCATATAACTACTATAATACTGCCCCCTATGGACAAGAATATAACTACTATAATACTGCTCCCTATGTACAAGAATATAACTACTATACTACTGCTCCCTATGTACAAGAATATACCTACTATAATTCTGCCCATATGTACAAGAATATAACTGCTATAATACTGCCTCTTATGTACAAGAATATAACTACTATAATACTGCCCCCTATGTACAGGAATATAACTACTATAATACTGCCTCCTATATACAAGAATATAACTACTATAATACTGTTCCCTATGTACAGGAATATAACTACTATAATACTGCCTCCTATATACAAGAATATAACTACTATAATACTGCCCCCTATGTACAAGAATATAACTAATATAATACTGCCCCCTATGTACAAAAATATAACTACTATAATACTGCCCCCTATGTACAAGAATATAACTAATATAATACTGCCCCCTATGTACAAGAATATAACTACTATAATACTGCCCCCCTATGTACAAGAATATAACTAATATAATACTGCCCCCTATGTACAAGAATATAACTACTATAATACTGCCCCCCTATGTACAAGAATATAACTACTATAATACTGCCCCCTATGTACAAGAATATAACTACTATAATACTGCTTTCTATGTACAAGAATATAACTACTATAATACTGCCCCCTATGTACAAGAATATAACTACTATAATACTGCCCCCTCATTACAAGAAAATTACTACTATAATACTGCCCGCTATGTACAAGAATATAATTACTATAATACTGCTCCTATGTACAAGAATATAACTACTATAATACAGCTCCCTATGTACAAGAATATAAATACTATAATACTGCTCCTATGTACAAGAATATAACTACTATAATACTGCCTCCCATGTACAAGAATATAGCTATTATAATACTGCCCCCTATGTACAAGAATATAACTACTATAATACTGCTCCTATGTACAAGAATATAACTACTATAATATTGCCCCCTATGTATAAGAATAGAACCACTATAATACTGCTCTTATGTACAAGCATATAACTAGTATAATACTGCCCTTTATGTACAAGAATATAAGTACTATAATACTGCTCCCTATGTACAAGAATATAACTACTATAATACTGCTCCTATGTACAAGAATATAACTACTATAATACTGCTCCTATGTACAAGAATATAACTACTATAATACTGCCTCCTATGTACAAGAATATACCTATTATAACACTGCCCCCTATGTACAAGAATATAACTACTATAATACTGTCCCCTATGTACAAGAATATAACTACTATAATACTGCTCCTATGTGCAAGAATATAACTACTATAATACTGTCCCCTATGTACAAGAATATAACTACTATAATACTGCTCCTATGTACAAGAATATAACTACTATAATACTGCTCCTATGGACAAGAATATAACTACTATAATATTGCCCCCTATGAATATAACTACTATAATACTGCTCTTATGTACAAGCATATAACTACTGTAATACTGCCCCCTATGTACAAGAATATAACTACTATAATACTGCTCCCTATGTACAAGAATATAACTACTATAGTACTGCTCCCTATGTACAAGAATATACCTACTATAATTCTGCCCATATGTACAAGAATATAACTACTATAATACTGCCCCTACGTACAAGAATATAACTACTATAATACTGCTTCCTATGTAGAAGAATATAACTGCTATAATACTGCTTCTTATGTACAAGAATATAACTACTATAATACTGCCCCCTATGTACAAGAATATAACTACTATAGTACCGCCCCCTATGTACAAGAATATAACTACTATAATAATGCCCCCTATGTACAAGAATATAACTACTATAATACTGCCGCCTGTTTACAGGAATATAACTACTATAATACTGCCTCCTATATACAAGCATACAACTACTATAATACTGCCTCCTATGTACAAGAATATAACTACTATAATACTGCCCCCCCTATGTACAAGAATATAACTACTATAATACTGCCCCCTATGTACAAGAATATAACTACTATAATACTGCTTTCTATGTACAAGAATATAACTACTATAATACTGCTCCTATGTACAAGAATATAACTACTATAATACTGCCTCTTATGTACAAGAATATAACTACTATAATACTGCCCCTATGTACAAGAATATAACTACTATAATACTGCTCCCTATATACAAGAATATAACTACTATAATACTGCCCCCTATGTACAAGCATATAACTACTATAATACTGCTCCTATGTACAATATAACTACTATAATACTGCCTCCTATGTACAAGAATATAACTACTATAATAATGCCCCCTATGTACACAAATATAACTACTGTAATACTGCCCCTATGTACAAGAATATAACTACTATCATACTGCCTCCTATGTACAAGAATATAACTACTATAATACTGCCCCCTATGTACACAAATATAACTACTGTAATACTGCCCCTATGTACAAGAATATAACTACTATAATACTGCTCCCTATGTAAAAGAATATAACTACGATAATACTGCCTCCTATGTACAAGAATACAACTACTATAATACTGCCTCCTATGTACAAGAATATAACTACTATAATACTGCTCCTATGTACAAGAATATAACTACTATAATACTGCCCCCTATATACAACAATATAACTACTATAATACTTCTCCTATGTACAAGAATATAACTACTATAATACTGCTGCTCTGTACAAGAATATAACAACTATAATACTGCCCCTTATGTTCAAGAATATAACTACTATTATACTGCCCCCTATGTACAAGAATATACCTACTATAATACTGCCCCCTATGTACAAGAATATAACTACTCTAATGCTGCCTCCTATGTACAAGAATATAACTACTATAATACTGCCTCCTATGTACAAGAATATGACTACTATAATACTGCCCCCTATGTACAAGAATATAACTACTATAATACTGCCCCCTATGTACAAGAATATAACTACTATAATACTGCCCCCTATGTACAAGAATATAACTACTATAATACTGCCTCCTATGTACAAGAATATAACTACTATAATACTGCCTCCTATGTACAAGAATATAACTACTATAATACTGCCCCCTATGTACAAGAATATAACTACTATAATACTGCCTCCTATGTACAAGAATATAACTACTATAATACTGCCCCTATGTACAAGAATATAACTACTATAATACTGCCCCTTAGTACAAGAATATAACTACTATAATACTGCCCCCCATGTACAAGAATATAACTACTATAATACTGTCCCCCTATGTACAAGACTATAACTACTATAATACTGCCCCTATGTACAAGAATATAACTACTATAATACTGCCCCCTATGTACAAGAATATAACTACTATAATACTGCTTCCTATGTACAAGAATATAACTACTATAATGCTAGTGCCCCCTATGTACAAGAATATAACTACTATCATACTGCCCCCTATGTACAAGAATATAACTACTATAATACTGCCTGCGCCTGTCGCACCCCTCTTCCTATGCCTTTGCCACAACCAAGCTCATAACATGAATACAACACCAGAATCAAGACCAAGCTTATAAGATAAATCCAATGCAGTTACCTCCAGTGATCACAGCTGGGGTTGTCTCTGTGTGTCCAGACCACCAATGAGATTTCTTCCAGCCACAACTCATGTTTGCACACGTTCCCCATCCTGCTGTTGGAACCCCTAATTATCTTCTCAGCACCCATCCATAGTGACCATATGCATGCTGCGGTCCCACTCAGGGCTCATTCACACATGCATGTGCAATTCTGGTCCATGAAAAACGCACAGTTTTCACAGTCTGTATGCGAGGTCTTGATATATTATCTTTGCCTCTCTGTATATTCATGTGTCATCAGTTTCTCATGTGCACAAAAAAAGCAAAAAGGCTCAAGTGATGTCAGATTTGTCACAACTTACGGAAAACAGCATGAACAAAATAACAAATTGAACACGGGTGCTAATGTGTTTTTTTCTACTTCTAGACTTTAAATGGAAGCAGTCACGTCCTTTAGGCACCATAAACTAGAGGTAGCGTTCCATGGGGCGATTATTACTGGAAACAGGGAATTCGCGAGCCAATCGCACCATGGATACATGGCCACTGACAGGGCACAGGGAGAGAAATCACTCACCTGTTGGTACTGCAGAACCAAAACCAAGGCTTCCCCTAGTGGTGGTTGTATAAAAGTGTCTACACTTAGCTCCCCCTAGTGGTGGTTGTATAAAACTGTCTACACTTAGCTCCCCCTAGTGGTGGTTGTATAAAACTGTCTACACTTAGCTCCCCCTAGTGGTGGTTGTATAAAACTGTCTACACTTAGCTCCCCCTACTGGTGGTTGCATAAAACTGTCTACACTTAGCTCCCCCTAGTGCTGGCCGCCATGTAATATCTGTGCAGAGGATTTGGAGCTCTGTGTAGGTGATGACAGAATCTCCCCTAGTTATATATTCCATGTAGAAAGTCGGTGAATTGAGTACAACGGTGGGCAGGCGGGGGGGGGAGGGGTACTATCTTCTCCGTCAATTTGGAAACCATTCTTTAAGAACTTGTGTTTTCTCATGGCCTCCTTCTGCGGCCTTTCCTTTGCACAGTACATCTGATATATGACCCTCCTCCTCTCCATCCTTTGGGAGCTGCTGGAGTAGGTAGGTAGATAGGTAGGTAGGTAGCTATTTCGCATTATTACAGCGGCTTCCCGATGGGGGAGGGGCATTGTGTTCCTGACATTGCCCCTTGAAGGATTCTTATGTCCCTTGAAGTCTTTCTGATTTATCTCCTTCTATGGAGGACGATGTTTACGGGATCTGGCGCAATCCTCACCCCGCAGGATCACCGATCTCGTCACCCGCCACCATTACGGAAGATTTAACAGCTTTTTCACCCTCCTCAAGTTGTTTTTCCCTTTGTCTTTGAACTAACATCAGAGGGTTACATGAGGACGGGCAGAAGGCGAAGCGTTTACACAAAGATGGTGATGAAAGGAACGCGGCAAGAACTCCTGCATCCGCAAGAAGCGTAATTAAAATCTCATTAAAACGCGTACTGACATAAATGGAAGCGAGCGCTGATGATGGAGAAAGAACAGCGTCATGTTTACCAGTTCAGTACTGAATGATCGCAGCAATGCCTCCTGCAACCTGCGGGGGCGCTGCTGTTAGTGCGGTCCATAAGGAGGGGACGATAAGGCACAATCTTGTTACACTTTGACATTGCCTACCATGCAGATCCTTGTGTCAAACCTACTCTTAGGGTGATTACCCACTACAGTTCTTTTTAACTGCGAAATTCGCAGCGTTTTGTTTTCTCCAGGAGTCTCGATAATGGAAGCCAGAATAATCCCTCGATTACCCTCTAATAGCGCTCCAGAAAGACATCTAGTCCCTCTTACACTCCTCTATGGATCCTGCCATCCCCACGTCCTCAGGCAGAGAGTTCCACAGTCTCACTGCTCTTACAGTAAAGAACCCCCTTCAGTGTTGATGATGAAACCTGCTGTCTTCTAGACGTAGCGGATGCCCTCTTGTTACCGTCACAGTCCTGGGTGTAAACAGATCCTGGCAGAGATCCTTGTATCGTCCCCTCATGTATTTATACAGAGTTATTTGGTCGCCCCTTAGCCGTCTTTTTTTCGGGGTAAATAATCCCAGTTTTGGTGCCTCTCTGGGTATTTCAGTCCCGTCATTCCATGTATTAGTTTAGTCGCCCTTCTTTGAACCCCTCCAGTACTGTAACATCTTTCCTGAGCACCGGTGACCAGAACTGTACACAGTATTCCATGTGAGGCCTGACAAGTGCCTTATATAGTGGGGGGATAATGTTCTCGCCCCTCGCCCCTATACCTCTTTTACTGCACCCCAAGACTTTATTAGCTTTTGCAGCAGCTGATTGGCATTGGTTACTCCAGTTTCGTCTACAGTCCACTAGTACCCCCAGGTCTTTTTCCATATCACTTTTCCCTAGCAGTGCCCCATTTAGTGTATATTGGTGATATCCGTTTCTCCTGCCCATGTGCAGAACCTTACATTTTTCAACACTGAACTTCATTTCCCATTTTTCTCCCCAAGCCCCCGGCTTATCTCGGTCCGTTTGTAGCCGCACATTGTCCTCAGTTGCATTGATTATATTGTATAATTTTGTATCATCTGCAAATATTGATATTTTGCTGTGCAGCCCCTCTATCAGGTCGTTGATAAATATATTGAACAGAATGGGGCCTAATACTGAACCCTGTGGCCCCCCGCTAGTGACTGTGGCCCAATCAGAGTACGAACCATTTATTACCCCCTCTGTTTTCTATCTCTGAGCCAATTCTTTACCCAATTACACACGTTTTCGCCCAATCTGAGCTTCTCATTTTATATATCAGCCTATTATGCGGCACGGTGTCAAATGCTTTCGAGAAGTCCAGATATACGAGATCAATAGACTCTCCGAGGTCCAGCCTAGAGCTTACTTCATCGTAGAAGCTGATCAAATTGGTCTGACATGATCGACCCTTCATGAACCCATGCTGGTGAGGAGTTATTCCGTTGTTCTCCTTGAGGTAGACTGGAACCACGTTGGCAATGTGCCAATCCAATGGTACAACCCCGGTCTTGATAGTGTCCATAAATATAAGAAATTGCAGTCTAGCTAACACGTTACTTAGTTCCCTTAGTACCCTTGGGTGTATTCCATCTGGACCCTCTTTAGCCAGCTCTGCACTTCCTCCTGTGTTAGGTATGCAATATGTAGCGGGGGGGGGGGGGGGGTCGTTTTTTCCCCTGCAGCTCGTGTGACATTCCAATTACGTTTGTGAATACACTTTAAAAGAAACTATTTAATAGATTTGCCTTCCCTCCATCATCTTCTATGATTTCTCCTGCCTTATTTGTTAAAGGGCCAGCGCTCTCCTTGCAAATCCTTTTGCTGTTAGTATAGTTGTAGAATAGTTTTGGGTTGTTTTTGCTCTCTTTGGTGATCAGTCTTTCCACCTCCTTCTTGGCAGTTTTGATTTTATCTTTGCATATTTTGTTTTTTTCCCTGTATAATTTTAGCTCTTCTTCGCTGCCTTCTTGCTTTAGTAGTTTGAACGCTTTCTTTTTATCGTTTATTGCCTCTCTTACCGTCTTGTCGATCTGCATTGGTTTCCTTTTACTCGAAGTTCTTTTATTTTTATAAGGTATGAGCTGCTCACATGAGGTGATTAGGATCCTTTTGAACTTTTCCAATTTGTCCTCTGTACTGTTATTTTTGGGGATGTTGTCTCCTTTAATGTTACCGATAGTAGATCTGAGCTGATCAAATTTTGCTTTTCTAAAGTTTAGTTTATTTGTCGCTCCCTGATAAGGCTTCTTATTGAATGACAGCTGGAAGTTAATTACAGTATATTGTGGTCACTATTTCTCTAGTGCCCCTCAACCTGTACCCCCACTATTCTATCTGGTTTGTTAGTTAGTACTAAGTCCAGAGTGGCCCTCCCTCTATTTGGCTCCTGCACAAGTTGGATAGGTAGTTATCTTTAATTGATCTCAAGAATTTATCACCCCTGTGAGATTTGCAGGTCTCGTCTTCCCATATTGTATCCAGATAATTAAAGTCTCCCATGATAATTACCTCATTGCGGTTTGACACCTCTTCTATCTGCCTTATTAATAAGATTTCAGCTTCTTCTGTTGCTTTTGGTGGTCTATAGAAAACCCCTATCAGGATTTTATTATTTTTCCATCCTTGTATTTCTACCCACAGAGATTCCCCGTGTTCATTTCCTGACCCTATATCCTCCCATAGCCTGGGCATTCAGTATGATTTAATGTACAGACATACCCCTGTCCCTTTCTGGTTCCCAAGGTCTCTTCTGAAGAGATTGTAACCTTGTAAATTCACCACCCAATTGCACTTATCATCAAGCCATGTTTCCGTTATGCCTACTGTATCGTAGTTTTATCAGTCATTCTCACTTCAACCTCACCAACTTTGCCGATCAGACTTCTTGCATTCGTTGCCATATAATTTATATGGTTGTTGTTGTTCTTTAAATTCATTTTGCTACTAATAGTACTATTGGCTGCTCTGTTCGTTCTAACTGTACTAACCCCACCCCCTGCTCGACCCCCATTCCCATTATTTTACCCCAGCTCACCATCTACACTAACTACCCCACTATTTCTCTTTTTTCCCTCCCCCCAGTTGCTATTTTAAACACTCCTCTAGCTTTCTAGCCATCTTCTCCCCATCACAGCTTCACCCTCCCCATTAAGATGCAGCCCGCCCCTACGGTAGAGTCTGTAGCTGACAACAAAGTCCGCCCAGTTCTCCAGGAACCTGAACCCCTCCTTCTTACACCAACTCCGGAGCCACTTGTTTACCTACCTAAGATCCTACTGCCTTTCTGTGGCTTTAGGTACAAGTAGTATTTCCGAGAAAACTACCCTGGAGGTCCGCGCCCTAAGCTTGGATCCTAGGTCCCTGAATTCATTTTTGAGGGCCGTCCATTGACCTCTGTGTTCATTGGTTCATTGTTCGCTGGATCCTCACCAGCCCCTCCCAGTAATCTGTCAATCCGATCTGTGATGTGTAGAACTCGAGCACCAGGAAGACAACGCACCGTTCGACAATCCCGGTCTTTATCGCAGATTGCCCTATCTGTCCACCTTATAAGAGTCCCCCACCACTAGGACCTGTCTAGCCTGCCCTGCACTCCCCATCCACATCTCACTGGAGCAGTCATCTCACTGGTGGTCAAGGGGCATGTCATGCCGCAGCGGTGCTTCCTCTGTAATGGCATCCCCCTCATCTGCCAACTTTGCAAACTTGTTGGGTTGTGCCAGTTCAGGACTAGCCTCCCTGATTCTCTTCCCTCTACCCCGTGCTCCTAGAAGACCGCTGGCCACCAGGGACCAGGCTCACAGAAGACTGCTGGCCGCCAGGGACCATGCTCACAGAAGACCGCTGGCCACCAGGGACCGTGCTCACAGAAGACCGCTGGCCACCAGGGACCATGCTCATAACAATAAGATAATCTTTATTTATATGGCGCCAACATATTCCGCAGCGTTTAAAAAATGGGAGAGCAGATACAAAAACCCCGGTTAAATGTAGTAATTAGCTGATGGAGACAGTAGGGGTGCTGGGCTCCAACGAGCTTACATACTACAGATAATGGGAGGATACAGAAGGTAAAGGGGCTGGAGATGTGCACGGTATGGCGAAGTGGAGATGTGCACGGTATGGAGGGGTGGAGAGTAAGGGATGCTATATCACTAGACAATGGTCAGGCTGTATACTGGCTGCATCAGTATGACTGCAGGGGGCAGTTGATAGCGGCTCCAGGTATTGCAGTCGGTAGGTCAGGGGGCATGTTATCAGGGGGGTACCGAGGGGTTTGGTTTAGGAGATATGGTATACCACCCTGAAGAGGTGCGTTTTTAGGGCACGCATGAAGTTTTGTGCGTCAGGGATTGCCCGGATAGTTTGGGGTAGCACGTTCTAGAGGACTGGTGCTGCTCTGGAGAAGTCTTGGAGGCGGGAATGAGAGGTTCGAATTAAAGGGGCACTTAGTCTGATTTCATCAGCAGAGCAGAAGGTCCGGGCTGGGTGGTGGATTAAGATGAGGGATACAATGCAGCACGGCACGGTGCTATGGATGAGGGATATAATGCAGGGTGGCGTGGTGCTGTGGATGAGGGATAAAATGCAGGGTGGCGTGGTGCTGTGGATGAGGGATACAATGCAGAGTGGTGTGCTGCTGTGGATGAATGATACAATATAGGGCGGCGCAGTGCTGTGGATGAGGGATACAATGTAGGGCAGCATGGTGCTGTGGATGAGGGATACAATGTAGGGCAGCATGGTGCTGTGGATGAGGGATACAAGGTAGGGCGGCAAGGTGCTGTGGATGAGAGATACAAGGTAGGGCGGCACGGTGCTGTGGATGAGGGATACAAGATAGGGCAGCACGGTGTTGTGGATGAGGGATACAATGTAGAGTGGCACGGTGCTGTGGATGAGAGATACAATGTAGGGTGGCATGGTGCTGTGGATCACAGATACAATGTAGGGTGGTGCTGTGGATGAGGGATACAATGTAGGGCGGCGCGGTGCTGTGGATGAGGGATACAATGTAGGGTGGTGCGGTGCTCTGATTGAGGAATACAACGTAGGGCAGCATGGTGCTGTGAATGAGGCATACAATGTAGGGCGGCGTGGTGCTGTGGATGAGGGATACAATGTAGGGCGGCAGGGTGCTGTGGATGAAGAATGCAATGTAGGGCGGCGCAGTGGTCTGAATGAGGGATACAACATAGGGCGGCATGGAGCTGTGAATATGGGATACAATGTAGGGTGGCGTGGCGCTGTGGATGGGGTATACAATGCAGGGTGGCATGGTGCTGTGGATGAGGGATACAATGCAGGGTGGCATGGTGCTGTGGATGAGGGAGACAATGCAGGGTGGCATGCTGCTGTGGATGAAGGATACAATATAGGGCGGCACGGTACTATGGATGAGGGATACAATGTAGGGCAGCACGGTGCTGTGGATGAGGGATACAATTTAGGGTGGCATGGTGCTGTGGATGAGGAATACAATGTAGGGCGGCAAGGTGCTGTGGATCAGAGATACAATGTAGGGTGGCATGGTGCTGTGGATGAGGAAAACAATGTAGGGCGGCGCGGTGCTGTGGATGAGTGATACAATGTAGGGTGGTGCGGTGCTCTGAATGAGGGATACAACGTAGGGTGGCATGGTGCTGTGAATGAGGGATACAATGTAGGGCGGCATGGTGCTGTGGATGGGGGATACAATGTAGGGCGGCGTGGTGCTGTGGATGGGGTATACAATGTAGGGCGGCAGGGTGCTGTGGATGAGTGATACAATGTAGGGCGGCGCGGTGCTCTGAATGAGAGATACAACATAGGGCGGCATGGAGCTGTGAATATGTGATACAATGTAGGGTAGCATGGTGCTGTGGATGAGGGATACAATGTAGGGCTGTGCTGTGGATGAGAGATACAATGTAGGGCTGTGCTGTGGATGAGGGATACAATGTAGAACGGTGCTGTGGATGAGGTATACAATGTAGGGCGGCACGGTGCTGTGGTTGAGAGATACAATGCAGTGTGGCATGGTGCTGTGGATGAGGGATACAATGTAGGGCGGTGCTGTGGATGAGGGATACAATGTAGGGCGGCACGGTGCTGTGAATGAGGAACACAATGTAGGGAGGCACGGTGCTGTGGATTAGTGATACAATGTAGGGCGGCGCGGTGCTCTGAATGAGGGATACAACGTAGGGCGGCATGGAGCTGTGAATATGGGATACATTGTAAGGTGGCGTGGTGCTGTGGATGAGGGATACAATGTAGGGCGGTGCTGTGGATGAGGAATACAATGTAGGTTGGCAAGGTGCTGTTGATGAGGGATACAATGTAGGGCGGTGCTGTGGATGAGGGATACAATGTAGGGAGGCACGGTGCTGTGGATTAGTGATACAATGTAGGGCGGCGCGGTGCTCTGAATGAGGGATACAACGTACGGCGGCATGGAGCTGTGAATATGGGATACATTGTAAGGTGGCGTGGTGCTGTGGATGAGGGATACAATGTAGGGCGGTGCTGTGGATGAGGAATACAATGTAGGTTGGCAAGGTGCTGTTGATGAGGGATACAATGTAGGGCAGTGCTATGGATGAGGGATACAATGTAGGGCGGTGCTGTGGATGAGGGATACAATGTAGGGCGGTGCTGTGGATGAGGGATACAATGTAGGGCGGGCAGTGCTGTGAATGTGGAATACAATGTAGGGTGACGCAGTGCTGTGGGTGGGGATACAATGTAGGGCAGCATGGTGCTGTGTAGAGCTTTATGGATGAGGGATACAATGTAGGGCGGCAGGGTGCTGTGGATGAGGGATACAATATAGGGCGGCGTAGTGCTGTAGATGAGGGATACAATGTAGGGTGGTGCGGTGCTGTGCATGAGGGATACAATGTAGGGCAGCGCAGTGCTGTGGATGAGGGATACAATGTAGGGTGGTGCGGTGCTGTGGATGAGGGATACAATGTAGGGCGGCGCGGTGCTGTGAATGAGGGATACAATGTAGGGCGGCGCGGTGCTGTGGATGAGGGATACAATGTAGGGCGGCGCGGTGCTGTGAATGAGGGATACAATGTAGGGAGCCGCGGTACTGTGAATGAGGGATACAATGTATGGCAACGCGGTGCTGTGGATGAGGGATACAATGTAGGGCGGTGCTGTGGTGTGAATGAGGGATACAATGTAGGGCGGCGTGGTGCTGTGGATGAGGGATACAATGTAGGGTGGCGCAGTGCTGTGGGTAAGGATACAATGTAGGGCGGTGTAGTGCTGTGGATGAGGGACACAATGTAGGGTGGCGCGGTGATGTGGATGAGTGATAAAATGTATGGTGGCGCGGTGCTGTGGATGAGGGATACAATGTAGGGCAGCGCGGTGCTGTGGATGAGGGATACAATGTAGGGCGGTGCTGTGGATGAGGAATACAATGTAGGTTGGCAAGGTGCTGTTGATGAGGGATACAATGTAGGGCGGGCAGTGCTGTGAATGCGGAATACAATGTAGGGTGACGCAGTGCTGTGTGTGGGGATACAATGTAGGGCAGCATGGTGCTGTGTAGAGCTTTATGGATGAGGGATACAATGTAGGGCGGCAGGGTGCTGTGGATGAGGGATACAATATAGGGCGGCAGGGTGCTGTTGATGAGGGATACAATGTAGGGCGGCGTGGTGCTGTGGATGAGGGATACAATGTAGGGCGGTGTAGTGCTGTGGATAAGGGATACAATGTGGGGCGACATGGTGCTGTAGAGAGCTTTAAGGATGAGGGATACAATGTAGGTCGGTGTGGTGCTGTGAATGAGGGATACAATGTAGGGCGGCGTAGTGCTGTGGATGAGGGATACAATGTAGGGTGGTGTAGTGCTGTGGATGAGGGATACAATGTAGGGTGGCGCGGTGCTGTGAATGAGGGATACAATGTATGGCGATGCGGTGCTGTGGATGAAGGATACAATGTAGGGCGGCGTGGTGCTGTGGATGAGGGATACAATGTAGGGCGGGTGGTCCTATGAATGCGTGATAAAATGTAGGGTGGCGCAGTGCTGTGGGTGAGGATACAATATAGGGCGGCGTAGTGCTGTGGATGCGGGATACAATGTAGGGCGGTGCTGTGAATGCGGGATACAATGTAGGGTGGCGCAGTGCTGTGGGTGAGGATACAATGTAGGGCGGCATGGTGCTGTGGAAAGCTTTATGGATGAGGGATACAATGTAGGACGGCAGCGTGCTGTGGATGAGAGATACAATGTAGTGCAGCAGGGTGCTGTGGATAAGGGATACAATGTAGGGCGGCGTAGTGCTGTGGATGAGGGATACAATGTAGGGCGGCATAGTGCTGTGGATGAGGGATACAATGTAGGGCGGCATAGTGCTGTGGATGAGGGATACAATGTAGGGTGGTGTAGTGCTGTGGATGAGGGATACAATGTAGGGTGGTGCGGTGCTGTGGATGAGGCATACAATGTAGGGCAGCGCGGTGCTGTGGATGAGGGATACAATGTAGGGCAGCGCGGTGCTGTGGATGAGGGATACAATGTAGGGCAGCGCGGTGCTGTGGATGAGGGATACAATGTAGGGTGGTGCGGTGCTGTGAATGAGGGATACAATGTAGGGCAGCGCGGTGCTGTGGATGAGGGATACAATGTAGGGTGGTGCGGTGCTGTGGATGAGGGATACAATGTAGGGTGGTGCGGTGCTGTGGATGAGGGATACAATGTATGGCGGCGCGGTGCTGTGGATGAGGGATACAATGTATGGCGGCGCGGTGCTGTGGATGAGGGATACAATGTAGGGTGGTGCGGTGCTGTGAATGAGGGATACAATGTAGGGCAGCGCGGTGCTGTGGATGAGGGATACAATGTAGGGTGGTGCGGTGCTGTGGATGAGGGATACAATGTAGGGTGGCGCGGTGCTGTGGATGAGGGATACAATGTAGGGCGGCGTAGTGCTGTAGATGAGGGATACAATGTAGGGTGGTGCGGTGCTGTGGATGAGGGATACAATGTAGGGCAGCGCGGTGCTGTGGATGAGGGATACAATGTAGGGCAGCGCAGTGCTGTGGATGAGGGATACAATGTAGGGTGGTGCGGTGCTGTGAATGAGGGATACAATGTAGGGCGGCGCGGTGCTGTGAATGAGGGATACAATGTAGGGCGGCGCGGTACTGTGAATGAGGGATACAATGTATGGCAACACGGTGCTGTGGATGAGGGATACAGTGTAGGGTGGTGCGGTGCTGTGGATGAGGGATACAATGTAGGGTGGTGCGGTGCTGTGGATGAGGGATACAATGTAGGGCGGTGCTGTGATGTGAATGAGGGATACAATGTAGGGTGGCGCGGTGCTGTGGATGAGGGATACAATGTAGGGCGGCGTAGTGCTGTAGATGAGGGATACAATGTAGGGTGGTGTGGTGCTGTGAATGAGGGATACAATGTAGGGCGGCGTAGTGCTGTGGATGAGGGATACAATGTAGGGTGGTGTAGTGCTGTGGATGAGGGATACAATGTAGGGTGGTGTAGTGCTGTGGATGAGAGATACAATGTAGGGTGGCGCGGTGCTGTGAATGAGGGATACAATGTATGGCGATGCGGTGCTGTGGATGAAGGATACAATGTAGGGCGGCGTGGTGCTGTGGATGAGGGATACAATGTAGGGCGGGTGGTCCTATGAATGCATGATAAAATGTAGGGTGGCGCAGTGCTGTGGGTGAGGATACAATATAGGGCGGCGTCGTGCTGTGGATGCGGGATACAATGTAGGGCGGGCGGTGCTGTGAATGCGGGATACAATGTAGGGTGGCGCAGTGCTGTGGGTGAGGATACAATGTAGGGCGGCATGGTGCTGTGGAAAGCTTTATGGATGAGTGATACAATGTAGGACGGCAGCGTGCTGTGGATGAGAGATACAATGTAGTGCAGCAGGGTGCTGTGGATGAGGGATACAATGTAGGGCGGCGTAGTGCTGTGGATTAGGGATACAATGTAGGGCGGCATAGTGCTGTGGATGAGGGATACAATGTAGGGCGGCATAGTGCTGTGGATGAGGGATACAATGTAGGGTGGTGTAGTGCTGTGGATGAGGGATACAATGTAGGGTGGTGCGGTGCTGTGGATGAGGCATACAATGTAGGGCAGCGCGGTGCTGTGGATGAGGGATACAATGTAGGGCAGCGCGGTGCTGTGGATGAGGGATACAATGTAGGGCAGCGCGGTGCTGTGGATGAGGGATACAATGTAGGGTGGTGCGGTGCTGTGAATGAGGGATACAATGTAGGGCAGCGCGGTGCTGTGGATGAGGGATACAATGTAGGGTGGTGCGGTGCTGTGGATGAGGGATACAATGTAGGGTGGTGCGGTGCTGTGGATGAGGGATACAATGTATGGCGGCGCGGTGCTGTGGATGAGGGATACAATGTATGGCGGCGCGGTGCTGTGGATGAGGGATACAATGTAGGGTGGTGCGGTGCTGTGGATGAGGGATACAATGTAGGGTGGCGCGGTGCTGTGGATGAGGGATACAATGTAGGGCGGCGTAGTGCTGTAGATGAGGGATACAATGTAGGGCAGCGCGGTGCTGTGGATGAGGGATACAATGTAGGGCAGCGCAGTGCTGTGGATCAGGGATACAGTGTAGAGTGGTGCGGTGCTGTGAATGAGGGATACAATGTAGGGCGGCGCGGTGCTGTGAATGAGGGATACAATGTAGGGCGGCGCGGTACTGTGAATGAGGGATACAATGTATGGCAACGCGGTGCTGTGGATGAGGGATACAGTGTAGGGTGGTGCGGTGCTGTGGATGAGGGATACA
This sequence comes from Eleutherodactylus coqui, assembly GCA_035609135.1. Lineage (NCBI taxonomy): Eukaryota > Metazoa > Chordata > Amphibia > Anura > Eleutherodactylidae > Eleutherodactylus > Eleutherodactylus coqui. The sequence continues at coordinate 311,215,242 of CM069407.1, forward strand.
ATGTAGGGTGGTGCGGTGCTGTGGATGAGGGATACAATGTAGGGTGGCGCAGTGCTGTGGATGAGGGATACAATGTAGGGTGGTGCGGTGCTGTGGATGAGGGATACAATGTAGGGCAGCGCGGTGCTGTGGATGAGGGATACAATGTAGGGCAGCGCAGTGCTGTGGATGAGGGATACAATGTAGGGCGGCGCGGTGCTGTGAATGAGGGATACAATGTAGGGTGGCACGGTGCTGTGAATGAGGGATACAATGTATGGCAACGCGGTGCTGTGGATGAGGGATACAATGTAGGGCGGTGCTGTGGTGTGAATGAGGGATACAATGTAGGGCGGTGCTGTGGTGTGAATGAGGGATACAATGTAGGGCGGCGTGGTGCTGTGGATGAGGGATACAATGTAGGGTGGCGCAGTGCTGTGGGTAAGGATACAATGTAGGGCGGTGTAGTGCTGTGGATGAGGGACACAATGTAGGGTGGCGCGGTGATGTGGATGAGTAATAAAATGTATGGTGGTGCGGTGCTGTTGATGAGGGATACAATGCAGGGCGGGGCGGTGTTGTGGGGGGCTTAATGAATGAGGGTGGTTAGTGTGAATTGTATTCTCTATTTGACGGGCAGCCTGGGCAGTGACTGGCACATGGGCGTCTGAGCAGTGGCTGGACAGGAAGATGAGCCTGGCTGCCGCATTCAGGATGGATTGGAGGGGGTAAAGTCTGGTGCAGGGGAGGCCGATCAGCAACGAGTTGTAATAATTAGAGATGAGCGAACACCAAAATGTTCGGGTGCTCGTTATTCGGAACGAACTTCCCGCGATGCTCCAGGGTTCGTTTCGAACAACGAACCCCATTGAAGTCAATGGGCGACCAGAGCATTTTTGTATTTCGCCGATGCTCGCTAAGGTTTTCATGTGTGAAAATCTGGGCAATTCAAGAAAGTGATGGGAATGACACAGAAACGGATAGGGCAGGCGAGGGGCTACATGTTGGGCTGCATCTCAAGTTCACAGGTCCCACTATTAAGCCACAATACCGGCAAGAGTGGGCCCCCCCCCCTCCCAACAACTTTAACTTCTGAAAAGCCCTCATTAGCATGGCATACCTTTGCTAAGCACCACACTAGCTACAACAAAGCACAATCACTGCCTGGATGACACTCCGCTGCCACTTCTCCTGGGTTACATGCTGACCAACCGCCCCCCCCTCCCCCCCACAGCGCACACCAAAGTGTCCCTGCGCAGCCTTCAGCTGCCCTCATGCCACACCACCCTCATGTCTATTTAGAAGTGCGTCTGCCATGAGGAGGAACCGCAGGCACACACTGCAGAGGGTTGGCACGGCTAGGCAGCGACCCTCTTTAAAAGTGGCGGGGCGATAGCCCACAATGCTGTACAGAAGCAATGAGAAATAGAATCCTGTGCCACCGCCATCAGGAGCTGCACACGTAGGCATAGCAATGGGGAACCTATGTGCCACACACTATTCATTCTGTCAAGGTGTCTGCATGCCCCAGTCAGACCGGGCTTTTTAATTCATAGACACAGGCAGGTACAACTCCCTATTGTGAAGTCCCTGTGGACCGACAGCATGGGTGGGTGCCAGGAAGCCACCGGCGGTACATAGAAATATCCCATTGCATTGCCCAACACAGCTGAGGTAGTAATGTTGTGTGTAATACAGGTGGGCTTCGGCCCACACTGCATGCCCCAGTCAGACTGGGGTTCTTTAGAAGTGGACACATGTAGGTTAAACTCCCTGTGGACCCACTGCCTGGGTGGGTGCCAGGAAGCCACCGGCGGTACATAGAAATATCCCATTGCATTGCCCAACACAGCTGAGGTAGTAATGTCGTGTGTAATACAGGTGGGCTTCGGCCCACACTGCATGCCCCAGTCAGACTGGGGTTCTTTACAAGTGTACAGATGTATTAAAAACTCCGTGTGCACCTACAGCATGGGTGGCTCCCTGGAACCCACCGGCGGTACACAAAAATATCCCATTGCATTGCCCAACACAGCTGAGGTAACGTCAGCTGGAATGCAGGTGGGCTAAAAATTAATTTGATTACACTGTAGGCGAGGGCCCACAAAAATTGCTGTATCAACAGTACTAATGTACATCCCAAAAATTGGCCATGGCCAGCCAAGAGGGCAGGTGAAACCCATTAATCGCTTTGGTTAATGTGGCTTAAGTGGTAACTAGGCCTGGAGGCAGCCCAGTGTAACGAAAAATTGGTTCAAGTTAAAGTTCCAACGCTTTTAAGCGCATTGAAACTTATAAAAATTGTTCAGAAAAATTATTTGAGTGAGCCTTGTGGCCCTAAGAAAAATTGCCCGTTCAGCGTGATTACGTGAGGTTTCAGGAGGTGGAGCAGGAGGAGGAGGAGGAGGAATATTAGACACAGATTGATGAAGCAGAAATGTCCCCGTTTTGGATGGTGAGAGAGAACGATGCTTCCATCCGCGGGTGCAGCCTACGTATTGCTTACGTATCGCTGCTGTCCAGTGGTGGAGAAGAGAAGTCTGGGGAAATCCAGGCTTTGTTCATCTTGATGAGTGTTAGCCTGTCGGCACTGTCGGTTGACAAGCGGCTACGCTTATCTGTGATGATTCCCCCAGCCGCACTAAACACCCTTTCCGACAACACGCTAGCCGCAGGACAAGCAAGCACCTCAAGGGCATACAGCGCGAGTTCAGGCCACGTGTCCAGCTTCGACACCCAGTAGTTGTAGGGGGCAGAGGCGTCACCAAGGATGGTCGTGCGATCCGCTACGTACTCCCTCACCATCCTTTTACAGTGCTCCCGCCGACTCAGCCGTGACTGGGGAGCGGTGACACAGTCTTGGTGGGGAGCCATAAAGCTGGCCAGGCCCTTAAAGACTGTTGCACTGCCTGGGATGTACATGCTGCTCGATCTCCGCGCCTCCCCTGCTACCTTGCCCTCGGTACTGCGCCTTCTGCCACTAGCGCTGTCGGCTGGGAATTTTACCATCAGCTTGTCCGCAAGGGTCCTGTGGTATAGCAACACTCTCGAACCCCTTTCCTCTTCGGGAATCAGAGTGGGCAGGTTCTCCTTATAGCGTGGGTCGAGCAGTGTGTACACCCAGTAATCCATAGTGGCCAGAATGCGTGTAACGCGAGGGTCACAAGAAAGGCATCCTAACATGAAGTCAGCCATGTGTGCCAGGGTACCTGTACGCAACACATGGCTGTCTTCACTAGGAAGATCACTTTCAGGATCCTCCTCCTCCTCCTCCTCCTCCTCCTCAGGCCATACACGCTGAAAGGATGACAGGCAATCAGCCGGTGTACCGTCAGCAGTGGGCCAAGCTGTCTCTTCCCCCTCCTCCTCATCCTCCTCATCCTCCTCCTCCTCCTCCTGAACGCGCTGAGATATAGACAGGAGGGTGCTCTGACTATCCAGCGACATACTGTCTTCCCCCGCCCCCGTTTCCGAGCGCAAAGCAGCTGCCTTTATGGTTTGCAGGGAATTTCTCAAGATGCATAGCAGAGGAATGGTGACGCTAATGATTGTAGCATCGCCGCTCACCACCTGGGTAGACTCCTCAAAATTACCAAGGACATGGCAGATGGCTGCCAACCAGGCCCACTCTTCTGAAAGGAATTGAGGAGGCTGACTCCCACTGCGCCGCCCATGTTGGAGTTGGTATTCGACTATAGCTCTACGTTGTTCATAGAGCCTGGCCAACATGTGGAGCGTAGAGTTCCATCGTGTGGGCACGTCGCACAGCAGTCGGTCCACTGGCAGCTTAAAGTGATGTTGCAGGGTGCGCAGGGTGGCAGCGTGCGTGTGGGATTTGCGAAAATGTGCGCAGAGCCGGCGCGCCTTTACGAGCAGGTCTGACAAGCGTGGGTAGCTTTTCAGAAAGCGCTGAACCACCAAATTAAAGACGTGGGCCAGGCATGGCACGTGCGTGAGGCTGCCGAGCTGCAGAGCCGCCACCAGGTTACGGCCGTTGTCACACACGACCATGCCCGGTTGGAGGCTCAGCGGCGCAAGCCAGCGGTCGGTCTGCTGTGTCAGACCCTGCAGCAGTTCGTGGGCCGTGTGCCTCTTATCGCCTAAGCTGAGTAGTTTCAGCACGGCCTGCTGACGCTTGCCCACCGCTGTGCTGCCACACCGCGCGACACCGACTGCTGGCGACATGCTGCTGCTAACACATCATGATTGCGAGACAGAGGAGGAGGAGGAGGAGGAGGAGGGTGCTTTAGTGGAGGAAGCATACACCCCCGCAGATACCACCACCGAGCTGGGGCCCGCAATTCTGGGGGTGGGTAGGACGTGAGCGGTCCCGGGCTCTGACTCTGTCCCAGCCTCCACTAAATTCACCCAATGTGCCGTGAGGGAGATGTAGTGGCCCTGCCCGCCTGTGCTTGTCCACGTGTCCGTAGTTAAGTGGACCGTGGCAGTAACCGCGTTGGTGAGGGCGCGTACAATGTTGCGGGAGACGTGGTCGTGCAGGGCTGGGACGGCACATCGGGAAAAGTAGTGGCGACTGGGAACTGAGTAGCGCGGGGCCGCCGCCTCCATGATACTTTTGAAGGACTCCGTTTCCCCAACCCTATACGGCAGCATCTCAAGGCTGATGAATTTTGCTATGCGGACGGTTAACGTTTGAGCGTGCGGGTGCGTGGCGGCGTACTTGCGCTTGCGCTCCAACAGTTGCGCAAGCGACGGCTGGACGGTGCGCTGAACTACACTGCTGGATGGGGCCGAGGACAGCGGAGGTGAGGGTGTGGGTGCAGGCCAGGAGACGGTAGTGCCTGTGTCCTGAGAGGGGGGTTGCATCTCAGTGGCAGGTTGGGGCACAAGGGGAGAGGCAGGGGTGCAAACCGGAGGCGCTGAACAGCCTTCGTCCCACCTTGCGGGGTGCTTGGCCATCATATGTCTGCGCATGCTGGTGGTGGTGAGGCTGTTGGTGTTGGCTCCCCGGCTGAGCTTTGCGCGACAAAGGTTGCACACCACTGTTCGTCGGTTGTCAGGCGTCTCTGTGAAAAACTGCCAGACCTTAGAGCACCTCGGCCTCTGCAGGGTGGCATGGCGCGAGGGGGCGCTTTGGGAAACACTTGGTGGATTATTCGGTCTGGCCCTGCCTCTACCCCTGGCCACCGCACTGCCTCTTGCAACCTGCCCTTGACTCCCCCTCTGAAGACCTGTCCTCCTGAGTAAGCGTTGCACACCAGGTGGGGTCAGTCACCTCATCGTCCTGCTGCTCTTCCTCCGAATCCTCTGTGCGCTCCTCCCTCGGACTTACTGCCCTTACTACTACCTCACTGCAAGACAACTGTGTCTGATCGTCATCGTCCTCCTCACCCACAGAAAGTTGTTGAGACAGTTGGCGGAAGTCCCCAGCCTCTTCCCCCGGACCCCGGGAACTTTCGAATGGTTGGGCATCAGTGACGATAAACTCCTCTGGTGGGAGAGGAACCGCTGCTGCCCAATCTAAGCAGGGGCCCGAGAACAGTTCCTGGGAGTGTTCGCGCTCCTGAGCAGGTGTTATTGTAGTGGAGTGAGGAGGCTGGGAGGAAGGAGGAGCAGCAGACAGAGGATTCGGATTTGCAGCAGTGGACGGCGCAGAACTGCGGGTAGACGATAGGTTGCTCGAAGCACTTTCTGCCATCCAGGACAGGACCTGCTCACACTGCTCATTTTCTAATAACCGTCTCCCGCGTGGACCCATTAATTGGGCGATGAATGTGGGGGCACCAGAAACGTGCCTCTCTCCTAATCGCGCAGCAGTCGGCTGCGACACACCTGAATCAGGAGCTTGGCCTGTGCCCACACCCTGACTTGGCCCTCCGCGTCCTCTAGGCCTACCCCTACCCCTCAGCATGCTGTATTACCAGTGATTTGATTTCACAGGCAGCTAATAAATTGGCGCAAGACTGCAGGCCAAATATAATTTTTTCCCTTTTTTGAAAACAAAAGGCCCCACTGCCTCTAGTGAATGAATAATCTAAGTTTAATAACTGTGCTGTTTTCCTGCTAATGTGTCACAGAACGTGAGGGTAGCAGAGTTATTAACTGTGGCAGAGCAGGTATTTTTTTTCCCAATTAAGGAAAGCAAATGGCGAAGCCAGGAGTAAAACGTAGCTGGGTGCGTCTGATTTTTACAGGTTGCACACGCAGCCGACACGTGTCCACCGCCCTTAGGACGGACAGAGGCAGGACAAATAGAATTATTTTCCGTTTTTTTGCACTAAAAGGCAGCACTGCGTATATTCTATGAACATGAGAAGTTTAATAACTGTGCTGTTTTCCTGCTAATGTGTCACAGAACGTGAGGGTAGCAGAGTTATTAACTGTGGCAGAGCAGGTATTTTTTTTCCCAATTAAGGAAAGCAAATGGCGAAGCCAGGAGTAAAACGTAGCTGGGTGCGTATGATTTTTACAGGTTGCACACGCAGCCGACACGTGTCCACCGGCGTTAGGACGGACAGAGGCAGGACAAATAGAATTATTTTCACTTGTTTTTCCACCAAAAGGCAGCACTGCGTATATTCAATGAATAATAACTGTGTTGTGGCCCTGCCTATACAATTCTTTCCCTGCAGTATCAATGGAGGGTGCAATGCTCTGCAGAGGCGATTTTGAGAAGCAAAAAAAAATGCAGCACAGCTAACAGCAGCCTGGACAGTACTGCACACGGATAAATATGGCCCTAGAAAGGACCGTTGAGGTTCTTGAAGGCTACACTCACTCCTAACACTCTCCCTGCCTATCCAACACTTCTGTCCCTAATGCCGGGTGCAACGCTCTGCAGAGCCGATTTTGAGAAAAAAAAATCCCACTGCTAACAGCAGCCAACACACAGCTATCAGTGGCCCTAATAAGGACCTTTGGGGGTCTTGAAGCCTACACTAACTACCAATTCTTTCCCTACAGCAGCTCCGGTACAAACAGCACTGTCCCTCATCTAACTCACACGGCATCTGAGGCGAACCGCGGGAGGGGCCGACTTTTATGTTCGGGTGACACCTGATCTTCCCAGCCACTCACAGCAGGGGGGTGGTATAGGGCTTGAACGTCACAGGGGGAAGTTGTAATGCCTTCCCTGTCTTTCAATTGGCCAGAAAAGCGCGCTAACGTCTCAGGGAAGGAAGTGAAAGTAACCAGAACACCGCATGGTGTTCGTTACGAATAACGAACATCCCGAACACCCTAATATCCGCACGAATATCAAGCTCGGACGAACGCGTTCGCTCATCTCTAGTAATAATCGAGCCGGGAGTGGATGAGGGCGACAGTGAGCGTTTTTAGCGCGTCAGCGGTGAGAAAAGAGAATATTCTTGAGAAGTTCTTGAGGTGCGGCTGACATGTTTGGGCCAGAGATTGGATGTAGGGGGTAAAGGAGAGATCGGGGGCGAATATAACCCAAAGGCAGCGAGCGTGCTGGGAGTTATGGTGCCACATACTGAGATGGAGATGTCAGGAGGAGGTCGGTTAGTGGAGGGTCAGTTGTTGGGAGGTTCAGTTTTAGATAGAGAGAGGACATGGTGTTAGAGACAGCAGACAGACAGTCGGTGGCATTCTGGAGGACCGGCGCTGTGATGTCACGGGAGGAGGTGTATAACTGGGTATCATCAGTGTAGAGATGGTACTGATAGCCAAATCTATTCATTGTCTGTCCAATGGGGGCTGTGGAGATGGAGAAGACTGCTGATCACTAGGAATTATGCTATTAGAAGACTGCAGACCACCAAGAATCAGAAGGAAAGCATAACCAGTGGCCACTAAGGGACCATATTCATAGAATACCACTGGCCACCAGGAACTGTGCACACAGAAAACCACACTGAGCACCTCAAATCAAGAGCAAAGAATAACTACTGACCACCTGGGACCATGCTCATAGAAGACCAGTGACAAACAGAGATTGCGCTCACTGAAGACCACAAGCAACTGTGGTCACAGAACACTGCTGACCACCAGGGACCATGCTAATAGAAGACTGGAGACCACCAGGAATCAAGAGGAAAGAATAAAGACTGGCCACCAGGGACTGCGCTCATAGAAGACCACTGACCATCAAGAACAAAGAATAACCACTGACCACCAGGCACAATGCTCATAGAAGAGCGCTAAAAATCTGATCAAAAGCAAAGAATAACCACTGTCCACCAGGGACCATGCTCATAGTAGACCACTACCAAAAAGTTAGAAGCAAACGATAACCACTGACCACCAGGGACCATGCTCACAGAAGAACACTGATAGCTTGGAATCAAAAGTAAAGAACACCAGGGACCACGCGTATAGAAGCCCAGAGACAGCTCATAGAAGATCGCTGACTAGCAGAAATTAAGAACAAAAAATAACCACTGAACCCCAGGGACCATGTTCACAGAAGACAATTGACCACCAGAGATCAGGATCACCGGATACCACCCACCCACCAGGATCTCCATGTTAAATTCACCATTTTCAATCTCTGCTTGTTGCTCATGCATCCTCCAAGTCTACAGACTGGATCCTGTCCTGATCGTCTCCCACTGACACAGCTGCAGGACTTGTTACATTGTCTCTTGTAGGAGGTCCTACAGGTGGGTTTTCAGCCTGTTTGGTGAAAATAATGTTTCCATTCACAGACAGCAAACAGAGAACAGAACTTTTCATTATAAATATAGAAGTAAAGTGGAAAACCGTCAGATGGAGATTTTATGGATTCAGAGAGCAAAAATGCTGAAATGTTTTGTTCGGGCGCCTGCGGCTACCGGGCGCGCTATGGAGGCCGCGCTAATTATATTTTCTTTCTGTGCGCAGAACTCGATATTAAACTAAGAAGAAAACTGCGATGAAAACATCTCATAATTCATCAAATGGGAAAAAAAATTACCTTCTACCCTGACTTTGCACAGAAACCGCGGCGGCTCCCCCTCCCCCGCTGCCTCCCGGAGCTTCGTCTTGTTGCCAGTTTTCCAATGATTTTACACATAATGATAAATAGTTTTTCATCTTCTTACATCAATTTATCTGCAGAAATCATTGTTAAATAACGGTTAGCCGGCGTCCCCCGCGGCCGCTCCGAGATTGTTTTCTAACTGCTGCGCACAACACTGGCCATTAGGCACAAGCCTCGCATCACATCATGCAGCTGTGCCAAGACAGCGCCGTTCGGAGTTGGCTCTCATTGCACACATTTGTAAATCAGCCTGGCACAGAGTTCTGCCGTCTGACGCCAAAGCCGCCGCTTCAGTTCAGCTTCAGGTCTTCGTAAATAAAACTGTGATAACATCGCCCCCTGGTGGCCAAACAGCAGGCAAACAATCACAGAACTGCACGGACAGCCGCTTTTAAAGGGGGACTCCAACCTTACATCATTTATTTAGAAAGTGAGGCTACGGCATCGTCCTCGTTATTTATGGCGGGCGCCAAGTTATACATCCATTTGTCCACGGCTGTTGTATCTTAGGTCCATTACGGCACAGCTATGACCAGTAACCCCAGCACAGTTGATAGAGTCTTAAAACCACCCCGTCTCATCAGAGGTTTAGGCTGCTGACCTGTCCCCCCTCCATGCTTTACCCTGCAGCTCTGCTCCTCAAGAATACAACAATGAGAAGCAGTGGCATCACTAAGCTATTAAAGGGTTTTTCTGGGACATACAAAAGGTAAACTGGTTTAAAATAAAATTGAGCGCTACAGACCCGTTTACCCACCGCACAGAACCTGGAATAAGCAACGGGTAGTCACGTGCCGTACATTGTGCATGTGACCGATCAGCCACTCACAGGCTTCAGCGGCCATAGAAGAATCACTGCTGAAGCCTGTGACTAGCTGAGCGGTCCTACGCACAATGGGCCCATCTTCATAAAATGCTAGGAGATTACAAATACTCAAGTATTGTAGTATATGGTATAAGTGATCAAATGATCGCACATCCATGTTCCCTGTGTGGGTTCAGAAAAAAGAAAGAAAAGTGGAATACAATGTATTACTGTAAAAAATAAATAAAAGTTTAAAAAAATAAATTTAAAATAAATAAAAAAAACTTTTCCTGTATTTAGAATAAAAAATGAAAACAAAACATTTGCGCCGTGTCCGTAAAAGTCCTTGCAAAATAATGCATCATTTATTCCGCACGGTGAATATCGTCAGACAAAAAAAAACAATCGTGCTTTTTCTGGTTACCCAGTCTCCATGAAAAAAATAGCGATCTACTCCGAAAGCAACAGAAACTACAGGACGTCCTGCAAAAAATGAGCTTTCACACGGCGCCAAAGATAAAAAGGTTATGGCTGTCAGAAGATGGCAGCAAAAAAGAAAATCTTTAAAAAAAAATTTCTCATAAAAGGTACAGAGAAAAAACCTCAATAAATTTGGTATTGTTGTAATCGCACCGACGCGCAGACGAAAGTTACGTCACTTTTGCCCTGGTGTACGCTGTGAAACAAGACGACTCCCCCACAAAGATGGTGGAATTACATTTTCTTTTCCATTTCACTCCACTTCAAAAAAAATTTCAGTACATTGTAAGGTACATTACACAGCAAAAAACAACAACCATCCGACAGCGACGGCATGGATAAAGAACAGAGTCCTGAAGTTTTTTAAGTGGGGAGTAAAAACCGCAGGTCCGGACCCTCATGATTGGCGCTCCCCTGTATGGTAATTCTCCCCGTGACCCCGGAGTGCGGCATAAAATCGTGTGACAAGTTTTCCATGGATCAGTTTCAGTGTGAATCCACATTAGATGGGAAATCCAGCGATCGGAGCGACTTCCAACGAGGCCGGTCATCAGTGCTGGACTAGCCGGGGTCTCACCGCCAACCACGGGGGGGGGGGAGGGGGGTTGTTCTCGTCTAACGGTGTGGAGAGTATACAGAGAATGGCACGATCAAGGAAAACATCCAGCAGAAGGGGATCCTGTGGAGGGAAATAACTCATCAGTGAAAGGGGTCGGAGGAGGATGTCAGGAATCGCTCTGACCAACAGGCACTACAGCTGAAAAACAGGATTATTTTTACTTACCATAAAATCCTTCTGTTGACCCGGATATCGGGGATGCAGGATGCAGTGAGGAGTAGCTGCCATTAGCAGGCGACAGAAAGCTTGAACAAAACTTGACTCCTCCTGTCAGCTATACCACTTCCTGCCTGCTGGGTAAGGTCAGTTCGTCAGCAAGCAGTGGTAGGAGTCCTAGCAGAGAAGCACAACCAGAACCGTGAAACACAATGACACAGTACAGAACAGCATGGCACTAGTCACATCATGTGAGATCTGAGCACCAAGGGTCCAACAGGGGCCAAATGACCTGGAAACACAACAACACAGTAAAAAATTGCATTTTCTTGTTAGGAATATGGGGGATACAGGATACAGTTGGCCGTACATGAGCCGCCCCCTTGGGGGGGGAATTATAATGTGCGGCCATGTCAGATCACAGCTGTAGAACCTTGTGGCCGAGCGAGGCATCAGCCAATGCCACCACATGCACCCTGGAAAAGTTGGTGAAGGTGTGCCTAGAGGACCATGTAGCCGCCTTACACACCTGCACGGCAGATGCCCCATGGCACACTGCCCATAATGATCCAAAAGCCCTGGTCGAGTGAGCAGTCACTTGTAAGGGGAGGGGTGGGGGTGGGGCTGTGGGTCTGGCCCTCAGCCACCGCCAACAAATCCAGCACAAAATCATGCCCTTGGAGGCGGCTTGACCACGATGTACGAGCATAAACAGGGCGTCCGAACGCCGGTACGAGGCTGTCTGCGCAAAGTAAATTCTCAGAGCTCGGACGAGATCGAGCTTGTGAAGGGCCTTCTCTGTGCAATGCACCAACTGCAGCAGACGGAAATGTGCCTCCAGATGCAAAGATGACCGTTTCCGTGCCCTAATCATGGTGCGGATGACCGGATCCGTCACTCCTAAAGCTCTCAGCAACGCGGATTTAACTTCCAGACCATCAAATGCAGTGTTGGTAAATGCTGGTGGAAGAGGGGTCCTTGCAAGAGGAGGTCTTCACCGAGCCAAAGACGCCAGGGCATGTCGATGATCAGATCCATTCATTCAGCATACCATGCCTGACGCGGCAATCCGGAGCGATGAGCAGCACCGGCATGCTCTCCCTTTTGACTTTCTTTATGATCCTGTGTAACAGAGGGAACGGAGGGAATAGGTACGGAAACCAGAGCCCGGAGCACAGGATGACAAGGGTGTCCACTGTAAGGCACGAGGGTCCTGGGACCTCGTCATGAACCGGCATATCTTGCAGTTGAGCCTGGAGGCCATGAGGTCAATGTCTGGCTGTCCCCAACGATGACAAAGTTCTTGAAAGACGTCCGGATGAAGTCGCCACTCACCTTGATCTAACATTGTTCTACTTAGGTACTCAGCGACCCAATTGTCCACTCCGGGTATGTATACTGCTTATATTGCTGGCATGTTGTCCACGGCCCAGGTTAGGATGTGGGCCACCTCTGCCATTGCCTGAGTGCTGAGGGTTCCGCCTTGGCAGTTAATATATGCAAGGGCCATTGCGTTGTCCATCTGGACTCGGAGTGGGTGGCCTTGTAGACGAGGCGCAAAGTTGAAAATCGACAGATAAATTGCCCGAAGCTCCAGGATGTTAATTGGGAGATGTTTCCGCAGCAGACCACAGGTGCTGCACCGTGTGCGGAGGGAGGGTTCCCCCCAGCCCAGGAGGCTGGTGTCGGTGGTGATCAATCTCCAGTGGAGGTTGAGGAACGACTGACCTTGGAGTATAAGAGGAGATGACACCCACCACTTCAGGGAGCAGCGGAGCGTCTCTGGAAGACTGATGTGATAGTCCAGGCTCATCAGGTCCTTCTTTCAAAGAGAAAGAAGAATTCGCTGCAGGTCCCGTGAGCGAAACTGTGAGAAGGGTATGGCCGGAAAGAACGCCACCATGAGATCCAAGACTCTCATTGCATGCCAGATGGAAATGGAGCGCAGTTGGCGAAGGTCCAGAACCTGACGCTGAAGCACCTGACGCTTTGTGACTGGTAGAAATAAGCATGCCCGCACAGTGTCCGGGGTCATCCCCAGGAACTCCAGATGCTGTGAGGGGATGTTAGGGGTTAATCCTATTTTTAAATAACCTAACATAAGAAAGATAAGGAAACAGTGTAATAAATGTGACATTAGTTATTTGGTTATATAATGTTATGTATTATGGAAATGAAAAATATGTAAAATATTCCGGAAGTTGCTAGTAGAATTTGGATATAGAATCATATGTCAAAAGGGATATTAATTGAATGATGATTTTAAACTACTAAATGTATGATGATTTAGCTTTCATTCAGCCATCTTGATTACAATTTGAACCTTTGACCAGAATATACTGAGTAGGTGGCTAAACCAGTTTTATGTGCAAACTAGAAACAATGCCCCCTCTTTGATGTGCAAATCCGCTTGACTTGGAGACAAGGGTGAACTTAACATGATGGAGATTTAAGATTACATCGTGGTCTAGGCAGAGGTGTAATTAAGTTTGTACTCAGACAATGTGGAGTCAATATTTATGACCATATGCAACTGTTTGATGTCCACTTCACACAGGAGTGTGCTGATACCTTTGTGTTTAGAAGGCCTTGGTTTGCAGCCATATGGTAATCTGTTAGAATGAGGACTTGGTCAGCAATATTAGAATGTAAAGTAGTTTGACCTGTTGTAATACTAATCTTCGTATCAGGCAACATTTGGATACGCCTTCTTTTCCTCTTGTATAAAAACTGACAATGTTCAACAATAAAGTAGAATTCATTTTGATTCACTAGACTGTGTGTGTAGTGGCTTCTTATGGTTCTCTCCTACGAGTACTCGTTATAACTTTCCTTTGAATTTGGACTCAGGCAACATCAGCACTGGTCTCCGTTGAAGACCCCCAACAGGGACGAGCCGAACCAAACCAGAGTGAGTAAGGAGATGTGCAAGCTCTCCAGACTGGCTGTCCGCGATGGGACCCTCATGAGGTCCAGGCAACGTATGGCTATGATTTCCTTGTTGTGAAGGAGTTCCATTATGGCTGTCAGCAACTTGGTGAAGACCCTGGGAGCCATTGCCAACCCAAAGGGGAGGGCCAGGAACTGATAATGCCTGTCTTGAATGGCAAACCGCAGGAACCGTTGATGTGCTTGCCGAATTGGATCGTGTAGATACGCATCCTGGAAGTCGATCAATGACAGGAATTTGTGGCGGTCCAAGGACACTATGACCGAGTGGATGGACCCCATGCGATGCTGTACATGAATGTACCAGTTCAGTCGTTTGAGGTCCAGTACTGGACGAATTGAGGCATCCTTCTTTGAAACGACGAACAAGTTTGAGTAAAACCCTGTAAAGCAATGGCTGTGCTAATAGATGTTCGATGCCCCAAAGGAGTTTTCTGGCCTTGGCGGGACATCTGGGAACGGGGGATGCGGAAAATTAAGCCAATGGAGTTCTGATGAACTCGATGGCACAACTGGAGGTGATGATCTCCTGAACCCAGGCGTCTGGCACAAACTTGAGCATGTGGACTGGAACTTTGCCAACTGAACCCCTACTGCGAGGATCAGAGATGGCCAACCTTCATGCAGAAGACTTGCAAAAAGAGGGACTTGCGAGGCGAGGTCGCTCCTGCCACGCAGGGCGCAGTTAGTAGGAGGGATGTTTCCTTTACTCCTGCGAACCTGTAGCAAGTCTGTCGACCGCAGGCTAGAGCGACGAAAGGACGTGTTGCCTTTGGGTGCCGGGCCCAGTATGTTTTGGCCTGTTTTGAGCTAACAGAGTGCTTTTGCTCCCTGTGACCTCCTAAATAATCTTCTCCAGCTTGTCCCAATACAAGTGCGAGGCCTGGAAGGGAAGTTGTCAGCTTTTTCTTAGAAGTGGTGTCTGCATCCCACGCCTTCAGCCAGAGGACGAGACGTCAAATCACTGACGACACCGAGGTGCATGCTAACAGTCGCGCAGGAACTAGCGTGGCCTCACAGGCGAAACCGCCACCTACCGCTAGTTGCGTGAGCAGCATCTCCACTTGTGGAGAGACGTCCACAGGGAGGACCTCTCAGCGAAGCTGTTTGGCGTGACAACGTTATGACATATCCATGGTGCTGCGAACACCGGTCGTAGAGCAGAACCCACGGACTCAAAAGTTGGAAGAAGGGATTCCATCTTCTTATCACACGGATCAGAGAATGACGCACGATCCTCCATCGGAATGGTGGTATGCTTGGATAAGCGAGCAATTGGCGGGTCACCCTAGGGGGAACGGACCACTTCTGGTTCAAATCCTGTCAGTTTCAGGGAGAGCACTTCCTCAAACTACTTGTGCCTGGAAAAGAGCTTAGGAGCCTCCTAGGGTGGTTGAAGGAGTGGGACTTCTGATAGTCATAGGAGCTCTCCTCAGACATATTAAAGTTAATTCTTAACAACAGTAATAAGGCTATCAAATGCAGCCGCCGTCTTGGATGAGCGCTCCGCCTCCAACTCTGGTGCAGAACGATTCTCAGAGAGTTCCCCTTCGAATGTTCCGAATCTGCCACCTGAGATGGATTAATGGAGAAATTAACTGCGGAGACATTGCGGCGGCTGGACCATAAATGTCTGGAGGGTTTGAGTGGTCTACCGTGAGAGGGCATGCCACGGTCAAACCTATCAACCATGAAAAGAACCACTTGTGCCAGGGGTCTTAGCCATTCCGATTTGGAGTAATACCTGCAATAACCTGTGGGGATAACCCGACATGGGTGCCCCTGATCCTGATGGTGCTCCTGCATCTTCCCCTTTGTGAGCGGGCGAACAGAGAGTAGGGCACACCGGTGTAAACTCCACTGACCACGGCGTCCGGGGCTGCGCATCTTACTTAACTAAACAGGGTGCAGAGCAGCCTGAGAGCACCTCGCCTGGGCGGATGTGCCACAATCATCTTCAGGAGTGGGGAGAACAAGTGAGCTACGTGGCTGCCCGCTCCCCACTGCCCTGTGGGAATATAGGAGAACCTACACCCACAAACATGTGTCTTGATAAAAAAAAAAAAAAAAATTCTGTTCAGACATGAGTCATGTCTGTCCTCCCTCGGACATAAAGCTAAAACTGGGCTTTCCCAGCAGGAAAGAAAGGGTATATCAGAAGGAGAAGTCAGGCTTTAGGTCACCTCCTAGTGGCAGCTAATACCACCTGTATCCCCAATATCACTGACAAAAAGAAAAAACGCTGGAGCGCCAACTAACGTGTCCGAACGCAGAACTCGCCGTTCCTCCGCACGGATGGTATAACAGCCAATGACCAGTTCCAGCGCCATTGTGTCTAAGAGAAACAGACTCCAGCGGGCAAAAGAGCGCAAAACTTGTATCACTGAGCAGCGGGGAAACATCTCCTGGTCAGATGGAGCCAGATGTCTGTTGCTGATGGGAGGTCAGAATTTGGTGCAAGCAGCATGAATCGCTGACCCCTTCCTGTCAGCCGGCAGAACATGTCGGCACCGCCATCTAATCTGCTGCAACTACAAGAAGCTTCCTGTCCACAAGGGCCAATATTCCTGCAGGAGGATTGCATTACAGAGTGGAATCTACCCCGCAAGGAATTACTGTAGTTCTGAAGGCCAAAGGAGACAGACACCACTAGATGGGGGTGATAAAGGGGCGGTCAGTGTACATTATACTAGTTACACAATGTATCAGCTATTATATAGTGGGGGATACAATGTATCATCAGCACTCGGCGAGTTCCACAAGCTGCCCAGAAGTGCTTCCCTGCACTGATACCTTGTAACAACCAGTAAGTTTGTGAGCCTCAGGCTGACAACAAGCATTTCCCGGTCACTGACAACAAGCAGAGATTTTGAAAATGATGAGAAGTCATCACACCATAAAAACGTATATAAGTTACAGCTTTTATTTGAGTACATTTCATGTATGGAAACCGTCCTGAATGATGGCGGAGCTTCCGCTGTCCTGGTGGATTGGACGGGGCTGCAAAGAACCAAGAAACACACATGCCAGATGGAAGCAGCAGCAGCGAAGAGACATCAACGCCCGGACTCTGCCCACCCACAGCCGCCGCCGATTCTGTGCGGTCTGCAGCAGAGCGATCTGCGATCCTCCTCATCTGCAGCCACCGCAGTCAGGACGCAGATATCTGACTGATTTAACCTCCTCTCACGCAGGGCAGACTCAAGGATGGCGCCGCCCGCCGTGAGACCACACACAGGTGAATAATGATCAGCGCCCATCCATGGTGGGGGGAGGGGCGACAGTCAGCAGAGATCATCCCATCAGCCGTTTACTTCGTCCTCATAAGCTATTGCGATCCCTCTACGTCCCTCGACAGCTTTCACGACTGGCGTCTCTCCCAAAGCCTTGTCCAATCCCTGCCAGCTCCGCGAAGACAGGAAGGAGGCTGGAGAAGAGAGCAGGAGGAGGTTAGAGAAAAACTATATTGACCATAATGCAGTGCAGTACCAGAGGATTTCAGCAGAGGATGCGTCTGTCAGATCAATGCACATCGATCTCAAGTTCTGACCAGTATGACGATAAATGCAGCTCTGGATGTGACTGGAGTAAAACACCAGATAAAGCCACAGTGGTGAATGCAGCTCTAAATGTGCCTAGAGCTGAGGTCGCAAACCTATCAGGGGGTCGCCCATTACTGCATGGGCCGCTGTGGGGGGGGGGGGGGTCGCCTATAACTGCCGGGGCCACTGTGGGGGGGTGGGGTCGCCTATAACTGCCGGGGCCACTGTGGGGGGGGGGCGCCTATAACTGCTGGGGCCCCTGGGTGGGGGTCGCCCACTACTGCTGGGGCCGCTGGGTGGGGGTCGCCCACTACTGCTGGGGCCGCTGGGTGGGGGTGGGTCGCCCACTACTGCTGGGGCCGCTGGGTAGGGGGGGGGGTCGCCCACTACTGCTGGGGCCGCTGGGTAGGGGGGGGTCGCCCACTACTGCTGGGGCCGCTGGGTGGGTGGAGTCGCCCACTACTGCTGGGGCCGCTGGGTGGGTGGAGTCGCCCACTACTGCTGGGGCCGCTGGGTGGGTGGAGTCGCCCACTACTGCTGGGGCCGCTGGGTGGGTGGAGTCGCCCACTACTGCTGGGGCCGCTGGGTGGGTGGAGTCGCCCACTACTGCTGGGGCCGCTGGGTGCGGGGGGGGTCGCCCACTACTGCTGGGGCCGCTGGGTGGGGGGGGGGGGGGGGTCGCCCACTACTGCTGGGGCCGCTGGGTGGGGGTGGGGGGGGGTCGCCCACTACTGCTGGGGCCGCTGGGGGGGGGGGGGGGGGGGGTCGCCCACTACTGCTGGGGCCGCTGGGTGGGGGGGGGGGGGTCGCCCACTACTGCTGGGGCCGCTGGGTGGGGGGGGGGGGTCGCCCACTACTGCTGGGGCCGCTGGGTGGGGGGGGGGGGTCGCCCACTACTGCTAGGGCCGCTGGGTGGGGGGGGTCGCCCACTACTGCTAGGGCCGCTGGGTGGGGGGGGGTCGCCCACTACTGCTGGGGCCGCTGGGTGGGGGGGTCGCCCACTACTGCTGGGGCCGCTGGGTGGGGGGGTCGCCCACTACTGCTGGGGCCGCTGGGTGGGGGGGTCGCCCACTACTGCTGGGGCCGCTGGGTGGGGGGGGGGGGTCGCCCACTACTGCTGGGGCCGCTGGGGGGGGGGGGGGGTCGCCCACTACTGCTGGGGCCGCTGGGTGGGGGGGGGGGGTCGCCCACTACAGCTGGGGCCGCTGGGTGGGGGTCGCCCACTACAGCTGGGGCCGCTGGGTGGGGGTCGCCCACTACAGCTGGGGCCGCTGGGTGGGGGTCGCCCACTACAGCTGGGGCCGCTGGGTGGGGGTCGCCCACTACAGCTGGGGCCGCTGGGTGGGGGTCGCCCACTACAGCTGGGGCCGCTGGGTGGGGGTCGCCCACTACAGCTGGGGCCGCTGGGTGGGGGTCGCCCACTACAGCTGGGGCCGCTGGGTGGGGGTCGCCCACTACAGCTGGGGCCGCTGGGTGGGGGTCGCCCACTACAGCTGGGGCCGCTGGGTGGGGGTCGCCCACTACTGCTGGGGCCGCTGGGTGGGGGTCGCCCACTACTGCTGGGGCCGCTGGGTGGGGGTCGCCCACTACTGCTGGGGCCGCTGGGTGGGGGTCGCCCACTACTGCTGGGGCCGCTGGGTGGGGGTCGCCCACTACTGCTGGGGCCGCTGGGTGGGGGTCGCCCACTACTGCTGGGGCCGCTGGGTGGGGGCCGCCCACTACTGCTGGGGCCGCTGGGTGGGGGCCTCCTACTACTGCTGGGGCCGCCTACTACTGCTGGGGCCGCTGGGTGGGGGGGGGGGGGGGGTCGCCCTACTACTGCTGGGGGTCGCCTACTACTGCTGGGGGCCGCTGGTTGGGGGGTCGCCCACTACTGCTGGGGCCGCTGGGTGGGGGTCGCCCACTACTGCTGGGGCCGCTGGGTGGGGGTCGCCCACTACTGCTGGGGCCGCTGGGTGGGGGTCGCCCACTACTGCTGGGGCCGCTGGGTGGGGGTCGCCCACTACTGCTGGGGCCGCTGGGTGGGGGTCGCCCACTACTGCTGGGGCCGCTGGGTGGGGGTCGCCCACTACTGCTGGGGCCGCTGGGTGGGGGTCGCCCACTACTGCTGGGGCCGCTGGGTGGGGGTCGCCCACTACTGCTGGGGCCGCTGGGTGGGGGTCGCCCACTACTGCTGGGGCCGCTGTGGGCGACGCTATTACTACTGGGGCCGCTGTGGGCGACGCTATTACTACTGGGGCCGCTGTGGGCGACGCTATTACTACTGGGGCCGCTGTGGGCGACGCTATTACTACTGGGGCCGCTGTGGGCGACGCTATTACTACTGGGGCCGCTGTGGGCGACGCTATTACTACTGGGGCCGCTGTGGGCGACGCTATTACTACTGAGGCCGCTGTGGGCGACACTATTACTACTGGGGCCGCTGTGGGCGACGCTATTACTACTGGGGCCGCTGTGGGCGACGCTATTACTACTGGGGCCGCTGTGGGCGACGCTATTACTAATGGGGCCGCTGTGGGCGACGCTATTACTAATGGGGCCGCTGTGGGCGACACTAAGTGCCTTCTCTGTCGGCACGCATGCCGATGGCTAGTCACCATGAAGGTAATTAGCAGCTGGGGTGCCCACACTTCCACCAGCAGGTGATTGGCGTTCCAGATGATGAAAACGCAAAAACTTGAGTGCAGCTCTAGATGTGACTAGAGAATAAGACACAATGTAATTCAAGAGCAAGATAAGTAAAGAAAGGGATTCATAGATTATGTGGATATTTTTAGGGAGAAAACCTAAAATTCACCATTGGCATCTGGGGACAATCAGCTACAGGGGACACAAGTCACACCACAATCTGCAGGCATTTCTGATGATCACATTATATATAATGGGTGGCCGCCCCTCACCTGCAGGCCCCAGTTCTGCCACTGTGGTATTACTGTTCCTTTGTGCCAGGGTTGTCCGGGGCTCCTCTGAAGCTTCCGCGCCACCGATGAGAATCGCAGAGACCTCAGCTCCCCCGTGATCAAGGAGACATCTGTTCTCTCTGCGTCTTCAGGGTTAATCTCTGGGAACTCCACATGAGCCGGACCCCCTATGACATCATAACACAGGAAGGAGGGTAACACAGACCTCTACTGCTCTTTCCCTCCCTTGTGCTTTATACTGCAGCGCTGCTCCATTAGACACTGCTAGTGACTTCAATCTGGCTGCATTGTGAATCGGGACCTCAGGCGGTCCGAGCGTTAGTCTTAACCCCTTCAGTACCACAGATTTAGCACTATCTGGTGCCTAAGTGGACTCCGGAATTCACAGCCGCCCGCGGACACGAGCCGCTAATGTTTTTCTAATTTTAAGAAGTAATTACATAAAATTAATAAATAAAACAAGAGCGCCGCATTCTGAGCGCCGACCGGTCGTATTGTTTCGGCGGCCGTCATTGGTACCGTTTGGGGAAACATTCGCCTTTTTCATCCCTTTTATTCACATTTTTAGGAGCTTGGACGCCAAAATAATAAAATTATTCTGAATTTTGGGATTTTTTTTTTTATGGTCCTCAAAATACGGGATGCAAATTGGAATATTTTAATTGCTTCAACTTTTACGAACGCGGCGAGATCAAAAATGGTTATTTAAAAAAAAAATTAAAAAAAAAACTCTTTAGCTTTTTTAAGGAATGAAGTTTTTTTAACTTTTAACTCTTTTTTACGCTCATTTAGTTTCCCCCCCCCGGGGCTTGAACTTGCAATTATTTAATGGCTTGTACCCTACACTGCAGTACTTCAGTATTGACGACTTGAAAGGCAGCTATGGAATTCTTCAGTGGGCTCCAGGCTGTGATGCCCCCCGATTGTGTTGTGGGGGGTCCCGATGGGGTCCGCCTCCCACTGACTCTTTAGACATGCCGTCATGTTTGACCGTGGCACCTAAACGGTTAACTGCGGCAATCAGGGCGAACTCCCGATTGTGGCAGTTACCGGCTGCCAGAAAGCGGACTGCTCTGTACACCGCAGGACGTTTGTAGTCGTTCGGCAGTCCTGGCGTGGTTAATTACCTAAGAGTGGTCACATGATGTTAGGAGGTTACCGCCCACGCGATTCTCTCTGCGTTCTTCGGCGCTCCCCTTTAGCGTCACTCAGCCCGCCTCCCCCATACCTGGAAGTAATTCCCGGAAGTCAGTGATGCAGCAGCCGCCCCACTCCCGGGCCGGGTTACAGGCCAACTCCATCTCATCCGGGGTGACGACCGGCCGGTAGAAGTCTGAAGAGTCCAGCAGCGAGTTTTCAGGACAGGCGACCAGAACGAAGACGTCCACCTCCGGGAAGTTGGCCAGCTTGGCGGGGTTCAGCTTCCCCATAGACAGCAGGTAACTCTTCTTCCCGGCCCGATGGATGACGTTCTTCAGGTGCGACAGAGCAGACAGATAGTCGGAGACCCCCAGGGTGCCCACCAGTATGCCCACCACCCGGGCATCTCGTGCCTTCTCGATCAGGTAGTACCGTTTCATGAGGGCGCGGTTGACGTGGACGCCTTCCCTCCTGGCCTCGTTGGTCACCGGGTTGAAGCTGAAGAAGGCGCAGCGCGGCCAAGTCAGCAGAAGGTTACTGAGCGTCGCACCCTCACCGCCCACATAGAAGAAGCTGTAGCCGTCCGGCCAGAGACTGAGGTCAGGGGAGAACGTCCGGCCAAACTTATAGACCTCGCCAGCAGGGGGCGCCTGCTCCAGCCAGGACAGCTTACAGAAGACCGCACGGGGATAACTGGCCGCCAAACACGTTTCCAGCTCACCTGCAAAGAGGAGGGAAACCATCAGAGCCGCTGATCTCTTCTAATAGAGGAGGACAGCGCCCCCTGCAGGTACGACAGCACAGGGCACATACCTAGAGCGTGATCATACACGACATCACTGAACACCATGACAGGAGAGTCTCGCTGGGGGATCCGCTTCTGGAAAGCCTCGGCACAGAGATCCACGTTCACGGCTTTATGTCCGAACACGTATGTGATGGGCAGCCGCCGACACGGGCTCAGGCAGGCCGGCCCATAATGCACCAGCACCTCAGCTCCGACGTGTTCAGCCGCCACCTCATCCACACAGCAGCTGCCAGGAGGAAACACAACACGTTTTATGGTGGCGAGAGGAGAAGCGGCCGCCATATTGGTCAGAAAGCGATGACTCGCAACACCGCGCCGGCGCCCCTCACCTGCCGTAAGACGTGTCCCCCAGGATGTAGGTTTGGGCACCGCTGGCTTCCTCCAGTTTCCTGGCGATGGTAACGGCACAGACCAGGAGATCGTCCGGGAACTGCAGCGCCACCTGGAAACGGCGCAGACGTGTCAGCGCAGCGCCATTGTTAGATCAGGACGCGGTCCGCAGATTGTAACAGATTTACTACTGAGAAGTCCAAAGAACCTGAACAAACTTCACACCACATTTAGGATGGAAAGAGGCGTGGCCTTGTGAAGAGGGTGTGGCCTTGTGCAGAGGGTGTGGCCTAAATCTGCCAAGGGGTTAGCACTAGTTTTGGTATACACTAAGTCACCTAAGAGGGGATATAAAGTTACAGAAGTCTACAGAGCCAGCAGGGATTTATACAGCATTAGTAAATCTGCCCCTTCAATCATTCCAAGATCTCTGCTTGCAGTCAGTGAATGTCCTTCTTTACAACTAAGGGCTAGAAGCTCATCCCCTGATAGGTTTATTACAATGTATCAGTGTAATGAGGTCAGAGTCCAGGACTTGTACTGGGGGAGGAGCACCAGGCGGACCACCTTCAGTGCGGCTGCATGACTCCTCCTCCCGATTGTTTCCTCCCCTCTGCTGTTCTCCCGTCAGCCCCCCCCCCCCCTCCCCTCCCCTCCCCCGCTCTCTGCTCCGTCTCTCACCTTCCTTGCTGCCTTTTCCTTAATAAAACTGACGGTCTTCTGAATTTCGAAAATGTCGTCCAGCGTTGCGTCAGCGCCGACGGCCTCACCCGACTCCGGGGGGCTCAGCTCCCGCCGGATGACCTCCGCCCCATCACTGCTGAACAGAGCGCTCGTCATCGCAGCGTCGCCTACAGGACAACAAACAGACCGTCAGCAGCTGCACAGTGTGCCGGCCCCCGGGGCCACAGAGGAGTACAGAGTGTGCTGGCCCTCAGGGGCCTCGGAGGAGTACAGAGTGTGCCGGCCCCCGGGGGCCGTCAGGGGAGTACAGAGTGTGAGGGCCCCCGGGGGTCACAGAAGAGTACAGAGTGTGGCGGCCCTCAAGGGCCTCGGAGGAGTACAGAGTGTGCCGGCCCCCGGGGGCCGTCAGGGGAGTACAGAGTGTGAGGGCCCCCGGGGGTCACAGAAGAGTACAGAGTGTGGCGGCCCTCAAGGGCCACAGAGGAGTACAGAGTGTGCTGGCCCCCGGGGGCCACAGAGGAGTACAGAGTGTGCCGGCCCCCGGGGGCCACAGAGGAGTACAGAGTGTGCTGGCCCCCGGGGGCCACAGAGGAGTACAGAGTGTGCTGGCCCCCGGGGGCCACAGAGGAGTACAGAGTGTGCTGGCCCCCGGGGGCCACAGAGGAGTACAGAGTGTGCCGGCCCCCGGGGGCCACAGAGGAGTACAGAGTGTGCCGGCCCCCAGGGGCCACAGAGGAGTACAGAGTGTGCCGGCCCCCGGGGGCCGTCAGGGGAGTACAGAGTGTGAGGTCCCCCGGGGGCCACAGAAGAGTACAAAGCGTGAG
Organism: Eleutherodactylus coqui; assembly: GCA_035609135.1. Taxonomy (NCBI): domain Eukaryota; kingdom Metazoa; phylum Chordata; class Amphibia; order Anura; family Eleutherodactylidae; genus Eleutherodactylus; species Eleutherodactylus coqui. The sequence goes on from CM069407.1 coordinate 311,239,420, forward strand.
GTCCCCCGGGGGCCACAGAGGACTTCAGGAAGGCATTGTGAGCCTCTGCAGCGCCACCTGTTGGATGGCAGCATTCCTTGATGTCTTTATCAGGCCGGGCTCACACAGACGTATTCCAGTTGCAGAATTCACGACCGGCGTCCGCGCGGAGGATCCATGGCAAACCGCGGGCATGGCGCAGCACGTACCATCGCTTTTTCACTGGTATTCCGCGAACGGAGGGAAAAAAAAAATCGCAACCTGCTCTATTTTGCCGCGTACGGCCGCGGGCCCTGCATCATCTCTAAGCAATGGCGCAGGAAATACAAACATTCATGCGTGCGCACGACCGATGGTGAGCCGCCACGGTCATACGTACTAGAAAACCGGGAACGCAGGATCGCCAGCCGGCGGCGGCCCACATGGCGAATCCGACCCGCTGGCGATGATTGGGAGTTGGAACCATTCTAGGATCTGACATTGATTTGCAGGGATGCTGCCATCCAGTAGGTGGCGCTGTGGAGTATTTCAGGAGGGGGATTCTGCCGGCAGCACAGAGGACTCTAGGGCTGCAGGGAGCCCATCACCTCCACCGCTCCGCGCGGCTCACCTGCACCCCAGCGCCGGCCTCCACTGCCTACCCTGAGCGGCGCCTCCACATGCACAGCAGGCTACCGGAACTCTCCCTGCCACCACCAACATGGCCGCCCGCACTGTCCGGATCCGACGTAAACGTGCTGACGTCACCACAACTAAGCGGACTGAATGAAGAGCTGAAAGGCAGGTAGCGGTGGCGCAGACGTCAGAGGGGCAGCAGGGGGCGCTGCTAGTGATGGGGGTAACAAAGGGGGTGCTGCTAGTGATAGGGGAACAAGGGGGACGCTGCTAGTGATAGGGGTAACAAGGGGGGTGCTGCTAGTGATGGGGTAACAAGGGGGACGCTGCTAGTGATGGGGTAACAAAGGGGGTGCTGCTAGTGATGGGGTAACAAGGGGGACGCTGCTAGTGATGGGGGTAACAAGGGGGCGCTGCTAGTGATGGGGTAACAAGGGGGGCGCTGCTAGTGATGGGGGTAACAAGGGGGGCGCTGCTAGTGATGGGGTAACAAGGGGGGCGCTGCTAGTGATGGGGGTAACAAGGGGGGCGCTGCTAGTGATGGGGGTAACAAGGGGGGCGCTGCTAGTGATGGGGGTAACAAGGGGGGACGCTGCTAGTGATGGGGGTAACAAGGGGGACGCTGCTAGTGATCGGGGTAACAAGGGGGGACGCTGCTAGTGATAGCGGTAACAAAGGGGGTACTGCTAGTGATGGGGGTAACAAGGGGGACGCTGCTAGTGATGGGGTAACAAGGGGGACGCTGCTAGTGATGGGGGTAACAAGGGGGGACGCTGCTAGTGATGGGGGTAACAAGGGGGGACGCTGCTAGTGATGGGGGTAACAAGGGGGGGCGCTGCTAGTGATGGGGGTAACAAGGGGGGGCGCTGCTAACGATGGAGGTAACAAGGGGGGGGCGCTGCTAGTGATGGTGACAATAATAGCGATGAGGTTCAAGAGGGCATGCTGCTGGCGATAGGGGTGACGCTGCTAGGGATGGGGGTAACGAATAATACGTGTAACCAGTAACGTCCCCCCCACCTGTGATACGTGTAACCAGTAACGTCCCCCCCCACCTGTGATACGTGTAACCAGTAACGCCCCCCTCACCTGTGATACATGGAACCAGTAATGTCCCCCCCACCTGTGATACGTGTAACCAGCAACGTCCCCCCCACCTGTGATACGTGTAACCAGCAACGTCCCCCCCACCTGTGATACGTGTAACCAGCAACGTCCCCCCCACCTGTGATACGTGTAACCAGCAACGTCCCCCCCACCTGTGATACGTGTAACCAGCAACGTCCCCCCCACCTGTGATACGTGTAACCAGCAACGTCCCCCCCACCTGTGATACGTGTAACCAGCAACGTCCCCCCCACCTGTGATACGTGTAACCAGCAACGTCCCCCCCACCTGTGATACGTGTAACCAGCAACGTCCCCCCCACCTGTGATACGTGTAACCAGCAACGTCCCCCCCACCTGTGATACGTGTAACCAGCAACGTCCCCCCCACCTGCGATACGTGTAACCAGCAACGTCCCCCCCACCTGTGATACGTGTAACCAGCAACGTCCCCCCCACCTGTGATACGTGTAACCAGCAACGTCCCCCCCACCTGTGATACGTGTAACCAGCAACGTCCCCCCCAGCTGTGATACGTGTAACAAGTAACTTCCACCCCCCCCAGCTGTGATACGTGTAACCAGTAACTTCCCCCCCAGCTGTGATACGTGTAACCAGTAACGTCCCCCCCAGCTGTGATACGTGTAACCAGTAACGTCCCCCCCAGCTGTGATACGTGTAACCAGTAACGTCCCCCCCAGCTGTGATACGTGTAACCAGTAACGTCCCCCCCCAGCTGTGATACGTGTAACCAGTAACGTCCCCCCCAGCTGTGATACGTGTAACCAGTAACGTCCCCCCCCAGCTGTGATATGTGTAACCAGTAACGTCCCCCCCAGCTGTGATACGTGTAACCAGTAACGTCCCCCCCACCTGTGATACGTGTAACCAGTAACGTCCCCCCCCAGCTGTGATACGTGTAACCAGTAACGTCCCCCCCGCACCTGTGATACGTGTAACCAGTAACGTCCCCCCCGCACCTGTGATACGTGTAACCAGTAACGTCCCCCCCGCACCTGTGATACGTGTAACCAGTAACGTCCCCCCCGCACCTGTGATACGTGTAACCAGTAACGTCCCCCCCGCACCTGTGATACGTGTAACCAGTAACGTCCCCCCCGCACCTGTGATACGTGTAACCAGTAACGTCCCCCCCGCACCTGTGATACGTGTAACCAGTAACGTCCCCCCCGCACCTGTGATACGTGTAACCAGTAACGTCCCCCCCGCACCTGTGATACGTGTAACCAGTAACGTCCCCCCCGCACCTGTGATACGTGTAACCAGTAACGTCCCCCCCGCACCTGTGATACGTGTAACCAGTAACGTCCCCCCCGCACCTGTGATACGTGTAACCAGTAACGTCCCCCCCGCACCTGTGATACGTGTAACCAGTAACGTCCCCCCCGCACCTGTGATACGTGTAACCAGTAACGTCCCCCCCGCACCTGTGATACGTGTAACCAGTAACGTCCCCCCCGCACCTGTGATACGTGTAACCAGTAACGTCCCCCCCGCACCTGTGATACGTGTAACCAGTAACGTCCCCCCCCGCACCTGTGATACGTGTAACCAGTAACGTCCCCCCCGCACCTGTGATACGTGTAACCAGTAACGTCCCCCCCGCACCTGTGATACGTGTAACCAGTAACGTCCCCCCCGCACCTGTTATACGTGTAACCAGTAACGTCCCCCCCCGCACCTGTGATACGTGTAACCAGTAACGTCCCCCCCGCACCTGTGATACGTGTAACCAGTAACGTCCCCCCCGCACCTGTGATACGTGTAACCAGTAACGTCCCCCCCGCACCTGTGATACGTGTAACCAGTAACGTCCCCCCCCCGCACCTGTGATACGTGTAACCAGTAACGTCCCCCCCCCCCACCCACCTGCGATATGTGTAACCAGTAGTGTCCCCCCCAGCTGCGATATGTGTAACCAGTAATGTCCCCCTGGCAGTGTGTATTTGCACAGTCTATGGAGCCCCTGGCAATTATTCATCTGTCCATTAGTGATTACTGGTAATCCTGTGATTAGCGTCACCGTCTGACGTGCGCAGCGAAGTACCGAACGACCACCGTAACTCAGGAGCAGAATCTTGCGCACATTTCCGCCGCAGCAGCATCATGTGACTGGATTGTTGCGGCTGAGCTCTGCTTCCGTTGTCCCCTTCAGGTCGTGGGTGCGTAGCAGTAATGGAGCCCGCGGTTCCGCTGAGCGCCTCCCTGCGCGCCGTAGAGAAGCACGCCCAGCTGGTGCTGCAGCAGATGGATAAGATGAGGCAGCAGCTGCAGTTCTGCGACCTTCACATCCACATCGGTCAGGCGGTGTTCGGGGCGCACAAGCTGGTGCTGGCCGCCAGCAGCCCTTACTTCGCCGCTCTGCTGTCCGGTGGCATGAAGGAGTCGTTGTGTGACGTGGTGCGCCTCCAGGCGGTGGAGCCCGCCATCTTCCAGCTGCTGCTGGATTTTATTTACTCCGGTAAGTGACCTTCTGGCCGGGCGGCAGGGTGGTGCAGGCCGCAACACGGCGCACAACCAAAGGCCTTGCTATCACCATGCTACATGGCAGTAAGTGAAGGCGGTCGCGTTGTCGCCCAGCCTGCCCATCCCGTTCCCGATTCATGACCCAGAATGTAGAAACCTGTTGGCCAACTCTACAGGCCGCCGTATTGTCGCCCAGCGTTTTATGAAAAGAGACATATTTTCCCTTATTGTCCATTTTCTGTCGCAGGTTCGGTCCTCATCAGTCCGGAGAACGTGCAGGAGCTGATGACAGCGGCCGACATGTTGCAGCTCAACCACATGGTGGCGCTATGCTGCGACTTCCTAAAGGAACAGATCGAGCCGGGCAACTGCGTTGGCTTCTTCCAGTTCTCGGAGCAGCTGGCCTGTCAGCCTCTGCTGGACTTCACCGAGAGCTTCATCCACGCTCACTTCCCGGAGGTGCAGCAGGGGGACGAATTCCAGGCGCTGACGAAGGAGCAGCTGATCCGCCTCCTGCGCAGTGAGGAGTTGTGCATTGAAGACGAGCATCAGGTTTTCGCCGCCGCCATGTCCTGGCTCCAGAAAGACACTGCTACACGGAAGAGACATGTGGTGGAGGTCCTGGAGCCCGTGCGCGTCTCCCTGCTTCCTCCGCAGCGGCTTCAGAAAAATATCGAAGGTAAGAACGGTCGCCGTTCACTGCGCCGTCCAACGTGAGCGGCTCAGAGTCCTGAGTCTTCCTCTCCGTATTACAGAAGTGAAAGATTTCAGCCTTCGGGTGGCGCTGCAGACGCTGCTAAGAGAATACTGCGAACCCAGCCTGTCCCCTAAAGATAAGAAGCTCTGCAGCTTCCTCCAGACCTCCCGTGTCCGGCCACGCAGGAAAGCGCGCAAATTCCTCTACGCTATAGGTACGCCTAAGGCTGACTTCACGTGGGCGAGTGTGATATCGGGCTGTGAATCGCACTCGCCAACATGAAGGATCATGGGAGTAGTGAGGGGCTGATTACCATTGTGTATCCTTACAGGGGGATACACCCGCCTGCAGGGGGGGCGGTGGAGCGACAGCAGAGCGCTGAGCTGCGTGGAGCGGTTCGATACGTTCAGTCAGTACTGGAGCACCGTGTCCTCCCTGCACCAGGCACGGAACGGGATGAGCGCGGCCGTCCTGGAGGGAAAGATCTATGTGGTTGGAGGTATGTTGCGCCAAAATATCCCACATCATGTTGTATTATCTATGACGGTCGCCAGGCTCCTCCCCCTTAAGACACCTCCGTCTATATTATGGATTCCGGCTACTTCTAGCCCGTCTACTGCTACTCTCTTCAGTCAGTAATGCTGATCATGCTGAGCTTCCGGATTCAAGGATATAATGCCAAAACTACAGTGAAGACTGACACTTTCACAGGCAGATGGGTCTGTGGCTACATAGTGCAGTTGCCTGCCATTCGAGGTCTGTGGATGGCGCTCCGCACCTCGTAATGTTGGCGCTTTGTGTTTTGCTCCGTAAAGTAATGCTCTTCTCTGCAGGGGAAAAAGACTCGATGATCTTTGACTGTGTGGAGTGCTACGACCCTGTGAGTAAGCAGTGGACAGCGGTCCCTTCCTTGAATCAGCCACGTTGCGGGCTGGGGGTGTGTTCCTGCCATGGCGCCATCTATGCAATGGGTGAGCGCCGCTCCTCTAATAACCGGATGTTGTATCTGCAGTGCATCTGGTGATTGGTAGGATTTTTCCTTGTGTGTCGTTGCAGGCGGCTGGGTAGGAGCGGAGATTGGAAACGGGATTGAGCGATTTTCGCTAGAGGACAACGCCTGGCAGGTAGTGGGGCAGATGTCTGTGCCGAGATATAACTTCGCTTGCTGCGAGAGACAAGGTGAGCGAGACGTCACTGGGGCAAAAAATGTCTCATCCCTAGAGTCATGAATGGGGAATTGTTGTTTTTGGAGCTTTTAGTGGTGAGGACTCCCCACATTCTATATTACATCCTGTATTATACTCCAGAGCTGCACTCACTATTCTGCTGGTGATGGAGTCACTGTGTACATACATTACTTATCCTGTACTGCTCCTGAGTTACATCGTGTATTATACTCCAGAGCTGCACTCACTATTCTGCTGCTGGTGGAGTCACTGTGTACATACATTACTTATCCGGTACTGATCCTGAGTTACATCCTGTATTATACTCCAGAGCTGCACTCACTATTCTGCTGGTGGAGTCACTGTGTACATACATTACTTATCCTGCACTGATCCTGAGTTACATCCTGTATTATACTGCAGAGCTGCACTCACTATTCTGCTACTGGTGGAGTCACTATGTACACACATCACCTTATCCTGTACTGCTCCTGAGTTACATCCTGTATTATACCCCAGAGCTGCACTCACTATTCTGCTGGTGGAGTCACTGTGTACATACATTACTTATCCTGTACTGCTCCTGAGTTACATCCTGTGTTATACCCCAGAGCTGCACTCACTATTCTGCTGTTGGAGTCACTGTGTACATACATTACTTATCCTGCACTGATCCTGAGTTACATCCTGTATTATACTGCAGAGCTGCACTCACTATTCTGCTGATGGAGTCACTGTGTACATACATTACTTATCCGGTACTGATCCTGAGTTACATCCTGTATTATACTGCAGAGCTACACTCACTATTCTGCTGGTGGAGTCACTGTGTACATACATTACTTCTCCTGCACTGATCCTGAGTTACATCCTGTATTATACTGCAGAGCTGCACTCACTATTCTGCTGCTGGTGGAGTCACTATGTACACACATCACCTTATCCTGTACTGCTCCTGAGTTACATCCTGTATTATACCCCAGAGCTGCACTCACTATTCTGCTGGTGGAGTCACTGTGTACATACATTACTTATCCTGTACTGCTCCTGAGTTACATCCTGTATTATACTCCAGAGCTGCACTCACTATTCTGCTGGTGGAGTCACTGTGTACATACATTACTTATCCTGCACTGATCCTGAGTTACATCCTGTATTATACTGCAGAGCTGCACTCACTATTCTGCTGCTGGTGGAGTCACTATGTACACACATCACCTTATCCTGTACTGCTCCTGAGTTACATCCTGTATTATACCCCAGAGCTGCACTCACTATTCTGCTGGTGGAGTCACTGTGTACATACATTACTTATCCTGTACTGCTCCTGAGTTACATCCTGTATTATACTCCAGAGCTGCACTCACTATTCTGCTGGTGGAGTCACTGTGTACATACGTTACTTATCCTGCACTGATCCTGAGTTACATCCTGTATTATACTGCAGAGCTGCACTCACTATTCTGCTGATGGAGTCACTGTGTACATACATTACTTATCCTGTACTGATCCAGAGTTACATCCTGTATTATACTGCAGAGCTGCACTCACTATTCTGCTGGTGGAGTCACTGTGTACATACATTACTTATCCTGTACTGATCCTGAGTTACATCCTGTATTATACTCCAGAGCTGCACTCACTATTCTGCTGGTGGAGTCACTGTGTACGTACATTACTTATCCTGCACTGACCCTGCTTCACTATTCTGTAACTTCAGAGCTGAACTCTCCTAGCTGTCTCTGTAGTGATGCTGGGTTCGGGCTCTTCTCTCTTAGGGTTGATCTATGTGGTCGGTGGTATTAGCCACCAGGGGACAGAACTTTCTTCCGCTGAAGTCTTTGACCCCATTTCCAAGCGCTGGACCTCGCTCCCTCCTATGGGGACCCGCCGGGCGTACCTGGGTGTTGTCTCTTTAAATGACTGCTTGTACGCGGTTGGCGGCTGGAATGAACGTCAGGACGCTCTGAACACAGTGGAGAGGTTCTCTTTCGAGGAGGTAAGAAGTTCACAGAAGACGTCATTCATCCAACCTAGAGCTTCTCACAGCTGAGGCTTTGTTACAATGTATCCAGTCCGGACAGTCGGCTTCCTTGTTTTCTCTTTTCCCCTCCCCACATTCCAACAATCATTCTGTATTCCGGTGCGTCCCGAGGGCTCCTTGTGGTCTTCAGCGCTAAGAACTCGAAAACTTTACAAAAATACTAAATGGGGAAAAAATCCACAACTTTTGGCGCGCGTTTGCTTTTACGACGTTCTCTTTATTCCGGGGTTCGTGTGATTGCGGTGATGACAAAATTATGTAGTAAGACTTTAGTAAAATCCGAGTACCTTTTTTTTACATTTTTTGTTGATCGTTTGGTGTGACTGCTGTTTTTTTGTTTTTTTTTAAACTGACAGCATTTAAAGGGTTAAGTGGCGATCTGCGTTTACGCTGACTGTGGCGGATGCCGGTCAGCTGTCACCTGCAGTGTATGGAACTGCTCGGCTCCAGGCTGGCTGCATACACTGACACGCACCGATGTATTTTTGCAGGAGCGGACATGACAGACCCTCGTCCTCGGGAGGGGTGGGGGTCCCAGCGATGTGTAACCTGTACAGGAGCGCCTGGTGCCACCCTGACCTCATCTCTTGTCTTCCTTGCATTGTAGGAGCAGTGGGTGGAGGTGGCAGCGATGAGGATCCCCAGAGCGGGCGTCTCTGTGATCAGCGTGAACGGGCTGCTGTACGCCGCAGGGGGCAGGGCCAGCGTGCAGACCTTCTCCGCCCCTGTGACCTCTGACTCTGTGGAGGTTTATAACCCGCATACAGATTCCTGGACGGAGATCGGCAGCATGATCACCAGCCGCTGCGAGGGCAGCTTGGCCGTTCTCTGACCCAACGCTGCCGCAATGGCGCCTGATGGTGTGATCAGTGGATACCGCTGATGGTGTTTTATAATTGGGTGCAGCTACAGGAGGCGGTGCATCGCTGTGGGAGTGTTACTGGCGTCGCAGAGTGGGAGGAGCAACAGTCACCGACACGAGGCGGGCGCTAGAAGGAAAGACTGCTGCACCCCAAACTTTAAGTCCTGTGCTTATAATGGTGCGGGAGTGTAATATGGGGAGTAGCTGCCATCAGTGACACAGGAGGCAAAGAGTATATTACTACTGGGCGTTATATGTGATATCAGCCACTCCTCTCCATATGATGTCACTGGAGCGTTACAAGACGAGCGGCTGATATAACCTGTAGAGACATCAGATATGTGATATCGGTGCTGGAGCGTTACAAGACGAGCGGCTGATATAACCTGTAGAGACATCAGATATGTGATATCGGTGCTGGAGCGTTATAAGAGGAGCGGCTGATATCACATATATGATGCACAGAAACTGCTGTTTGCTGAACTATAGGAAAACTTTTTAATTGAAGTGCATCTCAAAGAAACCCGTCGTCTGTGCGCAGCCATCTTTGGGCTTGTGCAGAGCTGCAGTGTAAAGCATGGAGGAGAGACAGTCAGTTCCACTGGACAATACAGATGAGCTAGAGCCCCAGATCACGGTGGAGGTATAAAGCCGCCAGCGCTGGTGACTTCTATAAAGGTGCGGAGAGGACGAGGGGCCGCTGGGACTTGGGTGGGCAGTGGAAAAGCGATGCAGTCGCTCAGTGAAATCAGTTAGTTGTTTTCTCCAAAGGGCATCCAGAAGCCGAGCGCCGGAGCGGCCGTTATGGAGAACGGCTTCACGCTGCCTCTGCAATAACTTTAATAAATGTACGCTGGAAACCATTGCGATCGGCGCAGAGTCAGCGTTATTTACCAGTGAATGCGGCCGTTTCAACGGAGGGGGGGGGGGGTTCAGGAAAGAGTCTCCTATGTGCTCCGTGGGAGAAGCCAAGTGATCTTGTAGATCTGATACTTTTTATGATCCGGTACCAAACCCCCTTCTTTGTACATTTCTAGTCCTACTTTTATGTCTTTCCGCCATTTTCGGACACCCGTGGCGGAGGATCCACTATAATTTGTGCCAGTAACGGGTAAGTCATAGTGGAGCTGGAGGAGCCGCGGGGGGTTCAGTACATGTGTTTTGCTCCAGCATCACTTACCTAATCCAGGTATGTGCAGTGCGCCCTTCCATCAGCCAACGTCGTTACGGCACTCAGCGGTTTTGATGCGCCGCGTGCTTCTCAGCTGATTGGAATTGTGTCCTTCAGCGCTAGAGGCCAATCGGCTATAAACTCCACTGCAAAACCGCGGCGCTCGGGGGTAAAACGCAGGAGATCTTCAGACGCACTTTTCACATTGCGAATAACGAGCATCAAGAACCCTCCCCGTCCAGCAGATACAAAGAATGAATAGGATAGCGCCCTGGAAGTGAAGAAGAAATACGATACATCCCGGGAGGTACTTCAAAATCCTTAGACGATCCGCCTCGGGGGAGAGCCGCATGAGGGAGAAAATACCCCCCCCCCTGGAGACCATATAAACTCCTCCTGCGCTCGGACCGGGGCAGAAGCATAGCTAGACTTACATTTATATGTGCTTGTAAAGGACTCCTGCGGTCACCCGAAACGCCTTGCACCCCAGCACTGGGTTCTTCTTTGGCACGTTCTGCAAGAGACCTATTCTTCTTTTGTATAAAGTGGAACCTCGTACCTACACCCCGGGCGTGGGCCCAGCGGGGTCTGTAACTACAAGGTGCTCCGGCCATCCAGAGCACCTCGTACCTACACCCCGGGCGTGGGCCCAGCAGGGTCTGTACTTACAAGGTGCTCCGGCCATCCAGACCGGAGTTATCGGCCCCTGCTGCTCTCCCTCCCGTCGGCCGGCTGAGATCATGTCTATCCTTCGGACCCGGTGTCCAGCCGATAAGAGTTTATACTGGAGTTACACTTCATCATTACGCTCAGCAGCAAGCGAGAACACGGTCTGCTGCCATGCATGCTGGGAGATACAGCCTTTACCCAGGGCATATACATATCCCACAATGCAGCAGCGAGCAGTGTGTTATGGGAGTACAATTAGGCCTCAATCAGCTCGGAGCGCATTGTACCAGAGTTTAAAGCGATCCTCCGGTCCTGGACAAACAAAGATGGCGGCACGGCCTCTCTGATCACCTGTTGGACACTGTGCCTCGTATGTATCTGAAGACGCTACATGCTGCCAGCCAATCAAAGCAGCATACGAATACGCAGTGTGCACTGGGTAGTCAGACGCAGTGCCGCCATCTTTGTTCGGGGCAGGAGAGTCTCTAACTGGGTTATAGCAAAAACATTTATCACTTATCTACAGCACCCCCTGCAATTACAAGACCGCTGCAGCCCAAGTCCCGCGGGGGACTGGCACTGACTATGGAGGCAGCCAAGCAATGCGCTCATCCACCCCAATCAGTCCCATTGAAGTGTATGGAAGAGAGGTGACATGCGTACTACACCGCCACTCACCAGGGGTCGCCCTTCTCGTAAGCCCTGGGGGTGCTGTAGATGGGACACTTATCTATCTTATGCACCGATCCCACCACTCACACATCGCTGAGACCCCCACCAGTCCTGAGAACGAGGGTCTGTCCTGCAATTAAGGCAGCAGCAGTCGGACATGCTTGCTGCTGTATTCACTTCAGTGAGCTGCTGGAGACGACGGCGCCGAATGCCTGAAAGCCGTATCGCCGTTAGCCCCACTGCTGTGAACGGAGCGGCAGCGCACAGGCGTGACTACCACTGCCATCATTGTGGGACGGACCAAACCCTGTTTTCTGAATTAGTGGGACTCCCACTGATCTACAAGTTATCCCCTCTCCTTAGATATAGCATCACTTCTATTGCCGCACATTTAAACAGCTAGTTAAAGGGGGTCACATTAATAGTACTGTGGGTGCAGCTCTGGATGTAACTAGAGCAGAAGCAAGGAAGGACCGCAGGAGCAGAACAAAGATATTCCACATTTTGAGGATTTAATCTGCAGTGATGTTCAGAAAGTGCCTTTTGTGACCCTGTGACGTTTATACCGTGTATTCTCAGCGTCTGTGCGCCTCCGGTAAAGGCTCCGCATTAATGTCATCGCCACCAGTTTTATTTTGAACTTTGCTCCTTCAATGATTTTTCTGGATAAACAGCTGAGAGCAACAAAGTGACGAGAACGGAGCAGAATATCACCAGGAAACACGTGGTTCTCAGAAAAGTAAGCCAAAACGGGTAAGGAGAGAGCATCCCGACCCCCCCCGCATGCCGCCAGGATGATCCCGCCGACCAGCATCAGCGCCGATTCACAGAGAGAGTCCCAGAGCACTAAAGAGGTCCATGCAAAGAAGAAAAGCGCTTTGCCCAGTCCGAGGTTCAGCGAGTCCGGCTGCAACGGGCTGTTCTCAGGAACCGAAATGCCCCAGCGAATCCCACCATAAAACGATAGCACGCAGTTGGCGGCGGCGAACTGAAGATACGCCATTTCTGGATAATAATAACCGCCAAGACTCATGGTGAGAGGAGCGACCACCACCGGGACCAGGCTGGCCAGGGTCAGGTACACGGCCGGCCGCGGCGTCTTCCTCAGCTCTTCCCGGTAATTCTGCAGCAGCTGACTGAGCTCCTCGTCTTCCGGGTTTCTTCTCCTCTTGCGCAGCGAGCTGGAGGTGTGTACGCTGCGGCGGAGGAGGAGGGGCGCTGACCGCTGCAAGGCGGCAAATGGCGGGGCTTGCATCGGGTACGACCTCCAGGTAGTCGCCACGTGCGTCTTCTGGCTACACACCGCGGCCGCCATCGTACGAAGCTGAAAGTAAAGAGACGTTACACCGGCGCCGTATTTGTGCGTGGATTTACTAAGTCAGAGGCGCTGAACGAGTGCCGTGCGCCAAATTATGCAGTTTAGAAACTTTTAGTACCTTCTTTCGGCACATGAGCTGGTGCAAGGAAGAACAACTGTGCCAGATGTATCATTTCATGTGCGCCAATTCAATGCATTTAATCTTTCAGTACTTCACCTTTTTATCCATATCTGCTAGCTGTCAGTGAATGGAAATCTTGTTGGAAGAAGCTGCAAATTCATCCTGAGCCGATACATCTCACAGCTGAGGGTTTGTTACAGTGTAACAATATAATACACAGAAGCCGAACAATTCTCCCTCCTGGCCTGGACTCCACCTGCATCGATACATTGTAGCAAACTTTCAGCTGTGTAAGTAGGAGGAGCTCAGTGTTGCGCCTCACCTTTGAGTGTAAGGAATATTTCACCGAGAGGCTGTGGAATTCTGCATCTTAAACCACTTTGGTGCCCAATTACAGCCAATTTAAGCCATTTTGCATCAAAATCCGCGTGGAGATTACTGGGACTTGTAGTGCGGAAAACTCCGCCTGTCTAAAAGGTCCCTAAAGTGAGTGAAATGAAAAGTAAAACCACAGAACCTGACTCTATGGCCGCCACCGTCGTGGTTGCTATGGTGACTGCACCACTTTTGCTTTGTACATTACTAGTGATAGCGCCATTCATTGCAGGGCGTTGTACATTATATACCCCTCCCCCACCCCCGTATACCTGCAGGGTCAGTGACCGGCACGTTCCGCCAAGACGCAGCAGCATCCTGGAGCTCCTGACAAAGAAGAAAGCGCGGATGAGCGGATGTAGATGGCTCCTCTGTAGACGATATCCTCCTCCTATAACGGATGGGCGGAGCTACGGTTATAATGTTCGGCCGGGATCACAGGTAGCGGTGTGCATTTTGCTGTGAAGCTGCACGATTTTACTATCCGGTTAGTTATTGCGTGAACCAATAATCACTTTACGCCAATCTGTGGTAAGACGTCTGCAAAGCATAGTAGCACTACGTGTGAATGTGCCAGAGGGGGCGCTCACATCACATATGACATCATCCTCAGATTCCGCAGGCGGCCATTAGGAAGCGCAGATAACAAGGTCTCCGTCTAACTGGGGGCCGGTCATTTCTGCGGAACAGAATATCGCACTCGACGCCGGGAACCTGCTCAGTCTTCTCAATGTGGGGTCTGATGAGGAGGCAGAGGGGACACGGGGGGAGTAATGTGGGGTCCGATGAGGAGGCAGAGGGGACACAGGGGGGAGTAATGTGAGGTCTGATGAAGAGGCAGAGGGGACAAGGGGGAGTAATGTGAGGTCTGATGAAGAGGCAGAGGGGACACGGGGGGGGTAATGTGGGGTCTGATGAGGCAGAGGGGACAAGGGGGGGGGGAGTAATGTGGGGTCTGATGAGGCAGAGGGGACATGGGGGGGGGGGGGGGGGAGTAATGTGGGGCCTGAAGAAGAGGCAGAGGGGACACGGAGGGGGGAGTAATGTGGGGTCTGATGAGGGGACACGGGGGGGGGGGGGGGGGGAGTAATGTGGGGTCTGATGAGGCAGAGGGGACAAGGGTGGGGGAGTAATGTGGGGTCTGATGAGGCAGAGGGGACACGGGGGGGGGGGGGGGGGAGTAATGTGGGGCCTGAAGAAGAGGCAGAGGGGACACGGAGGGGGGAGTAATGTGGGGTCTGATGAGGAAGCAGAGGGGACACGGGGGGAGTAATGTGGGGCCTGAAGAAGAGGCAGAGGGGACACGGGGGGGGGGGGGGGGAGTAATGTGGGGCCTGAAGAAGAGGCAGAGGGGACACGGGGGGGGGGGGGGGGAGTAATGTGGGGCCTGAAGAAGAGGCAGAGGGGACACGGGGGGGGGGGGGGGAGTAATGTGGGGCCTGAAGAAGAGGCAGAGGGGACACGGGGGGGGGGGGGAGGGAGTAATGTGGGGCCTGAAGAAGAGGCAGAGGGGACACGGGGGTAGGGGAGTAATGTGGGGTCTGATGAAGAAGCAGAGGGGGACACAGGGGGATGGGGGGGGGGGGGGGGGGAAGTAATGTGGGGTCTGATGAAGAGGCAGAGGGGACACGGAGGGGGGAGTAATGTGGGGTCTGATGAGGAAGCAGAGGGGACACGGGGGGAGTAATGTGGGGCCTGAAGAAGAGGCAGAGGGGACACGGGGGTGGGGGAGTAATCTGGGGTCTGATGAAGAAGCAGAGCAGGACACGGGGATGGGGGGGGGGGGGGGGAAGTAATGTGGGGTCTGATGAAGAGGCAGAGGGGACACGGGGGAGTAATGTGGGTTCTGATGAAGAGGCAGAGGGGACACGGGGAGGGGGGTAATGTGGGGTCTGATGAAGAGGCAGAGGGGACACGGGGGGGGGGGGGGGGGGGGAGTAATGTGGGGTCTGATAAAGAGGCAGAGGGCACACGGGGGGGGGGCGGGAGTAATGTGGGGTCTGATAAAGAGGCAGAGGGGACACGGGGGGGGGGGGGGGAGTAAGAGGCAGAGGGGACACGGGGGAGTAATTGTGGGGTCTGATGAAGAGGCAGAGGGGACACGGGGGTGGGGGAGTAATGTGGGGTCTGATGAAGAGGCAGAGGGGACACGGGGGTGGGGGAGTAATGTGGGGTCTGATGAAGAAGCAGAGCAGGACACAGGGGGATGGGGGGGGGGGGGAAGTAATGTGGGGTCTGATGAAGAGGCAGAGGGGACACGGGGGAGTAATGTGGGGTCTGATGAAGAGGCAGAGGGGACACGGGGAGGGGGTAATGTGGGGTCTGATGAAGAGGCAGAGGGGACACGGGGAGGGGGGGTAATGTGGGGTCTGATGAAGAGGCAGAGGGGACACGGGGAGGGGGGGTAATGTGGGGTCTGATGAAGAGGCAGAGGGGACACGGGGGGGGGGGGGGGGGGGAGTAATGTGGGGTCTGATAAAGAGGCAGAGGGGACACGGGGGGGGGGGCGGGAGTAATGTGGGGTCTGATAAAGAGGCAGAGGGGACACGGGGGGGGGGGGGGGGAGTAATGTGGGGTCTGATAAAGAGGCAGAGGGGACACAGGGGGGGCGGGAGTAATGTGGGGTCTGATAAAGAGGCAGAGGGGACACGGGGGGGGGGGGGGGGGGAGTAATGTGGGGTCTGATGAAGAGGCAGAGGGGACACGGGGGAGTAATTGTGGGGTCTGATGAAGAGGCAGAGGGGACACGGGGGTGGGGGAGTAATGTGGGGTCTGATGAAGAGGCAGAGGGGACACAGGGGGGAGTAATGTGGGGTCTGATGAAGAGGCAGAGGGGACAGGGGGGAGTAATGTGGGGTCTAGTGAAGAGGCAGAGGGGACACAGGGGGGAGTAATGTGGGGTCTGATGAAGAGGTAGAGGGGACACGGGGGAGTAATGTGGGGTCTGATGAAGAGGTAGAGGGGACACGGGGGAGTAATGTGGGGTCTGATGAAGAGGCAGAGGGGACACAGGGGGGAGTAATGTGGGGTCTGATGAAGAGGCAGAGGGGACACAGGGGGCAGTAATGTGGGGTCTGATGACGAGGCAGAGGGGACACCGGGGGGAGTAATGTGGGGTCTGATGAAGATGCAGAGGGGACACGGGGGAGTAATGTGGGGTCTGATGAAGAGGCAGAGGGGACACGGGGGTGGGGGAGTAATGTGGGGTCTGATGAAGAGGCAGAGGGGACACTGGGGAGTAATGTGGAGTCTGATGAAGAGTCTGATGAAGAGGCAGAGGGGACAGGGGGGAGTAATGTGGGGTCTGATGAAGAGGCAGAGGGGACAGGGGGGAGTAATGTGGGGTCTGATGAAGAGGCAGAGGGGACAGGGGGGAGTAATGTGGGGTCTGATGAAGAGGCAGAGGGGACACGGGGGGGGGGAATAATGTGGGGTCTGCTGAGGCAGGGGGGAGTAATGCGGAGTCTGATGAGGCAGAGGGGACACGGGGGGGAGTAATGTGGGGTCTGATGAAGAGGCAGAGGGGACACAGGGGGGAGTAATGTGGGGTCTGATGAAGAGGCAGAGGGGACACAGGGGGGAGTAATGTGGGGTCTGATGAAGAGGCAGAGGGGACACAGGGGGGAGTAATGTGGGGTCTGATGAAGAGGCAGAGGGGACACAGGGGGCAGTAATGTGGGGTCTGATGACGAGGCAGAGGGGACACCGGGGGGAGTAATGTGGGGTCTGATGAAGAGGCAGAGGGGACACGGGGGTGGGGGAGTAATGTGGGGTCTGATGAAGAGGTAGAGGGGACACAGGGGGGAGTAATGTGGGGTCTGATGAAGAGGCAGAGGGGACGGGGGAGTAATGTGGGGTCTGATGAAGAGGTAGAGGGGACACAGGGGGAGTAATGTGGGGTCTGATGAAGAGGCAGAGGGGACACAGGGGGCAGTAATGTGGGGTCTGATGACGAGGCAGAGGGGACACCGGGGGGAGTAATGTGGGGTCTGATGAAGAGGCAGAGGGGACATGGGGGGGGGGGGGGGGAATAATGTGGGGTCTGCTGAGGCAGGGGGGACGCAGGGTGAGTAATGTGGGGTCTGATGACGAGGCAGAGGGGACACGGGGGGGGGGGGAATAATGTGGGGTCTGCTGAGGCAGGGGGGAGTAATGCGGGGTCTGATGAGGAGGCAGGGGGGACGCAGGGTGAGTAATGTGGAGTACTAACATATACTGGAAGTGAATATAAATTGTGATCAGCGCTGGAGGGGAACGTGTCCATAACTATGTGCTATGAGTAAAATAAAGACTTAGGATGGGGATTCTAGGGGTCCCTCTATGAGAACACAACCAGCTCTGGGGGCCACAGAACAGACACAGCCTGTACTGTGGGGGGCTGTGCCCTGATCACCCCCAGAGTGACCCCAGCTCGTATCCAGCACATTCAATCTATCCCTCACTTACCTCCACAACCTGCTTTACGGAACTGCTGCAAAAGGTCATGAACAGGAAGTACTACTTCTACTTCCTGTTGGCAATGAAGCCAAAACAACTGTGGGCAGCGAGTATCCAACTAACATATAGCCAGGAGCCGAGCACATCCCTCGCAGCTATATCTAATCCTATCCTGTGTGATACTGTCTGCTGAGCCGTGTATCTAATCCTATCCTGTGTGATACTGTCTGCTGAGCTGTGTATCTAATCCTATCCTGTGTGATACTGTCTGCTGAGCTGTGTATTTAATCCTATCCTGTGTGATACCTGAGCCGTGTATCTAATCCTAACCTGTGTGATACTGTCTGCTGAGCCGTGTATCTAATCCTATCCTGTGTGATACCGTCTGCTGAGCCGTGTATCTAATCCTATCCTGTGTGATACTGTCTGCTGAGCTGTGTATCTAATCCTATCCTGTGTGATACTGTCTGCTGAGCCGTGTATCTAATCCTATTCTGTGTGATACTGTCTGCTGAGCTGTGTATCTAATCCTATACTGTGCGATACTGTCTGCTGAGCTGTGTATATAATCCTATCCTGTGTGATACTGTCTGCTGAGCCGTGTATCTAATCCTACCCTGTGTGATACTGTCTGCTGAGCCGTGTATCTAATCCTACCCTGTGTGATACTGTCTGCTGAGCCATGTATCTAATCCTATCCTGTGTGATACTGTCTGCTGAGCCGTGTATCTAATCCTACCCTGTGTGATACTGTCTGCTGAGCCATGTATCTAATCCTATCCTGTGTGATACTGTCTTGCTGAGCCGTGTATCTAATCCTATCCTGTGCAATACTGTCTGCTGAGCCGTATATCTAATCTTATCCTGTGCAATACTGTCTGCTGAGCCGTGTATCTAATCCTATCCTGTGTGATACTGTCTGCTGAGCTGTGTATCTAATCCTATCATGTGTGATACTGCCTGCTGAGCTGTGTATCTAATCCCATCCTGTGTGATACTGTCTGTTGTATCTAATCCTATCCTGTGTGATACTGCCTGATGAGCTATGTATCTAATCCTATTCTGTGTGATACTGCCTGCTGAGCTGTGTATCTAATCCCATCCTGTGTGATACTGTCTGCTAAACTGTGTATCTAATCCTATCCTGTGTGATACTGCCTGCTGAGCTGTGTATCTAATCCCATCCTGTGTGATACTGTCTGTTGTATCTAATCCTATCTTGTGTGATACTGCCTGCTGAGCTGTGTATCTAATCCTATCCTGTGTGATACTGCCTGCTGAGCTGTGTATCTAATCCCATCCTGTGTGATACTGCCTGCTGAGCCGTGTATCTAATCCTATCCTCTGTGATACTGTCTGCTGAGCTGGGTATCTAATCCCATCCTGTGTGATACTGTCTGTTGTATCTAATCCTATCCTGTGTGATAGTTTCTTGTATCTAAGCCTATTTCCCCTATATTGTGCATTGACAGTGGCCATATTTATCAGAACAGTCTACAAGAAGCCCTTCCTCTGTTGCCCATAGCAACCAATCAGAGCTCAGGTTTCACTTTACCACAGCAGGTTCACAGATGAAAGCAGCGCTCCTATTGGCTGTAGTGAATGAGGTTGCTAATCGTCTTCCGCTTCATGTCCTTGCGCTCTCCGGCGGCGGTCCTGTCCTGGGGCTCTCAGCTCTTGTCCATCTACAACCTGGCAGCTCATGAAACATGCTGGCGGTGCCACCATTATGCCGACGGCACCCAAAGCCGCCTCTCTGCTATCAAACCGTCCTCCTCGCGCAGCGGATGTGTTACACAATGTGTTTGCTGTGTGTTAAATCCCCACAGCTCACATTGGCGCATTAAAC
This sequence comes from Eleutherodactylus coqui, assembly GCA_035609135.1. Lineage (NCBI taxonomy): Eukaryota > Metazoa > Chordata > Amphibia > Anura > Eleutherodactylidae > Eleutherodactylus > Eleutherodactylus coqui. Next base: position 311,258,988 of record CM069407.1, read on the forward strand.
ACACCAAAACAGGACAGGCTGCGCTAGTTTTCATGTGCGTAATACACGCGGGACGAAAATTCAAGGGTTTGAGCGACCGAATAGAAATCATGGGCGACAGCGAGCCGCGCACAACATTCTCAGGAGAGACACCGCACACCACACGGACACTCCGTCATGTGAGACTCGCACAAAAACACAACGGGCTGCGGTTTCTTGTCTCGCAGCATCGCTCCTCCCAGGATTTCTTTCTGAGAGCGCGATGCCGTTGGAAAGAAAATTGCAAGTTGTTTCAATAGTAAAAATTAAGAATCGCATCTACGGGCCGGCAACCGGAAAAATAGGCTGAGCTGCGATTGTGCCACCTCGCTGCATCACTGCAAAAAAAAAGACGCACTAATATATATAGTAGCTGATATACCCGCCTTCACCCGGGGTAGTTTGGTGGCGGTGTTTACCTGTTGTTCGCATCGAAAATCTTCTGAAGTGCCGGTTACTTCAGAGGAACCGAGGAATAAAATATGTTCACCATCTTCAATGATTCTTCGCGTTACCAAGGAAACGCCACGTGGAGGCGACCATGCCTTGTTCTCACGTTTAACTCATTTTTTGTATTTTAGGTTGTGTTGCCACACTTAGGGCAAAAACAGACGGGGGCCTGCGTAACGAGGCTCTCTGCTACGGAGCTCCGTTGTGCATGAGCTTGGGTTTCTTTATTGTTTTAATCGGTCCATTCAAACTCTGCGCCATAGTGGGCAAGTTTGAAAAAGCTGCGAGAAGGAACATCCTGCCGCGTGTTAATACTGGATATCGTGCCCATCCTATCTATTCTGCCCCATACTATTAACAGGCGAGAATACCGCTAATCAAAACAAAAACAATGAAATCAATGTCTCATTATGTGTTCATAATTATCACAGCCGCATAACAAGACTAAAACCTGCCCATGTTGTACTGGATCATATTTTCCTCCAGCAGGTTTCGGGGTATTCTGTAGCTTCCTAATTGTATAGTGTGCACACATAATGAAACAAACCAATCGGACACAAGTCATCAGCCTTGAATCTCAACCAGCTCTCTGGAGTTACGATCCCAGAGCCCTAATTGATTGAAACACATAATACCTGCCCTTTATGGGCGTGTAACAGATTACATCAGTAACATATACATATTTTTATTCACTGGGTCATATAGAATTCCCTGCCTCCCTCCCCCCCCACCTTCTCTCAAGTCCAGTGTATGTGTGGACTTTGTCCTCTCAGCATGCGGTCAAGCTAAAGGAATTCCTGTGTACATGGCAGTCTTTATTTGAGAAGTTTCAGTGTGGGGGGAGGTAGAGCTGGGGAAACACCCAATAATGAATACAAGCAATACATATACTATTGTGATTTAACTCTTAGAGGCTGCTTGTGGAACTTTGTATTAGGCTAACATTATACCACATATCTTTCACCATGCCATTGTCCAGCAATTACCATGATGAAATTATGCAGCCATTAGCCTCTATAGAGTTAAATCACTACAGCTGCGTAATACATCTAGTTTATTACAAATCAATAGACATTTTACGCTAACTAATCATCATGTCTACTACAATGTGAAGAAGCCCTTATGGATGAGTGATTCGGTGGGATAGTGAATCAGTGAGGGCTTTCTCATTCATACATACTTTATATACACAGATGTAAGGTAGATTCTCCTCAGTATATACACATAAAGGGGAGGTAGATTCTCCTCAGTATATACACATAGAGGTGAGGCAGATTCTCCTCAGTATATACACATAGAGGTGAGGCGGATTCTCCTCAGTATATACACATAGAGGTGAGGCGGATTCTCCTCAGTATATACACATAGAGGTGAGGCGGATTCTCCTCAGTATATACACATAGAGGTGAGGCGGATTCTCCTCAGTATATACACATAGAGGTGAGGTAGATTCTCCTCAGTATATACACATAGAGGTGAGGTAGATTCTCCTCAGTATATACACATAGAGGTGAGGTAGATTCTCCTCAGTATATACACTTAGAGGTGAGGTAGATTCTCCTCAGTATATACACAGAGAGGTGAGGTAGATTCTCCTCAGTATATAAACATAGAGGGGAGGTAGATTCTCCTCAGTATATACACATAGAGATGAGGTAGATTCTCTTCAGTATATACACATAGAGGTGAGGTAGATTCTCCTCAGTATATACACATAGAGGTGAGGTAGATTCTCCTCAGTATATATACATATAGGTGAGGTAGATTCTCCTTAGCATATTCACATACAGGAGAAGTAGATTCTCCTCAGTATATACACACAGAGGTGAGGTAGATTCTAAGTATATACACATAGAGGTGAGGTAGATTCTACTAAGTATATACACATAGAGGTGAGGTAGATTCTACTAAGTATATACACATAGAGGTGAGGTAAATTCTCCTCAGTATATACACAAAGAGGTGACGTAGATTCTCTTCAGTATTTATACATAGAGGTGAGGTATATTCTCCTCAGTATATACACAGAGGTGAGGTAGATTCTCCTCAATATATACACAGAGGTGAGGTAGCTTCTCAATATATACACATAGAGGGGAGGTAGATCCTCCTCAGTATATACACATAGAGGTGAGGTAGATTCTCCTCAGTATATACACAGAGAGGTGAGATAGATTCTCACAATATACACACAGAGGTGAGGTAGATTCTCCTCAGTATATACTCATAGAGGTGAGGTACATTCTCCTCAGTATATACACATAGAGGTGAGGTAGATTCTCCTCAGTATTTATACGTAGAGGTGAGGTAGATTCCCCTCTGTATATACACATAGAGGTGAGGTAGATTCTCCTCAGTATATTTACATAGAGCTGAGGTAGATTCTCCACAGTATATACACATAGAGGTGAGGTACATTCTCCTCAGTATATACACATAGAGGTGAGGTACATTCTCCTCAGCATTTATACATAGAGGTGAGGTAGATTCCCCTCAGTATATACACACAGAGGTGAGGTAGATTCTCCTTAGTATATACACATAGAGGTGAGGTAGATTCTCCTCAGTATATACACAAAGACGTGAGGTAGATTCTCCTCAGTATATACACACAGACCTCAGGTAGATTCTCCTCAGTATTTATACATAGAGGTGAGGTAGATTCTCCTCAGTATATACACAAAGAGGTGAGGTAGATTCTCCTCAGTATATACATATAGAGGTGAGGTATATTCTCTTTAGTATATACACATACAGGTGAGGTAGATTCTCCTCAGTATATACACATAGCGGTGAGGTAGATTCTCTTCAGTATATACACATAGAGGTGAGGTAGATTCTCCTCAGTATATACACATAGAGGTGAGGTAGATTCTCCTCAGTATATACACATAGAGATGAGGTAGATTCTCCTCAATATATACACAGAGGTGAGGTAGCTTCTCCTCAATATATACACATAGAGGTGAGGTAGATTCTCCTCAGTATTTATACATAGAGATGAGGTAGATTCCCCTCAGTATATACACATAGAGGTGAGGTAGATTCTCCTCAGTATATTTACATAGAGGTGAGGTAGATTCTCCACAGTATATACACATAGAGGTGAGGTAGATTCTCCTCAGTATATACACATAGAGGTGAGGTAGATTCTCCTTAGTATTTATACATAGAGGTGAGGTAGATTCTCCTCAGTATCTTCACATAGAGGTGAGGTAGATTCTCCTCAGTATATACACATAGAGGTGAGGTAGATTCTCCTCAGTATATACACACAGAGCTCAGGTAGATTCTCCTCAGTATATACATAGAGGTGAGATAGATTCTCCTCAGTATATACATAGAGGTGAGGTAGATTCTCCTCAGTATATACACATAGAGGTGAGGTAGATTCTCCTCAGTATATAGATATAGAGGTGAGGTATATTCTCTTCAGTATATACACATAGAGGTGATGTAGATTCTCCTCAGTATATACACATAGAAAGGAAGCAGATTCTCCTCAGTATATACACACATAGCGGTGAGGTAGATTCTCCTCAGGATATACACATAGAGGTAATGTAGATTCTCCTCAGTATATACACATAGAGGTGAGGTAGATTCTCCTCAGTATTTATACATAGAGGTGAGGTAGATTCCCTTCAGTATATACACAAAGAGGTGAGGTAGATTCTATTCAGTATTTATACATAGAGGTGAGGTAGATTCTCCTCAGTATATACACATAGAGGTGAGGTAGATTCTCCTCAGTATATACATATAGAGGTGAGGTATATTCTCTTCAGTATATACACATAGAGGTGATGTAGATTCTCCTCAGTATATACACATAGAAAGGAAGCAGATTCTCCTCAGTATATATACATAGCGGTGAGGTAGATTCTCCTCAGTATATACACATAGAGGTAAGGTAGATTCTCGACAGTATATACACATAGAGGTGAGGTATATTCTCCTCAGTATATACACATAGAGGTGAGGTAGATTCTCCTCAATATATACACAGAGGTGAGGTAGCTTCTCCTCAATATATACACATAGAGGGGAGGTAGATTCTCCTCAGTATATACACACAGAGGTGAGGTAGATTCTCCTCAGTAAATACTCATAGAGGTGAGGTAGATTCTCCTCAGTATATACACATAGTGGTGAGGTAGATTGTCCTCAGTATTTATACATAGAGGTGAGCTAGATTCTCCTCAGTATATACACATAGAGGTGAGGTAGATTCTCCTCAGTATATACACATAGAGGTGAGGTAGATTCTCCTCAGTATATTTACATAGAGGTGAGGTAGATTCTCCACAGTATATACACATAGAGGTGAGGTAGATTCTCCTCAGTATATACACATAGAGGTGAGGTAGATTCTCCTCAGTATTTATACATAGAGGTGAGGTAGATTCCCCTCAGTATATACACATAGAGGTGAGGTAGATTCTCCTCAGTATATACATATAGAGGTGAGGTAGTTTCTCTTCAGTATATACACATAGAGGTGAGGTAGATTCTCCTCAGTATATACACATAGAGGGGAGGCAGATTCTCCTCAGTATATACACATAGAGGTGAGGTAGATTCTCCTCAGTATATACACATAGAGGTGAGGTAGATTCTCCTCAGTATTTATACATAGAGGTGAGGTAGATTCCTCTCAGTATATACACATAGAGGTGAGGTAGATTCTCCTCAGTATATTTACATAGAGGTGAGGTAGATTCTCCACAATATATACACATAGGGGTGAGGTAGATTCCCCTCAGTAGATACACACATAGAGGGGAGGTTGATACTCCTCAGAATATACACATAGAGGTGAGGTAGATTCTCCTCAGAATATACACATAGAGGTGAGGTAGATTCTCCTCAGTATATACACACAGAGCTCAGGTAGATTCTCCTCAGTATTTATACAAAGAGGTGAGGTAGATTCTCCCCAGTATATACACATAGAGGTGAGGTAGATTCTCCTCAGTATATACATATAGAGGTGAGGTAGATTCCCCTCAGTATATACACATAGAGGTGAGGTAGATTCTCCTCAGTATATTTACATAGAGGTGAGGTAGATTCTCCACAGTATATACACATAGAGGTGAAGTAGATTCTCCTCAGTATATACACATAGAGGTGAGGTAGATTCTCCTCAGTATATACACATAGAGGTGAGGTAGATTCTTCTCAGTATATACACACAGAGCTCAGGTAGATTCTCCTCAGTATTTATACATAGAGGTGAGGTAGATTCTCCTCAGTATATACACATAGAGGTGAGGTAGATTCTCCTTAGTATTTATACATAGAGGTGAGGTAGATTCTCCTCAGTATATACACATAGAGGTGAGGTAGATTCTTTTCAGTATATACACATAGAGGTGAGGTAGATTCTCCTCAGTATATACACATAGAGGTGAGGTAGATTCTCCTCAGTATATACACATAGAGGTGAGGTAGATTCTCCTCAGTATATACACATAGGGGTGAGGTAGATTCTCCTCAGTATATACTCATAGAGGTGAGGTAGATTCTCCTCAGTATATACACATAGAGGTCAGGTAGATTGTCCTCAGTATTTATACATAGAGGTGAGGTAGATTCCCCTCAGTATATACACATAGAGGTGAGGTAGATTCTCCTCAGTATATTTACATAGAGGTGAGGTAGATTCTCCACACTATATACACATAGAGGTGAGGTAGATTCTCCTCAGTATATACACATAGAGGTGAGGTAGATTCTCCTCAGTATATACACACAGAGCTCAGGTAGATTCTCCTCAGTATTTATACATAGAGGTGAGGTAGATTCTCCTCAGTATATACACATAGAGGGCACGCAGATTCTCCTCAGTATATACACATAGCGGTGAGGTAGATTTGATCTGGATTATGATTTCTCCAGCAGGCTTTGGGGTATTTTGTCGCTTTCCGAATTGAGTGTCGTGTGCACACATCGACCAGAATCAGACACAAATGCTGGTCTAAAACCGGGAGAGAGTCTCTACCATGTGTAGAGGCTCAGGCTTTTTATTATAACACATGACAACCGCCCTTCAATGGGCGTGCAACAGATTACATCAGTAACATATAAGATTCTCATTTGTCGGATCATACAGAATCCCCCACCTCTCTGCCCACCCCCTCCAAGTGTTGAGGTGGTATGGACTTCGTCCTCTAGCTGAAGTCATCTCCGTGTAGTGATGACTCATTGTTTACCTAGCTTCAGGATGAGGAGTGGAAGGGGGCTAGACAAACACTCAGTATTAAACACAGGATATAAGGATATACACGACACTATGGCCCTTAACTCTTAGAAGCTGGTTGTGCAACTTGTGTAACTTCTATGTACTTAACTAACATTAGATCAGACATCCATTGTCTAGCAAATACTATGATTAGATTGTGTGTGTGTCCTTTAAACTCCTGAGCTAAAAGTCATTACAATAGCAAAATACATTTGGGTTATATTAAACGATAGACATTTTATAAATAATCATCATGTCTATCACAATCCCCCCTTAAAATGTCTATCCTCTAATTTTCTATCTAATTTTCACAGTTTTCTGCGCATGAGCCTATAACTGGAGCGCGTTGAAGGTTCGTTTTAGGGTCTTCAAGGGGGTGTAGGACTTGTCCACTCCTTCTGGGGATGCATCCAGCAAACTCATGGTGGGAGCGGCTTTTCCAGCATCAGTTTCACAGGTCTCTCTGACACAGGGGATAACACAGCAGACTAGAACAGAAAAGATAATCAGTTCACATACAACAGCGACGCCCGTCTGTGCCAGGATCCTTTACCACCCGCTCATCCATGGCGAGGGCTGGTCCCAAAAGTTAGCTCTTTTTAGTTAGTGCGGTCAGCTTCTTAATAGCAACTGCGTCTTTACCCGCGGGTCACGTGTCGTCTAGGATGTAGGTACAACAAGTCTCCCCTATCACCTTACAGACACTCCCCTTTTTAGCTAAAGTCATATCTAAGGTCACTCTATTTAAAAAAAAAGTCATAGTCGAGGTAGGTCCTATTGGTCGACTAGTCCCTATAAGGCGTCTCTAGTATAATTTATAAACCACTGCTAATTATAATAAACATAATTAATCCAGTCAACGTTTATTTACCATAATGATCAGGAAAATGGACTCGAATCTAGTTTTAACTTGGTCTCTAATTTTTAAAACTTGTCAGGTACCCCCCTTGGCTATCCTATGACGTCAATGTACACGTGTAGATCAAAACTACCACCAGGGGTCTCTCTTCTCGCTCTAGCATAATGTTACAATACTAGTAGCGTGCACAGGTACGCACGGTGTGGGACTCCCTAATCTTCACCCACACCAATGTCCCTCCTGGAGATAGTCCTAATGGTGAACACGTCCAAGTCGCCTCACCCTTGCGTCAGGGTTTTCCCACTGCCCATAAGTCCCTACTCCTAGGAGGGGGGGGATCCCTAACTCACCTCAGAGGGAGGCCATGGATTCCCTGGGCTCATTTCCGGGCATCCATACCCTCTATCTGTACAAGTTAACACCCCACAGGGTGTGCCCTCGCCGGAACCTAAGGTCTTCTGCACTATCCCTAGGCAAATGGGAATTCCACTGACAATCCATCTTAGGAGATCGGGGCAGGCGCAGTACTAGTACATTTCTCCTTTTCTTTGGTAGCGTACGTGGTTGGCATTATCAGAACTGGCTCTTCATCTTTTTCAAACAAGGGAAACGTTGGTGTCTGACAGGATGTGGAGGAGCATAAGGGCTTTACTAAGGCACACTCCCCTGTCCAATTACCCTCCAGGCGGGTCCTCTACCTCATGTCTCCACAAAGCCAGTAAACGTCTCCTAAGGACTGGACCTGATTCTGCATCTATTCCCCTCCTATCATACTGTAGGAGGAGCAATACCCGTTGGCGAGTTCCCCAAAAATCTCCCTCCACCCTGCCTATTTGCCTGGCAGGTGTAGTTTCCAGGGTAGTCAGTAATACTCTCTCCGGTGCAAAACACTTAAGTAGTTATAGAGTATTCCTTCTTCCATTTCTCACGGACAGTGAAATTAGCGGAAATGTTCGTGAAGAGACTAATAAACCACTCTTCAGCATCTACAGGGAGATTTAGGGGGACCATCCCCGAGTGTAGTCGGGCACTACCGCACACGCAACAGTTAGACTTGTTGCTCCTGTTAGCATTGTACCTCATCAACTCCAACCAGAGATTCTGGTCAGAGTAGCCAGTCGCTACTGTCAAGGTGTCCTCAAAAGGTAGGGTCGGCTATGATCATCATGTTCGTCAAGGTCTTTATCTTACGGCGGAGGGGGTTAATTATGGGCACGGGACTAAGTGAAGGCTTCCATTCGGCTGCATCTACCATACCCCTTATTTTAAACTTCCCTAAGGGATCTATCCTCCCATACCGGTATGTCCCCAGACTATAAGTCTCCCCGTCCCCCGGGCTTGGATCTCCCATGGTTAGTGTAACAACCGCATTAAAACCAAGCAGCATACTAAGTTCAGCCTTCCAATACCTGCTGTCCTTATTACTCTCAAGGAGGGTTATACGACTAATTAGGGATTTCCCGCTCTTATTTTTCTTATTTAAGGCACTTCGCGGTTTATAGGACTAGTCTGTTCCTGCGTTCCATCCCACTAATCCCCAATAACGGCAGTCTTCTCCCCAGACGTTATCAGTGGCGCAAACATATTGTATTCCCCGGGTATATAAGTCATATAACCAGCTGGACTGAGCTAAATCTGGCCTGCGGTGGGATCTTGCGCCTAGACACGGGACCACAGTACAATAGTCGAAGGAATATGCGGCTATTTGAGCATTGGACGAGTTATACCAGAAGGTAACCATACCCCCATATTCTTCCGACTAAGGATTCCAGTTGCCACCCTCCTCTCTCACTAGCCTTAACCAGAGTAATGTCTTTGGCACAACTAAGACTGGTCTCCCGGATCTGAAGCTTTCTTACAGTATGAAGCATGGATCCATGTAAGTCTTTCGGCTAGTTTCACAGCTGTGGCAGTAGTCAGAAACACCTGGTAGGGGCCATCAAATCGGGGCTCAGGAGGGTGCTTCCTGGGGAACTTCTTGATGCGCACCCAATCCCCAGGCTGCAAGATATGTGTCCCAGTGTCTGCCTCTGAGTCTGGAAGAGAACACCTGTGCATAGGCTTTGGTTAGTTCTTTAACAACGGAAATCACATACTCAGTCAACACATCAGATTGTAATTGTAACCACTGAGGATAGTAACGACCTAGCCTTGGGGCTAGCCCAAACAATCTCGTAGGGAGACAATGTATAATCCCCCCTGGGTTCATATCTAACACTGTATAAGGCTATTGGATGACAGTCTTTCCAAAGTGGCGTCATTTTTAAGTATCTTACTTTTTAGCGTGCCACTACGTCTCTCCACCTTTCCACTACACTAAAGGTGGTACAGTATGTAAAAGGCCTGGGATACACCCAGAGCAGACATGACATGTTACATTCACCTGCGAAGTTTATACCTCTGTCTGACTCTGAATCACCTCTGGTACCCCATATTCACAGTTTACCTCGTTCATGAGCTTCTTTGCGGTTACCTACTTGTTTACCTTGGTAACAGGGTCGGCCTCCAACCTGCAAAGACATCAACAACAACAAGCACATATTCATACTTCCCAACAAGTGGGAGCTGAACGTAGTCAATTTGCAATCCCTGAAATGGGTAGAGTGGTCCCGGCAAGTGTGATGTGGCAAATTTACTTCTGCCCTGACTCACCTATGGCATAGATCATGCTAAACCGGACAAATGATGCAGCAGCTACAGAGAACCCAGAAGTCGCCCAACCTCTTTCAAGCGTCGTCGTCATTACTGCTTTACTAGGTGGGTCTTTCCGTCCATCAGCTGGGCCATCATGGGATACAGGAACTGTGGTGGGCAAGTGCTGTTGACTGTTCACCACACGCTGTCCTGTTTCTGCTGCTCCCATATTAGTCCATTTATTCTTTCCTTCCTTGCTGGCTGGTAACTGTAAAAGTCTTTAGCATATCAAAGTCCAAATTTTTGTCAATGTCCAAAGTTTTTTTACCACTGACTCATGCTGTCAGTATCTTTCTTCTTTCTTCCACGGCTTGAGGGCCGCTGCCTTTGCTGCGCTGTCAGCGAGGGTGTCGTCTCTCGCCTCTCCAGTGTAGGAATCGGTGCGAACTCTCAACTTTGTCAGGTAGAAGTAGGGCCTCCATGCAACTCTGTACCGCTGCACCATTCTCAATTGGTTGTCCTGCTAAGGTAAAAAACTGTCTGGCCTTCCATATTGGGCCGTAATCATGAGCTATGCCAAATGCATACCAGGAGTCAGTGTAAAGGATTGCCGGTCTTACCGCTCGCCACTCTACACGCCTCAGTGAGGGCCTTCCATTCCGCTTATTGTACTGTGACATGCGGAGGCAGAGCTTCTGCTTCTAGGACATCTTGTTGTGTGACCACTGCATATCCGATGTGGAGTCATCAATCCTCACCCTGGTACCATCTGCAAAAAGCTCAACATATGCATTATCAACAGGGGTTCTGGTAACTGTTTGCATATCTGCAGTTTCTTACTGAATTAGTACTAAATAATCGTTCTGATGTTCTATTTCACATGGCTCGGAATCTTGTAGCACAAAATCATTTATTTATTTTTTTTCAAACCCAATAGCTGATCTACAACACCTAGATCATCTATGACCCAGATCACCTATGCCTCCCCCCTTTTGAACCGCAATACTCAATGGAAAAAGAGTCATTGCGTTCAAACTAGTAAACCAAGAGGCACAAAAACAAGCACTTTGTAGGTCAAGGTGACATTGTATGCAGCGAAGTCTGAGCGAAAATCTCCTTAAAAAAAATTTTTTTTTTTTTTTCAGGTCGCAGTTAGTATTTTTTTAACACAAGGGGGCGCAACACAAGTAAAATTTTACGTCACCCAGTGTAATAGTATTTCAGGGTATGGCCAGCGTTTAGCTTTTACTCTCCTGTCGGAATATAATTATAGCTTCAGTGTAGACTGACACTAGAATATACAAAAGACTTAAAGAAAAAACTAAAGAATACGGATGAATTAACATCCTACTCTGGGCAATTCAGTCCCTCTTTCTTCACATAAAAAGTAAAATTACTTCACCAAATTGCATGAAAAAGTTTGCTGGGTGACTATAGGGAAATTATTCCATCTGTAGGAGCCTTCCATAACATCATCTGTCTGAGCATCCATTGGAGAAGCGGGCAGTGGAAAACAGAGCCCCTGGGAACATGAGAGAGCGTCCCCTGTCATGTATTCCCGGCCTCTGCCCCCCATGCATCAACTCCAATCTTCCATGCACTATAAACCAGCTTAGTCGTCTACTATGTCCCAAGCTGCATCTCCACAAAGGTTTGTTTCCCTGAACTTATCACACATCCAAAGTGGCCACATCTTGGAGTGTAACAAAGTCTGGTCAAACAAAACCTTACTTCAGACAATCATGATGTTAGCACTGGATACAGTGGCATTGGGAAATATAGGCCTCCCAAATGCAGCAAAATGGCCGCTGGAGGACCGGGCGGGGCCAGGGGCAGCAGCACTTCCAGGTGAGGCAAAATGGCTGCTGAGTAGCAGCACTTCCAGGTGAGGCAAAATGGCTGCTGAGTAGCAGCACTTCCAGGTGAGGCAAGATGGCTGCTGGAGGAGGAAGGGGCGGGGCCAGGTCCTGTCCCGGATGGGGAGGGACCGGAAGTAACATCACACACCCTGAAAGCGAGCACATGGGGGGGGGGAAGTAACTTCAGGGTGGGGGCAGGCCTCACTACATTTTCTGCAGAGTCACACTATGTTGGATTGTAAACATTGCAAGCACGGCCGCCATTACAGGGAGGGGCCGCAGTCAACACAAAGACATTACATTGTTCATAAGCAATACACATACCCCCCTACATGCTTTCTCCTCTTCAATCTCTTAACTACATTATACCTTCTCCTAGCAATCTAAAAACACCTTTCTTTCTGCTAGGCTTCCTGCTCATCTTCTGAAAACTTTCTACAACCTATCTTATCTGTCCATGACCTAACATTTCTTTCTGCAACTTTTCCTGGTCCTTCTCTTTGTATAACATTTCTACATGTTCAGTAAACTCTGCTGCCTTCAGCAACCAGATGACAAGCTCTATGACCTTTGTCCTTGCTCACTTTGCTCAACTCTATGCTACCTGCTTATTCTATTCTATTCAAAGTTTCTATTCATTCTATTCGAAAACACAGTAGTGTTTCTCTTGTAAAATCTGCTTTCTTCAAATCCTTCCCATATAACCTCTTTCCCACTCAGATTACAATACGCATTAATTCTATAAAACACAGGGAAAGACAAAGTAAACAGAAAGGGTTAATTGAGAAGTGCTCTTAGTGGCTTAACTTCAGTCCACTCTCTTACCAGCACCCCTCCCCCAATAATCAACACTGCACATTCTTTCTATAATAGCAGACAGACGGGATTACTGGAGAATACCCACAACGGCTCAAGGTATATATATATATATCCACCTTTATATCAACCCAAGGTATATATCTCATCTACCTTTTTTAACAACCCACCGTCTAGTAATCCCCAAGAGCACTCCTTGTACACGATCTAGACAGGACATTTAGCTATACACAGAGACTGACGATTATTTTCAATGACCAAAACCTCAGTAATATTCTGGAGAAATCAGCCGTCACAAAGCACGGCTATACTTCACAGTATATACCTTTCCACATATGAGAACATAACACGCTCAATCATAAAGTTAAGTATACGTATCATAAATCTTCCTAACCTCACACTAGTTTTACCTAGGAGCACGTGTCACTGGCGTGTTCCCTCAGACTTAAACAGCCGAGTCCGCCCTCCCGACACATTAACCCTCACAGAATTTATCTCTTGGTCTTGTATACACAATTTTTAACCGTCTCAGACATAACAGACACAGCATACAAAATACCCCTTAAGCAGGTTAAAACGGTGGTCTTTTCCGAGTAAGAAAGAACTATATTACCTGCCTTTCATTGATTTATCACTCTGGATCAGGAACAGGCAGAAAAGCAGTCAGAACCCAGATCACATCGGTAGATTTACATAAAGCAATCTTACCGTGTTCTGTAGATTTTCGGGCCCCTGAGTTCTGCGTGCCATCCGCCGATCTCTGTATTTTTCCAGAATGAAAGAAATCAAAATCTCTTAACTCGGCCCACCCAGGGACGCCACTGATCTGGATTATGATTTCTCCAGCAGGCTTTGGGGTATTTTGTCGCTTTCCGAATTGAGTGTCGTGTGCACACATCGACCAGAATCAGACACAAATGCTGGTCTAAAACCGGGAGAGAGTCTCTACCATGTGTAGAGGCTCAGGCTTTTTATTATAACACATGACAACCGCCCTTCAATGGGCGTGCAACAGATTACATCAGTAACATATAAGATTCTCATTTGTCGGATCATACAGAATCCCCCACCTCTCTGCCCACCCCCTCCAAGTGTTGAGGTGGTATGGACTTCGTCCTCTAGCTGAAGTCATCTCCGTGTAGTGATGACTCATTGTTTACCTAGCTTCAGGATGAGGAGTGGAAGGGGGCTAGACAAACACTCAGTATTAAACACAGGATATAAGGATATACACGACACTATGGCCCTTAACTCTTAGAAGCTGGTTGTGCAACTTGTGTAACTTCTATGTACTTAACTAACATTAGATCAGACATCCATTGTCTAGCAAATACTATGATTAGATTGTGTGTGTGTCCTTTAAACTCCTGAGCTAAAAGTCATTACAATAGCAAAATACATTTGGGTTATATTAAACGATAGACATTTTATAAATAATCATCATGTCTATCACAGATTCTCCTCAGTATATACACATAGAGGTGAGGTAGATTCTCCTCAGTATATACACATAGAGGTGAGGTAGATTCTCCTCAGTATTTATACATAGAGGTGAGGTAGTTTCTCCTCAGTATATACACACAGAGCTCAGGTAGATTCTCCTCAGTATTTATACAAAGAGGTGAGGTAGATTCTCCTCAGTATATACACATAGAGGTGAGGTAGATTCTCCTCAGTATATACATATAGAGGTGAGGTAGATTCCCCTCAGTATATACACATAGAGGTGAGGTAGATTCTCCTCAGTATATTTACATAGAGGTGAGGTAGATTCTCCACAGTATATACACATAGAGGTGAAGTAGATTCCCCTCAGTATATACACGGAGGTGAGGTAGATTTTCCTAAGTATATACACATAGAGGTGAGGTAGATTCTCCTCAGTATATACACATAGAGGTGAGGTAGATTCTCCTCAGTATATACACACAGAGCTCAGGTAGATTCTCCTCAGTATTTATACATAGAGGTGAGGTAGATTCTCCTCAGTATTTACACAGAGATTAGGTAGATTCTCCTCAGTATATACACATAGAGGTGAGGTAGATTCTCCTTAGTATTTATACATAGAGGTGAGGTAGATTCTCCTCAGTATATACACATAGAGGTGAGGTAGATTCTTTTCAGTATATACACATAGAGGTGAGGTAGATTCTCCTCAGTATATACACATAGAGGTGAGGTAGATTCTCCTCAGTATATACACATAGAGGTGAGGTAGATTCTCCTCAGTATATACACATAGGGGTGAGGTAGATTCTCCTCAGTATATACTCATAGAGGTGAGGTAGATTCTCCTCAGTATATACACATAGAGGTGAGGTAGATTGTCCTCAGTATTTATACATAGAGGTGAGGTAGATTCCCCTCTGTATATACACATAGAGGTGTGGTAGATTCTCCTCAGTATATTTACATAGAGGTGAGGTAGATTCTCCACAGTATATACACATAGAGGTGAGGTAGATTCTCCTCAGTATATAAACATAGAGGTGAGGTAGATTCTCCTCAGTATTTATACATAGAGGTGAGGTAGATTCCCCTCAGTATATACACAGAGGTGAGGTAGATTCTCCTCAGTATATACACATAGAGCTGAGGTAGATTCTCCTCAGTATATACACATAGAGGTGAGGTAGATTCTCCTCAGTATATACACATAGAGGTGAGGTAGATTCTCCTCAGTATATACACACAGAGCTCAGGTAGATTATCCTCAGTATTTATACATAGAGGTGAGGTAGATTCTCCTCAGTATATACACATAGAGGGCAGGCAGATTCTCCTCAGTATATACACATAGCGGTGAGGTAGATTCTCCTCAGTATATACACATAGAGGTGAGGTAGATTCTCCTCAGTATATACACATAGAGGTGAGGTAGATTCTCCTCAGTATTTATACATAGAGGTGAGGTAGATTCCCCTCAGTATATACACATAGAGGTGAGGTAGATTCTCCTCAGCATACACACATAGAGGGGAGGTGGATTCTCCACAGTATATACACATAGAGGTGAGGTAGATTCCCCTCAGTAGATACACACATAGAGGGGAGGTTGATTCTCCTCAGAATATACACATAGAGGTGAGGTAGATTCTCCTCAGAATATACACATAGAGGTGAGGTAGATTCTCCTCAGTATATACACACAGAGCTCAGGTAGATTCTCCTCAGTATTTATACATAGAGGTGAGGTAGATTCTCCTCAGTATTTACACAGAGATGAGGTAGATTCTCCTCAGTATATACACATAGAGGTGAGGTAGATTCTCCTTAGTATTTATACATAGAGGTGAGGTAGATTCTCCTCAGTATATACACATAGAGGTGAGGTAGATTCTTTTCAGTATATACACATAGAGGTGAGGTAGATTCTCCTCAGTATATACACATAGAGGTGAGGTAGCTTCTCCTCAGTATATACACATAGAGGTGAGGTAGATTCTCCTCAGTATATACACATAGGGGTGAGGTAGATTCTCCTCAGTATATACTCATAGAGGTGAGGTAGATTCTCCTCAGTATATACACATAGAGGTGAGGTAGATTGTCCTCAGTATTTATACATAGAGGTGAGGTAGATTCCCCTCAGTATATACACATAGAGGTGAGGTAGATTCTCCTCAGTATATTTACATAGAGGTGAGGTAGATTCTCCTCAGTATATACACATAGAGGTGAGGTAGATTCTCCTCAGTAAATAAACATAGAGGTGAGGTAGATTCTCCTCAGTATTTATACATAGAGGTGAGGTAGATTCCCCTCAGTATATACACAGAGGTGAGGTAGATTCTCCTCAGTATATACACATAGAGCTGAGGTAGATTCTCCTCAGTACATACACATAGAGGTGAGGTAGATTCTCCTCAGTATATACACATAGAGGTGAGGTAGATTCTCCTCAGTATATACACACAGAGCTCAGGTAGATTCTCCTCAGTATTTATACATAGAGGTGAGGTAGATTCTCCTCAGTATATACACATAGAGGGCAGGCAGATTCTCCTCAGTATATACACATAGCGGTGAGGTAGATTCTCCTCAGTATATACACATAGAGGTGAGGTAGATTCTCCTCAGTATATACACATAGAGGTGAGGTAGATTCTCCTCAGTATTTATACATAGAGGTGAGGTAGATTCCCCTCAGTATATACACATAGAGGTGAGGTAGATTCTCCTCAGTATATTTACATAGTGGTGAGGTAGATTCTCCACAGTATATACACATAGAGGTGAGGTAGATTCCCCTCAGTAGATACACACATAGAGGGGAGGTTGATTCTCCTCAGTATATACACATAGAGGGGAGGCAGATTCTCCTCAGTATATACACATAGCGGTGAGGTAGATTCTCCTCAGTATATACACATAGAGGTGAGGTAGATTCTCCTCAGTATATACACATATAGGTGAGGTAGATTCTCCTCAGTATTTATACATAGAGGTGAGGTAGATTCCCCTCAGTATATACACATAGAGGTGAGGTAGATTCTCCTCAGTATATTTACATAGAGGTGAGGTAGATTCCCCTCAGTATATACACATAGAGGTGAGGTAGATTCCCCTCATTAGATACACACATAGAGGGGAGGTTGATTCTCCTCAGTATATACACATAGAGGGGAGGTTGATTCTGCTCAGTATATACACACAGAGCTCAGGTAGCTTCCCCTCAGTATTTATACAAAGAGGTGAGATAGATTCTCCTCAGTATATACACATAGAGGTGAGGTAGATTCTCCTCAGTATATACATATAGAGGTGAGATAGATTCCCCTCAGTATATACATATAGAGGTGAGGTAGATTCTCCTCAGTATATTTACATAGAGGTGAAGTAGATTCTCCACAGTATATACACATAGAGGTGAGGTAGATTCCCCTCAGTATATACACGGCTGTGAGGTAGATTCTCCTCAGTATATACACATAGAGGTGAGGTAGATTCTCCTCAGTATTTATACATAGAGGTGAGGTAGATTCTCCTCAGTATATACACATAGAGGTGAGGTAGATTCTCCTCAGTATATACACAGAGATGGGGTAGATTCTCCTCAGTATATACACATAGAGGGGAGGTAGATTCTCCTTAGTATTTATACATAGAGGTGAGGTAGATTCTCCTCAGTATATACACATAGAGGTGAGGTAGATTCTCCTCAGTATATACACAGAGATGGGGTAGATTCTCCTCAGTATATACACATAGAGGGGAGGTAGATTCTCCTTAGTATTTATACATAGAGGTGAGGTAGATTCTCCTCAGTATATACACATAGAGGTGAGGTAGATTCTTTTCAGTATATACACATAGAGCTGAGGTAGATTCTCCTCAGTATATACACATAGAGGTGAGGTAGATTCTCCTCAGTATATTTACATAGAGGTGAGGTAGATTCTCCACAGTATATACACATAGAGGTGAGGTAGATTCTCCTCAGTAAATAAACATAGAGGTGAGGTAGATTCTCCTCAGTATTTATACATAGAGGTGAGGTAGATTCCCCTCAGTATATACACAGAGGTGAGGTAGATTCTCCTCAGTATATACACATAGAGCTGAGGTAGATTCTCCTCAGTACATACACATAGAGGTGAGGTAGATTCTCCTCAGTATATACACATAGAGGTGAGGTAGATTCTCCTCAGTATATACACACAGAGCTCAGGTAGATTCTCCTCAGTATTTATACATAGAGGTGAGGTAGATTCTCCTCAGTATATACACATAGAGGGCAGGCAGATTCTCCTCAGTATATACACATAGCGGTGAGGTAGATTCTCCTCAGTATATACAGATAGAGGTGAGGTAGATTCTCCTCAGTATATACACATAGAGGTGAGGTAGATTCTCCTCAGTATTTATACATAGAGGTGAGGTAGATTCTCCTCAGTATATACACATAGAGGTGAGGTAGATTCTCCTCAGTATATACACACAGAGCTCAGGTAAATTATCCTCAGTATTTATACATAGAGGTGAGGTAGATTCTCCTCAGTATATACACATAGAGGTGAGGTAGATTCTCCTCAGTATATTTACATAGAGGTGAGGTAGATTCTCCACAGTATATACACATAGAGGTGAGGTAGATTCTCCTCAGTAAATAAACATAGAGGTGAGGTAGATTCTCCTCAGTATTTATACATAGAGGTGAGGTAGATTCCCCTCAGTATATACACAGAGGTGAGGTAGATTCTCCTCAGTATATACACATAGAGCTGAGGTAGATTCTCCTCAGTACATACACATAGAGGTGAGGTAGATTCTCCTCAGTATATACACATAGAGGTGAGGTAGATTCTCCTCAGTATATACACACAGAGCTCAGGTAGATTCTCCTCAGTATTTATACATAGAGGTGAGGTAGATTCTCCTCAGTATATACACATAGAGGGCAGGCAGATTCTCCTCAGTATATACACATAGCGGTGAGGTAGATTCTCCTCAGTATATACACATAGAGGTGAGGTAGATTCTCCTCAGTATATACACATAGAGGTGAGGTAGATTCTCCTCAGTATTTATACATAGAGGTGAGGTAGATTCTCCTCAGTATATACACATAGAGGTGAGGTAGATTCTCCTCAGTATATACACACAGAGCTCAGGTAGATTCTCCTCAGTATTTATACATAGAGGTGAGGTAGATTCTCCTCAGTATATACACATAGAGGGCAGGCAGATTCTCCTCAGTATATACACATTGCGGTGAGGTAGATTCTCCTCAGTATATACACATAGAGGTGAGGTAGATTCTCCTCAGTATATACACATAGAGGTGAGGTAGATTCTCCTCAGTATTTATACATAGAGGTGAGGTAGATTCCCCTCAGTATATACACATAGAGGTGAGGTAGATTCTCCTCAGTATATTTACATAGTGGTGAGGTAGATTCTCCACAGTATATACACATAGAGGTGAGGTAGATTCCCCTCAGTAGATACACACATAGAGGGGAGGTTGATTCTCCTCAGTATATACACATAGAGGGGAGGCAGATTCTCCTCAGTATATACACATAGCGGTGAGGTAGATTCTCCTCAGTATATACACATATAGGTGAGGTAGATTCTCCTCAGTATTTATACATAGAGGTGAGGTAGATTCCCCTCAGTATATACACATAGAGGTGAGGTAGATTCTCCTCAGTATATTTACATAGAGGTGAGGTAGATTCCCCTCAGTATATACACATAGAGGTGAGGTAGATTCCCCTCATTAGATACACACATAGAGGGGAGGTTGATTCTCCTCAGTATATACACATAGAGGGGAGGTTGATTCTGCTCAGTATATACACACAGAGCTCAGGTAGCTTCCCCTCAGTATTTATACAAAGAGGTGAGGTAGATTCTCCTCAGTATATACACATAGAGGTGAGGTAGATTCTCCTCAGTATATACATATAGAGGTGAGATAGATTCCCCTCAGTATATACATATAGAGGTGAGGTAGATTCTCCTCCGTATATTTACATAGAGGTGAAGTAGATTCTCCACAGTATATACACATAGAGGTGAGGTAGATTCCCCTCAGTATATACACGGCTGTGAGGTAGATTCTCCTCAGTATATACACATAGAGGTGAGGTAGATTCTCCTCAGTATATACACATAGAGGTGAGGTAGATTCTCCTCAGTATATACACACAGAGCTCAGGTAGATTCTCCTCAGTATTTATACATAGAGGTGAGGTAGATTCTCCTCAGTATATACACATAGAGGTGAGGTAGATTCTCCTCAGTATATACACAGAGATGGGGTAGATTCTCCTCAGTATATACACATAGAGGGGAGGTAGATTCTCCTTAGTATTTATACATAGAGGTGAGGTAGATTCTCCTCAGTATATACACATAGAGGTGAGGTAGATTCTCCTCAGTATATACACAGAGATGGGGTAGATTCTCCTCAGTATATACACATAGAGGGGAGGTAGATTCTCCTTAGTATTTATACATAGAGGTGAGGTAGATTCTCCTCAGTATATACACATAGAGGTGAGGTAGATTCTTTTCAGTATATACACATAGAGCTGAGGTAGATTCTCCTCAGTATATACACATAGAGGTGAGGTAGATTCTCCTCAGTATATTTACATAGAGGTGAGGTAGATTCTCCACAGTATATACACATAGAGGTGAGGTAGATTCTCCTCAGTAAATAAACATAGAGGTGAGGTAGATTCTCCTCAGTATTTATACATAGAGGTGAGGTAGATTCCCCTCAGTATATACACAGAGGTGAGGTAGATTCTCCTCAGTATATACACATAGAGCTGAGGTAGATTCTCCTCAGTACATACACATAGAGGTGAGGTAGATTCTCCTCAGTATATACACATAGAGGTGAGGTAGATTCTCCTCAGTATATACACACAGAGCTCAGGTAGATTCTCCTCAGTATTTATACATAGAGGTGAGGTAGATTCTCCTCAGTATATACACATAGAGGGCAGGCAGATTCTCCTCAGTATATACACATAGCGGTGAGGTAGATTCTCCTCAGTATATACACATAGAGGTGAGGTAGATTCTCCTCAGTATATACACATAGAGGTGAGGTAGATTCTCCTCAGTATTTATACATAGAGGTGAGGTAGATTCCCCTCAGTATATACACATAGAGGTGAGGTAGATTCTCCTCAGTATATTTACATAGTGGTGAGGTAGATTCTCCACAGTATATACACATAGAGGTGAGGTAGATTCCCCTCAGTAGATACACACATAGAGGGGAGGTTGATTCTCCTCAGTATATACACATAGAGGGGAGGCAGATTCTCCTCAGTATATACACATAGCGGTGAGGTAGATTCTCCTCAGTATATACACATAGAGGTGAGGTGGATTCTCCTCAGTATATACACATATAGGTGAGGTAGATTCTCCTCAGTATTTATACATAGAGGTGAGGTAGATTCCCCTCAGTATATACACATAGAGGTGAGGTAGATTCTCCTCAGTATATTTACATAGAGGTGAGGTAGATTCCCCTCAGTATATACACATAGAGGTGAGGTAGATTCCCCTCATTAGATACACACATAGAGGGGAGGTTGATTCTCCTCAGTATATACACATAGAGGGGAGGTTGATTCTGCTCAGTATATACACACAGAGCTCAGGTAGCTTCCCCTCAGTATTTATACAAAGAGGTGAGGTAGATTCTCCTCAGTATATACACATAGAGGTGAGGTAGATTCTCCTCAGTATATACATATAGAGGTGAGATAGATTTCCCTCAGTATATTTACATAGAGGTGAAGTAGATTCTCCACAGTATATACACATAGAGGTGAGGTAGATTCCCCTCAGTATATACACGGCTGTGAGGTAGATTCTCCTCAGTATATACACATAGAGGTGAGGTAGATTCTCCTCAGTATATACACATAGAGGTGAGGTAGATTCTCCTCAGTATATACACACAGAGCTCAGGTAGATTCTCCTCAGTATTTATACATAGAGGTGAGGTAGATTCTCCTCAGTATATACACATAGAGGTGAGGTAGATTCTCCTCAGTATATACACAGAGATGGGGTAGATTCTCCTCAGTATATACACATAGAGGGGAGGTAGATTCTCCTTAGTATTTATACATAGAGGTGAGGTAGATTCTCCTCAGTATATACACATAGAGGTGAGGTAGATTCTCCTCAGTATATACACAGAGATGGGGTAGATTCTCCTCAGTATATACACATAGAGGGGAGGTAGATTCTCCTTAGTATTTATACATAGAGGTGAGGTAGATTCTCCTCAGTATATACACATAGAGGTGAGGTAGATTCTCCTCAGTATATACACATAGAGGTGAGGTAGATTCTCCTCAGTATATACACATAGAGGTGAGGTAGATTCTCCTCAGTATATACACATAGGGGTGAGGTAGATTCTCCTCAGTATATACACATAGGGGTGAGGTAGATTCTCCTCAGTATATACACATAGAGGTGAGGTAGATTCTTCTCAGTATTTATACATAGAGGTGAGGTAGATTGTCCTCAGTATATACACAGAGGTGAGGTAGATTCTCCTCAGTATATACACATAGAGCTGAGGTAGATTCTCCTCAGTATATACACATAGAGGTGAGGTAGATTCTCCTCAGTATATACACATAGAGGTGAGGTAGATTCTCCTCAGTATATACACACAGAGCTCAGGTAGATTCTCCTCAGTATTTATACATAGAGGTGAGGTAGATTCTCCTCAGTATATACACATAGAGGGCAGGCAGATTCTCCTCAGTATATACACATAGCGGTGAGGTAGATTCTCCTCAGTATATACACATAGAGGTGAGGTAGATTCTCCTCAGTATATACACATAGAGGTGAGGTAGATTCTCCTTAGTATTTATACATAGAGGTGAGGTAGATTCCCCTCAGTATATACACATAGAGGTGAGGTAGATTCTCCACAGTATATACACATAGAGGTGAGGTAGATTCCCCTCAGTAGATACACACATAGAGGGGAGGTTGATTCTCCTCAGTATATACACATAGAGGGGAGGCAGATTCTCCTCAGTATATACACATAGCGGTGAGGTAGATTCTCCTCAGTATATACACATAGAGGTGAGGTAGATTCTCCTCAGTATATTTACATAGAGGTGAGGTAGATTCTCCACAGTATATACACATAGAGGTGAGGTATATTCCCCCCATTAGATACACACATAGAGGGGAGGTTGATTCTCCTCAGTATAAACACATAGAGGGGAGGTTGATTCTGCTCAGTATATACACACAGAGCTCAGGTAGATTCCCCTCAGTATTTATACAAAGAGGTGAGGTAGATTCTCCTCAGTATATACACATAGAGGTGAGATAGATTCCCCTCAGTATATACACATAGAGGTGAGGTAGATTCCCCTCAGTATATAGATATAGAGGTGAGGTAGATTCTCCTCAGTATATACACATAGAGGTGAGGTAGATTCCCCTCAGTATATACACGGAGGTGAGGTAGATTCTCCTCAGTATATACACATAGAGGTGAGGTAGATTCTCCTCAGTATATACACATAGAGGTGAGGTAGATTCTCCTCAGTATATACACACGGAGCTCAGGTAGATTCTCCTCAGTATTTATACATAGAGGTGAGGTAGATTCTCCTCAGTATATACACATAGAGGTGAGGTAGATTCTCCTCAGTATATACACAGAGATGAGGTAGATTCTCCTCAGTATATACACATAGAGCGGAGGTAGATTCTCCTTAGTATTTATACATAGAGGTGAGGTAGATTCTCCTCAGTATATACACATAGAGGTGAGGTAGATTCTTTTCAGTATATACACATAGAGGTGAGGTAGATTCTCCTCAGTATATACACATAGAGGTGAGGTAGATTCTCCTCAGTATATACACATAGGGGTGAGGTAGATTCTCCTCAGTATATACACATAGGGGTGAGGTAGATTCTCCTCAGTATATACACATAGAGGTGAGGTAGTTTCCCCTCAGTATATACACATAGAGGTGAGGTAGATTCTCCTCAGTATATACACATAGAGGTGAGCTAGATTCTCCTCAGTATATACACATAGAGGTGAGGTAGATTCTCCTCAGTATATACACACAGAGGTGAGGTAGATTCTCCTCAGTATATACACATAGTGGTGAGGTAGCTTCTCCTCAGTACATACACATAGAGGTGAGGTAGATTCTCCTCAGTATATACACATAGAGGTGAGGTAGATTCTCCTCAGTATATACACACAGAGCTCAGGTAGATTCTCCTCAGTATTTATACATAGAGGTGAGGTAGATTCTCCTCAGTATATACACATAGAGGGCAGGCAGATTCTCCTCAGTATATACACATAGCGGTGAGGTAGATTCTCCTCAGTATATACACATAGAGGTGAGGTAGATTCTCCTCAGTATATACACATAGAGGTGAGGTAGATTCTCCTCAGTATTTATACATAGAGGTGAGGTAGATTCTCCTCAGTATATACACATAGAGGTGAGGTAGATTCTCCTCAGTATATACACACAGAGCTCAGGTAGATTATCCTCAGTATTTATACATAGAGGTGAGGTAGATTCTCCTCAGTATATACACATAGAGGGCAGGCAGATTCTCCTCAGTATATACACATAGCGGTGAGGTAGATTCTCCTCAGTATATACACATAGAGGTGAGGTAGATTCTCCTCAGTATATACACATAGAGGTGAGGTAGATTCTCCTCAGTATTTATACATAGAGGTGAGGTAGATTCCCCTCAGTATATACACATAGAGGTGAGGTAGATTCTCCTCAGCATACACACATAGAGGGGAGGTGGATTCTCCACAGTATATACACATAGAGGTGAGGTAGATTCCCCTCAGTAGATACACACATAGAGGGGAGGTTGATTCTCCTCAGAATATACACATAGAGGTGAGGTAGATTCTCCTCAGAATATACACATAGAGGTGAGGTAGATTCTCCTCAGTATATACACACAGAGCTCAGGTAGATTCTCCTCAGTATTTATACATAGAGGTGAGGTAGATTCTCCTCAGTATTTACACAGAGATGAGGTAGATTCTCCTCAGTATATACACATAGAGGTGAGGTAGATTCTCCTTAGTATTTATACATAGAGGTGAGGTAGATTCTCCTCAGTATGTACACATAGAGGTGAGGTAGATTCTTTTCAGTATATACACATAGAGGTGAGGTAGATTCTCCTCAGTATATACACATAGAGGTGAGGTAGCTTCTCCTCAGTATATACACATAGAGGTGAGGTAGATTCTCCTCAGTATATACACATAGGGGTGAGGTAGATTCTCCTCAGTATATACTCATAGAGGTGAGGTAGATTCTCCTCAGTATATACACATAGAGGTGAGGTAGATTGTCCTCAGTATTTATACATAGAGGTGAGGTAGATTCCCCTCAGTATATACACATAGAGGTGAGGTAGATTCTCCTCAGTATATTTACATAGAGGTGAGGTAGATTCTCCACAGTATATACACATAGAGGTGAGGTAGATTCTCCTCAGTAAATAAACATAGAGGTGAGGTAGATTCTCCTCAGTATTTATACATAGAGGTGAGGTAGATTCCCCTCAGTATATACACAGAGGTGAGGTAGATTCTCCTCAGTATATACACATAGAGCTGAGGTAGATTCTCCTCAGTACATACACATAGAGGTGAGGTAGATTCTCCTCAGTATATACACATAGAGGTGAGGTAGATTCTCCTCAGTATATACACACAGAGCTCAGGTAGATTCTCCTCAGTATTTATACATAGAGGTGAGGTAGATTCTCCTCAGTATATACACATAGAGGGCAGGCAGATTCTCCTCAGTATATACACATAGCGGTGAGGTAGATTCTCCTCAGTATATACACATAGAGGTGAGCTAGATTCTCCTCAGTATATACACATAGAGGTGAGGTAGATTCTCCTCAGTATTTATACATAGAGGTGAGGTAGATTCCCCTCAGTATATACACATAGAGGTGAGGTAGATTCTCCTCAGTATATTTACATAGTGGTGAGGTAGATTCTCCACAGTATATACACATAGAGGTGAGGTAGATTCCCCTCAGTAGATACACACATAGAGGGGAGGTTGATTCTCCTCAGTATATACACATAGAGGGGAGGCAGATTCTCCTCAGTATATACACATAGCGGTGAGGTAGATTCTCCTCAGTATATACACATATAGGTGAGGTAGATTCTCCTCAGTATTTATACATAGAGGTGAGGTAGATTCCCCTCAGTATATACACATAGAGGTGAGGTAGATTCTCCTCAGTATATTTACATAGAGGTGAGGTAGATTCCCCTCAGTATATACACATAGAGGTGAGGTAGATTCCCCTCATTAGATACACACATAGAGGGGAGGTTGATTCTCCTCAGTATATACACATAGAGGGGAGGTTGATTCTGCTCAGTATATACACACAGAGCTCAGGTAGCTTCCCCTCAGTATTTATACAAAGAGGTGAGGTAGATTCTCCTCAGTATATACACATAGAGGTGAGGTAGATTCTCCTCAGTATATACATATAGAGGTGAGATAGATTCCCCTCAGTATATACATATAGAGGTGAGGTAGATTCTCCTCAGTATATTTACATAGAGGTGAAGTAGATTCTCCACAGTATATACACATAGAGGTGAGGTAGATTCCCCTCAGTATATATACGGCTGTGAGGTAGATTCTCCTCAGTATATACACATAGAGGTGAGGTAGATTCTCCTCAGTATATACACATAGAGGTGAGGTAGATTCTCCTCAGTATATACACACAGAGCTCAGGTAGATTCTCCTCAGTATTTATACATAGAGGTGAGGTAGATTCTCCTCAGTATATACACATAGAGGTGAGGTAGATTCTCCTCAGTATATACACAGAGATGGGGTAGATTCTCCTCAGTATATACACATAGAGGGGAGGTAGATTCTCCTTAGTATTTATACATAGAGGTGAGGTAGATTCTCCTCAGTATATACACATAGAGGTGAGGTAGATTCTCCTCAGTATATACACAGAGATGGGGTAGATTCTCCTCAGTATATACACATAGAGGGGAGGTAGATTCTCCTTAGTATTTATACATAGAGGTGAGGTAGATTCTCCTCAGTATATACACATAGAGGTGAGGTAGATTCTTTTCAGTATATACACATAGAGCTGAGGTAGATTCTCCTCAGTATATACACATAGAGGTGAGGTAGATTCTCCTCAGTATATTTACATAGAGGTGAGGTAGATTCTCCACAGTATATACACATAGAGGTGAGGTAGATTCTCCTCAGTAAATAAACATAGAGGTGAGGTAGATTCTCCTCAGTATTTATACATAGAGGTGAGGTAGATTCCCCTCAGTATATACACAGAGGTGAGGTAGATTCTCCTCAGTATATACACATAGAGCTGAGGTAGATTCTCCTCAGTACATACACATAGAGGTGAGGTAGATTCTCCTCAGTATATACACATAGAGGTGAGGTAGATTCTCCTCAGTATATACACACAGAGCTCACGTAGATTCTCCTCAGTATTTATACATAGAGGTGAGGTAGATTCTCCTCAGTATATACACATAGAGGGCAGGCAGATTCTCCTCAGTATATACACATAGCGGTGAGGTAGATTCTCCTCAGTATATACACATAGAGGTGAGGTAGATTCTCCTCAGTATATACACATAGAGGTGAGGTAGATTCTCCTCAGTATTTATACATAGAGGTGAGGTAGATTCCCCTCAGTATATACACATAGAGGTGAGGTAGATTCTCCTCAGTATATTTACATAGTGGTGAAGTAGATTCTCCACAGTATATACACATAGAGGTGAGGTAGATTCCCCTCAGTAGATACACACATAGAGGGGAGGTTGATTCTCCTCAGTATATACACATAGAGGGGAGGCAGATTCTCCTCAGTATATACACATAGCGGTGAGGTAGATTCTCCTCAGTATATACACATAGAGGTGAGGTAGATTCTCCTCAGTATATACACATATAGGTGAGGTAGATTCTCCTCAGTATTTATACATAGAGGTGAGGTAGATTCCCCTCAGTATATACACATAGAGGTGAGGTAGATTCTCCTCAGTATATTTACATAGAGGTGAGGTAGATTCCCCTCAGTATATACACATAGAGGTGAGGTAGATTCCCCTCATTAGATACACACATAGAGGGGAGGTCGATTCTCCTCAGTATATACACATAGAGGGGAGGTTGATTCTGCTCAGTATATACACACAGAGCTCAGGTAGCTTCCCCTCAGTATTTATACAAAGAGGTGAGGTAGATTCTCCTCAGTATATACACATAGAGGTGAGGTAGATTCTCCTCAGTATATACATATAGAGGTGAGATAGATTCCCCTCAGTATATACATATAGAGGTGAGGTAGATTCTCCTCAGTATATTTACATAGAGGTGAAGTAGATTCTCCACAGTATATACACATAGAGGTGAGGTAGATTCCCCTCAGTATATACACGGCTGTGAGGTAGATTCTCCTCAGTATATACACATAGAGGTGAGGTAGATTCTCCTCAGTATATACACATAGAGGTGAGGTAGATTCTCCTCAGTATATACACACAGAGCTCAGGTAGATTCTCCTCAGTATTTATACATAGAGGTGAGGTAGATTCTCCTCAGTATATACACATAGAGGTGAGGTAGATTCTCCTCAGTATATACACAGAGATGGGGTAGATTCTCCTCAGTATATACACATAGAGGGGAGGTAGATTCTCCTTAGTATTTATACATAGAGGTGAGGTAGATTCTCCTCAGTATATACACATAGAGGTGAGGTAGATTCTCCTCAGTATATACACAGAGATGGGGTAGATTCTCCTCAGTATATACACATAGAGGGGAGGTAGATTCTCCTTAGTATTTATACATAGAGGTGAGGTAGATTCTCCTCAGTATATACACATAGAGGTGAGGTAGATTCTTTTCAGTATATACACATAGAGGTGAGGTAGATTCTCCTCAGTATATACACATAGAGGTGAGGTAGATTCTCCTCAGTATATACACATAGAGGTGAGGTAGATTCTCCTCAGTATATACACATAGGGGTGAGGTAGATTCTCCTCAGTATATACACATAGAGGTGAGGTAGATTCTTCTCAGTATTTATACATAGAGGTGAGGTAGATTGTCCTCAGTATATACACAGAGGTGAGGTAGATTCTCCTCAGTATATACACATAGAGCTGAGGTAGATTCTCCTCAGTATATACACATAGAGGTGAGGTAGATTCTCCTCAGTATATACACATAGAGGTGAGGTAGATTCTCCTCAGTATATACACACAGAGCTCAGGTAGATTCTCCTCAGTATTTATACATAGAGGTGAGGTAGATTCTCCTCAGTATATACACATAGAGGGCAGGCAGATTCTCCTCAGTATATACACATAGCGGTGAGGTAGATTCTCCTCAGTATATACACATAGAGGTGAGGTAGATTCTCCTCAGTATATACACATAGAGGTGAGGTAGATTCTCCTTAGTATTTATACATAGAGGTGAGGTAGATTCCCCTCAGTATATACACATAGAGGTGAGGTAGATTCTCCACAGTATATACACATAGAGGTGAGGTAGATTCCCCTCAGTAGATACACACATAGAGGGGAGGTTGATTCTCCTCAGTATATACACATAGAGGGGAGGCAGATTCTCCTCAGTATATACACATAGCGGTGAGGTAGATTCTCCTCAGTATATACACATAGAGGTGAGGTATATTCCCCCCATTAGATACACACATAGAGGGGAGGTTGATTCTCCTCAGTATATACACATAGAGGGGAGGTTGATTCTGCTCAGTATATACACACAGAGCTCAGGTAGATTCCCCTCAGTATTTATACAAAGAGGTGAGGTAGATTCTCCTCAGTATATACACATAGAGGTGAGATAGATTCCCCTCAGTATATACACATAGAGGTGAGGTAGATTCCCCTCAGTATATACATATAGAGGTGAGGTAGATTCTCCTCAGTATATACACATAGAGGTGAGGTAGATTCCCCTCAGTATATACACGGAGGTGAGGTAGATTCTCCTCAGTATATACACATAGAGGTGAGGTAGATTCTCCTCAGTATATACACATAGAGGTGAGGTAGATTCTCCTCAGTATATACACACGGAGCTCAGGTAGATTCTCCTCAGTATTTATACATAGAGGTGAGGTAGATTCTCCTCAGTATATACACATAGAGGTGAGGTAGATTCTCCTCAGTATATACACAGAGATGAGGTAGATTCTCCTCAGTATATACACATAGAGCGGAGGTAGATTCTCCTTAGTATTTATACATAGAGGTGAGGTAGATTCTCCTCAGTATATACACATAGAGGTGAGGTAGATTCTTTTCAGTATATACACATAGAGGTGAGGTAGATTCTCCTCAGTATATACACATAGAGGTGAGGTAGATTCTCCTCAGTATATACACATAGAGGTGAGGTAGTTTCTCCTCAGTATATACACATAGGGGTGAGGTAGATTCTCCTCAGTATATACACATAGAGGTGAGGTAGATTCCCCTCAGTATATACACATAGAGGTGAGGTAGATTCTCCTCAGTATATACACATAGAGGTGAGCTAGATTCTCCTCAGTATATACACATAGAGGTGAGGTAGATTCTCCTCAGTATATACACACAGAGGTGAGGTAGATTCTCCTCAGTATATACACATAGGGGTGAGGTAGATTCTCCTCAGTATATACACATAGAGGTGAGGTAGATTCTTCTCAGTATTTATACATAGAGGTGAGGTAGATTGTCCTCAGTATATACACAGAGGTGAGGTAGATTCTCCTCAGTATATACACATAGAGCTGAGGTAGATTCTCCTCAGTATATACACATAGAGGTGAGGTAGATTCTCCTCAGTATATACACATAGAGGTGAGGTAGATTCTCCTCAGTATATACACACAGAGCTCAGGTAGATTCTCCTCAGTATTTATACATAGAGGTGAGGTAGATTCTCCTCAGTATATACACATAGAGGGCAGGCAGATTCTCCTCAGTATATACACATAGCGGTGAGGTAGATTCTCCTCAGTATATACACATAGAGGTGAGGTAGATTCTCCTCAGTATATACACATAGAGGTGTGGTAGATTCTCCTTAGTATTTATACATAGAGGTGAGGTAGATTCCCCTCAGTATATACACATAGAGGTGAGGTAGATTCTCCACAGTATATACACATAGAGGTGAGGTAGATTCCCCTCAGTAGATACACACATAGAGGGGAGGTTGATTCTCCTCAGTATATACACATAGAGGGGAGGCAGATTCTCCTCAGTATATACACATAGCGGTGAGGTAGATTCTCCTCAGTATATACACATAGAGGTGAGGTATATTCTCCTCAGTATATTTACATAGAGGTGAGGTAGATTCTCCACAGTATATACACATAGAGGTGAGGTATATTCCCCCCATTAGATACACACATAGAGGGGAGGTTGATTCTCCTCAGTATATACACATAGAGGGGAGGTTGATTCTGCTCAGTATATACACACAGAGCTCAGGTAGATTCCCCTCAGTATTTATACAAAGAGGTGAGGTAGATTCTCCTCAGTATATACACATAGAGGTGAGATAGATTCCCCTCAGTATATACACATAGAGGTGAGGTAGATTCCCCTCAGTATATACATATAGAGGTGAGGTAGATTCTCCTCAGTATATACACATAGAGGTGAGGTAGATTCCCCTCAGTATATACACGGAGGTGAGGTAGATTCTCCTCAGTATATACACATAGAGGTGAGGTAGATTCTCCTCAGTATATACACATAGAGGTGAGGTAGATTCTCCTCAGTATATACACACGGAGCTCAGGTAGATTCTCCTCAGTATTTATACATAGAGGTGAGGTAGATTCTCCTCAGTATATACACATAGAGGTGAGGTAGATTCTCCTCAGTATATACACAGAGATGAGGTAGATTCTCCTCAGTATATACACATAGAGCGGAGGTAGATTCTCCTTAGTATTTATACATAGAGGTGAGGTAGATTCTCCTCAGTATATACACATAGAGGTGATGTAGATTCTTTTCAGTATATACACATAGAGGTGAGGTAGATTCTCCTCAGTATATACACATAGAGGGGAGGTAGATTCTCCTCAGTATATACACATAGAGGTGAGGTAGTTTCTCCTCAGTATATACACATAGGGGTGAGGTAGATTCTCCTCAGTATATACACATAGAGGTGAGGTAGATTCCCCTCAGTATATACACATAGAGGTGAGGTAGATTCTCCTCAGTATATACACATAGAGGTGAGCTAGATTCTCCTCAGTATATACACATAGAGGTGAGGTAGATTCTCCTCAGTATATACACACAGAGGTGAGGTAGATTCTCCTCAGTATATACACATAGTGGTGAGGTAGCTTCTCCTCAGTATATACACATAGAGGTGAGGTAGATTCTCCTCAGTATATACACATAGAGGTGAGGTAGATTCTCCTCAGTATATACACATAGAGGTGAGGTAGATTCTCCTCAGTATATACATATAGAGGTGAGGTAGATTCTCCTCAGTATATACACATAGAGGGGAGGTAGATTCTCCTCAGTATATACACATAGAGGGGAGGTAGATTCTCCTCAGTATATACACATAGAGGTGAGGTAGATTCTCCTCAGTATATACACATAGAGGTGAGGTAGATAATAAAGTTGCGATCCCTTTAGTTTCCCTATTTCTAAGATTCGCAATTTGATCGTGAATTACAGTAGTTGGACAATGAATTTCCCAAAAAGGCTGCTTAGTGCACCTCCATGGTCTGCAGGTATTGTGTGAGAGATAGGGGACAGAGAGGACTGTAGGGATTCAGCAAAGTCCTGAGTGTGAATGGCCTTAAGGTTCCTGTAGGTACGGTAGGTAGGTGGGTCTGGAGAGATGCTAGGGAGCTTGACAGAGAAAGAGATGAGGTTATGATCTGAGAGCTGGAGAGGGAACTAACCCACAGAATGAAGTTAGAGGGGTTGTCTGGGCTCTTTTCATCTGAAGACCTATCCCTCCCATAGGCCATCAGTAGTTGATGGACAGGGGTTCCCGCTCTGGACCCCCGTCCATCAGCTGATCTGGTGTTGCAAGCTGGATGTCATCAGCCCCATTGAAATCAATGAGAGCGCTAGCTATGCTGTTATTCCACTTCCTGCCCAGGACAGGATGTCAGTAAAGGCCATTTTACACGCAACGATTATTGCTCAAAACTTACAGGTAAACGCGGGCTTCATGCACTTTTCATGCACAATGGATTTTAAACTTTAAATCCATCATTCAGCCACTGACTGAACAAACACAATCCATTTAAATGTATTTCACTCATCTTTCAAAGCACTGCAGAATGTTCTCCCTGCGATATGTTTATACTAGCCGCAAGGAGAGCAATAGTATTTGTCTGCTGGGAGTGTGTTTAAACGCATGCTGGTCTTAAGGACCATTTACATGCAAAGAGAATCTTTCAAAGGATTGAAAGATTGAAAGTTTAAGTGATTATTTTGCATGATGTGTTAATGGACATTAACATTTTATCATTTTCATTTGCATGTAAAAAGGCCTCCTGGGCTCTGCACACAGCTGCATTGTTCTCTTTGGGGCTTCCGGCAGAATACAATGTAATCTCCCAGCTCCCGCGGAGAACACAGCATGGGGTCTATTGAGAGATACTTTATCTCTCTGTGGCTTAAAGGGGTTGTCCCGCGGCAGCAAGTGGGTCTATACACTTCTGTATGGCCATATTAATGCACTTTGTAATGTACATTGTGCATTAATTATGAGCCATACAGAAGTTATAAAAAGTTTTATACTTACCTGCTCCGTTGCTAGCGTCCTCGTTCCCATGGAGCCGACTAATTTTCGCCCTCCGATGGCCAAATTAGCTGCGCTTGCGCAGTCCAGGTCTTCTCCTGTTCTCTATGGGGCTCCGTGTAGCTCCGCCCCGTCACGTGCCGATTCCAGCCAATCAGGAGGCTGGAATCGGCAATGGACCGCACAGAAGAGCTGCGGTCCACGGAGGAAGAGGATCCCGGCGGCCATCTTCACCGGTAAGTATAGAAGTCACCGGAGCGCGGGGATTAAGGTAAGCGCTCCAGTAAGCTTTCTTTAGGTCCCTGCATCGGGGTTGTCTCGCGCCGAATGGGGGGGGGTTGAAAAAAAAAAAAAACCTGTTTCGGCGCGGGACAACCCCTTTAAGGATGGATTTTAAGCTAACTTTAAAATCATCATTTAGACGAAAATTGTTTACACGCGACAATTATTCCTCGTTTGCGGTTATTTGAACAAAGTTTGATTGATAATTGTTGCATGTAAATGGGCCTTTAGGAGGAGCTGAAAGTGTAATAGCAGTGCGGCGCTCTTGCTGATTTCAACAGTATTGAAGCCAGCGCCCCCAAATCCTCCCCGTCCTCAGATGATAACATCTGGGTCCCCCTTCCAGTGTGTCAACTACTCATATCCTCTGGAGGTCATCAGTTGTAAAGAGCCCAGACAACCCCTTTAACAAGTCATTTTTACTGAACCATGAATGCCATAAAAACAAAACACCCAGAAAAATAGTGCAATTGCATTTTCTTTCCCTTTCCCCCTTTTAAAAAGTTTTCAAATACATCATGGAGTGCATTAGATGGTGCCATGAAGAAATACAACTAGTTCCACAAAAGACAAACCCTAACACCGGTGTAGGGGCCCAGTACATACTTTCCTGGCCCCCTCCATAATGTCATACATGTAAAGTCTTGTGTTGAAGCACTGTGCAAGTGTCCCGTCACTCTGTTGTGTGTATTTCACAGCTGCAGCATGTGATGGGTTAATGTCTGCAAAATATGAGCTGTCTGTCTGTGAATGTATCCATTCTATCGTGTCACATGGTGTGAGAGAAGGTATAAATGTGAGTGCTTGAGAGCTGGAAAAGGTCTTCCATCTTGTAGAGCTGCTGGAGAACAAGTACAGAGACACATGGGGGCACCTTCAGGCCTTGTGTGTTGTAGATGGAGGAAGAGGAGAGGTTTTCCCCAAAGAGAAACAATGAGCGAAGCGCCAGTTCAGTTAGTCAAGGCCTAGTGCAGAGGTACTCAATTGTCTGTGTTTCACACTCAAGCGTCTTGAAGTCTGAGTCCCGCTGAGTGGAGGTACTTGTCTGCCGGAGAGACTGTGGAGTGATCCTACCCCTATCCTCCTCCGGAGTGTTCCCCTTCCAGGAGCGGCACCTGAGAGATAACGTGGACTGCAGGACCGGCGTCATCCTGAGTTTCCTCGCTGACCTCCAATCTCCTGTCTTACCTGCATTAGAGTATCTTGTGAATTTATGCCTTGTACTACTAAAGTGAAGGTTCTTGTAAAGTTATTTCCAGGCCCTGACCGTTCCCCGGGATCTGAGGTACTTAAACTGTCTGTGGCTCATTTATTTTCCCCGCTGCTGGTCATGCCGGGGGGGCAATGGAACAGTGGCGTCACGCGTGACATGCCCGACACCTGTTTTCCCGTTTACTGGGCATCCCCATGCCGGGGGTGTCCAGAAGAGGCCCAGCGCTGCCCTGGCCGAGGCTACGTGTATCCCTCCGGGATGAAGCCTGGTAAGTGCCGTCATGCCAAGCCAGCATCTATGGGACTCTGCATCGGGCTCACATGATCTTCGATTGGTGCCCACGCGGAGGATCCGCAGCAAAACGCAGCCATTGTAAAGCATGTAAATTAGCTTTTTCGCTTAAACGTGCGGATACGAATTGAGTATTCTGTGATTGGAAGAAAAATGGCAGCCTGCTCCGCTGGAGTCAATGAAGGCCGTCCGACCCGCAGCACATTCGCAATTAACATTGTGCAAGAAATACAAACCTTAGAAAAAAAGAAAAACTGTACTGCGCACGACCGACGGCGAGCCGCACAGTCATCTGCAATAGAAGAAAAGGAGATGCGCAGGGTCGGCGGCGGCGGTCACACACGGATCTCGCTGCGGGCCTCATACTGTTATGTCAATGAAAAAAAAATTAAGGCTCTTGAAAAGCAGGGATGAAAAAACAGAAAGCTGAAAAATGGCGTCTGGTACTTAAAGGGTTAAAATTATTAATGCTAATAAACTTACAGTACAAACAAATAGACTCTGCGAGAGTTCCTCTACAGAAGTCAAGAGACATCACAGCTGCTGCAGCGCTTCTTCCTTTCAAAAGCCGAGCAGCTGGGCTGAAAGCGGACAGACTCCATTAGGGCTCATGTCCACGGGCAGGTGGGAATTGCACTGATGATCCGCAGTTCAAGCTGCCCACAGGGAGACATAGGTGTCTGCAGCTTAATTAAAGCATGCGGATTTGTTTTGTGGACCTTCTGGTCCAGAAGACAGATCGCAGAATGCTCCATTTTTTAATGGAAGCCGTCTGATCCGTGGCACACCCGCAGCTGACACTGGAGACGCGCCACGGATCCCGGGGAAACCAGGAGATTGAAAAAAAATAATCTTCTCTGCGCATGTGCGGCGGGGTGCTGGCCGGCGGGCCCTTACACATCCACAGAGGAGAAGACGGAAGCACCACCTAGTGGATGGCAACATTATTACAAGTCAAGTTCTGAATTTTTATGAAGTTTTAAAGCAAAAGGAAAAAAAACAAAAAACTATTTTTAATGATTCGGAGGAGGACATCCCTCTTGACCTCCTTCAGACCTTTCATATTCCCCACTTATGTAAGAATCCCGGGCTGAGGTTCATTCCATTCTTGAGGGTGTCAAATATGACCATAAATTTGTACTCCCAAATTCCTGTTATACTGCGACTTGAAATTGCCCTTCAGTATGAGAACTGTCATCTGCTCTATGCTGTCCCTGACCACAAACATGTTTTGCCACAGGTAGTTCAGTCTTTCCCTCTCTGATAGAGTGGCGATGAGATCTCATTCTCGCTCTCAGTTTTTGTCCTGTTTTGCCGATATAAAGCCCCCCAACAGGACATTTACTGCACAGGATCAGGTACACAACATCAGAAATGTCCCCGGGATCTTATAGTCCTGCCGTGTGTTGGGGTTATGTATCCTATCAGCGGTCCGTACATGTCAGCAGGTCTTACAGCACCTTACATTACAGGGATCTTATAGTCCTGCTGTGTGTTGGGGATCCGTATCCTGTCTGCAGTCCGTACATGTCAGCAGGTCTTACAGCTCCTTACATTACAGGGATCTTATAGTCCTGCTGTGCGTTGGGGATTTGTATCCTGTCTGCGGTCCGTACATGTCAGCAGGTCTTACAGCTCCTTACATTACAGGGATCTTATAGTCCTGCTGTGTGTTGGGGTTATGTATCCTGTCCGCGGTCCGTACATGTCAGCAGGTCTTACAGCTCCTTACATTACAGGGATCTTATAGTCCTGCTGTGTGTTGGAGTTATGTATCCTGTCCGCGGTCCGTACATGTCAGCAGGTCTTACAGCTCCTTACATTACAGGGATCTTATAGTCCTGCTGTGTGTTGGGGTTATGTATCCTGTCCGCGGTCCGTACATGTCAGCAGGTCTCACAGCTCCTTACATTACAGGGATCTTATAGTCCTGCTTTGTGTTGGGGTTATGTATCCTGTCCGCGGTCCGTACATGTCAGCAGGTCTTACAGCTCCTTACATTACAGGGATCTTATAGTCCTGCTGTGTGTTGGGGTTATGTATCCTGTCCGCGGTCCGTACATGTCAGCAGGTCTTACAGCTCCTTACATTACAGGGATCTTATAGTCCTGCTGTGTGTTGGGGTTATGTATCCTGTCCGTGGTCCGTACATGTCAGCAGGTCTTACAGCTCCTTACATTACAGGGATCTTATAGTCCTGCTTTGTGTTGGGGTTATGTATCCTGTCCGCGGTCCGTACATGTCAGCAGGTCTTACAGCTCCTTACATTACAGGGATCTTATAGTCCTGCTGTGTGTTGGGGTTATGTATCCTGTCCGCGGTCCGTACATGTCAGCAGGTCTTACAGCTCCTTACATTACAGGGATCTTATAGTCCTGCTTTGTGTTGGGGTTATGTATCCTGTCCGCGGTCCGTACATGTCAGCAGGTCTTACAGCTCCTTACATTACAGGGATCTTATAGTCCTGCTGTGTGTTAGGGTTATGTATCCTGTCCGCGGTCCGTACATGTCAGCAGGTCTTACAGCTCTTTACCTTACAGGGATAAGTTCCTTTTTGTGTGTCGGAGGACAATGCACTCCTGATTATAGGGTTACTCAGACTTGGAAGTTGCCTGTAACACAGAAGGGGAGGGTCCGGGAATATGGTTTTCAGACAGTCATCCTAGTGTAGGTATGGGGGAGTTTCTTTGCAGTCTTCCTTAGTATCTCTAGTTGCTGATTGTAGGTCACTACTAGAGGCACATGTCGTTTTTTTCCCCTTTCTCCTTGTATTGGAGTAATTGATTCCTGGGTATCCTGGTGGCTCTGGTGATTCCTGGTTATCCAGGTGACTCTGGTGATTCCTGGGCCTCCTGGTGGCTCTGGTGAATCCTGGGTCTCCTGGTGGCTCTGGTGAATCCTGGGTCTCCTGGTGGCTCTGGTGAATCCTGGGTCTCCTGGTGGCTCTGGTGAATCCTGGGTCTCCTGGTGGCTCTGGTGAATCCTGGGTCTCCTGGTGGCTCTGGTGAATCCTGGGTCTCCTGGTGGCTCTGGTGATTCCTGGGTCTCCTGGTGGCTCTGGTGATTCCTGGGTCTCCTGGTGGCTCTGGTAATTCCTGGGTCTCCTGGTGGCTCTGGTGATTCCTGGGTCTCCTGGTGGCTCTGGTGATTCCTGGGTCTCCTGGTGGCTCTGGTGATTCCTGGGTCTCCTGGTGGCTCTGGTGATTCCTGGGTCTCCTGGTGGCTCTGGTGATTCCTGGGTCTCCTGGTGGCTCTGGTGATTCCTGGGTCTCCTGGTGGCTCTGGTGATTCCTGGGTCTCCTGGTGGCTCTGGTGATTCCTGGGTCTCCTGGTGGCTCTGGTGATTCCTGGGTCTCCTGGTGGCTCTGGTGATTCCTGGGTCTCCTGGTGGCTCTGGTGATTCCTGGGTCTCCTGGTGGCTCTGGTGATTCCTGGGTCTCCTGGTGGCTCTGGTGATTCCTGGGTCTCCTGGTGGCTCTGGTGATCCCTGGGTCTCCTGGTGGCTCTGGTGATCCCTGGGTCTCCTGGTGTCTCTGGTGATCCCTGGGTGTCCTGGTGGCTCTGGTGATCCCTGGGTGTCCTGGTGGCTCTGGTGATTCCTGGGTATCCGGGTGGCTCTGGTGATTCCTGGGTCTCTGGGTGGCTCTGGTGATTCCTGGGTCTCCTGGTGGCTCTGGTGATTCCTGGGTCTCCTGGTGGCTCTGGTGATTCCTGGGTCTCCTGGTGGCTCTGGTGATTCCTGGGTCTCCTGGTGGCTCTGGTGATTCCTGGGTCTCCTGGTGGCTCTGGTGATTCCTGGGTATCCTGGTGGCTCTGGTGATTTGGTCATCAGTTGAGGTGGGATGGTCGCCCTTATTTATAAATGTCCTTTTCAGAAGGTATATATATCCCTCTCTGTCTGCTGGGTTGGAGCAGATCCGGTTGTATCTGATGGCCTGGCTGTAGACGATGGACTTTTTGATGTGTCTAGGGTGGGAACTATCTCATCTGAGGTATGTAGGCCGATCAATCAGTTTTCAGTATAGGGATGTCTGTATTGAGTTGTTTGAAATTTTTATGGTCTTGTCCAAAAAGTTCATTTCTTTATACGAGTAGCTTAATGTCAGGTTTATGGTGGGTGGAATGCAGTGAATCTCTCATGAAATTTTATTAGTTCTTGTTTGGTGTTGGTGCAGATGATTATGATGTCATCAACGTAGCGGAAGTAGGTCAATGGTTTGCTGGGGTAGAAGGCCAAAAAGTCACTCTCCAGTTTTGCCATGAAAAGGTTGGCATATTGCTGTGCCATTTTACTGCCCATGGTGGTCCCGGTGAGTTGCAGGAATATCTCTTTGTCAAACGAGAAATAGTTGTGTGTGAGGATGAATCTAGTGAGTTGTAACACGGATTCAGAGGCAGCCCCATTGGCCTCAAGGTGTGCCTGGCAGGCGGTCAGTCCATCTTTGGGTGGGATGTTGGAGTATTAGGACTCCACATCCATGGTGGCCAGAATGGCGCCAGTGGGGAGGGGACCTATGGTTGACAGTTTGTTCAGTAGGTCCGTGGTGTCCTGTAAGTAGCTGGTTGTATTCCTCAC
The DNA here is from genome assembly GCA_035609135.1 of Eleutherodactylus coqui. Taxonomy (NCBI): domain Eukaryota; kingdom Metazoa; phylum Chordata; class Amphibia; order Anura; family Eleutherodactylidae; genus Eleutherodactylus; species Eleutherodactylus coqui. The sequence continues at coordinate 311,299,631 of CM069407.1, forward strand.
CAGTGGTTTAAGGACACCTTCTATCCACCCTGAGATTTTTTCAGTGAGGGTTCCCACATCGAAGATCATTGACCTCCCTGGTTTGCCAGCTTTATGTAGTTTGGGAAGCATGTAGAATACTCCAACCCTGGGGTTCTCCAGTAACAAGTCCAGAAGTCTTGTGGAGCCCCCAGACAGACTTCTGAGTTGGGTCCCGATCCAGTTTGGTGTAGTATCTGGTGACCGTCAGCTGTCTTTCTGCTTCTTTCATGTAGGCTGATGTATCCATGAGGACTATAGCACCACCCTTATCTGCGGGCTTAATGGTGATCTCCTAGTTGTCTTTGAGTGCATAGACGGCCCTTCTTTCCTGCATATTGATATTAAATGCTTCCCCTTTCTCATATTTATGCAAGGTGGGACTTCGGCCAGGAGGGGGCATACCTTGTCCAGTATGGTAGATGGCACATCATGTCTATATATTTATGCAAGGTGGGACTTCGGCCAATCAGACTTCTTCTTGGCCCCTAGATTCTCCTGTGTTTGAGTGCTTGGAGGTCCTGTCTCCTCAAGATAGAACACGCTGCAATTTTTCTGGCGCGAGATTCGTGGAAGCGGCAACATGACGGCCTATGGGGGATCAGTACCGCGTATTCCGCGATATACCAATATGCTTGTGTGAGACCGCCCTGATGACACCGCGTGTACTGGGGACACCTGCAGGAAATGTCACACCGCGGCAAACACTACAAGGCGTCACCGCGGCTCCCGGAACAGATGATGGTCTAATAGTCAATCTCATCCACCCATGCACCAAGTAGCAGACACCCCACCCAACAGATACACCCACACAACGTCCTCCATCGTAGACCCGTCCCGCACACAAGACACTGCACTGGCGCCGGTGGGGCACGGCTGGGGCACTTATCCCGTTTGTTCCCCCGCGGTCAGCCTCATACACTGCACGCCATGCTTAATATTGGCGCTTCTGCCGGCAGCGGCTTTTGATTTACTATTAAAGGAGCTGTCAGCTCAGATTGGGTCACGTGACTCCAGACCTCGTGGTGCACACATATTATGGATTTCTGCAACACTTCTGCCCTAACAACCAGTCAGGTTGAATCAGCCAACCCAAACAACCAATCACGTTGCTGGAATTGTGAATCAGAACCAATCTGGTTGATGGAATTGCTGAATAGGGCAGAGGTATTGCAGCACACATCAAAGCTGGCGACCAGCCACAAGATGGCGCTGTGGCGGCGTCCCTGCTGCCATTCCCAACATGGTGATGACGTGACGTCAGTGAGCAGTGTCGCCCGCAGTACTGGCGGTGTCCAGCAGTTGCCGCTGTGAGCAGCAGCAGTAAGAGAGAGGCGTGTCCCCTGTCGCTCTAGCCGCGGCGGCCGCCTCTATGCTCAGGGTCCGGGGGACGCCATTTTGGTGCGCGCTTTGTTATGGTTTGTGAGGAGCAGGAAGCGGCCGCTGTTAGAGGATCGCGGCGGAGTCCGGTGTGACGGAGGCCCCGGGGTGAGCGCTGCAGCGGGTGAGTGTGGAGGACGGGCGCCTCGGGGAGCCGTGCCTGCCGGCGGTCACATGGTATAGGTTGTGGCGCGGGGCCCCTGCACTGTGGCCCGGCAGGGGCGGCCTGCAATCCGCTGGGGACACCCGGCGGCCGTTGTATGAGGTTAGCTGTAGAAAACTAGTCCTGTATACACCATGCTGTGACGTCACAACCACCATGTGTACAGCACGGGCGTCAGTCACGTGAGGCCTCCGTGCACCCTGTCACGTGACCACTCTAGCCCGCAGAGCTCACAATCTGCTCTCACCCAGCCAGGGAGAAGTTCAGTGACTTGTGTGACTGCTTCCTGTCAGTGAATAGAAAGCTGGATGCCAACTGCCCTGATACATTGTAACAGACCCTCCGCTGTGAGCCGGAGGGAAGGGATTCCATTCAGTGACAGCAAGCAGCGGTGCGAAAACGGTGACTAGCTGATCTGTCCAGTGTTAGTCCACGACTGCCCGGTGTGGAGCGGCTGAGATCGCGCGCCTCGTCATCGTTAGCGCTGCGCCCCGCCGCACATTAAGGGACCTGCGGACCCCCTGATCCGTAGCCTGACCTGCTGACATCGCGGTCACATGACTGAAGGTCCTGCCTTCACGCTTCACTGCCGGTAACATGCCGACGGCGCCTGTAAATGGCGAGGAGTCGGCACGCCGGCCGCCATGTTTACCTCCTGAATGACAATCGCAGCCATCTGCTCCACTGGCGGCCCGCGCTCGTCCGGCGGTGGGTTGGTGTGAATGGCGCGGCCCGTCGCTGTCAGCACTTGTGTCGGTCCCTGAGGTTGGCTTCAAACGGAGAGAGAATCCTGCGTGACGCCCAAATATGAACCCGCCCCTCCCGCTGCGGCCCATGTCCCCAACTGATGCGCGGCGGTTTTGACACATCAGGGAATTTGCGCGGTCCGGGGTTCACGGACGCAGATCGCACTCGGCAGTATGAAGTCAGTCTTACCGTCTCCGACCGGCGGGGGAGGGGTTATTTTGGCCGCTCCTCGCTGGCCCTTCGCTCCCTTATTTGCAGGTCTTTTCTCGCTGACTACCTATTACCCACAATGCATTGCTAGTTTTAGACTACTAATGTGCACTAGGTTTTGCAGTAGCAGGGGGAACACCTGGATAATTCTTTATTTCCCCACAGTGAGGGTTCTCAGGTAACTCTAAAACGTAACTTTTAATTACAGTCTTACATAAAAAGAATTCTGTTTAGTCAAAGTCCGAGCTTACAGACACACAAACAAAAAATGTTACAATGTCTAACCCCTAGCAACTTCTGGGGAAAGAACAGCCAATGAGCCACCCTTGAAAAGGTGTATAGTTACAGAGTATCGGGAAATCAGGAATACCCGACACTTCTCAAGTTTAATATCGTCTACAACTTGAGACAGAGTATTTAAGTTTGGCTCAATGGGACTAGCTAGATTGTTCCCATCATAGTGAACAGATAGTACAGCTATTCAATGAAGATGAATGCTGTCAATTCCATCAGCAGGCCGCGGTTGTGTCTCTTGGATGGGATGAGATACACTTTTTACGGCTAGTCGAAGAAGAGAAAAAATGTAAAGCTGACAATCGTCAATCATTATGGCTCAACATGGCGTTCATATAAGCCAATGTATGGCCACAAAGTGCAGCGCATCAACTGCTGAAAAAATGCTTAACTGGGTTCGACGCGTTTCCGCTACGATAAACGCAGCCTCATCAGGAACCATCAATTATGGATCAATAAGTCAGCTATAAAGAGAGCGGTAAGCCCCGAAAACGAGACTCACCCCTCTTTAAATAGAAAGTGGACTGACCACTGAGGCTGGTTGCTGCCATTTTTTTATTTTGTTCCTGAAAAATCTTTTCTGGGGGAAACTGGGCTTATCTTTTCTAACCTAGTGATAGGATCGTCTATCTCCTCTGAGTGCATGCAGGGTATCTCCCCACCTTGGGACTTACCTTTCAATCTCCAATCCTGCAGTTTTATTTTCTGTCAGGAAGCGGACTTATTTGTTCTCATTAATTGGTAGAACAGTCCACTTTCCTTCTATTTAAAGAGGGGTGAGTCTCGTTTTCGGGACTTACCGATCTCTTTATAGCTGACTTATTGATCCATAATTGATGGTTCCTGATGAGGCTGCGTTTATCGTAGCGGAAACGCGTCGAACCCAGTTAAGCATTTTTTCAGCAGTGGATGCACTGCACTTTGTGGCCATACATTGGCTTAGAAGAACGCCATGTTGAGCCATAACGATTGTCAGCTTTAAAAAAAAAAAAAAAAAATTTTTTCTCTTCTTCGACTAGCCGTAAAAAGTGTATCTCATCCCAACCAAGAGACACAACCGCGGCCTGCTGATGGAATTGACAGCATTCATCTTCATTGAATAGCTGTACTATCTGTTCACTATGATGGGAACAATCTAGCTAGTTCCATTGAGCCAAACTTAAATACTCTGTCTCAAGTTGTATACGATATTAAACTTGAGAAGTATCGGGAATTCCTGATTTCCCGATACTGTGTAACTATACACTTTTTTCAAGGGTGGCTCATTGGCTGTTCTTTCCCCAGAAGTTGCTAGGGGTTAGACATTTTAACATTTTTTGTTTGTGTGTCTGTAAGCTAGGACTTTGACTAAACAGAATTCTTTTTATGTAGGACTGTAATTAAAAGTTACGTTTTAGAGTTACCTGAGAACCCTCACTGTGACGAAACTAATGTGCACTAGACACTCTCTGGCCAGAGCTGCTCATGTGATCAGCACTGGCCAATCGGAGATCAGCGCACACTGTGTATTAGGTCGTCAGAAAACTGCTGCAGCCATATTGGACGGACGGAAACGGGTGCCGAACCGGCAGAGCAGAGAAGAACCCCTACAGGCAGAGCGCTTCAGGCCTCTAGACCAGAGGTTCACAAACTTTTTTGCCCCGTAAACCACTTGCTGTTTTTTAAATTTTTGCCCCGTAGACCGCTTGCTGTTTTTTAAATTTTTGCCCCGTAGACCGCTTGCTGTTTTTTTAATTTTTGCCCCGTAGACCGCTTGCTGTTTTTTAAATTTTTGCCCCGTAGACCGCTTGCTGTTTTTTTAATTTTTGCCCCGTAGACCGCTTGCCATCCTAATATTGAATTTTCTGTCATTAGAAATAATAAATCCGTCTTCCCCGGCAGCCGTCTTCCCGCATCTCCTGGCTCGTCCTCCTGTTGTTGGAGCGTCCATTCTCGGCGTTCTCCTTCCAGCAGGTCGGTGTACCCGGTCACTGGTGACGTAGTGTTCACTGCCCAGCAGGGAGCGCCGATCTGTTGCAGAGCCCGGGCATGCTCGCTGTCTCGCCGTGAGAGTTCATATACTATAGCAGTGAGACACTGAGCATGCACAGTCTCTGCAACAGATCGGCGCTCCCTGCTGGGCAGTGAATGCTACGTCACCAGTGACCGAGTGCACCGACCTGCTGGAAGGAGACTGCAAGGAACGGACGCTTCATCACTGGGAGGAGAGGATCCGGCCGGCTAAAGGCGAGGTGACCCGGGGACTGCAGGAGCCAGGAGATCGGGGAGGAGATGATCTGGTAAGAAGGCTGATGGGGAGGAATAGGGAAGCAGTGATTTGTTTTTTTTGATTCCCCCCTAGTGACAGAACCCCTATAACTTATTAAAGTCCAGTGTGTTTTCCCAGCTGACGCGGCGCGGCTCACTGGAGGCTGATTTACACAGCGATTAGCGCTCAAGATTCCTCCAAACGATGGCTTTTGAGCAATAGCCGTTGCGTGTAAATGTGCGCCCATTGTGCGCTCTTCATCCATCTCTGAGCTCAGGTCAGCATGAAGTCCATCGTCCCTGATAAGAGGGACTGCATGTGGAGTTCTCCACGGACAGCGCTCATAACATTGTAAGCAGCCAGCAGCAGAACAAAAGCGGTGTATTTAGAGAACAGACCGTCTGCTGTTCTCTAAATACATGCAAATGAAGCTAGCCAGCTACTGATTGGGCCATTGGCACCTGTGCAAAATGATTGCTCAAAACTGAGGTTTGAATTTTAAGTGATCATCTTTGCGTGTAAACGGGCCTTTAAATGGGGTGTTTGTAGAGTGGATAATTGTAAAAAAAAAGTACAATTTTTTTTATTCACATGTTTATTGAAAAGTCACAAAATGCAAGTAAATCGAACCAAATCAGAACCTGGTAAACTCAACCCACAAATATCGCTGGAGGGCCGCGCCGGCCGCTCGGATGTCTCGCATCTCCAACAGTTATTTACGTAAGAAGATTGGCGCCGCGCTAAACCGCTCTCCAGGAGGTATGAAGGTGGAAAGCTGTCAAACCGTTTCTTGCGACGGTCCGTAACGCAGGATAAGCAGCGGGTGCGCGATACGTTGTAAAGACCTGCCCATGCACACGGCGCACCACAGCAGATGGCTTGTGCACCCCCAAATTTTTTTCTTGCTGACTTGGATCCCCAGCAAGTCAAAATTGACCCCTGGGGGTCCATATACATCAGTTTGGGAACCTCTGCTCCAGACATTGGAAACGCCCCCTTGTTACAGTCTGAGGTATAATAGATGATGTGAGAGATCTCTGTACTGACCCCTGATATATCTATACATAGTTAGTAGAGCGCCCCCTTGTTACAGTCCTGGGTATAATAGATGATGGGAGAGATCTCTGTACTGACTCCTGATATATCTATACATAGTTATTAGAGCGCCCCCTTGTTACAGTCCTAGGTATAATAGATGATGGGAGAGATCTCTGTACTGTCTGCTGACATATTATACATAGTTATTAGAGCGCCCCCTTGTTACAGTCCTGGGTATAATAGATGATGGGAGAGATCTCTGTACTGACCCCTGATATATCTATACATAGTTATTAGAGCGCCCCCTTGTTACAGTCCTGGGTATAATAGATGATGGGAGAGATCTCTGTACTGACCCCTGATATGTTATACATAGTTATTAGAGCGCCCCCTTGTTACAGTCCTGGGTGTAATAGATGATGGGAGAGATCTCTGTAGAGATTATCTGCCAGGTGCGGCCTTGTCTGCGGTGGTCGGTTGGTCCGTTATCTGCCGGTTGCCGCCTTGTCCACGGCCTTATCTGCCTCCACCCTCTGGGTCAGTCGGTGCATTTTCTGCTGAGTGCGGCCTCATCCGCGGCGGTCGGTCAGTCCGCTATCTGCTGGGTGCGGCCTCGTCTGCGGCAGTTGGTTGCTCGGTGCGTTATCTGCTCGTCCGCGGCGGTCGCTCGCTCGGTGGGTTATCTGCGGGGTGCAGCCTCGTCCGCGGCGGTCGCTCGCTCGGTGGGTTATCTTCCGGGTGCGGCCTCGTCCGCGGCGTTATCTGCCTCCGTCCGCGGGGCGTCTGCTTTGAGGCGACTTTCTCCTCTCCTGATAAAACCTCCTGCAATAAATAGTTTCACTTTTGCAAACCGGATGAGACTTCCAGTTTTCTTTAACCCCTTGAGTGGCACGCCCGGAAATTTTCCAGACGAGCTCCACTGCTCATAGTAACATAGCTCGGAAGATTTCCGGGCTATGTATCACTATGGGAGCTGCAGCGCACAATGCCACAAGCTGTGACAGTGTGCTCTGCCTGCACAGTCCCACAGAGAACAAAGCAAGGGCTTTGAAAAACCAGCAGAAGATATTGCCGGCATATCGGCAATGTCCTGCTTTGTTTACAGGTTGCCATAGAGACCATCGGCTTGTCAGAAGCAAGCCGATGGTCTCTGTGGCAGGGAGAGCTGGTTGTTAGCTGTCAGAGGACAGCTAGGTACTAGCTCTTACAGCAGAGATCAGAGAAAACCTCCGATCTCTGCTGTGTTAACCCTTTACATGCTGCAGTCTATGTGACTGCAGCATGTAAAGGGCTGTCACCATCAGACCCCCGGAATGTGATCAGGGGGTCCTGATGGATCCCCGTGGAAGTCCCCTAAAGGGACCAAAAAAAAAAAAAAGTTTAAAAAAAAAAAAAAAGTTTAAAAATTATTTTAAAAAAAAATTATAAAAACACTTGTCTCCCTTTACTTTGTAAAAAATCAAAAATACAATCACACATGTGGTATCCGTGTGCGTCGTAATGACCCAGAGAAGGAAGTTAATACATTATTTAACCCCTTAATGACATGGCCCCTTTTTTTCTTTTTTCCCCATTTCTTTTTTTCCTCCCTCCTGTTTAAAAAATGACAACTTGTCCCGCAAAAAACAAACCCTTATATGGCCATGTCAATGGAAGAATGAAAAAGTTATGGCTCTTGAGACGCAACTGCAAAATTAGTTGAAATTCAATGATTAGACCATTTTAAAAAACCTGCCCTGGTGGGCACGGCAGGGTGGTAGGAAACCCGCCACTCAGGGGGTTAAGTCGCCCTATGAATCCATCAGACTGAGCCTGCTGGCGTCCTGGAGGAGCCGTCGCTGGCCGTAGACTGCAGGAGGCGCCGCTGCTCTTTGGGGGACCTGGATCAAAACTGCTGCAAAAGGAAAGTGCAGTAGTTACCACCGGCAGCCAATCAGGTTCCACCTCCATCAGGACTTGTGCTGCTCTGTTTACTCCTGAGGTTTACTTAGACTGATGCCTTGTAGCAAAACCTCAGCTGTGAGCAGTGTTTGTTCTGGAGCTCCTGATGGAAAAAAGAATATTCACTGAAAGCAAGTAGAGCGTAAAGTGCGCGAAAATACACAATTTATATACATACTTAGTCCCAATCCCCCCCCCCCAGAACTCCCATTTAAAGGGATCCTCAGACAGCCACGGGGGAATGTAGGGGAGGAGAACCACCTGTCTACAGGGAGCGTACGGAAGACACTCGGCCTTAGTGTTTCTTTCCATAAGATACACTGATACATTGTAACGATCTCCAGCTGTGGGGGTCCTGCGGTTTGGCAATGAGTAAAATTAACGCAATAGATGATGTACGGCAGGAGCTACAGGCTCCATGTGTGTCTGGTGACAAAGGGGCGGCGCTGAGCCCTGCGGGGGGCGGTGCTTCTGATGGGCAAGGAAACTTTTTAAATCTCTGTTTCCATCAGTATTACATTTCTGTATCTGAGGGTCTTTGGGCGGAGTTCTGGGGGGCCACGTGGAAGAACCCTGTAATATTTACACGTAGAACACTGTCCCTTTAACCCCTTCACCGCCAGCAGTACCTTTAACATCGGGCAGTGGTGAAAGGTCCATGGAGCTCAGGAGCAGAGTCTGCTCTGTAGCTGGCAGCGGTTTGACAGCAGCGGCTGCCAGGAAGTGCTGTGATTGCCGCAGTTAACTGTTTAGATGCCGAGGTCCAACTTGACCATATGTTTATGAACAGTGGGAGTGTTTCCCATCCCCCCACAATACAATCAGGCGCTGCTGGGGCAGCCCTGGCAGCCCGAAGCTATAGACTGCAGTGCTGAAGTATTGCAGTACTCAGTAGAGGTGATCCAAGTTCCCTGTGGCAGCGGAATAAGTGCGACTGATTTAATAGTTTAGTTTTATGAAGTTTAACCCCCTCCCCCCCTCCCCGCTTTCCCCATAAAAAATTCTAAACTATAACAGTCTTCATGTTTAATTAAGAATCCCGAAATCCCCGATTGTGTATTAATTTTCTTGTGTTTGTTGGTCAAAAAATGTGTGTAAAATATATAATTTTATTTTTATTTTTTTAACGTGATCAAAAAGCCGTAATAATTATGGCGCTCCCCGCAGGCCGACTGACGAGGACTAAGTTACCGGAATCCGAATCCGGGGACCGGAAGCAGAAACAAATATTATGTTACTTGGAAAACAGTCTATAAAGCGGCGCCGCTGCGGGCGTTTAGTAAAATGCTGCGGCGTTTTCCCAGTGTCAGCAGACACCGTGTGCGCAGCGACCGCGCTGCCCGCCGCCGTGCCGTCTCATTTATATATTGCCTGCTGTCTCAGCGGGTTGTGTGTGAATCGCCGCCCGTATGTGATGCACGGTGTACGGACAGCGTTGCTGCTCACACTGCGGGGTAGGAAGTTGTCAGACTTTGTGTCCAGTAAACGGCTTCAACAATCAGACAACGGCCATTACTGAGCGATGAGGGCCGGTCGCTGCGTCCCCTCACCGTGCAGGCAGCTGACTGCCAGAGTTGTCATGGCCTCGTTAATAGGCTGCTGGTCTGCATGGTGCACTACATGAATCAGAATGGTCTGGCACTTTGTATCCACTCTGTGTGGGAGTATACACCAAGCATCCACCCCCCTCTATATTAGGAGGCAGTGTGAGTGGCTGTCTCATCGGTGTCCCTCACAGGTGCAGTTAGCGCCCTCATCTGGTAGTCTGCTGCCGGCACTCGTCTCCCAGAACACAAACCCTCCTTAAAGGGGTTGTCCCGCGCCGAAACGGGGTTTTTTTTTTTTTTTTTAACCCCCCCCCCCCGTTCGGCGTGAGACAACCCCGATGCAGGGGTTAAAAAAGCAAACCGGAGAGCGCTTACCTTAATCCCGGCGGTCCGGCGTCTTCATACCCACCTGCTGAAGATGGCCGCCGGGATCCTCTCTCTCTGTGGACCGCAGGGCTTCTGTGCGGTCCATTGCCGATTCCAGCCTCCTGATTGGCTGGAATCGGCACGTGACGGGGCGGAGCTACACGGAGCCGGCATTCTGCACGAGCGGCCCCATAGAAGACAGCAGAAGACCCGGACTGCGCAAGCGCGGCTAATTTGGCCATTAGAGGCCGAAAATTAGTCGGCACCATGGAGACGAGGACGCCAGCAACGGAGCAGGTAAGATTAAAACTTTTGATAACTTCTGTATGGCTCATAATTAATGCACAATGTATATTACAAAGTGCATTATTATGGCCATACAGAAGTGTATAGACCCACTTGCTGCCGCGGGACAACCCCTTTAAGTTTAGTCTCTAACCATTGGTCTCCAGCTGGTGGGAAACTACAACTCCCAGGATAGCAATGTGGCCGATCTGCACGGAATCCGCACTAAAATGAAGCGTTCTGCTTTTTTTTTCTGCACGTGAAAAACGCAAATGAATTATAATGCCGTCCGCGGGTGCGAAATTCAATGTAATTGACTGCAGACGGCGAATGATCTTCCCACGGGAAAAATGTCACCCACAGGATCCGCAATTAAATTTTCCCCGTGGACATGAGGCCTTAATCTCGCGGATCTGCGCCATACGGCAGCGCGTCGCTCGCTCTGCTCTCTGATCGCCGGCCGCGGTCTCGCACAACCTGTTGTCTGTCAGTCCCAGCAAACTCCCCGCACGTCTCATTGGCCTCTGGTGGAAACGAGAATGGTTCCACTAGTTGGAAGCAAGCAGGGATCCTGACAAATGCCCCAGAAGTGACACCGTCTGTCATATATCCGCCACACTGTCTGATTCCGCCTGACTATTAACCAGTTGTTTCCCGTTGGGGAGCATCCGATGCTTTGGGGTTAACCCCGTCGCTGCTGGTGTGCCGTGCAGCCATCGTCCTATTAAATGGGTTATTCTATACCACCTCCCATCATGCCTCAGTATAGAGCACCCTCCATGTCCGCTTTACCCCCTGGGAGGTGGTTTGTCTCGCACTATCGCCCCCTGTAATGTAGGTGGTCAGGAGGAGCGGGGGAGGGGATGTGACCACAGATTTCTTGTTTCCCCCCCTAAAATTAATGCGTCAAGAGAGATGGAGATGCTTCTTTAGCTCATATCCGTGTTGGCTGGTTGCGATGTGAGGGGTGCTCATGGCGGACCCCTCATTCTAGCCATCCATAGGGATCCCAGTTCACTGGTTCTTCCCCCAACATCAGGTTATCAGTTTCATTATCTGAACGGCCCCTTTATTACACCCCCGATCCTCTAACGATTGGCGCCCCCTGTATTGTAATTCTCCCCGTGACCTCGGAGAGCGGCATAAAGTCACGTGACAAGTTTTCCATGGATCAGTTTCAGTGTGAATCCACATTAGATGGAAGATCCAGCGATCAGAGCGACTTCCAACGAGGCCGGTCACCGGTGCAAGACTAGCCGGGGTCTCGCTGCCAACCGCGGGGGGTTTACTCATTGAAAGGGGATCCTGCGGACGGAAACAGCTCATCACTGAGAGGGGTCGGAGGAGGATGTCAGGAATCGTTCTGACCAACAGGCTGCACAGTCAGCTGAATACAACGCTGGGGCTCCAACTAACGTGTCCGAACGCACAACTCGCCGTTCCTCCGCGCGGATGGTATAACGGCAGACGACCAGTTCCAGCACCATTGTGTCTAAGAGGGTCAGAATTTGGCGCAAGCAGCATGAATCGCTGACCCCTTCCTGTCAGCCGGTCAGAACATGTCAGCCCCACCATCTAATCTGCAGCAACTACAAGAAGCTTCCTGTCCGCAGGGGCCGGTATTCCTGCAGAACTATGTCATCACTGAGTGGGATCTACACCGTGATGAATTACTGCGGTGCTGAAGACTAAAGGAGCCCAACGCTACTAGATGGGGGTAATAGAGGGGCGGTCGGTGTATGTGCGCTACTAGATGGGGGTAATAGAGGGGCGGTCAGTGTATGTGCGCTACTAGATGGGGGTAATAGAGGGGCGGTCAGTGTATGTGCGCTACTAGATGGTAATAGAGGGGCGGGCGGTGTATGTGTGCTACTAGATGGGGGTAATAGAGGGGCGGTCGGTGTATGTGTGCTACTAGATGGGGGTAATAGAGGGGCGGGCGGTGTATGTGTGCTACTAGATGGGGGTAATAGAGGGGCGGTCGGTGTATGTGTGCTACTAGATGGGGGTAATAGAGGGGCGGTCGGTGTATGTGCGCTACTAGATGGGGGTAATAAAGGGGCGGTCGGTGTATGTGCGCTACTAGATGGGGGTAATAAAGGGGTGGTCGGTGTATGTGCACTACTAGATGGGGGGTAATAGAGGGGCGGTCGGTGTATGTACACTACTAGATGGGGGTAATAAAGGGGCGGTCGGTGTATGTACACTACTAGATGGGGGTAATAAAGGGGCGGTCGGTGTATGTGCGCTACTAGATGGGGGTAATAGAGGGGCGGTCAGTGTATGTGCGCTACTAGATGGGGGGTAATAAAGGGGCGGTCGGTGTATGTACACTACTAGATGGGGGTAATAAAGGGGCGGTCGGTGTATGTACACTACTAGATGGGGGTAATAAAGGGGCGGTCGGTGTATGTGCGCTACTAGATGGGGGTAATAAAGGGGCGGGCGGTGTATGTGCACTACTACATGGGGGTAATAAAGGGGCGGTCGGTGTATGTGCGCTACTAGATGGGGGTAATAGAGGGGCGGTCGGTGTATGTGTGCTACTAGATGGGGGTAATAGAGGGGCGGTCAGTGTATGTGCGCTACTAGATGGGGGTAATAGAGGGGCGGTCAGTGTATGTGCGCTACTAGATGGGGGGTAATAAAGGGGCGGTCGGTGTATGTGTGCTACTAGATGGGGGTAATAGAGGGGCGGTCGGTGTATGTGCGCTACTAGATGGGGGTAATAGAGGGGCGGTCCGTGTATGTGCGCTACTAGATGGGGGTAATAAAGGGGCGGTCGGTGTATGTGCGCTACTAGATGGGGGATAATAAAGGGGTGGTCAGTGTATGTGTGCTACTAGATGGGGGTAATAGAGGGGCGGTCGGTGTATGTGCGCTACTAGATGGGGGGTAATAGAGGGGCGGTCGGTGTATGTGCGCTACTAGATGGGGGGTAATAAAGGGTCGGTCGGTGTATGTACACTACTAGATGGGGGGTAATAAAGGGTCGGTCGGTGTATGTGCGCTACTAGATGGGGGTAATAAAGGGTCGGTCGGTGTATGTGCGCTACTAGATGGGGGTAATAGAGGGGCGGTCGGTGTATGTGCGCTACTAGATGGGGGGTAATAAAGGGGCGGTCGGTGTATGTGTACTACTAGATGGGGGTAATAGAGGGGCGGGCGGTGTATGTGCACTACTACATGGGGGTAATAAAGGGGCGGTCGGTGTATGTGTGCTACTAGATGGGGTAATAGAGGGGCGGTCAGTGTATACACTACTAGATGGGGGTAATAAAGGGGCGGTCGGTGTATGTGCTCTACTAGATGGGGGTAATAAAGGGTCGGTCGGTGTATGTGCGCTACTAGATGGGGGTAATAAAGGGTCGGTCGGTGTATGTGCGCTACTAGATGGGGGTAATAGAGGGGCGGTCGGTGTATGTGCGCTACTAGATGGGGGGTAATAAAGGGGCGGTCGGTGTATGTACACTACTAGATGGGGGTAATAAAGGGGCGGTCGGTGTATGTGCGCTACTAGATGGGGGTAATAAAGGGGCGGGCGGTGTATGTGCGCTACTAGATGGGGGTAATAGAGGGGCGGTCGGTGTATGTGCGCTACTAGATGGGGGGTAATAAAGGGGCGGTCGGTGTATGTACACTACTAGATGGGGGTAATAAAGGGGCGGTCGGTGTATGTGCGCTACTAGATGGGGGTAATAAAGGGGCGGGCGGTGTATGTGCGCTACTAGATGGGGGTAATAGAGGGGCGGTCGGTGTATGTGCACTACTACATGGGGGTAATAAAGGGGCGGTCGGTGTATGTGCGCTACTAGATGAGGGTAATAGAGGGGCGGTCGGTGTATGTGCACTACTGGATGGGGTAATAGAGGGGCGGTCGGTGTATGTGTGCTACTAGATGGGGGTAACAGAGGGGCGGTCGGTGTATGTGTGCTACTAGATGGGGGTAATAAAGGGGCGGTCAGTGTATGTGCGCTACTAGATGGGGGTAATAAAGGGGCGGTCGGTGTATGTGCGCTACTAGATGGGGGTAATAAAGGGGCGGGCGGTGTATGTGTGCTACTAGATGGGGGTAATAAAGGGGCGGTCGGTGTATGTGCGCTACTAGATGGGGGTAATAAAGGGGCGGTCGGTGTATGTGCGCTACTAGATGGGGGTAATAAAGGGGCGGTCGGTGTATGTGCGCTACTAGATGGGGGTAATAAAGGGGCGGTCGGTGTATGTGCTACTAGATGGGGGTAACAGAGGGGCGGTCGGTGTATGTGCACTACTAGATGGGGGTAATAAAGGGGTGGTCGGTGTATGTGCACTACTAGATGGGGGTAATAAAGGGGCGGTCGGTGTATGTGCGCTACTAGATGGGGGTAATAGAGGGGCGGTCGGTGTATGTGCGCTACTAGATGGGGGTAATAGAGGGGCGGTCGGTGTATGTGCGCTACTAGATGGGGGTAATAAAGGGGCGGTCGGTGTATGTGTGCTACTAGATGGGGGTAATAGAGGGGCGGGCGGTGTATGTGTGCTACTAGATGGGGGTAATAGAGGGGCGGTCGGTGTATGTGCGCTACTAGATGGGGGTAATAGAGGGGCAGTCGGTGTATGTGTGCTACTAGATGGGGGTAATAAAGGGTCGGTCGGTGTATGTGCGCTACTAGATGGGGGTAATAGAGGGGCGGTCGGTGTATGTGCGCTACTAGATGGGGGGTAATAAAGGGTCGGTCGGTGTATGTACACTACTAGATGGGGGGTAATAAAGGGTCGGTCGGTGTATGTGCGCTACTAGATGGGGGTAATAAAGGGTCGGTCGGTGTATGTGCGCTACTAGATGGGGGTAATAAAGGGTCGGTCGGTGTATGTGCGCTACTAGATGGGGGTAATAGAGGGGCGGTCGGTGTATGTGCGCTACTAGATGGGGGGTAATAAAGGGGCGGTCGGTGTATGTACACTACTAGATGGGGGTAATAAAGGGGCGGTCGGTGTATGTGCGCTACTAGATGGGGGTAATAAAGGGGCGGGCGGTGTATGTGCGCTACTAGATGGGGGTAATAGAGGGGCGGTCGGTGTATGTGCACTACTACATGGGGGTAATAAAGGGGCGGTCGGTGTATGTGCGCTACTAGATGGGGGTAATAGAGGGGCGGTCGGTGTATGTGCACTACTGGATGGGGTAATAGAGGGGCGGTCGGTGTATGTGCTCTACTAGATGGGGGTAACAGAGGGGCGGTCGGTGTATGTGTGCTACTAGATGGGGGTAATAAAGGGGCGGTCAGTGTATGTGCGCTACTAGATGGGGGTAATAAAGGGGCGGTCGGTGTATGTGCGCTACTAGATGGGGGTAATAAAGGGGCGGGCGGTGTATGTGCGCTACTAGATGGGGGTAATAGAGGGGCGGTCGGTGTATGTGTGCTACTAGATGGGGGTAATAAAGGGGCGGTCGGTGTATGTGCACTACTAGATGGGGGTAATAAAGGGGCGGTCGGTGTATGTGTGCTACTAGATGGGGGTAACAGAGGGGCGGTCGGTGTATGTGCGCTACTAGATGGGGGTAATAAAGGGGCGGTCGGTGTATGTGCACTACTAGATGGGGGTAATAGAGGGGCGGTCGGTGTATGTGTGCTACTAGATGGGGGTAATAAAGGGGCGGTCGGTGTATGTGCTACTAGATGGGGGTAACAGAGGGGCGGTCGGTGTATGTGCACTACTAGATGGGGGTAATAAAGGGGTGGTCGGTGTATGTGCACTACTAGATGGGGGTAATAAAGGGGCGGTCGGTGTATGTGCGCTACTAGATGGGGGTAATAGAGGGGCGGTCGGTGTATGTGCGCTACTAGATGGGGGTAATAGAGGGGCGGTCGGTGTATGTGCGCTACTAGATGGGGGTAATAAAGGGGCGGTCGGTGTATGTGTGCTACTAGATGGGGGTAATAGAGGGGCGGGCGGTGTATGTGTGCTACTAGATGGGGGTAATAGAGGGGCGGTCGGTGTATGTGCGCTACTAGATGGGGGTAATAGAGGGGCAGTCGGTGTATGTGTGCTACTAGATGGGGGTAATAAAGGGTCGGTCGGTGTATGTGCGCTACTAGATGGGGGTAATAGAGGGGCGGTCGGTGTATGTGCGCTACTAGATGGGGGGTAATAAAGGGTCGGTCGGTGTATGTACACTACTAGATGGGGGGTAATAAAGGGTCGGTCGGTGTATGTGCGCTACTAGATGGGGGTAATAAAGGGTCGGTCGGTGTATGTGCGCTACTAGATGGGGGTAATAAAGGGTCGGTCGGTGTATGTGCGCTACTAGATGGGGGTAATAGAGGGGCGGTCGGTGTATGTGCGCTACTAGATGGGGGGTAATAAAGGGGCGGTCGGTGTATGTACACTACTAGATGGGGGTAATAAAGGGGCGGTCGGTGTATGTGCTACTAGATGGGGGTAATAGAGGGGCGGTCGGTGTATGTGCGCTACTAGATGGGGGTAATAAAGGGGCGGGCGGTGTATGTGCGCTACTAGATGGGGGTAATAGAGGGGCGGTCGGTGTATGTGCACTACTACATGGGGGTAATAAAGGGGCGGTCGGTGTATGTGCGCTACTAGATGGGGGTAATAGAGGGGCGGTCGGTGTATGTGTGCTACTAGATGGGGTAATAAAGGGGCGGTCGGTGTATGTGCACTACTAGATGGGGGTAATAAAGGGGTGGTCGGTGTATGTGCGCTACTGGATGGGGTAATAGAGGGGCGGTCAGTGTATGTGCACTACTGGATGAGGGTAATAGAGGGGCGGTCGGTGTATGTGCACTACTGGATGGGGTAATAGAGGGGCGGTCGGTGTATGTGCTCTACTAGATGGGGGTAACAGAGGGGCGGTCGGTGTATGTGCGCTACTGGATGAGGGTAATAGAGGGGCGGTCGGTGTATGTGCACTACTGGATGGGGGTAATAGAGGGGCGGTCAGTGTATGTGCACTACTGGATGAGGGTAATAGAGGGGCGGTCGGTGTATGTGCTCTACTGGATGGGGTAATAGAGGGGCGGTCGGTGTATGTGCTCTACTAGATGGGGGTAATAGAGGGGCGGTCGGTGTATGTGCGCTACTGGATGAGGGTAATAGAGGGGCGGTCGGTGTATGTGCACTACTGGATGGGGTAATAGAGGGGCGGTCGGTGTATGTGCTCTACTAGATGGGGGTAACAGAGGGGCGGTCGGTGTATGTGTGCTACTAGATGGGGGTAATAAAGGGGCGGTCAGTGTATGTGCGCTACTAGATGGGGGTAATAAAGGGGCGGTCGGTGTATGTGCGCTACTAGATGGGGGTAATAAAGGGGCGGGCGGTGTATGTGCGCTACTAGATGGGGGTAATAGAGGGGCGGTCGGTGTATGTGTGCTACTAGATGGGGGTAATAAAGGGGCGGTCGGTGTATGTGCACTACTAGATGGGGGTAATAAAGGGGCGGTCGGTGTATGTGTGCTACTAGATGGGGGTAACAGAGGGGCGGTCGGTGTATGTGCGCTACTAGATGGGGGTAATAAAGGGGCGGTCGGTGTATGTGCACTACTAGATGGGGGTAATAGAGGGGCGGTCGGTGTATGTGTGCTACTAGATGGGGGTAATAAAGGGGCGGTCGGTGTATGTGCACTACTAGATGGGGGTAATAAAGGGGCGGTCGGTGTATGTGTGCTACTAGATGGGGGTAACAGAGGGGCGGTCGGTGTATGTGTGCTACTAGATGGGGGTAATAGAGGGGCGGTCGGTGTATGTGTGCTACTAGATGGGGGTAATAAAGGGGCGGTCGGTGTATGTGTGCTACTAGATGGGGGTAATAGAGGGGCGGGCGGTGTATGTGCGCTACTAGATGGGGGTAATAGAGGGGCGGTCGGTGTATGTGTGCTACTAGATGGGGGTAATAAAGGGGCGGTCGGTGTATGTGCACTACTAGATGGGGGTAATAAAGGGGCGGTCGGTGTGTGTGTGCTACTAGATGGGGGTAACAGAGGGGCGGTCGGTGTATGTGCGCTACTAGATGGGGGTAATAAAGGGGCGGTCGGTGTATGTGCACTACTAGATGGGGGTAATAGAGGGGCGGTCGGTGTATGTGTGCTACTAGATGGGGGTAATAAAGGGGCGGTCGGTGTATGTGTGCTACTAGATGGGGGTAATAAAGGGGCGGTCGGTGTATGTGCGCTACTAGATGGGGGTAATAGAGGGGCGGTCGGTGTATGTGCTACTAGATGGGGGTAACAGAGGGGCGGTCGGTGTATGTGTGCTACTAGATGGGGGTAATAAAGGGGCGGTCGGTGTATGTGTGCTACTAGATGGGGGTAATAAAGGGGCGGTCGGTGTATGTGTGCTACTAGATGGGGGTAACAGAGGGGCGGTCGGTGTATGTGTGCTACTAGATGGGGCCGTCGGGTAAATGTGCCCTTTTTTTTGCGCCTGCACTTGGGTAAACACGTGATAAATGCGCCGCACTTTGTGTGTTCGCCGTCGTTGGATGTTTGTAGGGATGGATCGTGCGATTTCCTTGGAGATGACGGGCCGGTAACGTTCTGGAGGCACTTGGATCTTCTGAGGTTCAGGATCTGTCTCTGGCAGTGATGGTGTCACGCAGGCACGTGGCGCCCCGTCGGTCACATGATCTGTACATGTCTGGGCATGACAAGACAGCAGCAGGAGCTGCGTGCCGTGTTCTTCAGAGTCCCCTCGTTTGGCCTCCGGGACATTGGCACCGGGCACGGGGCTGACTCGTGTCCCCGGTGTCGGCTTCATACGTGGCTTTCTGCAAGTCTTGTAATGTTTGTGCCATCCATGATGAACCGCTGCCAGCGCTGCCCATGAGACTTCCTCCCTGGTACTCCATGGTACCTCCACCATCCGCTTGAAGTCTTCCCGCGCTGTATTCTAATGAGCGGAGCGGTCAGATATTTCCTCCTGTGCCGGCCGGGTCCTGATTGGCGTGCATACTGATGCTTCGCTGTAATCCCGCGGCCCTCGGCCGGCCCTCGCTAGCTGTAACTCCAGCGGCTTACTGCGCCTTGAGGACCGTCGCTCCCGCAGCGTCCAAAGATCTGAGTGTGAGCAAACCCGTATAAATGTAATTAGTGACTTAACGCAACACAAAAAGTCCCAAACTGTTCGTTTTTGTTTGCATTTTTGCACATGGCTGTCATTATAGGTGGCAGCGCCTGTGACGGTGGCAGCGCCTGTGACGGCGGCCTGCTGCCACCCGCCTGCCATCTGGCTGTTCATTAGCTGCTAAATTGTAGCTTCCGTTTGCCCAAACTCTCTTGTGGTCCCCAGAGTCGTCGTGTGGCTGCAGACTATAGGGATGGGCCCTGCGGGGCGGGCGGGCCGCCGCAAGACGCCGAAAGCAAGGAAGCTGCAGAGTTACTGGTTGTATGAAGATGGCCGTCCTCTCAGCCTTCTACTCGTCCGTCGTGTTCTTACCTGCCGGGTGATGTAACAGCCGCTCGCTGCTCACTCCCTGCCCCGCTGTAACAGCCGCTGGTCACGTGGCGGAGGCCCTGGAGGCGCAGGGCCGCTCACATGTCCCGCTATCCAAAAGGACAACTGTTGCAACTTGATTAACCCTTCGGTGACGCTGCTTGTTGTGGTCCTGAGGAGGCAATGATTTTTGGGGGGATTTTCATCTCCACTTTCCAACAGGTAGAACCTTTTGTATTTTTTATATACTTCTCCGTTGTCACGGCCGTATCAGGCTTGTTGTTTGCGCGGCTGTAGTGGGGGGGTTGTTTGGTTTTTATTAGCGCTATTTTTGGGGGTCCTCGTATAGTTTTGTATGACTTCTATTTATTTTGGGGAGGGCGGGGAGAACACATAAGGCCGCCCGCACAGGGGCCTGGCAGCAGCGGGGTCCGTGATTCCCTGTTAGCTTCCTCCGTACCGTGATGGTCCGCGCGGCTCTCCGTCAGACGTGCGCAGTACAGAGTTTATTTTTTAACCTCCGTGTCATTGGGGAAACCGTTTGTGCTGAATTTTCACAAAAATGGAGCGCTATGATTTTTTTTTTTCCCCCTCTGCGATGGGAAACCGCAATTGGTTTTCGCTGGTGTGCAGGAAGAATCGCTTTTCCCCGGCGTGCCATGGAAGGTATTTGCCGCAGAATCTGGAGGCGGGCGCCAGCTGCGGATACCGCAATGCAAATCTGCCCGTGTGCCGGCGGCCGGCGCGCTGCCAGTGTGTTTTGTTAGGTTTTTTTGTTTGTTTTGTTTGTTTTTGTTCCTTTTTATAAATTCTACAGCGCTGATCCTGTAGCGTAAATGACGTGGTGTTTCTTGCAGATCGGTATGATTACCGCAATACAATACTTTTGCGCACTAACTCCCCCCCCCCCCCCCCCCCCCTTTGTTTTTCAGTTTTGTTTTTATACCATTTGCAGTGCAGAATAGTGTGCTCAGTTTATTGGACGGGTCGTTATGGATGCTGCTGCCAATTGTGGGTTTACTTGTTTTCCCTCAGGCCTCATGTCCACGGGGAAAATCCGGCCCGCCGCGGATTCTCCATGTAGACTCCGCAGCGGGTCCCTCCTGCCCCGCAGACATGATGCCTAAAAATCAGAATAAACTCACCTGCTCCGGGCGATGCGGTTCTTCCCTTCTTCACGGCCGGATCTTCTTTCTTCGGCCCGGCGGATGTGCTCGGCACGCCAGCAGCGTGCCGCGCACATGCACCGGGCACATCCGCCGGTCCGAAGAAAGAAGATCCTGCCGCGAAGAAGGGAAGAACTGCATCACCCGGAGCAGGTGAGTTTAATTCTGGTACGGGTCTCCTGCGGATCCGGAGGGCTTCCATAGACTTTAATAGAAGCCTGCGGGAGGAGACCCGCACGAAAATGGAGCATTTCCATTTTTTTTTTTTTTTAACCGCACGCGGATCCGTGCCTGACGGGTAAAAAGACATCTGCAGGTATTTAACTGCCTGCGGGTGTCTAATGCATCCCTATGGGGCGCGGATCCGCGTGCGGGAGAAACACTGCGGATTTAAAGCCCGCGGACATGAGGCCTTAAAGGCAAAAATTTGCAAAAGCTGTTTTTATTTTTGTTTGTTTTAAATGTCCCTGTGGGGACTTGAACCCGATGATCTGATCACACTGATAATACACTGCATTACTTTTGTGCTGCAATACATTATCACAAACCCGATTACATGACGTCATGGAGGGGGCGCCCTCCTCCTGTGGACCCTTTACATGCAACAATCAACATTGTGGCAGATAAGGGGTTAACTGCAGGGATCAGGAGGCCGGACCTCGGCGGGTGGCACAGGCTCAGCTATACATGTGGCATGAGTTTACATCCATTCTCAGAAGCTGCTTCCAGCCAAGACGTTTATGCTCTTGGACGGGAAAGGGTTAACCAACATGGTGGAGGCTTTTTCCTGAGCCATCCTGTCATTGGACCCCAAGAGCTGCAGGATCGGCGCAGTAACTATTCGCCTCTCTCGAAACGAAGACCCTCTGACTCCGCATACGATGAGCTGTCAGATGATGCATTTCTCCTGTATGACTGCCACAACTGTCCCAGCCACTAGGGGGCTCTAGAGCACCTGTGTAAGACATGGAGGTTATACCTGCACCCCATTCTAGCTGTGCTGACACTACAAGTCCCAGCATGCCATAGTACTCTACATAACCTGTTCTCAACCCTTCTCCTTCTCTCTTTCTTGCAGACGTTGCAGCCACCACAAGGTTGATCCTCAGAGCCCCTCCCCCTCCGCGCCGCACGGGTGTCACCGGAGTCCTCGTCTCACCATCCTCCATTACTTGACCCTCTTCTCTATTTGCCACTGTCGATCGGGGATATGACTGGATTTTGGGGTCTTCGTTGCGGACCCCCTTCGTGAAGCCTTCGGCCATGGTGGTCGCGCTCTCCTGACCGCAGCTGGAATAACAGATTACAATATTTTGGGTTTCACATATTTTTTTTCTTGATTTACGACTTGAATTTTTCATGTTTTTTTAATTTAATGACGGAATCCCAGGAGCGCGGAGGATCAGCGGCGCCGCGGCCCTCACCAGCAGCGCGCTCCCTGCGTCCCTGACGTAACGGCCGGCAGAGACCGCATGGATGTTTTTGTATGACGCAGAGTCTCCTCCGCAGCAGCGACTCCTTAATGACCCCCACGTCTGTTTCATGAGGTGAACGGGGAAATCTGGGAACTTTTTTTTTTTTTTTCCCCTTAGTTTTTTCCTATGCTGGTCGTTCCTGCGGTTTTTGCCCCATGTGACCCCTCCAATTTACCAGATTGAATTTTTTTTTTTTTTTTGTATTTTTTTATTTTTTTTTTATTTTTGGGTTTTGATGAAAGGAATCAAAATGAGCACTTAAAAAGCATGCCAAGGTTAACCTAAAGGGCGCGCTGGCATGTAGAAGCAGGGGTGTTCCCTGCCAGTTGTCTCGAGGGGGCGCCCTTACCCTCCATCACCCAAAAAGCGCAAAATATATCGAGCAACCTCTCAACTGGCCGACAATACTGGAAGGCGCTGCCCTGCAAGCTCAGACTAAGGGGTAAGTCCTCTCCACGTAGGGTAAATGGCATCACCAGTAATGTATGTACACAGTGACTCCACCAGCAGAATAGTGAGCACAGCTCTGGAGTATAATGCAGGATAAGTAATGTATGTACACAGTGACTCCACCAGCAGAATAGTGAGTGCAGCTCTGGGGTATAATACAGGATGTAACTCAGGATCAGTACAGGATAAGTAATGTATGTACACAGTGACTCCACCAGCAGAATAGTGAGTGCAGCTCTGGGATATAATACAGGATGTAACTCAGGAGCAGTACAAGATAAGTAATGTATGTACACAGTGACTCCACCAGCAGAATAGTGAGTGCAGCTCTGGGGTATAATACAGGATGTAACTCAGGATCAGTACAGGATAAGTAATGTATGTACACAGTGACTCCACCAGCAGAATAGTGAGTGCAGCTCTGGGGTATAATACAGGATGTAACTCAGGATCAGTACAGGATCAGTAATGTATGTACACAGTGACTCCAGCAGCAGAATAGTGAGTGCAGCTCTGGAGTATAATACAGGATGTAACTCAGGAGCAGTACAGGATAAGTAATGTATGTGCACAGTGACTCCACCAGCAGAATAGTGAGTGCAGCTCTGCAGTATAATGCAGGATAAGTAATGTATGTACACAGTGACTCCACCAGCAGAATAGTGAGTGCAGCTCTGGAGTAGAATACAGGATGTAACTCAGAATCAGTACAGGATAAGTAATGTATGTACACAGTGACTCCAGCAGCAGAATAGTGAGTGCAGCTCTGGGGTATAATACAGGATGTAACTCAGGAGCAGTACAGGATAAGTAATGTATGTACACAGTGACTCCACCAGCAGAATAGTGAGCACAGCTCTGCAGTATAATGCAGGATAAGTAATGTATGTACACAGTGACTCCACAGCAGAATAGTGAGTGCAGCTCTGGAGTATAATACAGGATGTAACTCAGGAGCAGTACAGGATAAGTAATGTATGTACACAGTGACTCCACAGCAGAATAGTTAGTGCAGCTCTGGAGTATAATACAGGATGTAACTCAGGAGCAGTACAGGATAAGTAATGTACACAGTGACTCCACCAGCAGAATAGTGAGTGCAGCTCTGGGGTATAATACAGGATGTAACTCAGGATCAGTACAGGATAAGTAATGTATGTACACAGTGACTCCAGCAGCAGAATAGTGAGTGCAGCTCTGGAGTATAATACAGGATGTAACTCAGGAGCAGTACAGGATAAGTAATGTATGTACACAGTGACTCCACAGCAGAATAGTGAGTGCAGCTCTGGAGTATAATACAGGATGTAACTCAGGAGCAGTACAGGATAAGTAATGTATGTACACAGTGACTCCACAGCAGAATAGTTAGTGCAGCTCTGGAGTATAATACAGGATGTAACTCAGGAGCAGTACAGGATAAGTAATGTACACAGTGACTCCACCAGCAGAATAGTGAGTGCAGCTCTGGGGTATAATACAGGATGTAACTCAGGATCAGTACAGGATAAGTAATGTATGTACACAGTGACTCCACCAGCAGAATAGTGAGTGCAGCTCTGGGGTATAATACAGGATGTAACTCAGGATCAGTACAGGATAAGTAATGTATGTACACAGTGACTCCACAGCAGAATAGTGAGTGCAGCTCTGGAGTATAATACAGGATGTAATTGCATTTTCAACAAATGTCCCTTTCAATATGTTGCAGTGTGCTGCCTACTGATGCCTCCCCAGTATTACTGCCTCCTTATTCTGTATGTAACGGCTGCTCTGAGGATACTCTTGCCTTTGTCTCTCAGCAGACCCTGCCTTGGCCATGAGGATTAATGCCTCGATTCAGTGCTAGAAGATCTACAACCTAAATGGCGCAGCATGACTTTGTTCCTGCTTGGCTTAGCTTCTCCACACCTCAGTCCACCAAGGTAACACGTCGTCCCCGCAGCCTCCTCGGCTTTTCTCTAGAATTGAGCTTACAGAATCCAGTAATGCAGAAGTAAATCTACCCTGCGGATGAGCAATTCGGACCGACAGTCTGCCTGATGCCTTATGCCCGATGCCGCAGGCGTATTTGGATTGCAGAGCGGGCGTCCGCCTCCAGATTCCATAGCAAATGCTGCCCATAACATGCTATGCAAAATCGCTTTTCCTTGTCCACTAGCAGAAATCTGTTGCGATTTTCCACTCGCTGAGGGACAATTGCAGCATGTCCTGTTTAGCGCGATTTTTGCGCGGACTGCTTCCATTGAAGTCAATGGAAGCTGCCCGATCCGTGTCATCGCCTAGCGACAGCACAGCATCATTTGTACCGTGCATGCGCCAGCACATTCGCATTGCAGATGAAGAACACTGCCAACAGGTACGCAGGGGGTCCGCAGGCGTCACCGACCCGGCCGTGTGCATTTGGCTTTAGTCAGATTGCCTGAGCGTGGGGGTGCTTTAGCTCAACATTGGGGCATGTGGTGAGGGGATTGAACCTTCGTCATCGGCAGTGACAACACGGTCACTTCTATGCCGATCACATAGGTTGGGTCTGTAGAGCTTTGTGAATATGTTTTGGGGGGCATTTCTCTGTATCTGCCGGTCTCAGCTCGTTTGCTCTCTCTCAGTCCTCTGCAGGCGTTGTCGAGAAACATGGAGAGCACCTTCCTAGGGGTGAGGGCCGTTTGGGAGTGAGTCGCAGAAGACACAATTCTTCTGATGGATTCTTCAACAATGGTCCCCTACGCACCACAGGAGGTGAGCTTTAAGCCTGAGACTTGTAGTGCTTCACGTCAATTGTATGCCAGCCTATGCGCATAATGAGCTTTAAAGGGTTATTCTCATCCTGTAAATTGATGGCACATTTCTAGAGTCCCCCGAGGTCGGACCCACACCGACCTTATGGATGTCACATCCTAATGATATGCCGTCACTTCATCTTATAAAGCCATCGTCCAGCCTTCTGTAGAATCCTCATTAATGAAAAGTTCTGCCACCTCCCGTTTAGCTGCTTCCTGCCCCAATGTGCACATGATGGGAGGAAAGGGGTTCCTGCAAAATGCTGTAAATGTATAGCATGTAGTTGGCATAGGCATCTGAGCTGAGCCCGTGTCATCCGCAGTGGGAGCCCGCTGCAACAGCAGGGATCACAGGGAGCTCTGATAATTGTGGCATGTACCGTATTAACAGGGGACGAGCTCTTATTCTGATGCCATTGGCCCTTCGCCATCCAGTCACAGCAACCGGACACCAAATCATGGCCCCCAGGTTTTCCATGGCCTTTTCGTAGGCAATAAAACAGACAATACATTGCAGTACAGAAGTACTGCAGTGTATTATCTGAGCAATCATAAGGTCACCGCTTCAAATTCCACAGAGACCTGAAAAAAAACTAAATGGTAAAAGAATCCATCCAAAAATAAGAAATAAAACTATGTGCACTTCTGCTTTAAAATATAATGATGGTACAATAAATTGACCCCCCCCCCCCCCTTTTTCTGCACTGTAAGTGTTGCAAAAAAATGGAGCCAAAGTTGTTGTTTTCTTTTTTGTTAATTGCGTTTCCCGAAAATGTAATAAAAGTGATTCAAAAAATTATACCTGCCCCAATATGTCACCAACAACAGTTGGTCACGCAAAAAATAAGCCCCCATAAAGCCCCATCCATGCAAAATAATAGTTCTGGTTCTTGCCAAAATGTAACAATGGAGGAAAAAAATCCAAAAAAGGTTTTCATTGTGCAAAACTGAACAAATCTAAGTATGTCATTTCGGTGCAGTCGCAGAAAAGGCGTCATTTACATCACTAAGTTCTTTAATAGACGTTCACCCAAAGATGGGAACAATAAAAACTACAACGTGCCTCACAACGATCGCGCCTCTTATGAGGATGGACAGAAAACGGGTTTAAAAATCAACAAAAATTGTAGCGTCCTTAATTAGCAGACGAGCCGCGTGCTGAATGTGTTGGTTTATTCGTCATCTTCAGGTCCGGGAGTAATACCACCTTGTTTGCATCCAGAAGGTTAAAGGGACATGAAGATGGCGGCGGCGCTGCCTTCATACCTGATGCACGCTGTATTAGAATGCATTGGTAGGCTGGCGCTGCTCTCACATGGACAGCACCGGCCAATCACAGCGGTGCTGTACACCGTGTATTGGTATACATCATTAGTCTATCAGACAGTGAGAGAAGCCATGCCGCCATCTCTGTTTCTCCAGTACCAGCGGGTCGCTTTGCAGACGAGGCCCCCTGACTGTTAATGCATGCGCTTTGGGGACTGAGCGGTTTAGCTAACAGTTTGCATTTATGCATCTTGTGTACCAAAAAGAGTTGGCATCCAGCTTGAGCAATCTTGTTCTCTCGCCCCTCAGACTCGTGGCACCAGCCATCCCTTCTACGCCATGATTCGGTGGACTCGGGGGTCTCGAAAGGAACTAACCCATCGTCACAGCCAGGGTGGCATGGGGCGTCACGTGGGCAGCAGGATGGCCCGGTGCAAAGAGGAGGCAATGGCAGTAATGGGACAGGGAATGCCGGCCATCGCCACCGGAACGGCAGTGCTCTCCGTAAGAACGCTGCCCTGCAGGACAAGCTGCCGTCCGAGACCAGAGAGGAAAAGAACGCGGACAAGAGGAAGCCACAGTTTGAAGAGGAAGACTTTGTACGTAGCAGCATGTTATCAGCTGTTGTAAATGGGTTTGTTTGGTGCTAAGAACATTTCACAGAATTTGGGGGCATAAAGGGGTGACGAGCCGGGGTCGTCTTTGTGCAGTTTCTGGGCAGGTTTATGCACTTCTTAGCAAATGTCAGAGATTGTACAACACAATAATCAATCTCGTCTTTTGTTTGTTGCAGCCATCTTTAAATCCTGAGCCTGGGAAGCAGGTTGTTCCGAGCAAGCAGACTGGGACCCCAACAGGAGTCTGGGGTACGTGAGGCAACTTGTGTGCCGTCAATGTGCTTCTATCTATCCCTGTATAGTCTACTTATAACCCTACCTAACTTGCTTCCTTTCATCTTCCCATGACACAAAACCCTCCACAGAACCGCACCACCCTATATTGTATCCCCCATCCACAGCACCGCGCCGCCCTACATTGTATCCCTCATCTCAATCCATCACCCAGCCCGGGCTCTCAGCTCCACTAACTAAATCAGACTGAGTGCCCATTTAACCCGAACCTCTCATTTCCGCCTCTAAGACTTCTCCAGAGCAGCACCGGTCCTCTGGAACGCGCTACCCAAAACTATCCGGGCATTCCAGGACTCACAAAACTTCAGGTGTGCTCTAAAAACGCCCTTCTTCAGGGGGGCATACTGTATGCTCTAAACCAAACCTCTTTGTACTCCGCCTGATAACATTCTTCCTGACCTACCGGCTGCAATCTTTGCCAGCCACCATCAACTGCCCGCTGCAGTCATACTGATGCAGTCACTATACGGCCTGACCTTTGTCTGTGTGTGTAGCATCCCACGCTCTCCCCTCCACCCCCCTCCCGCCATGCCGGGCACAATTTCCCCCACCCTCACCCTCCGTCATGCCGGGCACATCTCCCCCCATTGTCTGTAGTATGTAAGCTTGTTAGAGCCCTTCACCCCTACTGTCTCTATTAGCTGATTACTACATGGAACCGGGGTTTTGTTTCTGTCCTGCCAGTCTTGTTAGCGCTGCGGAATATGTTGGTGCTGTATAAATACAGATGATGATTATTATCCTAAACTCCCATTGCCTCCAGAGCTGTATGCAGAATTCTTCTAGTGTCTCCTCTTCCTGCTGCTTTGGTTACTCCCCCAGTGGACTGGCACATCAGTGTTATAGGGAGGATGAAGCAATCTGAATTCCACCTTTTCACAGTGCTGCATCCCTAGAACAGCAGTAAACTGGCTCAGCACAGTACAAGAAGTGTTGTCATAGGGAGACGCTGTTCTATCCATTGCTGTCTTTGCACAGTTCTGTGGTTGCAGTCACATAGGAGCTACTGATCCATTTGTTCCCAATTAAGACGTCGTTACCTTCTCCAGCAGCCCTTCAGTGGTTTGTCTTCATTTTTAGAAAATCCTCCCAGTGCCAAGCAGCCACTCAAGATGCTGGTCATCAAAAAGATCTCGAAGGACGATCCATCCGCTTTTTCCGCTGCATTCGCATCTCCTGTACCTCATCTTTCCAACGGAAATAACAAGACCAGCCCCTCCGGGCCCATCGTGTACAAAAACCTGGTTCCCAAACCAGCGACCTCATCCACTAAGGTACGGCTGCCCAGAGTCCTCGCGGCTCCTCCAAGAGCTGCCGGCAGCGCAGCTCAGATGCCCAGACCTTACAGGGTTGTGCCGCCGTGTCCGTTCCATCTTGATTGTTGGGTAGAAGTCCTAGGTCTGCTGGTTGAGCCTGTTTTTTTTCTGCATTACCATTTAGCGTAACCTAATGTATTGGATACCTTTTTTGAAATCTTCTCGGTTAGGTAACCTGGGCTGAAAAGACCACAATTTTGACTTTTTTTCCCGGTGGTGGGGGTGTGTTTACTGCGTTTACAGTTAGATGTAAAATTATTCTGTGTGTTCGATTTACAGCAAAACTACATTTATATAGCACTTCTTAAGAAAAAGTCCCTTAAACTTTTTTCTTTCACCTTCCATAAGTATTTTTCCCTTTTGATGCAGCTGTTTCTTGCAAGGCGACCTGTAGTTTTTAAGTGTTTTTTGGGATATGACTGCTTGATGGTGTTGTGTGTGTTTTAAAAAAAACAAAAAAAAAACTGGTACTTCTGTCATAAAATTTACTAGCATGTCACATTAGTAATCCACTGTGTCTCAAAGAAAAAAACTAAATTTTAAAAAAAAATTTCAGTACCAGTTTTTGTTTTTTTTTGTTTTTTTTTGTTTTTTTTTTTTAAGGCTGGGAAAAGCGTGGGAGAGGTTAAACTAACAATTTTTAGTTATTATATTTTTTTAGTTTCCATAGGGGACTTCAGTTTGTGATCCGTTTTTTTGCTTGTACAATGTACTGTAATACTACAGTATTGCATTATACTGTGTTCTGCCAGGCATCCCTGTAAGCCCTGCCGCAGGCTGCCATGATGCCAGGATGGCACCCCGTGATCGCCTTGCAGGGAGGCCGTTTGGGGATCACAATCTTTATCCCCAGATTTAAATGAAGAAACCAGCTACAGCTCACCTGGATGTTCACACATGGCAACCAGAAGTCCTTCTAATTCACCAAGTGCACGGATGTAGCAGACGGGGTCCAGTCTGGGAGGGAGAGATGAGAAACGGGAAGATTCAATCCAGCATTCTTTAAAAAAAGAAAATCGCCCTCTTATTAAAAAAATACATTAAAAATTCTCACGTGCCGCGGAATGAAAAAACAAGCTGCAGAATCCTCGTAGCAGCACGTTGTAAAGCGAGGTCTCAAATAATGCAAAGGGATGTGCCCTGGTATAGTTGTCAACCCCTCCCCCACATTAACCAATCATAGGCACTGACGCCAGTCTTCAGACTAAACCAATACATGAGTATCAGCTGGTAGACGCATCCACATCGCGGGGGACGTCGCCCCCTGGTGTAAAGCGGACGCCTAGAAAGACATCTGCATTTGTCATAATGATTACGGTGATGCAACCAGAATAATGGCTGAATATTTCTTGTATTGCTGGATACATCACTACTATAACTTTTTATGACCAATGCACGATTGTTTTTTTGTTCCCGGCTGGACTGAATCTTCATATGTCTCATCCAGGCTTAAATACCTTTGTCAGGACTGTCAGCAGGACTTCACCCCAGTTGTGACCGTTACCCATTTATCTCCGCTCATGGCTGTTGTAGTCAGGTATGAGCTGTCAGACACCCGGCGTGTATGGAGAGGGAGCCGAGCCCGCTCCACAGGAACGCCCAATGTGCTCCGTACATCCCAAGACTTTGTTGCATTCTGCAATACTAAAATGAAATGGTGGCACAACCCTCTAAGGTGTGTTGGTACTCTTGGAGGCCCTTTAACTTTCAGTTAGAGAACTGGAGAAAAGTGTAAGACGGCAACAAGGTTGTTCACATATGTGTGATGTGAAGCTTTGTGTATAGATGGGTCAGCATCCATGTAACCTTTCACCGTATCTCTTACAGCCCGGCCCCTGGAAGGCAAATGGCCGGGAGTCCAAATCCAGCTCGTTTTTCAACAGAGATTCCTCTTTCACCAGCCCAGTGTTGGCTCCGGCACCCGTATTGTCCTCGCCAAAAGAGGTAACGTACATACCAGTCACACAGAAATGTACATGGTGTGATGGGACAGTCGCATGTATCCTTGTGCTTATGGAGCCCAAGCCACACATACTAGTTATGAAAGGGGTTCCACCAAGATTACACGTTATCCCCTGTCCTCAGGTTACCCATAGGATAGGGGATAACTTGCTGATCGATGGGGGTCTCACTGCATCCCCTGCAGTGAGGAGGAGACTGGACGGATCACTGGTTGCACTAGCGCTCCATTCATTTTCAATGGGGCTGCAAAGTATTTCTGTTAGCCCCACTGTAGTGAATGGAGCACTGACGCTCCAGCCAATGAACCGTCATTGCGGGAGAAGAAGCGACTCCCATCCTCGCCCCCCACAGTGATAGGCAGAACAGGACACAGCAGTGGAACCCCCACCAATCACCCAGTTGTTTGGTACGACCCCTGTAAAAGGATTACCCACGCTACAATTTCTGCAAAAATCAGAAGATTTTTGTCCGTAGAAAGTTGTTCCTATAATTGTTAGCCTGTTAGCCGCTCCCGTCCCTCGGCGACCCTGTAGGCGAGCTCCCTCCATGTTTTTCAGTTTTGCACTGATTCTTTTAGTTGTGTGATATCCAGGCATAGGCCGTCTGCAGATGGGCGGAAATTCCGCGGTGGGATCTCCCGCGGAATTTCCACCAGTGGAAGCTGCCATAGGATTGCGTTAGCAAACGCAATCCTAGGCAGACAGCCGCGATTTGTCTGAGCGAAATCTCGCGCAGCAAACAAATCGCGGCATGCTCTATTGAGCCCCGCACAGAAATCTCACACGCCGGCTCCGGTCTGCGCATCGCCGGCACATCAAACAGCCAGAGCCACGGAAGCAGGTGAGCACGCGCTGCTCTCTGCAGGGGCTCGGGTCGGGTCCCGCTGCACGAATTCTTGCAGCTGGATCCAGCCCAGCCGTCTGCAGGCGGCCATATACAGTTAAACCTCTGGTTTCCAGTTTCGCTGATTTTTCAAGCCAGAATTTCGCCGTCTGACTGTGATTGGCTGAGAGGGCTGTCACTCAGCCAATCAGAGCAATCTCTTGCTGGGAAGCAGGCAATTCAATCCCCGTCACTAGCAATAGATGCTTTGCCAGCTTGACAAGCGCCCGGCAGCCGTCCAGAAGCTCCAAAAGCAGCTGTGGGGACCCATACGGCACCTGAAAGGTGAGTATTGATGCCACCTGCAGTCCTATGTAACACCACAGATAACAGTGATAACTCTTAGGACAGATGATGATGCCACATGCAGTCCTATGTAAGACCACAGATAACACACAGCTCTACATTAGCTGCTTTGTTTGGAATTAAAAAACATTTTTATTCTCTATTAAATGGGGTTTGGTGTTTTTTTTTAAATGTCTAGAACAAATTAATTGCATTTACATTGATTCCTATGGAAATAATCGCCTCGAGTTTCATTGGTTTTACGTTTGGCCAATTGGCTTTTAGACGGATTACCAACAGAAGTAGAGGTTTGACTGCATATATCACTACAGATATTTATATGCGTTGCCGCTTTGTCGTAATCTCCAGGATTTACCACATCCTTTAGTTTCCTGTGCTCAGTGAGTGCAAGATAGAAGCGCCAAAGAAATGTGGTAAACTGCGCCGTCCCTGAAATCACGCATGTGCGTCGCTGCAGAAGGGGAACTTGTTCACTCTGCTCCTATATGCAAGGGCATGTATAGCCGCCATATAAGTAAACATACGTATAGTGTGAGCAGCTTGCTTTGCCCTCCGGTTTAGTCCTTGCTTTTCTCTGCAGAGGATGAGCTTCTGTTTCTTCCCTCTTGTCTTGCGCAGGGCACAGCCAGTGTTACCCCACCACTGGAGCTCAGCATCTCGCGTCTCACCCGCATGACGCGACGAGTCCCGGACAAGAAGAGCGAGTTTCTGAAAGCACTAAAAGACGAGCAGGACGCTGACCAGACGGAGGACAGAGATGGCGATAAACTGGAAGATGTAAGACCATAAACTGCGGTCACATTACTTATAGCAGGGACAGAATATGTGCGCACCTAATGTCCCCTCCGTATGTGACCATACAGAGCTAAGTATTCAGCAACTGGCAACTCTCCAATAGACTTGGGATGAGTGCAGGGATTTATGGCCTGCGGCTCTACAGCTGTTGCAAAACTACAAGTCTCAGAATGCCCCAACAGCTGGAGAATCGTAGCTTTGAAATCCCGGCGGTGGAGTTGTGGAGGGTCCGGATGACCTGCGCTTGTGCAGTCTTTGGAGTGTTGTTTGCAGTGTTGCACCTGAGGACATTCCCTCTGCATTTCAGCACTGGGTCTTGTGCCGCCATCACTGCTGGTGGACTCCTTGCTGGACTTCACTCCTTAGTACAACTGATGCTTCAGGGCTCTCTGCGGTCAGCGACACTAAATGCTATGTAAACTGGGGTAACCGCACAGTGTATATACATACAGCGGCAACCAATATTGGGAATGTACTTATCTGACCCGCAGGCCCACTAACTGCTGACCATGATAGATATTCCCTGTACCAGCAATCGGTAAACTGTTGACTCTTTGGGCAGGTGCAGAGTCCGGGTCCCGTGGATCATAATGACAATTCTGCAGAGCACATTAATGTAGGCGGCCATCACAATGGGATCTCCGGGGAGGAGAGAAGGGACCGGCTGTCATACTCGCTGGAAGCAGAACACCGGTAAGATTGTACAAATGTCCAGTAAAGCCTGAAGATCAGCGCACGGATGCTGCCCGATCGCCGGCCGCTGGGTTTTTGGATATTCCCGCTTGGTAGTTGTTGTAGCAAACGCTATTACAGATTGGTGTCTGGATACCTTTACAATAACAGTGGAGAGCGTCTCGTTTTTATGGCGTACTCCGTGCATCAAAAAGGACGTTCTGCGGGTCGGCACGATGATGGCGATGGCAAATTGATCTAAAAAAAAATAAAATATATTTGGAAAACCAGATTATTTCCTGCCGCCATCATCTGACCTTTATTGTTCCATTAATACGGCTGTGTGACGGCCTGTTTTTTGGGGGACGTCCCATGGTCTGTATTGGTACCATTTTGGAGTACATGCCACGTTTTGATCACTTTTTTTTTAACATATTATGTATGAGGTGACCACAAAGTGCAGCTTAAGTCACGGGGGGGGGGGGGGGGATTTTTGTTTTTTGTTCGGACAATGTTTACCATGTGGGATAAATAATGTGCTAACTTTTTTTAAAAATTTTCTAATAACTTTAAGTCCTTATAGGGGACTTGAACTTGCGATGATTGTTTGACCGCTCATAGAGTATAATGTAATATCGTAGCATTGAATTATACAGTGTTCTGATAGGCAGTTTATTAAGCCGTGCCACAGACATGGCTTGATGGGAAATCAACCATGGTAGCCCTGGGGGCCTTTAGAAAGCCCTAGGCTGCCATGGCAACCAAACAGCACCTTGCGATCTCATCATGGGGTGGGCTCTTTGAGACCCTGAATACTTTGGGGGAAATTTTACAGGTTTAACAGCTGTGATTGGCATTCAGACTGATGTCGCGGGCAAGTTTAGTTGACACCCACAGTGTATGGTGCGGGGTCATTGTCATCCCCCAACCCCCTTCACCCATCATATTGCACTCCATACAAACCCTGCATGCCCAGGATGTAAATGTATGTCCTGGGGAGTGACGGGGTTACAGAAGATCTGCCAGAAGCACGGCCTCCGTTCATATGTCCAATTGGGGCATATAGACGTCAGCGGGGTGTTCCCCATTCAGGACCCCCCCCACCTGTGACCTGTTCTGGCGGACCTTCTGCCATCCTGGTCTCAAAAGGTATTTATGTGAATGGCCGTTCTCTAATACTAACGTCACCCCAAAAGCGGCTACTGCCAGGAATAGGAGTAGCTTGCTGCAGCTTCCCCCAATGGAATCAGTGGATTGCCAGAAGTGCTGAGAGGGGGACTTGGGGTGATCAGCTGTTTGCCCCGTGCCAACGTTCTGGGTGCAGTTGTGAATGTTGGCATATACTACTATGTAATATATACAAGGTGGGGGGGCTAGATGTCCTTATAGGGTCAGAGGGTCTAGTTATATACTACTACTATATAATATATACATGGTGGGGGGGGGTAGATGTCCTTATAGGGTCAGGGGTCTAGTTATATACTACTACTATATTATATATACAAGGTGGGGGGTAGATGTCCTTATAGGGTCCGGGGGTCTAGTTATATACTACTATATAATATATACAAGGTGGAGGGGTAGATGTCCTTATAGGGTCAGAGGGTCTAGTTATATACTACTATATAATATATACATGGTGGGGGGGCTAGATGTCCTTATAGGGTCAGGGGTCTAGTTATATACTACTACTATATAATATATACAAGGTGGGGGGGCTAGATGTCCTTATAGGGTCAGAGGGTCTAGTTATATACTACTACTATATAATATATACAAGGTGGGGGTAGATGTCCTTATAGGGTCAGGGGTCTAGTTATATACTACTACTATATAATATACACAAGGTGGGGGGGCTAGATGTCCTTATAGGGTCAGGGGTCTAGTTATATACTACTACTATATAATATACACAAGGTGGGGGGCTAGATGTCCTTATAGGGTCAGAGGGTCTAGTTATATACTACTACTATATAATATATACAAGGTGGGGGGGGGGTAGATGTCCCTCTTATAGGGTCAGGGGGGTCTAGTTATATACTATATAATATACACAAGGTGGGGGGCTAGATGTCCTTATAGGGTCAGAGGGTCTAGTTATATACTACTACTATATAATATATACAAGGTGGGGGGGGGGTAGATGTCCTTATAGGGTCAGAGGGTCTAGTTATATACTACTACTATATAATATATACAAGGTGGAGGGTAGATGTATATATTATATAGTAGTAGTATATAAGGTGGAGGGGTAGATGTCCTTATAGGGTCAGGGGGTCTAGTTATATACTACTATATAATATATACAAGGTGGGGGGGGGCCTAGATGTCCTTATAGGGTCAGGGGTCTAGTTATATACTACTACTATATAATATATACAAGGTGGGGGGGTAGATGTCCTTATAGGGTCAGGGGGTCTAGTTATATGCTACTACTATATAATATATACAAGGTGGGGGGTAGGTGTCCTTATAGGGTCAGGGGGTCTAGTTATATACTACTACTATATAATATATATAAGGTGGGGGGTAGATGTCCTTATAGGGTCAGGGGGTCTAGTTATATACTACTACTATATAATATATACAAGGGGGGGGGCTAGATGTCCTTATAGGGTCAGGGGGTCTAGTTATATACTACTACTATATAATATATACAAGGTGGGGGGGGTAGATGTCCTTATAGGGTCAGGGGGTCTAGTTATATACTACTACTATATAATATATACAAGGTGGGGGGGGGGTAGATGTCCTTATAGGGTCAGGGGGTCTAGTTATATACTACTACTACTATATAATATATACAAGGTGGGGGGGGGGTAGATGTCCTTATAGGGTCAGGGGGTCTAGTTATATACTACTACTATATAATATATACAAGGTGGGGGTTAGATGTCCTTATAGGGTCAGGGGGTCTAGTTATATACTACTACTATATAATATATACAAGGTGGGGGGGGGGGTAGGTGTCCTTATAGGGTCAGGGGGTCTAGTTATATACTACTACTATATAATATATACAAGGTGGGGGGTAGATGTCCTTATAGGGTCAGGGGGTCTAGTTATATACTACTACTATATAATATATACAAGGTGGGGGGGGGGTAGATGTCCTTATAGGGTCAGGGGGTCTAGTTATATACTACTACTATATAATATATACAAGGTGGGGGGGGGGGTAGATGTCCTTATAGGGTCAGGGGGTCTAGTTATATACTACTACTATATAATATACACAAGGTGGGGGGGCTAGATGTCCTTATAGGGTCAGGGGTCTAGTTATATACCACTACTATATAATATATACAAGGTGGGGGGGTAGATGTCCTTATAGGGTCAGGGGGTCTAGTTATATACTACTACTATATAATATATACAAGGTGGGGGGGTAGATGTCCTTATAGGGTCCGGGGGTCTAGTTATATACTACTACTATATAATATATACAAGGTGGGGGGTAGATGTCCTTATAGGGTCAGGGGGTCTAGTTATATACTACTACTATATAATATATACAAGGTGGGGGGGTAGATGTCCTTATAGGGTCAGGGGGTCTAGTTATATACTACTACTATATAATATATACAAGGTGGGGGGGTAGATGTCCTTATAGGGTCCGGGGGTCTAGTTATATACTACTACTATATAATATATACAAGGTGGGGGGGTAGATGTCCTTATAGGGTCCGGGGGTCTAGTTATATACTACTACTATATAATATATACAAGGTGGGGGGTAGATGTCCTTATAGGGTCAGGGGGTCTAGTTATATACTACTACTATATAATATATACAAGGTGGGGGTAGATGTCCTTATAGGGTCAGGGGTCTAGTTATATACTACTACTATATAATATATACAAGGTGGGGGGTAGATGTCCTTATAGGGTCAGGGGTCTAGTTATATACTACTATATAATATATACAAGGTGGGGGGGGGTAGATGTCCTTATAGGGTCCGGGGGTCTAGTTATATACCACTACTATATAATATATACAAGGCTAACCCTTTTTAACTAGTAGATTCCAAAACTGACATTAACCGTTCGGTCCCAAGTCAGGTGATCGCCGTTTTCGGGAATGGCTCTCCATGCCCCCTGTATTGTGCCGCCGGCAGGGTCATTACTGGTCTGTAGAGGCTTTATTTCTGTTCTTTCTTTGGTTCCTTCAGGCTTCTGAAAGAAATGGGATGGCAGGAATCTCCCGAAAACGATGAAGATTGTCTGCCCCTAACTGAGGAGGAGCTGCGGGAGTTTCACATTAAATCCCAGCAGGTAAATAGGATTTGCATTACCACAATATCTGCAGTCAGCAGCTCCTCTAGCGCCTCCCGGTGGTGCGATCAGAGTCAGGGAAGTTTGTTTGACTTTTTGCATTACTTTTTTAACCAAATGTTCCATACGCCCCTGAATTTCTGTTTTCGCCTCTTCTGAGGTGGGTTTTTCCGTAGCGATAAGCCAATTACCCTTCTCATTAAGCTCTTGCATGTTAGCAGCCTCTAGTGTCTCGGTGACCACCACCTTCACCGGATCTTGGGAAGATGGGTCTACCACATAACCGAGACGATATATAGATATATTACATAGAGGGGAGTCCGAATATCCTGTGAAGTAAATAGAAAATGATCATAACTTGGAAGAGTACGACTGCCAGGCAGGTTTTGTGATCTCACTAGATCAGGGCTGCAGAACCCTTCTGTCAGAGGGTCACATTGTCAACCAGTCCCACGGGCCGCAGATGTGTGTGATGTCTTCACCGCTCCCACAAGGCCTCGCTGCCCACCTTCGATCAGTTTACGGAGTCTCCCTGAACGTGGCGGCAGCGCACACCGGATGCTTCCATCTCCCAATAACATGGCCTGGGATCTCCTGTGTGCTCCTCTCCTTTAGGCCACTTTCACACGGGTAACAAAATCGCGTGAATTAGCCGCGATGCAGTAGAGCGAGAAAACGCATTATGTGAAGCCCCTGCCTTCTGATGGGTTTCTTTACATTAGTGATGTTTTCTCTGCCATCTTGCTGCGGTTTGCGGTTTTATTTTGTGTAGCCCATGTTCCCCTATGGAGCCTCCTTATTTATCGCATTACACAAACTTGCAATTTTTAATGCGATGCATTTTTAGCATTAGAAAGTGTTGTTTTTACTGCAAGCGATGCCAGATGATTCCACAGAAGATATCGCTGAAAAATCCGGGAACTAAGACGCAATTCTGCCATGATTTTCTTGCGGCAAAATCGCTGTCGCCCGTGTGAAAGGCCTTACGTCACCGGACCGCCCTGGATTGGTCCAATACTTGTGTCATATAGTATGTATAGTTGCCCCTCCTGTTCCAGGACTGATTTTGTCTCCCTAATCTGCGTTCTTCATCCGAGTTGCTGCAGCCCTTTGACAACCCATAAGTGCGTCCGGATCGGCTGTCGGGTTCACATTAACGTCTCAGACTTTACAGGTATAAAGTTTTTGATATGTTGTATTTTTTGTCTTAAAGCTTAGAAGAAACGGCACGGGACAAAATGGCTTCCTCAGGCAACCCCGAAGATGCGCTCTGCTCTTTGCTTGGCGTGGCCCTCTGACCCCCGACCCCAGCGAGTGCTCCGACTCGGATACAAGCAGCACAGACACTTCTGATGATGAATCTTGATACTTAGGATGTGCAAGAAGTTTTGCCTCGCCCCTCCTTACTGCATTGTACTTACCGTGTGTCCAGAGTACGGGGGAAATAAACCCGTCGTTGTGTTCAGTCCGGAGTCCTCGGCTACCAGAGCAGCGGCCTGAGTATATTGTGAAAAACGGGACATAATGTCGCAGCTTTTGGGGGGAGGGGGGTGCGCTCATTGCCTCTTTTTATGCTTCCTAGACACAAACTGCGTTTTGTATGCGCTCCAGAAGCGAGCGGACAGGAAGTTGTTTTTTTTTCTGTGTTTTTTTTCGTTTCCCCTACTTCCTCGTTTTTAATGAAGTTTGACACAAATCATTTGCAGGCAGCGAAGCTTCTAACTGTGCAAATTAAATCAAAGTTAACCCACTAAAATCAATCACTGTTTGGATAAATGCTCACTTTTTCTTTTTTCTGTGATCATCCCGAACGTGATGCCGCGGCG
Source organism: Eleutherodactylus coqui (assembly GCA_035609135.1). Taxonomy (NCBI): domain Eukaryota; kingdom Metazoa; phylum Chordata; class Amphibia; order Anura; family Eleutherodactylidae; genus Eleutherodactylus; species Eleutherodactylus coqui. Next base: position 311,339,379 of record CM069407.1, read on the forward strand.
ACTTCCTGCAGCGCTAGTTACAGCGGGTACTTTGTCTTGGAGCTCTTGCTTGCATTTTGTTTTAAGGGGGAATGACTTTGCATCTGTAAAATATTCAGGGTTTGTTTTTTTTCCTTCTCTCAGAGCCTTGACATTCAGGGTGGATTGTAAAATAACAAGATTTGGGTAAAAAAAAAAAAAATAAGCGTAAAAAAAAAATGCCATCGGGGAAAATTTCAGAAGATTATTTTGATAACCTTATTTACAGATTTCCGAGAACTGGTTACCTGTATGTGAGGGCCGCGTCACTGCAGCTAATACCTTGGAATAAATATTTTGCATCAGTTTGGCAACCTCAAGTCGTGTCGTCTTATGTTGGCGGGCGGGAAGCGGGCGGGGCCTCGGCTCACTGCAGCAAGAATGGCCGGTGTGACGCGGGCTCTCTGGAGGGCTGCTGGTGGTCTGCATCCATCCAGAGTGGGATAGCTGGGCACAAGCACAGGCTGTGTGTGTGTGTGTGTGTGTGTGTGTGTGTTTTAAAAAAAATTATTTATTTAAATATGATAAAAGCATTTTTTTTTTAAATAATTTGTGAAACTTTATTTTTCCTTTTTTTTTTTTTTTTTTAGGCCTCATGTCCACAGGGAAAATCGGGCCCGCTACGGATTCTACATGTAGAATCTGCAGCGGGTCCCTCCTGCCCCGCGGACATGAGCGCTGAAAATACAAATAAATGACAATAAACTCACCTCCCATCCGCTCCGTTTCTTCTCTTCGCCGCGGCGTCATCTTCTCTCGTCGCGGCCGGATCTTCATTCTTCGGCTCGGCGGATGTGCACGATGACGTCGGTGACGTGCCCCGCACATGCGCCGGGCCGAAGCAAAATGATCCGGCCGCGGCTGAGAGAGGATGGCGCGGCGCCGAAGAGAAGAACCGGAGCGGGTAAGTAAAATGTGATTTTTGTGTCCCGCGGATCCGGACGGCTTCCATAGGCTTCAATAGAAGCCCGCGGGAGCCGTCCCCGCGGGAGACCCGCATGAAAATGGAGCATGGTCCAGATTTTTTCATGCTCCATTTTTTTTTAAATCACTTTTATTGACGATCCGCGGGTATTTATCTACCCCGCGGGTGGTCAATGCATCCCTATGGGGTGCGGATCCGCGCGCGGGAGAAGAGTTAAAATCCGCTGCGGATTTTAATTCTTCTTTTCCCCGTGGACATGAGCCCTTAATCTTAGTCCCTAGAGGGGACAACAACTTGCGATGCTTTGATCACTCCTGCAGTAGCATTACATCATACTGCGATCGGGCAGGCGGTCTATCAAGCCACCCCATGGGCATGGCTTGATGGGCATTCTGCCATGACAGCCCTGGGGCCTTTCAGAAAGTCACCGACTGTCACGACACCCGCACAGCTCCCTGCGATCTCATCGTGGTGGGGGTCCGTACAGGGCCCCTGAAAATTGGCCAGGGGATTTAAATGTTGCTGTCAAAATCGACAGTGCTATTTAAAGGGTTAACAGCTCTGATGAGCCATCGGTCGTCGGCTGTAAGAAACAGCCGGCGCCTGTGTTGTATGGAGAGAGATCTGTACGTCCTATAGCGTTAAGGGGTTAAAGTATAACTAAACGTTTCAGAAGTTCTGACGTGTTATGGCGACATGTTAAAGGTTTTAATCCGTGGGAGTTAGAGTGCTGGGACAGCTAGAAGGAAGAGGCAGAAGCGCTCCGCTGCGCCCCCGGCCCAATTGGCTGTCATGAGCGGTGATCGTATTCTATAGACTCTGCGGAGCCTGTACACCACCCTGAGCAGTGACCGAAACCACCAAAGGGACACGGCGCTCAGAGGAGCTCTTCTGGCAGTTAGTAGGGTTTCAGCACCTCGAACCTCACTGGCAGATCACTGGAACATGGCAGAAGTTTCTAAGAAGTTTAGTTACCCTTTAATTATTGTTACAATTCTTCAGCAGTGAAGGGTGGCAGTACCAGACAGTACAGACAAAACTTCAAATCTACTGTACATCACAAGAAGTCACTTTGTAATGGGTTCACTGTATGGGCTAACCTGCAATCTGTCCCATTACCCGCTACCTGAAAAATATCTCCTCCTTCTGACATCTTTTCTACATTTGCTACTGCCTTCTCTGGCCACAGCTCCACCTCCTGTGAGCAGTGCATGATGGGAGGACAGGAGGGGCAGCGCTGTGCTGTATCTCTTATGGGCAGTTCAGTGCCGGCAGCTCCTGTCTGTCAGCTTCAGCTTTCTCTGGCTCTCAGTGAGAGGGAGGTTGGTGCAGGTAAGTTGTAGGACCTGTGAGCTGGGGGTGGAGCTACAATGCTGGTAAGTTGTAGGACCTGCATGTTGGGGGCAGAGCTACAGTGCTGGGCTTTAAACAAGCTCTATGCTTGCTGGGGGTTGTAGGTAACAGTCTGTTTACTGTGGAAGTGATGCATATAAACACAGCGGCTGCACTGATGAAGAGGGCGGTCCAGAGTGGCGGATGAAAAGCACAGGTTGTCGCTACGTACGGCTCACTCAAACATATGTTTGGGGCCTGTGTATTTTTCATGTGCATATTTTACGCGTTTAGTGCATATGTTGAATCCCCATAGCCTTTGGTGAGTACTGTGCCAAAATAGGACATGCTGCGTTTTCACACAGGTGTGAGTGGCCCAATAGCAATCAATGGGCTTTTACCACATCCACCCATGTGAGGGAGCCCTGAGCTGCACCTCCTACATCTCAGCATTTATAGAATTCCTGTTTTGTGCCCAGAAAACTTTTATAATCCATTAAGGACCAAGCGCCATAAATCTACAGCGCTTGGTCCTGGGCTTTATTCCCAACAGATCATAAATATACGGTTCGGTATTAAAGCTCCTGCATCTCGCAGGTTGTGTCATTGCTGTCACACACAGCCGAGGACCAGGAGGAGGACTTCTCTGTTACAATCTACATAGCACTCAAGTGCTACCGGCAGAGCTGTTTCCTGCATGGGAACTGATGATCACTTGCGAGTCCCAACTTGGCAGAGCTGCAGGGTCCTAGCAGACCCCAACCTGCTCTAACTGTGACCATTATCACACTATGGGCTGTTTACTCCTGTAACTGGGGCTCCTGTGGATGCTCCAGTTAGTGAAAAAATTTAAATGTCCCCCGGCAGTCTCGTACCCTGTTTCCTCAAAATAAGACCTACCTTGAAAGTGAGCCCTAGCCGGATTTTTTGGGAGGCTTGAATTAGCCCTACCCTGAAAATAAACCCTACCTACACTACATTAAAAAAAATTACTTAGCAGGCTCAGTCCAGGTCCCTCCTTCTTCTGTTCATAGCTCCAGTGCCCGCATGCTTCCCTCAGTCCTCTGCACTTATACAACATCACTTCCTGGTCATGGGATTTATAAATCCCGCCTCCAGAAAGTGATGGCTTTGATTGGTTCATCGACCACTGCTCAGCTAATCAATGCAGCACTGAATGAACTAATGCGATAGTGGTGATTGGTTCAGCCACCGCTCTATTGATTGACTGAGCAGCAGTCGAAGAACCACTCAGCGGCCATCGCGTTGTGGTGAGATTTATGAATCCCATAAGCAGGAAGTGATGTTGCACGAGTTCCGAGGACTACAGGAAGCACGCGCCGAAGCTATGAAAAGGAGCAGGAGGGACCTGGACCGAGCCTTCTAGGTAAGTAATAAGACATCCCTTGGGGCAAAAAAATTAATAAGACAGGGTCCTATTTTTGGGGAAACACTGTATGATGTTATGAGGGACATAGATGGGAAAAAATATATTTATACATTTTTTTTTAAACTTATTTTTGTAACAAAAAAAATGACCGATGCCGACAAACAAAACATATTAAAATTCAGATTATTCAAATTTATATATTAAAATGTGTGAAACAAAACGCTTCCATCCTGGACTTAGAATTCACAGAGGCAGAGGGATATAGGAGAAAGGCTTTTTTCAAAAATATGCACTGGGTATATCCCTTAAAATATAACTTTTATTGACAAATAAATATAAAATACTTGGGCCTCACAAAAAACAGACAAAACAGAACTAACAAACAGAGCAAGAGGTTCAACCCTGGAAAGAAACCGAAGGAAGATATATGAAGTTGGCACCTCTATTATAGTGCAGGAGTTTCTTGCCAGCGGTTGCGCATTATCACATGCAGGCAGTTTGGCCACATGATATAGGGGTACTTTCCACACGTCCCCTCTATGGGGAATTAAAACTAACAGCCGGTAGCTGATAGTACTAAGCGCCCCCCCCGCCCACAATGTTGACAGGGGGCGGGTTTTACTATGGATGGTCATTCATTGGTTAACAGGGACGTGCCCCCAAGTGGGGCGTTCGCTTCCTTGCCTCATTTAAGACACACAACTCCTGTGAGTCATCAGAGTCTACCATCAAGACAGGAGTTGCTGTTCTCATTCTCTTCTTCCCACTTAGATTAGGGTTTACTCCTTTTTGTGTTAGGAGCTCTCTCCACATATTGTGGAGACCCTGTTCTATTCTGGACATTGTTTCCAGCATTTAATTTTATCTCAGTACCTTTTCAGTGGTAGAAAAAAAAAAAATTTTTGTGCCATTTGGGACGCTTCATTTTCTTTAAGTGTCCCATCTATCCTGGTTAGTTCCACTCATATGAGCAGATTCCTTTATCATCTAGGAGTGTTCAACTATTTAGGGAAGTTTAGGGTGGTATATTCATTTTGTGCTATGGGTTATTCATTTTTTACTTATTCGCCCATACAGACAGGTACCCCCTGTTAACAGCATTACCTACAGTTTAGGGCATCTTTATAGGTTAGTCTAATCGTACATTAGAGAGATGTTGTAACTATCAAGGACAACTATTTTTTCGTGTCAGATGACACTATCATGCATCAAGGTTCCTGATGAGTCTGTGTGTGACAGAAACGCGTTGAACCAGTCTGAACCATCTTTGTAATAATTTTTTCAAAAAAAATTTTTTTTTTTTTTTTTCTCCTTGATAATTGAACCCAGTTGGAATATCTACTGACATTTTGAATTAGTCCTGAATGGTTATTGAAGCCACATTCTGCATGAGAACCCATCATAATCTTGATGGTGGTCCTCTGGTTGTTCTATCAGAATCTATTTTTGTTTCTGGATTAGTAACCTGTGGCCGTTAATCCATCAGCCACTTATGTATTTTTCTCGGAAGATCTCAGCAGAAGCCTTGATTGGGGTCCTTTTATTCAGAACTAAGCTATATACAGTTCCGCTCTCTATCATGGACAAGAACCAATCATAGACTTCTACTGGTGTCTTGCTGTTTGATTATCTCTTGCCCGGCGCTATTATCTAAACAGGGCATTCCTCTGGTTAGAACCAGACCTGTCTCCTACTGAGACGTCTTTACATTAAGAAGACAAGGGCTCTGTGGCTTCTAGTCACTTAACCTTTAATGATTCTGGTCCTTTTGATAAGACACAATAGGAACCCAAGTACTTGTCACTATTAGAGGCTAACTGAAAACCACTCACCTTGACGGAACTATCATCTTCCTTCCACCTTTTCTAAAAGGACGTACCCGAATATGGTCCTCTAATTACATTTTAATTGAGTGTTATCCATCCTTAATAGTGATTGATATAGGGTATATAGCAGTGTCTCATCTTGCAGTATACTCCTGCACTATAATAGAGGTGCCAACTTCATATATCTTCCTTCGGTTTCTTTCCAGGGCTGAACCTCTTGCTCTGTTTGTTAGTTCTGTTTTGTCTGTTTTTTTGTGAGGCCCAAGTATTTTATATTTATTTGTCAATAAAAGTTATATTTTAAGGGATACATCCTGGACTTAGTTCTTAATTATTAGAATTAATTTACATTAAAATCAATTTAATTTAAAAGTGGGTTTTTTTGTACACTGTACCCGTAATAACTTTTTTTTTTACAAAATCTGTGAAAAGCTGTTTTTAAAATATAGTCCTGAATGTGACAAAAAAAACCTAGGCCCATAAACCCCCACATGGCCAAAATCGCTGCAGGGCCTGGTCCACAACACTCTGGTCTTTAAGGAGTTAATATCAGCCACGTAGGAAAAGCTAGAAAACCCATTCTGGTGATCACACTAAAGAAGTTAAAAAAAAAATACAGCAGGCCATCCGATGGAAGTGCGTAAAACCGAGTGGTGGTAAGCTGAGCGAAGTTGGTGGTGGCTCGGCCCGCTGGGCCCAGAAGGCTATGGAATGAACTGTGCAACCGGAGAAGCCCCCCTCGACTTGGAGGGTGATGGTTATGAGCCCGCCCCCTCCTGCCCCATGACACCGCTAAACAGTAGCATCTTATAGGTCATACATCTTGACTTTTAGAAGTTTGGAAGTGACATAAACTGACAACATGGAAGGAGAGCAGCCATCGGGTGAGCTGCAGCGTATGCTACATGTTTACAGACCGACCGGAGGAAAAGCCAAACTGCACCAGCTGCGAATGCAAGCTTGTGTCTTCAGGAGAGAATAGCTACATTGTAACTCATTAACCCCTTAGTGACCACCCATGTGGTTTCACTTCCTGAGTGGCTGGGTTTTATCCTACAGGGCTGTGAAATCACGTTGGCCCTGTAGAATAAAGCTGTAGGTCCGCTCACGGCTATCTCCTACCTCCGGTAGCTTGGACCTGTCACTGGGGCCCCCAATGTGTGGTTCCTGCTCACACGATCGTCATTTAACGGATAATGGCAGTCAAGTTAAAAATAAGTTAGTTTCATCTCCCCTCACCAATTGGATCATCAAGGAGAGATGAAACTTCTTAGCAGAGGCCTTCGGATATGTCCCCTGACACAAACATCCTCCACTCTCTCTGGCTTCTGTGCATGCACCCATCAGTAAAATGGCGGCCGCATGCGCAGAAGGCGGGAAGGGCCCGGGAAATTTAAAATCTACTTGCTCCAGGCTCCCAAAGGTAGCTGAGAGTTTAGAGCAGTGATTGGAGGCTTCTGCGAGCGGTCCCTGGTCACATGATCGCTGTTATCCCTGTGCTATTGGCGGAATAAAAAAAATGCAGGCTACCTATAAGCAGAGAGATGGTGAGGGAACACTTAGCTAACTTACATGAATTCAAGTCTCAAAGTCCAGATGAATTACATCCTAGGATACTAAAGGAAGCAGCGGAGGTAATTGCTGAACCACTCACCATAATCTGTGCAAGTACTTGGATGAGAATGGAGTAATTAACCAGAGCCAGCATGGGTTTGTAACAAACAAGTCATGTCAGACTAATCTAATTTCCTTCTATGACAGGCCAGGGACAGAGACGGATTCAACCTGTCTCTGTGAGATTGGCCTTAGGTGGATTCACAACTGGCTGAGTGATCGTACTCAAAGAGTGGTCATAAATGGCTGCACATCCAAGTGGAAGAATGTATCAGGTGGGGACCACAAGGCTCTGTCCTGGGCCCAGTGTTGGTCAACATTGTTATAGATGATCTGGAGGAGGGAATTGTGGGAAACTGATCAAATCTGCCAACAACACAAAGCTAGGAGGGATAGCTAACACTAGGGAATAGAGAGAGAGGATTCAAAAAGATCTAGAAAAGCTTGTACAGTGGTCGGCGACTAACAGAATGGTATTTAACAAGGAAAAATGCAAAGTCCTACATCTGGGCAAGAAAAATGAAGAAAGCGCATACAGAATGGGAGGAATTGGGCTAAGCAGCAGCACATGTGGAAAATACTTGGGTATACTAATAGATCATAGTCTGAACATGAGTCAACAATGTGATGCAGCAGCCAAAAAGACAAACACAATTCTGGGATGTATTAAGAGAAGCATAGAGTCTAGATCATGTGAGGTCATTATCCCCTCTACTCTTCCTTAGTCAGACCTCATCTGGAATACTGGGTCCAGTTCTGGGCACCCCACTTTAAAAAAAGACATAGATAAACTGGAGCAAGTTCAGAGAAGAGTTACCAAGATGGTGAGCGGTGTGCAAATCATGTCCTATGAGGAACGGTCAAAGGTTCTGGGAATGTTTAGCAGAAGAGAAGGCTGAGAGGAGACTTAATAGCGGCCTACAAATATCTGAAGGGCTGTCACAGTGCAGAGGGATCAGCCCTATTCTCATCTGTACAAGGAAAGACTAGAAGCAATGGGATGAAACTGAAAGGGAGGAGAGACAGATTAGATATTAGACAGTGAGGGGGATCAATGAGTGGAACAGGTTGCCACGGGAGGTGGGGAGTTCTCCTTCAATGGAAGTCTTCAAACAAACGCTGGACAAATATCTGTCTGGGATGATTTAGTAAATCCTGCATTGAGCAGGGGGTTGAACCAGATGACCCCGGAGGATCTGATGACCCTGGAGGTCCTGATAACCCTGAAGGACCCTTAAAACTCTACCATTCTAGGAGCAATTCATTGATACGACCATCCAGCTTCTCACATCCCAATAATGCGCCCCCCTCTGGTAATGGGGTGAAATCTCTTCTTGGTGTCGTAGAGGCTTCTAGTGGCCAACAAGCTCTACAATCGAAAGAAGAGGTCACTACACACAAGGGGCCTCCGAGAGCCTCTTATAGGCCAAGGGGGGAACCACTTTTAGGGCCTCCGGTCACAAAACCGTTCATCTAATCACCACAACTCTCATCATTATCTGCCTGAGATGGAACTGCATGCCGGGTTCTGCAGCAAAATGACAACTTCTTCTGGGAAGATGTCACCAGATAGCGCCTCAGGTTGTCATTCAGTGGAAAACGATACTATTCAAATCCTCCAAAGCAAGGGGGAGAGCTGCAGAAATAATTGGGGTCTCTCATAAGAGAGTGATCCCAAAGAGATAAAATGCACAAAAAGCTATCAGCAAACAAAATATTTTCTGCGCTCACAAAATAGTGTGCATCCACAAATAGTAATCTGTCAAGAAAAAATGCATAGGAGTTACACTTACTGGGGAGGAGGGGGGTATGATGACCATGAGCCCCCTCCTTGAAGTGATATCTCCCTCTGTCTCCAAGTAGATGTTTCCACACGTAATAGTAACACCTTTTATTCTCAAACTTCACTTAAAACAACGGGCAACGCGTTTCAGTGCACACAGGCACCTTTCTCAAGCTATTACGTGTGGAAACATCTACTTGGAGACAGAGGGAGATATCACTTCAAGGAGGGGGCTCATGGTCATCATACCCCCCTCCTCCCCAGTAAGTGTAACTCCTATGCATTTTTTCTTGACAGATTACTATTTGTGGATGCACACTATTTTGTGAGCGCAGAAAATATTTTGTTTGCTGATAGCTTTTTGTGCAACTTCTTCTGGGGGCACAGGAGGGTTTTGGACAAAGAGTGCATTATCTGCAGTTTGTGGCAATTGCCCCCCAGGCAAACAAGAAAACTCTTCCCAGAGGGCCCTTGGAATTGAGCCTGGACTGAAGTATTCATCATCCAAGTGTGAATCTGCCGCCATCCGCTCCTCACCTGTCCAACCGTCCACTGACTGCGGTGACCGCTGGGGGTTCAAGTGTTGCTACAATCAGGCGACTGACCTGAAGTAAGATGTGCGGAGCGTTCAGCGCTGCAGAGCGAGGACAGCCGCATTACATGGCCGACGCTGGTTTCCTTCCCTCTTGTGAGTTCTTTGCGTATTTGCACACTGTAGCGATGTTCTTGCATTTAGCAGCCGCCCTCTTCCTCGCAGTCTTGCCTCTAAATGTGTATTGTGGGGTTTGTGTAGTTTTAAAGCCCTTCACAGTTGGGACTAAAACTTCCAATTTTATTAGAAAAAGCTTAAAACCACATAACGTGGGGGGGGGGGGGGCACATACAAAAAACAAGATAGTCCCTAATAATTAGGGCACTAAAAAGACAGACAGTGACATCTGGAGGGATCAAGTAGACGCCTAATTCCAGGTAAGTATAAGGCTATGAATGCTCAGCCCTCGATAGTAGGGTAACTATTATAGTGCATAGATGTGCTGCTGAGCTGATTGTAGGCATTGACAAACAGACTGTCCAGAATTTAAAGGGGTTGTCCCGCGAAAGCAAGTGGGTCTATACACTTCTGTATGGCCATATTAATGCACTTTGTAATGTACATCGTGCATTAATTATGAGCCATACAGAAGTTATTCACTTACCTGCTCCGTTGCTGGCGTCCCCGTTGCCATGGTGCCGTCTAATTTCAGCGTCTAATCGCCCGATTAGACGCGCTTGCGCAGTCCGGTCTTCTCCCTTCCGAATGGGGCCGCTCGTGCCGGAGAGCTGCTCCTTGTAGCTCCGCCCCGTCACGTGTGCCGATTCCAGCCAATCAGGAGGCTGGAATCGGCAATGGAGCGCACAGAGCCCACGGTGCACCATGGGAGAACACCCGCGGTGCATCGTGGGTGAAGATCCTGGCGGCCATCTTACTAAGGTAAGTAAGAAGTTGCGGGAGCGCGGGGATTCGGGTAAGTACTGGACGTTTTTTTTTTTTACCCCTGCATCGGGTTTGTCTCGCGCCGAATGGGGGGGGGCTATTGAAAAAAAAAAAGACCCGTTTCGGCGCGGGACAACCCCTTTAATCCATGGAAGTAACTATTATACTCTTTCTGGGCGGTGAGGAAATGACGTGTTCGTATTGGTTATGAAAGCCCAGGAAGTATCAGTATTTGCTGTCAATAGTGTCCAAGCAGCGGGATTACAGATCTTAATATAACGAATGCACAATAAGAGTTTTTCTCTGAAGATATAATCAGATTATACGATGGCCTGGGAGATCTTATATACTTAGTTGTACAGGATATTTCTTATTCATACTCCACTAATCATTTGTTTGTTACTCGACGCGTTTCTCCGCTAATCCATAGCGGTTCATCGGGAGTATATAGGGTTTACAACGGATATGATGATAATTCATAGGGTTAGGCCAGATGTGGTGACCATTATGTGTATGTCCAGGCCTGACGGAAATGTTTAGCTGATAATAGACAAACTCATCTCTTCTTACCCCTGACCTGTAAAGTTCATCAGTTTTTTAGGAGACGTATAAATGTAACATTGATTATCAACATTTTGAGGAACACTTTGTTTTCCTGCACCAAGCCAAGATTACAAAGGCTCCTGGGTGTCAGAATGATAGATACCCCACAAATGACCCCATTTTATAAACTACACCCCTTAATGTATTCACTGAGGGGTCAGGAGGATTTTTACCGCATAGTTTTTTTTCAGGAGTTAATGCAATTTAGAGGAGAAAAAATAAAATTTTATATTTTTGTCATTTTAGAGGCAGTTTTTTTCCTATAGTGCACAAGAAAATGAGGATTTACACCCCAAAATGGATCCCCGTTTGTCCCGTGTTCAGAGACATCCCCATTGTGGCCCTAATATTATGTCTGGATGCACAACGGGGCCCAAACCGAAAGGAGCAGCTGGTGGCTTTCAGAGCAGACATTTTGCCTGAAGGTGATTTAGGCCCCATTGCCCACTTGTAGAGCCCTTGAGCGGCCAAAACGATAGAGAACCCCCACAAATGACCCCATTCTGAAAACTAGACCCCTTAATGAATTCCTCTAGGGGTGCACTGTGTATTTTGACCCCACAGTACTTGAATTAATCTAAGCAAAGTAGAAGGGGAAAAAAATTATGATTTTCATTTTTTTGGCAATTGTGTCATTTTAAAAACTGTTTTTTTGTACAGCACACATAGGAATGAGGACTTTCACCCCAAAATGGATCCCCCTGTTTGTCCCGTGTTCAGAGACATAGCCGTTGTGGCCCCAATCTGCTTACAGGACACATGGCAAGGCCTGTAATGAGGGAACACCGTTGGATTTCAGGGCACAACTGAATTCATCCCAGGCTCCATTACTCACTGGTGCAGAAAAGAAACTGCCTCCCTAAAATCCCCCCCCCCCCCCCTCCACGCCCTTTTCGGCGTTCACAAATCTTAGATAAAAGTAATAATGTGAACTGTGTGGTATGTCCGAAGACCGGGGTAATTAGGGGGCTGGTTGGGATGGGCACATGGGGCAATAAAACCGGGTATCCCCCCTCCTCTCATGCTTTTTGGGGGGTATTTCTTGACCTCAGCGGCAGGGATGGGGTGTAGAGCGTGGCGCTCTGTGAGTCCCTGTAATCTTCCTGCGGTGCGGCGGTCTCACACAGAAGGCGCCCAACAAGCTGCTCCTGGGCTGCAGGAAGGCGAGCGTTCCCGGGGCTTCTTGTAAATGACGTATTACAGGTAGCGGTCTGCCGCAATCACACGGCCGGATGTGGAATCTGCTTGTGGAGGCCGGCAGTGGATCCCAGCTGTGAGCCCGGCGGTGGCTCTGCGTACGGCCGTGTAATGTACTGCGCATAACTGGGTACTCACACAGGCGGTCATGCGCAGTACAGCTCTTTTTGTTTGTATTTCCCGCACCGTCGCTTAGTGATGACACGGTACCCGCAGCCCGTATACGATGTAGTCACATATGGGCTGCGGGTATATCTGTCACCATGGGGCACAATGGGCTCTATGTCACAGATATCCGCGGTAAAATAGAACCTGCTGCATTCTGTTTTCTGCGAGCGGATTATGGAATGCCGACCCGCTAATGTGAGCGGAATCGTGTAATCTATGCATTCGATTGATCCGCGTATCACTGGGGTTCACACGCATGCAGAATCTGCAGTAACTATCTGGTCGCATGAGACCGGCCTAAGGTAGAGCGCTACCTTTTTATCACATGACCGGGGACCGCTGGACGAGGCTGCCGGTCGCTCCAGGCTGTCACTGACTGTAGGTAGCCAAGAGCAAGGAGATTTTAAACTTCCCCGGCTCGCCGCCTCCTGCGCATGTGTCCGTTATTTTGCCAGCGGGCGCTAGCGCAGAAGCCGGGGAAGGTTCACGGAGGAGGATCGCATCGGGGTTCAAATGCGGAGGCCTCCGGTAAGAAGTTTCATCTCCCCTCATCGATCGCATCAGTGAGCGGAGATGAAACTGACTTCTTTTTTACCTTTACGTGACCGCCATTATCCCGCGGCCGCCATGACCTCTACAGGTTGTCGGCGACCCTTCGGTAACCATCAGCATGGAGCGGTCCGTCCACAGCCCATGGGGAAGCAATGGGCGGTCACTAAGGGGTTAATGGGAAAAAATCTAAATCGCGCAGGAAAAGAACATGTAAAATTTAAGAAAAAAGTGCAGGCGCGCCTCGTCACAGAATGGTTTTGTTTGGCTCCCTGAGGAGCCGCAGTCCCGGCGTCCGGCCCGTTTGCGCGGTTTCTGCGCCATTCTCGGTGATGCAGACAAAATCCTGGTTGGAACGATCCGGTTTCATTACTGAAGCGGAGGCCATGAAGTTCCCTTCGCGGTTCGGAGTTTGTTCCGGCCAGAATAGCGCAGTTCATTATCCTTTTCTCTCAGCACAAATACGGTAAGCGAACCGGACACCATTAGCGCGATCTCACGGAGGACTCCCAGAGTTCCGCCATTTCCATTCATTTCGGCGCTGACTGTTCCACAAGAACACAAGTTCTGCAATGTTTTGTGTAATACTTCCGCCGGTGTGAAAGCGCCATTGTTGGTCTCAGGAATGGCGACGGTTCCACTAAGGTTTCTGTTTGGATGCCATTTTCAGGACGCCAGAAGAGAAACGCGACCAAAGTAGGGCCACTGAGGCCACAAGGGAGACGTGAGCGGCGCCCTGTAACGCGCTCCTTCGCTTTGTATGCGGTCTCCATTTCTTATATTACTGGGTGGAACATGGTGGTGGTTACCATAACAACCCACAAAAACCTGACAGAAAAGAACCCACGAACCTGACCAGAGCCTTATATACAAGTACTGTGCCTGAAAGGGGAGGAGTTCCCACCAGCAACCAATCAGATCGCGGCTTTAACTTCTCTAGTTGTCCTGGCGACAGCAGAGCTGGGATGTGATTGGTCGCTTTGGGAGAGGGAGCAGCGGGCGGGACCATTCTCCGTATCATTCACCCTCTCAATCTACCAGTAATAGTATAACCCAGATACTTACGCTCCAATCAGAGCTGAGGATATCAAACAGACTCCGCCCACGTCCTGTCCCGCCGTCTCCATGGATACCAGCGCCGCAAACTTCGCCTGAAGTGCAGAGCCTGAGTGACCCGAGAGCTGCGGTGAGTGAGCCGTGCGGGTGTGTGCGACCCCCGGAGTGTGACCCGTGTGGGTGTATGGGACCCCCGGTGAGTGAGCCGTGCGGGTGTGTGCGACCCCCGGAGTGTGACCCGTGTGGGTGTATGGGACCCCCTGAGAGTGACCCGTGCGGGTGTGTGGGACCCCCGGGGAGTGACCCGTGCGGGTGTGTGGGACCCCCCGGGGAGTGACCCGTGCGGGTGTGTGGAAGCCCCGGAGTGTGACCCGTGTGGGTGTATGGGACCCTCGGAGTGACCCGTGCGGGTGTGTGCGACCCCCCGGAGAGTGACCCGTGCGGGTGTGTGGGACCCCCCGGTGAGTGACCCGTGCGGGTGTGTGGGACCCCCCTGGGAGTGACCCGTGCGGGTGTGTGGGAGCCCCGGGAAGTGACCCGTGCGGGTGTGTGGGACCCCCCGGGGAGTGAGCCGTGCGGGTGTATGGGACCCCCCTGGGAGTGAGCCGTGCGGGTGTGTGGGACCCCCGGGGAGTGACCCGTGCGGGTGTGTGGGACCCCCCTGGGAGTGACCCGTGCGGGTGTGTGGGACCCCCCCGGGAGTGACCCGTGCGGGTGTGTGGGACCCCCTGGGAGTGAGCCGTGCGGGTGTGTGGGACCCCCTGGTAGTGAGCCGTGCGGGTGTGTGGGACCCCCCGGGAGTGACCCGTGCGGGTGTGTGGGACCCCCCTGGGAGTGACCCGTGCGGGTGTGTGGGACCCCCCTGGGAGTGACCCGTGCGGGTGTGTGGGACCCCCCCGGGAGTGAGCCGTGCGGGTGTGTGGGACCCCCCTGGGAGTGAGCCGTGCGGGTGTGTGGGACCCCCCTGGGAGTGAGCCGTGCGGGTGTGTGGGACCCCCCTGGGAGTGAGCCGTGCGGGTGTGTGGGACCCCCCTGGGAGTGAGCCGTGCGGGTGTGTGGGACCCCCCTGGGAGTGAGCCGTGCGGGTGTGTGGGACCCCCCTGGGAGTGAGCCGTGCGGGTGTGTGGGACCCCCCCTGGGAGTGACCCGTGCGGGTGTGTGGGACCCCCCTGGGAGTGACCCGTGCGGGTGTGTGGGACCCCCCTGGGAGTGACCCGTGCGGGTGTGTGGGACCCCCGGGGAGTGAGCCGTGCGGGTGTGTGGGACCCCCGGGGAGTGAGCCGTGCGGGTGTGTGGGACCCCCTGGGAGTGAGCCGTGCGGGTGTGTGGGACCCCCCGGGAGTGAGCCGTGCGGGTGCGTGGGACCCCCCGGGGAGTGAGCCGTGCGGCTGTGTGGGACCCCCGGAGTGTGAGCCGTCTGGGTGTGTGGGACCCCCGGGGAGTGAGCCGTGCGGGTGTGTGGGACCCCCCGGGGAGTGAGCCGTGCGGGTGTGTGGGACCCCCTGGGAGTGACCCGTAAGACAGGCGAGTGTTCCCGCCGCACCGCGGTGTCCTGACGCTGGGGGTCAGGGGTCACGGTGCCCGCCGTCACATCCGCCAGCAGTACTATGCTCGGTGACGTCCCCGCGGCACGCTTGCAGAAAAAAGGGTCTGATTTGCAAACACAAAAAGCGCGTGTTTTCCCTCGGTGCGCGGCTCCACGCGGCCTCCGCATCCGTCCGTCTGGCCATTTTTTTGGTGTTCACGTCCGCAAAAAAAAAACTGACTGACGCGCAATTCTTTTTTTTTACATCTTTAATAAATAACTCCCCGTCTCGCGGGCGCTGCGTGGATGGGATCCGCGGGCCGTCCGATTTTTAGGGTTAATTCAGTAGAATTAGTTTAAACTCTGCCCAGGCGCACGCTGCATCTATAACGGCCCGGTCAGTGCGACGCGACCGCGCCAAAATACACCGTGAACATAACCAAAGGTAAAGTCCTGGCAGTTCAGCATTTTCCCGTATTCGCCGCGTTGTTTGGGTCCTCAGCGCCGCTCTCACCGCTCCTCTCTGCAGGCAGTATGGCGGATCTTGGCGCTCACCGATGCCGCAGCTGTAATATGGTTTTCCGTTCCGCCTCCCTCCTGGAGAAGCACAGAGAGAAATTCTGCATTGGAAGCCAAATAGGAGACCCCACCATCCTGGGCCCCCAGTACATCGCCACGGGGGTCCGCACATGGCCATCGGACGGCAGAGAATTCCCACGCAGGACGGAGACGCCGGATTTTAAGGTGAGGAGGAGCCGCTTGTCCTGGGTTACATGAAGACCCTCCGATCGGAGACCCCAAACGGCAAATCTGTCTGACATCTCAGCGACTCATCACCAGGCAGATCGGCTTCTCAGGACTCTGGGAAAGTTGGGTGCTGTGATGGTAGCCATGTTGGCTGTCACTGTGCTCTCCCGGGGCCCCCAGGACGACACATGGATGGGCCCCTTGGAGCCACAGTAGGGGGTCGCTCATGATCTTCATGTTTCTCCCTGTCACACTGTAACAAGTCTGTTTATTGCGCTGTAGACACGAGACAGCATCGCACGACTGAGAGCGAGAGAGAACCTGCTGAACGAGCGAGAGCAACGTCTGATCGGCGAGTATGGGGGGCAGCCGGAGAGCCTCACAGACAGCAAAGCGTTAAGGAACCTGACGGAGGAGGTGAGCCATTAACCCCGCTGATGCTGGGGAGGGCTGCATATAATGTACTGCATGTAGGGGTGGATACATTGTATCTCCAGGCCTCCTGACGTTACAGCAGCGCTCTCCTTCTGTCGTAGTTCCACAAGTTGAGGAAGTCGCTGGAGGGTTCCGTTCCGACGCTGCGATCCTTTCAGGTAAGGATGGAGAAGCAGATCAGGCGGCAGTGGTCTCGCTCCCAAGAGTTGATCTCCCTCTTATCATTGGATGGCCTCTGGCAACTAACTGCTCATGGGGGGCTTCTGAGACCCCCCCCCATGATCAGGGAGAACCACTTAGCAAGTGCACATTATACACCACTTAACCCCTTGAGTGGCACGCCCGGAAATTTTCCGGGACGAGCTCCACTGCCCATAGTGATATAGCCCGGGCTATGTTTCACTATGGGAGTTGCAGAGCACAATGCCATAAGCTGTGGCAGTGAGCTCTGCCTGCACAGACCCACACAGAGCAGTGCAGGACTGTGAAAAAAGAAGCAGGAAGATATTACCGATCTGCGGGCAACTTCCCGCTTCTGTTTTTAAACTCCTTCCACGGAGACCATTGGCTTGTCAGAAGCCAGCCGATGGTCTCTATGGCAGGGACAGCTGGTGCTTGGCTGTCAGAGGATAGCCAGGCACCAGCTCTTACAGCAGAGAATGGAGAAAACCTCCGATCTCTGCTGTGTTAACCCTTGACATGCCGCGGTCTATGCGATTGCAGCATGTAAAGAGCTGTCACCATCGGACCCCCGGAATGTGATCAGGAGTCCTGATGGGTCTATGTGGAAGTCCCCTAAAGGGACAAGAATTTAAAAAAAGTAAAAAATAAATAAAAACCCTTTTCTCCCTTTACTTTGTAAAAAATGAAGAATAAAATTACGCATGTGGTATCCGTGCGCCGTAATGACCCAGAGAAGAAGTTAGTATGTTATTTAACCCCTTAATGACACGGCTCCCTTTTCTTTCTTTTTTTTCCCTCCCTTTTCGTTTCCCCCCCCCCCCCCTCCCCCTTTTAAAAAATATAACTCCTTTATTTCTCCACCAACGTCGCGGTCTGCGGGATGTTTTTTGCGGGTCGGGTTGTATTTTTCACTGGTGCCATTTAATGCACTGAAAAACTTTGACAAAATTCTAAGTGGAGTAAAATGAAAAAAACCGACATTCGGCCATCTTTCAGTGCGTCTTGTTTCTACGGCGCACAAACTGCAACAAAAATGAGCCGATGACTTTATTCTGCGGGTCGGTGCGATTACTGCGATACCAAACTTATATAGTTTTATTTTTTTGCTTTAGTACTGGTATTTTGCGGGACGTCCTGTAGTTTCCTTTAGTACTAATTCAGAATTCATATGACTTTTTGATCGCTTTTTATTGCATTTTTTCTGGTGACTGAAAAAGTGCATTTCTGGCGTTCTTTACTCTTTTTTTTCGGACTACGTTCACCGTGGGGGTAAATAATACACTACTTTGATAGATCGGACTTTTACGGACGCGGCGATACCAGATATGTATTTTTTTTTTATGATTTACATTTTTTTATTAGAGATATGGCAAAAGGAGGGGATTTAAACTTTTATAACTTTTTTTTTTTTTTTTTTTTCAAACTGTGAAAACTCGCGAAAACCTCTTATACTTTGGTTTTGCCATAACCGCACCGGCCTGGAGAATGACTGCAATATATTATATATACTGCTTAGAGAATGCTGGGAAAAATATAAAACAGCCAGAATTACAGATTTTGTTAATCTGCCACTACAAAAAATGGAATAAAAAGCGATCAAAATTTTGCATGTTCCTAAAAATAAGATAAATGAAGATGAGTTCATCCCGCAATAAACACGGCCGTCCAGAGCGCCGGCGATGGGAAATAACATTATTACGGCTCTTGGAATGTGGAGACACAACAGCAAACCTTTAAGATAAAAAATGTTTTAAGTGTCCAAAAATATCAAAACATAAACAATATAAACCCGTTATCGCCGGATCATGTGACTGAGAAAATAACGACATCACACTATTTATTCTGCACGCCGAACGCCGTAAACATCGAATCCAAAAGACTAATGGCAGGATTTTTTTTTTTTTTTTCCCCCAATCTCCCTACAAATGTTTTTACAAAAGTTCTGCAATACATTATATTTACCCAAAAATGATGCCATCAAAAAGTACAACTTGTCCCGCAAAAAACAAGCCCTCATACGGCCGTCAGAGGGAAATGAAGAAGGCATGGCTCTGGGAACACGACTGGAAAATTAGCTGAAATTAAATGATTAGACCATTTAAAGAACCTGCCCTGATGGGTCTGACGGGGAAAAAAACCTGCCACTCAAGGGGTTAAAGGGGTCTTCTCCTTAAAGGTATGGTCAGACATAGCAGAAATGCTGCAGATTTCACCAATAGTGCGGAATTTTGATGTGGAAATGCGGATTTTGCCTTGGAATTTTCCACAGCATTTCCGCTACATCTGAACCTACCCTTAAAGACATTCACCTCCTGTCCGAGCAGCCAGACCCCCAGTGATCCGGGGACCAGAGCTCCCAATACACATAAAGAGGAGCCGCCGTGGGACCACGTGCTCTTCGGTAATGGCCGTGGTACCTAGGAATTTTTGCAAAATGCACACTTGCCTATATGGGGCTAGGGACCCCGTATCTTAAGAGGAGAACCACCAGAAATCTGTATAATCAGATGTTTTATTATGGCCCAGCGTGTTTCGGGAGTATTTACCCTTGCGCTCCCTTTCTCGAGGACATTACACCATATAATAAAACACATGACTGATAGAACTGCATCACCCGGCGGTAAAGTGTCACGCTGATAGACGCTGCGCTTCCAGCCACGGAGGTGGAAGTGACGCACGCTGCATTACAGGTGGAACACAGACGGCCAGGAGTTCGGAAGTGACATCATTGGCAGTAGTGGGCGCTGCGTCCCCCCCCCCCCCTCAAGATGCAGCGTACATGACCAAGGACATGTAATCCCCAGTGGCACAGACCGCGTCCCAGAGTGGAGCGCAAAGGCAAACCAGAAGAGACTGTAACACCGGGCGTCGTGTCCCTGACCAGGCGCCCCACACGAGGCTCCAGAAATAACCTAGAACACACGGATCATTCATGTCATCCCAGCCGGGGGGCCTCGCTTGTGTCCAATCACTGCATACAGAGCAAGTTATTATTATTTGGGGGCTCCTGATGAGCTTCTACCACGCAGCATACTGCTGTGTGCCGAAGAGTCCCAATCCGTCATCTTGGCGTGTATGCGCGAGTAATACACACCCAGATGGGGCATCTCACCTTCTTGTTTTGCGCACTGTGAGTGAGAGGCAGCGTAATATGTGTTGGTTATCGCATAATACACTGTAATAAACGCTCTTGTGTGCGAGTATAAAAGATGCATAATATCGCTGCACGTCACGGCGGGCGGATGTCCCATAAACCAGGTAAAGGATAATAGAAACATATCGACCTCCTCAAAGGGGCGCGTTCAGACCCGTAGGTACACTGGTGCCCTCCATTGGGTAGATCACCCTTATCGTGCATCATTGTCCTGGATGTTACGTATTGTGAATGGAGGGACAGTGCGCACGCTCTACCGCTGCTCCATTCACTTCTATGCGACGGAGGGAGATTGCTGCACTTGGCTGTCCTCCCTTAGAAGTGAATGAAATGGGGGTCACTCTTGTGGACCGCGGCTCCTTTCACATGGGGCATTCCTGTGGATAGTAGATACATGTGGGCAAACCTCTGTAATGGAAATGACTGGGCATCCATATAATGTATGGGCCCCGGGGCGAAGGCCCTCTGTGTGTGATGTGCCTGGTAGACGCTGCAGAGAATGTAGTCTTGTTGCAGCTGATCGCTGGCAGTGCTGGCATTTGATGGCCAATCCTAAGTACGGGCGAGGGTATATTCTAGTCTCAGGAATCCCATTTAACCCTTTCCCAGAAAAGGATGTACCGTTATATCCCAATTGAGTTGTTACCACAGTCAGACATAGCGGTACGTCCAGTGGATGGCACAGGAGCTGCGCCAACAGTAGTGGGTGCCGGCCATAATATACTGTATATGCCTGAAGTAGAGCGATACTGATGTCATTTACTCATCGCAGGGCGAGTCCGGTCTTTGCTCTTACTGGGATAAGGAATACCGAGAACGCATCCTGGAAATGACAGAGGCTCATGAACGGCACCTCGCCGACATCCAGACCCGAAACCAGGCGCTGGAGATGCAGAGAGAAGGTCGGTCCTGGCATTACATGTATGGCGGATGCATTCGTGCCGCTCTCGGAGCGCTGGGCCTGGGGGAGGGGTCACTAATATCTGGGGCTTCACCATCAAAAACTAAAGAACCATTTAAACTTCCCAGAATCCATCCAGGCAGGAACAGCCGCCAAAGACCAGGCTTTTTTTTCCATTGCAGAAATCCGCCAGCGGCTGTCGGACGTGGCCAGCAGCGGCAGCGCCAGCAGCCACATCGAGCAGATGCTCCTGGAATTAAAGGCTCAAGAGGAGAAGAACCAACTGGCCCTGGATGCTCTGAGGGACCAAGTGGTGCTGATCCAGTCAGAGAGCAGGTACCGACGGCTGATTGGATGGTTGGCCGCGTCCTCGCTGTTTGTTCTCAGCGCTTATTAGTATCAGTATTTGGTTTTTGTCTGATGTTCTGTTTTAGATACATTTGCCTCCTTTTACATACACTGTCTGTATACATAGTTTTTTATGTTTCTGTCCGCTGTTCTGTACCCCCTGCTTGTGCTGATGCTTCTCATACTGATTCCTTTCTATCATGTGTGATTTGCCTTTTATTTCCATTCTTTGTCATTTCCTCTTCCCCTGTGGTTTGTACATCACTTAGTGTTTATTAGAATCCAGACCAGCTGGCGAAGGGGCTTGACCCGAAACGCGGTTTCACCTGCTGGCCTTATATGTTGTCCAGTATGACAGAAGTGCTTTGACTACCGCCCCCATTTTGGAGAGCTGCGCCCCTACCTCCAGTATTCTATCTCCTCCTCCTCCTCACATTCACGGCCCCCCAGGCAGAGCGTCTTCTGGCGGGCAGCACCTTCACCATCCCAGAACCTTCATCGGTTCCCTACCTCCACCGGGTCTTGCTCCACCCTTCGTTCTTTTTCTCGCTTTGCCATCCCGGCTGTGACAGCTCTTATATTGGCTCCCAGCAGTCTAGAAGCTTCCACTACACCTCTTGGAACGTAGCTGTGCGCACGCTGTACGAGGATTCACACACGTCGGGTGGCATAGGTTGTAGATCAGTCTGTGCAGAGGTGGATACTTTATACATGCACACCTTTTCCAATCCATCTGCACGTTCCCCATCAATGACATATTTTCGGTGGGAGAGAAATGGGGATTCCTTGGAATGACTTAACTGAAACCCGTCAGGAGGATTTTATTAGCAATTTTTTGAAAATAGAATCTGAGTTCTGCGTGTTCCTGAGGGGGTGTCGTCTCTCCTTAAGGAGAGTGCCCAGAAGGCGTGTGGAGACCTACAAGGCCATGCATGCTCTTCTGGGTAATATATGCAAATGACATCCCTTCCAACCCACGTCAAAGGCCTCTCACCAGCTGAGCCAGAAACCTACTGCCCACTGATGAGGGGCGAACACCCCGAAACAGCTGTCTGTGTATGGATCCTGGCTTAATGTCCTATTCCCAATCATTGTTTTAAAGACTTGTTTAAAGATTTGTACATTGATTTAAAGGAATGCGGCCATCCAATAGGTGCCGGGAGCCGCTACGGTAAGCGCTGTAGTTCAGTACTAGGGGTGGACTGCGCATGCGCGAGATTGCTAGATCTCTCGCGATGTTACCCGGGCAGCTGTGGTACGCAATGTAACTCATTGCGGAGGATCCCATACCTGCTGCGCATGCGCGGGAATACTAAAAGTCTCGCGATAATTCGTAAGCCAAGCAGGCTTCAACGTCAGATAGACTTACCTATACTATAATTTAAATAGGTGGCGCTGCGGAGGGATTGTTCCGTCTCCCTCATTTGCATTTCTGAGTGTTTTACATCGGGAAGATCATCTGTAATAATCCTGTAAATATCCGTATCTGAGATCGCACACATTTATAGAATAAGACTTGATTCCTTTTCTAATTTCTCTAACGATAGATAGTTGGAGTTGTCCTACATAGAAACGTGTCAGACCGCCGACACTGGATTGGAAAGGGTTAAGGAGGGTATGCTTTTAACAGCAATGTACAAGAAGGGAAGCGTGCAAACACTATGATTATACACACATAAGATGGCGGGGTTGGTGGGCGTGCGCTCCGCAGGGATACGTGAGCGCATTTGTAGAACTACCCACTGCTGGATATGTGGCATTCATGGTTGGCACATTGGGGCGGTAGGTGGAGTTTTGCGCTCTCTCATCTCTGATGGTTCTCTTGATGTGTTGGCATCCATCATCATCATGATGATCACATCAGTGGGGATCGTGGATATTCCTGCGCTCCATGCCCTTCCTTACTAGGAATATCCCCATACGGCAGAAAAGTGCGGGATTGGATGTGGCATTGGTCATTGGGTTGTGAACGGTTGTAGTAGGGTTAGCGTCCATTGAGCGGGGCCGCTCATGTCAGAGTGATCGCCCCACAGTTAGGCAAGGTGACCGTAGGTCCTGTATAGCGTCAGCGTGCTATAAGCATATAAGCCGGCCGTCCCTGTTACCTGTGAGCGCCGCAGCAATACCGGCTGTATAACCCGCCCCCCCCCGAGACGGTCGGCAGGTTATTATCGTATGTGTATTGGGGGTAATAATGGATTTAAAGTATCTTTGAATAAAGGTTTATATTTTAAAGGGGTCCTTCAGCAGTGATTGTTGCAGATGGATACATTGTGGCAAACTATCAATGCAGAAGAGAGCTGCACGCTGGGTAATGGCCCATTTAGACGGGCCGACAGGCATCTAAATGACGTCATCGCGAAGGTCGTTAGCGATTGTGCGGAGCGTTTACACAGGCAGATCACCGCTGGATCGCGGGCGTCTTGCTCAGCCCTTCCCCTTCCGTGTGATGCGCTGAGCGGGGAGCGTTTTCACTCGGAGAATCTCGCGATCCAGCGATGTTTTTTAGGGGGACTGAAAGTCACCGATAACAAAAAGTGAACAAACAGTCAACAATTTTTTGCATTCACACCGGATGATTACAGCTTAGTTCGTTTAAACACATTTTGAGCGATAATCGTCCCATGTAAAAGGGCCCTAAGAACAAACCATGACAGGATGTGTTACCATGGGGGCGTAAGAGTAGATGATCTGTCTGCTTTATAACTTCAGCACTTTGTTTGTTTTTTTTTTGGACTTAAAGAGACAGTTCACATTTGCGCACTTGGGACCCCCTTATAGAGCGCGGCTCCTGCACGGAAGGAGTTCATGAGACCCAATAACTTCAGTGCGTGTAATACTTGGATGTTGCAGGGGATTCCATGTTAACGGCAGATTATGGGGTTCCCCCAGCAGTCGTCTCCCTACAAGATACTTGGAGAACCCCTTGAAGTGTCTTTTATGCACTGGTGTTGGTGGAGTATACAGCGCTGCCGCAGATGAGTATATGAGTGTGTATTATTATCCCTAGGGCTAAAACTGAGAAGGAAAACAAAGAGCGTCCGTCCAGCAGCTCCGCCAAGAAGAAGGGTCCGCTCGCCTTCATCCCCCTCCCCGTCTGCGGCAGCAGCCTCTCCTCCGAGATCAGGTGATTCCCACAATACACCTCACCGACGTCAGCAAACGGTGGCGTCAAGATGAACGAATAGCCTTCAGAGAACAGTAAAGGGCCTGTAATCTGGTAATCCAGAAACGCTGCTAGTCTGGCATTTAGCGCAGGACGGCAGCGGCAGATTTAAAAAAAAATCACTTTTGCATTTATTACTGGTGAATGACAGATTATCATCATCATCATCATCATCATCATCACTTAGGCGTTTGTTGCTCACCATGTACGGGGTTAACCTTCCCCCAACTCGGGACTTTTTGCTGCTCTAAATGAGACAACATTCAAGCAACTTCAGACGAGGCGCTCGCCATTTACAGGAAAAAAATGTAGTAAAAAAGTTGCTGATAGGTGGCGCTATAGCTACACAAATCACACTGCAAACGTTCAGTGTGTCCCCCTTGGTTTGAAATAACGCTTTCCGTTAGCAGAACAAGTGAGTTTTAATTGCTACCTTCACACCCGACACTGATGCAGCCCGGTCACAGTAGACCTTGCCGCCGCCGCAGCGCCACCTATCGGTCAATTTTTTGTTTTTGTTTACACTAACATTTTTCTTTTTATAAATGGCGAGCGCATCATCTGAAGTGGCCGTTGCCCAAATTTCATCTTGTTTGGAGCAGCAGAGCGCCCTCCAGAGACCTCCAGGTTGTGGTAGTTTAACTTCGCTAACCCTGAATATAGCGGCAGCCGATCCCTCGTACGGTAATAACCCCTGATGTGTCCGCAGCGCTCTGCAGCTCGCCTACGTCCAGAGCGGAGGGACTGACCCTGCTGTCCTGGCACAGATGAGGGACCTGCAGGCAGAGGCGTTGGCATTTGAAGAGATGTCCCACAAACAGGAGCGGAAAGAGAGGAAGAAGAAACGTGAGTGTCGGCGATGGACGGTAACGTGGGGCTGGCAGGTGGAGAATGCATGTGATCTTCGGGGTGAGAGCTCGGGTGTAAGGATGCTGTGATACATGTAGTCGAGGCGTTGGCCCCCCGTCAGGTCGTCTTCTCTCTCTTCTTCTATCTGTCTTAAGTCCCGCTCAGCTCCGATATGTTGTTTGACGCTCCACGTATGAAATATGTCACAATTGCAGGGCATGATGGCGCCCCCCGGATGCTGGATGTGGAACTCATGGCAGTCGAGCTTGAAAATCAGCGTCTTGAGGAAGAAATCTTCAATCTCAGGCTGCAGCGGAGCCGGAAGAAAGTAGAGAATGGTGAGCGGATGCGTCCGTCAGGGGGGATTATATGTTAGTCCGTTCAGTAACAACCCTTCACGTTGGCCTGATGCCCTTGTTGGGTCCTCCGTAATCGATGGCAAGTCTTTGGGGGTCCTCCGGCGGCTCCTGTGATGGGCTGACGCTAGACCCCTGAAACCACCATAAATACATATATACTCGGCATCAGGTTCTGCATCACTGTATGATGCTGAAGCCTGGAAAGGGGAAGAACAAGTGTACAAACATCTAGGAGTCCAGATCTATAGGTCACTGACAGAAAAGGGAAACCCCTGAGCACAGACCCGCACGGTGGGGGTCCAGACCCCAGAGCCATCTGTTATACTGCAGCCTATACTATTACTGTGGGGGGGGGGGGGGGGGGCGGGGCAGCACATTGGGGGTCCAGATCCCGGTACTGCCTGTTATACTGCAGCCTATAGTATTACTGGGGGGCAGCACATTGGGGGTCCAGATCCCGGTACTGCCTGCTATACTGCAGCCTATAGTATTACTGGGGGGGGGGGGGGCAGCACATTGGGGGTCCAGACCCCAGAGCCATCTGTTATACTGCAGCCTATAGTATTACTGTGGGGGGCAGCACATTGGGGGTCCACATCACGGTGCTGCTTGTTATACTGCAGCCTATAGTATTACTGGGGGGCAGCACATTGGGGGTCCAGATCCCGGTACTGCCTGTTATACTGCAGCCTATAGTATTACTGGGGGGGGGGGGGGGGGCAGCACATTGGGGGTCCAGACCCCAGAGCCATCTGTTATACTGCAGCCTATAGTATTACTGTGGGGGGCAGCACATTGGGGGTCCACATCACGGTGCTGCTTGTTATACTGCAGCCTATAGTATTACTGGGGGGCAGCACATTGGGGGTCCAGATCCCGGTACTGCCTGTTATACTGCAGCCTATAGTATTACTGGGGGGCAGCACATTGGGGTCCGGATCCCGATGCTGCCTGTTATACTGCAGCCTATAGTATTACTGGGGGGCAGCACATTGGGGGTCCGGATCCCGATGCTGCCTGTTATACTGCAGCCTATAGTATTACTGGGGGGCAGCACATTGGGGGTCCAGACCCCGGTGCTGCCTGTTATATTGCAGCCTATAGTATTACTGGGGGGCAGCACAGTGGGGGTCCAGACCCCGGTGCTGCTTGTTATACTGCAGCCTATAGTATTACTGGGGGGCAGCACAGTGGGGGTCCAGATCCCGGTACTGCCTGTTATACTGCAGCCTATAGTATTACTGGGGGGCAGCACATTGGGGGTCCAGATCCTGGTACTGCCTGTTATACTGCAGCCTATAGTATTACAGTGGGGGCAGCACATTGGGGGTTCAGATCCCGGTACTGCCTGTTATACTGCAGCCTATAGTATTACTGGGGGGCAGCACATTGGGGGTCCAGACCCCGGTACTGCCTGTTATACTGCAGCCTATAGTATTACTGTGCGGGCAGCACAGTGGGGGTCCAGATCCCGGTGCTGCCTGTTATACTGCAGCCTATAGTATTACTGGGGGGGCAGCACAGTGGGGGTCCAGACCCCGGTACTGCCTGTTATACTGCAGCCTATAGTATTACTGTGCGGGCAGCACAGTGGGGGTCCAGATCCCGGTGCTGCCTGTTATACTGCAGCCTATAGTATTACTGGGGGGCAGCACAGTGGGGGTCCAGACCCCGGTGCTGCCTGTTATACTGCAGCCTATAGTATTACTGGGGGGCAGCACAGTAGGGGTCCAGACCCCATAACTGCCTGTTATACTGCAGCCTATAGTATTACTGGGGGGCAGCACAGTGGGGGTCCACATCCCGGTGCTGCCTGTTATATTGCAGCCTATAGTATTACTGGGGGGCAGCACAGTGGGGGTCCAGATCCCGGTGCTGCCTGTTATACTGCAGCCTATAGTATTACTGGGGGGCAGCACAGTGGGGGTCCAGACCACGGTGCTGCCTGTTATACTGCAGCCTATAGTATGACTGTGGGGGCAGCACAGTGGGGGTCCAGATCCCGGTGCTGCCTGTTATACTGCAGCCTATAGTATTACTGGGGGGCAGCACAGTGGGGGTCCAGACCACGGTGCTGCCTGTTATACTGCAGCCTATAGTATTCCTGGGGGGCAGCACAGTGGGGGTCCAGATCCCGGTGCTGCCTGTTATACTGCAGCCTATAGTATTACTGGGGGGCAGCACATTGGGGGTCCAGATCCTGGTACTGCTTGTTATACTGCAGCCTATAGTATTACTGGGGGGCAGCACATTGGGGGTCCAGATCCTGGTACTGCTTGTTATACTGCAGCCTATAGTATTACTGGGGGGCAGCACAGTGGGGGTCCGGATCCCGGTGCTGCCTGTTATACTGCAGCCTATAGTATTACTGGGGGGCAGCACAGTGGGGGTCCAGATCCCGGTACTGCTTGTTATACTGCAGCCTATAGTATTACTGGGGGGCAGCACAGTGGGGGTCCAGATCCCAATACTGCCTGTTATACTGCAGCCTATAGTATTCCTGGGGGGCAGCACAGTGGGGGTCCAGATCCCGCTGCTGCTTGTTATACTGCAGCCTATAGTATTACTGGGGGGCAGCACAGTGGGGGTCCAGATCCCGCTGCTGCTTGTTATACTGCAGCCTATAGTATTACTGGGGGGCAGCACAGTGGGGGTCCACATCCCGCTGCTGCTTGTTATACTGCAGCCTATAGTATTACTGGGGGGCAGCACAGTGGGGGTCCAGACCCCGGTGCTGCCTGTTATACTGCAGCCTATAGTATTACTGGGGGGCAGCACATTGGGGGTCCAGATCCCGCTGCTGCTTGTTATACTGCAGCCTATAGTATTACTGGGGGGCAGCACAGTGGGGGTCCAGACCCCGGTGCTGCCTGTTATACTGCAGCCTATAGTATTACTGGGGGGCAGCACATTGGGGGTCCAGACCCCGGTGCTGCCTGTTATACTGCAGCCTATAGTATTACTGGGGGGCAGCACATTGGGGGTCCAGATCCCGGTACTGCCTGTTATACTGCAGCCTATAGTATTACTGGGGGGCAGCACATTGGGGGTCCAGATCCCGGTACTGCCTGTTATACTGCAGCCTATAGTATTACTGGGGGGCAGCACAGTGGGGGTCCAGACCCCGGTGCTGCCTGTTATACTGCAGCCTATAGTATTACTAGGGGGCAGCACATTGGGGGTCCAGATCCCGGTACTGCCTGTTATACTGCAGCCTATAGTATTACTGGGGGGCAGCACATTGGGGGTCCAGACCCCGGTGCTGCCTGTTATACTGCAGCCTATAGTATTACTGGGGGGCAGCACATTGGGGGTCCAGACCCCGGTGCTGCCTGTTATACTGCAGCCTATAGTATTACTGGGGGGCAGCACATTGGGGGTCCAGATCCCGGTACTGCCTGTTATACTGCAGCCTATAGTATAACTAGGGGGCAGCACATTGGGGGTCCAGATCCCGGTACTGCCTGTTATACTGCAGCCTATAGTATTACTGGGGGGCAGCACATTGGGGGTCCAGACCCCGGTGCTGCCTGTTATACTGCAGCCTATAGTATTACTGGGGGGCAGCACAGTGGGGGTCCACATCCTGCTGCTGCTTGTTATACTGCAGCCTATAGTATTACTGGGGGGCAGCACAGTGGGGGTCCAGATCCCGCTGCTGCTTGTTATACTGCAGCCTATAGTATTACTGGGGGGCAGCACAGTGGGGGTCCAGATCCCTCTGCTGCTTGTTATACTGCAGCCTATAGTATTACTGGGGGGCAGCACAGTGGGGGTCCAGATCCCGCTGCTGCTTGTTATACTGCAGCCTATAGTATTACTGGGGGGCAGCACAGTGGGGGTCCAGATCCCGCTGCTGCTTGTTATACTGCAGCCTATAGTATTACTGGGGGGCAGCACAGTGGGGGTCCACATCCCGCTGCTGCTTGTTATACTGCAGCCTGTGGCATTGGTGGCGCAGAGCATTTGGCCGCAGTCTGTGGCGAGGATGTGTAGTAAATCTGTCCCTCTCTTATTGCAGGGCTGCATCCTCCGCCTTCTTATTAACAGACTGCAGAAAGGCCCCCCTGGACAGACCCCCCAATAATACGAGGAGCGGCGTCACCGATTACATGCGCAGCACGCTGGCGCACGGACGGATTATCGCCCTCATCACTCTGCTTTATCTGTACTGGTTTCATGACAATAAAGTTTAACCCTTCAGTAGTGAAGTTGTCCGACTTTGTTGTCCGCTCCCCATCTGAAGACCCCCGCTCGCTGGCATCCACAGGCCGGACCGCCGTCAGATGGGGGTTCAGCCTCTGAAGGTCAACAGAGAGGTTGAAAATGGCGACAAATCGCAGAGGGGTTCAGATTTGATTTCTTGCTCTCTACCTTTCATGTATGACTTCCAATAAAGCTTTTTGGTTTTGACTCTGCAGCGGTTGTGATCGTCTCCTGGGGGCTCCGTAACCCCCGCTGTGTCACCAATCCTCTCACATGTGGCCCTTTACTCCAGAGGGCCACGTGGACATGGAAATCCTCACATGTGCTGTATGTGCAAATACCATGCATGACTCAAACCTGGCTGTGGGGCAGCATAGGAACATCTAACCTGCCGTGTTTCAGAGCTGAAGTTTCCCAGCATCCTCCACCTTCTGGTGAGGAGCGTCGGGCGCTCAGAGCGCTGTCAAGTGACGAGTCCATCACCATCAAGCCCGCCGATAAAGGCGGAGCCGTGGTGGTGATGGACTCGATCCAGTATGAGGCTGAAATGTATCGACAGCTAGCAGATCTCAGCGTATATGAACCGTTATCTAACAACCCCACCAGTCAGTATCAGACTCTTTTACGGAACATTTTGTTTGACGCCGTCATGGAGGGCAACATAGATCAAGCCCTTTATGATTACTTGTACGTAATCACACCAGTGGTGCCAACTATTTATACATTACCTAAGATCCACAAATCTCTTGTAAACCCCCCCGGACGCCCGATCGTCTCGGGGAGGGGATCATTATTTAATCACACATCTATTTTTTTGGACAAGGTACTGCGGAGGTTTGCTACCTCGGGTGCCTCTTATGTTAAAGACACCAGGGATTTTTTAACGATCCTGAGTAAAACGACTATTTCAGGCGATGTGATTCTGCCCTCATTTGACGTGACATCGTTGTACACGTCAATTACCCATGAGAAGGGATTAGAGGCAGTGAGATACAAACTAGCATCGTCTGACATATCTCTCGAATGCGAACATGTTGTTCTATCATTACTTGAACTTATTCTGTCCAAAAATTATCTTCTTTTTGCAGGCAAATACTACAGGCAGTGCCGGGGGACCGCCATGGGATCGAACGTAGCGCCTACCGACGCAAATATTTACATGAACAGATTCGAGGAAGAATTTGTGTATGCGTCTGCGTTCTGGCCCATGGTGGTCTCCTGGCACCGCTATATTGATGACATATTCTTGGTGTGGCGTGGCAATGAGAGTGACTTGATGTCATTCCACTCGGAGTTAAATGGCATTTGGCCAGAACTCCAATTCACTTTGAAATATTCAAGAAACGAAATTGCTTGTTCAGCATCTGCACATAATGTGCTCCAGTGACTTACATGCTAGAAAGTCGTGTTACCTCACACACAAGGCGGATACAGGGGCTGATATAGCAACGCCTGACTGCCGGTGAGCAGAAGTGTTGGGGGTGTCTGATGGCGGCGGGCGAAATACAGAGGATCAACATTATCTACAGCAAATAGCCCCTTTATAAGAGCCCCGCCCCCTCACCATTGGCGCTTCCTTGTATGGAATTATCTCCATAGATCAGTTTTATTGTGAATCCACATTAGACGGGAAAATCCAGCGATCGGAGCAACTTCCAATGAGGCCGGTCATCAGTGCTGGACTAGCCGGGGTCTCACCGCCCATCGCGCGGGTTCTTGTGTAACGGTGTGAAGATTATACAGAGAATGCCGCGATCGAGGAAAACATCCAGCAGAAGGGGATCCTGCGGACGGAAACAACTCGTCACTGAAAGGGGTCGGAGGAGGATGTCAGGAATCGTTCTGACCAACAGGCTGCACCGTCAACCGAATACAACGCTGGAGCTCCAACTAACGTGTCCGAACGCACAACTCGCTGTTCCTCCGCACGGATGATATAACAGCGGACGACCAGTTCCAGCGCCATTGTGTCTAAGAGGAACAGACTCCAGCGGGCAAAAGAGCGCAAAACTTGTATTACTTAGCAGCGGAGAAACATCTCATGGTCAGAGGGAGCCAGATTTTATGCTGCTGATGGGAGGTCAAAATTTGGTGCAAGCAGCATGAATCACTGACCCCTTCCTGTCAGCCGGTCAGAGCATGTCAGCACCGCCGCTGTCTGCGGCAACTGCAAGAAGCTTTCTGTCCGCAGGGGCCGATATTCCTGCAGAACCGTTTCATTCAGTAAATAAATAATAAAGGGGGTCGCTAAGTGTACGTTCTTCTACTTAGGGGCAGTATGATAGTAGTTATATTCTTGTACATAGGGGGCAGTATTATAGTAGTTATATTCTTGTACATAGGGGGCAGTATTATAGTAGTCATATTCTTGTACATAGGGGGCAGTATTATAGTAGTTATATTCTTGTACATAGGGGGCAGTAATATAGTAGTCATATTCTTGTACATAGGGGGCAGTATTATAGTAGTTATATTCTTGTACATAGGGGGCAGTATTATAGTAGTTATATTCTTGTACATAGGAGGCAGTATTATAGTAGTTATATTCTTGTACATAGGGGACAGTATTATAGTAGTTATATTCTTGTACATAGGAGCAGTATTATAGTATTTATATTCTTGTACATAGCGGGCAGTATTATAGTCGTTATATTCTTGTACATAGGAGGCAGTATTATAGTAGTTATATTCTTGTACATAGGAGGCAGTATTATAGTAGTTATATTCTTGTACATAGGAGCAGTATTATAGTAGTTATATTCTTGTACATAGGGGCAGTATTATAGTATTTATATTCTTGTACATAGGAGCAGTATTATAGTAGTTATATTCTTGTACACAGGAGCAGTATTATAGTAGTTATATTCTTGTACATAGGGGGCAGTATTATAGTAGTTATATTCTTGTACATAGGGGCCAGTATTATAGTAGTTATATTCTTGTACATAGGGGGCAGTATTATAGTAGTTATATTCTTGTACATAGGGGCCAGTATTATAGTAGTTATATTCTTGTACATAGGAGCAGTATTATAGTAGTTATATTCTTGTACATAGGGGCAGTATTATAGCAGTTATATTCTTGTACATAGGAGGCAGTATTATAGTAGTTATATTCTTGCACATAGGAGGCAGTGTTATAGTAGTTATATTCTTGTACATAGGAGCAGTATTATAGTAGTTATATTCTTGCACATAGGGGGCAGTATTATAGTAGCTATAGTCTTGTACATAGGAGGCAGTATTATAATAGTTATATTCTTGTACATAGGGGGCAGTATTATAGTAGTTATATTCTTGTACATAGGGAGCAGTATTATAGTAGTTATATTCTTGTACATAGGAGCAGTATTATAGTAGTTATATTCTTGTACATAGGGGCAGTATTATAGCAGTTATATTCTTGTACATAGGAGGCAGTATTATAGTAGTTATATTCTTGTACATAGGAGGCAGTATTATAGTAGTTATATTCTTGTACATAGGGGCAGTATTATAGTAGTTATATTCTTGTACATAGGGAGCAGTATTATAGTAGTTATATTCTTGTACATAGGGAGCAGTATTATAGTAGTTATATTCTTGTACATAGGGAGCAGTATTATAGTAGTTATATTCTTGTACATAGGGGGCAGTATTATAGTAGTTATATTCTTGTACATAGGGGCAGTATTATAGTAGTTATATTCTTGTACATAGGGGCAGTGTTATAGTAGTTATATTCTTGTACATAGGAGGCAGTATTATAGTAGTTATATTCTTGTACATGGGGAGCAGTATTATAGTAGTTATATTGTTGTACATAGGGGCAGTATTATAGTAGTTATATTCTTGTACATAGAGGGCAGTATTATAGTAGTTATATTCTTGTACATAGAGGGCAGTATTATAGTAGTTATATTCTTGTACATAGGAGGCAGTATTATAGTAGTTATATTCTTGTACATGGGGAGCAGTATTATAGTAGTTATATTGTTGTACATAGGGGCAGTATTATAGTAGTTATATTCTTGTACATAGGGGGCAGTATTATAGTAGTTATATTCTTGTACATAGGGGGCTGTATTATAGTAGTTATATTCTTGTACATAGGGGGCAGTATTATAGTAGTTATATTCTTGTACATAGGGGCAGTATTATAGTAGTTATATTCTTGTACATAGGAGGCAGTATTATAGTAGTTATATTCTTGTACATAGGGGCAGTATTATAGTAGTTATATTCTTGTACATAGACGGCAGTATTATAGTAGTTATAATCTTGTACATAGGGGGCAGTATTATAGTAGTTATATTCTTGTACATAGGAGCAGTATTATAGCAGTTATACTCTTGTACATAGCGAGTAGTATTATTGTTCTTATATTTACTTTACGTGCATTTGGATTTTTTACTTGCAGAGGATTCGGAGTTGGCTTTGCTGCAACGTGAACACCTTCAGCAAATGTCTCAGCTCCAGGCTGACATTGAGATGCTCAAGAGGGATGTAACCAGAAAGCCTTGTCCGGGTGGCCAAGGACCCCCACCTTTCCAACCTCCGCTTCCACCTCACGTTCACCCATCTGGACAGACTCTAGGAAGACCCGAGCCAACTCTTGCCTTTGGGGGCCTGGTGAGTCACCCATGTAATTTGGGTATGGTATTAGGCATTTAAACGCTTGTTAACCTGTCAGTAAAATTAAGAATTGTTGCACAGTATTTTAAATAATCCTCCAAATTTCCTGAAGATATGACGTCTAATATCGGCCTCAGCTGCTGCAGAGACTCGTTTGGTAGAGGTTTCTCTATTTTATTTAATCAATGACTGACCTGAAGTTCTCATGCCAAGAGGAGATTCTGCAGCAGCTGAGTTATGTGCTTTTACTATAACCTAGCTCTTGTACGTAGTAATAATAATCTGCCCGCTGTCTCTAACACCATGTCCTCTCTCTACCTAAAACTAAACCTCTCTAAAACTGACCTGCTGGTATTTCCACCCTCCACTAACTGCCCTCCTCCTGGCATCTCCATCTCAGTGTGTGGCACCATAACTCCCAGCACGCCCGCTGCCTTGGGGTCATATTCGACTTTGATCTCTCTTTTACCCCCTACATCCAATCTCTGGACCGAACATGTCAGCTGCACCTCAAGAACATCGCAAGAATCCGCTCTTTTCTCACCGCAGACACGCTATAAACGCTTACTGTTGCCCTCATCCACTCTCGCCTCGATTATTACAACTCGTTGCTGATCGGCCTCCCCTGCACCAGACTCTACCCTCTCCAATCCATCCTGAATGCGGCAGCCAGGCTCATCTTCCTGTCCAGCCGCTCCTCGGACGCCTCTGCCCTGTGCCAGTCACTGCACTGGCTGCCCGTTAAATACAGAATTCAATTCAAACTCGCTACCTTCATCCACAAAGCCCTCCACAGTGCAGCGCCCCCTATATTGTATCCCTCATCCACAGCGCAGCGCCCCCTATATTGTATCCCTCATCCACAGCGCAGCGCCCCCCTATATTGTATCCCTCATCTCAATCCATCACCCAGCCCGGGCACTCCGCTCTGCTAACGAAACTAGACTGCACCCCCTCTAATTCGAACTTCTCATTCCCGCCTCCAAGTCTTCTCCAGAGCAGCATCGGTCCTCTGGAACGCACTACCAAAGGCTACCCGAGCAATCCAGGACTCGCAGAACTTCAGGCGTGCTCTAAAATCGTACCTCTTCAGGGAGGCATACCGCATTCCCTAAACAAACCCCTCTGTACTCCGCCTGATAACATGCTCCCTGACCTACTGACTGCAATCCCTGCTAGCCACCATCAACTGCCCCCTGCAGTCATACTGATTCTGCCGTCACACGGCTAAACGTCTGACCATTGTCTATATGTATAGCATCCCTCAGACTCCACCCCGCCATACCGTGCACATCTCCACCCCACCATACCGTGCACATCTCCACCCCGCCATACCGTGCACATCTCCACCCCGCCATACCGTGCACATCTCCACCCCGCCATACCGTGCACATCTCCACCCCGCCATACCGTGCACATCTCCACCCCGCCATACCGTGCACATCTCCACCCCGCCATACCGTGCACATCTCCACCCCGCCATACCGTGCACATCTCCACCCCGCCATACCGTGCACATCTCCACCCCGCCATACCGTGCACATCTCCACCCCGCCATACCGTGCACATCTCCACCCCGCCATTCCGTGCACATCTCCACCCCGCCATTCCGTGCACATCTCCACCCCGCCATTCCGTGCACATCTCCACCCCGCCATACCGTGCACATCTCCACCCCGCCATACCGTGCACATCTCCAGCCCGCCATACCGTGCACATCTCCACCCCGCCATACCGTGCACATCTCCACCCCGCCATACCGTGCACATCTCCACCCCGCCATACCGTGCCCATCTCCAGCCCTTTTACCTTCTGTATCCCCCCATTACTTGTAGTATGTAAGCTCGCTGGAGCAGGACCCTCACCCCTATTGTTTGGTTGGAGCAGGACCCTCACCCCTACTGTCTCCATCAGCTGATTACTATGTATCCCTGGTTCTGTAATGTTTGTACTTCTGTCTTTCTGTATCCCCCGTCTATGTAAGCGCTGCGGGATATGTTGGCGCTATACAAATACAGATTATTATTATTATTATATTATTATTAATCTTTATTTGTATAGCGCCAGCTTATTCTGCAGCGCTTTAAAAGCGCAGGGGAACAATACGACAATTACATGTTGTATACCATTATTTGGAAAGAGACGGGGTGGGGGCGATGCAGGATGTACTGGGGGAGGAGATGCGGCACGGGGGAGCACGAACGGTATGAAAGATTACATATGGAAGTGTGGGGAGCCTTAGGGAGGGGCAGGGGAATATTGTAGGGGGTAGGGGGTTGTATCAGGAGAGTTGGTGTACTTCTGTGAAGAGGTGCGTCTACAAGGCGCGTCTGAAGTTCAGAGTGTTGGGGATTGTCCGAATGCCTTGGGTGGAGCGTTCCAGAGGATGAGTGCTGCTCTGGTGAAGTCCTGGAGGCGAGCGGGTGAGGGTCAAATTAGAGGGGCATTTAGTCTGAGTGTGTTAGAGGATCGGAGTGTGTGGGCTGGGTGATGTACGGACAGGAGGAGGTGATGTGCGGTGGTGTGTAGTGTGCTGGCTGGGTGATGTACGGTGGTGTGTAGTGTGCGGGCTGGGTGATGTACGGACAGGAGGAGGTGATGTACGGTGGTGTGTAGTGTGCTGGCTGGGTGATGTACGGTGGTGTGTAGTGTGCGGGCTGGGTGATGTACGGACAGGAGGAGGTGATGTACGGTGGTGTGTAGTGTGCGGGCTGGGTGATGTACGGACAGGAGGAGGTGATGTGCGGTTGTGTGCAGTGTGCGGGCTGGGTGATGTACGGACAGGAGGAGGTGATGTACAGTGGTGTGTAGTGTGCGGGCTGGGTGATGTACAGACAGGAGGAGGTGATGTACGGTGGTGTGGAGTGTGTGGGCTGGGTGATGTACGGACAGGAGGAGGTGATGTACGGTGGTGTGTAGTGTGCGGGCTGGGTGATGTACGGACAGGAGGAGGTGATGTACGGTGGTGTGTAGTGTGCTGGCTGGGTGATGTACGGTGGTGTGTAGTGTGCGGGCTGGGTGATGTACGGACAGGAGGAGGTGATGTACGGTGGTGTGTAGTGTGCTGGCTGGGTGATGTACGGTGGTGTGTAGTGTGCGGGCTGGGTGATGTGCAGACAGGAGGAGGTGATGTACGGTGGTGTGTAGTGTGCGGGCTGGGTGATGTACGGACAGGAGGAGGTGATGTGCGGTTGTGTGCAGTGTGCGGGCTGGGTGATGTACGGACAGGAGGAGGTGATGTACAGTGGTGTGTAGTGTGCGGGCTGGGTGATGTACGGACAGGAGGAGGTGATGTACGGTGGTGTGTAGTGTGTGGGCTGGGTGATGTACGGTGGTGTGTAGTGTGCGGGCAGGGTGATGTACGGACAGGAGGAGGTGATGTACGGTGGTGTGTAGTGTGCGGGCTGGGTGATGTACAGACAGGAGGAGGTGATGTACCGTGGTGTGTAGTGTGCGGGCTGGGTGATGTACGGTGGTGTGTAGTGTGCGGGCAGGGTGATGTACGGACAGGAGGAGGTGATGTACGGTGGTGTGTAGTGTGCGGGCTGGGTGATGTACGGACAGGAGGAGGTGATGTACGGTGGTGTGTAGTGTGCGGGCTGGGTGATGTACGGACAGGAGGAGGCGATGTACGGTGGTGTGTAGTGTGCAGGCTGGGTGATGTACGGACAGGAGGAGGTGATGTGCGGTGGTGTGCAGTGTGCGGGCTGGGTGATGTACGGACAGGAGGAGGTGATGTGCGGTGGTGTGCAGTGTGCGGGCTGGGTGATGTACGGTGGTGTGTAGTGTGCGGGCTGGGTGATGTACGGACAGGAGGAGGTGATGTACGGCGGTGTGCAGTATGCGGGCTGGGTGATGTACGGACAGGAGGAGGTGATGTGCGGTGGTGTGTAGTGTGCGGGCTGGGTGATGTACGGTGGTGTGTAGTGTGCGGGCTGGGTGATGTACGGTGGTGTGTAGTGTGCTGGTTGGGTGATGTACGGTGGTGTGTAGTGTGCTGGTTGGGTGATGTACGGACAGGAGGAGGCGATGTACGGTGGTGTGGAGTGTGCGGGCTGGGTGATGTACGGTGGTGTGTAGTGTGCTGGTTGGGTGATGTACGGACAGGAGGAGGCGATGTACGGTGGTGTGGAGTGTGCGGGCTGGGTGATGTACGGTGGTGTGTAGTGTGCTGGTTGGGTGATGTACGGACAGGAGGAGGCGATGTACGGTTGTGTGTAGTGTGCGGGCTAGGTGATGTACGGTGGTGTGTAGTGTGTGGGCTGGGTGATGTACGGACAGGAGGAGGTGATGTACGGTGGTGTGTAGTGTGCGGGCTGGGTGATGTACGGTGGTGTGTAGTGTGCGGGCTGGGTGATGTACGGTGGTGTGTAGTGTGCGGGCTGGGTGATGTACGGTGGTGTGTAGTGTGCGGGCCGGGTGATGTACGGACAGGAGGAGGTGATGTACGGTGGTGTGTAGTGTGCGGGCTGGGTGATGTACGGTGGTGTGTAGTGTGTGGGCTGGGTGATGTACGGACAGGAGGAGGTGATGTATGGTGGCGCGGCGTCATGGAGAGCTCTAGGGGTGATGAGTCTGAATTGAGTTCTGTATTGGGTGGCCATACAATGTAGCGACTGGCACAGGGCAGAGGCGTCTGAGAAGCATCTGCATAGGAAGAGGAGTCTACCTGCCGCATTCAGGATGGATTGGATAGGGGTAGAGTCTGGTGCGGGGAGGCCAATGAGCAGCGAGTTGCAGTAGTCGAGCCGGGAGTGGATCAAGGCAACCACAGGTGTCTTTAGTGTGTCTGTGGTGAGGAACGGCCAGATTTTAGCAATACTTCCAAAGGTGCAAGTGGTGTATTTAGGCCAGAGGTTGGATATGGGGGGTAAAGGAGAGGTCAGAGTCCAGTGTGACCCCCCCCCCCCAAGGCAGCGGGCGTGCTGTATGGGGGTTGTGGTGGTGCCAGGTACTGATATGGAGATGTTGGGGGGGGGGGGGGGGGAGTCGGCTGGTTGAGGGCAGAAAGACAAGGAGGTCAGTTCTTGAGAGGTTAAGTTTGAGAAAGCTGGAGGACATCGTGTTAGAGACAGCGGACAGAGAGAGATTTTCTGAAGAAATGGTGCTGTAATGTCAAGGGAAGAGGTGTATAGTTGGGTATCGTCAGCGTAGAGATGGTATTGCAGATGGCTTGTCCGATAGGGGCTGTGTAGATAAAGGAGAGGAGGAGGCATAGGTCCGAGCCCTGGGGGACCCCAACAGTGAGGGGGAGTGGAGGGAAGGTAGAGCCAGCGAAGGAGACGCTAAAAGAGCAGTTAGAGAGGTAGGAGGAGAACCAGGAGAGAGCAGTGTCTATTAGGGCAATGGAGCAAAGCATAGCAAGAAGGAGGTTATGGTTGACAGTGTCAAATGCAGCGGACAGGTCAAGGAGGATTAGTAGGGAGTAGTCGCCTCTGGACTTTGCCATCCCCAGGCCGTTTGACACTTTTGTAAGGGCAGTTTGGGCCGAATGTAGGGAGCGGAAGCCGGATTGTAGGGGGTTGGGGAGAGAGTTTTCTGATAGATTGCTTATAAGGTCGGAGTAGACCAGGTGTTCTAGTAATTTGGAGATGAAGGGAGGTTGCAGACGGGTCGGTAGTTGGCAGCATCGGACGAGTCAAGAGTCATTTTCTTTAACAGAGGGGATATGATGGAGTGTTTGAATGAGGAGGGGAAGATGCCAGAGGTCAGAGACAGGTTAAATATAGTGGTGAGATGAGAGATAAACACCGGGGAGAGGGACTGGAGGAGGTGTGAGGGGAGAGGGACTGGAGGAGGTGTGAGGGACCAGAGGAGGTGTGAGGGAAGAGGGACCAGAGGAGGTGTGAGGGGAGAGGGACCAGAGGAGGGGTGAGGGGAGAGGGTCGCTAGTGCAGGTGGATTGTGCGAGCAGTCTAGAGATTTCTTCCTCTGTCATTGGTTCTAGTATAGATAGTGGGTGATGGATGCCGAAGTGATCGGGGCCTGGGCTAGCCGTGCAGTTTTCAGAAATTTCTTTACGGATGTTTTCCATTTTCTTTCTTTGAAGTGGGCGGCTAGCTCTCCAGCAGTCAGATCAGTCACGAGGACGATTCTTTGGGGCTGAGGAGGGAGTGTAAGGTGTCAAAAAGTCGTTTGGGGTTGTGGGATAATGAGGAGACAAGGGAGGTGCAGTAAGTTTGTTTGGCATGGTGGAGGGCGAGGTTGTAGATTTTGAGCATAAACTCGAAGGGGGTGAAGTCTGTGGGCTGTTTGGATTTGCACCACAACCATTCGGCGCACCCAGAGCACCACCGGGAGAAGCGCATTTCCGACATGAGCCAAGGTTGCCTTGATCTGCGGTAGACGGCTCGGGTCACAGGTGGTGCCGCTTCATCCAGGGCACAGCTGAGCGTGGTGTGGTAGTGTTCGGCTGCCAGGTCAGGTCAGGGAGAGAGATTGGGGACAGGGAGGACTGTAACCTGTGGGAGCTATGCATGGGCGAGGAGAGGAGGGAGGGGCTAATGTGGAAGGAATGCGTAGGAGGAGGGCGTTAAAGGCGGTGAGGATGGCGATGGAGGCTACTGTAGAGATGAGGTTGTAGATGTGCAGGGTGTTGGTGGAGTCTACTTGCCCCCTGCTCCGTCGAGTGCCCATGTCTGGATGTGTGGCTCGCTTGAGCAGTTGGGCAGGTAAGGCAGGGGGAGCGCGGAGCAGAGGATTGTGGGCGATAAACCGAAAGCAAAAGAGGAGGGGAGCCGTCAATGCAGAAAATGGAGCAAAAGCATGGAGCAAAGCAATGGAGCAGAGATGCAGTGTTTGTGGATGATGGTGATGGTGAGGCACGTACAAAATAGAGCAAGCATACGTATAGGCACAAGCAGGAGCTGGTAGAAGCCGTCTTTGCAGATGATGAAGCACGTGCAATGGAGAGAACGCAGTCTTTGCAGGTTAGTTAAAGGGGTTGTCCCGCGCCGCAACGGGTTTTTTAACACACCCCCCCCCCGTTCGGCGCGAGACAACCCCGATGCAGGGGTTAAAAAAACAAACCGGAGAGTGCTTACCTGAATCCCGGCGGTCCGGCGTCTTCATACTCACCTGCTGAAGATGGCCGCCGGGATCCTCTCTCTCTGTGGACCGCAGGGCTTCTGTGCGGTCCATTGCCGATTCCAGCCTCCTGATTGGCTGGAATCGGCACGTGACGGGGCGGAGCTACACGGAGCCGGCATTCTGCACGAGCGGCCCCATTGAAGACAGCAGAAGACCCGGACTGCGCAAGCGCGGCTAATTTGGCCATTAGAGGCCGAAAATTAGTCGGTACCATGGAGACGAGGACGCCAGCAACGGAGCAGGTAAGTATAAAACTTTTGATAACTTCTGTATGGCTCATAATTAATGCACAATGTACATTACAAAGTGCATTATTATGGCCATACAGAAGTGTATAGACCCACTTGCTGCCGCGGGACAACCCCTTTAAGTGTGGATGATGGATGACAAATGGAGTGAAGCAGCTATTTCGGGTGATGGGGTGAAAGGAGTGGAATGGAGCAGGGTGGCAGCCTTTGACAGCTCTTACCCTGGCGATCAGCCTCAGAAATGTTTGTCGCGGTGGAGTCCATGGGGAGAAGAATACACAGATCAGCGGGGCCAGTGTCGCCTCCTCGCCTGTTGGTCAGGTGGAGTCTCCCGATGAGCCGATGAATGTGGAGGTGACTTCAGGGCTCCGTTTGGGGGCGCAGGGGTTAAGTCGTCTGTAGCAGGCTACAGGTCGGGGTTTGGGAGCTGATGGGCCCCCGTCTGTGGTTGCTGGTAACGGTGTAAACCCGTTGATGTTTTCCCTAATGCGGGTTCCTGGAGGCTGCAGGGATATTGGGTCCTGTGATCCATAAGTTGGAGACCTCCTCTACTCCTTGCCTTCTTCCAGCCCCCACTCGGCTGCTTTGTGCTGCAGTCTGGGTTGGGTCAGGCCCAACATTCAGCCTGTGTACATTATTCCATCTGGCTCTTACATACGTGTAGTATGAGGCTGTCCTCTAGGAAGCGCTATAATATGACTGGGATCTCTTGTCTTGCAGGACTCTCTGAGGCCCTCCAGCCACGCAGCACACAGACACCTGGAGCCTCTGGATGCATTGGGACCG
Source organism: Eleutherodactylus coqui (assembly GCA_035609135.1). NCBI lineage: Eukaryota > Metazoa > Chordata > Amphibia > Anura > Eleutherodactylidae > Eleutherodactylus > Eleutherodactylus coqui. Next base: position 311,381,923 of record CM069407.1, read on the forward strand.
GCGCCGTACGACCCGGTGTAAGGAGCACATTGTATACGGCTGTCCGCCATATAGGTCACTGCTTGTAAGACCACCCTGATTAGCGCACATGAGGTTTGCATCGTCCCTACCTGCAGAGCACCTTGTGCCTCGCTGTACCCGCCATCTTGCCGTAGCCATCAGCACCAAGTAGATACAGGTTATTGTCGGTCCGCCTGGCGGGGCAGGTCTGATTTGTTGCGTTGTCCTCTTACACCCGCAGCTCCGGCTTTGTTATCTTCTACGACTTCATACTGGGGCTGGAGCCGACGTTCCAGAAGGTGCGGCTGGTGAGCGGGCTGTACAGCAACGGGCACAGGATGGGGCAGCCGTCTTCCCTCCCGGATGCCCTGTGTGAGGTTTGGAACTCTTCTCAACACCAAGGCAATGTCGCAATGTTACGGGCCAAGCAGCCGATCCCCAGGTATGGCCACTAAGACTCGGGTCCTTCCTGGGGTCTCCTGCTGCCAGTTGCCCACCTCGGGCACCTCCATATTGACAGCATGATGCCCACTGTACACAATGAATAGCATGGACTCTCCATCACCCAACAGACTGACGGGCTGGACGAGCTTTCCAATTGTAAATGAAAGTTTCTTTAAAGCGGTGTCCCCAGCCCTCCTGGGCAAGATGGGTAAACCTGGCAGAGCCGAGCGCTTCAGCCCAGCGTTGTTTCTGTAGCTTTCATTAAAGTGAATGGGAGTTACAGAAACGGTGTAGCGCACTGTGCAACATGGTTTCCATTCACTTCAGTGAGAGCTACGGAAGCAGAGCTCGGCTCTCCCCGTACGCTCCGGCTGGTAACCCTGGCAGCGGTGTCTTGTCTTTGCTTTGAATAGCCTTTAACTTTGTAATGCACAATATTGCTTCAATTTCTTACCATTCAAGAGATCTGCTTGCTGTCAGTGAATGTAAACCTGCAGTGTTGCTATGTAACATCAGCGGAGGAGAGATGTTTGTGCCGCTCATGTATTTATCTCACAGCGGATTATCTGGGCTGGATGCAGTTGAACTATTGAGTCAAGTTGGGTTTTAAACTTCTGAACATAAACATATATGCTCCTGTTCACTGACAGGAAGCAGAGATCTTAAAAACTGTGTGACCCAAAGAATGGTAGAAAAGTTACAGCAGTTTAATTAATCAAGAATAGAACTTCACGTATGACCGCTGGATGACGGAGTCTTTGCTCTGTCTCAGGGTCCGGCCTTCTTCCTCCATCTCTCTCGTCATGGAGCTTCAAGCTGCGGGAGGATTTAATCCCTACGGTCAGGAGATTCAGCACATGGCGTCTTCTGGGTGGACGAAGGTGGACGTGTTCGATCAGCATAACCAGGTCCTGAGCGGCCGGTGGAAGCTGCCAGTGAGGGCCCTACCTGTCCAGCCGGGCCTGAGCACAGGACAACTCAACACTGTCCCCCAGGTAATAGGAGGCGTGCAATGGATATAGGGGGTGCATGGGCTATAGGGGAGATGCTCTGGATATAAGGGATGCATGGGCTATAGGGGAGATGCTCTGGATATAAGGGGTGCATGGGCTATAGGGGAGATGCTCTGGATATAAGGGGTGCATGGGCTATAGGGGAGATGCTCTGGATATGAGGGGGGAGGTGAACTGGATATAAGGGGTGCATGGGCTATAGGGGAGTTGCTCTGGATATAAGGGGTGCATGGGCTATAGGGGAGATGCTCTGGATATGGGGGGGGGTGCATTAGATATAAGGGGTGCATGGGCTATAGGGGAGATGCTCTGGATATGAGGGGGGGGGTGTGCATTAGATATAAGGGATGCATGGGCTATAGGGGAGTTGCTCTGGATATAAGGGGGGGTGCATGGGCTATTGGGGAGATGCTCCGGATATAAGGGGTGCATGGGCTATAGGGGAGATGCTCTGGATATGAGGGGGGGGGTGTGCACTGGATATAAGGGGTGCATGGGCTATTGGGGAGTTGCTCTGGATATAAGGGGGGGTGCATGGGCTATTGGGGAGATGCTCCGGATATAAGGGGGGGGGTGCAATAGATATAAGGGATGCATAGGCTCTAGGGGAGTTGCTCTGGATATAAGAGGGGGTCCATGGGCTATTGGGGAGATGCTCTGGATATAAGGAGTGCATGGGCTATTGGGGACATGTTCTGGATATAAGGGGGGGGTGCATGGGCTATTGGGGGGTGCACTGGATGTAAGGGGTGCATGGGCTATTGGGGAGATGCTCTGGATATAAGGAGTGCATCGGCTATTGGGGAGATGCTCTGGATATAAGGGGTGCATGGGCTATTGGGGAGATGCTCTGGATATGAGGGGTGCATGGGCTATTGGGGAGTTGCTCTGGATATAAGGGGGGGTGCATGGGCTATTGGGGAGATGCTCCGGATATAAGGGGTGCATGGGCTATAGGGGAGATGCTCTGGATATGAGGGGGGGGGTGTGCACTGGATATAAGGGGTGCATGGGCTCTAGGGGAGTTGCTCTGGATATAAGGGGGGGTCCATGGGCTATTGGGGAGATGCTCTGGATATAAGGAGTGCAAGGGCTATTGGGGACATGTTCTGGATATAAGGGGGGGGGGGTGCATGGGCTATTGGGGGGTGCACTGGATGTAAGGGGTGCATGGGCTATTGGGGAGATGCTCTGGATATAAGGAGTGCATGGGCTATTGGGGACATGTTCTGGATATAAGGGGGGGTGCATGGGCTATTGGGGAGATGCTCTGGATATAAGGGGTGCATGGGCTATTGGGGAGATGCTCTGGATATAAGGGATGCATGGGCTATAGGGGAGATGCTCTGGATATAAGGGAAGCATGGGCTATAGGGGAGATGCTCTGGATATAAGGGATGCATGGGCTATAGGGGAGATGCTCTGTATATAAGGAGGGATGCATGGGCTATTGGGGAGATGCTCTGGATATAAGCGGTGCATGGGCTATTGGGGAGATGCTCTGGATATAAGGGTGCATGGGCTATTGGGGAGATGCTCTGGATATAAGCAGGGGTGCATGGGCTATTGGGTAGATGCTTTGGATATAAGGGGGGGTGCACTGGATATAAGGGATGCATAGGCTATAGGGGAGTTGCTCTGGATATAAGGGGGGGTGCATGGGCTATTTGGGAGATGCTCTGGATATTAAGGGGTGCACTGGATATAGGGGGGGGGGTGTATGTGCTATTTGGGAGATGTTCTGGATATTAAGGGGTGCACTGGATATAGGGGGGGGGGTGTATGTGCTATTTGGGAGATGTTCTGGATATTAAGGGGTGCATGGGCTATAGGGGAGTTGCTTTGGATATAAGGGGGGGTGTATGGGCTATTGGGGAGTTGCTCTGGATATAAGGGGGGTGCATGGGCTATTGGGGAGATGCTCTGAATATAAGGGGGGGTGCACTGGCTATAAGGTGAGTACACGGGGTATCAGGGGAGTTCATTGTCTATAAGGGGAGTTCTTGATATAAAATGGGTGCACTGGGTATTAGAGGGTTGCACCCGATATATAATGGGGGCACTGGACTTCTGTGTTTGATAGACATAGGGGGGAAGTGACATTTTTGACTGTGATCTTTGCAGGTTGGAAAAGCAGAAATTTATCTCCGTGTTGTCAATGCGAGAGACGCCGATCTGCAGTCCATGGCGGAGATAGACCCCAGGAAGTCCTCGCCCTACCTCTACCCTCCGCTGGTGAGTAACCGTCAGTACTGGACGACGCGCCGAGAAGTAGAAGAGCTCTCGCCTAAATGGGACTCCAAGCATCGCGGCCCATCAATCAGCTGATTGGTGGAAGTCAGACCCCGCCCATCTGATAATGACGTCTCTCCTAGGGAGCGGCCATCAGTTTGCTGGTCATCGAGAACCGCTTCATGTTCCTCTCGGGCTTTATAGGATTATAAAGTCCTGTTGAAGTTTTGTTTCCCGGGTCTTGATGGTAAATTGTCTGCTGTATTAGACGTCTCTGAGGGTCCGCAGACGCCCGGCGGCCATCTGTGGGTGCAGAAATACAGAGCTGCATCCTGAGACGATCCTGCCGGCTGCAGACAGTATAGACTAGGATTACTTGGAGACGCCTATTAACATTCACCTTCTTGCCACCCACAGATGCCAGGTCCCACCGCAGTCGCCACCGATCCGCCAGTGGCACTGCCAGCGCAGCCCCCCAGCTCATTTCACCTGGCTCTCTCACCGTACACGGACTACATCGATCCGCCCCCGATCCCAGAGCTGCCAAATCAGCCGAAACCCGGTCAGAGGTGAGACAGCGCCGCTCCAGTCTGCAGATAACGGTCACACAGTGACCCCCGATTCCCCGAACGTGTGAGTAATGGACGAAAATGAGCAAATCCCAAATGTTACATAGGATGCAGAGTTCTTGCCGGCAGATCGTTCTCACTTGATGAAGCAGCAGACTGATATATCGATGTGACCCGCCACTCAGCGATTAACGGAAATCGACCCCCACAGGGCAAAGCGTGGCAACGCACCAGCCTCGCCCCATTCCAAAAAGGTGCTGGAAAATATTGTAACTGTATATAGTGCCGTGTTGCATCCAGCAGCCCTCTGAGATACCGATGCAGAGATCGCACAATGGGCGGATGCAGTAAGACTGGTGTTTCATCCACCAGCTGTTATGAAATGCGCCAAATGTATAAAGTACTTATTAAACGCGGCACATCTTGGCCTGTTCTAAAGCCAGACAATGAGCTCTGCGCCCGCTGCGAACCAATAGCTGCATAGTTTCTGCTATATTTATAATCTGTCAGAAATGTGTTGGCCCCGCCCCTCCTGTGTAACCCCACCCACTTTTCATGCCATTTAAAAAAAAACTTGCATCAAAATTTGTGACTTGTCCCATAAACATATCGATAAAGTTGTACCAATGTATCTGCACGCGGTACGAGACTGGAGGCCTGGAGTGGGAGGGAACTGATGCAGAATGGAGGGGGTCTGCAGGGCTAGAACGGCCCCCTCTACAGGATAGACGCCTACTGTCAGGGTTTCCCCGCCTTTGTAGCATCAAGGAACCCCATTAAAATAATTATTTTCCCAGGGAACCCCGACCAATTTTTTTCTCCTTTTGTATCAAAAGGGAAACAAAGAGTTAAAACAAATAATGCGCCAAACCCCAGAAGTCCTTCCATTTACTGAGCGATCATCGCTCCTGTGTAAAAGCACCGCAGCGATCATCTCTGGGTCGTTCATCGAGATCTTCTGTGCCCAACACTCGTCCTGTGTAAGAAGGCCCTAAGATTCACTCCAAATTCTCACTGTTATTCCTTGGCCCCTGTATGTAGCGCCCGGTCTCCAGTCATCCGGCGGGGCCGAGGGCCTCATGGTGCGCGTGCAACCAGCACTGACGTCAGGAGCGGGGAGGAGGCGGGACTTCAGGGAGCTGCAGGCACCGCCCAGATGACTCCACACCGGACACTTACAGGGCGCAAAGAGTAAAAGGGAGAATTTGGGGTCACTTTTATTCTGTGTTTTCAGACAAATCTGTGTGTGATGCTGGATGGCGCTATGATGGCGGCGGCTTAATAGCAACATTTCTGGTGAGAGGTTCCCTTTAAAGTGGTTGTGCCAAAATGACAAGCCCATTCATATCCTGTACGCCATAGAGCAGGCCTCTGCGTGCGGACCCCATAGAGCAGGCCTCTGCGTACGGGCCCCGTGGAGAGCCATTCTTCTAGGACATTCCAGCCGCGGGCCCCTGGGGGGAGGTCGTATCTGACAAGACAACCACACTAAGCACCCCGACCTGCACAGATCCCAACACCAGCCAATGTCTGGACCTTACATGCTGGAATAAGGGGGGGCTGCAACCGTTGGGGACCCCCAGTTGGGAAGCGCTGCCTTCCGATTTACCCGGACGGTCGTAGGGTGTTTGGTCGCAGTTCTTCACCTCAGGGGGACCTGCATACAACAGTACAAGCAAACACTTGAGTTCTCCCACAGCGACCTGCGAGGGTCCTCCCGGCACGGCCCCTCCATTCTCCCTCAGGCCGGTTCTGATATCTTTCTGGTTGGCACTCGGCGATGACTTTGTGTCTTTGGGCCGATACATTCTATTATGTACAGAAGGCAGCGTGCGGCTCTCACCGCAATATAGTGTATTATATACCGCTCCAACAGACGCGGGGGCGCTAGCGGGTATGATGGCGGAGGCGGAGCTTCATTCGTTTATGGCAGAGGATTAGTAACCCTGTAAGCGCCGCACTGGAATATTCACACCTTTGTATCATCGCTGTAAATGTGCAGAAATGTAATAAAAAGGATTGAAACCTTCCATTACCGGACTGCGCTTCTTGTGTCTCCCGGGAAGGGTGCTCTATCACCACATATTACATGACGGCTCCCATAGTCTTCAGTAGCTACTGATAAAGTAGCTTCGTCCACCATACTTTACACTGTATGTCTGTTGCATTAAAACACAGCTGTGCTCAGTGGATTTTACAGAAATGTATCACAGTTTGAGGTCAAATTCACTCCTTGTCTCATGACAACTTCAGGCTGCTGCTCTCTCCATCCAGCATGCTTTACACTGCAGCTCTGCTTGGCCGCAATGTAGAAGCACAAGCTCAGTGGAGAGAAGATTTGCATCACAGCAAGGAAGGAACTAAACCCAAGTTAGGAACATTATCGCAGACTGAGGGGAAGAGCCCAAATAAGGGAAAGAGGGTCTCAATACAGGGGAGGACCCTGAACAAGGGGAAGGGTCTCAATACAGGGCAGGAGCCTGAACAAGGGGAAGGGTCTCAATACAGGGCAGGAGCCTGAACAAGGGGAAGGGTCTCAATACAGGGGAGGAGCCTGAACAAGGGGAAGGGTCTCAATACAGGGGAGGAGCCTGAAGAGCAGTGTTAACTGAGAACATCTCATTCTCTATTAGTCGGTTTCAGACAAGCATATTGTAATACGGATCTGTATCATGGCCGTTTCAGATGGCCTCACATCCGCAGGCCATCACTATTTCATCACTATTTGCTTAATCAAAAAGTATACAAATGCGGAGACAAATGCGCAAAAGCTGTGAACAGTCCTTGTGATTTACATTCGCTCCATAATACAGATCCCAAAATATGGAGGTGAAATATGCGTGTCCGAAACCGTCCGTACGCTGTATTTACACATGCAAGTGCGACATCAGTCTGACAAACTCGGACAAATAGCGCTCTCTTGAGGCCGTTTTCATACGGTTTAGAAAATAGCACGAGATTTGTGTACCGCGAGACGCTCAAATCTCACGCAAACTGTAGGAGAAACCAAATCCATGAGTTTACAGCGAGCTTTCAGGCCTCTCAGGGTCCTTCCTCAGGAATAATGCCTGGAAGAATTCCAAGTAGGTTGGAAAGCTCGCTGTAGCATCATGGATTACCGAGGACAATCGCACTCTGCTCTGCTGGCCCCACCGGACAATCGCTGTTGTTTACTGAATTTTTATTTATTTTTTTCCCACATCACGGGAAAAACTTGTGGCCTGTCCAATCCTTGAGCGGACTGCAGGTATCGTTACACGGGGGACGTATTGGCTGGACACAGCGGATTCGGGCAGTACTCGCACCGTGCACACGCAGCCACCGACAGGCGTAGAGTGATTTCTCGTTCACTTGTTGGAGTCTCTTGGTTTTCAGCTGAGCTATCGGTCCGTGTGAACAGGAGTCAATCATCTATGGACGGTGGCCCGTTTTCAGTGAATGGAGGCGGCTGGTCGGAATGATCTCCGGCGCTCTCCGTCTCCATTCTCTGAACAGCTATCACTCCTGTGTAAAGCATGGGGGGTGATAGTCGGTGGGACGGCTGTCGGGCATTGATGCACCCAGCAATCATTACTGATAGAGAGGTAAGCTGGCGCTTGTGTGTGACTGGCGCTCTATACAAGACTTGTTTGTAACCTCAGAGCAGTGACTGGCAGGACATCAGCCACCTTACTTCATCTGTGAAATGTGCAATTAGTTCAGCTAAATACCAACAATGTCGCAGTGTCAGGGTAATATTCTTTCTACGTAGAGCACCAATCGGGCCCACCCCACTTGCCCGCTGCCGGCGATAAGAAGAAAACACCACACGGAGGTCTGGTATAGTTTCTCACACCGGACATGGCTGCGCTTTGCCGACGGGCTTTATTACAGATTACATGAGATCTTATACCCTTTGTCCCATCACCAACAATGGGTGATGGGCTTATAACCATATATGGGCAGTCCGGATTTCCGGCCTGAGACAGTGAAAATTATGTACATGGTTGAACATCTTGATATCTTGTTCCAGCGCTTCTGGGAAAACGGCCAAGTACACGCGGCCTTGTGTCTGGTTCCGTATCTTCTCTGAATTTCTAGAACATCTCTCTCAGCCTTGTAAAGCCTTGGAATATCTGATGTAAGGCGACATATAAGTTTTTTCTCATTTGGAATTGAATAAAACTTGCATATAGGTATAAAAGTATAAAGAACATATGGCAATATATATATATACCCTCACAAACCCCCCTAAAAAACTTAATATGGAGATCAAGCATCAGACTTTGCACTCTTCCTCGGTCGTCTCTCCCTTGCGTCAGGGTTTCTCCACTGCCCGTAAGTCCCTACTCCTAAAGGGGAGGGATCCCTACCTCACCTCAGAAGGAGGCCATGGATTCCCTGGGCTTATTTCCGGGCATCCATACCCTCTATCTGTACAAGTTAACACCCCGCAGGGTGTGCCCTCGCCGGAACCTAAGGTCTTCTGCACTTTCCCTAGGCAAATGGGAAGTCCACTGACAGTCCATCTTATGAGACCGGGGCGGCGCAGTACTAGTCTATCTCTCCATTCTTCTGGTAACGTATCTGGTTGTCATTATCGGAACTGGCTCTTCATCTTTTTTTTTTCAAACAAGGGAAATTTTGGTGTCACATTATCCAGTCCCTTACTTATACTCTTTTTGATCAAAGGGATAATACACATACAGGAAATTACATACCCCACCTCTTCCTGCGAAAATCATATCCACGGCCACTCTAGGGCCATGGATGCAGTGGGCCCTAATTGGTCAGTTAACCCTTGCGAAGCATCTCTGTTGTAGTTTACAAACCTCTGCTGATTGTAATAGATATAATTCATCTAATCTACATTATTATTAACAGTGACAATAGAAAATAAGGACTCAAAACCTGCTTTAAACTGATCTCAAGAATTAAATTAATCTGGCACCCCCCTTGGCACTCCTATTGCATCTATGTGTACAAGTGGATCAAAGTTACCACCTGGAGCGTCGACTTCTCTTAGCACGATGCGGTGTTGGATTCTCACCCTCAGTGTAGGCTTCATATTGCACATTTGATTGTATTAATTTGTTCTGAAACAGGGGCTAGTGTACAGTAGTCAAAGGTGTGTTAGAGGAATTGTACCACATCATAGCATGTAAAGGATATGCAGGATCATTAGTTTTTTCAGTGCGAAGTGTGGATCCAAGTGGGTTTTCCTTCAAGCTTGACTGCAGTTGGGGCGGTGAGCAACATCTGGTAAGGACCTTCAAACCGGGTTTCTCTCTCTCAAACTTTTTTACATAGACCCTGTCACCTGGTTTTAGATAGTGACACTCATCTGTAGGACCTGAGAGAAAAGCAGAGACTACAGAATGGATTACTAACAATTCCTTGGAGAGGCCTATGACAAAATTAACAAGAAAATCATTCCCCAAACTCAGCTACTGTGGCATGTACCCTCCGGAGAAAAAGAAAAACTAATGGAAGACACTCAATTCAAGATTTACCCATTTTCTCTATTGCCTTTTGTATCTACTTTCCCCCTACTCCGCGGATGGTAGGGTGTGTGAAAAGCCTGGAATATACCCAAAACAGACATGATGTATTGCATTAGTTCACCTGTGAAGTGTGTACCTTTGTTTGACTCAATCACTTCCGGTACCCCATATCTGTGGATTACCTCATTCATGAGCTTCTGTGCGGTTACCTGCTTATTTACTTTGGTAACAGAGTAGGTCTCCAACCTGAAAAGAAATCAACAACAAGCACATATTCATGCTTCCCAACAAGTGGGAGCTGAGTGTAGCCAATTTGCAATCCCTGAAATGGGTAGAGTGGTCTAGGCAAGTGTTATGTGGCAAATTTACTTCTGCCCTGTTGCTTACGGCAAAGATCATGCAAAATTGGACAAATGATGCAGCAGCTACAGAAAACCCAGGAGCCACCCGTCCTTGTTCAAGCGTTGACATCATTACTGCTTTGAGAGGTGCGTCTTTCCGTGCGTCAGCTGGGCCATCATGGGGCACAGGGACCGTGGTGGGCAAGTGCTGTTGACTGTTCACCATATGCCATCCCTTTTTAGTCCATTTGTAGTTTTAGTCAAAGTCCAAAGTTATAATCAAAGTCCAAGTTCATATCAAAGTCCAAGATTTTTATCAAAGTCCAAAGTTATTGTCAAATTCTTCTTTCTTCTTTCTTCCACGGCTTGAGGGCCGCTGCTTTTGCTGTGTGGTCTGTGATGGCGTTGCCTCTTGCTTCTCCGGTGTAGGAATTGGTGTGAGCTTTCCACCTTGTCAGGTAGAAGTAGGGTCTCCATGAGACCCTGCACCGCTGCAACATTCTTAATTGGCTGTCCTGCTGTGGTAAAAAACTGTCTGGCCTTCCATGTTGGGCCGTAATCATGAGCTATGCCAAATGCATACCGGGAGTCAGTGTAAATGTTTGCCGTCTTACCTTCCTCCACTCTACACGCCTCCGTGAGGGCTTTTAATTCCGCTTCTTGTACTGCGACATGCGGAGGCATTCTGCTTTTAGGACATCTTGTTGTGTAACCACCGTATATCCAGTGTGGAGTCGTCAATCACCCTGGGTACCATCTATAAAAAACAACTCAAAATATGCATTATTAACAAGGGCTTTCAGTAACTTTTTTTAAAACTTAAATTTTCTTGTTGCATCACTGCTAGACAATCAGGCTGGTATTCTATTTCAAAAAGATCAGAATCTTGTTGCAAAAAATTTAAAAATTTAAAAATGGCTTGCAAAAAATTTTAAAAATGGCTGAATTTAAAAATGGCTGACTTGCAAAAAATTAAAAAATGGCTGATTTGCAATACCTAGATCACCTATGCCTTCTCCTCCCCCCCCCCCCCCCCCTTTAAACCAGGGTACGCAATTGGAACAAGAGTACCCGGTTTCAAGGTAGTATAACATTGTAAAAAGATTTGATGGATGCAGATAAGGCCTGTAAAATGTTAGCACCAATAACAGACATGAGTTACACCGGGGCAGAATAATCTACAAAACATCTACTAATATTGGAAATGTGATATCCCTTTAAGTGAATTCATTATTAGTCTGATCCTGCCTGCAATATCTTATCAAAATTTGAGACAGGAGAAAAAACAAAACAAAAAACTTTTACTAGCTGCTCAAAATCCTCACCCCCTCCCTTGTACAAGAGGGATGAAACATTACGTACTATTACATCATCTAGCTCCACCCCTTCGATATTGGCTCCTTGCGACTTTCTTCCCAACTTAATTTCAGCGTAACAGTCCACACGTCCACATCTCAACCAAGCAAAGTCCCATGCATGGGGAGGACTTTTATCCCCAGTCATTACCTGCATCACACATTCCACACAGCCCGAACCTGGGTCACTAACTCTCATCCATCCATGCTCTGAAGTCTGCTCCGTCACCCCCCATTGAAGGTGTACCAGTACATGCAGATGCACAGACAAAAAAAGTTTGACAAACATACATACATCAGTTGAAAAACATTGAGGTGAGTGCTTTTAATTTTATAAAGTACATAATTCTATTGAGATGAGATTGTGAATGAGCGCTATCTTTGACAAATTATGTGAAAAAAAATTTGCTGAGTGACTGAGACATTCTATCTTTCTTATCTACTGAAGCTATTATATGCTGTATTAAACGCTGAAGTATTTTAGAATATGGGTATTTTTCAATCCCCCTGCCTTTCTTTCTCTGTATTTCTCTGTATTTGACCCTGAACAAAAAGTGAAGTCTGAAAGCCCCCACCTTTTCAAAACAAACTGTTATCTCTCTGCGAATATGAAACACAGACTGAATCGTTTTAGCTTAAACTATTGCCTGACCTTGCAACATTCATTTTCAACCCCTGTATAAGTAAGAATATAACTTAGAAATTGCTATATTTCCCTGCCTACTAAGACGGTATAATTAATTAAATTCATTTCAAGCCTTCATTCCTTTACAGCAAGCAGAGATATTATCCAGGGTTATTATTGCATTCTTTCTCTCGCTTCGTTATCTCTTGACCTTGAAAAGCTTACACAGACTCGCAGCTACATGTCAACAAAGCCGTCTCTTCTAAAAGCAAGCTCAGTTAACTATTTGCACATACAGTATATACATATATATATATACACATATATATCCATATCTATTATCTATCTTGTATTATACACATTTTTCTCCTTTCTTTGCCAACAAATCACATGCATTGTAACTTTCTTATCGACTTGCCTGCTCCCCTTATTTCTCTCCCCTACCTAACTGCCAATATAACCTTCAATAGACACTCTCCTGACGCTCTCTTGATCACTTACTGTACTTTCCAACATTTCACTTACGGACACTTTCTTAAACAAATAATGTGTACATACCTAACTTACTCTGACTGTCTCTCTCTCTCTCCTCTCCAGCACTTTCTAGCAAACCTTGATCTTCCAAGGCACCTCTCGGTCCTAAAGACCTCCTCCCAGACACCATTTTGTAATCTGCCGTGCGGGTCGGTGTCACACATTTTCATTAGAGTTTTCTTACATTTTACAGATTCATCCACACGGCGGCAGCCCTTGAGGGGCTCTGTCTTCTTTAATAAGATCTTACTCATATTACAACAACAACAACAATAATAATAATAACACGCTCCATAGAGTGCATCCTTCTGACCCGAATTGTCAGCCCCTTATATACCGGCAAGACAACCGAAGGCATCTTCTTCCATGGAACCAGTCCCAAAGAGTGCATCCCTCTCAGCTAAACCATCAACAACTAAACTAAAACGGAGGGTTCCTTCATCTATGGGACCTGTCTTACAGAGTGCTTCCCTCTCCTCTAAACCATTAACGACTAAATAAACTCAAACGGAGGGTTCCTTCGTCTGTGAGACCAAATGAAAAGTAAGAGAAAAAAAAATTCTGCAGATACAACAAACAATCAAACAATCTCCACTATCGCTAAAACGCTACGGACTTCAGAGTACAAATAAACTACAGACTAGTTTCTGGGTGACCGATTGGTGCGCATATCACGGTCAGTGGTCCATGACGGCAAACCCGGAGCCCACACGAGTTACCGTGTAGAACTCTTAACCCAACCCGTCCGGTCACAAACCACAGATAGTCAGTCCTGCTGCAAAACTCTCAGTGTAAAACACAACATAAATATATGCCGATCTTACCTGGAGTTCTGTGAGTTGATCAGGCTCGGTTTGCAGCAGGACGGCTTCCCCGTGGCGTGGATCCGGGTGAATTGCGCTGTAAGCTCCTGGTTTTACCGCCCCACGTTGGGCGCCATTTGTCAGGGTAATATTCTTTCTAAGTACAGCACCAATCGGGCCCACCCCACTTGCCCGCTGCCGGCGATAAGAAGAAAACACCACACGGAGGTCTGGTATAGTTTCTCACACCGGACATGGCTGCGCTTTGCCGACGGGCTTTATTACAGATTACATGAGATCTTATACCCTTTGTCCCATCACCAACAAGGGGTGATGGGCTTATAACCATATATGGGCAGTCCGGATTTCCGGCCTGAGACAGTGAAAATTATGTACATGGTTGAACATCTTGATATCTTGTTCCAGCGCTTCTGGGAAAACGGCCAAGTACACTCGGCCTTGTGTCTGGTTCCGTATCTTCTCTGAATTTCTAGAACATCTCTCTCAGCCTTGTAAAGCCTTGGAATATCTGATGTAAGGCGACATATAAGTTTTTTCTCATTTGGAATTGAATAAAACTTGCATATAGGTATAAAAGTATAAAGAACATATGGCAATATATATATATACCCTCACAGCAGCCCGCACCGTACAGAAATGCGTGATAATCATAATTACAGCTCACACCCCCAGCAATACAAATCAGCAATGTGCAGGAAAGAAATAATTCTTTCAGTTTGTTGCTGATGATAAATGACATTGGCACAAAACCGTTATCAGGAGTAGAAGAGAACCGGCTGTAATATCAGATAATCCATCTATTCCAGAGATAATGACGCAGAAGAGAAAACAAGCAAAGAGCAACCCAGAGTGGAGAATAAAGTAGGATTCATCATAGATAGAGTGACGGAGGCACCCCCAGGAGACGGAACGCTTAGGCTGACCGGATACCACATGAACACCGGGCAGGCAAGTGCAGAAACATACATGTACCTGAGCAGGTGATCGAAGAATGTACAAGAATATGACTACTATAATGCTGCCCTCTATGTACAAGACTATAACTACTATAATACTGCTCCTATGTACAAGAATATAACTACTATAATACTGCCCCCTATGTACAAGAATATAACTACTATGATACTGCTCCTATATACAAGAATATAACTACTATAATACCGCCCCCTATGTACAAGAATAAAACCACTATAATACTGCTCCTATGTACAAGAATATAACTACTATAATACTGCCCCCTATGTACAAGAATATAACTACTATAATACTGCCCCCTATGTACAAGAATATAACTACTATAATACTGCCCACTATGTAGAAGAATATAACTACTATAATACTGCCCTCTATGTACAAGAATATAACTACTATAATACTGTCCCCTATGTATAATAATATAACCACTATAATACTGCTCCCTATGTACAAAAATATAAGTACTATAATACTGTCCCCTATGTATAATAATATAACCACTATAATACTGCTCCCTATGTACAAGAATATAACCACTATAATACTGCTCCCTATGTACAAGAATATAACTACTATAATACTGCCCCCTATGTACAAGAATATAACTACTGTAATACTACTACTATGTACAAGAATATAACTACTATAATACTGCCCCCTATGTACAAGAATATAACTACTGTAATACTACTACTATGTACAAGAATATAACTACTATAATACTGCCTCCTATGTACAAGAATATAACTACTATAATACTGCCTCCTATGTACAAGAATATAACTACTATAATACTGCCTCCTGTGTACAAGAATATAACTACTATAATACTGCCCCCTATGAACAAGAATATAACTACTATAGTACTGCTTCCTATGTACAAGAATATAAGGACTGTAATACTGCTCCTAGGTACAAGAATATAACTACCATAATACTGCCCCCTATGTACAAGAATATAACTACTATAATACTGCTCCCTATGTACAAGAATATAACTACTATAATACTGCTCCCTATGTATAAGAATATAACTACTATAATACTGCCCCTATGTACAAGAATATAACTACTATAATACTGCCCCCTATGTACAAGAATATAACTACTATAATACTGCTCCTATGTACAAGAATATAACTACTATAATACTGCCTCCTATGTACAAGAATATAACTACTATAATACTGCTCCCTATGTATAAGAATATAACTACTATAATACTGCCCTCTATGTACAAGAATATAACTACTATAATACTGCCCCCTATGTACACGAATATAACTACTATAATACTGTCCCCTATGTATAATAATATAACCACTATAATACTGCTCCCTATGTACAAGAATATAACTACTATAATACTGCCCCCTATGTACAATAATATAACTACTATAATACTGCCTCCTATGTACAAGAATATAACTACTATAATACTGCCCCCTATGTACAAGAATATAACTACTATAATACTGCCCCCTATGTACAAGAATATAACTACTATAATACTGCTCCTATGTACAAGAATATAACTACTATAATACTGCCCCCTATGTACAATAATATAACTACTATAATACTGCCCCCTATGTACAAGAGTATAACTACTATAATACTGCCCCCTATGTACAGGAATATAACTACTATAATACCGCCCCCTCTGTAGGAATAGGGGGTTGCTCATGAGTAACAGGCGGTCTGTTTTTGCAGGTGATCCGCACTCGCGGAGAGGGGATGTCATGTATTGTTTCGGCTGTCAGTTCTACGGTCCAGAGTGGCTGCTTCATCTTCGGAGAGCAGGAGGTGTGGTCTGGGGGTCTTTGTGGTGGTCACTCCTAGTAAATACATAGATTATATAGGTACGATGAAGGCTCTGATTGATGCTATTTGTTATTAGACTCCTCCCACGGATCCATAATTTGTTTTGTTACATTGATAAGTGGCACAGCGGGTATGGGCTCAATGCCCGGACCCCTAGCAGTGCTGCCCCTATTACTGGGCACTCTTTCTTTGCCATCTAACCATCTGTATATGGTATAGTGTGCAGGGGAACAGCGCCCCTAGTGGCCAGTGCGGCACAGCTGCCACTCAGGACTGACTATTTTGCATTTTCAGGCAATATTCCACAAGGTTGCTCCAGAGGACGACTTGCTGCTGATGCTGCGGTTCTACCACTGGCCTGGCGGCAGCACTGCCTGGGCACCATGGCATTACCGGAAGAGTCTGCAGCCCCTGCTAGCTAGTGAGGAGTGGGCCGTAGCATGGACTGCGGTCAGACTCACCAGACCCCTCCTTGGCACAGGAGCAGGTGAGCATGAAAGTATCTCATGTGACTGACTTGGATACATTTGCATCAGCGCAGTATCACACATGACAGGCTTAGATAGATCTTTAGCTTAGATGCATCAGTATAACCCATAATTGGCAGGGATACACAGCTCAGCAGGCAGTATCACACAGAAGAGGATTAGATACACAGCTCAGCAGACAGTATCACACAGGATAGGATTAGATACACGGCTCAGCAGACAGTATCACACAGGATAGGATTAGATACACAGCTCAGCAGACAGTATCACACAGAAGAGGATTAGATACACGGCTCAGCAGACAGTATCACACAGGATAGGATTAGATACAGGAGCTCAGCAGACAGTATCACACAGGAAAGGATTAGATACAGCAGACAGTATCACACAGGAGAGGATTAGATACAGCAGACAGTATCACACAGGATAGGATTAGATACACAGCTCAGCAGACAGTATCACACAGGAGAGGATTAGATACACAGCTCAGCAGACAGTATCACACAGGATAGGATTAGATACACAGCTCAGCAGACAGTATCACACAGGATAGGATTAGATACACGGCTCAGCAGACAGTATCACACAGGAGAGGATTAGATACACGGCTCAGCAGACAGTATCACACAGGAGAGGATTAGATACATGAGCTCAGCAGACAGTATCACACAGGATAGGATTAGATACATGGCTCAGCAGACAGTATCACACAGGATAGGATTAGATACACGGCTCAGCAGACAGTATCACACAGGAGAGGATTAGATACACGGCTCAGCAGACAGTATCACACAGGATAGGATTAGATACACGGCTCAGCAGACAGTATCACACAGGATAGGATTAGATACATGGCTCAGCAGACAGTATCACACAGGAGAGGATTAGATACATGGCTCAGCAGACAGTATCACACAGGAGAGGATTAGATACATGGCTTAACAGACAGTATCACACAGGAGAGGATTAGATACACGGCTCAGCAGACAGTATCACATAGGAGAGGATTAGATACACAGCTCAGCAGACAGTATCACACAGGATAGGATTAGATACACGGCTCAGCAGACAGTATCACATAGGAGAGGATTAGATACACGGCTCAGCAGACAGTATCACACAGGATAGGATTAGATACATGAGCTCAGCAGACAGTATCACACAGGATAGGATTAGATACATGAGCTCAGCAGACAGTATCACACAGGATAGGATTAGATACACGGCTCAGCAGACAGTATCACACAGGATAGGATTAGATACACGGCTCAGCAGACAGTATCACACAGGATAGGATTAGATACATGAGCTCAGCAGACAGTATCACACAGGATAGGATTAGATACACGGCTCAGCAGGCAGTATCACACAGGATAGGATTAGATACTCCAACAGTGCACTTGTTTGGGTTATGCTGATCATGAATATTTAACCCTTTCCAGAGATGATTTGACTCTCATTGTCTGCAGCTTCTTGCCATCCTGGAAGCCGCCATGTTGAGTGGAACACAGGAATTCATGATCTCCCGCTGTACCACAGGCCCGCGCCCGCGCCGCTCCAGCTTGCTGCCGTTGTGAGTTTCCACAAGTTAAATGGACACATAGAAGCTACTACATCTCCCAGAATGCAATGCAGAACCCAGCGTATTATTGGCTGTTATGTGAGCTCAGGCGTAGTGCAAGATCAAATGCCAAAGGCGAACCCCCCTGTTATATACCCCACATCGGGGTCCTTAAGAGTAATAAGCCCTCCTTAGGTAAGTCACCGTATGAGTACAGATTGGCCCTATTACCCAGGGACCCGAGTGGAAGACTCCAACTCCCTCCTCTGTATAGGAAGCCGTTTGATCACGATCAGGGCAAAGGATCATATATAAGAAGAAGGGGAAGAATGAATCATCTCAGTCTCTCTATTCCCTGCGGACGCCCGGGGCCGGCGGCACATGCTGGGAGGCTGACCGCAGGGTTTCGGCACAGTTTGCTCTCCGCCATGAGGGATTGAGGGCTGATTCTCCTTGATACTGAGGAGGGAGTTGGAGTCTTCGGTTCATAGGGAGCTCAGGGCGGTTTTCTCCTGCATTTGGGTGTATCACCTGATGAGTTTTCCCTTTTTCTTATATGATCCTTTGCCCTGATCGTGATCACGGATATCAAGTGGCTTCCTATACTGAGGAGGGAGTTGGAGTCTTCCACTCGGGTCCCTGGGAAATAGGGCCAATCTGTACTCATACGGGTGATTTACTTAATGAGTGTTTATTTGTATCCGGCAGCCGGGAATCTGGATATTTAACCTTCAGCAAGTGAATATAAATTTATATCTAATAAGTGATATTTGAGGGCTCGGTGCAGGGTATATAGTAGGGGGTTTCACTCTTTGGCATTTATTTTCACTTTAAGTCATTTTTGACCTTTGCCGACCTTCTGGGCCACTTTTTTCTGATGAGGAGTTCTGTGAGGTGCCTTGGCCCTAATGCACTCCAGCGCTCCAACTATCTTGTCTAGCTATAGTACCAGTGTGCTAATGGAGCAGTGCTGCACTGTAGAGCATGGGGAAGAACATAGCAGCAGCTGAGTCTCTGATGAATAAAGGGTGGGTTTCAGACTTTCATAGACAATACAGCTGAGGGTTCATGCTCATGAGTGTATTATGCATTACGCAGCAAATATGTATGTAACATGCGTGCTCAGGTATTTCATGCCTTCATAGACTATAATGGGTGTGATATGTGACATATTAGGATATGCTGCTGTTATGTTTCTACACACATATTATGCGCGTCTTACAACCCTAATGTAAATTAATGGGGTTTTAGCACCGTGTAAAATACATCAGTGTGAGGGGGCCGACCAGAGAAATCAGCGGGACTCCGTCATTTACAGTCCCTTCCCAGTCTCCTCATATATCATTCTGCAGCTGCAATGTAATATGCGAGGTTGCTGTATACGTAGGAGGCACTCTGTGAGGTCTCTGTATAGGTAGGAGGCACTCTGTGAGGTCTCTGTATAGGTAGGAGGCACTTTACGAGGTCTCTGTATAGGTAGGAGGCACTCTACGAGGTCTCTGTATAGGTAGGAGGCACTCTGTGAGGTCTCTGTATAGATAGGAGGTACTCTGTGAGGTCTCTGTATAGGTAGGAGGTACTCTACGAGGTCACTGTATAGATAGGAGGCACTCTACGAGGTCTCTGTATAGATAGGAGGCACTCTACGAGGTCACTGTATAGATAGGAGGCACTCTACGAGGTCACTGTATAGATAGGAGGCACTCTACGAGGTCACTGTATAGATAGGAGGCACTCTACGAGGTCTCTGTATAGATAGGAGGCACTCTACGAGGTCACTGTATAGATAGGAGGCACTCTACGAGGTCACTGTATAGATAGGAGGCACTCTACGAGGTCACTGTATAGATAGGAGGCACTCTACGAGGTCTCTGTATAGATAGGAGGCACTCTACGAGGTCTCTGTATAGATAGGAGGCACTCTACGAGGTCTCTGTATAGATAGGAGGCACTCTACGAGGTCTCTGTATGGGTAGGAGGTACTCTGTGAGGTCTCTGTATAGATAGGAGGCACTCTACAAGGACGCTGTATAGGTAGGAGGCACTCTACGAGGTCACTGTATAGATAGGAGGCACTCTACAAGGTCTCTGTATGGGTAGGAGGCACTCTACGAGGTCTCTGTATGGGTAGGAGGTACTCTGTGAGGTCTCTGTATAGATAGGAGGCACTCTACAAGGACGCTGTATAGGTAGGAGGCACTCTACGAGGTCACTGTATAGATAGGAGGCACTCTACGAGGTCACTGTATAGATAGGAGGCACTCTACGAGGTCTCTGTATAGATAGAAGGCACTCTACGAGGTCTCTGTATAGATAGGAGGCACTCTACGAGGTCTCTGTATAGATAGGAGGCACTCTACGAGGTCTCTGTATGGGTAGGAGGTACTCTGTGAGGTCTCTGTATAGATAGGAGGCACTCTACAAGGACGCTGTATAGGTAGGAGGCACTCTACGAGGTCACTGTATAGATAGGAGGCACTCTACGAGGTCTCTGTATAGATAGGAGGCACTCTACGAGGTCTCTGTATAGATAGGAGGCACTCTACGAGATCTCTGTATAGATAGGAGGCACTCTACGAGGTCTCTGTATAGATAGGAGGCACTCTACGAGGTCTCTGTATGGGTAGGAGGTACTCTGTGAGGTCTCTGTATAGATAGGAGGCACTCTACGAGGTCTCTGTATGGGTAGGAGGTACTCTGTGAGGTCTCTGTATAGATAGGAGGCACTCTACAAGGACGCTGTATAGGTAGGAGGCACTCTACGAGGTCACTGTATAGGTGGGAGACATTACGAGGACGCTGTATAGGTGGGAGACGCTCCACGAGGTCACTGTATAGGTAGGAGGCACTCTACGAGGAACCCTTATGTGTAGGAAACACTCTGAGGTCACTGTATAGGTGGGAGACACTCTACGAGGATGCCTTATGAAGAGGAGACACTGTATGAGGTCGCCGTATGGGTGGGAGACACTCTATCACCTATATCTCGATGTCATTGTTTTCCCTCTGCTCAGCGACCAGGCAGCTATGAGGAGATGTTTGAACCGTACGGGGGCGCCAAGCTGCGGATCTGTATATTCAGCACAACACGACCAGATCTCCCTTTTCCTGAGGTGTCTCCAGTCACAGACAGTGATGGCAACAGCAGCGTCCTCCCAGAGGTGATTCCCATCCTCAACCTCTTGTATGTGCCCCTTACAGATTATCAGCTCCTATGGTCAGGACTCCTCCCCACCTCCCGTAGCTCCACCTAAACCTTATAGATTGTCAGCCCTGTGGTCAGGCACACTGTAACTTGGTTTCTTGTATACACAGTATCTGATGTTCTATGCTGTCTCATATAGGGTGTGTATGTTCCTCGTTCCCGGAGGGCTCCAGCTGCAGATTCTTACCAGTCTGATGACATCATCAGGCTTTTCATAGATGGCGCGCGGTTCCTGCCTGATGCTGTGACGGTCACCCGCGTCACTGGGAGGATATTTGACAGGAACTATGACCAGTAAGTGGGATTGTGTCTTCATACGGAGTAAGTTCACTTGAGCAAATCTCCGGCACTGGCCCAAGTGGCACTGTCGCTCTAGACACCCCCCAGCTTGTGATGTCACTCTAGACTTCCCTCCCCCAACTCATGATGTCATTTGAGCCTCAGGGTCACCAAACACAAACCAAACCCTACATGTAGACAAAGAAATGTCATCTGAACCCAAATTATCCTCCAAAGGCCCGTTGGTCATGTGACATTGCGGAGACATTGTATCAGATTTGTTTCCATTTTCTGGTTGTCACTTTGTATCATTTTCTCAGGATCGGGCCGGATATTTGCACCACAATAGATTTGAACAGCGACATTTTCCAACCATCCTACAATTACTCTGTAGAGATCAAGTGTCCGAACGTCCCGCCATCCGCCACGCTGCTCCTGAAGGTATCAGACGGGGAGGGTGAAGAACTGGGGCTCCTATGTTATGGGGTGATACGGTGTCTATGAGAACGTGACGCCACCTGATCACCTCCGCTGCATGTTGTTATGTAGTAACATTCCAGCCTCCTGTCTGCCAGGTTTCTACCATTGATCGATTCGCAAGGGATCTCACGCTGATCGGTTGGGCGGCCATTAATCTCTTTGTAGAATCTGGGACCGCCAGAGTGCCGAAATCTGATTCTGGAGACGTTCAGGTGAGATGTTTGAGATGGGGCGGGATGAAAACCCATCCTGACCTCGTCCGGCTCACAGAGCTGAGGGGTTTGTTACAATGTATCAAGCGAGCAATTTTTTTTATTGGCATGTGTGAAAACCGCGTGTGAAGATCGCCCGAGTCATGATGTGTTTTTTCTCTCAAACCGCATCGCACTCGCAGGCAAAATCCTGGCTTTAGGATTGGGATATTGGTCTGAATGTGTAAATATGGCGTAAGAGCCTTACAGGCCGTATTCTCATGGCCAATAATTTTGCTGCAGTTTTACGTGTTGTGAGATGCACAAAATTTGCAAGAAAATACAACCCGTTATTTATATTCCACCCCCCCCCCCCCCCTATAGAATGCGCTGTGTTTGGGCGATCTCACCCATCATGGGACCACAAAAAAAACTGCGTTGCAGACGCAATTTTTATGCAATTTTTTTATTTTTCCTATCACAATTACAAGCGATTTCTTGAAAAAGGCGCGTAAAAATCGTATTACTGTGATACATTTTATAAGGTGCATCACACTAGATGATCACGTTTACCCGTGTGATGTTGGTCACGCTTGTCCGTGCGAATACAGCCGACAGCGAGTTGCACCCAAGATTCTCAGGCAACTCGCATTGTACGGCACACGGACCCCGAATGTTGTGCGCCATTACCACCGATCCAAGTGCGAAAACGCTGATGTGAGTGAAGCTGTTCAAATGAATGGCTTCCGTTTCTGTGTCAGCCGTGTCCGTGCGAGGTTGGTGGCTGCGCGAATACCGCCTTACACTGGTGAGTTTTCTCATGCGCGTTTTGTGCGGCGCGGTAAGTTCAAAACTCGCTTGAAAACAGAACCCGTTATTTCTAATATTCCCCAGAATGGCTCCGTCTCCACGGTGATCGTCCTCTCACAATATGCAGCGTCTTATATTTTCTGTGAGATCGCAGAAAACTCGCTCATTGTTTCCTATGGGTGGGTTTAACAAAAGCGCTTCGCACTCACGTGTGCGTTGGGATACAATCATGCAAGTGTTGTGAGTTAGGAGGCGCGCAAAACACGCGCTAAACTAGAAACCATTATTTGCAGCGGTCGTATTGAGAGGTGCGATTTTTTTTCTTTTGCTGCAATGCTGACAGAAAAACCGCCGTAATTTTCACACCCATGAATGCCGCATGCAGCGCGATGGGGTGCGTTTTCCTCACAAATCCCATCGCACTTGCAGGCAAAACCGCAGCTTTAAGAATGCGATATTGGTCTGGATGAATATTGCGCTTGCCGTGTAAATAAGGCCTAAGTGACAACTACTAGTGTACAGAAGTCAATGTACAGAACTTTCTAGATGTTCCTGAATGGTCCATGTTTGTCTTGTGCTGTCCGTGTCTTCCATGTGAGTGAATATGATGTGCATTGCATAGCTGCAGCACTCAATGGGTTACTGTCTGGGTTATGTCTGGAAATGTATCTGTTGTATGTCATGTGACCTTGTTTTATATATGTGTTTGCGAGGTGGATGAGTGGCTGGGCCCGCTCCTCAGATGCTATCTTGGCGTTACGAACAGGATAGTCCCTTCGTGCCTGTTCCCACAAGACGGATAGGAAAGAGCCTCCTGCCATCATTTCCCGGACTGGAGAAGAAAAAATTTGTGTCCGTGTCTGGAGTTCCTAAAAATTCCTGGTTTGCCAATCGCTGAGCCTTCTGAGGAGTTACCAGGGGGACAAGACTAAGTTCCTGCAGAACAATTATGCAGAGCCAAGACAATTCTACATGTAAACCTTTTTCACATGTTGCTAGGATGTGTTATGCCCCGAGACGGGGACGTGTGGGGTTACTGGACCCTGTTGTGTTGCCTTACTTACATGTTCTAACTGTGGAAGAGGAGATTGACTTGGACCCACAAGATGGCGCCCAGCCTTCTTCCTCTACAAGCACTCTAAGTTCCCACCACCAAGTTCCCGCCGTGGCTGAGGAAAAAGTAAGGGGGGGGTCACCCCCGCCGCGGAGCAACAGATAGACACAGAGGACCACCCAGAGGAGGATACTTCTCCAGCAGTGAGTGAACCACTAAATCTTTCACTCCAGATCAGCCAAGTCCTCATCCAGGCGAGATGCCTACTAAAGTAGTGTGTACCAGCCTGGTATCCTCCCGCTCAACCCCGCTTCTACTGGAGCGATGAACCGGAGCTTCAGGGATTGGCACTTGTACTGCCAACCCCTATTTCCCCACTGCCAGAGAAGCGCCACAAGGAGCCTTCCTGATGGGATTTCATCTGGCCTCGTGACCTATTGCCAGCCAGGAAAAGATCCTCTCCGATCTCCATTTCCTTAGAGGAGGAACAGTCGCCTGCTGCCTTAGAGGACACTCGGCAGAACAAGAGTGAGCCCTTTTCTGTCCCATGGATTGTTATCCGCCGGGACAATCTGGAAGAGCAGCCGTTCCTCCAGGGCCCTTTGTGCGGGACTTTGAGGATCCGGGGGTACAGTTCTATTTCAGTGCTCAGAAGCAGCAAGCACCACTCATGGAGTTGCAGCGGCCCTTGAGTGAAGCACCACTAGTGATCCCACGTCCAGAGCTGGACCGGACTGTTATACGGCAGCAACTGGACATTAGCTGTTCTGAGCAGCAGCATCATCCTGAACTGGACTCTGACCACCCAGATTGGGAGGTAAGACTAAAAAGAGACCCTGATAGTCCGTCTTCCATGGCTTCCATAGGGATAAGCTCGTGGAGTTGTATGCCCACACCCACAGGATATACCACAGAGTCTGAATCAGAAGAACCAGTGGGGCTACCTGTTTCCAAAAGGATTACATGGTGCTAAAAAGAGACTCCTGCATGTTTCAGGTAGTCCGAGTACACCTAGATGGGTTAAGCTCCGAGTAGCAACCAAAAGGGGGAGCTTGTGTTTGTTTACAGGTTTGGCCTTGCACACTCCATGATTGTATAGATGCCTCAAAAATGTTAATAGAAGGAATTTCCACTGCGGAACAAACACTCTGTGTTAAGAGTCACCGGGGTCTGCTTTTTCTTAAGTAGGGGGGAGCTGTAGTGTACCAAAGTCAATGTACAGAACTTTCTAGAGGTTTCTGAATGGTCCATGTTTGTCTTGTGCCCATGTGCTGTCAGTGTCTTCTATGTGAGTGAACATGATGTGCATTGCATAGCTGCAGCACTGAATGGGTTACTGTCTGGGTTATGTCTGGAAATGTATCTTTTGTATGTTATGTGACCTTGTTTTATATATGTGTTTGCAAGGTGGATGAGTGGGTCTTCTGCTTGAGCTTGTTCCATCAAGTCAGGAGCCTGTCTGCACCGACACCTTTAGTCTGTGTGTAGAGAAGATGGAGGATGGCGAGAGGATAGGATGTGTGCCTTGGGTGCCTTATTCCTAAGCCTCGAAACCAAGGAGTGGGAAAGGAGACGCAAGAAGACCCCACCGTGCCGTGCAGCGCGGCGTGTAAGACCTGCTCCGTGAGTGTGTACCGGTAGAGAGTTGGCGAGTGCAAGTAGAACAGAGATCCACAGATAACTAGGCCTGTGTAGTCCCTCGGTCCCCCCGTGATTCCTCCCTGTCGCACCACGTGTCCTCCTGCACCACCACCCTGACGGTGGATGGAAAACTGTTTTGGATTGTTTCTGAGTTTCTTCAAGTTGTGCTACAAGTAAACGGCTTTATTGCCCGTTCCCGGTTCAGCCTTTAAAAAGTCGACTCTGCGTGTGTGGACTCTTTATTATGTCGTCTAGAATTCACCACGGAAGACGGACACACGTGACAAAGGCCTACAGGTGAACCGCTGTTGGGTTACCCTATTTAATAGCCTGCCCTCGGGCCCTGGTTACCCTCCGGGTGAGAGACGGTAGAGCCCCGTGCCAAGGCCCAGACTCTACCCCGTTGTCTCCTAGGCTGGGGCCCGCTCCTCGGACGCTGCAGCTGCAGTCCAGGAGAAGAGATCTGTCTGTGCTGCGGCTCTTACTGATACACTGTAACAAAGTCATCAGCTCTGTGAGCAGCACCTGCCTCTAATCACTGCCCATCATGTTTCTTCCAGATTGCAGTAAATGAGGGGGCGCACCAGATCCGTCTCTATCACCGGCGCCCTCCCACTGACCAGCCATGTTCTGTGGAGTCTCTGACATCTTCCGGATGGTGAGAATGATGGGAGTTGTAGTCCGTGTCTACAGTACAAAGTTCCATACTAATGTATGATACAAGTTACTGATTGTGGGGGGCAGGAGCGGTCACTCACTTTGTAGTCCACCTCTCTCCAGCCTGAGATGGCTGATAACAGAGAGTAATAGACCGTATTGAGCTGTACAGCAGCGGTAGTATGTGATGATCTCCTCACCATATTCTTTGCTTGCTGTCAGTGAATAGGTCCGTTTAATGGGTAAGATCTGTCAGTTGGGAGGGAGATCTGCGCCGCTGCTGCGTTTAGTTGACAGGGGGTTGTCTCCACTGATACGTTGTAACGAACGCTCCGTCTTGTGACGGCTCCAGGTTAGAACCAGTTGTTTACCTTGGAATATAAACAAGGATGTTCACTGACAGCAAGCAGAGATAGTAAAAATGTTGAGAAATTAGAACACAAAGTCTTCTAGAAAATTGCTGTGTTGGATCTTCCTGTCTTCTCTCCCTCCTGTGTTTGTGCAGCATTGTGCCCTGCGCTACATTATTACTCTGCATCACAAAGGCTGGAGCCCCAGAGACCAGCAGGGGGCGTCCTGAATACTCACAAGGGGTGTATTTCTCCAGCACAGCACAGCCCACACCAGGGGAGACTCAGCTGTACAGGGCAATGGTGAACAGGTAAGATCACTATCACAAACTTCAGAGCTGAAATCTTCCAGCATTCTCTGCTTGCTCAGTGTCTGCATATTGTCTGCTGTTGTGATTTACATTCTAGGAAGCTTCTTGTTGTAGCAGCTAAGTTATCTGACCAGAAGCTTGCCGCAACAACCAGCAGAATAGTGAGTGCAGCTCTGGGGTATAATACAAGATGTAACTCAGCATCAGTACAGGATAAGTAATGTATGTACACAGTGACTCCACCAGCAGAATAGTGAGTGCAGCTCTGGAGTATAATACAGAATGTAACTCAGGAGCAGTACAGGATAAGTAATGTATGTACACAGTGACTCCAGCAGCAGAATAGTGAGTGCAGCTCTGGAGTATAATACTGGATGTAACTCAGGATCAGTACAGGATAAGTAATGTATGTACACAGTGACTCCACCAGCAGAATAGTGAGTGCTGCTCTGGGGTATAATACAAGATGTAACTCAGCATCAGTACAGGATAAGTAATGTATGTACACAGTGACTCCACCAGCAGAATAGTGAGTGCAGCTCTGGGGTATAATACAGGATGTAACTCAGGATCAGTACAGGATAAGTGATGTATGTACACAGTGACTCCACCAGCAGAATAGTGAGTGCAGCTCTGGGGTATAATACAGGATGTAACTCAGGATCAGTACAGGATAAGTAATGTATGTACACAGTGACTCCACCAGCAGAATAGTGAGTGCAGCTCTGGAGTATAATACAGGATGTAACTCAGGAGCAGTACAGGATAAGTAATGTATGTACACAGTGACTCCACCAGCAGAATAGTGAGTGCAGCTCTGGGGTATAATACAGGATGTAACTCAGCATCAGTACAGGATAAGTAATGTATGTACACAGTGACTCCAGCAGAAGAATAGTGAGTGCAGCTCTGGAGTATAATACAGGATGTAACTCAGGAGCAGTACAGGATAAGTAATGTATGTACACAGTGACTCCACCAGCAGAATAGTGAATGCAGCTCTGGAGTATAATACAGGATGTAACTCAGGAGCAGTACAGGATAAGTAATGTATGTACACAGTGACTCCACCAGCAGAATAGTGAGTGCAGCTCTGCAGTATAATACAGGATGTAACTCAGGAGCAGTACAGGATAAGTAATGTATGTACACAGTGACTCCACCAGCAGAATAGTGAGTGCAGCTCTGGAGGATAATACAGGATGTAACTCAGGATCAGTACAGGATAAGTAAGGTATGTACACAGTGACTCCACCAGCAGAATAGTGAGTGCAGCTCTGGGGTAACTTCACTATTTATGTAGATTATATCTGTATGATGACTGATGAGTATTTTTACACATAGTGGACATCCTATGGATTTTTCATAGATGTGATTCTACAGCTTATTTCAGAAGGTACCGCGCTTCGTTTCACCTCTGAAGTCTTCGCGCTCCTGCAGCGTCACCCGGTGGGCTCTTGTGAGCGCAGCGCCGCTGTTCTGGTGATGCGGGAGTGACCTGCGGTGCTGCGCTCATTACATGCCGCCTGGTGGAGGAAGTGTAGCTGTTTTTGACTGCATGTTTTGCGGATACGCTGCAGCTTTTGCTGCGGATCTCTCCGCTGGGTCAGCTACCTACAGAGTGGCCGTCAGTCTTACTACCGCATGTCCGGCTATCAGTAATAGACAGCTGAGGCACGCTCTGCTCTCATTGGTTGTCAGGTCGATGGTCCGGGTCCGGGAGGTGATCCCTCTGCTCGCCGGCGGCTCTCTGCGGGGTCTCGTGGCGGACGAGCTCCTTTCTGATTGGGTAACTAAGACATTTAATGAGAAGATGAAGGAAGCCCCCCGACCCTTCCGGCTGTGCTGCGTCTCCCCATATCTCGCCATGTCAGGTCTGAAGGTAAGATGCAGCTCTTGCAGCTTGGGTTGTGACCTGTGTATACTTACAACAGCCTAGGTGTATTAACCCCTTCATGTCTCTCTCCTGTAGGTGTCTGTGGACTCGGCCAACAATCTGCCTTGGTCGGGTTTCACTGTAGCTCATATTTGCTTCAACCCCCCAGCAGCCTTCTATTACGGTGACCCGTGGATGAGGTACGACCGCGCCGCGCCGATCCACGATATAGATCTGGACAGCCATCAGCATTGTCCGGTGTGGCGGGACGGATTTAAGGTGAGTCGGTCAGGTTATCCCCCTTATGGCGGCTCGGGCCTCGTTCACACAGACTATGCCGGTTCGGTTCACGGAAATGTAATTTCCTGCGTATTTTGGCCGTACCTGCGGGTTTTTATACTCAAGACAGACGGCCCCCGTATTCCTGCGTATCTGCGCCCGTCACTGCAGTGACCCATGTTGGTGCAGAATACGCCATGTGAAAGCACTGGAATCAGCGGGTCCTATTCACTACATACATGACACACGGAAAAAATACGCTACGTGAAGGCGGCCTTAAAGGGGAAAGTCGACAAAAATAAAGCAAGTTGTCACATTCTGTTGAGGTCAGTTCATCTGTTTCTGCAGCACCCTGCAGATCTGTCGTCATCCCACTTTCCCAGCACCCTGCAGATCTGTCGTCATCCCGCTTTCCCAGCACCCTGCAGATCTGTCGTCATCCCGCTTTCCCAGCACCCTGCAGATCTGTCGTCATCCTACTTTCCCAGCACCCTGCAGATCTGTCATCATCCCGCTTTCCCAGCACCCTGCAGATCTGTTGTCATCCTGCTTTCTCAGCACCCTGCAGTTCTGTCATCATCCCATTTTCCTATTACCTGCAGATCTGTCGTCATTCTGCTTTCCCAGCATCCTGCAGATCTATCGTCATCCCGCTTTCCCAGCACCCTGCAGATCTGTTGTCATCCCGCTTTCCCAGCACCCTGCAGTTCTGTCATCATCCCATTTTCTTATTACCTGCAGATCTGTCGTCATTCTGCTTTCCCAGCACCCTGCAGATCTGTGGTCATCCCGCTTTCCCAGCACCCTGCAGATCTGTGGTCATCCCGCTTTCCCAGCACCCTGCAGATCTGTCGTCATCCCGCTTTCCCAATACCCTGCGGATCTGTCATCATCCCGCTTTCCCAGCACCCTGCAGATCTGTCGTCATCCCGCTTTCCCAGCACCCTGCAGATCTGTCGTCATCCCGCTTTCCCAGCACCCTGCAGAAGTGTCATCACCCCGCTTTCCCAGCACCCTGCAGATCTGACCCCACTATGTTCACACCGCAGTGCAACCTCCATGTTTTTCTCTCCTAGACCTTCACCCGCAGAGTATTCCATAAACATCTCACTCTCATCATCCACCTGCATGAGATTGTGACGCAAGAACCAGAGGGGAACGTTCTAGACTCTGAGCCGTCCGGATCATCATCACCGGGAACCGCGCAATTATTCAAACCGGGCTCACAGGCATGGACGGCGCTGGGGGTCTTCTACAAGAGTTACTGTAACCTGGGGGTGTACCAGCTGCCCCTCTACAAAGGAGCCCCCAGCCAGGTACCGGTTAGCGGGACGACCGTTTCAGTGCATCCGCCATTGTAGCGTAGTGTGACTTGTGCAGCCGCCAGACGAAGCTCTGCTGACTGCGCGCCCCTCATGGAGACCCCGTGTGCGCCCCCCACCGGCAGTACATGTACAGCGACCCGCCAGGCCTGGAACAACAAAGATGGCTGCAGCGGCCTCTCTGACTGCCCGACGCACATTGTGCGCTAGGCGGTTCAGGCGGGCGTATTTCAGCTCCGCATTGGTTCATGTTTTGCGGATCGTAAGAGAGACGGAAATCTGTTCGCATCATTATCTTATTATTTGTGGGAATCTCGCGCGACATTTATGCGTTGCATGAAATTTCGTATGACTATAAACCCATCCTTTTGAGCGGAGTCGTAGGACGTGCCGCCATGCTTTACCTCACCGCAGCGCTCGTATATCTATGTGCGTTCCTCGCAACGCATCGCCCATTGCTTTCAATGGGACAGTAAAAGACATTGTAGGGCGGACGAGGCGCACAATTGGAAACACCTGCCGGTCCTGTAACGCGCCGGAAAACCGCGCCGAAGGATCGCTACTTTACACGAAGTGATGGGAGGCTGTTGTGCTACAAAATACCGCGCAGCGGCGTAAAAATCAGCTGCGATTTTCCGCTCGTTGGGGAAATGTCCTATTCTAGTGCGAAGCTCGCATGGAGGCTTCCATTGCAGTCAATAGAAGCCGTCCGTCCCGCTGCGAGTGGCGGTGGATCCGCGTCATCGCCGGCGCCACTCTCTGCACTGCGAATGTGCGGCGACATCCGCAGAGCAGTGAGAGAAGACAGGACAGGTACGGGGGTCAAGGCCGGACGCCGGGTCTGATTCTGCTGTGGGATTTTGCAGACTGCGGCAGGAAGTCGGAGCAGCGGTGCCGCCATCTTTGTTTGTTCATGACCGAAGGGTCGCTTTAATAGCATCAGTTCAGCCTTCGAGCAGAGCGGCCGCCCAGCTGAGGACTCCGGGGGTCCTTATCAATATCTAACCGCTGACTCTCCCTCCAGGCTGCGCTGCGCGTTCTGCGGTCAGGAGACTGCCAGGAAAAGTTACAGCAGTTGGAAGAAAAGACAACGGTAGGAAACGTCTGTTGGGGGCGGGCCCATCTGAGAGAGGCGGACCCGTCTGTTGGGGTGGGCCCATATGGGGGCGGGCACGTCTGAGGGAGGCGGACCCGTCTGTTCGGGTGGGCTCATAGGGGGTGGGCCCGTCTGTTGGGGGGCAGGCCGATAGGGGGGCGGGCCCGTCTGTTGGGGGGCAGGCCGATAGGGGGGCAGGCCCGTCTGAGGGGGGTCGGTCCCGTCTGAGGGAGGCGGACCCGTCTGTTGGGGTGGGCCCATATAGGGGCGGACCCGTCTGTTCGGGTGGGCTCATGGGGGGTGGGCCCATCTGTTGGGGGGCAGGCCGATAGGGGGGCAGGCCCATCTGAGGGGGTCGGTCCCGTCTGAGGAAGGCGGACACGTCTGTTGGGGTGGGCCCATATGGGGGCGGGCACGTCTGAGGGAGGCGGACCCGTCTGTTCAGGTGGGCTCATGGGGGGTGGGCCCGTCTGTTGGGGGGCAGGCCGATAGGGGGGCAGGCCCATCTGAGGGGGTCGGTCCCGTCTGAGGGAGGCGGACCCGTCTGTTGGGGTGGGCCCATATAGGGGCAGGCCTGTCTGTTGGGGTGGGCCCATAGGGGAGTGGGCCCATCTGTCAGGGGGACGGGCCCGCACTTAGGGTATATACATAGAAATAGTCGCTGCTATGATAGATCGCAGCCCCTGAAAAGTATTTGCCCCCCACCCTGACAGCAGTGCTCTCCATGTCCCTTCCTAGCAGATCGTGCGATTGGCGGCATGCTCTGTTATTGTGCGGATAGCTGATGGACGGCGCCAGGAGGAGGTGACAACCTACAGTCTGCAGGTGAGTCCAGAGGACGGCACAAGCCACAGAGCAGCAGCCGATATCTCACACCGTGCACTCCATAGGATATAAACCTGACGTACTTACCAGAAGACGCCATAGATGCCGCGCGGCCAAGTGGGAGGCGGCTGGCAGAGCTCGTACCGTGCACGCTGCGACCAGACGCCTTCAAGACGCTCCTCGTCAACTGGTATACAAAGGTAAGACGAATGCGACAAGAAATCGGCAACTTCTATCATGTGCTGCTGTTACAGTCACTCCCGTATCCGATCCTACCATGGGATATGGTCCCCCGTATCCGATCCTACCACGGGATACGGTCTTGTGTATCTGATCCTACCATGGGATAGTGGTCTCCCGTATCTAAACCTACCATGGGACACTCGGCCAGGGTAGAGGGATCATATGGCTACCCGGTAGGGGGAAACACAGAGGACTGGGATTGTCCCCATTCATTGAAGATATGGTGACAGCCTGGATGGGCCCTGCGACTAAGACAGATCTGATCCATAGACCGGGTCCACTCACACCCTTGATAGGAAACCCAGAAGCTCCCCCATTTTTGCGAGGCTTTGAGGTGACTGACACGACCATAGACACAATCCCTAGGGTACGAGACGTGATTTCTAGCACTGGCCTTAAACCATTAAGCGAGATCCTGGGAGGGAGGCGGCCCCATCCCGGAGCGTGGTTTCAGTACCTACAACTGGGCCACTATATTGGCTCGCTGGGGGATATGCAAGAGCTGAGGCGGCCCACTACCCCCTTTGAGAATTTATGCACCTCAACCCCCACAGATCAACATAAAATCTCAAATCTATATCGGATGCTCCTAACCGAAGACACACGACATTGTAACAGAGCGCTGGAGCGGGAGTGGGAGGGGGAACTGAACACCATACCCTCAGAGGAGTCATGGGCAAAGGCCTATACATTAACCCACAAAATAAACATGTCCAGCAAACTACAAGAATTAAACTATAAAATCTTAACACGTTGGTACCAGACACCTGCGAGATTGGCGAGAATATTCCCCCAGTATCCGGATACCTGCTGGAGATGCACGACGGGAACTGGAACACTCACACACATCTGGTGGGGTTGTCCACTGATCTGTCCTCTTTGGCGGGAGATCAACTCCCTCTACACTGCAATTAGTAGGAATCAAATACAGCTGACTCCTGAGATTGCATTACTTTCAATGTTCCCGGGCTCCCAGAAGCAAGCAAAAGGTTCTCTATTGAGATTTTTCATTCAAGCAATGCGCCTGGTAATCCCAAAAAAATGGAAGTCATCAACTCCCCCCTCCAGGCTAATGTGGTTGGAGGAGTTAGATCACATAAAATATATGGAGGAGCTTTGTGCCAGAGACGAGATGAAACTAGAGAATTTCCAAGCCACCTGGACGCTATGGAATCAGTTCCGTTTCTCCCAAGACTTAGGCCCATGGCTTGAAAGGGGGTCACTCCCCAACACAAACACAACCAATGACCCTTCGGATACTACCAGACCCTGAAAACGTAACCCTCAAATCAAGATACGAGATGACTTCCCCGCCCCCCCCCTCTTCTCTCCTCTCGCCCCTGACCAAGCCTCCCCCCCCCCACTCTCAACATTCCAGCCCTCTTTACTTCCCCCCCCTTCTTTCCTCAATCTTTCTTCATAAGAAGCTGTTATATTAGATATGTTTAAGTTTTCTTTTTCTCAGTTTAACCAATCAGTAACTGAAGCTAGAGATACCAGAAATTAATCTGAGAAGTTATAAGCTATAAATGTTGATAGCATCAGAGTTCATACTTATATTTAAAAAAAAAAAAAAAGTCTGTTTCAAAGAATAAGACAGAAAACTAGACAAAGGAAGACAATTGAGGTTAATGTAAGAATGTTTGATGAAAATGACACCACAATTTTGTAATTTTCATATCTGCATAACAGACAAAAATAAAAAACTTTTGAACCATAAACCTACCATGGGATAGGGGTCCTACGGATCCAATCCTACCCAGGGATAGTAGTCTCCCGATCCCCCTCTTACCATGGGATATGGTCCCCCGTATCCGATCCCACCATAGGATACGGTCTCCCGTATCTGATCCTACCATGGGATAGTGGTCTCGTGTATCTAATTCTACCATGGGATACGGTCTCGTGTATCTAATTCTACCATGGGATACGGTCTCGTGTATCCAATCCTACCATGGGATACGGTCTCGTGTATCTAATCCTACCATGGGATACGGTCTCATGTATCCAATCCTACCATGGGATACGGTCTTGTGATGTCGATGATTGGAGCAGCATGTATGACCCCTGCGGCTCTCCGTGTAACGTGTTGATGCTCACCATAGATGACCCCAGATAACGTGTTCTGTGTCTTGCAGTATCTGACCTCGCAGCCCCCAGGAGCCGACGTCCATCCCGCGGTAGCTGGTAGTGAACCGCTGATCCACGAGCGGCGCCCGTCATAAACTCTGGTCTCATCTGTCCTCTCGTATGACCAAGAGCTGCAGGACTGGAGTGTCACCACAGAGCTGATGTGACGAGGACCCCTGGAGCCCCTCCTCCTGCGGGTGCGCGGCTGCGGGGTACGGTGGTCCCGCAGGTCACTACGGCGGTCGCTCTACAGTTTCACCTCTTTATTGCAACATTAAACTAAAGTCCGTATTTTACCTACGATGCCACAAAACATCATCGCCACGTGAGGATGCCCCCATATTCCAAGGGCTGCCCCTCCATTGGCTTCAGTGGGAATATGTTTAACCCCTTCAGTACCGAAGGTTTGATCTATTTTTTCTCGTTCTTTCATCCCCGCCTTCCATGAGCCATATCATTTTGGTTTCCCCTGACTGCAGCCGGGACGGCTTGTTGTGTTGCAGGACGAGGATCTTAATATACTGTATAATGTACGGGAAAACGGTTAAGAAAAAAAAAGCAATTGCGCCATTTTAGGTTTGTTTAGTTTTTACAGCGTTCACAGTGCAGTAAAAATGAGGTGAACTTTGTTGTGGGGGTCGGTGCCATTACGGTGATGCCAAATCTATATCGTTTTAGAATACTTTAGGTAAAGAAGAAAAACACATTTTTTTCTTAAGCAAACATTGCTTTCCGTCGGCGCATTCTGAGTTCTGTGTGGTTTTCGTTTTATCAGATGAGCCGCGGAGGGGCTCGGTTTGTGCGGAGTCAGCGGTAGATTTTAACACCATTTTGTGACACATTTCTTTTTGACCACTTTTTATTCAAATTTGTGGGGAGCCGGGATACAAAGTTTGTTTGGCCTTATTTTTAATGGCCTCCATCATGCAGAACTTGTGCTGTCCTGGTATTTTGTATGACCATGTTTGTTGGGTTTTGTCTGTTTAGATCTTTTTATGGAGAAAATATATATATATTTTTAATGTTTACATATTTTTTTTTACTGTAAAAGTATTAAAAAGAATTCTACTTTGTTTCCTCGGGGGACTTGAACTTGTGATCGCTTGTACTATATACTGTAATACTTCGGTGTTGCAGTTGATATCAGTTTGTGATGTTGCCCATCGAGCTCTGCTTGTTTCTACGTTGCATACATGCAGCAAAAATGACAGTAACTTTATTGTCTGCTTACAGATAGCCTGCGTTCTTGTATCCCCCAATATCACAGGGAGGATCAGCTGATGCTAAACCTACTTTCTGAGAGGAAACAGATACAAATTAGGAATTTAATAGTTCTGCCTTCTCAACATCATTTTAAAAAATTGTTTATGTTGTTATGCAGATTCCGGTTGTTTCTTACAGCTGACACCTGCTAGCAATAGCTGTAATCAGCACTCACACAGAACATGGCTGTTAGCAGCAATTCAATATGACCCCCTGCGATGAACTCATGGAGTGTAGTTGCCATGGTAGCCGAGGGCCGTCTGAAAGCCCCGAGGGTTGCCACAGCAGATTGCCTATCAAGCCCTGCCTGTGGTGTGGCCCTATAGTTGGCCTGTCAGATCGTAGTACAGTGTAATACTATGGCATAATATCGTACTGCAGGAGTGATTAAACCATCGCAAGTTCGTGTCCCCGATACGGACAAAAAAAATCAGCTGAAAAAAGTATTAAAAATAAAAAGGTACGAAAAGTTTAAAAACCCTTCCTGCCATATTTATAATAAAAGAATCTAAATAATAAACCAAAACCTATTTGGTATGGCTGCGTCCATAAAGGTCCGCTCTACCGCCTAGACATCCTGCAGGTGAAGAAAAAACCCACATGCCAGAACTGCACAAGAAGAATGATAAAAAGTGATCAAAAAGGCGGCCCACGGCTTCTTAAGGCCTGGCGTGGCCTCCTCACCTGCGGGCTGGATAGTGGCCGCCTGACTACAGCTGCTGCCTGTTCCCTCCTCCTCCATGGCAGACTTACCAGCTGATGGCGCACATCGGAGGGACCTGCTGCAGCCCTGTGGCCTCGGGAACAGCTGAACCCAGTGGGGCCGATGTGGAGCTTCCATCCCAGGAAACCTGAGACTGCGGTGCCTTTGGGACCACGCTGCTGTCTGACTGCACGGCCCCTCCTGCTGGTGGACTTTACAGGCCAATCCTGGTGGCGGTGATTGAAGTGGACATTAACCCCTCACAGTACTGTATCGCTTTAGGCCTCCTGTCCACGGGCATTATTGCATTACGTTCCCGGCCGCGGGGATCGCAGTGCACGCTTTACATAGCGCTTCCGCCCTGTCTGCGAGCAGAGAGTCATAGCGATTCTCCGCGGTCAGCTGATTAATCAGATAGGCTCACCGTGGAGATCTGTCTGCCGGCTCCTGGATGGGATACCGTAACACCCGTGGACAGGCCGCCTTAAGAAGCAATACAGGTTCGGGTATGGCTTTAAAGAGAGTAAGAAATAGGGAAGGTTTAAACAACTCCTTCAGTTTAGTGATGATGGAGCCCGGGGGGTGAATACTGGGCCTTAGTGTAAATTATTATATATGAAGATTACAGCAGCATCATGTGACTGCGAGAACCTTCTACAGGATGGACCTTCCATCGCTGGGAGGGAACATGGTGACATAGTCTGCTAGGCGGAATGGATGAAGGTCCATCTAGCTCAGCCTGTCTCTACACCCTCTAGGGCAGCGATGGCGAACCTTTTAGAGGCCAAGTGCCCAAACTGCAACTCAAAACCCACTTATTTACCACAAAGTGCCAACATGTCAGGGGGCGGGGCTTATCACCACGTATGATTTTTACCTCCGTCATTCTTAAAAGGACAAGGCTGTTTCAAAATAGACCGGGTGCAGATTTTGACTTCTTTGGATGCAGAAATGCTGTGGAATTTGCCATGGAAATTTCCGCTGAGGACATTCTGCAGCATTTCCACTTCATGTAAACATATCCCAGCAGTGATATTGACCCCCCCAGAGTGGCCCCAGCAGTAAGGGTGACCCCCTCAGAGCAGCCCCAGCACTAATAGTAACCCCCCTCAGAGCGGCTTTAGTGGTTATAGTGACACCGCACCGTGGCCCCAGTAGTGATAGTGACATCCCACAGCAGCCCCCAGTAGTAATAATTATATCCCACAGCAGCCCCAGCGGTAATAGTGACATCCCACAGTGGTCCCTAGTAGTAATAGTGACACTTCACAGCATCCCCAGTAGTAATAGTGACATCCCACAGTGGCCCCCAGTAGTAATAGTGACATCCCACAGTGGCCCCCAGTAGTAATAGTGACACTTCACAGCATCCCCAGTAGTAATAGTGACATCCCACAGTGGCCCCCAGTAGTAATAGTGACATCCCACAGTGGCCCCTGTAGTAATAGCGCCCCCCCACCTCCTCTGCTTGGCGCTGTTGCTGCCACTGATCCAGGAGCACAATGTGACGTGCTGCCAGACACCTTCTCCCCTCCCCTGCTCTCGCAGAACCAAGTAGGAGACGTCAGAGGAGGGGGGAGGAGGATCCCGGCTGCACACTGACATCACACTGTGCACCGGGATTAGCGCCTCTAGCAGCGCTGTTGAGTGAATACTAGCAGGGGAGCTGCGGCACCCCTGCTGGTATTTACTAATGTGGTAAGCGGCCGACGGCGGCAAGTGCCAGCTGGGAAGGCTGTGAGTGCTGCCTCTGGCACGCGTGCCATAGGTTCGCCACCACTGCTCTAGTTGGTCCAGAGGAAGGCAAAAACCTCAAGAGGCAGAAGCCAATTAGCCCATTTGGGGGGAAATTCCTCCCCGACTCCCTAATGGCAGCCAGAATAATCCCTGGATTAAACTCTAATAGTTCCTACCTGAATGTAAGACCCGGATCAACAACCCGCTGGTCACCGACTGTCTATATCCTGTAATATCATAGATAGACATCTAGTCCCTCTTAACCTCCTCTATGGATCCTGCCATCCCCACGTCCTCAGGCAGAGGGTTCCACAGTCTCACTGCTCTTACAGTAAAGAACCCCCTTCTGTGTTGGTGATGAAACCTGCTTTCTTCTAGACGTAGCGGATGCCCTCTTGTTACCGTCGCAGTCCTGGATATAAACAGATCCTGGGAGAGATCCTTGTATTGTCCCCTCGTGTATTTATATATAGTTATTTGGTCGCCCCTTAGTCATCTGTTTTCTGGGGTGAATAATCCCAGTTTTGGTGCCTCTCTGGGTATTCCAGTCCCGTCATTCCATGTATTAGTTTAGTTGCCCTTCTTTGAACCCCCTCCAGCACTGTGACATCTTTCCTGAGCCCCGGTGACCAGAACTGTACGCAGTATTCCATGTGAGGCCTGACAAGTGCCTTATATAATGTAAGGATAATGTTCTCGCCCCTCGCCCCTATACCTCTTGTAATACCCCCCAAGACTTTATTAGCTTTCGCAGCAGCTGACTGGCATTGGTTACTCCACTTAAGTCTACAATCCACTAGTCCCCCAGGTCTTTTCCCTAGCTGTACCCCATGTAGTGTATATTGGTGACATCCGTTTCTCCTGCCCATGTGCAGAACCTTACATTTATCAACATTAACCTTCATTCACCATTTCTCTCCCCCAAGCCCCCGGCTTATCTCGGTCCGTTTGTAGCCGCACATTGTCCTCCGTTGTAATAATTATATTGTATAATTTTGTATCATCTACAAATATTGATATTTTGCTGTGCAGCCCCTCTATCAGGTCATTGATAAATATATTGAACAGAATGGGGCCTAGTACTGAACCCTGTGGCCCCCGCTAGTGACTGTGGCCCAATCAGAGTATGAACCATTTATTACCCCCTCTGCTTTCTATCTCTGAGCCAGTTCTTTACCCAGATACACCCGTTTTCACCCAATCCGAGCTTCTCATTTTATATATCAGCCTATTATGCGGCACGGTGTCAAATGCTTTAGAGAAGTCCAGATATACGAGATCAATAGAATCTCCCAGGTCCAGCCTAGAGCTTACTTCATCATAGAAGCTGATTAGATTGGTCTGACATGATCGACCCTTCATGAACCCATGCTGGTGAGGAGTTATACTGTTGTTCTCCTTGAGGTACTCTTCGATGGCATCTCTCAGAAGCCCCTTGAGTATTTTTTTCCAGTTACTGAAGTGAGACTTACCGGCCTGTAGTTACCAGGCTCACTTTTGGACCCCTTTTTGTATATTGGAACTATAATGGATTGGCAATGTGCCAATCCAGTGGTACAAGCTCGGTCTCCATAGTATCCATAAATATTAGAAATAGCAGTCTAGCTATCACGTTACTTAGTTCCCTCAGAACCCTTGGATGTATTCCATCTGGACCCGGTGATTTATGGATTTTAATCCTCTTTAACCTGTTCCGCACTTCCTCCTGCGTTAGGTGTGAGATATTTTGTGAGGGGTTCATTTTATTCCCCTGCGTCTCGTGTGGCATTTCCTTTCTGTTTGTGAATACGCTTGAAAAGAAACTGTTTATTAGATTTGCCTTTCCCCCATCATCTTCTATGATTTCTCCTGCATTATTTGTTAAAGGGCCAGCGCTCTCAGTGCAAATCTGTTTGCTGTTAATATAGTTGAAGAATAGTTTCGGGTTCTTTTTGCTCTCTTTGGCGATCCGTCTTTCCGCCTTCTCCAGTTTTGATCCTATCTTTGCATATTTTGTTTTTTTTCCCTGTATGATTTTAGTGCTTCTTCGCTGCCTTGTTGCTTTAGTAGTTTGAACGCTTTCTTTTTTTCGTTTATTGCCCCTCTTACCGTCTTGTTGAGCCACAATGGTTTCCTTCTACTTGTAGTTCTTTTGTTTTTAAAGGGTATGAACTGCTCATATAAGGTGATTAGGATCCTTTTGAACTTTTCCCATTTGTCCTCTGTACTGTTATTTTTGAGGATGTTGTCCCAATTAATGTTACCGATTAGTTCTAAGCTGATAATATTTTGCTTTACTAAAATTTAGTTTCTTTGTCGCTCCCTGATGAGGCTTCCTATTGAATGACAGCTGGAAGTTGATTATATTGTGGTCACTGTTCCCCAAGTGTCCCTCCACCTGCACCCCTGTGATTCTGTCTGGTTTGTTAGTTACTACTAAGTCCAGAGTGGTCCTCCCTCTAGTTGGTTCCCGCACAAGTTGGTTCAGGTAATTATCTTTAATTGTTCTCAAGAACTTACCACCCCTATGAGATTTGCAGGTCTCATTTTCCCATGTTATATCTAGATAATTAAAGTCCCCCATGATAATTACTTCGTTGCGGTTTGACACCTCTTCCATCTGCCTTAGTAGTAAGGTTTCAGTTTCTTCTGTTTCTTATGGTGGTCTATAGAAAACCCCTATCAGGATTTTATTATTTTTTTCTCCCTGTATTTCTACCCATAGAGATTCCCCGTGTTCATTTCCTGCCCCTATATCCACCTGTATCCTCGGCATTAAGTAGGATTTAACGTACAGACATACCCCTCCCCCTTTCTGGTTCCTTCGGTCTCTTCTGAAGCGGTTGTAACCCTGTAAATTCACCACCCAATCGCACTTATCATCCAGCCAGGTTTCCGTTATTCCGACTATATCATAGTCTTTATCGGCCATTCTCGCTTCAAGCTCCCCCACTTGACCCATCAGACTTCTTGCATTCGTTGCCATACAATTTATATGGTTGTTTTTGTACTTTAAATTCATTTTGTTACTAATGGTACTATTGGCTGATCTAACAGTTCTAACCCCACCCCCTGCTCAACCCCCATTCCCATTGCTTAGACCCAGGTCGCTATCTACACTGACTACCCCCTTATTTTTCTTGCACTATCTGTCCCCCTTATAATTGAGTCCCCCACCACTAGGACCTGTCTAGCCTGCCCTGCGCTTCCCGTCTCACTGGAGCCGTCATCTCCCGGGGGCTCAGAGGGAATGTCGTGCTGCAGCGGTGCTGGCTCTGTAATGGCATCGCCCTCATCTGCCAATGTTGCAAATTTGTTGGGTTGTGCCAGTTCAGGACTAGCCTCCCTGGTTCTTTTCCCTTTACTCCCTTCTGGCACCCAGCTGACTGCCAGCTCCCCCTGCTCTTCCGTACTACCGTCATAAATGTTGACTCTTCCTTGGATGCAGACTCAAACTACCTCTACCTGGAAATAAACATAACTTTCTACCCAAGATAAGAGATATTCCAAGTCTATAGACCTGCAGCATGTGGACTTCGCTTTTGGAAGGCAGATTTGATCAGATACAAATGTAGTTTCTTGGTTTTCTCGGTCCAAAACCATAATGGTTCAAAAGTCATGATTGACAGAATCACATTCAGTATATTCATCCCCCCCCCCCCCCCCTTCGTGCATTATAGCAATAGTATTACTGTAGGATTCTATATACTCAGCCATTAACTATACAAGTACACCACCTTCCCTCCTTTCCTTGGGACATAAATATGTTGTCTTCTCTCGTCTGTATAATAAGTAATCAGTCAGAGACCTAAATCTTAAAGGGGTTGTCCCGCGGCAGCAAGTGGGTCTATACACTTCTGTATGGCCATATTAATGCACTTTGTAATGTACATTGTGCATTAATTATGAGCCATACAGAAGTTATAAAAAGTTTTATACTTACCTGCTCCGTTGCTGGCGTCCTCGTTCCCATGGAGCCGACTAATTTTCGGCCTCTAATGGCCAAATTAGCCGCGCTTGCGCAGTCCGGGTCTTCTGCTGTCTTCAATGGGGCCGCTCGTGCAGAATGCCGACTCCGTGTAGCTCCGCCCCGTCACGTGCCGATTCCAGCCAATCAGGAGGCTGGAATCGGCAATGGACCGCACAGAAGCCCTGCGGTCCACAGAGAGATAGGATCCCGGCGGCCATCTTCAGCAGGTGAGTATGAAGACGCCGGACCGCCGGGATTCGGGTAAGTACTACCCGGTTTGTTTTTTTAACCCCTGCATCGGGGTTGTCTCGCGCCGAACGGGGGCAGGGGGGTTTGTTAAGAAAAAAAAAAACTGTTTCGGCGCGGGACAACCCCTTTAAGGATTGAACTTTTATGAAAGTTCTTTCATTCAAGCTAACATTATTCGACCACTGCTGCCACCTACTGGTTCAACTTGACATAACAATCACCTATCTCTTTCGCTAATGCTGGACAGCTAAATGGGTCCATTTAAAGTACAAGACCCAGACAGGGCCTGCTAACTTACAAGCCAAGTGGTTCTATCCTGATGATATAATTGGGGTGACTCTGTGACCCACCGCCAATTACACAACTCCTGTGAAGTCACTAGCACTACACGGCGAAATCATGAAGTGTCCCTTCTCTCTATCTTAATTCTTCTACTTTTCCCCCAGCAGCATAAGAATTAAACACGAGTCCCTCCCAACCAAAATCTGGCAACCAAACAACAATCTCCTAAAATCCCACTAACGTCAGTCACTTTTGACAACTCTTCCCACTCTTCATCTGAGGACACTCCTCCACTGGACTCCACCGCTGCACGCCCTAAAGCATTGGTCGATACACCTAATACCCCCCCCAGAAATGCTTTTTCTCCCCAAATACAGATGTTATTGCAAAAAAAGCTTTTGGAGACATCAGCAGACATAACTGACAAACTTACAAAGGAAATGAGAGAATTGGGCCACCAAACATCAGCCTTAGAGGAATGTATGGACTATGGAACGCTCTGCCTGAGGACGTGGTGATGGCGAATTTGATAAGACTGGCCTGGGTGCCTTTCTTGAGTAATACAATATTATGTTATAGCAACTAAGTACTACAGAAGGGTCGGTGATCCAGGGATTATTCCAAGTGCCAGGCTTGAGTCAGGAAGTGTTTTTTTTACCTTCCTCTGGATCAACATTGGGAGGTATGGGTTGATAGGCTGGACATGTCTTTTTTCCAGCCTAACATACTATGTTATAACCAGCAATATCTGTAATAAGCTTACACTAACAATCAGTATTAGTCAGAAGCGTACCTAAAGGATCAGGGGCCCGGGTGCAAAAGTTCAGCTCAGGCCCACCTGGGCCTCCACACCTCCACTCCCGTATCCAGACCTAGATCTTGCTGCATACAGCTGCTAACTGAATTTCCATACATGATCTGCCGCTTGGTGTAATCTTTGCAAACATGACTCATTTCCTGCACTGCATGAAAATCTGTAGCCCCTTAGGCCACTATGTCACACACAGTGCTTTTTACCAGTCTTAGCGCAGCGTCCCGAGTGCCGTAATAACCGCGGTACAACGCTCCCATTGATTACTCAGACCTGAACTCGAATGCCGTGTTCCTCACGCTGCGATTTTTGGGAGCTGTCTGTTCTATTTTTGCCTAGATGACAGATAGATAGGAGATAGATAGATAGAGATGAAGATTGATATAATATACCGCATAGATATGAGAAAGATAGATAGATGATAGATAAATATAAGGTAAATAAGAGATGGATGATAGGCATGAGATGGATTGAGAAATCACAGATATGCGATAGATGATAAATAGATATGAGATAGATAGATGATAAGTAGATAGATATGAGAAAATATAGACATATGAGATAAATAGACATGAGATGGATAGAGAAATCGCAGATAGATAAGTAGATAGATATGATGTAAGTGATAGATATTAAATAGACATATATGAGATAGATGATAAATAAATAGATGAGATAGATATCAGATAGATATGAGATGGATAAATAGATATCAGATAGATGGATATGAGATAGATAGATATGAGATACAGATAGATAGATACCCCGGACCACTTCTCTGTGTGGGGAGACCAGCAGGCACGAGACGCTGTACACTGTGCAGGGGGATG
The DNA here is from genome assembly GCA_035609135.1 of Eleutherodactylus coqui. Taxonomy (NCBI): domain Eukaryota; kingdom Metazoa; phylum Chordata; class Amphibia; order Anura; family Eleutherodactylidae; genus Eleutherodactylus; species Eleutherodactylus coqui. The sequence continues at coordinate 311,426,764 of CM069407.1, forward strand.
ACATCATCAGCTTGCTCTAGTCCGTGCCATGTGTGTGTCTGCCTGCTTGTTCCTCTCCTCCCCCTCCTCTCGCTCTGTCAGCCGCACTACAGCAATCACGCGGCTAGCAGAGAGACCAACTGGTAATGTACTCTATTTGCATTTGTATATGGCAGTGGGCGGGCTCTGGGCCCCCTTAAAGCAGGGTCCGGGTCGCCATTGCGACCCCTGACGGTACACCAATGGTATTAGTAAATGGACTGCAGTGTGCTACTTAATGTAACAATGTGGAGAGCTTTAAACTAGAACAATATGGGAAGGGAAGAGAAAGGTGAAAACATTCAGCTAATTAATACATCTGAGACCCTCGTTATTAGACGTGGAAAAAAGAACAAAGACAAAAACATTTAGAAGACAAGTAGAGGAGCAAGAGACCCCGATCACAAACTAACATGTTTTTACACAAATGCCCAGAGCTGGGAAACAAACAAGGAGAATTGGAGCTCCGAACACAGGAAGAGAAATATGATGTCATCGGCATCACGGACACTTGGTGGGATGATACACATGATTGGAATACAAGACTTGAAGGATACAATGTATTTATAAGAAACAGACCTACTAAAAAGGGGAGGAGGTGTTGTGTTATATGTTAGAACATTCATCTCCACAGAGATTCAAGCTTCAGAGCTGGGAGTTCTGTAGAAACTGTTTGGGTAAGAATACAAGGAGAGAACAGAAAGGACACCATTGTAGGCATTTACTATAGGCCGCCTGGACAAGCAGAAGCTCTTTCTACATCAGATGGCCAAGCTCTCAAAGAAGCCCAACATAGTGATCATGGGAGATTTTACTCATCCAGACATTTGTTGGGAATCTCTCAGTTAAAAGTAATGGATCCAACAGATTCTTATCCGCTCTTGTGACAACTTTATCTTCCAGAAGGCAGAAGAGAAAACAAGGGGATCTGCTATCTTGGACCTAATTCTTACCAACAGGGAGGGAATGGTTGAGGGAGTAAGGGTGGCTGGGACCTTAGGAGGCAGTGATCATGATATCCTTGGATGTTGGATAAGGGGAGGAAGACCTGAGAAGACTCAGACCTCAAGGGTGGATTTCAGAAATACAGATTTTAATGAACTCAGAAAGAGGAGAGGAAGAATCCAATGGCTGGATGTTCTTAAGGACAGAAATGTCCAAGATGGTTGGGAAATATTGTGAAATGAGATTCTCAAAAGCACAATCGTTACCAATCCATAAAAGAAGGAAGAATGGGAAGCATTTAAAGAGATCAGGATAGATGAAACTACAGACCTGTGAGCCTGACTTCTATACCAGGAAAGAACTTATTAAAGGAAACAAATTATTAAACAGCATGTATGCAAGTACTTGGATAAAACTGGATTAACCAGAGCCAGCATGGGTTTGTAACAAATAAGTCATGCCGGATTAATCTAATTTCTTTCTATGACAGAATTACTGAGTTGATCAGGGAAATGCGGTGGATATAATATATCTTGACTTTAGTAAAGCATTTGACAAAGTATCTCATACCATACTGATTGGAGAAAAAAAAAATGACCAAATCTGGGATTGACAAGGCAACTGTTAGGTGGATTCACAACTGGCTGAGTGATCGCACTCAGAGTGGTCATAAATGGCTGCACAACCAAGTGGAAGAATGTATCAAGTGGGGACCACAAGGCTCTGTCCTAGGCCCAGTGTTGGCCAACATTGTTATAAATGATCTAGGACATGGAATTTGTGGTAAACTGATCAAATCTGCTGAGGGAAGGGAGAGAGAATTCAAAAAGATCTAGAAAAGCTTGAACAGTGGGCAGCGACTAACAGAATGGTATTTAACAAGGAGAAATGCAAAGTCCTACATCTGGGCAAGAAAAATGCAGAAAGCGCATACAGAATGGGAGGAATTGGGCTAAGCAGCAGCACATGGGAAAGACTTGGGTATACTAATAGATCAGACTGAACATGAGTCAACAATGTGATGCAGCAGCCAAAAAGGCAAAACAATTCTGGGATGTATTAAGAGAAGCATAGAGTCTAGATCACGTGAGGTCATTATCCCCCTCTACTCTTCCTTAGTCAGGCCTCATCTGGAATACTGGGTCCAGTTCTGGGCAACCCACTTAAAGACATAGACAAACTGGAGCAAGTTCAGAGAAGAGTTACCAAGATGATGAGCGGTCTGCAAATCATGTCCTATGAGGAACGGTTAAAGGATCTGGGAAGGTTTAGCTTGCAGAAGAGAAGGCTGAGAGGAGACTTAATAGCGGTCTACAAATATCTGAAGGGCTGTCACAGTGCAGAGGGATCAGCCCTATTCTCATCTGCACAAGGAAAGACTAGAAGCAATGGGATGAAACTGAAAGGGAGGAGACACAGATTAGATATTAGACAGAGAGGGGGATCAATGAGTGGAACAGGTCGCCACAGAAGGTGAGGCGGTCTCCTTCAATGGAAGGTTTAAAACACAGGCTGGACAAATCGTCTGGGGTGATTTAGTAAATCCTACATTGAGCAGGGAGTTGGACCCGATGACCCTGGAGGTCTCTTCCACCTTTCTATGATTCTCTAGTGTCCAGCTTAGTGCAGTGTGAAGTTATTGGACTGAAAATAGCCATTACAATTCACCAATTCCAAGAATAAAGCCAAGTCTTGTCATTTCATGTTAGTGTTTAATAGCCCTAGACTCATGCCACGCACATTCCATGTTGCTAGTGTCAGCTTTGGTACAGCACAGTACTTTTCCTTCATCATGAGGTGCATCAGCAAAAGCCATTAACACTGCCTTCTCCTCTGGGTTCTCTGCTGTTACTAACAGCCAAGGACCCAACCTGCTCCATTACAGGAGCTTTAATCCCATGCTGCATATTTACCATTTGCTGGGATTAAAGCCAAGAACCAAGTACTGTAGATTTACAGCGCTGTCCTCACTGGGTTAAAACAAAGGTATCAGTCTGCAGTGAGGTGTAAAAGCTGCAGAAGACAAAGCAGCAAAATGTTAAGACTTGCATAAAGTGATAAGTCAGCCCAAACCACATGTTGTACAAAAAAAGGGGACAAGCAAGATTTTGCACCTCCAAAAAGGTGTCCTTTTAAGAGGGTTTTCAGGGGGCCAGTGCCAGGATCAGAGGGGGAAGCTGCTGCTCCGGCCCCTGTAGTGGCTGCTGTTCATAGATTTCAGTGAGTGCTGCCCCCTGCAGTTACAAGCACGTCAGCACAGCAGCTTCTGCTCCAACCCTAGTGTATTCCTGAATCTAGCACCAACAGCGGGCACTGCCTGGAAAACCCCTTTATTAATGTTGCCATGCCTGATGACCCAGTTTTCAAATAGCTCTGGGGTTACGAAATTTGAGGGAAGCAGTGTTCGGCCTTACACAGGCGAGTGCAATATTGGTGTGAGCCAAGCACTCTTAATCTACAGTCTGAACACCGTAGAGACCGTTGCGGTGGTGCCCTGCCATGTTCATGCGGATGGAGTTTGTTTTAAATAGGAATACGCTAGTATTGAACTCCATGCAATTTTTAACTCCTAGCAAGTGAGTTTTATGCAATCCCGCCATAAGGGTGTATATTCACACCTCTTCGGATCCATTTCCTTTAAGCCTCCAGACTCCCCCTGCTGCGGTTGGGAAGCTCCCTACATCATCTATCTGTTAGCCATTAAATGGTCTCATATCTACAAGATTACTTGGGACAATCACATTTTGCTCTAAGGGCGACACCGGACCAAGCCTTGGTCGTCATTACTACAGTATAGGACATGCTGCAGACTGAGCAAGTGTGGGATAAGTGTGGACCACCAGGAGTGTTAAGGGGGGCATGGAGTGACTTCTCAGCAGCCAGCTATCACAGGCAGTAGATGTTGGCCTGAGGCTGTCACCCCTGTATAAGCTGAATGGGGCCCAGATGAAGCCGGTCTTATTAAAGGCCACTACCGCTCTGAGCTCCAGCACAGCCTTTACTTAGGCTGCATACAACACTGGTGAAGTAGTGCAAGCCTCACCCAATTGTCTGGATACCTGTACCTGCCTCACCGCACTGGAGCCAAAGGATTTCATATCTGTACAACTTGCCGACTTTCTAGCATGCGATTAGCGGGATCCTGAGATTTAGGGAAATAACCTTTTAGAAGTTCTCGTTTCCCACTGCAGAATGGAGTTTACAGTTTTGTATGCCGAGGGTCCTTTTACATGGGCCGACAGTTGGCTCCTAACGAGCACTAAAGCCAATCAGTTCGTTACTGCGGTTCACACTTGTGAATTGCCAACATGGGGAACCAACAGTGGTTGGTCTGCACCAATTCCTGAAGGCATCCTCTACACAGGGGAAGGTAACAGTGCTGTATTAAGGAGTTTAGAATAGCCTTAGGACCCTTGGCTGTGAAGCCTTGACTTACTGAGCCTACATCCACGCCCGGCGCCCCTACCAGCTTTAGACAAGTTCATTCCCGCAGTTAAGAGTTGCCACAAACAATTTAATCCATTCTTTATTTTGTTTTACAAAAAGATGCTCAAAACCAAAAGTGAAAAATGTATATACAGTCTGTAATGAGGTATAATCATGCCGTGCTCTCCACCACTGCCGTCTCCATGGGAGTCTGATTCTCTGCCTGTGGGGAAGACAAAGGCTTGTTAGGCTATACCACCAATATGGGACCTGGATGGCACAGGGCAGCTGCACCCACCTCCTTTGGCTCTTCCACTGGTTTGTTTGTGGGCACTGCAGCTTCGCCATTAGATCCGTTCTCCACAGGTTCAGCCCTTGCCTTCTTAGCCTCTTTCAGCGGACTGCCATCTTCAGGTTTCCTCTGGACGATAAGAGGTAGTTAGTCCAGACATGACTGATCGCCAGTCACCATCCACCTCCATACCCACAGGGGCTTCACCCACCATAGACGTACATTACATGCGTTTACCTTCTTCCGTACTAAGTGAGAGATATCGGATACGCTGTTCGTTACTGGTAGGGTGCAGTCACTGGTCGTCTCTGCTGCAGGCTGTAAGAAGGGGAGACTCGGTCACCGGGGGGCAAGGACTGGTAGAAACACTTGTATATAGAGTATATAGTGTAACTTACAGTGGATGTGGAGGTGCTGCTGGTTTCTTTTGAAAAGCCTGATGTTCCACCCTATAAATAAATGCATTTAGGAGTTTTAGGCAGGTGCACCATGATGGATGAGCAGTCATTGAGTGCAGGATGCTCTGCAGGTCCGTTTATGGAGGGTTGTGCTTTTACCCCTTTATACTTTTGATTTCCCTCTTCAGACAAAAAAAAAAAAAAAAACAAAAAAAAAAAACACACTTGTCATAAGCCAGATGAGGGTTTGATTCTTGCAGGGCGAGTATTTCAGTAGTACCATTTAATGTACTGAAAGCGTTAAAGACCTCCAGGTGAAGTGAGAACGGGGTTCATATGTGCGTCTTGCACACAGATCGTGATTTTCTCACCAGTGTGAAGGCGCCCTTCTGGATGTGGAAAGATTAGTTGTGTTCAGTTTGTTTATTATTTAAGATTACAGGAAAGGGAGAGGTTGAAATTTTAGCATTTTACAGTAAAACTTGTTTACTTTTAGTCCCTATAGAGGACTCGAACCTGCAAGCGATTGATTATAACACTGCAGTCCTTCAAGTATTGTAGTCCATGGCCCATCCTAATAGGCAGAAATACAAGGCAGCATGGGGCCGTTTGGGACCCCTGAATGTGGCTTTTAAATTGGAGCCAGTCCTGCTCCATGTAAACCCCACACCTGGAGGATGGACATCCGGTTGGGTCCAGGGGTTAGTGACTGCAGTACAGCATTTTGAAGTGACCAATCACATGATTGCTTTAGAGCTGCCGCATATCATTGTCATTAGGTCCCTGTTATGATAGGCCTAGTAACACCTTCTCTCTCCCCCCCCCCCCCCCCCAGTACCTTCATAAAGTTTTGTGGAAGATAAGTTTAGCCACGAACTCGCATGCAAAAACAAAGACCTGTCATTAAAACCAGTAATAAGAGGTTGGAAGGACAACTTCACCATTAGGGCCCTTTTACACGGAGGGTCAGCCCATCTCTCCCAAGTGCTGACAGCAGCTGCAGTCATGTTACTAACCAGCGTTTCCTTAAGCGCCTTGTCTGTGTCTTCTGCAGTTTTCTGTGCCTCTCTGGAGTCCTCCAACTTCTCCTTGATATCAGGCAACAAGTCCTTCAGTTCTTTTATTTCCTTCTCGATTTCTTCCTTGGACTCCTCGGCAGCCTTCTCTAGCTGCTCTGTGAGGACCGCTATGCAACAAGATAACATGGGACGGCTTAATATCTAGAAGGTTACAGGTCAGTGGCCTCCGACGGCCCCGGAGATGCACTCACCCATTCTCTTCTCTATCACATCAATGGACTGTGTGAAGTGAGACATTGAATCACCATGCTTGTTGCCGAAGTGATAGGCCAGACCTAGTTGGTAGTGAGTCTCGGCCAGCAGTCTGTCGTGTTCTTCTAGATGCTCCTTCTGGATGGTCAGACACGAGAGGAAGTCTTCCACGGCCTGGGTGTAGTTCTCTGAAGGAGAGATCAGAGATCAGCAGCGTCCAGCGTATTAATGAAGAGTCACCGGCAGCCGAGCAGATCACTCACCAGACTCTATGCTGACCTCTCCCAGCTTCAGATGAGCCTGAGCCGCCATCAGCTGCGCCGCCTTGTCCTGCTGCCTGTGGGGGATATTTGACAAGTCATTTAGTCTTTGGGTTATGATCACATGCATCATAGTGCAAGATACAGAAGTCTCATCCAGAGCACACATTAACGTGCCGCAGGCTTAGTCGGCACTACAGGTTTGGGAGGTTTTTTCCCCAGAGTATAATTGGAAGCTAAAATCTGCAAGAAGTCCCAGTGTTTGGTGCGGTGTGCAGGTAGGTGCAATGGTACAGTGTCAGAATAAAGTCCTGGTTCTCTGTAAAAGACACACGTGGCACTGTATATGAAGACACTACAGTGGGTAGCACCAGTTACCCCTAGCTAAAGGATAGAGGAATAGCTTGCTGATTGGAATGGGACTCCTATGTCCCATTCTTACACTACTACTACAAGGGTCGCTTCTTCCCTGCAGTAACATCAGCATGAAGGGAGCTCTGATCAAGCATGCGTAGTCAGTGTGCCATTTTCAGTGGGGCTGACAGATACCATAGCCTCATTAAGTGAATGGAGTACTAGTGTAACCAGCACTCCAGTCTCCTCCTCACTGCAGGGGTGCAGTAACCCCCCCGGGGGCATGGGACTGCTGTTTGAGATTTGCAGGGGGCTCAGCAATGAGACCTTGATTAGGAGATAACTTGTATTTTTGGTACCACCCCTTTAATACAGGTTTACCTGTTAAATATGATCTTTGACAGATCCAGCATCTCCCAGGCCAACTGCAGATTACCAACTTCTTCCTCTTCGTTTTCCTGAAAGACAGTCAGCATTAGCGCTTCTTGCACAGTACAAGTTCCAACAGGTTTACTCCAAGCTCTAAAGCAGCTTCTGCAGATGGTGTATACAGCCCTTGAGTCCCCACGGTCACAGACAAGCTCAGCCTGTAGGCAGTGACATGTATACAGCTCCTATGCCGACAGGATCAGAGGTTTATGGTAGTTTGTAGCCATGGAGACAAGGGCCATCTATGGAACGTGGGATATCAAACCAGTGGAGCAGTAGACACCTAGCAGCCGCAGGGCACTTACCTTATCTTCTGTCTCCTCGTTGTCATCAGAGTCAGCACCTTCCTCTGTAGAAAAACAAAAACAAGCGTAAACCTCAAACCGCAGTGCAGGTGAGGAGCAGAGACGCCTCATGCATGCCGTGTGGACAGAACCATTGTGCCACCACCACCATACTGGTAATGACCGCCAACTCAGACTCAGGTGCAGGAACGCTCCAGACCATCGCTGCCGGGTCACGGGATGGGTGCAACGTGTTCAGCAAGATCAGGACTCAACCCAAGTCTACAAGTTCCCTCCATTACCTTCTTCCCCTTCCATTGGCTCTGCTTCCTCATCACCATCAGTTTTCTCTTCGGCAGCAGTTTCCTCGGGTTTGGCTGCAGCTTCAGAGTCCTTGGCTCCTTCAGCCTTCTCATCAGGTTTGTCCTCCAGCTTCTCTTCAGGTCCTTGAGTAGAATCTGCCTCTACTGACTCCATGGTCTCTTCTCCTGCAGCCTCTGTCACCTTGTTCTCTTCTCCCGCAGCCTCTGTCACCTTGTTCTCTTCTCCTGCAGCTTCTTTCACATCATCTTCTCCTGCAGCCTGTTTCACATTATCTTCTCCCACATTCTCATCTTCTCTTGCAGCCTCTGTCACCTTGTTCTCTTCTCCCGCAGCCTCTGTCACCTTGTTCTCTTCTACCGCAGCTTCTTTCACATCATCTTCTCCCGCAGCCTCTTTCACATTGCCCTCTTCTCCCGCAGCTTCTTTCACATCATCTTCTCCCGCAGCCTCTTTCACATTGCCCTCTTCTCCCGCAGCCTCTTTCACATTATCTTCTCCCACAGCTTCTTTCACATTATCTTCTCCCACAGCTTCTTTCACAGTCTCATCTTCCCCCGCAGCCTCTTTCACCTTGTTCTCTTCTCCCGCAGCCTCTTTCACCTTGTTCTCTTCTCCCGCAGCCTCTTTCACCTTGTTCTCTTCTCCCGCAGCCTCTTTCACCTTGTCTTCTCCTGTAGCTTCTGAGGTCTCTTTTTCAGCTTCACCTTTTGCCTTCTCTTTGGTCTCTTGCCCTTCAGAGGGTTGCTCACACTCCATCTCAACAGCTTTAGACTCTTCAGCCTTTGGCTCTTTGGAGTCTCCATTCTCCTCTTTAGAGTTTCCACCATTCTGCTCGTCGGGTTTCTCCTTCTCCGCCATGGCGTCATATACCTGCTCTCTTAACTCCTCCCTTTCTTTCTCTAGAGGTTTGAGAAAAATCCCTCTATTTTAGTGACAGCCATGAGAGCATTAGACAGAGCTGCAGTCACATTACATCTAACAGGTGATCGTCTCATTGCATGCACTCGTACTATACTACATAGCCTAAGACGACCAATGCAAACAGCTGGCTGAGTGCCACTATACCGCACTCCATGCAGCTACACCATACTGTACCGTTGGGACATCCCTTTAGTGCTGAACCCCATCCAAGACATCTTTACAGTAGATAAAGCAATGTGGGCCTGGAGCCATACACCGCTCACTACCTTTGCTTTTGACTGGCCATTAAGGCAAGTTGCCCAGTGACTGATTGCACAGACTGCTCTTTAAGTGCACTTGCAGTTATATGACAGGACTGAGCAGACATTTCTGACCAACTTATATGCAGGTTGCTCATATTTAGGCATCAGACAGAGCCCCTAGCTATCCAGTAGCATCATGTATCCAGCAGACTGGCCAATGCGGTACAGTACTGATTAGATCTTGCAGCGGGTCGATGGCTTCCGCTATGGTGTTTGTGGTCACCATTGTGATGCCTAAATATTTGCATTCAGATACTATTGGTAACTTGTGTCTGCTTGTACAGGGATCTATGATCGGGTTTTGTGCAGTAACTACTGCAGATTCCTGCCAGTTGATAGGCCAGAGTATTCATGGCAGACAGAAGTGATTGGTCCGGGTCACGGAGGAAGCATCATACACTAAATGGGGCGTCTAAGAAAGCCAGTTCAGCGTTGAGAATATAAGATCGGCCAGGTACTCGAGTATTTCAGGTACGGTTCTACTGTGGGTTCAGGTATATGAAGTAGTACTCTTTAAATCTAGCCATGATGGCTGCACCTTGGAGACTTGTGCATTCTGATTTTTAGGACTGCACTAGTTTGGTTTTCCCGCTTAATGAAGTTAGCCAGGAGGCTCGATTGGTGCCCATTCTGAAGTACCGCTGCTTTTGGTGTCTCGTTAGGCCTAGCCAGTTTATTAACTTCAGTTGGCCTATGTACTTTCAGCTTCTGCCACCTGTGACTCTAATAAGGCTGTTTGGGAGGAGCTTTTTTGGTATATGGTGGATCTAGGGCAGCCCCCAAAGGGAATCTCATTAGAGAGTGGGGTACAGCGTCATCATGGACTTGCCATCTGATCTGGGATAGGTTCATTAGGGCCTATTAGATTCAACCACAAGGGGTGTATCTTCCATCTAGGCAGTCTAGTTGGTAATGAAGATTGTGTAGTTCTATGGGAGTGCGATCTGATGTGCTCAGTGCTGTACAGCTTACATGTCAGCCACTTGTGCTCCACGATCATATAATAAAGGGGTCTCACTTTGCATATCATTGCTCATAGTTATGGCTCCTGTGACACCCATTCACTAACTCAGAAGCAGTCCCTCGGGGCCCTAGAGGAGGACCTGCAAATGGCCCGAGTAAGAGTGATTTAGGAGTGCAACATGAAGACCCTGATCTACATGACAACCGCAGGAAGCATCCAGAGCAGCACTCCCTACACAAGATCCAGGGAAGTCATGACCGGGCAGCAACAGCTAAAGGAGTTCTGCAGTGTTAGAAGTGTTAGAAGCTCCATGCACTAGACCACCAGTGCCACCAGTCAGTGGGGGTCCCAGGCTGTGGTGCCCACTCTATTGATAACCTATCCTGAACACCCCTTTAAGTGAACCACTGAGTAGCAGTTGAACCCCAAGTGTCACCTCTGGGCACACATACCATCAAGGTTTGAGGCACTGGGGATATTGGGGTCCTCCTCAGACTCTTCGTCTTCATCTTCTGGCATTCCTTCCAGTGCGTTACCCAGGACGTTGTTCTCCATGCTGTAGAAGTACAGGGGGCGTCAGAGAGGTCTACGGGCACGACTACTAGCTACCCCAGGTAACGGCTCCTTACCGTGCAAGCTCCAGGAGGGCCGTGCCGTAGTAGAAGAAGGCATCTGCACACTGATCGGCCATCTCACCATACTTCTTCCCCCTGTGAAGAACACAAGGGGGCATTAGATGCACCCGAGGGGCAGCTCCTGCCCCCCCCCCCCCCCCCCCCCCAGCCCAGGGCTCTACTTACAGTAAACTGCTGGCTTCCTGGAAGGCATTGACCGCAGACCGGATGTCCTTCATCACGAGGTGCCGGCTGCCCGCTCCCATCAGTCTCTTGGCTTCAGCATCCACATCATCCCTGTAAGGAGGAGACAGTCATTGTACGACACGGGGGTCCCACACAGACTACAACACAGGGGTCCCAGACAGACTGGGGGTCCCAGACAGACTGGGGGTCCCACACAGACTACAACACAGGGGTCCCACACTGAATCGGGGGTCTTACCCATTGACTTGTTCAGCAGATGTTGAAGGTGCAGAAACTTCCATCCTGAAAAAGAAGCAGAAGCATCACAGCCGCCCCCTCCATGCGCCCCAGGCACCGCCACCCCCCCCCCCCTCCGTGCGCCCCAGGCACCGCCAGCCCGCCCCCCCCAGCCAAGTCCTGTCATGATAGTACCTCATGGGTCAGAGCCGCAGTGACCAAAGCCGGCATGGGGGATGCAGCGACAGGCAACTACTACATCCCCGGTACGGATCAGGAGTGACCGCCACCAACGCTGTATTTAAAGGCCTCATCCAGGCCATCCCCCCCCCCCCCCCGCGCTTATACTTCATATCTCTGCTTGCTGTCAGAGAAAACCGGTTACATTCAGAGGCTGCAGTCCCATCCTGATGAAGCTTCACATCTAGCCCGATACAAGTGTCCGCAGCCCCGCTGGTTTGTTACAATGTATCAGCGCAGGCCCTGCAGCCCACAACTGTAACAAACCCTCAGCTGTCTGTAACATGGGACACTTTGCTGGCCAGCCTGCCTGTCAGCCCCCTCCAAGGATCCCCGGGTGTCTGTAAGGGGGACACGTGCAACAACTAGGAAGTCACCTTATATAGGTGACCTCCTGTAGTCATGGAGACCGCCGCCGCACCCCAAGTCACATGATACATGCCGCTTCTCCCCAGGTGTGCGCGGTGTGACGCCGCTGATCCGCCGGGGGATGTCTGGTGACAGCTTTGGGCCCAAACAAGCCGCCGCGTTATGGGGCCCCCAACTACCGGACATTTATAACTGTGTGCGACGAATAGCGGCGTCATTACAACAGCTGTCATGGCGGAGCAACGAGTGCCGCGTCCGGTGCCAAGTAGAGCGGTGCTGCAACCGGTAGGGGAGAGGGGACAGAGAGGGGGCCGCCACCACGGAGAGGGGGCCGCCGCCAGCTGCTACATGTTTAAACTGGTCCGCAGCTAGTAGTCGCTGGCCGCTACAGTCAGTCCATGAGGGATGTCTGCTGACATCACCATGTGGCAGCCAGAGGACAGCAGGGCCACCAACACCTCAGCTGTGTGCCTACAGGGCCAGTCATAGTGAGGTAGCGGGGGCCACAGGCTCTACATGAGGGGCCACAGATGTACAGGAGGCCAGAGGAAGGAACCATGAACTGAGGTTCAGAAGATACCAAAGAGGCATAACCGTGAGGCGTTATACAGCAGGGGTCCCGGGGGCCATGGGGCTCCCGGGGCCCCCAGTCCGGCGGCTCTGTAGATATTTGGCGCCAACCCCGTCTGTCACCTGGTCACACAAAGCGCCGCGCGCCTGGCTCCAACCAGCCAATCAGCAGCCGAGCTGACGGCGGGCCGGCCTGCTGCAGCCAATGAGGAGCGGCGCGCTGCGCTCTGTTGCCAGGAGGGACCTCCACTCCTCCTGCTGCTGCGGCCGTCCCGGGGAGCTGAGAGCGCAGAGCCCGGAGATACCCGCCGGCACCGGGACCCGCACAGCCGGCAGGACCACCTGACGCCCGCTCCCCCGTACTTACTTCTCGGTGGCCGTGGTCTCGTCGGTCATGCTGAGGCGATCAGGGAGCAGAAGCCGCCGGCTGAGGGGAGAAAATGGCAGATCGTATCCCCCGCGCCGGGAGCCGCTCTTATACCGCCCTCTCCCTGGCCCCGCCCCCGACACGGAACACGCCCACCGGCTTCCGATGACCTCTGACCTCTCATCTGTTTCCCGCGCTAATGGCTACTCATTGTCTGCGGATCACGTGATGCATTAACCCCTGCGCTGCCGTCTGTAATTCCTCACAGCTACTTACAGGATCTCTGCTTGCTGTCTGGGAATGGAAAGCTTCTTGTTTTCCTCCAGACGCCCCTGAGCTGCTGCTTCATAAATGTAGGATGACCCCACAGCGTATGATGGCGCCCACCGGTAGGCGCCGCGCTGTTCTGTGCAGCTGAGTCTTCGTACGCCGCCGTGCACACAGAATAGCGCTTGGCGATGGAACCTCAGGGGTTCATGGGTTATCCCACCTCAGACGCGCCCTAAGAGTCTGCTAGCTGCGAGTCCAGCGGCCGCCATGAGTACGGTTGGGAGCCCGGAGATTGCCGGCGCTGCGCTGTTCGCACGGCTTCCGTAAATGGGAATTATGCAAACAGCGTCACCCAGCGAGTTCGCTCTTCCGTACGGCCGGCCGCACTTTCACGTATACAAAAGACCAGCATGGAGAGAAGCGAGCGTTCGCATTTCATCCGTTTTTCACTGTAAACTCTTTTTTCTTACAGTTTTCTAATTGGACGCGTTTTGCTCGATCACAAGAAACGGCGCCGAAAGCCGTACGATGATTATAGGAAGAGCCGCGGTCTGTGTTGTCTGATGACGTCGCGCTCTTCGCCTGCCGACCTCCATCTTCCACCGGATCCGTTCTGTCCGCAGCGGCACGTTCGTGTAGGTTCACGCCTGTGAGAAACGTACATGAAAAAACGTGTAAAAACGCATTCGTCTTCAGCGCCCGTTTGTTTTGGTCCGTTTTTTATAAGCAGAATGCGCTTTTTGACTGTAAACCTTTCAAATAAAGTTTTGTAGTTCAATGCTTTTTTCCCCTCTAATCACACAATACGTATGCGCTACGCCTGCGGCATCACACAGGCCGACAGTTCCATATATTTGTCGCGGAGGGGACGCAGCGGGCCGCGCCTCTCGCCACCACAAGCGCCGCATGGAAACGTCTACGTTGTGGGATTGTTCAGCCGTTACAGCCGCTGCGTTTTCATCCGTTTTTTTTTTAACATAAACGTGTGTTTTGCGGATGAGTGTGCGCCAGTGTGGGCGGGGCTTATTTGTTGCACTCTGTAGTAATAATACAGTGATGGCAGCGGCGACATTTATAACCTCCCCGCGGCGGCTGCACACAATCACCGACTCCTGGCGCTTACAGGGCGTCTCCCCCGTGTAATCTGGCGCTAAACCAGCGCTGCGGCGAACGTTGCGGTCTCTGCAGTGGTTGTACGCCTTGCGATGTTGGATCTCACATATAATATTGGATATTTTCAGTTAATCCGCCCCCCGTATTATATTGTATGGTCACATGATCCGCCCCAGTATTATATTGTATGGTCACATGATCCGCCCCCCCATATTACATTGTATGGTCACATGATCCGCCCCAGTATTATATTGTATGGTCACATGATCCGCCCCCCAGTATTATATTGTATGGTCACATGATCCGCCCCCCAGTATTATATTGTATGGTCACATGATCCGCCCCCCGTATTATATTGTATGGTCACATGATCCGCCCCCCGTATTACATTGTATGGTCACATATTTGGCCTCCAATACCCCCTCTACGCTGATGACACCCAGCTATACACCTCTGCCTGTGACATCTCTGCACCTTTCCTCCAAAATATCACCGACTGTCTCTCTGCTGTCTCTAACACCATGTCCTCTCTCTACCTAAAACTAAACCTCTCTAATACTGACTTACTGGTATTTCCACCCTCCACTAACCGCCCTCATGCTGACATCTCCATCTCAGTGTGTGGCACCATAACTCCCAGCACACCCGCTACCTTGGGGTTATATCTGACTCTGATCTCTCCTTTACCCCCTACATCCAATCTCTGGCCCGGACATCTCAGCTGCACCTCAAGAACATCGCAAGAATCCGCTCTTTTCTCACTGTGGACTCGCTAAAAACGCTTACTGTTGCCCTCATCCACTCCCGGCTCGATTATTACAACTCGCTGCTGATCGGCCTCCTCCGCACCAGACTCTACCCTCTCCAATCCATCCTGAATGCAGCAGCCAGGCTCATCTTCCTGTCCAGCCGCTACTCGGACGCCTCTGCCCTGTGCCGGTCACTGCACTGGCTGCCCGTCAAATACAGAATACAATTCACACTCGCCACCCTCATCCATAAAACCCTCCACAGCGCCGCGCTGCTCTACATTGTATCCCTCATCCACAGCACCGCGCTGCTCTACATTGTATCCCTCATCCACAGCACCGCGCTGCTCTACATTGTATCCCTCATCCACAGCACCGCGCTGCTCTACATTGTATCCCTCATCCACAGCACCGCGCTGCTCTACATTGTATCCCTCATCCACAGCACCGCGCTGCTCTACATTGTATCCCTCATCCACAGCACCGCGCTGCTCTACATTGTATCCCTCATCCAAAGCACCGCGCTGCTCTACATTGTATCCCTCATCCACAGCACTGCACCACCCTATATTGCCTCCCTCATCTCAATCCATCACCCAGCCCGGGCTCTCCGCTCTGCTAACGAAACCAGACTGAGTGCCCCTTTAATTCGAACTTCTCATTCCCGCCTCCAAGACTTCTCCAGAGCAGCACCGGTCCTCTGGAACGCACTACCAAAGGATACCCGAGCAATCCAGGACTCACAGAACTTCAGGCGTGCTCTAAAATCGTACCTCTTCAGGGAGGCATACCGAATTCCCTAAACAAACCCCTCTGTACTCCGCCTGATAACATGCTCCCTGACCTACTAACTGCAATATGTATGGTCACATGATCCGCCCCCCAGTATTACATTGTATGGTCACATGATCCGCCCCCAGTATTATATTGTATGGTCACATGGTCCGCCCCCAGTATTATATTGTATGGTCACGTTATCCGCCCCCCAGTATTACTTTGTATGGTCACATGATCTGCCCCCAGTATTATATTGTATGGTCACATGATCTGCCCCCCCAGTTTTACTTTGTATGGTCACATGATCTGCCCCCAGGATTACATTGTATGGTCACATGATCCGCCCCCCAGGATTACATGGTATGGTCACATGATCTGCCCCTGGTATTATATTGTATGGTCCCATGATCCGCCCCCCAGTATTACATTGTATGGTCACATTATCCGCCCCCCAGTATTACATTGTATGGTCACATGTTCCGCCCCCCAGTATTATATTGTATGGTCACATGATCAGCCCCCAGTATTATATTGTATGGTCAAGTTATCCGCCCCCAGTATTATATTGTATGGTCATGTGATCCGCCCCCCAGTATTACATTGTATGGTCACGTGATCGTCCCCTGGTATAACATTGTATGGTCACATGATCCGCCCCCAGAATTACATTGGTCACATGATCCGCCCCCAGTATTATATTGTATGGTCACGTGATCCGCCCCCAGTATTATATTGTATGGTCACGTTATCCGCCCCCCAGTATTACATTGTATGGTCACGTGATCCGGCCCCAGGATTACATTGTATGGTCACATGATCTGCCCCCAGTATTATATTGTATGGTCACGTGATCCGCCCCCAGTATTATATTGTATGGTCACGTGATCCGCCCCCAGTATTATATTGTATGGTCACGTTATCCGCCCCCCAGTATTACATTGTATGGTCACGTGATCCGGCCCCAGGATTACATTGTATGGTCACATGATCCGCCCCCAGTATTATATTGTATGGTCACATGATCTGCCCCCAGAATTACATTGGTCACATGATCCGCCCCCAGTATTATATTGTATGGTCACGTGATCCGCCCCCAGTATTATATCGTATGGTCATGTAATCCGCCCCCCAGTATTACATTCTATGGTCACGTGATCCGGTCCCAGGATTACATTGTATGGTCACATGATCTGCCCCTGGTATTATATTGTATGGTCATGTGATCCGCCCCCCAGTATTACATTGTATGGTCACGTGATCCGCCTCCCAGTATTATATTGTATGGTCACATGATCTGCCCCCAGGATTACGCTGTATGGTCACATGATCTGCCCCCAGTATTATATTGTATGGTCACATGATCCGCCCCCCAGTATTATATTGTATGGTCACATGATCCGCCCCCAGTATTTTATTGTATGGTCACATGGTCCGCCCCCAGTATTATATTGTATGGTCACATGATCTGCCCCCAGTATTATATTGTATGGTCACATGGTCCGCCCCCAGTATTATATTGTATGGTCACGTTATCCGCCCCCCAGTATTACTTTGTATAGTCACATGATCTGCCCCTAGTATTATATTGTATGGTCATGTGATCCGCCCCCCAGTATGACATTGTATAGTCACAAGATCTGCCCCCAGTATTATATTGTATGGTCACGTGATCTGCCCCTCAGTTTTACTTTGTATGGTCACATGATCTGCCCCCAGGATTACTTTGTATGGTCACATGATCCGCCCCCCAGGATTACATTGTATGGTCACATGATCCGCCCCCCAGCATTACATTGTATGGTCACATTATCCGCCCCCCAGTATTACATTGTATGGTCACATGTTCCGCCCCCCAGTATTATATTGTATGGTCACATGATCCGCCCCCAGTATTATATTGTATGGTCACGTTATCCGCCCCCCAGTATCATATTGTATGGTCACATGATCCGCCCACAGTATTATATTGTATGGTCACATGATGCGCCCCCAGTATTACATTGTATGGTCACATGCCCCCCCCCCCCCCCCCCCGTATGCATATTTGGTATTTCAGCCGCACTTCAGTAACGGTGAGCGATTCCAGCGACCTGATTGGTTGTTGGGTTCACACCCCACTTTGGAGATGTGCACGAGTGGCCAGCCCGTTAAACAAGCAGCAGGGCCTGCATCTCACGTTGCGCCTCCTGTATCTCACACGCGCTGTTTGTATCTCATGTTGCGCCGTCTATATCCCTGGTGTGCCGTCTGTATCTCACATTGCGCTGTCTCTATCTCACAAGCACCATCTGTATCTCACGTGCGCTGTCTATATCTCTGGTGTGCCGCCTGTATCTCACCCCTGCTGTCTGTATCTCACTCGCGCCGTCTATATCTCATGTTGCACCCCCTGTATATCACATTGCGCAGTCTCTATCTCACAAGCGCCGTCTGTATCTCATGTTGCGCCGTCTATATCTCTGGTGTGCCGCCTGTATCTAACGTTGCGCCGACTGTATCTCACGTGCGCCGACTGTATCTCGTTGCGCCGTCTGTATCTCGTTACGCCGCCTGTATCTTACATTGCGCTGTCTCTATCTCACCTGCGCAGTTTGTATCTCCTGTTGCGCCGTCTATATCTCTGGTTTGCTGTCTGTATCTTACGTTGCGCCGTCTGTATCTCACGCGCGCCGTCTATATCTCATGTTGCACCGTCTATATCTCACGTTGCGCTGTCTCGATCTCACAAGCGCCATCTGTATCTCACAAGCGCCTTCTGTATCCCACATTGCGCCGTCTGTATATCACGTTGCGCCTCCTGTATCTCACGCGTGCCGTCTGTATCTCACAAGCGCCTTCTGTATCTCACATTGCACCGTCTGTATCTCATGTTGCGCCGTCTATATCTTTGGTGTGCCGTCTGTATCTCACATTGTGCCGTCTCTATCTCACAAGCACCATCTGTATCTCACGCACGCCATCTGTATCTCACATTGTGCCGTCTCTATCTCACAAGCACCATCTGTATCTCACGCACGCCATCTGTATCTCACATTGCGCCGTCTGTATCTTATGTTGCACCTTCTGTAGCTCACGTTGCGACGTCTCTATCTCACATTGCGCCGTCTGTATCTCACATTGCGCAGTCTGTATCTCATGTTGCACCTTCTGTATCTCACGTTGCGCCGTCTGTATCTCACGCACGCAGCGCCATCTCTATCTCACAAGCGCCATCTGTATCTCCCGCCGTCTGTATCTCAGGTTAGGAATGGGTTATGAGGTGGTAGGATCTCTGATAATCTTCTGCTGACTGGATCCTCAGCTCACTCAACCTACATGTAGGAGTCTGTCCTTCATTAATTTTAACAATAATAAATAAAGTTAGTGATTTTAGTTGATTTTCTACATCCATCCTGACCCCACACACAGCACATTGCACACACTGCTCTACTACATCTATCCTGACCCACACAGCACATTGCACACACAGCTCTGCTACATCCATCCTGACCCCCCCCCCCCACACACAGCACATAGCACACACAGCTCTGCTACATCCATCCTGACCCCCCCCCCCACACACAGCACATTACACACACAGCTCTGCTACATCCATCCTAACCTCACACACACAGCATATTACACACACAGCTCTGCTATATCCTGATTCACACACACACACACACAGCTCTGCTACATCTATCCTGCCCCCCACACATCACAAACACTGCTTGGCTTCTCCCATAGCAGTGACATCACCACAGGTCCTTTAGCCCACCAGATCTCTGTGGTGGAGGTAGGTCAGTGTATTCTGTCAGGACTGCTGAGTTGTGTCTGGGATTGTAACATCTCAGTTGTATTCTCATTTTGTCATTTCTGTCCTCCCCTTCCAAGAGCCCTCACTGTGTTGTTCTTCTGTCGGTCAGACTCTGTGTTTTATATATGTTGTAGGACCTTCAATGGCGTCACCGGGGGAGGAGCATGAGAAGCACTCACATACATACTCGCTGACAAGTGGTCGTTCTACATCCATCCTGACCCCACACACAGCACATTACACACACAGCTCTACTACATCCATCCTGACCTCACACACACAGCATATTACACACACAGCTCTGCTATATCCTGATTCACACACACACAGCTCTGCTACATGGTACATCTATCCTGACCCCCACACATCACACACAGAGCTCTGCTACATTCATCCTGCCCCCCATACATCACAATCACTGCTTGGCTCCTCCCACAGCAGTGACATCACCACAGGTCCTTCAGCCCACCGGATCTCTGAGGTGGCGGTAGGTCAGTGTCTTCTGTCAGGACCGCTGAGTTGTGTCTGGGATTATAACATCTCAGTTGTATTCTCATTTTGTCATTGCTGTCCTCCCCTTCCAAGAGCCCTCACTGTGTTGTTCTTCTATCATTCAGATTCTGTGTTTTATATATGTTGTAGGACCTTCAATGGCGTCACCGGGGGAGGAGCATGAGAAGCACTCACATACATACTCACTGACAAGTGGTCGTTAGTAGTTTGAAATATTCACATGCCAAAGGAGAAATAATCGTGTGAGGATGAACCTTGTGAGATGTAACACAGATTCAGAGGTGACCCCATTGTCCTTGAGGTGCCCCTGCCAGGCGGTCCGTCCATCTTCATCGGGGATGTTGGAGTATAAGGGCCCCACATCCATGGTGGCCAGGATGGCGCCAGCGGGGAGGGGGCCTATGGTTGACAGTTTGTTCAGTAGGTCCACGGCAGTAAGCAGCTGGTTGTGTTCCTCCTCAGTGCTTTGAGGACTCCTTCCACCCACCCTGAGGTTCCTTCAGCGAGGGTTCCCACACTGGAGATCATTGGCCTCCCTGGGCTGCCGGCTTTGTGTAGTTTGGGAAGCACGTAGAATACTCCAATCCTGGGGTTCTCCAGTAACAAGTCCAGAAGTCTTGTGGAGCCCCCAGACGTCTGAGGACCCTCCTTAACTCCCTCCTACTACTTGCAGGAAACCACGGACCGACTGAACCCTCCCCGCCGTCGCCATCCTGGCCACCATGGATGAGGGGTCCTTATACTCCAACATCCCCCATGAAGATGGACGGACCATCCGGGCAGGAGCACCTTGAGGACAAAGGGGTCGCCTCTGAATCCGTGTTACATCTCACAAGGTTCATCCTCACACAGTTCTCCCGCGCCGTCTGTAGTTCATGCGCATTATTTGTGTTCGTGGTTTTATTTTGCTTTTTACGTCTCCCGCTGTCGCTTAGCGTATAACCGCCGCACACATGCGATGTAATGGAGTATGTTGAGCGCTCTATACGCACCCATAGAGAACAATGGCCTCTAGTGTAGGAATACGCGGTAAAGTAAAACATGGCGCTTTATTACGTACGTATTATACGCAATGAAAAGCCACTAGTATCACCGTGTATTATACGCAATTCTAATAGGTTTGTGTGAATAAGCCCCTCCTGAGTCCAGCGTGTAACCCCCCCCTCCGAGGAAGCGGGCTGCTGTGAACGGCGCCAAATGAATGAAGAGGTGGTACTTTGTCGCTATGTCTTCTCGCCGTCCTTGCACCACATCTGACAATCGCACCGGCTTTGCGCTCCTAGACTTAAGCTTTAGTTTACGCCAGTTTCTGTACAGCGATGTGCCACGCCCCTTAATGATAAACCCCGCCCAGTCACAGGTGTTGGGGCCTGCCGTAAAATGGCAAAAACTAACCCATTTTGGCGCTCAAGATGATCTGAGGAGTAATAACTGCCCCGAGCGTAATAGGTGGATGAAGCTTTATTCCCAGATGGACAGCAGCCCGCTCCACTTCTGGCAGCACTGGTGCGGCCATAGCGGTTGGCGGGTCACTTCTGGTAGCGCTGGAGCGGCCACAGCGGTCGGTGGGTCACTTCTGGTAGCGCTGGAGCGGCCACAGCGGTTGGCGGGTCACTTCTGGCAGCACTGGTGCGGCCACAGCGGTCGGTGGGTCACTTCTGGTAGCGCTGGAGCGGCCGCAGCGGTTGTCGGGTCACTTCTGGTAGCGCTGGAGGCCACAGCGGTTGTCGGGTCACTTCTGGTAGCGCTGGAGGCCACAGCGGTTGTCGGGTCACTTCTGGTAGCGCTGGAGCGGCCGCAGCGGTCGTCGGGTCACTTCTGGTAGCGCTGGAGCGGCCGCAGCGGTCGTCGGGTCACTTCTGGTAGCGCTGGAGCGGCCGCAGCGGTCGTCGGGTCACTTCTGGTAGCGCTGACGGCCACAGCGGTTGTCGGGTCACTTCTGGTAGCACTGGAGGCCGCAGCGGTTGTCGGGTCACTTCTGGTAGTGCTGGAGGCCGCAGCGGTTGGCGGGTCACTTCTGGTAGCGCTGGCGGCCGCAGCGGTTGGCGGGTCACTTCTGGTAGCGCTGGCGGCCGCAGCGGTTGGCGGGTCACTTCTGGTAGCGCTGGAGCGGCCGCAGCGGTTGGCGGGTCACTTCTGGTAGCGCTGGCGGCCGCAGCGGTTGGCGGGTCACTTCTGGTAGCACTGGAGGCCACAGCGGTTGTCGGGTCACTTCTGGTAGCGCTGGCGGCCGCAGCGGTTGGCGGCTATTGTGGGACATTTTGTATGCCAGATCTGCGCCAACGTCTTTGAACGAAGCCCCCGCTACAGATGTGAATACGGCCCACTAACTGTTGGTCCTTTATTGATCCTGATCGGCTCATTCTGTACAGAGTTGGCACAAAATTTAAATCCATCACATAAAAAAAACAAACAAAAGGGCAGCCTGACCTTTGACCTGTCAATGCTTGCGATATCTGAACGTGGATTTACGTAACTTATATGAGATTGCTGCGCCGGGTGGGGTTGGGGGGAGGGGCACGGCTGCGATAGGACGTGGATGTGGCGCCTGTGAACGAGCCGTCGGCTGATGGCACATGAGGTTTTTCACAAAGATTCTGCCTCTAGCTCCGCAGCAGAAATTTACCATAAAGCCGCGTTTTTCGCCACCGATCCTTCGTGAACGAGCAAAAGTCGTGCGGAATTTCCAATCCAGACTGAGGGAAGGCAAAAAAAATCCAAAACGAACGGACCCCAGGCCAAAGCCCCCCTGTGACCCTCAGTCGTTGATATTGTTTGACTTCTGTCACCATTTTCAAGATCTCTGCTTGTTGTCAGGGAATGTTCACACCGCGCCATTCTCGTGAATTCTGACTCTAAAAACCACATAAAATCTGCATCGTTCCGCCTTGATGTTTGGCGCAGAGCCGCGAGGTGTTGGCCCTGTCAGTAGACAAAATCCATGTGCGCATTTCTGCATTGAGTAGTGACCCCCCCCTCCCCCGGTCTGCAGGCGGAGCCACGGTCGTATTTACTAATACTGGCTAAAACGTAGTTATAAAATGTGAGGTTAACGGCAGCGGCTCCGCTGAGTGACGATCGGACGCGTTCGCTTGGACCACCGAGGAGTTGCCTTCGTTTAAGTCGTTCCCCATTTTCCGACACATAAAATAAAACTGCCTAAAAGTCTAAAAACACAATAAATGCGGCACGAAACACGTCATACAGGGCTCTGGTGCGATTTGCAGGCCGCATGTAACAAACTCTCAAGGGAGGATTGTCTAAAGTCGATACAATGTAACAACTTGGCCGCTCTGAGAGTAATAGGTCTGGACGGATTGTTAGCTTCTGGGGGTAAAGAATATTCTCATTCACTGACAGCAAGCAGAGCAGTCTAGAAAAAGGGGAAGAATGTGAAGTTACAGCGTTTCTATCTTAAGATTACACTTTTTCTGCACTGTAGAAAAGCCTCAGGAGATGAAAATGGCGCAATACGTGACTATTCCTTTTGCCAGGCTGGCACCGTTGTCCTGTTGATACGTGAAGAGCAGACATGTTGGCTGCGACGTCCTCTGCGCGAAGAAACGGCGGCGGATTGTTCGGAGCATCATGAGCCCTAATTTATTAAAATGAAATCTCACAAGCTGATTCTTCCACAAAGCTGACCGTTTATTCCAGAGCGCGGCCAAATATAATGGCGGCAAACAAGGAGGCGGAGACAGATGGAGCGACTGCAGGCGACGTCACCTAATACGGGTCATTGAACGGATACTGGGGGTGTCCGGCGTCCCGGGGAACCGACTTCCCGGCAACCTGCAAAGAGACAGTAGAGGCATTAGAATGGGAACGAGACAAAGGCTTCGGGAAGGGGGAGGAGCCTGTCAGCCAGCGGGCACCGCGGAGCGAGAAATAACCGGACTGTGGGGTAGTGGAGGCGCACCGTGACGGCAGATGGGGCTGAACCTTCCTGCGCGGCGTTCTAAAAGAGCGATTCCGATTATCTCACTCACTCTTCATGCCATTTTCTATCATAAGAGACGCTAAACCGTTAAAGGGGGTTGTCCCGCGAAAGCAAGCGGTGTTATACACTTCTGTATGGCCAGATACATGCACTTTGTAATAGACATCGTGCATTAAATATGAGCCATACAGGAGTTATACACTTACCCCTCCGATGCTGGCGACCCAAGCCTTCTTCTCCCTGGATTAGACATGCTTGCGCAGTCTGCTTCTTCTGTCCCGCTGAAGGGGCCGATCCGGTCTGCGCATGCGCAGAAGACCTGTGCGGCGCGAGCACGCCGGAGCGGGACAGAAGAGGGCAGACAGCGCAAGCGCGTCTAATCCAGGCAGAAGAAGGCTTCGGTCGGCACCATGGAGACGGGGACGCCAGCATCGGAGGCATATTTCGGATTTCAGCCGCAGTTCAGCAGCGCTGCTGATTAGAGCCACCTGATTGGCTCTTCGGCACCACGTGACTACACAGCGTGCACGCGGATTGCCTTCAGCAGCCGTGCACTACACACTACAGTTAAGCAGCACGGGGTTAGGTTTAGGGAACCCTAACCCTAAACCTAACCCTAAACCCTAAACCTACCCTAAACCCCCTGCTGCTTAAGTGTAGTGTGTAGTGCATGGCTGCTGAAGGCAATCCGCGTGCACGCTGTGTAGTCATGTGGTGCCGAAGAGCCAATCAGGTGGCTCTAATCAGCAGCGC
This sequence comes from Eleutherodactylus coqui, assembly GCA_035609135.1. Lineage (NCBI taxonomy): Eukaryota > Metazoa > Chordata > Amphibia > Anura > Eleutherodactylidae > Eleutherodactylus > Eleutherodactylus coqui. The sequence goes on from CM069407.1 coordinate 311,451,446, forward strand.
TGCTGAACTGCGGCTGAAATCTGAAATATTTACACCGGAGGGGTAAGTGAATAACTTCTGTATGGCTCATAATTAATGCACAATGTACATTACAAAGTGCATTAATATGGCCATACAGAAGTGTATAACACCGCTTGCTGCCGCGGGACAACCCCTTTAAGTTAGCAAGAACGTTTCTACGGCTTCATTAACCCCTTAGGCGACAAACGGCGCTGAGGATTCGGCCAATTATGGAGGATTTTCTTCTCTACTTTTCAAAAGACATGAATAAAAAGAAAAAAAAAAACAGGAAAAAGGTTTGCGTCCGTCCGAGGCGCGGTGTTTGCAGGACGAGCTGCAGTTTTCTCGGCTACAGGTTTTTTCGTTACATATAATGTAGAATTAGTTTTTTCTTGGTGGCACGGAGAAAAAAAAAGGATTAAAATTCTGCCAAGGTTGTCTTTACGCAGTATAAAATGATGGGATACGGTTTTTACACCAAAATTATATCGCTTTTTCCCAACTTTTTAATTGAAAATACATTTTTTGCATCGCTGCATTCAAAGTCCCACAACTTTATTTGTCACGGACGGAGCTCGGGGAGGGCTTGTTTTTTTTACATAACAAGCAGCCGTTTTGGGGCACGTAGGACTCTGTAATCACTTTAATTACGTTTTTTTTGGGAGGAGATATTGTAAAAAAAAATTAAATAAATAAATAATAGGCATTTGGCCTCCGTTTATAGTGACTGCCCTGCAGGGTAAGTAGTGTTTGTTGAACGGGGCGTTATGGATGCAACCATACCAAACAAGAGCTTTAAGAAAGAGGGAAAACAGCATGCAAAAAAAAGGTGTTTTTTTTACTGTTATTCGGGTGTTTTTACATTTATTTCTTAGGTCTCCGCCGGGGACTGGATCCTGCGATGCCGTGAGTGTTCTGATAATACATTGCAGTACTTCGGCACTGCAATGTATTTCTACTAATAGCAGCGATCCCAGGCCACGGCAGACCAGGACGCCACTGTCTGGCATTCAGTTGCCATGGTAACCTATTGTTTTTTTTCCCCGATTACTTAGCGGTTGGCCAGTGATCCCGTAGAGGGAGCGCCCCCTCGCTGCGAACCTTTTACATCCTGCAGTCTATGTTGATGGCGTTAGCAGCAGGAGCCCGCGCCTTCCATGGGACGTAAGCTTACCTCCTGGATAGGGAACGGCTTCCCAGTCAGGATGTAAGTTTGCGTCCTGATGGGGGGGGGGGGGGTTAACCTCTTAACCCTGCAGGACATACAGTTACATATGTGTGAAGGGAATCGCAGGGCTCCATACATCGCAGCCGCCCTCAACAGCTCTTCGGGGCTGTTAACCCTTTAAATGCCACAGTCAAGTCTAACAACGGCATTTAAATGCGCCAACCGCTGTTCAGGGGTCCCATACGATGAGATCCCAGGTTGCCATGCAGGTGTCACGGCACTAGGGCTGCCATTGCAAAGTGCCAATCAAGCTGTCCCTGTAGTGTGGCCTGTCAGATCGCGGTGTGATGGAACACTAAAGGCCCACTTAGACACATCGATTATCGCTCAAAAGCCGTCTTCTGAGTGATAATCGTTGTGTAGCTGCGCTGACATCCCGCGGTATTCGTTACCCCGTCGCTGATCGTCGTTGTCAGCGTGCTGCCGATCAGCCCTATCAGGGATACAGATGATACTATTGTTTCATCCCGCTCCCTGATAACAGCGGGGCATGAAGAGCGCAGCGGTCCAGCTCTGTTCTCCATAACCGGCACGGAGCGCTCGGAGCCGGGAACAGCTGGATGCAGAAACAAGCAGGGCCCCCCATCCTCCGCTGTATAACAGCCAGGCGCTCCGTGCAGAAAACAGCTGGATGCAGAAACCAGCAGGGCCCCCCATCCTCCGCTGTATAACAGCCAGGCGCTCCGTGCAGAAAACAGCTGGATGCAGAAACAAGCAGGGCCCCCCATCCTTCGCTGTATAACAGCCAGGCGCTCCGTGCAGAAAACAGCTGGATGCAGAAACAAGCAGGGCCCCCCATCCTCCGCTGTATAACAGCCAGGCGCTCCATGCAGAAAACAGCTGGATGCAGAAACCAGCAGGGCCCCCCATCCTCCGCTGTATAACAGCCAGGCGCTCCATGCAGAAAACAGCTGGATGCAGAAACAAGCAGGGCCCCCCATCCTCCGCTGTATAACAGCCAGGCGCTCCATGCAGAAAACATCTGGATGCAGAAACAAGCAGGGCCCCCCATCCTCCGCTGTATAACAGCCAGGCGCTCCATGCAGAAAACAGCTGGATGCAGAAACCAGCAGGGCCCCCCATCCTCCGCTGTAAAACAGCCAGGCGCTCCATGCAGAAAACAGCTGGATGCAGAAACCAGCAGGGCCCCCCATCCTCCGCTGTATAACAGCCAGGCGCTCCGTGCAGAAAACAGCTGGATGCAGAAACAAGCAGGGCCCCTCATCCTCCGCTGTAAAACAGCCAGGCACTCCGTGCAGAAAACAGCTGGATGCAGAAACAAGCAGGGCCCCCCATCCTCCGCTGTAAAACAGCCAGGCGCTCCGTGCAGAAAACAGCTGGATGCAGAAACCAGCAGGGCCCCCCATCCTCCGCTGTATAACAGCCAGGCGCTCCGTGCAGAAAACAGCTGGATGCAGAAACCAGCAGGGCCCCCCCCATCCTCCGCTGTATAACAGCCAGGCGCTCCATGCAGAAAACAGCTGGATGCAGAAACCAGCAGGGCCCCCCATCCTCCGCTGTAAAACAGCCAGGCGCTCCATGCAGAAAACAGCTGGATGCAGAAACCAGCAGGGCCCCCCATCCTCCGCTGTATAACAGCCAGGCGCTCCGTGCAGAAAACAGCTGGATGCAGAAACAAGCAGGGCCCCTCATCCTCCGCTGTAAAACAGCCAGGCACTCCGTGCAGAAAACAGCTGGATGCAGAAACAAGCAGGGCCCCCCATCCTCCGCTGTAAAACAGCCAGGCGCTCCGTGCAGAAAACAGCTGGATGCAGAAACCAGCAGGGCCCCCCATCCTCCGCTGTATAACAGCCAGGCGCTCCGTGCAGAAAACAGCTGGATGCAGAAACCAGCAGGGCCCCCCCCATCCTCCGCTGTATAACAGCCAGGCGCTCCGTGCAGAAAACAGCTGGATGCAGAAACCAGCAGGGTCCCCCCATCCTCCGCTGTATAACAGCCAGGCGCTCCGTGCAGAAAACAGCTGGATGCAGAAACCAGCAGGGCCCCCCATCCTCCGCTGTATAACAGCCAGGTGCTCCGTGCAGAAAACAGCTGGATGCAGAAACAAGCAGGCCCCCCATCCTCCGCTGTATAACAGCCAGGCGCTCCGTGCAGAAAACAGCTGGATGCAGAAACAAGCAGGGACACCACACTTGTCTCTGCATCCTCCACTCAGAACGCAAGGTGATCGCTCAACAATAATCGTTGTGTGTAAATGGGCCCACGCATGACATCACACTGCAGGAGCGCTCAGACCAGCACAAGCTCTTGTTCCCTCTGGGGACTAAAAAAAGAAAATTAAAACCCTGTTTGCCACATCTATATATATAAAATTGAATGTCTGTCTGTGTGTGTGTGTCTGTCTGTCCTTTATGCGCTACTACACCATTCATCCGATCGCCATGAAACTTTGGGAAGTTGTTGAGTACACTCCTGGGAAGTTTATAGGCATAGTACATTTATGCTATGATAAATGGCGCGCGTGCGAGCGTCATCGACAGTTACGACCCCCCCACGTAGATCGTTCGATTTCCATCATTGCCACTAATTCTCTCACTTCCCGATGCCGTAGAAACATGAAATTTGGCACGAGCATTGATTATGTCATAAATAGGAAAAGGTAATGGGTCCCAACTCGATTATTCAATTCTAAGCGCAAAAGAATTGGCGTCCAAATTTTACGTACGGAATCTAATTCTCTCACTTCCTGATATATATAAAGGAATGAATGTCTGTCTGTCTGTCTGTCCTTTATGCATTACTACACCATTCATCCAATCACCATGAGACTTTGGGAAGTTGCTGAGTACACTCCTGGGAAGATTACTGGCATAGTACATCTAGCCTACGATAGGTGGGGTGCGTGCGAGCGTCGTCGGCAGTTATGCCCCCCAGACAAAGATCGTTTGATTTCCATCTCAAGCACAAAAGCAAAAGGCATTATGAGCAACGGGAGGCGTGTTCAACGACAAAATGATGCATCCGCCGAATGTATCACAAGACAATTGCTGCATATTGAGAATGCTGAGGTAAAATGAAAGCTGCGCTGTGATTGGTTGTTATATATTATACTGCTGAGGTAACATGAAAGCTGCGCTGTGATTGGTTGTTATATATTATACTGCTGAGGTAACATGAAAGCTGCGCTGTGATTGGTTGTTATATATTATACCGCTGAGGTAACATGAAAGCTGCGCTGTGATTGGTTGCTATTTCTTATACTGCTGAGGTAACATGAAAGCTGTGCTGCGATTCGTTGTTATATATTATACCGCTGAGGTAACATGAAAGCTGCGCTGTGATTGGTTGCTATATATTATACCGCTGAGGTAACATGAAAGCTGCGCTGTGATTGGTTGTTATATATTATACTGCTGAGGTAACATGAAAGCTGCGCTGTGATTGGTTGCTATTTCTTATACTGCTGAGGTAACATGAAAGCTGTGCTGCGATTCGTTGTTATATATTATACCGCTGAGGTAACATGAAAGCTGCGCTGTGATTGGTTGCTATATATTATACCGCTGAGGTAACATGAAAGCTGCGCTGTGATTGGTTGTTATATATTATACTGAGGTAACATGAAAGCTACGCTGTGATTGGTTGTTATATATTATACCACTGAGGTAACATGAAAGCTGCGCTGTGATTGGTTGCTATATATTATACCGCTGAGGTAACATGAAAGCTGCGCTGTGATTGGTTGTTATATATTATACTGAGGTAACATGAAAGCTGTGCTGTGATTGGTTGTTATATATTATACCGCTGAGGTAACATGAAAGCTGCGCTGTGATTGGTTGTTATATATTATACTGAGGTAACACGAAAGCTGCGCTGTGATTGGTTGTTATATATTATACTGAGGTAACACGAAAGCTGCGCTGTGATTGGTTGTTATATATTATACTGCTGAGGTAACACGAAAGCTGTGCTGTGATTGGTTGTTATATATTATACTGAGGTAACATGAAAGCTGCGCTGTGATTGGTTGTTATATATTATACCACTGAGGTAACTTGAAAGCTGCGCTGTGATTGGTTGTTATATATTATACCACTGAGGTAACATGAAAGCTGCGCTGTAATTGGTTGTTATATATTATACTGCTGAGGTAACATGAAAGCTGCGCTGTGATTGGTTGTTATATATTATACTGCTGAGGTAACATGAAAGCTGCGCTGTAATTGGTTGTTATCTATATATAGAAAAACGTATGTATGTATGTCTGTCTTTGCAGCGTCCAGAAAAAGTGCGATCAGAGCGAAGCGTATTTATCCTGCACGTTGCCAGAAAAAAAAAACCAAAAACAACGCCAGAACTTCGCTTTTTTGATCACCCCGTCACCAAGAAAAAGATGTAATAAGAAGCAATCAAAAAGGCGTATGAACTCCAAAAGCAAACTACAGGACGTCCCACAACAACCGCGCCCCGCACAACCCGGTCGATGGAAAAATAAAGTTGTTACAGTTGAAAGATGGCGGCAGAAAATAATTTGAAAAAATTAAATATCTGAAAAAAAAAAAGTAGTACGGAAAAAAACAAAACAATATCAGTTCGGCATCGTAGTGATCATATCGGCCCACAGAACAAAAATGTGGCATTTTTGTTGCAGGTTGTGCGCTGTAGAAACCAGGCGCACCCAACGATGGCGGAATTTTGTTTTTTTTCCCCATCTCACTCCACTTAGAATTTTTTTAATGCTTTTCAGTACATAAAAAAAAATATGCAACTCGTCCCGCAAAAAACAACAACCGCCCTCAGACGGCGCAGAAATTAAAAAATATATATATATGATTTTTTTAAAAGAAGAAGGATGATAAATTAAAAATGGATGAAAAAAAAAAAAAGGGCCGAGTTCTTAAGGGGTTAAATAAAAGCTAAAGGCCAATGAAGAGATGCAGCAGAGGGGAGCAGTTCAGTGCAGTAGGGCAGGGTTTGTCATAATGCACCAGTCATTCTCCGCAGGTAAAACCACGATCCAGCGTGTCCATTACCAGATTATGATGTCATCACTGTAAGTAATAAGGCTCTTATAATAGTCAGCCGCCCCTTCCCCCGCAGACTCACGGTGTTCAGGGGGATGATGTATCTCCGGTTCCGGTTGAGGCCTCCAATCCGCTTCATCTCCTCTTCTGTTAAGGAGAAATCAAAGACCTGGAAATGAGAGAAGGCGTCAGGAAGAATCTCCAGCTAGGCGTCCCTGGCGTAAACCCAGATCACCACCACATCACCTCCGCACGCATCTGCCCCCTTGTGGTCATTACAAGGACCGCCTCTTTATGGTGGGTGGGGTCAGTGAATCCCCATAATGTGGGGCCAAAAAACTATAGCCCGCCCAAGTCAAATGTGCTATAGCATCCGCTTACTGAAGAGACCGTGCTTGCAGCTGCCTCCTCAGGGGTCCCGATACTTTGAAACCATAACTCCCAATATGCAGGACTTGCTGGGAGTTGTAGTTTCACACCTGCTGGAGACAAGTCCTACACACTGCACAGGGCCGTGGACGCTCACCTGAAAATTCTGCAGGATGCGGGAAGGCGTGACGCTTTTTGGGATGGTGACGACTCTCCTCTGCACCTGCCACCTGGAACACAGCAGCGGGGTTAACACTACATGCGGCGGGTCAGCGGCAGGGGGGGGGGGGGGGGGGGGGAGGGGGGGAGATAATGCATTTCAGTCTTTAGTTGTGGCCACGGACCGCCCCCTCGTCAGCGCCCATCAGACCCCCCCGATCGGATGTATTCTTTTGGCTTTATTAGTTGAAGCTACATACAAGGACTGAAATGCGTCAGCGTCCAGTAAAAGCTTTATATGTTCTGGTTGGCGGCCCCCACGGACGTGCTGGGCGATTTGCATATGGTTTATTGCAGCAACAGAGGTGTGAGCATCCGTGGATGCCGGGGCCCAGAGGAGTCACTCAGGTGCCAGACACCAGAGGACAACAGCCCATTGCACCCAGGTTCTGTCACTACAGACAAGGGACATAGAAGCAGGGAACTGGTAACCACCGCTTGTCCGCCGCGTACCTGAGGAGGATCTGGGCCTCGGATCTGCAGTATTTCTTCGCCATCTCCAGGATGCAGGGCTCCTCCAGCAGAACCGGATCCTCAGGTTTCCTCCAGCTGCGATCCGGTGATCCGAGCGGACTGTAACCGGTAAACACGAGACCATTCTTGTGACAGTGAGCGAGGAGCTCGTTCTGAGGCAGGTATGGGTGACACTCCACCTGCACAAGAGAGGAGTCTACATGAGGCGAGGGCCGCGTGGCACGGAAACCCCCACTGCGGCGCGTACCTGCAGCACGGCCGGCTTCACCGCGGCGACGCTCAGGATGTCATCAATCTGCCTCTTGTTGAAGTTGGACAGACCGATGGCTTTGGTCAGTCCCTTCTCCACCAGCTTCTCCATGGCCTTCCAGGTGTCCTTGTAGTCGGTGTAGTCGTACTGCAGAGAGCCATCTGGGTTTTGTGGAAAGATATCATCTCCTCTCCTGAAGCAGAAGGATGACGAGGATTAATGGACGTCGCTGATCCCCGCTCACCACCATCGTGTCAACTTCTACGACGCCACCAATTCCTTAAGGTGCTTTTAGACGGAACGAGCATAAAATGAGTGATTATCATTAGAGCCGAGCGAGCATCGCTCTTCGAGTATCTGCATACTCCTCCGAGCTATTGCGGGGGGCGGCCAAGAGATCCCCCCCCCCCCCCCCCCTGCTCCCCGCCGTCCCCCAGCTATTGCTCGGACAAGTATGCAGATACTCGAAGAGCGACGCTCGCTCAGCTCTAATGATAATCACTCATTTTATGCTCGTTCGGTCGTTCCCACGTAGACAGCGAGCCAACGAAGCATCTGCTGGTATAAACAGGCCGAACGAAAGCGAATGAGACAACGGCGGCGTCACTCACTCGTTCAAATGATAACCGGCTCGTTTTAGACAACAATTATTGCTCGAAATTCGCTTAAAAGCCATCTTTTGAGCGATAATCGTTGCGTGTAAATGTGCCCATCTTTCAGTTCTGCTTGAAAACCATTTTTCGGCAGAACAGCTGATAGGCAGGACCGCACGCTGTGTTCTGCCCGGGGAGCGCGGATTACATTGTATCAGCTGTTCTCAGCTGTCAGCCCCATCGGCAGAACAAAAGGAATGTAATCAAGGAACAGAGGGTGGTCTGTTCCCTGACTACAGCTCCCGGCGGCTCACACACTACTAATTGGTACTAATAGGCATTAGTACCAAGCAGTAGTTTATGCAAAATGATTGCTCAAAAGCCATCTTTTGAGCGATCATCTTTGCAGTGTAAAAGCACCTTTAGTCACTCCTTATCTTAGAACCACCCCCGCCCATCCATCCTCCACTCATAGCACATACAACGTCCATCACTAGACCATCCGACACTACCAGCCCATTCATCCTCCCCCCCCCCCCAGTCCGTGCACCCTGCCCCCCCCCCAGTCCGTGCACCCTGGCCCCCCCCCCCAGTCCGTGCACCCTGGCCCCCCCCCCCAGTCCGTGCACCCTGCCCCCCCCCAGTCCGTGCACCCTGCCCCCCCCCCAGTCCGTGCACCCTGCCCCCCCCCCCCAGTCCGTGCACCCTCCACACGTAGCATATGCTAGTTCCAGCCTTAGCACATCCTCCTGCCGATCCATTCTCCACGCCAACCCATTAATTTTCAGTCTCTAGCCCATCCATCCAGTCGGCATCCCTAGCACATACAAGTAAACCATCCAACCACCACTAGCCCATGCATCCTCCAGTCATCCTGCATGCCAGCCAGTCTAATATCCAGCCCATCCATCCTCCTCCCATAACCCATTCATATGCCCCCCCCCCCCAAGCCCATCCAGTCTTTAACTTATGCACCACCTAGCACCCATCCCGGTTCACCCCCCCAGCAAATGGTGTCACCACCAGCCCCTCCATCTTTGTTAGGGTCCCTCTACACTCACTTGAAGGCATAGGGCCAGTGCATGAGGTACAAGTCCAGGTAGTCGAGCTGCAGGTCTTTCAGGGTGCTCTTCAGGGCTCCTTCCGCATCATCTGGGTGATGCTTGTTGTTCCACATCTTGGAGGTGACGAATATGTCTTCTCTCTTTAACCCCTGCAGGTAAGAGCCGCAGCAATGTAATCTACATGCCAAATACATACGTGCCCAAAACCTGCAAATCCCCAGACCTCACCGGATCCGAGCCGAGACCCTCTTTGATGCCTTCGCCCACTTCTGTCTCGTTCCCGTACACGGAGGCGCAGTCTATGTGGCGGTATCCAATGCCAAGTGCGTATTTTATGGCATCTTTCACCTGTCAGCAGGAGAACAAGGCAGTTATGGGACAGGTCACAGGTAAGTAGGCGTCTGCTGAGGAGCGCTGGATGCAGGACCCACATTCAGCCTCCCCCAGAGTCAGAGAAGAAGACGCTGCTTCCCCCCCACTCCAGCAGAATAGCGAGTGCAGCTCTGGAGTATAATACAGGATGTAACTCAGGATCCGTACAGGATAAGTAATGTATGTACACAGTGACTCCACCAGCAGAATAGTGAGTGCATCTCTGGGGTATAATACAGGATGTAACTCAGGATTAGTACAGGATAAGTAATGTATGTACACAGTGACTCTACCAGCAGAATAGTGAGTGCAGCTCTGGAGTATAATACAGGATGTAACTCGGGATCAGTACAGGATAAGTAATGTATGTACACAGTGACTCCACCAGCAGAATAGTGAGCGCATCTCTGGGGTATAATACAGGATGTAACTCAGGGTCAGTACAGGATAAGTAATGTATGTACACAGTGACTCCACCAGCAGAATAGTGAGTGCAGCTCTGGAGTATAATACAGGATGTAACTCAGGATCAGTACAGGATAAGTAATGTATGTACACAGTGACTCCACCAGCAGAATAGTGAGTGCAGCTCTGGAGTATAATACAGGATGTAACTCAGGAGCAGTACAGGATAAGTAATGTATGTATACAGTGACTCCACCAGCAGAATAGTGAGTGCAGCTCTGGAGTATAATACAGGATGTAACTCAGGATCAGTACAGGATAAGTAATGTATGTACACAGTGACTCCACCAGCAGAATAGTGAGTGCAGCTCTGGGATATAATACAGGATGTAACTCAGGAGCAGTACAGGATAAGTAATGTATGTACACAGTGACTCCACCAGCAGAATAGTGAGTGCAGCTTCTGGAGTAGGTGTGTGCTGGTGAAGCTCTGCAACTTCCAGGGTGTGGTCAGAGAAGGAGGTTTTGCTGAGCTTGGATCCCAGAGAAGGTGCACTTTTCTGGGCTTTGTTGGATATGGAGTCCCGCACCTCCTCTCCCCGGGGCCACTCGGGGGGAGGGAGGGAAGTGAAGGCATTGCTGGCATCAGCAATGCCGAAAGAAAGTTTGCCACTGGTGCCGGAGAAGCCAACAGCACGCAGGAAAACAGGAGCTTCTGCTGGAGGTAAGAAGAGACTTGGACCTGGTCGTGGCTGCAGCAGCGTGGCACCATTTGTCAGCACGGCGGCTTCTGATAGCGCAGGGAGTGAGATTGTGACCCGCAGCCAGACCCGCAGGAGAGCAGGTGAGCCGCAGACCCTGGCAAGTATGGGTAAGTGGAGCGAAAGAAAGAAGGAGGAATCAGTGATTGAGCTGGCCTCCAGGCTGGCTAAGAGTATTAATGACTATAACTTTGCTGGAAAAATGTTGGTCATGCAAAAGGGATAGGTGCGCGATGCCAAGCTGATCATGGAGCAAAATGCTTCTAAGGACAGAAAGGCAGAAGCCAGAAGGGCAATAAAGAAATGCAAGGACTGCATTAGAATGTGGGAAGCGGTGAGGGAGAAAATACTGGAGGAGAGCGGTCCCTTTAAGGAAAAAATAATAAATGATGACCGGTTTGCAAAGATGGCGGCAAGGTGCAGTGGCCAGGAGCAAAGCGAGTCAAGCAATGATGAAGCCTCAGATGAGGAATTGTTTGAGGATGTGCAGGAGACCCTGGAGGAGCAGCCCGTATGCTCACAAGAGCTAGTACCAACACCCAGTGGCACTACAAGTTCCAGAGAGCTGTTGCCTGAGGAAATTGGACTGCCATCTACCTCAGGGGAATCAGAGGTGGAGGGAAACGCAGGAAGGCTACAAGTGCAGAAGACCCCACAGCCAGAAGCCTCTCTGCATATTGGGGGCTTCATGTTTGGCAATGAGATGCCGGAGGAGGATGTAGAGATAAAGAAAAAGAAAAAGAAACCTGTTAAGCTGCAGGAAAAGCTTGTGTTTGTCAAAGTTCCCGTGAGGACTGATCTGGCTGCAAAGTCGGATCAGAGTTCTGACCCCAAAAACCCCCCTGGCTCGGACTCTGTGGTGGGCCTGGAGCAGGGAGTTGGGGAGAAAAGGGCCCAGCTGGTCAGACCCCCTGTCCCTGTGTTAGTTGGTAACAGGAGCAAGGAGGTCAGTAAGAAAGGCGCAGTAAAGGCCAGTACAGATGCAGGTCGCGGTAACAGCAAGGAGGGTGGCAGCGGTGCCACTAATGCAGCAAGTGCTGCCTGTGATGCGGAGGGGGCTGCGGACCTAAAATCAGGGGTCTCCCATAATCTGGGAGTAAGTCAGGCCGGATCCCGCGCCTCCAGTGATGCGGAGGCAAAAAAGAAAAAAGGAAAAAGTAAAAACACAAGCAAAAGTCCGGAGGCTTTACCATCTACCTCCGGAGAGGCCAGGACCCACGGACCACATGATCCAAGGATAAAAGTGGTAGATCCGGGTATGGATGTGCGAGAGCGTGTGGTGGATGTGAGGGACAACACCGAGAGTAAACAATTCTCTGCAGGTTCTGGGCCTTCGGGCACCTTGGGCCCCCCTGGCAGCCGGGGATCTGGAGGCCCAGGGGATAAGGTGGATAGGCCGGGGGGGTCACAGGTTCCAGTCGCCCCTCCAGCGGCGACAACAACTGGCAGGAGTTATGCCAGTGTCGCCGCTGGAGGGGAGGGGTCCTCCTTGTCTCCAGGCTCTAGGGAGGGCGCTTTGCAACAGCGTCTCCTGGAGGCTTTACGGAAGGGGGAGAGTACAATCACAGTTGGAGGAAGAGAGGTGGATCTATCTCTCTGGAAAGAGAGACATGGCTTGGGTGCCTTCCGAGAGCAAAGGGGGGAGACCGTATGGTCCCTACCGACACCCGGGCAGGACGCAGGTCGTAGGAATGTGGTCCGTCTTCGTTGGAGAGGCAATGATACATGCCCCCCGAGGGCAAGGGTAGTGGAGCTTCTGCTGAAGATGGGCTTCAGGGCAGTTGACATCTTTGCCCTGATCCATCCTTACGGCACGTCTGAGTTTGACATCAGCTTCGTTCGCCCAGAGGGCTTAGAAATCTTCTGGGGGAATTACGAGCTGGTGAAAAACGAGCCCGGCTGGCGAGACTTTGCCATCCAGGTGGTGTCTCGCCAGAACGGTATCAAGAAGGTGACCGTTTTGACTCGTAACGAGTCACTTTCTTGCTTTGACATCATGACGTGGCTCAGTAGGTACGGAGAGGTGACGGAGATGCCCCAAAAGAACAGGGATGAGCACGGCATATGGTCTGGGGCCTGGACGTTCATGGTCCAGCTGAAACGTTCAGGTAACTCAGTGGCACACATACCTTCTGCAGCCTTCCTCGGCAGGGATCGTATCTTGGCCTTTTACCAGGGGCAGCCGAAGCTCTGCCACAGGTGCGGCGACCCCTCACACTTGAGCGCCGCTTGTAAGACCTTGAAGTGCGCCCTGTGTGGGGGTCTGGGTCATCTAGCCGCCTCCTGTGCGGAGATTAGGTGTAACCTGTGTGGTGACCTCGGTCACCCATTTAGTCGCTGTCCGCGCTCCTTTGCCAATGCGGTCTCAGCACCTACGGATGGGGGTCATGATGTGGCCTCCGGGGGTGAGGGGACCAGCAGAGGTGGAGGAGCTCAGGAGCCAGGGAAGAACCGGCAAAAGACGCCTGCGGAGCAGAGGCGTCAGGAGAAACGCAGACGGACGAGGGAGCTGACAGGAGCACCCACAGCAGGTGGGTCGATGGTGGCCCCTGTTCCAGAAGCAAATCTCGTGGCTGAGGCTTTGAGGGACAGCGATTTAGATGAGGAGGACAGGAGGATCCAGAGGGAGGAGACCAACTCTGCAGATTCCTCTCACTGCGAAAGTGTGGATGAGGAAGGCAAGAGGTGGCTAGAGAAACGGCGTAAGCTAGGTGCCACGAGGAGGAAACGAAGGGGGGATTCAAGATCTTCTCCCACCCCGGGCCAAGTACTGGAAGGAAAAGCCTGCTCACCTCCAGTTGGACTCTCCAATAGGTTCCGAGCCCTCCGAGACATCTCTTCCTCCTCTTCTGAGGGGGAGGCGGAGGGCAAGGTTCCTAGGGCAAAGGAAGGGTCAACAGGGGGCGCTGAGTCTCCACCTCGTGAAGGCATAGTTACTTCCGGGGTGGAGGCTACTCTGGAACCTGGAAACAAGGACGACGGGGTCAGAGGATCCCCTGCTATGGACACATCTGTGTCCAAAAAAAGAAGCAAGGGGCTTTCCTCTGACCCCGAGGAAGCGGGTGTGAGGAAGAAAGCCGTCTAATTTAATCACTCATGATGGCGGCACCCACTCCGCTGACTCTGGCATCAATTAACGTTGCCAGCATTAAGTCTGATACGGCTAGATTTGCGGCCTTTGATTTTCTCGGCCGCGTTGAAGCCGACATTTTATTTTTGCAGGAGACCAGGCTGTCTGATTTGGCAGCCATACATAAGGCAAAAAGGGAGTGGAGGTCAGGCCCTTCCTACTGGTCTCTTGCGGCCGAGCCGTATAGTGGAGTGGCGGTACTTTTTACCGCAGCGGTTGAATGCCGACGAGTTATTGAATTAGAAATGGGAAGGTGCCTGATCTTAGATGTCCTCATGAAGGGACAAGAATTAAGACTTGTCAACATCTATGGTCCCCAGTCAAAAAAGGACAGGAAGAGTCTCTTTATGAGGATCAAGCCCTACCTTTTTACCGGCCGCCAAGTTGTCTTTGGAGGTGACTTTAATGCAGTCACAAGAGCCCGCGATAGGGGAGGCTCTGGAGACAGGCGGTTGACTTTTGACAGCGTCGCACTTAATAGTATAGCTAGCGAGGCTCGCCTGGTGGATGTCCACATCCTATACACACCCCAGGCCACGAGGGGTTCACCTATTATAGAGGTCAGAGCAGGTCTAGAATAGACAGGTTTTATTTGAAGGAGGAAGCCATCTCTTCACCAGTGTCCGTTGTTGAGGTGGAATTCTCCGATCACTGTCTAATATTGTTTTCTCTGAATGTTGCAGAGACCCCCCGGATGGGCAGAGGTTTGTGGAGACTGAATTCATCACTCCTGGAGGAAGCAGAGATAAGACAGTCCTTTGAGGATTTTCTGCAGAGCCAGGTACCATTACTGGATCTCTGTAGTAGTAAGTCAGAGTGGTGGGAGATGTTCAAGAGGAGGGCGGCAAGGTTCTTCCGAGAGCTCTCCAACCTCAGATGCCTGGACAGGTACCGCCTGTACAACGGCCTGAGGAGGAAACTCGAACATCTCGTTTCGACTGGAGGTAGCCGCGAGGAGATCTCCAGAGTGAAATCTTTGCTCAAGAAGTGCCAGTACGATAGACACGCATCCTTGGTTTTTGAGAGGGATTTCGGGAAGTACCGCTCGCCCGACCCTTACAGAAACTGTAGGATGTCAGTGAATAGTAAAGTGGTCACTGGACTGATCGATAGTACAGGATCCCTGAATCGATCCAGATCAGGGATTCTGGAGGTCGTCAGATCCTACTACTCGCAACTCTTGGGAAAGAGGGATCTAGATTCGGAAGTGATGTCGGCTTTCCTGGCTGAAACTGTCCCTGAGCCGGGGGTAGACACCTCTCTTGATGTTTTGACAGGAGAGATCAGAATAGAGGAAGTTAAACTGGCGATTGATGGGCTCCGGCTCAAAAAAATCGCCAGGACCGGATGGACTAACATCCGAGTATTATAAGACCTTCAAGGACCTCTTGAGTCCCCTCTTGACGGAGGTATTAAATGAGTGTCTTTCCTCGGGCACTCTGCCAAAGTCAATGAGGAGGTCAGCTTTGATCCTTCTGTCAAAGGGTAAAGACTCGAGCCGTATTGAGAACTGGCGTCCCATAGCACTTCTCAATACGGACAGGAAGGTTCTGGCAAAAGTGCTGTTTAATCGGTTGGTCAAGTTTTCACCCCGGCTCCTCTCGGGGGCCCAGCATTGCTCTGTTCCAGGCCGTAGCACCTTTAGCGCTGTTCTTGGTGTCCGGGAGGCAGTGGAGCAGGGTAGGGCTGGTCACTGGGAGGGGTACTTGCTGTCCTTGGATCAGGCCAAAGCGTTTGATCGGGTTAATCACGAGTACCTCTGGTCAGTCCTTCTGAGATATGGCCTGCCAGTGGGGTTTGTTGATTGGCTGCGAACATTGTATGCAGGGGCTGAGACTTTCCCGCTGGTGAACGGTTGGCTTGGCCGCCCTTTCGAGGTGGGGTCCGGTGTCCGCCAGGGCTGTCCTCTAAGTCCCCTGTTGTATGTGTTTGCGATAGATCCCTTTCTTAGGAGGGTTGATCGTGGACCTATAGCAGGGGTCGGGATGGACCGGGCGGTGCCGGAGGCTACCCTGAGGGCAGTGGCATACGCCGATGATGTCACGCTCTTCGTATCCTCAAGGGAGGAGGCGGAGTTTGTGGTGTCGGAGGTGGATGCCTACTCAGAGGCATCCGGGTCCAGAGTCAACTGGGATAAGTGCGAAAGTCTCTGGTTAGGAAGGGGGGATCCTGTGTTTGATCTCCCGGACACTCTTCCGGTGCCCCAGACTTCAGCAAAAGTTCTTGGCATCAAATTTGGCCAGGGGGATTACCCCATGCAAAATTGGGTAGACAGGCTGGATGGTGCCACTCAGAAGGTAAACCAGTGGAAGGGTTGGTCTTTGACCCTTCGGGAAAGAGTTAGCCTGATCAAAACATACCTGCTCCCTTTATTTATCTACCTGGGCAGCGTATGCATTTTGCCAGAACCTCTTTGGACCCGGGTCTACAACCTGTTCTTCCTAATGTTGTGGGGGGAATAGGTTGAACCTGATCAGGAGAGATGTTACATACCGCACGAGGAGACTAGGGGGGTTATCTATGGTCAACCCCGTGGTGTTTCTTGTAGACACCTTTTTTAAGATCAACATAGGCAACCTCTGGCAAGAGAGGGCTCCTCTGTGGGTCTACTCCTGCCGGGGATGGTTTCGGCCCTTCTTCCAGGAATGGGAGACAGGAGGGCGAGTGAAGGACCTTCGCACGCAGCATGGATATCTCCCGGTTTACGCTACCTTGGTTCTGAAGGTGATACGCCGGTGGGGTCTGGGGATGTGGGAGATCAGGACTCTGACGAGGAGGCTCCTCGACGAAAGAGTCCTGTTGACCCGTTTCCAGAAGCCCCTGGCGCTCAAGGACTGCCCAAGTCGGGACCTGGAGGGAGGGTTACGTTTACTGAATTCAACCCGGGTCCCCGTGAAGTTTTGGGACTTGGCTTGGCGCTGCTTTCACGGGAGACTGTATGTAAGGGGTAACTTGAAGAGCAGGCCTCTGATTGACAGGGGTTGCCCCCGTCAGGAGTGCAGCGATGTGCTGGAAAGCATGGAGCATTTCCTGCTTCAGTGCCCCTTTAATACAGAGGTATACCAACGGGTAGGGGTCTCCATAGGCTGGCGTCAGCTGGCACACCTCTCCTATGCGGAGTGGGCTTATGGAGCCTTCAGAGGTCTTGGTGGCAGGGACCGCTGCACTTTATTCCTAGTTAGCCTAGTGGTCAGGTTCCACATCTGGAGTGCACGGTGTTTAATCTCGACGGAACTGAAAGTCCTCCCCGTGGATACGGTATGTAGGAACATCCTGGGTGACCTGGTGAAGGTGCGTTCTTTGGAGTATGAGAGGCTGGGCACATCTAAGGCTTCTCTCCTATGGAGAGGGCTTGTATTTCGTTAGGGACAGTCTTTTCTTAATTTTCTAGGGGAAGAGTAGGGAGAGAATAGGGACAGGATAGGGAGAGAGGAGGGATAGGGCAGGGACAGGTTTCCATGAAGGGTCAGACTGAGGGGCAGACTAAGGACAGTCTAGGGCAAATTAGGGAGAGAATAGGGGGACCTTTTTTAAATTCAAGGGATAGTACATTGCGATATCTGTGCCCGGCTTATCACCTCCAATCCCGGTGGAGGGCTGTGAGTGCACCATGAAGCTTTTTGTTTTGATTTGGGCAAAATGAAATGAAGTAGGGCTGCAGGAGAGCCGACCTTAGGCTTTCGGGTTATGTATATAGTATATATTATGTATGTTGGTTGGAGTGTATTATGGTTTTGTATATATTCACGTTTTGGGTGGTAGGTAGGTTGGGTGGGGGAGTTGGGGGGAGTGGGATTCACGCCTTGAGCCGTAGCCTGGCACGTCTCGAACATTGAACTCTGGGCACGGACTGGTGGAGCGGGCATGGCCCCCAGGCTGCGGCGGGCACTGTGTGGTATTTATTAAAAAAAACAAAAAAAAACAACAAAAAACCCTGGTGTGGCTTGGCACGTCCTGAACTAAGAACTCTGGGCACGGACTGATGGAGCAGGCTTGGCCCCCAAGCTGCACTGGGGACCCAAAAAAAAAAAAAAAAAAATTTTTTTTTTTTTTTTTTTAGTTAGTTTTATGCCAGTTGGCTCAGTCTTTCTGTTTGAATTTGCTTATTTATGTTGCTATTTCAGTTATTTATGCTGTTTATGTTCTTGCTTACATTTGTTCTGTGTGGGTGCAGTGCGGCACGGCTGGACCTGGAGTTATAGTTTACAGGGTTTATGTAGTTATAGTTTCCTTAGTTTTATATTTTAGGTATATAGTTGTATATTGTGTTATATGCTGAGTGTGTATGTGTGTGGGTGTGTACGGCGGGGGAAAACCCGGATATGGACATTTACTTTGTTTATGGATCACGGACTGTGGGGGAAGGGCCTTATATTGCTTTATATGGTTATTCTTATTGTTACAGTTTCTTTGTTATGTTTTTTACTTTTATAATAAAAGATCTACAGGATGGAACTCAGGATCAGTACAGGATAAGTAATGTATGTACACAGTGACCCCACCAGCAGAATAGTGAGTGCAGCTCTGGAGTATAATACAGGATGTAACTCAGGATCAGTACAGGATAAGTAATGTATGTACACAGTGACTCCAGCAGCAGAATAGTGAGTGCAGCTCTGGAGTATAATACAGGATGTAACTCAGAATCAGTACAGGATAAGTAATGTATGTACACAGTGACTCCACCAGCAGAATAGTGAGTGCAGCTCTGGAGTATAATACAGGATGTAACTCAGGAGCAGTACAGGATAAGTAATGTATGTACACAGTGACTCCAGCAGAATAGTGAGTGCAGCTCTGGAGTATAATACAGGATGTAACTCAGAATCAGTACAGGATAAGTAATGTATGTACACAGTGACTCCACCAGCAGAATAGTGAGTGCAGCTCTGGAGTATAATACAGGATGTAACTCAGGAGCAGTACAGGATAAGTAATGTATGTACACAGTGACTCCACCAGCAGAATAGTGAGTGCAGCTCTGGAGTATAATACAGGATGTAACTCAGGAGCAGTACAGGATAAGTAATGTATGTACACAGTGACTCCAGCAGCAGAATAGTGAGTGCAGCTCTGCAGTATAATACAGGATGTAACTCAGGATCAGTACAGGATAAGTAATGTATGCACACAGTGACTCCACCAGCAGAATAGTGAGTGCAGCTCTGCAGTATAATACAGGATGTAACTCAGGGTCTGTACAGGATAAGTAATGTATGTATACAGTGACTCCACCAGCAGAACTGTGAGTGCAGCTCTGGGGTATAATACAGGATGTAACTCAGGATCAGTACAGGATAAGTAATGTGTGTACACAGTGACTCCAGCAGCAGAACTGTGAGTGCAGCTCTGGGGTATAATACAGGATGTAACTCAGGATCAGTACAGGATAAGTAATGTGTGTACACAGTGACTCCAGCAGCAGAATAGTGAGCGCAGCTCTGGGGTATAATACAGGATGTAACTCAGGAGCAGTACAGGAGAAGTAATGTATGTACACAGTGACCCCACCCGCAGCAGAATAGTGAGTGCAGCTCTGCAGTATAATGCAGGATGTAACTCAGGATCAGTACAGGATAAGTAATGTATGTAGACAGTGACTCCACTAGCAGAATAGTGAGTGCAGCTCTGGGGTATAATACAGGATGTAACTCAGGGTCAGTACAGGATAAGTAATGTATGTACACAGTGACCCCACCAGCAGAATAGTGAGTGCAGCTCTGGAGTATAATGCAGGATGTAACTCAGGAGCAGTACAGGATAAGTAATGTATGTACACAGTGACTCCACCAGCAGAATAGGGAGTACAGCTCTGGAGTATAATACAGGATCAGTACAAGATAGGTAATGGAGTCACTGTGTACATACATACACCAGCAGAATAGTGAGTGCGGCTCTGCAGTATAATAAAGGATAAGTAATGTATGTAAGCGCTCCTCTATAACAGCCCCTCCCTATAATGAACAGATGTGGCCGTCGGCATCATACAGGAGAATATAATGAGGTTTCCCGTTGGATCTTATTCATATATTCCCCGCCATCACCGCGGCCGCGGCCCCTCGCCAGGTCTATTGTGCCATTGATGTTGCCCTGTATGTAGAGCCGACAGCTGCAGCTTCTGATTCAGCGCCGAAAACACTTATCCTGAGATCAAAGTGAGCGCCTGGAATAATCACACCGCGCCAAAGAGGAAATACGAGCAAAGCGACAACCACCTGGAAGGTTTTCTCTCCAGTCACAGACCGTAGACTATCTTTCCTCGGTGGGGGGGGGGCGCAGCATCTGGTTGGCACCCAGCTTTCTACGAGTCCAGAGCTGCAGATGATTTGCAGGGATAGATGATATTCTAATGGCGCTGCATGAGAATCTGATCTGCAGGTGCCCTTACCTGGCCAGGTGCGCTCTTCCAGGTGCCAAGTCCAATGATCGGCATCTTCTGGCCGGTGTGCAAGGTCTCGTGTAGAACCGCCGACGCCATGTTCACCTTCAGCTGTAAAATAAGGTGACAAAGACAACGATGACGAGAACCTCCATACAAGCTGCAGATAGTCATAGTGATGAGCCGCTCATCAACATATCTGGGAAAGCTGGGTGACAACCAATACGGCCGCCATCACAGCTGCTGTAGGGGTAGTCACTCAACTTTTGTAGACGGTTAGTCTCACAGTCCGCCTAGATGGGGGTTCAGCACTGCGTTAGCCAGCAGGTGTGCCATTCAGGACTCTAGGAAAGCTGAGATGAGGCGGACAACGATCTTGTGGTCACCCAGCTTCCCCGGGAACAGAGAGAAACCAGGAAATGATAAAGATAACTGAAGGAGCCGAACCGCCAGCCTCCGGTCCTGCACTGTGGCTAGAAAGGGTTAACGATCCCGCTTCACATCACATGACACGGAGTGCTGACTCACGTTACACCCCGCGGCGCCCGCAGCTCTAAGGATGGCACCTGGGCAGAGGTAGAATGTCAAGAAGGAGGCCTTAAAGGGACAACACACTGCAGCCTGCGTACCGGCTATTTTTTGTGCAGTTGAATACAAGCTTATGCTCCCTGTTATCAGCCATTACAGATCATGAAGAGGCTGACTGTATTGTAGAATCTCTCCGAGCCCTACTCCAACGTCACATATGTCATGGATATCAACCCCCAGAGACATCATATATGTGATATCAGCCGCTCTTCTTATAACGCTCCAGCACTGATATCACATATATGACGTCTCTGGAGGTTATATCAGCAGCTTCTCTTATAATGCTCTAGTACTGATATAACCTCCAGAGACATCATATATGTGATATCAGCCTCTCCTCTTATAACGCTCCAGTACTGATATAAGGTTTGGCCTGTAGGGTTACTCGCCCGTTATCATACAGTTGAGCACCAGTGATTTCTTTCTCTGGACTACATTTCCCATCATGCTCGGTCTGCTGCAGGCTCTAGTTCTGCATAAGCTATAAGACCACAAGTTCCTTGTTTCTTCCTTGGAGACTACTCTGTGCTGAAGAGGGGGAGGGGAGAGAGTGATACATTGTGGTCAGTAGTCACAGAGTATTATGGAACCCCCATAAGTGCACCCACAAACCCTGCAGACCTACAGCCCGCTCACCCTGAGCCCGTTGGGTCATGAAAAGAATTCCAGAAATACAGTGAAGACTGACATCCAAAGGCAGAGTATATATATATATATCTATGGGCACAGACCATTCAGCCTGGTACTAGTGGGGGATTGTTGGAAACAAAAAGCGGGCTCTCGGGCGAATGAATGTAGTATAACAGGTTGGCACAGGCGGGCTCGGTCCTGCCTGGCATGGAAGGGTGATACGAGGCAACAACCACCACTAAGGAGAACAGAAGGCTGCCCGCTGTGCCTGGTAAACCTTGCCCATGCCAAAGCCTTAACAGGCAGCGGCCCACTGCGGTATTCTCACATGCCTCAGTAATGCTGCATAGAGGGGCTGCTGTACCCCACTATGGCAGAACACGCATGCCCCTGCCACGAGCCATCAGCCAATCAGAAGAGCCAGGCAGGGTCACATGACCCTAGAGCCCTCACTGCCAGTTATGAGTCTTGGGACCAGAGGCCCCTTTTTTGGAGCCCAGATATTGCAGTTCAGTTGTAAGTGCCATGGAGGGCAAATATACAAGGCGCCGATCCTGCTGAGACCGCCCCTTTATAGAGGCACTCCGGGCACTTACTACTGATGACCGATCCTCTGGGGTGCCCGCCACTGGTGATCCCTGCCCACAGCCCATCCTCCGGCCCGCTGTCAGCACAGCTGATCGGCGGGGGGCCCGAGAGACAACCCCGATCCTGAGGATGGCTCATCAATAGTAAATGCCTGGAGAGCACTTCGCGACTGCCTAATACAAGGTATATGGAGCGGACCACCCCCAGGCAATATCAGTCACTATACACTGCAGTATTGGAGTATTACAGTATACAGTGAAATCAAATAAATCACAAGTTCACGTCCCCCGTGGGGTCTAAAGAAATAGTAAAAAAAATTAAAATGTAATAAAGTTTTTAAACCAAGAAAAAAAAAACAAAAAAAACAAAAAAAAAACAAATGTCCGGGTGACACTTTATATCTAGTTCTGGGTCTCGGAGTACGGCGGCAGAAAGACATTTTTTTGTTTAAGAAAATCTTTTTGGGACATTCTATAAAAGCTACCAGTATATAAAATCTGGCATCGCCATAACGGGACGGACGTCATGGGATGCTCGCTGCACGGTGAGCGCTGGAAGGTCTGAGCCCTCCACAAGCCGCAGTTACATTCCATCTGGTTTTGGGTTTTCCCCGCTTACATTTTCCAGACATCATAAGTTACATTAAATGTTACCATAAAGATACAACGTGTCCTGCGAACCCCAACGGCCGCGTCATGGGAGAACGCAGTGACGGCGAGGGCGAAAACACGATAAAAAGGAAGAATCCCTGGTCCTGAAGGGGTTAAGCTTAAAGGGATTCTCTAAGAGATAAAGGGGCCACAAAGAAAACAAGAAATACAAGGTTTATTGCAGATGCAAGCAACAGCCCTACAGGCAGCCCCTGCAGCTGCTGGAGAGGAGACCCCACAGACCCTGCGTCAGCAGAACACCCAGAAGGGTCACCATCCTGTACGGAAGGAAGATCCGGGCCTTCTAGATCGGGGGGGAGGGGAGGTCCAGCACTGCCCCCCCCCCCCCCCCCCCACGACCTGCAGCTTCCTGCTCATGTACACGGGGCTGGACCGAGCCCAGGAAAGGGTTAAGTAAGCTGGAAAGAGCAAAAAGTCAGCAGGAAAACATCCTGAAGGCACAAATCTACTTACACTAAAAGTCCTGAACTGGAAACTTCCCAGGATGCAGCAGGAGGAGCGTGTCAGCAAAAAAACACTTTTTTTTTTGAAACAGGCCGTGTTCTACCCCAAAACTGCGCAGAAGATGAGCAAACCTCAGAACCGCCAGCACGCCGGGGAGCGAGGAGGCTGCTGCGAGACCCCTAGGGCAGCAGAGGATTGGCCATGCTGAAGTCCATCTGCTCGATCCCCTCTCCCCATTATCTGCGGCGGGTATACATTAGCGGGTCGGCTGCTCACATCGAAATCAGCAGGTCTTGGTTGACCTTCATCTAAGGTACAGGACCGATGCTGCACTTGTAAAGTTGGGGTCTTCACTTCGAGAAAATCACGTTAGATCACAAATATGCGATTTCAATGCCCTGTAGAGAGATGGCGATTAGAACGGCTGCTGTTCAGGACATGAGGTTGTCGCGGATACATCGTGAGTCCAGTTAGATGCCCGCAATGTACCAGCTTGTGCCACTGCCCTCGCCCTGCAGGGCACATGTTGGTCTCAGCTGGGTGAGCGGCGATCTGCTGATACGGAATTCTGTGACTCAATTTCCCGCAGTCATCACCTCCAACATAATAAGTAACCTCTCTGAATCCTGGACACAGCAAGCAAAGTCCCATCAGGAGGCGCCAAAACTGCTGCGTAGTGTGAATATCATCAGACGATGGGGGCCATGGGGGTCATTCTGTACAGAGTCCCCAACCTGTGCCCATCGCAACCCACAGGAAATAAGGACGCAGACATGGGGTGAAAAAGATCACATGACTAAAAGTTGGTAAATCGGCGTGGTTTTGCCGTTTTTTTAAGGCTGGGTTCACATGGGGCGGATTTGCCATACGGAATTTCCTGCGGCGAGTCCGCCTGCTTATCCCGTGTTAGCCAACGCTGTGGACGGGATTTGTCAAATATCTTGTCCACACGGGGCGGTGAATCCGTCGCGGCAAAGCCAGCATGGATTCCCGGGACGCAGTATGTCCATTCTTTTTTTTTCTGCTCCGGCCACGGAGAGCAGGACGCAACAGAAAACCATGCGGCGAAGCCACGTTTTTTGAAGCTGCGCTTTCCCAGCAGAAATCTCCCATTTTTTCGCTGCCGCAAAAATGCAAGATTTCTGCCAAGAATACGAGCCGTGGGAACCGAGCCTTAACGTGATTGTGCTCAACAAGAGAAACTAAGTAATCTTTTGTCATTAGCAAAAAATAATGGATGCTAGAGGAGTAAATAATTAGTCCACTGATGAGGGATGTGAAAGCTTTATGGCCTCTTCACTGAAAACCATATTCCCGGACTCTCCCCTTCTGTGTTACAGGAACCTCCAGGTCTGAGTAACCCTATAATCAGGAGTGCATTGTCCGACACACAAAAAGGAACTTATCCCTGTAATGTAAGGAGCTGTAAGACCTGCTGACATGTACGGACCGCAGACAGGATACATAACCCCAACACACAGCAGGACTATAAGATCCCTGTAATGTAAGGAGCTGTAAGACCTGCTGACATGTACGGACCGCAGACAGGATACATAACCCCAACACACAGCAGGACTATAAGATCCCTGTAATGTAAGGAGCTGTAAGACCTGCTGACATGTACGGACCGCAGACAGGATACATAACCCCAACACACAGCAGGACTATAAGATCCCTGTAATGTAAGGAGCTGTAAGACCTGCTGACATGTACGGACCGCGGACAGGATACATAACCCCAACACACAGCAGGACTATAAGATCCCTGTAAGGTAAGGAGCTGTAAGACCTGCTGACATGTACGGACCGCAGACAGGATACATAACCCCAACACACAGCAGGACTATAAGATCCCTGTAATGTAAGGAGCTGTAAGACCTGCTGACATGTACGGACCGCAGACAGGATACATAACCCCAACACACAGCAGGACTATAAGATCCCTGTAATGTAAGGAGCTGTAAGACCTGCTGACATGTACAGACCGCAGACAGGATACAGATCCCCAACACACAGCAGGACTATAAGATCCCTGTAATGTAAGGTGCTGTAAGACCTGCTGACATGTACGGACCGCGAACAGGATACATAACCCCAACACACAGCAGGACTATAAGATCCCTGTAATGTAAGGAGCTGTAAGACCTGCTGACATGTACGGACCGCCGACAGGATACATAACCCCAACACACAGCAGGACTATAAGATCCCTGTAATGTAAGAAGCTGTAAGACCTGCTGATATGTACAGACCGCAGACAGGATACATAACCCCAACACACAGCAGGACTATAAGATCCCTGTAATGTAAGGAGCTGTAAGACCTGCTGACATGTACAGACCACGGACAGGATACATAACCCCAACACACAGCAGGACTATAAGATCCCTGTAATGTAAGGAGCTGTAAGACCTGCTGACATGTACGGACCGCAGACAGGATACATAACCCCAACACACAGCAGGACTATAAGATCCCTGTAATGTAAGGAGCTGTAAGACCGGCTGACATGTACGGACCGGGACAGGATACAAATCCCCAACGCACAGCAGGACTATAAGATCCCTGAAATGTAAGGAGCTGTAAGACCTGCTGACATGCACGGACCGCAGACAGGATACATAACCCCAACACACAGCAGGACTATAAGATCCCTGTAAGGTAAGAAGCTGTAAGACCTGCTGACATGTACGGACCGCAGACAGGATACATAACCCCAACACACAGCAGGACTATAAGATCCCTGTAATGTAAGGAGTTGTAAGACCTGCTGACATGTACGGACCGCGGACAGGATACATAACCCCAACACACAGCAGGACTATAAGATCCCTGTAATGTAAGGAGCTGTAAGACCTGCTGACATGTACGGACCGCGGACAGGATACATAACCCCAACACACAGCAGGACTATAAGATCCCTGTAATGTAAGGAGCTGTAAGACCTGCTGACATGTACGGACCGCGGACAGGATACATAACCCCAACACACAGCAGGACTATAAGATCCCTGTAATGTAAGGAGCTGTAAGACCTGCTGACATGTACGGACCGCGGACAGGATACAGATCCCCAACACACAGCAGGACTATAAGATCCCTGTAATGTAAGGAGCTGTAAGACCTGCTGACATGTACGGACCGCAGACAGGATACATAACCCCAACACACAGCAGGACTATAAGATCCTGGGACAGTCACATGTTCCACGTCTGATGTTGTGTACCTGATCCGCTGCAGTAAATGTCCTGTTGGGGGGCTTTATGTCAGAGAAACAAGACAAAACCTGAAAGTGAGAAAGAGATCTCATCGCCACGCAATTAAAGAAGACAGAATTACCTGCGGCCGAGTATTGTTCTGGTCACGGACACAAAAAAGAAGAACCATCTTTGACTCTCAAGACCGGAATGAACATTGCAGGGGGCTTCCTGCATAGGTGGAGACTATGAGAAATCTTGAGCAGAGTTAACACTCTGGCCTGGTGACCCCTTCCCCCTCCAACACCAATCTAGAGACCGTAAAACTTTCCCATCCTTTAAGTGCAAATTAATCACATCCATGTCTGTGCCTTGTCATACCCGGTTTCCCCGAAAATAAGACAGTGTCTTATATTAATTTTTGCTCAAAAAGATTTCTGTGTAAATGGGCCTCATCTCATATCTATGTCTGTATATCCATCTATCTCTCTATCTATCTACAGCTGATATAAGTTAAGGGGGGTTTAGACGCAATGATTATTGCTCAAAATTCGCTCAAAGCCGTCTTTTGAGTGATAATCATTGTGTGTAGCTGCGCTGACATCCTGCAGTTTTCATAAACCAGTCACTGATCATTGTCTTTCAGTGTGCCGATGATCAGCCCAATCAGGGATACACAGCGGGATACAGCTGATACTATTGTTTCAGCTGTATCCCGCTCCCTGATCACAGGCGGGGTATGAAGAACAGAGCGGTCCAGCTGTGTTCTGCATACCCCGCTTGCAGTGCTCGGCTGTATAACAACTGGGCACTCCAAGCAGAGAACAGCTGGATGCAGAAGACAAGCAGAGACACCCCGTTTGTCTTCTGCATCCTCCGCTTGGAGCGCTCGGCTGTATAACAACTGGGCGCTCTGTGCAGAAAACAGCTGGATGCAGAAGGCAAGCAGGAACACCCTGCTTGTCTTCGGCATCCTCCTCTCCGAGTGCTCGGCTGTAGAAGATGCGTTAAAACCGCAAAAAAGAGAAAAAAAAAAAATAGAGCAGACAGCTCTGGTAAATCCTGTCGTCAGAAACACGGCGTTCGAGCGCACATCTGAGGAACCCCATTAAAATAAGAGAGCATTGTACCCCAGTTAGCACGGCGCTCGGGATGCCGCGCTAATAACGAAAAAGCAGTATTTGGTGAGAGCGGCCTGCGGGGCTACAAACAAAGGTTCATGCAGGAAATGCGTCATGTTTGCAAAGATTACGCCGAGGTGCCAGATTATGGCGGGAAGGGGGGGGATAGGCTTCTCACCAGCTCGCGGGCTTCTTGTCCGCTTCACCTCCTGTGGGGAGCGCTGAGGGGCGATGCTGTCACATAGGATAAGAAGCCAGCAAGGTTTTCTAACCCCTTAGTGACCACACGTTTTTGCTTTTTTCAGTTTTTGTTCCTCCCCCCCTTTAAAAAAAAAAAAAAAAATCGTAACTCCTTTATTTCTCCATCGACGTCGCTGTCTGCGGCTTGTTGTTTTTTTGCGGGACGAGTTGTGTTTTTCAATGGTGCTATTTATTGTACCATATAAAGTGGAGAGAAATGGAAAAAACACGACATTCCGCCATCTTTCAGTGCGTCTTGTTTCTACTGCAACAAACATGACCCAATAGCTTTATTCTGCGGGGCGGTACGATTACTGCGATACCAAACTTGGAGTTGTTTTTTTTGCTGTACTAATATATCTTTTTAAAGATATTTAATTTTTAAAATCCTTTTCTGTCTCCATCTTTTGCGCACAATAACGGTTTTAGTTTTCCGTTGATATAGTTGTGCGGGGCTCATTTTGTGGGGTACGTCCCGTAGTTTCCGTTATTCAGACGACGTTCGCTTTGCGCAGTAAATAATGCGTTACTTTGATAGAACGGTCTTTTACGGTCGCCGTGATACCAAATATGTATTTTTGTTTTATTGGTTAGATTTTTTTTATTTTAAATATGGCAAAAAGATGTTTTTTTGAACTTCTATAACCTTTTTTTTAACATAATAATAAAAACTTTATTATTCTTATTGTTACATTTTCTTTTAGTCCTCCTGGGGGACCACAACTAGCGATAATTAGATGGCTTATGCAGTATGATGTAATGCCGTAGCATTACATCCTACTGCATTCTGACAGGCAGTCTACCAAGCCACCCCACGGGGATGGCTCGATAGGCATTCCGCCATCACAGCCCTGGGGCCTTTCAGAAGGCCCCCAGCTGCCATGACACCCGCACGGCTCCCCAAATCAAAACGATGTTCGGGGCATTTAAAGGGTTAACAGTCCCGATCGGTCGAATGGGGCTGTTGCCCGCAGGTGTCAGCTGTATTAAACAGCTGACAGCTGCGGTGTATAGAGGGAGATAGCAGCGCAATCTTCCTCCATAAACGTCCTGCAGGACGTAAAAACACAATAGGGTGGTCACTAAGGGGTTAAGCTGACTGAAGATCCAGATATAACGTTTAAGGGTAACGGTTAACTGAGGTAGAAAGTGACGGCGCGTGCAGCGAGTTATTAAGCACCGTTTTGTGTGTCTTCAGTATAAAGCATGTTGTATCGGCATGACGAGGCGCTCTATAGTAGTAGTATATAATAGTTATATCACATAGGAGCGATGCTCTGCGCTCACGGAGTCCACAGTGATCATATTGTGCTGCAGACCTCTGATATTACAGTACCCCGAGGTACGGAGAACCAGGATGGTCAGCTGCGAGCGAAGTCTGGAATATGAAGCGCCTCGTCGTCCTGACAGAGAAATATATAGCAGGGGTGACAGCTCATTAATTCCGTAAGTTGTGCCGTCCTTAGGCGTGAAGATTAATTCCGTAAGTTGTGCCGTCCTTAGGCGTGAAGCGAGACGTGTTAGGAAAGCTTGTTTGGTTTGAAAAATCCTGCCTTTGTCTCCATCTGTCAGCTGCTGCGCCATCATGTAACCTGCGCCATCATGTAACCTGCGCCATCATGTAACCTGTTCATACCACATATTATATGTTATCGGGTGTTATGGGAAACACTGGGCTTCGCCGATCAGCTGCCTAACAGGAACGGCCATGATGTTCCCCACAGCAACCAATCACAGCCCAGCTTTCATCTTACTACAGCAGGTAAAACAATTAAAGCTGCGCTCACATTGGTTGTCATGGGAAGCGTGGCACTATACCAACACCACTTGGGCAGCCCAGACCCTATTATGGCACAGATGCCAATATTACTGTTAGTCCGTGTTATTAGACCCGCGATCTGCTGGGAATTGTGCGTTTATTACACTCTTGTGAAACCGGTGTAGCGATATAAAGATTATTATTACTACCTGTAATAAGGAGCAGGCGCGCTCAGCGCGGCGTTATGCAGACCAGCGGCACCTGAGAGGTAGATGGCGCCCCGCCAAGCCTACCGCTGTGTACACAGCCGCTCCCGAAGGTGCAATAAGCATGGGCGCTGCGAGCTTTTCTCCTGCATCACGGTGCAATCACATGGGGAGCGCGAGATTCAAAAAGATATTTTAAAAAATAGCACCGCTCTCACGTGTCGCATCTATGTGCAAGCGCAAGGCAATATTTATTTGCTGCTATACGAAATAATGGGCAATTTAGATAGAATCACCCAAAACGATGCAGCGATTCTTCAATCTCGGACCAACAATCCAAGAGAAAAAACCCAATGCGAATAAACATATTGAAGGCAAAGAGCTCTTCTCTGCGATATCTGACTTCACGGAGCTCGCCCGTGTGACTACACCCTCACGGAGCTCGCCCGTGTGACTACACCCTCACGGAGCTCGCCCGTGTGACTACACCCTCACGGAGCTCGCCCGTGTGACTACACCCTCACGGAGCTCGCCCGTGTGACTACACCCTCACGGAGCTCGCCCGTGTGACTACACCCTCACGGAGCTCGCCCGTGTGACTACAACCTCACGGAGCTCGCCCGTGTGACTACAACCTCACGGAGCTCGCCCGTGTGACTACAACCTCACGGAGCTCGCCCGTGTGACTACACCCTCACGGAGCTCGCCCGTGTGACTACAACCTCATGGAGCAGCTGCGGGGGGGTTCCATACAAATCACCATCGCTGCTCCCGGAGCCCCCGGTAGTTTTCAGTTAGTGTTTACACTGATCTTGGGGAATAAATTCATTGATGGCGGCAAATCCTCAAAATTCCGCTTCCCCCCTCTTCTGCCACCTTATAGGTCAGTTTCATACGCTGCGTCCCGGATGCGGAGCCCTTATCCGAATTCCGTAACTAAGCACAATACAAAAGTTACTGAATCGGATTTTATCAAATACGACTCACAGCGGATTGCGGCATTCTGAGGATATACATGGTTTTTTTTAATCGCCAGGCGTCAAAAATCTACCACAAACGTCCTTTGCAGATTTTATTGTGGATTTGGGAGGGGCGTCATTGGACACATTTTCCAGCGTGTCACAATCTACCAATGACCGTATACGGGTCAGTGACCTGCCAGGCAGTGAGGATATCGCTGTGCCCACCAGAATACCCCCAAACCAGAGTGGCCAAGATATTTCTGAACCCACACAAGACTGATCAAGCATAAGCCCCAAAACCTTTGACCCCCCAAAGCGGTAACATAACAGCAGGGGAGAGGATATTAGATGCTCAGGATACTGGTGACCCCAAATCAAGAGCAACAAGTGCAGTTATACCCATGATGAGCTCAGAGGCCATCAGTGCCCCCTCCAAAACTGCAATTATCCAACATCTCAGTGCCCCCGAGTGCTGGTGACCCCCAAACCCGATAATACTGGATGTTAGTACCCCAAACTGCAGCACTTTAATCCAAGGACTCAGCGCCCCCACAACAGATGCAGTTTTATCAGTGACTCCCATAATCCACTAATAGGAGACCCATGAGACTCCCAGATGTGTCTCAGGGCCCGGCGGCCCCCACTCACCCTCCGCCTCCGGGGTCGCCGCTGTCACAGTCAGAGTCCGCTGCGGGAGCCGCTGATATCGGGCCGGTGGGAGGGGAGACATCGGGGGGCGGAGAGCGGAACAGCCAAACGTTACATTGTAACCAGAGCCCAGTAACCCCTGCGTGTCCGGAGCTTCTCATTCTGTACTCCAGCCTCAGCATACAGCGTGAGGAACTACCAGCCCCAGCATGCTCTGCCTGTGAGGAACTACCAGCCCCAGCATGCTCTGCCTGTGAGGGACTAGAAGCCCCAGCATGCTCTGCCTATATGGAACTAGAAGCCCCAGCATGCTCTGCCTGTGAGGGACTAGAAGCCCCAGCATGCTCTGCCTGTGAGGAACTACCAGACCCAGCATGCTCTGCCTGTGAGGGACTAGAAGCCCCAGCATGCTCTGCCTATATGGAACTAGAAGCCCCAGCATGCTCTGCCTGTGAGGGACTAGAAGCCCCAGCATGCTCTGCCTGTGAGGGACTAGAAGCCCCAGCATGCTCTGCCTGTGAGGGACTAGAAGCCCCAGCATGCTCTGCCTGTGAAGCTTCTTTCAGTTTCTTTGCCCTGTGTGTTTTGGCAGTTCTGATTAATGCTTTTATTGTTATATACACTCTGTCAAACCCTCCAGCGCCCCCAGAAGAAGCTGTCATTCCCCTGTAACACCTGTCCTGCAGTTCCATCTCAGGCAGATCTGTAGATGATGAGAGTTGTGGTGGTTAGATGGACGGTCTTGTCACCAGAGACCCTAAAAGTGTTTTCACCCTTGGCCTAGTGTTGTTTCTGACCAGGCTGTTAGGGGGTGTTGGCACCAGTGGATGGGGGCACACAAGGTGACCGGGCTCAGGACCCCCGACAGACCACCAGTAGAGAGGAGTGTCTGACCAGACTGTTAGGTGTTGGGACCAGTGGATGTGTGAGGGCACACAAGGTGACCAGGCTCAGGACCCCCAACAGACCACCAGTAGAGAGGAGCATCTGACCAGACTGTTAGTTGTTGGGACCAGTGGATGGGGAACACAAGGTGACCGAGCTCAGGACCCCCCCCCCCCCCCCCACAGACCACCAGTAGAGAGGAGCGTCTGACCAAACTGTTAGGAGGTGTTGGGACCAGTGGATGGGGGCACACAAGGTGACCGGGCTCAGGACCCCCCCACAGACCACCAGTAGAGAGGAGTGTCTGACCAGACTGTTAGGAGATGTTGGGACCAGTGGGTGGGGGCACACAAGGTGACCGGGCTCAGGACCCCCGACAGACCACCAGTAGAGTGGAGTGTCTGACCAGACTGTTAGGAGATGTTGGGACCAGTGGGTGGGGGCACACAAGGTGACCGGGCTCAGGACCCCCGACAGACCACCAGTAGAGAGGAGCATCTGACCAGACTGTTAGGTGTTGGGACCAGTGGATGGGGGCACACAAGGTGACCGGTTTCAGGACCACCGACAGACCACCAGTAGAGAGGAGTGTCTGACCAGACTGTTAGGAGGTGTTGGGACCAGTGGATGGGGGCACACAAGGTGACCGGGTTCAGGACCCCCAACAAACCACCAGTAGAGAGGAGCGTATGACCAGACTGTTAGGAGGTGTTGGGACCAGTGGATGGGGGCACACAAGATGACCAGGCTCAGGACCACCGACAGACCACCAGTAGAAAAGAGTGTCTGACCAGACTGTTAGGAGGTGTTGGGACCAGTGGATGGGGGCACACAAGGTGACCGGGCTCAGGACCATCGACAGACCACCAGTAGAGAGGAGCATCTGACCAGACTGTTAGGAGGTGTTGGGACCAGTGGATGGGAGCACACAAGGTGACCGGGCTCAGGCCACCCCCTACAGACCACCAGTAGAGAGGGGCGTCTGACCAGACTGTTAGGAGGTGTTGGGACCAGTGGATGGGGAACGCAAGGTGAGCGGGCTCAGGACGCCCCTACAGACCAGCAGTAGAGGGGTGTGTCTGACCAGACTGTTAGGTGGTGTTGGGACCAGTGGATGGGGGCACACAAGATGACCGGGCTCAGGATGCCCCCTACAGACCACCAGTAGAGAGGAGCGTCTGCTCCAACTGCTAGGAGGTGTTGGGATCAGTGGATGTGTGAGGGCACACAAGGTGACCAGGCTCAGGACCCCCCACAGACCACCAGTAGAGAGGAGCGTCTGACCAAACTGTTAGGAGGTGTTGGGACCAGTGGATGGGGGCACACAAGGTGACCGGGCTCAGGACCCCCCCACAGACCACCAGTAGAGAGGAGTGTCTGACCAGACTGTTAGGAGATGTTGGGACCAGTGGGTGGGGGCACACAAGGTGACCGGGCTCAGGACCCCCGACAGACCACCAGTAGAGTGGAGTGTCTGACCAGACTGTTAGGAGATGTTGGGACCAGTGGGTGGGGGCACACAAGGTGACCGGGCTCAGGACCCCCGACAGACCACCAGTAGAGAGGAGCATCTGACCAGACTGTTAGGTGTTGGGACCAGTGGATGGGGGCACACAAGGTGACCGGTTTCAGGACCACCGACAGACCACCAGTAGAGAGGAGTGTCTGACCAGACTGTTAGGAGGTGTTGGGACCAGTGGATGGGGGCACACAAGGTGACCGGGTTCAGGACCCCCAACAAACCACCAGTAGAGAGGAGCGTATGACCAGACTGTTAGGAGGTGTTGGGACCAGTGGATGGGGGCACACAAGATGACCAGGCTCAGGACCACCGACAGACCACCAGTAGAAAAGAGTGTCTGACCAGACTGTTAGGAGGTGTTGGGACCAGTGGATGGGGGCACACAAGGTGACCGGGCTCAGGACCATCGACAGACCACCAGTAGAGAGGAGCATCTGACCAGACTGTTAGGAGGTGTTGGGACCAGTGGATGGGAGCACACAAGGTGACCGGGCTCAGGCCACCCCCTACAGACCACCAGTAGAGAGGGGCGTCTGACCAGACTGTTAGGAGGTGTTGGGACCAGTGGATGGGGAACGCAAGGTGAGCGGGCTCAGGACGCCCCTACAGACCAGCAGTAGAGGGGTGTGTCTGACCAGACTGTTAGGTGGTGTTGGGACCAGTGGATGGGGGCACACAAGATGACCGGGCTCAGGATGCCCCCTACAGACCACCAGTAGAGAGGAGCGTCTGCTCCAACTGCTAGGAGGTGTTGGGATCAGTGGATGTGTGAGGGCACACAAGGTGACCAGGCTCAGGACCCCCCACAGACCACCAGTAGAGAGGAGCGTCTGACCAAACTGTTAGGAGGTGTTGGGACCAGTGGATGGGGGCACACAAGGTGACCGGGCTCAGGACCCCCCCACAGACCACCAGTAGAGAGGAGTGTCTGACCAGACTGTTAGGAGATGTTGGGACCAGTGGGTGGGGGCACACAAGGTGACCGGGCTCAGGACCCCCGACAGACCACCAGTAGAGTGGAGTGTCTGACCAGACTGTTAGGAGATGTTGGGACCAGTGGGTGGGGGCACACAAGGTGACCGGGCTCAGGACCCCCGACAGACCACCAGTAGAGAGGAGCATCTGACCAGACTGTTAGGTGTTGGGACCAGTGGATGGGGGCACACAAGGTGACCGGTTTCAGGACCACCGACAGACCACCAGTAGAGAGGAGTGTCTGACCAGACTGTTAGGAGGTGTTGGGACCAGTGGATGGGGGCACACAAGGTGACCGGGCTCAGGACCCCCAACAAACCACCAGTAGAGAGGAGCGTATGACCAGACTGTTAGGAGGTGTTGGGACCAGTGGATGGGGGCACACAAGATGACCAGGCTCAGGACCACCGACAGACCACCAGTAGAAAAGAGTGTCTGACCAGACTGTTAGGAGGTGTTGGGACCAGTGGATGGGGGCACACAAGGTGACCGGGCTCAGGACCATCGACAGACCACCAGTAGAGAGGAGCATCTGACCAGACTGTTAGGAGGTGTTGGGACCAGTGGATGGGAGCACACAAGGTGACCGGGCTCAGGCCACCCCCTACAGACCACCAGTAGAGAGGGGCGTCTGACCAGACTGTTAGGAGGTGTTGGGACCAGTGGATGGGGAACGCAAGGTGAGCGGGCTCAGGACGCCCCTACAGACCAGCAGTAGAGGGGTGTGTCTGACCAGACTGTTAGGTGGTGTTGGGACCAGTGGATGGGGGCACACAAGATGACCGGGCTCAGGATGCCCCCTACAGACCACCAGTAGAGAGGAGCGTCTGCTCCAACTGCTAGGAGGTGTTGGGATCAGTGGATGTGTGAGGGCACACAAGGTGACCGGGCTCAGGACCCCCGACAGACCACCAGTAGAGAGGAGCGTCTCATTGTCCGACAAGCACCAGCAGCTCCAGCTGTTTCGTTGTCCGCCATCCAGAGACAGGGGGCGCTATCGTTACGCTTCTGTGTCTTTTGGAATCATTTCCAGGCACTTGGCTAAAGTGTTCATGTCTGGAGACTTCAGGGTGAGAGCCTTAATCCTGCCCCCTGCTGGTGTGATGGTCTAAGGGGGCCATCACATACGACAGTCGGTCCCCCTTAGTAGTGGTACAAGGGACAATGACAGCTCAGTGATATGTTCAGGACATCCTGCAGCCACATGTGTTCCTCTTATAGCAGCTTCCAAGAGGCAGCAGGATAATGCTCGGCTGCACACACAAGGGGGTCCCAGGAGCCCCCATAACATTGTCACACTTCTGTGGTGCCCGGTCACCAGATTTATCACCAATAGAACATGTATGGGGCCATCTAGGACGCCAAATTCTACAGACTGTGAGTTTACAGGATCTAGAGGCTCAGTTACAGCGAATGTGGAGCGATATGCCACAGGATACCATACAGAACCTGTATACCTCTGTGCCCCCCGTATCACATCTTGTATCCAAGCTAGAGGCGGTACAACAGGGTACTAGAGCCTCCATTGAGCTGGAATAGGGTTTTTCTCCAGTAGGCTTCAGGGTATTCTGCAGCTTCCTAATTGTGTAGAAGTAGTATGCGCATACTGACCAAGTCAAACACGAGGTATGAATCTCATGTTAAAAATGGCTCCTCTGGTAGAAATATCCAGACAGGCCCTTTTATTGAAAAGAATAACACCTGCCCTTTATGGGCGTTTAACAGATTACATCAGTAACATATATATATTCTTATTCGCTGGGTTATATAGAATCTCCCGCCTCCCTACCCACCCTTCCTCACGTCCGCCATAGTGTGGACTTTGTCTTCTTTAGCATGCAGACAACCTTAAGGAATTCTGTGTATTTGACAAATCATTGTTTAAATAGATTGTGTGGGGAGTGGAAGGGGGCTAGGTAAACACTCAGTGTTGAACACAGATATACACATAACACTATGGCCCCCTAACTCTTAGAGGCTTCTTGTGCAATTCCTATGTACTTAGCTAACATTACATCATACATCCTTCACCATCCCATTGTCTAGCAAATACCATGATTAGATTGTGTGGCCAATTACCTCCACAGAGCTAAAAGTCATTACAACAGCATAATACATTTGGTTTATACAAATCAATAGACATTTTATACTAACTAATTATCATGTCTACTACAATCCCCCCTTGAAATGTCTATTCTCTAACTTTCCCTAGTAATTCCACAATCATCTGCGGGTGACCCTCCTTGGGGTCCCAAATCTAGGCAGGCCCATCGAGCATACCAAGGTAAGCTCTCTAAGCCAACCACGGGTTCTTCACAGCCCTTGCGACTGGACCGCAGCTAGCCTGGGTCCCCCGTAGTCACCGACTCGTAATTCCAAGGAGGGTGTTCTGACCCTATAACTGGAGCGCGTTGTAGGTTGGATTTAGAGTCTTCAAGGGGGTGTAGGACTTGTCCACTCCATCTGGGGATGCATCCAGTAAACTCATTGTGGGAGCGGCTTTTTCAACAGCAGTTTCACAGGTCTTTTTGACACAGGGGACAACACAGCAGGCTAGAATAGAAAAGATAATCAGTACACGTAGAACAGCAATGCCTATCTGCACCAGAATTCTCTGCCACCCGCTCATCCATGAAAAGTACTGGTCCCAAGGGTCAGTTATCCCTGAGTTTCTTTTTAATTCTTCCGATAGTGCGGTCAACTTTTTAATGGCAACTGTGACTTTACCCGTGGGTCCTGTATTGTCTGGGATGTAGGTACAACAAGTCTCCCCTATCATCTTACAGACACTCCCCTTCTCAGCTAAAATCATGTCTAAAGCCATTCTATTTTGAAAAGTCATAGTCGAGGCAGGTCCTAATTGGTCAGCTAGTCCCTGTAAGGCATCTCTGGTGTAATTTATAAATCGCTGCTGATTATAATAAATATAATTAATCCAGTCAACGTTTTTATTTACCGTAATAATTGGGAAAATGGACTCGAATCCAGCTTTAACTTGGTCTCTAGCTTTATACTCGTCAGGTACCCCCCTTGGCTGTCCTATGGCGTCAATGTACACGTGTAAATCGAAACTACCGCCAGGAGCCTCTCTTCTCACTCTATGATAACTATTGGGGGTAACCTCATTATCCTCAACGTTATCTGACAGGATGTGGAGGGGCATAAGGGCTTTACTAAGGCACACTCCCCTGTCCAATTACCCTCCAGACGGGTCCTCAACCTCATGTCTCCACAAAGCCAGTAAACGTCTCCTAAGGACTGGACCTGATTCTGCGTCAATTCCCCTCCCAGTGTACTGTAGGAGGAGCAATACCCATTGGTGAAGTTCCCCAAAAATCTCCCCCCTTGTCGGTTTGCATAGCAGGTGTAGTTTCCGGGGTAGATTGTAATACTCTCCCCGGGGCGAGGCACTTGGGTGATTATGGGGTATTCCTTCTTCCACTTCTCACAAGCAGTGTGATTGGTGGAAACGTTCGTGAAGAGACTAAGGAAACACTTTTCAACATCTACAGGGAGATTCAGCGGGACCGTCCCCAAGGGCGGTCGGGCACTACCGCACACGTAACAGTTAGACTTGTTGCTCTTGTTGGCGTTGTACCTCATCCACTCTAACCAGAGATTCTGGTCAGAGTAGCCAGTCGCTACTATCAAGGTGTCCACAAAGGTAGGGTCGGCTATGATCATCATGTTCGTCAAGGTCTTTATTTTGGGGCGCAGGGGGTTAAATATAGGCACGGGGCTAGGTGAAGGCCTCCATTTGGGAGCATCTACCATATCCCTTATTTTAAACTTCCCTAAGGGATCTGTCCTCCTGTACCGGTATGTCCCCAAACAATAAGTCCCCTCATCTCCCGGGCTTGGATTTTCTATGGTTAGTGTAAGAACCATATTAAAGCCAAGCAACATGATGAGTTCAGCCTTCCAGTTCCCACTATCCTTATTATTTTTAAGGAGGGTCATACGACTAATTAGGGATTTCCCGCTCTTATCTTTTTTATTTACGGCACTTCGCGGTTTGTAGGACCAGTCTGTTCCTGTGTTCCATCCCACTGATCCCCAATAGCGACAGTCTTCTCCCCAGACGTTATCAGTGACACAAATATATTGAATTCCCCGGGTGTACAAGTCATATAGCCAACCGGATCGGGCTAAATTCGGCCCATGGTGGGGTTTTGTTTCTAGACACGGGACCACAGTACAATAGTCGAAGGAATATGTGGCCACCTGAGTGTTGGATGAGTTATACCAGAAGGTAACGATACCCTCATATTCCTCCGACCAAGGATTCCAGTTGCCACCCTCCTCTCTCGTGATTACTGCTCGAGACCCACCTCCCACTCTGACGAGTCCCAACCAGAATAATGTCCACAGCATGACTAGACCTGGTCTCCCAGATCTGGAACTTTCTTACAGTGGGAAGCGTGGATCCAGGTGGGTCTTCCGGCTAGTTTCACAGCTGTGGCAGTAGTCAGAAGCACCTGGTAGGGACCATCAAATCGAGGCTCGAGGGAGTGCTTCCTGAGGAACTTCTTGACATACACCCAATCCCCAGGCTTCAAGGTATGGGTCCCGGTGTCCGCCTCTGGATCTGGAATGGAAGAGAACACCTGTGCATGGACCCTGGTTAGTTCTTTGGCAAGGGAAGTCACATACTTAGTCAACACATCAGATTGCAGTTGTAACTGTTGGGGGTAGTAACAACCTAACCTTGGGGCTGACCCAAACAGGATCTCATAGGGGGATAGTGCGTGATCCCCCCTGGGTGTATATCTCACACTGAACAGGGCTATTGGGAGACAGTCTGTCCAGGGTAGCCCTGTTTCCTGCGTCATTTTGAGCATTTTGCTCTTTAGTGTGCCATTAAGTCTCTCTACCTTTCCACTACTCTGGGGGTGGTAAGGTGTGTGGAACAGCAGACTGCTACCAAGGGCCTGCCAAATTTCTTTGGTGACGTTGGCAGTGAACGCTGGACCTTGGTCACTTTCGATGACCTCTGGGATTCCGAACCTGCAGACGAGTTCTGAGAGTAGTTTCTTAGCAGTAGTCTTTGCAGTCATATTGCTCACTGCGTATGCTTCTGGCCAGCCGGAGAAGACATCTACTACTACTAGGGCGTATTCGTATCGCCCGCTCTTTGGCATTTGGATGTGGTCAATCTGGATCCGTTGAAAGGGATACATGGGTCTGGCAAGGTGTTTTGCAGGAACCCTCTCCATAAGTCCTGGGTTACATTCCGCACAAGTAACGCACGACTTACAGTATCGGTCAGTCAGAACCGAGATTCCAGGGGCCACGTAGTACTTCTGAATGAGGGCGTTCATCAGCATTTTGGATAAATGCGTGGGTCCATGAGCCCATTGTACCACTGCCGGGTACAGAGATCTTGGAAGACAGGGTTTCCTTGAGATTTGATACAGCCCTCTTCTGTCTTTGGTAGCCCCCTTATCTTCCCAGATTTTCAGCTCTTCTGGCGTAACTCTTGCCTGTGCTTCTGAAAGACTTCTTACATCTGGGGTGGTAGACACTTCTGGTCCCGTCCGAGCGACCATTTCCATTGGCTGATCCTCCACTCGAGTCTCACTTCCTTCGTCTGGACCTGCTGCTGCTTCTTTAGCTGCCTTGTCGGCTAGATAGTTTCCTCTAGCTTCTGGTGAATTTAACTTTCCGTGAGCCTTGACCTTCAGCACAGCCACTTGGGTAGGTAGAAGCAGCGCATCCATCAGTTCTCCGATAGCCTCATGATGTTTCACTGGAGTACCAGCTGTCGTCAGGAATCCCCTGGTTTTCCATATTAGTCCAAAGTCGTGTGCCACTCCAAGAGCATACCTGGAGTCCGTGTAGATATTTGCAGTCTTCCCTTTGGCCAATTTACAGGCTGAAATCAGGGCTTGCAGTTCTGCTTCTTGTGCAGACATCGTTGAAGGCAGTCTCTGAGCTTGGAGGATGGTGTCTTCCGTAGTGATTGCATACCCCGTGTGAAACCTTTCCTTGCTGTCCGCGAACCTGGAACTGTCAATAAAAATTGTAAGTTCGGGATTCTGCAGTGGGGTATCTAGGACACCATGACCGTATCACATCTTGTATCCAAGCTAGAGGCAATACAACAGGGTACTAGAGCCTCCATGCCCGCCCGTATCACATCTTGTATCCAAGCTAGAGGCGGTACAACAGGGTACTAGAGCCTCCATGACCGTATCACATCTTGTATCCAAGCTAGAGGCGATACAACAGGGTACTAGAGCCTCCATGACCGTATCACATCTTGTATCCAAGCTAGAGGCGATACAACAGGGTACTAGAGCCTCCATGACCGTATCACATCTTCTATCCAAGCTAGAGGTGGTACAACAGGGTACTAGAGCCTCCATGCCCACCGGTATCACATCTTGTATCCAAGATAGAGGCAGTACAACAGGGTACTAGAGCCTCCATGCCCCCTGTATCACATCTTGTATCCAAGCTAGAGGCGATACAACAGGGTACTACAGCCTCCATGCCCGCCCGTATCACATCTTGTATCCAAGCTAGAGGTGGTACAACAGGGTACTAGAGCCTCCATGTCCCCCGTATCACATCTTGTATCCAAGATAGAGGCGGTACAACAGGGTACTAGAGCCTCCATGCCCGCCCGTATCACATCTTGTATCCAAGATAGAGGCGGTACAACAGGGTACTAGAGCCTCCATGCCCACCGGTATCACATCTTGTATCCAAGATAGAGGCAGTACAACAGGGTACTAGAGCCTCCATGTCCCCCGTAGCACTAGGGTCCATCCGTGGTCCACAGAATTACACAGACAGCACAGCCCAAAAATCCGCCATGTAAATGGAGCCTCAATTAGTTTTAAACCGTTTCCCATCTTGTCGGCGTTTTGCGGCAGAGATTACGGACGGTTTTGGAGTGTGGGATTATTTTAATCTTTAGTCCTTTTTGCACTGATTTGGTGGGAGGTGCTGATATCTCATCCAGGGGAGTGACGCTCACCCACCGGGGCCAGTGCAAATCCTGTATCAGCCCCCGACTGTCCCCCGGCATTCCTAATATTGGGGTCTTTGAGTCGTATTCTCTCCTCACTCCTCCCTGATATCTGCAGTGGAGAATCATTCATATAACAGCCGTCTCCAGAGCTCATACGTGTAGGAACCGCCGCGCTGTACGCCCAGATGGGTTCTTGTGTAAGTGGAGGTTTACACGCAGATATATGGGCCTATAAAATCCCCTCCATGTCAGTGAATGGCGCGGTTTCTGCGCAGGCGGATGGAATGGCAGACCCCAATCGCATGTATAGAACGATTTTGAATCTACCGAATTTACGCTGACAACAACCTGGTGTACATAGGAGTGACCGACACCATACACCCCCAACTACCCTCTGCTGCACCCCATTAAATAGTGATCAGAGGGCGCCCCCTGCAGGACACAACCAGACAGGAGAAATGTACCAGAAGTTCCAGTGTTTGCACCTGTGGAGACACCTGGTGGCGGCTCAGTGGATTGCACTGACTGAAGGAATTACACCCAGCCAATCATGGAAACTGCAGATTTAGGACTCCTTCACACGGCTGTATGCGAGGTTTGGTCTGCAAATATGCGCTGTGTTTACAAACCTGCCGTATTCATGTTTTGTATGGAACAGCTGTTTTTTTCTGCGCACAAAAACACTGCGTATTTTCATATGCAAATAAGGGAGATGGAATAATACCTCCACAGCGCCACCTATTGGAAGGCAGCATTCCTTCAAGCCAAAGTTAGACTCTTTATACAAGCCTTGTAAGGGTGGACACCCACTGGCCTTTTTTTTCTATCTTGCGCTGCGAGAGCAAGCTAAAACACTTACCTCGCAGCGCAAGAAAAACGCTGGAACATCGCCAGTGTTTTCAATGGGGCCAGCGGCAGCAGCGCTAGCCCCATTGAAAACGTAGGGAGAATACCACGGACTTCTGCCACAGCTGTCACATGAATGAATGAATGAATGAATGGCTAAGCACTAGCTGTAATTGGCTGAGCGCTCAGCCAATCAGCACAGCCCTTTCAGGCGGTGGGGATTTTTAAATCCCCGCCTGCTGAAAGTACTGAACAGCAGTGCCAAAGGACGCGTCTGAGCGGCGGAGAGGTGAGCAATTTTTAAAAAAATGTTTTAATCAGTTAATGATGATTTTCAGGGAAGGGCTTATATTTCAAGCCCTTCCCCGAAAATCATACTGCAGGGTTTGCCACAAACCACTGCTTTCAATGGGACCAGCAGCAGTGCCAATCCCATTGAAAGCA
Source organism: Eleutherodactylus coqui (assembly GCA_035609135.1). Classification (NCBI taxonomy): domain Eukaryota; kingdom Metazoa; phylum Chordata; class Amphibia; order Anura; family Eleutherodactylidae; genus Eleutherodactylus; species Eleutherodactylus coqui. The sequence goes on from CM069407.1 coordinate 311,494,381, forward strand.
ATGGGATAGCATGCTGCACTTCTGTCACAGCTGTCACAGTTGTGACAGCTGTGGCAGAAGTCTGTAGTATTCTCCCTATGCTTTCAATGGGGCTAGTGCTGCTGCCGCTGGCTTCATTCAAAACACTGGCGATGTTCTAGCGTTTTTTTTGCATTGTGAGGCGAGTGAAGACTGGAGGGAGGGGGGGCAGGAATAGTGAAGACCGGAGGTGGGGGGGCAGAAATAGTGAAGACCGAAGGGGGGAGAGTGGGGGGGCAGAAATAGTGAAGACCGGAGGGAGGGGGGGGGGGGCAGGAATAGTGAAGACCGAAGGGGGGGGGGGGGCAGGAATAGTGAAGACTGGAGGGAGGGGGGGCATGAGTAGTGAAGACCGGAGGTGGGGGGGAAGTGGGGGGGCAGGAATAGTGAAGACCGAAGGGAGGGGGGTGGGGCAGGTATAATGAAGACGGGGGGGGGGGGGGGGGCAGGAATAGTGAAGACCGAAGGGAGGGGGGTTGGGCAGGAATAGTGAAGACCGACGGACTTTGTTATTTCTTTGGATCTTAATGGGATCCGGGTTCACATTGCTGTTGTGGCGTTGCATCTGATTTACCCTGTTGGGTCTTTTTTGCACTGCTGCAGAACCAATTTTTCATTCGCTCGTAGAGCCACAAGTCCCAGCACAACCTTACTCCTTCTATCCGTGGTACTACAGCAACAAATATCCATCGCACAGCTGCTCCGTAAAACCGTACGCGGCGACAAGGTGAGAACGGGAGTGGAATGTACAGGGCCTCATTACATCATGCTGTAGAGTGTAAGCTCTGTGGGTTTTGTGGAAGTCACTGACGTCCGGCACCCTCAGAATCGGCTCGATGCGCACAAGTCAGTGTTATTTTACAACAAATGGCCATTTTTCATGCGTGCGCAGCTCTGCGTGGAGTCTGCATCTCGCCCGTGTTCGGTCGGCGTGTCAGGTTTTTCTCTGTATGTCATGTGTCTTTCTTGTGAGCAGAAAAGCCGACACAAGCCGAATGACGGCACATAAACGTCATCCGTGCGCGGTCCATAAAACGGATCAGTAGAGTCCACGCTGTGAGTCTTTCGTGCAGTCCGTGTCTGGGATGCACGCAGTCTGGGCGGCAGCCATTTTTTTAACCTAAATGAGAAAGGGCAGCAAAATTGGTGCAAATACCCCCTCCGGGTATCCTCTATTCCTCCGTCAGGAATCTGCCGCTGAGTCGAATCGTCGCTGTTGTTCTGCCGTCAGGGAGGAATAACGGATATCTGTGGATATTTGTTTGCACCAATTTTGCTGCCTCGTTCAGACCAACATAATTTTTGCGTAGCTAGCAGCCGCGCAAAACGCCCTTCTATAAGGAACCAATAGCTCCTATAGAAGCATTCACATGAATGTGAGGCGCACAAAATTGCGCACATCTAACAAAGATAGAACATGCGATTGCAAACTCACACGTCGGCTCCGAGGTGCGCAGAAGATGGAACCTGCCCGATCTTTGGTGCGAGCTGCGCTGGAGATTCCATTGACTCCTCTGGGATCCTTGAAAGCACGACCTCGCACCTCCGATCGTGTGAACAGGGTACTTAAGTAGCTTGAAGCAACCCATTCACGCAATTTTTCCACACGTGAGACGAGATTGTTTTGCGTGGCTGTTGGTGCGCGAAAATTCCGTTGTCTGAAGGAGGCCTTATATTGACTCTACTTGGATGGTTCTCCGGGGGCTCTGCAGATTGCTGGCCTCGCTGACTGATGAACCGTTCTCTATATACCATTTTTGTAACGTACGACACACGGACGGCCTGGGTGCCGCTTCACATAATACAGAGGCGCCTCCTGGTCTGACCGCCGGACTCCTGACTCGAACCCCGAGCGTCATAGAAATATAGGATGGGTCATACCCCACCGGGGACGACATCCGCATGGAGTTTGTTTGCTCGCCCGCGTTTGCTTGGTTTCTTCCTGCACTCCAAAAACATATTAATAGGTGAACATGGACTGTGAGCCCCCGGAGCGTCAGTGACGGACAGCGCCACAGACTATGGATGCGCTATACAAATGCTCCCTGGGCTGCTTCAGGGCAAAAGCCGCCGCTTGTCCCCGTCGCGCGAGTCATAGACAACCAATCAGATGATGTGCAACGCTCTGCACAAACATCATGGAGGAGAGCGGCAGAAGTCGGTTTACACAACAGACAAGGCAATATCCATGGAATCTAAGGGACCTTTCACGCGGGACGGAATAGTCCGCACCGCAAACCGCGCTAAATAACACCAAAATCCACAGGCTACCTGCAGATTCTGACACAGAATTGCAAGTGACTTCAAACCTCCACGCATCATCTGGCTGCGCCCTGCGACGTAATTCCGTGAAAGGTCCCTTCTGCTGACGAGGCCAGCCATCTTGCTGCGCCATTATGTAGGCGGGGTCCGATGCTCCAGCTGGCGTTTATGACGTACGTGAAGGTCTGCAGAGCGTTAGTTGCCCGAATCAATGTATGATGTCATTCCAGGAAGATCCGACTCTTGTTGTTTATGTCTTACCCCTCAGGTCTGCAGAGCGTTGCTCCATTGAGCACTGCATTGCATCTGATTGGTTATCACCTGAGTATCGGGCAGAGATTCGCTTACATGGCCGACAGCCACAAAAGACCAGTAAAAGGCCCCTGTCATCCCGTGGAAACGTGGGACCCAACAGGGTAAGTGAGCAAGAATCGCGCGCTTGTTGGAGCTGCTGGGGTTTTAGCTCGTCTCAACACCCGGTGACTGTCGGTCCGTCCTGTTTACTGTGCATGGAGGCGGGCGGTGGAGATCTCCTCGCACTCCGTGTCCCGTCGCTGAGCGATCATCACTGCCGTGTAAGAGCTGAAGGGCGACCATCCTGGGACGGCCGTCCACTCATCCCGTGTAGAAGTATCCTTACTCTGAAGCAACCCTATGACTGAGGGGCATTCACAGCTGCGAGAGGCCGTCGTGCCCAACATTCTGGAGCCGTGCATGTGCGAGCGATGTGCGGTACGCTGTATATTCTATTCTCGTGTAAGACTGGCGCCAAAATAGAACATACGGGAGTTTTCCTTAACCAGCATCGCTGCAAGAGAGACATCACCCATGGAAACACACCCACTGCGAATAGCAGGTTGTATGTTTGTGCGCCCTCTGTGGGTCTCACAATGTACAACATACGATTCTCTCCTAACGGCTCGTTCACATGAGGGAATTTGCACAGCTAAGTTAGCCGCACAAAAAATCACAACTATTAGAACCAATGGTTTCCATGGAAACGTTCAGACGAAGGAATTTTAGGCGCACAAAAAAAAATCTCACCTAAAAAAATAGGACATCGTCGACTGAAATTCTGGTCTGCGCGAAAATATAAGTCTTGACTTCTATGGGAGCTGAAAAAAGGGAGGGGAGCGAGATTAGCTCAGTCAGAAATGAAGACCATTGCCCGTATTTTAAGACCCATTTAGACACAACGATTATTGCTCAAAATGCGCTTAAAAGCCGTCTTTTGAGTGATTATTGTTGCGTCTAAACGCGCGGCCATCCTGCTCTGTTCGTTCTAGCCAGCTAGAAATCAATGATGACTCTTATCAGCGCTGCATGCTGATTTTCTCAGTGGGCGGCGCTGATAGATTTCTTTCAGCTGGTATCCCTGCTGGGACTTACAAGCTGAAAGCTCTGAGAACAAAGGAACTGTCAGAGCTCCTGCTATCTCTCGGAGCTATCAGCTCAGCGGGACACCGCTGATAACTGCAAGAACAAAGCAGCTGTTTTGTATATGCAAACAGCTGCTGTTGTTGGAGTTATCAGCGGTGTCCCGCTCCGCCTGCATTTATAACTCTTCAAGTAGCTAATTAGCCACCAAAGACTATACAAAGATGACCGCTCAAAACTGTCCTCCAACATTAGGCTCCTGTTTGCTCGGCCCGACAGTCGTTTGGTTTTCGTTTTGCTAAAAACCAAGCAACTCCGACCAGTAAATGATTTCTCGCTCAGCGCCCGTCGGGTGTTTACACAGCATGACAGTCCCCATAATCACATTTTTGAGTGACTATTTGGGCGACTATCAATCCGTGTAAATTTATCCTAAAAGCAGCGTTTCCAGTGAAAATGTATCGATAATCGCCCTTGTTAAAGTATCTGAAGGGCCGCAGGGGGTGATACTGAGCCGTGATCTCACTGTTATATCGCCATGTTCTCCCCTCACCAGATGATGGCGCTATATCACTAACAATAGTCCTAATGAATAAACAGTGCAGAATACAAGGCATCATACGTGGACCTCACTGCGTGTCCCTGCTTGTATGGCGCGTGAAGTGAGCGCTCGCGGGCTTTATTCCTGTCTGTCTGCATAATTTACCATATCCAGATTTTAATTCGGGCAGGCATATCAACAAGGCCATATATACACAACCGTCTTTCCCATGTGAGTTTCGTCCAACTGCTGTATGAACAGAACTCGCACAGGGAAGCGACCCATTGAATTAATAGATTACTATGAGAGGTAAGTAGGCATGAAGTGTTGTGCTGCGCGGTACGTCAATTACACACAACTATCAGGTGAATGTAACAAGGAGCGATGGCAGACGGTCATCACTGAAGAGACGTTGGCTGTGTTTGAAGCTTTTGGCCGGTAGTCCCAGAAATCATCTGATGGTCCTTCAAAACGATTGTTCATTCATTGGCTGCTCAGCCCTCAACCTCCTTCCACGCAGCGAGTATGGCGGTCGTAGCCTCCGCGCGGATCCCTGCACTTGGTTATAGGATGTTACCATCTCCAACGGCTCCTCAAACAGATATGAGGATGGCAGTGTGTTACATGGCACATGGTGGTTGGGGCCCCTGATGCAGATTGTGTATTAGGGCCCAGGAGCCTCAGCATCTTCTATTCAGTGTGAGGCTCTCACAACCTTATAGGAGCAGATGGATTTGGGGGCTCCAGAACTGACAGTGGGGTGCAGCGCCCAACTATATGAAGAGCATCTCTTTACCTCTTATGATGATCTGACACGTCATTATCTGAATCCCAAGATTATCGGACGGGCGCAGGTGGCAGGTTCGCCCCTCTGGCGCATGCACGTCTCCAGAGCATTCTGCATGTTCCATCATGACAAGCAGAGGAGCGACTTCCATCTAAACCCCGAGGCTTGGGAGCAGACTGAACCAATCAGAGGGAGGCACAGTAGCAGGAGATAATGATCCACAGTGTGACAAACCACAGATGCTCGTTACATTGTCACTTCTGACACTTAACCCTTAAAGGTCCCATCCTGAGACCGGCCCATAGCATTTTATTATATTACGCATGCCTCATGTGCGATATCAGCTCAGAGTATTTTATAGGGTTACAATGTATCTTCCCAGCAGCACAGAGTATTTTATAAGGTTAGGGTGGCTTCACATGAGCATGTGAGTGTGCGTACATAGGTGCGCACCCATGTACGCGCAAAAACACATGTGTGTGAAGGTCCGTGCATTGCCTTCAATAAAGCCACGGCTACCGCCAGCGGCTCCATTGAAGGCAATGGTCTGCCGGCACACCTGAAGTGATTTTTCAGGGAAGAGCTTTAAATATAAGCTCTTCCCTGAAAAATCATTTCTTTTAGTGTAAAAAATAAATAAATAAAAATATATATATATATACACACACACACACAGTTACCTGTCCGCCGCTGCCGTGTCCCCCGCGGGGATGAAGGGCACATCTGCCACATGTGGCAGATGTTTTCTTCATCCCCGTGGGAAATAAAAAATTCCCTAGCGCAGCTGTCACAGATGACAGCTGCAGTAGAGGATCCAACTGCCGACACTCTACAATTATTTTTCAGGGAAGGGCTTTACATATAAACCCTTCCCTGAGAAACAAGCCAAACTGGTGTAAACGACAAAAAAAAACTATACTCACCTTTCATCAGTTGCTGGGGCTCAGCCTTGTCCTGTCCCTGCTGTCCCCGACTCTGCACTAAAGTTCTTTCGGCAGGCGGGGATCTCTCGCCCCCCCCTCCGCTGCCCACCGCTCACCCCCCGCTGGCTCTCGCCGCCCCCCTGCATGCTGCTCAGGCGAGTACATAACTACTCAATAAGACTGCTACTAGATCGAGCAGCAGCCTTAAACGAGCGTGCTCGCTAATCTCTAGTTACAATGTACCTTCCCTGCAGCACAGAGTATTTTATAGGGTTACAATTAGAGATGAGCGAGCATACTCGCTAAGGACAATTGCTCGAGCGAGCATTGTCCTTAGCAAGTACCTGCCCGCTCGGAAGAAAAGGTTCAGGTGCAAGCACGGGTGAGCGGTGAGTTGCCGGAGTGAGCAGGGGGGAGTGGGGGGGCAGAGAGGGAGAGAGAGAGATCTCCCCTCCGTTCCCCCCTGCTCTTCCCCGCCGGCACCCAAACCCTTTCTTCCGAGCAAGCAGGTACTCACTAAGGATAATGCTCGCTCATCTCTGGTTACAATATATCTTCCTGCAGCTCAGAGTATTTTATAGGGTTACAATGTATCTTCCTGCAGCGCAGAGTATTTTATAGGGTTACAATGTATCTTCCTGCAGCGCAGAGTATTTTATAGGGTTACAATGTATCTTCCTGCAGCTCAGAGTATTTTATAGGGTTACAATGTATCTTCCTGCAGCTCAGAGTATTCTATAGGGTTACAATGTATCTTCCTGCGGCTCAGAGTATTTTATAGGGTTACAATGTATCTTCCTGCAGCTCAGAGTATTCTATAGGGTTACAATGTATCTTCCTGCAGCGCAGAGTATTTTATAGGGTTACAATGTATCTTCCTGCAGCGCAGAGTATTCTATAGGGTTACAATGTATCTTCCCAGCAGCACAGAGTATTTTATAGGGTTACAATGTATCTTCCTGCAGCACAGAGTATTTTATAGGGTTACAATGTATCTTCCTGCAGCACAGAGTATTTATAGGGTTACAATGTATCTCCCTGCAGCACAGAGTATTTTATAGGGTTACAATGTATCTTCCTGCAGCTCAGAGTATTTTATAGGGTTACAATGTATCTTCCTGCAGCACAGAGTATTTTATAGGGTTACAATGTATCTTCCTGCAGCTCAGAGTATTCTATAGGGTTACAATGTATCTTCCTGCAGCGCAGAGTATTTTATAGGGTTACAATGTATCTTCCTGCAGCGCAGAGTATTTTATAGGGTTACAATGTATCTTCCTGCAGCGCAGAGTATTTTATAGGGTTACAATGTATCTTCCTGCAGCTCAGAGTATTTTATAGGGTTACAATGTATCTTCCTGCAGCACAGAGTATTTTATAGGGTTACAATGTATCTTCCTGCAGCACAGAGTATTTTATAGGGTTACAATGTATCTTCCTGCAGCGCAGAGTATTTATAGGGTTACAATGTATCTCCCTGCAGCACAGAGTATTTTATAGGGTTACAATGTATCTTCCTGCAGCTCAGAGTATTTTATAGGGTTACAATGTATCTTCCTGCAGCACAGAGTATTTTATAGGGTTACAATGTATCTTCCTGCAGCTCAGAGTATTCTATAGGGTTACAATGTATCTTCCTGCAGCGCAGAGTATTTTATAGGGTTACAATGTATCTTCCTGCAGCGCAGAGTATTTTATAGGGTTACAATGTATCTTCCTGCAGCGCAGAGTATTTTATAGGGTTACAATGTATCTTCCAGCAGCACAGAGTATTTTATAGGGTTACAATGTATCTTCCTGCAGCACAGAGTATTTTATAGGGTTACAATGTATCTTCCTGCAGCGCAGAGTATTTTATAGGGTTACAATGTATCTTCCTGCAGCACAGAGTATTTTATAGGGTTACAATGTTTCTTCCTGCAGCACAGAGTATTTTATAGGGTTACAATGTATCTTCCTGCAGCTCAGAGTATTTTATAGGGTTACAATGTATCTTCCTGCAGCTCAGAGTATTTTATAGGTTACAATTAGAGATGAGCGAGCGTACTCGGAAAAGCACTACTCGCTCGAGTAATTTGCTTTATCCGAGTATCGCTGTGCTCGTCCCTGAAGATTCGGGTGCCGCTGGGGCTGACAGGTGAGTCGCAGCGGGGAGCAGGGGAGAGCGGGCGGGAGAGAGGGAGAGAAAGATCTTACCTCCGTTCCTCCCCGCTCTCCCCTGCAGCTCCCCGCTCCGTGCCGGCACCCGAATCTTTAGACCCGAGCACAGCGATACTCGGATAAAGCCAATTACTCGAGCGAGTAGTGCTTATCTGAGTACGCTCGCTCATCTCTAGTTACAATGTATCTTCCAGCAGCACAGAGTATTTATAGGGTTACAATGTATCTCTGAAAGAATTTGGGATCCTGTTGGTTTTGGCATCTGGCTCTGATCATCTCCCCTTATGTTTTTGACCATGTTGTTTGTTGCTTCTCTGAGTCGCTTCAGGATATTATCTCCTCTGAGAGGAAATGAAATCTTGACTGTTAGTAGAGATGACGGCTGTGACGTCGGATGATGGGAGTTGGAGCTCCGTCTCTTGGGATAAGATAGCAGCCGCTCATTATGGGATCGCACCTCATTCTCATTAATCTTGTATGATGAGCAGCAGGTGTTGGCGGATATCTGATATTACACAATGCAGGATCACACAGCGATACATCCTATTCCCATACTGCTACATAACCAGGCAGATTTGCCATTTAACCCCTTGAGTGGCGGGTTTTCTACCACCCTGTCGTGCCCACCAGGGCAGGTTTTTTAAAATGGTCTAATCATTGAATTTCAACTAATTTTGCAGTTGCGTCTCAAGAGCCATAACTTTTTCATTTTTCCATTGACATGGCCATATAAGGGCTTCCTTTTTGCGGGACGAGTTGTGATTTTTTAAACAGGAGGGAGGAAAAAAAGAAATGGGGAAAAAAGAAAAAAAGGGGCCATGTCATTAAGGGGTTAAATAATGCATTAACTTCCTTCTCTGGGTCATTACGACGCACATGGATACCACATGTGTGATTGTATTTTTGATTTTTTTACAAAGTAAAGGGAGACAAGTGTTTTTATTTTTTTTATAATTTTTTAATTTTTTTTTTGTCCCTTTAGGGGATTTCCACAGGGACCCATCAGGACCCCTGATCACATTCCGGGGGTCCGATGGTGACAGCCCTTTACATGCTGCAGTGACAGCCCTTTACATGCTGCAGTCACATAGACTGCAGCATGTAAAGGGTTAACACAGCAGAGATTGGAGGTTTTCTCTGATCTCTGCTGTAAGAGCTAGTACCTAGCTGTCCTCTGACAGCCAAGCACCAAGCTCTCCCTGCCACAGAGACCATCGGCTTGCTTCTGACAACCTGTAAACAAAGCAGGAGATTGCCGGCATATCGGCAATATCTTCTGCTGGTTTTTTCAAAGCCCTTGCTTTGTTCTCTGTGGGTCTGTGCAGGCAGAGCACACTGTCACAGCTTGTGGCATTGTGCTCTGCAGCTCCCATAGTGATACATAGCCCAGAAATCTTCCGGGCTATGTCGCTATGAGCAGTGGAGCTCGTCACGGAACTTTTCCGGGCGTGCCACTCAAGGGGTTAAGTGACCCTCCAGTCCTGGAGAAACAAAGATGGCTGCAGCGCTTCTCTGCCTGACGCACACTGTGTATTAGTTTGCATACATGACTGGTCGCGGGTAGGCGCCCGATTTTGAAGCTCATGATGGCGCAGCAGCTTACAGACTGAGGCAGGATTTACTTTACTAAACAAGCCAATGGCTTCATATCCCTCTACAGGAGGCACTGGGGCTTAAATTGTACGAGTTTTCACTTGAATTCCACATTCTCATCTATATCGCTTTCGGAACAGCGGGGCACTACAAACCTCAATTGTAAAGGACCATTTAGACCCAACGATTATCGCTCAAAATTCGCTCAAAAGCCGTCTTTTGAGCGATAAACGTTGTGTGTAGCTGCGCTGACACCCTGCAGTTTTCGTTATGCCGTCCCTCATCGTTGTCTTTCAGCGTGCTGACGATGAGCCTTATCAGGGATTCACAGCGGGATACAGATGATGCTATTGTTACAGCTCTATCCCGCTCCCTGAACACAGGCGGGGTATGAAGAACACAGCGGTCCAGGTCTGTTCTTCATACTCCACACGGAGCGCACAGCTGTATACCAGCTGAACGCTCCCTAAACAGCCGGGGTATGAAGAACACAGCAACGCCGCTTGTCTTCTGCATCCTCCGCTTGGAGCGCTCAGCTGTATAATAGCCGGGCGCTCCGAGCAGAGAACAGCTGGATGCAGAAGGCAAGCGGCCCCGCTTGTCTTCTGTATACCCTACTCGGAGTGCAAAGTGATTGCTCAACGTTTGAGCGATCACCTTGCACTGTAAAGGCACACAATGATTATTGCTCAAAAGTCGCTCAAAAGACATCTTTTGAGCGATAATCGTTGTGTCTAAACCAGGCTTATCTCTCCATCTTCATCACTCAACTTACTGAAATGTTGGAGTTCCGTAGCATCACACTAACATCTCCAAGACATTACTCCTGTCGATTGGCGCATACTGCCACTACTACAAAGTGCTTTGACTGCCCATTACACAAAGCATTTTGCTTACAAACCACATTAACCCTTAACAGTATGTAAAACAAAGAGTGTGCCATGATGCCCAGATTACAGTCCACATTCGTCTGTGCATGCTACATTGTCCACTGGAGAGCGGTCTCACATGTCTAACAGCGCGGCTCCTTGTCCTGGGCCCATGGTGCTGTTAGAGTCTTCTTGGACCAAATCTTGAGTAGGAAGGGAGTCTCCCTCTTCTGCCACATGACTTGTTGCTCATCAGGGCCCTCTGGTCTTCTTGGATCATGCTGGGCTCTGCTTGGCGCCAGGCAGTATCTCTCCTGGCAGCTCTCAGACATGGAGGCATAGCAACTCCTGCAGCTCTCCTACACAGCGGCCTCAGCCACTTTACAATTCTTTGCTGCTGGCTCTGCCCCTCAGTACTGACCGTGTCTCTCCCTCTCACTGTGGCGAAGCTCAGAGTCCCTTTTTTCTAGAAAGTTCCCAAGCATTTGGGGCTGGCGGCAGGGCCTAGGGCGCCACTATTACCTACTGAGGGGTTGATCTCAGTAGCGACACACCAGCCGCTATGGGACTGTTGTAGTGAGATCAGATCACTGCTCACCCCTCTTACACATCATTAGTCACTTACCAGTAAGATGGTCCTTGTTGTCCACCCAATCACAACGCAGCATGTATCTTACCTGAGCAGTTTCAGAAATGAGAGCTGCTCTGTGATTGGTTGTAGTGGGCGACGAGGACCGTCTTACTGATAGATACTTCTGATAAACGAGGACCAGGGTACCAGCTTCATGCTGCTGCAGGTTACACCGGATGCCGCCAGCAGCTGAGCTGCATCTCGGCACTTAGTTGCTCGGATTCCCAGGGAGTCCGGGTGTATAAATACCGGACGCACCATGAGAACAGATAGGATGACTTGCTGTGACAAGTTCTTCGCCCGCTGGTCCTTCAGCCTTGTGGGGACACAATGGAGACCTTCTGCTCCTTGAAGCATTGATTTTTTTTCTGCTTTGTTGATCTATTCAGTTCCTGAAATATTTTCGCTCTGGCAGCGGCGATGACAATGGAAGCATTCATCCGAGCAAATGCCAAGCACGTCTACAGGAGATCATAGTCGTGCCACCGCCCGGGCGCCGCGGCTCATCGCAAGTTACTTCTGTCATTAGAATAAGAGGAAGTTAAAGCAACCGGCTGCAGGTGGCGGAGCGCAGTGATAGCAAGATCAGGCTGAATGCTGGGGGCGGAGGCGGCCCCGGAGTCTGAGGGCCCCACAGTGGTGTGTTACATACTTAGGGGCTCTGTTACAGATTTTGCCTGCCTTCTTCAAGTTACCCATCTGTTGCACTGCAAAACCTTGGGGCCCCCAGAGGAAGGTCCTGTGAGGGCCCCCATCAGCTGTTGGAGGGAGTGGGGATTAAAGGGATTCTGATTACATGATGGGACTCTGGTTCAATCAAAGCGAATGGGAAAAGTCACCTGACTCTATTGGTCCAGTCTCTGCAGATGCAAACAGTGGGGCTCATTCACAATGCGTGTAGTGCGCACAGAATAAGCCCCATTGATTTGCATTCGGGTATTCAGACTAGCGTATATGTCACATGATTTTCGATTATGTGAAAAAAATCGTAACGTGTCCTATTTTGTACGTATTCACTCACCAAAAGTGCCCATTAAAGTCTATGGGATCGCGTAAATGCGCAGTAAATACGCAGTGGAATGGGCATTCACTACGCCTTTACGCATTTTGGCAGGGGACAGTGTTTAAAAAAATTGTGGAATCAATTGGTCCTTCTTACATAATTTTTTGCTCACGTGAAAAAAAAAATGAATCGTGCGCAAAAGAAATCACATCCGACCTAAATATGCAGCAAAAACGCAATACACGGGCAGTAAATGCGCAGCGTATTTCAGCGACTGTGAACGCACAGGCTGGTCACTGACATGAGGCCGCCTGCACACGGAATGCGGCCCTGACCGCGGCCGGTGACCCTGCGCACCCGTCAGTCGTCGTCTTTTCCCGTACGCCGTCAGACATGCGCAGTACAGATTTTCCCATGCCATTGCTATGCGATGATACGGGTACTGCGACCTTTCTGCAATGTTATTTGCGAACGGACTGCGGGTCGGGCGGCTTCCATTGACTTCTGCTCAGAATCCGCTCAAAAATAGAGCATGATGTGATTTTTCTTCAGGGAGCAGAAATCGCAGTAGCTTTCCGCTCATTGCAGGAAGAATCACTTATCCATAGCATGCTGTGCGCGGTATTTGCTGTGTAACCCGGATGCGGACGCCCTCCCCGGACTCCGCACTGCAAATCTGCCCGTGTGCAGGCGGCCTAACTGACATTCAGGATCTTGGGAAAAGCTGAGTGACAACTCTTGCAGATCCCTTTACTGGTGAAATCCCAATTTTCCTAGGAAGGGCTCCTTATTGCTTAGTGGAATTTGTCCATGAGCAGGGGTGTAGCTCTAGGCCTAGGGGGTGCAGAGGTAGCAGTCGTTACCGGACCCTGCAGGCTTAGGGGGCGTAAAGGCCCCTCTATCATCTAAGAAAGCACCAGTGTTATAAATGGCCCATGGAGGTAGGGGGGCCCTGGTATAGAGTTTGCACTGGGGCCCCCTACATTTAGCCCCGCCTACTAGTTTATAGAGACAAACAATGCAGAGGAAGGTTGTGGGGCCCCCATGCTGGGCCCCTGAGCCTTTAGCTACTCCTCTGTCCTGGAGGACAGTTCTGCAGCCTAATGTTATCCCATGGGGCTTATTATCCTCGTTATTTCATATCCGCACGGCTTTTTTCAGATCTGCAGGTATTTCCTGCGGCATAGATGGTTACCGCTGCAGAATGAACAGCGCCTTGTGGGATTCTTGTGGATGTCTGATGTACAGCAGAGGAGCGGAGCCGCAGGAACCGGAGCGCCTGACCACCATTTAAAGGGGTCTTCCAGGACTTTACTATTGGAGAGGTTTGTTGAGGATAGGTCATCAGTAGCTGATCGGCGGGGGTCCATCACCAGCGACCCGCACTGATCAGCTGTTACTGCAGACCGCTGTGTCATAGTGCAGCGGACCCCATTGGTGGAGCTTCGCCTGCAATATCAAATGGGCCACTGCACTATGAACAGCGCTATCTGCTTCCTGCTCTGTCCACACTGACAGCGGGGTAAGTACCTGGCCGATCGGCAGGGATCCCGCGTGTAGGACCCCCAGCAACCAACTATTGATGACTTTCCTGAGGATAGGTCGTCATTAGTAACCCCTTCCCATAAACCCAACTGTACAAGGGTTCCCACAAACCTACACACTTTGGATGGTGCAGGCGCTGAGCTAGCGCCACCCGCTGTAGCTGTTGGCCGGTGAGAACACTGATCCCCGCTGTTAAAGCTCTGTCCGTGGAGAAATCAGGACGTTCTGGGACTCTGAATGAGGCAGTGCAAAAAAATACTATTCCAAAAAAGGGTTTTTATTGTGCAAAAGTGGAAAAACCTGAAGTGAAATATATGATTTTTGTCATAATCGTAGCGATTCCCAGAAATAATGTATCCCGCCAGTTATGCTGCATTATTAACGCTGCAAAAAAACCAACAACGGCGGCAGAAGGAGGGGATTTTCTTTCTGCCCTTCAAAACGATGAACTAACATTTACATCTTATGAACCCAAAAATGGGGCCAATAAGATCTACGGTTCACCACAAACAAACGTCCCTCATACGGCCGCATCGACGGAAAAATAAGGGAGCTGTGACTTGGGGTCCTTATAATAATAATAATCTGTATTTGTATAGTGCCACCATATCCCGCAGCGCTTACATAGACAGGGGGATACAGAAAGACAAAAGTACAAACATTACAGAACCACGGTTACATAGTAATCAGCTGATGGAGACAATAGGGGTGAGGGTTCTGCTCCAACGAGCTTATATACTACGAATAGTGGGGTAATACAGAAGGTAAAGGGGCTGGAGATGTGCCTGGTATGGTGGGGTGGAGATGTGCACGGTATGGTGGGGTGGAGATGTGCGCGGTATGGCGGGGTGGAGATGTGCACGGTATGGGGAGGTGGAGATGTGCACGGTATGGGGGGCTGGAGATGTGCACTGTATGGGGAGGTGGAGATGTGCACAGTATGGGGGGGTGGAGATGTGCACGGTATGGTGGGGTGAAGATGTGCACGGTATGGTGGGGTGGAGATGTGCCCGGTATGGGGGGGTGGAGATGTGCACGGTATGGGGGGCTGGAGATGTGCACGGTATGGGGAGGTGGAGATGTGCACGGTATGGGGGGCTGGAGATGTGCCCGGTATGGGGGGCTGGAGATGTGCACGGTATGGGGGGCTGGAGATGTGCACGGTATGGGGGGCTGGAGATGTGCACTGTATGGGGAGGTGGAGATGTGCACAGTATGGGGGGGTGGAGATGTGCACGGTATGGTGGGGTGAAGATGTGCACGGTATGGTGGGGTGGAGATGTGCCCGGTATGGGGGGGTGGAGATGTGCACGGTATGGGGGGCTGGAGATGTGCACGGTATGGGGAGGTGGAGATGTGCACGGTATGGGGGGCTGGAGATGTGCCCGGTATGGGGGGCTGGAGATGTGCACGGTATGGGGGGCTGGAGATGTGCACGGTATGGGGGGCTGGAGATGTGCCCGGTATGGCGAGGTGGAGAGTGAGGGATGCTATACACATAGACAATGGTCAGACATTTAGCCGTGTGACGGCAGAATCGGTATGACTGCAGGGGGCGGTTGATGGTGGCTAGCAGGGATTGCAGTCAGTAGGTCAGGGAGCATGTTATCAGGCGGAGTACAGAGGGGTTTGTTTAGGGTATCGGTATGCCTCCCTGAAGAGGTACGATTTTAGAGCACGCCTGAAGTTCTGCGAGTCCTGGATTGCTCGGGTAGCCTTTGGTAGTGCGTTCCAGAGGACCGGTGCTGCTCTGGAGAAGTCTTGGAGGCGGGAATGAAAAGTTCGAATTAGGGGCGCTCAGTCTGTAATCGTTAGCAGAGTGGAGAGCCCGGGCTGGGTGATGGATTGAGATGAGCAGCGGGGAACAGAGAGGAGCCCTCTCTCTCTCCCTCTCCCCCCCCACTCCCCGCTGCAACCCCCCACTTACCCACGGCGCCCCCCGAATCTTTTCGCCCGAGTACAGAAGTACTCGAAAATC
Source organism: Eleutherodactylus coqui (assembly GCA_035609135.1). Classification (NCBI taxonomy): domain Eukaryota; kingdom Metazoa; phylum Chordata; class Amphibia; order Anura; family Eleutherodactylidae; genus Eleutherodactylus; species Eleutherodactylus coqui. The sequence goes on from CM069407.1 coordinate 311,510,068, forward strand.
GCGGTGCTCGGGCGAAAAAGGGGCGTGGCCGAGTACGCTCGCTCATCTCTAATATATATATACAGTTTCAGTCCGGGCATCCCCCTACCATCTGACACAATGGGACGATTCCCGGAAGGTTCATCTGTACATCCTGATCCGCGGTGAAACAAACAAGGAAATTATCTCCCAATATTCAAATAAAACAGGTTTTTCCGCTTTTCCCTCGCAGCGAGCAGCGACAAGCTCCGGGGCAGAGAAGCCTGAATGATGATGTGTATGATGCAACGGAGGAAAAACGACGTGAGTGATGCTGCGGACGAGGCGGACTGCAGGCTACTGCAGCAAAGTGCAAGTCATGCTGGCTGTGCAGGCCGGAGAGCAGGGAGGGGCTGAGGACCGCTCTCGGCACAGGAGCTGACACTCACATCTCCAAGTCCTGTGCTGCCTGCGGCTTATTAATGCAGAATCGAAACTGAAACCTTTCATTCCGACAGGGTGGGGGTTGGCGTCTTCCTGTAACTCCCATCATCCTCCTACTGTGAGAGCAGAACAAGCAGAGAGTTACTGAGAGTTCTGACTCATCATGTTTTTTTAAAGGGCCAGTAACCCAAGCAGCAAAGTGGAAAATCTTGTCCACCAGCTGCGGAAATAATCTGCACAAAACCGAGCAAAAAATGACATGCGGCGCAGAAATCAATTCTGCTGCGTGTTAATTTTATCGCCGTTTCTGCTACGAGATTCACACAGGAATACGTGAAAAACCTGCTTAAAAATTGGCACCAAACCCGGCTGCTGATCTGCTGGAGTACACCGATGCAGCCGTCCCTCTGCAGATCAGCCCCCGGGCGGACGCAGACGAAGGCCGCTCTCACACAGGTCGTTGTTTGAAGCGACCTGATTTTAATGGGACTTGATGATTTTGGCGCTGCCTGTTCTATTTCGGGGCGTTTCAGCGTTTTTAAACATGATGCGTCGCCCATTGAAATAAATGGGGAGAGTTTTGAACGCTATCAAAAATGCGTCAGTCTGCTGTGTACTGTGTTTTACCGCGTCTTTAACTGCAGCGTTCTATGCCTCCGGGAGGGACAATGATGGTGATGGCGGCTTGCTTTGCCTGCGTTGTTTCTGCGCTCATAGCGCACTGAGCGCCGCACAAAGCAGATCTGCGTTTTACTATCCCTTGTGAGAGCAGCCTGATGGCCGGCTTCACATGACCGGATGTTCACAGTGGAATCCGCGGTCGACGTCGCAGGATCCACAGCAAGTAGCATGCTTTGAAGAATATGTACATCGCTTTTTCCTTCGTGTTTTTCGCGAGTGGAGGGAAAATCGCAGCATGCTCTATTTTCTGCGGACTCTGCGCAGACGGCCTCCATTCAAGTCCATAGACATAGGCTGCGGGGGCCCATGTCATCGCCTAGCAATGGCGCGGGAAAAACAAATCGAGCAGGTACGCAGATGTCACCGGCCGCGGTCACAGCCAGATTCTGAGGAATCCGCACTCGCCCGTGTGAGACCGGCCTCAGGGGAGCGGCCAATATTAGTCACATAGAGAAGGTTAGATTACACACGCTTGTCCTATAGTCAGCCTCTCCCTGAAGTGGCTGATAACAGGAAGTAATACATGTAAGTCACCAGCACAGTATATGGTTGGCTGATAACACTAATTCTAAGTTCCTTTCATCAGTTTGTATATATTGTAATATCGCGTCCGGCTGTCGGTGAAAGATTTATATAGAGACCAATCACAACCAGTGTTAGGAGGACGGACCAAGAGCAGCGTGACTGAGGAGGGAAACTGTCCAGTTATGGTTGGCGACACAAGTAGCTGTAAACTTGTGTGCACTATTTATCCAGGTGCTTTGTAAATATACTGGGTCACTATTACTACTGGGGACACTGTGGGGGTCACTATTACTACTGGGGCCACTGTGGGGGTCACTATTACTACTGGGGCCGCTGTGGTAGTCACTATTACTACTGGGGCCGCTGTGGGGGTCACTATTACTACTGGGGCCGCTGTGGGGGTCACTATTACTACTGGGGCCGCTGTGGGAGTCACTATTACTACTGGGGCCGCTGTGGGGGTCACTATTACTACTGGGGCTACTGTGGGGGTCACTATTACTACTGGGGCCGCTGTGGGATGTCACTATTATACTGGGGGCCGCTGTGGGGGTCACTATTACTACTGGGGCCACTGTGGGGGTCACTATTACTACTGGGGCCACTGTGGGGGTCACTATTACTACTGGGGCCACTGTGGGGGTCACTATTACTACTGAGGCCACTGTGGGGGTCACTTTTACTATGGAGGCCACTATGGGGGTAACTATTACTACTAGGGCCACTGTGGATGTCACTATTACTACTAGGACTACTGTGGGGGTCACTATTACTACTGGGGCCACTGTGTGGGGGGGTCACTATTACTACTGGGTCCACTGTGGATGTCACTATTACTACTAGGACTACTATGGGGGTCACTATTACTACTGAGGCCACTGTGGGGGTCACTATTACTACTGAGGCCACTGTGGGGGTCACTATTACTACTGGGGCCACTGTGGAACCACTATTACTGCTGGGGCCACTGTGGGGGTCAATATTACTACTGGGGCCACTGTGAGGGTCACTATTACTACTGAGGCCACTGTGGGTCACTATTATTACTGGGGACACTGTGGGGCGCTCACTATTACTACTGGGGCCACTGTGGGGGTCACTATTACTACTGGGACCACTGTGGGGGGCTCACTATTACTAGTGGGTCCACTGTGAGGGTCACTATTACTACTGAGGCCACTGTGGGGGTCACTATTACTACTGAGGCTAATGTGGGGGACACTATAACTACTGAGGCCACTATGGGAGTTGCTATTACTACTTAGGCTACTGTGGGGTTCACTATTACTACTGAGGCCACTGTGGGGGTCACTATTACTACTGGGGCCACTGTGGAATCAATATTACCGCTGGGGCCACTGTGGGGGTCAATATGACTACTGGGGCCACTGTGAGGGTCACTATTACTACTGAGGCCACTGTGGGGGTCACTATTACTACTGAGGCTAATGTGGGGGACATTATAACTACTGAGGCCACTATGGGAGTCACTATTACTACTTAGGCCACTGTGGGGTTCACTATTAGTACTGACGCCACTGTAGGGGTCACTATTACTACTGGGGCCACTGTGGAATCACTATTACTGCTGGGGCCACAGTGGGGGTCAATATTACTACTGGGGCCACTGTTAGGGTCACTATTACTACTGAGGCCACTGTGGGTCACTATTACTACTGGGGCCACTGTGGGGAGCTCACTATTACTACTGAGGCCACTGTGGAGGTCACTATTACTACTGGGGCCACTGTGGGGGTCACTATTACTACTGGGACCACTGTGGGGGGCTCACTATTACTAGTGGGTCCACTGTGAGGGTCACTATTACTACTGAGGCCACTGTGGGGTCACTAATCCTACTGAGGCTAATGTGGGGGACACTATAACTACTGAGGCCACTATGGGAGTCGCTATTACTACTTAGGCTACTGTGGGGTTCACTATTACTACTGAGGCTACTGTGGGGGTCACTATTACTACTGGGGCCACTGTGGAATCAATATTACCTCTAGGGCCACTGTGGGGGTCAATATGACTACTGGGGCCACTGTGAGGGTCACTATTACTACTGAGGCCACTGTGGGGGTCACTATTACTACTGAGGCTAATGTGGGGGACATTATAACTACTGAGGCCACTATGGCAGTCACTATTACTACTGGGGCCACTGTGGAATCACTATTACTGCTGGGGCCACTGTGGGGTCAATATTACTACTGGGGCCACTGTGAGGGTCAATATTACTACTGCGGGCACTGTGGGGGTCACTATTGCTACTGGTTCCACTGTGGGGGTCACTATTACTACTGAGGCCACTGTGGGGTCACTATTACTACTGAGGCCACTGTGGGGGGCTCACTAATAGTACTGGGGCTACTATGGGAGTCACTAATACTACTGGTTCCACTGTGGGGGGCTCACTATTACTACTGAGGCCACTGTGGGGGTCAATATTACTACTGGGACTACTTTGTGAGTTACTATTACTACTGAGGCCACTGTGGGGGTCAATATTACTACTGTGGCCACTGTGGGGGTCACTATTGCTACTGGGGCCATTGTGGGGGTCACTAATACTACTGAGGCCTCTGTGGGGGACGATATTACTACTGAGGCCACTGTGCAGGGTCACTATTACTACTGTGGCCACTGTGGAGGGGGCACTATTAATACTGGAGCCATTGTGGGATGTCACTATTACTACTGAGGCCATTGTGGGGGACACTATTAATATTGAGGCCACTGTGGGGGTCACTATTACTACTGAGGCCACTGTGGGGGTCACTTACTATTGGGGCCACTGTGGAGGGGGCACTATTAATACTGGAGCCATTGTGGGATGTCACTATTACTACTGAGGCCATTGTGGGGGACACTATTAATATTGAGGCCACTGTGGGGGTCACTATTACTACTGAGGCCACTGTGGGGGTCACTTACTATTGGGGCCACTGTGGGGGTCACTAATGCTACTGAGGCCTTTGTGGGGCACGATATTACTACTGAGGCCACTGTGCAGGGTCACTATTACTACTGGGGCCATTGTGGGATGTCACTATTACTACTGAGGACTACTGTAGGGATCACTACTAGAGATGAGCGAACGTACTCGGATAAGCACTACTCGTCCAAGTAATGTGCCTTATCCGAGTATCGCTGTACTCGTCTTGAAAGATTCGGGGAGCGCCGCGGAGCGGGGAGCTGCAGGGGAGAGCCGGGAGGAACGGAGGGGAGATCTTTCTCTCCTTCTCTCCCGCCCGCTCTCCCCTGCTCCCCGCCGCAACTCACCAGTCAGCAGCGGCGCTCCCCGAATCTTTCAAGACGAGTACAGCGATACTCGGATAAGGCACATTACTCGGACGAGTAGTGCTTATCCGAGTACGTTCGCTCATCTCTAATCACTACCGCTGGAAGTATGATATCAGCTGCGGATAGTAATTGACTGTTTTTTGGATGCAGAAATGCTGTGGTATTTGCTCCCTGACTTTTCTTGAACCGGCCCTGTACTTTTCATAACAATAAAACTCATGCATTGTGATAAGCCCCGCCCCTGACCACACCCCTTTGTCCCACTTTGACCATGGGAACATCTGATCACCTTATGTATGCACTATTTATTTGGGTTCTGTACGTACTCTTTGTCGGCGTGCTGTATGCACTGGGGGGCGCTATTTAGCCGGGCGCTGTGGCCATTACGTATCTGGGCGCAGTGAGCGAGATGTACCGAACTAAACCTGCCAGAATTGGGACACAATTCGCACCATACAATGTGTCGCGCTTCGCACGCATTATGTGCCTTAGAAGCTTTACGCGCCTCAGATTCGGAGAAAAAGGGGGCGGCTGAAAATGTGACAACGTGCCCCAAAACGGAACAAAGGTTTGGCAGTCTGAGCGAAACCGAATGATAAACGAGGGAACGGAGACCGCGGGTGTCAGCCGGCAGAAATATCAGCGCCGCGCGTTCACTTACTGCGCAGGTTCATCGCTGATCCTTCATAGGAAGGTGCGATACTGAGCGGCGCAGCCTGAAGAGCGCGGACTCACTGGTGATGGCGCTCGGAGGGTCCGTGTAAAGGGGGCGGATGATCAGTGAACTGATAGCCGACGTAACAGACAGAAGTGCGCCAAAGTCATCATCCAGCAGGAGGCATTGTGATGAATCTGGCGCACGGTCAGAACGTCTGCGATACGTTTACACTAAGTATTACAGGAGATTAGTCATCCTCTGCGGTGTGTTGTTACTTATTTGCACAGTCGGTTAGCAGTAAGCAGCGGCTCTCAATGTCAGGCAGCAGCTGCACAAGCATGAAGAATGTTAGTGTGAACCAGCGATCCAAATGTAATATCCGCGGCCGCACTCCTCGCGTACCCCAACATCCTGGAGAGGGGGAGGGGGGAACCAGAGCCATAACCCATGACAGTATTAGGGTGCCTACCCACTGCAGGCCTTTTTATCCTACACAGGAGTATATATATATATATTATACAGCGGTCTATATATATAAGGGTGACCGCCCACTACAGGTCTTTTTCACCGGGGTCTATGGGACTTGTAATGTTAAAATCGCATCGCGCAAAATCGCAATTTTGCGGTAAATTGTGATTTTGCCGCGTTGCGTTTTTAACATTAGAGAGTCCCATAGACACCTGGGAAAAAAACGCAGCAAATTCGCAAACGCTATTGGGTGGTCACCCTTATAAAGCCGTGCTCGCACATCGTATTCCCGGTCTGACACTCTGATTTCTGGCGCCGTTCCGTTGTCACACGGTGCGGCGGATCCTCCTCTTTCCTGCGGGATCGGGGCCGGTGAGCAGAGTGCGGATTATTTATAAGGAAGCACCAAAAATCGGTGGAAATTGTTCCAGAATCTCTTTACTTCCCGGGATAATCGCATCAAATGCACTTGTCCCATGGACAGCGGGTAAGAGGCTCTGCAGCAGGTGAGGGGGTGAGATACTCTGCAACAGGTGATAGGGAATCAGATGCTCTGCACCAGGTGAGGAGGGTGAGATGCTCTGCTGTAGGCATTGGGGGATCAGATTCTCTGTAGGAGGCAAGATGCTCTGTAGCAAATGATGGGGATCAGATGCTCTGCAGCAGGTGAGGACGGTGAGATGCTCTGCAGAAGGTGATGGGGGATCAGATGCTCTGCAGCATGTGAGGAGGGTGAGATGCTCTGCAGCAGGTGATGGGGGATCAGATGCTCTGCAGCATGTGAGGAGGGTGAGATGCTCTGCAGCAGGTGATAGGGAATCAGATGCTCTGCTGTAGGCATTGGGGGATCAGATGCTCTGCAGCATGTGAGGAGGGTGAGATGCTCTGCAGCAGGTGATAGGGAATCAGATGCTTTGCACCAGGTGAGGAGGGTGAGATGCTCTGCTGTAGGCATTGGGGGATCAGATTCTCTGCAGGAGGCAAGATGCTCTGTAGCAAATGATGGGGATCAGATGCTCTGCAGCAGGTGAGATGCTCTGTAGCAAGTGATGGGGATCAGATGCTCTGCAGCAGGTGAGGAGGGTGAGATGCTCTGCAGCAGGTGATAGGGAATCAGATGCTTTGCACCAGGTGAGGAGGGTGAGATGCTCTGCTGTAGGCATTGGGGGATCAGATTCTCTGCAGGAGGCAAGATGCTCTCTAGCAAATGATGGGGATCAGATGCTCTGCAGCAGGTGAGATGCTCTGTAGCAAGTGATGGGGATCAGATGCTCTGCAGCAGGTGAGGAGGGTGAGATGCTCTGCAGCAGGTGATGGGGGATTAGATGCTCTGCAGCAGGTGAGGAGGGTGAGATGCTCTGCAGCAGGTATGGGGAATCAGATGCTCTGCAGAAAGTGATGGGAGATCAGATGCCGTGCAGCAGACGAGATGCTCCGTAGCAAGTGATGGGGATCAGATGCTCTGTGGCAGGAGGAGGAAGTGATGCTCTGCAGGGGGCGGGGCGGAGCCGGCAGGATATAAGGAGCTCCCGCGGCTTCTCCTCCCGCCTGCTGTACCGACCGCCGGAGCTGTAAGTACCTGCCGGCAGCTGCGGGGTTAATGCTGCCGGACTGCAGTCACTATCTCCCCCCCGTATATATATATACTTACACAGTCTGGTGCCGGTATATGGGAGACCCCCGGGTGCTGCAGGGGGGTCCCCAGTGAGACCCCCGTATACTCTGAGGGGGGGGCTGTATACATCTGCTCTGTATAGGTGGAGGAGTGTATATATGTATCTCGTCCTCCACCCCTCCTATATACAGTATATACTGCTCCCTATAAGGGGGTCCTGAATCAGTAGGTACCCCCCCATCCTATACTGTATCTGTGAGGGGGCCCCCTGGGATCTGCTCTGTGAGGGGCCCCCCGGGATCTGCTCTGTGAGGGGCCCCCCGGGATCTGCTCTGTGAGGGCCCCCCGGGATCTGCTCTGTGAGGGCCCCCCGGGATCTGCTCTGTGAGGGCCCCGTCCTGCAGTGGTGATGAGACTGGGATTCCTTCTGCTGGTGGCAACTGAGTCCTAAGTACTGGTGAGCGGCCGGGGGGGCCGGTGGTGGTGAGCGCGCGGGGGGCCGGTGGTGGTGAGCGGTTCGGGCCGCTCCGGCGCTGTGGGGTTTGGGGCTTTCTATAGATCATTCCGTTACCTTATATCCGCTGGTGTTGCGGCTGCGCCGCCGTCTTGCGCCGTTTCTACGCTGTCGGTCGCTCGCGGCTCGGTCACCTCTCCCCGTTGGCTCTTGGGGTCGGCAGCGATGGATTCCTGCGGGAAGGTTTCTGCGCTCGATTCTGCGGACCCTGCCGGTATCTTCTGCGCTCTATTGCATCGTGTAAGAGCCCGCTTCTCTACGGCGTGTATGATGCGTGCTGCTGTTTATGGCGTGTGCTGCTGGGCATGTAAAGCCGCGCTCGGCTCTTCTGCTCGCAGGTTTATCTGCATGTAACATGCGCTGTAGATGCGCCGGTGCAGCGCTGCGATGTTTAGGCATGCGCCCGTGTGAACGCGCCCCAAGGCCTCCCTCACGCAGACGTATCTGATGTGGTAGTTCATTGCTCGGCTCCGCGGACAGCAGGGCGCCGGTCTGAATGCGTCCATAAGACCGTAGTGGGCGGGGCCATGCAGCGTTTGGCTGTGTCCTTCTAAACTTCCACCGTTTTGGATTGTTGATCAGGGGCCACAGAGCCCCGCCCCCCACAGAGCCCCGCCCCCGTCTTACGGATATCGATACTTATGTGACTTGTGCGACCCTCTGGTGTGGGAGGAGGCGATCAATTCACTGCCAGCAATCAGATCCGAACTGATGAGGAAGTGAGACACGAGGCGAGGGAGAAGCTGCAGAACGTCTTCTCTGAAGACTGAGCGTCCCTTCTAGACGACAACCCCTTCCTGCCCGGGAGGTAAGCTGGATCTGGCTGGGAAGAGGTTCCCGAACAGACCTAAAGGTGTGTCCTACGGACGGCGCAGCAGCCGATCCCCGCCGGTAACCACCTACCTGCCACGATCAATGTTGTATCCATGGAGGTCAATGGTTTGTCATGGCAACCGGATGGCAGACAAAGGTGTCCAGCTCTGCCACGGACTGTGATGATCAGTGATAATGCATTGCAGTACAGAAGTACTGCAGTGTATCATCAGAGCGATGATCGGAGCGCAGGTTCACGTCCCTGCAGGGACCTAAAGGGACAAACGCATTCCACCTCTCAAAACGGTAGCAATAACCGAAGGGGTTAAATGTTCTGTTGCAGTCAGTGCCCCCCCCCCCCCCCCCCAAATATTGATACTTGAGGTGCAGAAGACGTGACTGCAGCCCTCTTGTCTCTGAGATCTGTGGCCCTTCCGGGCCCCGCAGATTAATATCGCCCTGCAGTGGAGCTGACGGCGGCTCCTGACATGTCTCGGTGGGGTCTGCACCCGGCGCTCGGCCCCCCGCCCCCACGATCCTCTCCAGCTTCCCAGGTTCTGCAGTTGGCGCTGAATGTTCTGATGGGACGTTGTAGGACTGTAAACCCGGATTAGTCGGAGGGTCCGGGGGCTGTACTGGGGGGCGGCTCTGCGGCTGGCATCTGTCTAGCGTCTGCGGACGGTCCCTTTCTGTAAATGAGCTGTCTAGATTGTCTGTCTCTTCAGACCCCCCAGGAGTGTATCTGGAGGCGAGCGTATATACGGGGGGCGGGGAGGCGAGCGTATATACGGGGGGCGGGGGGGATCTATAAGTCACTCGGCCTCACAGGAAATGACGTCCGTAAATCTGAAGTGCGAGGGTTTTGTCCGCAGATCCCACGCCGCTCCGGATGCTTCAGGTGGGGTGCGCTGCGCCTTTAAATCCCCTGTGCTTGTATTTTGGAGCATCCTGGTTCGTTGCATAATGCAGCCTGACACAATGTATCCAGACCTTTTGGGGGCGGCTGCAGCACTATTATGCACCTAGACAATAAATGTAACCTTGGCTTGTCGGCTCAGATGGGCGCGAGCCGGCGGACTGAAGATCGCAGCACGGACGGCTTTCATTGAAGCCAATGGACGCTGTCTGACTCGCAGCCTATCGGCAATGGACTTGTGGATATGTCGCGGGCGCCCGCTTCATCGCCTAGCAACCGCCCAGGAAAAACAAATGATTTTTAAAAAAAAAAAAAAGCTCTGTACTGCGCCTCACCGATGAGCGTCTGCGGTCAGCCGCCATACAGAAAAGAGGGGGTACGGGGGGCGCTGGGCAAGTTCAGAGCTGGATTCTGCTGCGGGCTCGTATGTGTACAGCCGGCCTAAGCAGCTCTGTACACGGGTCCGACTGAGACTTGCTAGCCGCTGGGGTCTGACGAGGCGTTTCTGTGGGTTGCCGCGCTCTGGTGTGCCCCCCCATGGCTTACTTGGGTGCAGCTTGTGATGTAACTGGAGTAGGATGTATCCAGGGAAGACCTCGTCCTCCGCTGTGTGTATCTCTGGGTACGGCGCCCCCAATCACTGTCATCCTGAGCTGCGGCTGATTCCCCGTATTCGCGGGTCACATGTTTAGTGACATTTCCTCTCCGCTCTTCATCCTCGGTGGCGCTGGATTCTGCGCCGGCGGCGAATTATTGCAAATTAATGCATTTGCTTATTTTTTTCCGTTCTTCTTAGACTGAATCATCATGTCTGCCGGAAACGCGAAGATCGGAAAACTTGCGCCTGACTTCACTGCTATGGCTGTGATGCCTGACGGGCAATTCAAGGAACTGAAGCTGTCAGACTACAGAGGTGCGCGGCTCATTGGGTGGTAATACAGTAAATGCCCCCCCTGCCCCTCCCCCACCTATAACGACCACTTGGTGTTGGCGACTGCTGTAGGTAGGAGGTCCCCCAGCAGCGGTTTCGCCTAGTTGTATACGGCGCCCATGGATGACCTGTGTGATGTCAGGTCATTAGACGCCGCTCCCAGTTGGGGACCCTCTGCACATGGAGGAAACGAAGAGCTGACAACCTCGGCTGTAACACAGAATGGTGCGCAGGAGTTGTCACTCCCCTCCCCCACACTAGAGAAGATATCCCAGCATGTGAATGGTGTTTATGGACCTCTTAAAGGTGTTGTGTGAAGTGGCATCCCGCTCCTATGGCCTGTTTGGGTATAAGAACATCATAGAGGGGACCCCCACCCAGGACCCCCTGTGGTCTATACGAACGGCTCCTGTCCGGCAGACCGTGCGCCATCCCATAGTGCAGTTCTCAGCAGCGTCGGCTACACGGGGATGGTCATTGCTGCTGAACCTGGTGGCCACTGAGCAGAGCTGATGGTGTTAGTGTGGGGGGCCGGAGAACCCCCCGAGTCATGTGGGGGGGGCTGCATTTGGGTGGCGTGCCGGTCACCGTCTGCCTCTTGTCTTCTACCTGCAGGAAAGTACGTTGTGTTCTTCTTCTACCCCGCGGACTTCACGTTCGTCTGCCCCACGGAGATCATCGCCTTCAGTGACCGCGTGGAGGAGTTCAGGAAGATAAGCTGTGAGGTCATCGCTGCGTCCGTGGACTCGCACTTCTGCCACCTCGCCTGGTAGGTCCGCGGTCTGCGTGGCTCCGCTGATGGGGTTGTGCACGGCCGACCTGTAGTTTGTTGCTCCCCTCTTGGACTCTTGCGGACGCAGCGATAAACGTGTTTCGGAGGTTTTTGTTCTGACCTTTCGGGAGGTGTATTCATCACTTGGTTTTCCTTGTTGGGCGGGCGCGATCTCAGGAGAAACGGGCTTCAAATGGCGCTTGCCAACGTGTTTTCACGCTTATGCGATGCGTTTTTCTGTTAAACTCCTCCCATCACATCTGTGAAGTAGCGTCTCTCCGGCGTGACCTTCAGGCTCGTTAGCGGATCGGCCCGCTGAAAACAATGGCTGATGCTTTCCGAGGAGCGTGAGCAGATGGGACAACGATGCGGCAAAACATGGCTTGTGTATACGACTCCATTCATGTGCGCCGGGATTCTCAGCCGCGTGGAATGTCATTAATCCTAATCCTCCTTCACTTATTTCCACTCTTTAGTCCCAAAGGGATACCCTACACTGCAATACTTCAGTATTACGATGCATGGTATTTCTGCCTGTAGTCTATTAGGACAGGCCCATGCTGAGGGGCAGACCTACATGGCAGCTGTGGGGGTTGTCCCCCGAGCTCTGATCAAAACGGACAGCAGCATTTAAAGGGTTAACGGCTGATCGTGGGTGTCAGCTATATGTTATGGAGCGCCGGGGGTTTTGCACCCAGAAGCATTAAGGGGTTGAGCTGGTGTTAATGACAGCCCTGCACCCTCCTAATCCTGCTGGTTTCTTGCCACTTTCACTAAGGCTGGGGTCACACAGGGCGGATTTGCCGCGGTTTTGCCGCAGCAGTTCCGCCCGCGGCAAAACCGCCCGGGATTAGCCAGCCATGTGGACGAGGTTTCTCAGAAATCTCGTCCACACGGGACGGCTAATCCGCTGCGGTAAATCCGGTTGAAACCGCGGCTGCGGCGGCCGCAGCCGCGGTTTCAAAAGAAGCAGCATGCTCATTCTTTTTTTCATTCCGCTGCGGCCGCGCTCTCCTCTATGGGAGCGCCGGCCGCAACGGAAGAGCAAGCGGCCGGACCGCTTCAAAGCCGCCGCGGCTTAAACCGCGGCGGCTCTGCCGGCGGAGATCTCGCGGTTTTTGCTGCGGCCAAACCGCGAGATTTCCGACGGCAATCCGCCCCGTGTGACCCTAGGCTAAGACTTCTGCTTGCTGTCAGTGGATGGTCCTATTGTTTATTTCCCGGCTTTGCTCCCGTAGCTGCTGGTTTGTTACAGTGTATCAGTGCAGGGAGGAGCTGTTGGTCTAGATCCATACAATGTAACCAGCTCCTCGGGTGAGCCGCATGGGGTCTGGATGGGCTTCCACCCACCCAATAAGACTCCGGCGTGTGGATGGTGGCACCCTCTGGGTGTGTGCGCTGCCATGTGTCAGCCTGGCGCTGTGCATCTCTTCCTGTATTCCACTCTTAACCCTTCTGTGTCTGCCGCTCAGGACCAACAATCCACGAGAAGAAGGCGGTTTGGGCCCCATGAAGATCCCCCTGGTAGCCGACAATCTGCACACAATCTCTAAGGACTACGGCGTCTTCAAGGAGGACGAGGGGCTGTCCTTCAGGTGAGGATGTCGTGGGGCCGCCATGGGCAGCCAGCTTATCTAGCCAAGGTTTTGGGCCTTGGACCTGCGACAAACTTCCAGGGCTTCGCTGTGGTGTCGCATCACCTCCTCTGTAAGGGTTATTTAAGGGCTCCTCTTAAATGTCAGGTTTTCTGACTGGTTTCCTCTTTAGGGGACTCTTCATTGTGGATGAGAAGGGGATCCTGCGTCAGATCACCATTAACGACCTGCCCGTCGGCCGCTCCGTGGATGAGACGCTGCGGCTGGTTCAGGCCTTCCAGCATACAGACAAGTACGGTGAAGGTGAGTGGTCCTGCTCATGTGTGTACCCCCAGGACCCTTCTCCCTGTTCAGAGGCAATAAAGGGGTTAATCTTATAGGTTTTGCAGCTTTTTAACACTTTCTAATTTCCAGGATCTCTGCTTGCTGTCTGAATAGACAGTTCTTGTTTTAGTGTCGAACGCTCTCAAGTCAGTTGGGTGTGATGTACTGACTGCAAGCAGAGATGTTGCAAATGACTGCATCTAATGTGACCTCCGCTCTTCCCTTCTGGGTGCGGAATGCCATAGATCACTGGGGGCTGCATCACCGTAATGCCACAATCACCAACACGTCCCTAGTGAGGAGTCTGTGTCTCTCTAGGCTCCTGGACATAAGGGTGCAGCTGGGTGTGTCGGGTGTGACTCAGTAATTGGGGCACAGTTCAGATCCTCCGCACCCTTCTGTGTGATGGCCAGGATGTCTGGTCGTTATGCCCCCCACCATTCTCATGTCCCCGCTCCAACTGTCTTGGGGGTTCTTCAACATTTTAAAGGAGTTTGTTTTATTTCTTCCCCATTTTCAAGATCTCTGCTTGCTGCCAGTGAATGAGAACACCTTTCTTTTCAGAGCAGTATTCCTGTGCACAGGTACTCCTGCCCTCTGCTGAGCAGTGGATACATTGTATCAGTGTAGACAATGCTCTGTGAGCTAAACTGGCGGGAATCCAGACTGATACGTTGCAGCAGCCTAACGAAGATCAGCGCTTTCTTGGGGGGCGGGGGGACCACAATTGCCAAAGAATCTTCCCTGGTATTTCTAATGGGGTTCGGCCTGCAGGATAAAAAGTTATAAAAACTTATGAAATGTTTCCAACTTGTACTCCAGTGTTTTTAACTCTTTTGGCCGGATATTTCTACAGTTACTGAAGAGCAAACTGTCCAGTCTTGCCGTTGGCCCCCCTCCATCTGTAGTCCTGCATGTAGTCCCTGCTGGCGCTCTGCCCTGTGTAACCTGCTGGCGTCTACATGCTTCAGGTGTGAGCGCTGCCGCAGATCGCCGTAGTCCTGTCATGCAAGGAAGGCTACACAGCCAGGGGTGCAGGCAGCCCGTCTAGCTGTCAGTAGGTTGAAGTGAGTGAGCAGCATAGAAATCTGATGCTCCAGGGCAGTCCGCAGGGGCCGATTCCCTGTTTTGCTGGCTCAGTGAGGAATGGCGACGAATGCAGGAGGGACTGTGCAAGCTCGACCAGCGAGCGGAAAAACTACTGTAGGTTGTCTTCAGTGGCAACAGGAGGGGCGGTGGTGGAAAGGCGAAAAATGGTTCATGTCTGTATATTGAATGGCTACCGTCTTGTCATGAAATCCACACTGAGCCAGCAGTGTGATCTTGAATACCCCTTTACATTTCTCACCCCCTTAGGTTGTGAGCAGGTGAGGACCCCTCCAGGGGTGTTGGTGGTGGTTAGGGAGGGTGTGTGCAACGTGTTCATTGGCTTCAGACTGCTGGTGAGCAGTTGAAACGCTGCTGTATGCATTGTTGGAGCAATAAGGATGAGTTAGCGATTCTTGTAATCTGCTGCCCCCGATGCTGCGGACCACTGACTGCCCCCGATGCTGCGGACCACTGACTGCCCCCGATGCTGCGGACCACTGACTGCCCCCGATGCTGCGGACCACTGACTGCCCCCGATGCTGCGGACCACTGACTGCATAGTGGATGACGAGGCCCCATCTTGCTAAGCGTGCCTCACAGCCCAGACGTTGCTCCCTTGTGAGTATAAGGTATTCAGTGTGCTGCAACCATTACAATATAGTATGGACCCCTCTAGGGGGATAAAGGTCTGATTGCTGGGGGTCCTAATGTGGGGCTCCCCAGAGATCTGGAGGTGCAGCCAAAATGCCACACGTGCCCCTCCATTCACATGGGACCACTGACCCATTCACTTCTACAGAGGGTGAAGCATGTGACTCAGACCGCCCCGTCCCACAGAAGTGAATCCACAGCGCCTCTCCGCTCACATGGGGTACGCCGACCGGTTGGGTAACAGCTGGCGCTCCCTTCCTGCCCCACGGACGGTGGATAAGTGAGCAGCCCCCTTCTAAGCTTTATCCATGTAACTGCTCCGGCCCTTTAATAAACCCTTGTGCCGTAACTTCTGCCCTCTTGTGTTTTCGCAGTTTGCCCGGCCGGATGGAAACCTGGAAGCGACACCATCAAACCCGACGTCAAGAAGAGCAAGGAGTATTTCTCTAAGCAGAAGTAGTGGGCGGAGCTGCTGCTCGCCGTAGTCGCGGTCTCGTCTCCGTGTAGAAAATTTATGTATTTTTAGGAACCTTTTCTAATGTAGAAGTTGGCGGCCGCCGCAGCGCCGATCCCCTCCCGCGGGGCGGCGGTGAGTTGTTGTAACGTCGCTTCCCGCTGACCAGCAGCTTTTGTAAAGACCAATTAAAGTTGTTTGGCCGCCACAATAATCTCACTTTTTGGTTTTGTGTGACTTCGTACAAAGCAGAAAAAAATCTGTGTTTGGCGCAGCGACTCGCTTGGGACTGGCTGAAAAGCCGTAGTACGTTTGTGTCGCCTCCCCATCAGAACTGCCCTCAGGTGGGGTAAATGGCGAATGTGCCCGCTGGAGACGGTCCTGGGCTGTCATATTCAGGGGATCCTCTCAGGTGACCAAAAACATAACGGAATTCGGTGCGCAAAATTATGCCACAATGGCCGTGAAGCGGCTCAGTCTCGCGGTGGAGGTCACGCGGTGTCTGAACGAGCGCCGGAGAAAGGAGGCGGGAAGGACCGTTGTTTAATGCAGCTTTGTGTTTGGGCCGCCCCGTCACTCTTCTGGCTTAGATCACCAAATAATAACCAAAATGGGCCAGGCACGCTTTTTTCTCCCTCCCTCCCCCCTCCCCCCCCCCCTCCTCCCCCATGCGACTAAGTATCTGGAAAAACAAAGCCGCTCCGCCTGTGACCGCGGCCGGATTCGCACACGGGGAGCAGCTGTCCGTCCTTGATACACTTCCTCTTTTTACGAATCCACTTCTGGTGCACAGACGGCCATTAATCTTCACTGTTTTTTAAACTCGCCGGCGCCCGGAGTATCTCAGGCGCTCGTGTAGCGAGGACAGTGGCAACGCCCCCTCTATAGCAGTGGTATAATGAGAGGTGCCAGTATCTGACCGGTGCTAGACACGGACTCTGGTCGCACCATCGGCTGTGGTGAGAGCGCCGTGTGTCGGCACTGTAGGACAACCTGCATCACGTCCTCAGAGACCGGCGTCTCTTACTACACGATCTCCGCTGCGGACAGTCACCGCGTAGCCCCGCCCCTAGCGCAACATCTGATTTGTTTCCACTTGACAGAACGTCTACAACTCTGCACCATTCCCTCCCACCGGGGCCATGTGCCCACCCTAAGGATGCATGGCGGTGGCGGTGTTCCTGAGGCGCCTCGTGTTTGGCGCTCCGCTCGCCGCCGCTGTGACTTTGTGCAGGGGATTATAGAACGGGATTCGTGGATGAGATTAAATCTGTTTAGGAAACTCAGACCAAAATCATGTTAACCCCTTAGTGACGGCCAATCCGCCCCTTCTCTGACCTGCAGTTACATCTTCTAGAAGTGGTGGTTTAGCCTCCGCTGCGGGCAGTTTAACCCCTTCCGTGCCGCAGTTGATAGCGGCCTGTAAGCGGATCGCAAAACCACTTTCTAAACGGATAAAATGCCAAACCTTTTTTCAGTAATACCACATTTCCTCAAACATGGGACCCGCTCTTATATTTTTCACCCCAAAAGAGGAGCTAGGTCATATTTTCAGAGGATATCTTTATCATGCCTAGCATGCGCCATCCGGGCCCCTCCCACTGCGCTTGCTTGCAGTTTTCTGCTGCCACCAGAAAATCACTTAACTAGGTTTGTAAACTCCTGTCTCCAGCAAGCAATGGCTCTGATTGGCTCAGCCACAGTGCTCGAGAACCAATCAGAGCCACTGCTTGCCGGAGGCGGGGCTTACAAACATCGTTACCAATAAGTGATCTTCTGTTGGCAGCAGAAAACTGCAAGCAAGCGCTCTGGCGCATAGTGGGAGGGGCCCGGACGGCACCTGCTTGGTAACGTATGGCTTTTTTTGGTCAATAGTGGAGCTGGGGCTTATTTTCGGGGACACACGGGCGCACATACCACCTCAGCCGCTGAGGATCCATGTGTTCGCTCTCGCAGTAATTGTGCTGCTCTGAAGAAAAAAATGTGCTTCTCCTGATTGGTGAACGCTGTAGAAACGAGGGCCGAGTTTATGGTCTTTTCCCAATCAGTAATGACTTCTACACCCCAGATGCCCCGCGGCGTGCAGCCAGTACAACACACGCCTCGTCACGGGGCGGCAGAAGCAGTGTAAGAAAAATGTAGTGAATGGACCCGAGCTTAACTCGCACCGAAATCACCCATTGACTGGAGGGGGAGCTGCTGCGGGCGGAGGGAGGGAAACCCTGCGGGGACTCCAGGTCAGGACTGCACATACAGAAGCCTTGCAGCGCCCCCTGCTGGTACAACAGGCCAGCAGCAGCAGTGTGCCTGTAGTGGACTGTGCGCCGCACTCGCCGTGCCGTGAAGATCTGGGCGCAGTTCTGTAATGGCGGATACACGAGATCTATAGAGCGCTGCAGTTTAGTGACCTGGAAGCCGATAAAAGGACAGAACTGCCGGCGGCCGCGGAGGCTGGAGGGATGAGTGAGTAGTGAGCGGCTGCTGTTAGTGAGTGGGGGGGGGGGGGGGGGGTGAGAAATCTGCCGCCACCCCGCTGTGAGCCAGGGATACCCGCTACGGTGCAGCAGCGGAGCGAATACGTATGTGCGGGGACGAGGGGCGGGCAGCATTTGTGCAACAGTCCCGTCTGAATGGGGCTTAAGAGCAGCTAATCACCGTTCCACGGGATGAGGGATCAGTGGGGATCGCACTGCTGAAACCCCCATTAATCATGAGAACAGGAGTCCCATGTCCCCCACTCCAGCCCAGCATTCACGCACCCCTCCAGTCATGGTCAGTAGGACTGCTTGAGATATGGGAGCGTCCGTCCGCAGCCCCATGCATGTCCCTCTCCCCTCCATTCAATCTGACAGCATGGTGGGTGCAATGACAAGAGTGGGACCGATCCAGGCATTCTGGGTACGACCCCTTTAAGGAGTGAAGCTGCCATCAAGCGCCATTACATCATACTAACGTCTTCATCGTGGCGCTCCGTCCGTCCCGTGGGTCTTGGTGTTGTAATGCAGCAAAATCTCTTGGGGCTCCACAACGGTGGAGACGGCGGTCATCAGAATGAACGGTGGGACGGGAGCGCAGACCCCCGGCGTCACAATCCACAGCTGGCACCACTCTGGGCACGGACAGATTTGAACACGCTCATATCACTACAAACAGTGTGCCATAGAGGAGCTGAGGCAGCTTTCTGGTTAAGCCATCTGTGGTGAAGACCCCCATCAGGAGCGCTACCGGGCCTGACCAATGGACACACTCAGAAATGATCGGGAAGCGAGGGGCTGGCGCCGCTGTGGGAATTGGACTGATCCATCTGCCATTTGAGCGCCACACGGTGTCATCCTTTTGTGGTGCCAACAGCCAATCACCTCTAGCGCACATTGGCAGCACGATGTTAGGTTGGCATCACCCAGCATGGCACCCCACTACTTACTGACCACTGAGTTATCAGGCTGCAGCGATGTGCCTCTCAGTCTGCGTCCGCCCGGCGCTCCCCGGCCTACAATCCAGCGTGGAGGTAATGATGCATCAAACATGAGACCAGAGAGGAGTCCGTTTATTGCTTCCATCAGTCATTCCGCACGCGCTACTTTCTCCTCCATCATCACGTGGGCGGCACTGGCGCAGCTCTGCAGTCCCGGGTACAATACGGGGCGCCTCACACTGCGGGAACAGCCATGTAGAATCAAAACATTTGGGCAGACGGTGATCCAAGTTTGCACACAAGCTGCGGGGGACGCGGTACGGCCGTGACACCAACATAACGGCCATTTTGAATTCAACTAATGTTCGCAGCGGGACGGTCGGTGCGATGTATCAGACTGGTGGCTGCATTATAACATAACTTTATCCGTTCCCGCGGTAACAGTGGTTGTTCTGCGGTGCGATTGAGGACGTTCTCTGGGCGATCGCGTTGGGAACGTCCTTATGACCAGTGACTGACGCACACCTATCGTCGCTGCAGACCTCAGCCAATGCCCCTCCCCCATTACCCACAATGCAGTGGAGAAATTTCTATCCAAATTCTGAAACTAAGTTTCTGTTGCCGAAAATCAGGACGACCGAAAACGGTTCCAGATGAACGAGGCCGGACCAGCGGGTACCGACGCATCGGGTGGCGGTCATACAAACAATCTCGCTACGTCCTGCCACCGATACCGCCGTCAACCTCCCTCCCTGGAAAGAAGAGCGATCTCTGTTACCGTGGGAACAAATAGTTACATTACAATGAAGCCGCTGTTTCTCTGGTGAAGTCCCCCGCCAGTCTGATACATCACACACACCAACCCGCACACCGGGAAAGTTAGTTGAATCTAAGATGGCGGCATTCAATATGGCCGTCATGCTGGGGACATGGCCTAACAGGTTCCCCGCTTCCACCAAAGCTCCTATGCAAAACTGCATCCCCGTCTGCCGCCCCGTTTTCATGCTCTGTGAATAGGGCCTGGGGCTACACGTATGTGAAGCCGGCGCGCTCCTACGGGTCCCTACACATTACCCGGTTTTGGTGGCGGCTACATTACAAGGAAGAAAATAAATTGTGGGTTGCTGAAGATTGGCGCGATTTCACAGTTTTGTAGCCCTCGTTTCCCGGCGATGCAACTTCTACAGTAAGAAGTCCTAATAGTTTCCCTAAAATAAGCCCTAACAGCTGCTGTGCCGCACATCTTCAGGCAGCGCTCCTGGGCAGGGCTTTTATAAACCCCGCCTCCAGGAAGCACTGCCTCTGATTTGACTGAGCCACAGCACTCAAGAACCAATCAGAGGCAGTGCTTCCTGGAGGCGGGGTTTTTCAAAGCCCTGCCCAGGAGCGCTGCCTGAAGACAAGTAGCACGGAGCCGCAGAGAAGACGTGCGGCGGAGCGGACAGCGGCTGTTAGGTGGCTTTTATTTTCTGCAGCTAGGGCTTATACTACAAGCCCCACCTCCCTAAAAAAATTCTAGCAAAAGAGAGCTACAAAATCGTGATATTACCACGAAAAACCGCGCAATATTGCACAGAGCACAATGCGAGAGCGCCGGGTGAGAAGCCTCAGTGATCACCGATGTGCGGACAGAAGGATGTGGAGCACGGCTGCACATGGCCAATCACTGCAGCATACAACCCCCATAAATTTTGCAGTCCTGAGTAGATGGGGGTACACGGCCCAAGCCCCGCCCCTTCCCCGCACATCGAGGCGCCGCCCTTTGTCTATAAAATTCTTAAAAATGTAGTTATTGTAAAAAAGTAAAATCTGCAGCTATAAAACACGTCCCGCGGAGCAGAGCAGGGGGCGGCGGCCCGGGGGCAAGTCTTTGGGGGGCGGCGGCCCGGGGGCAAGTCTTTGGGGGGCGGCGGCCCAGGGGCAAGTCTTTGGGGGGCGGCGGCCCAGGGGCAAGTCTTTGGGGGGCGGCGGCCCAGGGGCAAGTCTTTGGGGGGCGGCGGCCCAGGGGCAAGTCTTTGGGGGGCGGCGGCCCGGGGACAAGTCTCTGGGGGGCGGCGGCCTGGGGACAAGTCTCTGGAGGGCGGCGGCCTGGGGACAAGTCTTTGGGGGGCGGCGGCCCTTCCCGCATTAGGGTAAACAGATTGTGTGCCGCGGCGATCGTTAACGTTCTTTGGCATTTTCTAGAGACTTTAAACTCATACTTTCACTAAAATGGTGGAAATCGGCAAGCAGCAGCGAAGGGTTAATAGCTGACCCTCCCCCGCTCCCCGCCGGCCATTGTAGGGGGGCGGCACTTGTTCCTTGTGGCAGCATTTACTGTCCCTCAGAGGTCACTGAAGTTGAGTTCGGGG
This sequence comes from Eleutherodactylus coqui, assembly GCA_035609135.1. Taxonomy (NCBI): domain Eukaryota; kingdom Metazoa; phylum Chordata; class Amphibia; order Anura; family Eleutherodactylidae; genus Eleutherodactylus; species Eleutherodactylus coqui. The sequence continues at coordinate 311,531,551 of CM069407.1, forward strand.
CCGCTGTCTGAAGACTCGTCCAGGTCGCCGTCGTCGTCGCTCAGGGCGCTGCGGCGACTTCCGTTTTTGCTCGCGATGGATTGTTCTCTGGAAGCTAAAGAAGCAAAACAATAAAAATGGGACAAACGTGAGCGCGGCGGGCGTGTCTACAGCGCGTGACTCTAGTCACATGACTTCATTCCACACGGAAGCTAGCAATGTGGTCATACTGCAGCCGCCAGCATGAGCCCCACGGACACAGCTCCTGGGCGCCCCCTGGTGGTGCAGTCCGTGTAGAACGACATGCGGCGAATTTGGTGCAGATTTGCGGTGAATTTTACCCCGTCAACTGAAGGCATGAAACCCACAGCAAGACTGCGCCAAAGTACACATTATGTTGTGGACACTGCCGCAGCAAAACAGTGAAGTATGAACCCCGACTGCGGACACCGGGTTACCACGTGGGGGGTCGTCCAGCAGTGAACACTGCTTTAAGGCATGCTGGGGGTTGTAGTCCCACCACCGCTAAAGCAACAATCACAGACATGTCAGATACAGAACATGGGGGAGGGGCCATACCTCTGGAGACCTCCGCGGCCGCGCCAAAACTGTACGACGTGTCCTCAGAGCTGATGTCTGCCAGACAGATCTGTGAGCGATCATCATCCGAGGAAGAAGACGACGACCGACTGAGCTCCCGCCTCCGAGCGGATAGCCTGCGCTCTGCAGAGGGTTACATACATTGTATTACACAGCGGTGACATCAGCTCTCTCCCGCTATCAGTTCTATTACACAGCAGTAACATCAGCGCTCTCCTGCTATCAGTTCTATTACAGAGCAGTGACATCAGTGCTCTCCCGCTATCAGTTCTATTATCCAGCAGTGACATCAGCGCTCTCCCGCTATCAGTTCTATTACACAGCAGTAACATCAGCGCTCTCCTGCTATCAGTTCTATTACACAGCAGTAACATCAGCGCTCTCCTGCTATCAGTTCTATTATACAGCAGTGACATCAGCGCTCTCCCGCTATCAGTTCTATTATACAGCAGTGACATCAGCGCTCTCCCGCTATCAGTTCTAGTATCCAGCAGTGACATCAGCGCTCTCCCGCTATCAGTTCTATTATCCAGCAGTGACATCAGCGCTCTCCCGCTATCAGTTCTATTACACAGCAGTAACATCAGCGCTCTCCTGCTATCAGTTCTATTACACAGCAGTAACATCAGCGCTCTCCTGCTATCAGTTCTATTATACAGCAGTGACATCAGCGCTCTCCCGCTATCAGTTCTATTATACAGCAGTAACATCAGCGCTCTCCCGCTATCAGTTCTATTACACAGCAGTAACATCACCGCTCTCCCGCTATCAGTTCTATTACACAGCAGTAACATCAGCGCTCTCCCGCTATCAGTTCTATTACACAGCAGTAACATCAGCGCTCTCCTGCTATCAGTTCTATTATACAGCAGTGACATCAGCGCTCTCCCGCTATCAGTTCTATTATACAGCAGTAACATCAGCGCTCTCCCGCTATCAGTTCTATTATACAACGGTGACATCAGCGCTCTCCCGCTATCAGTTCTATTATACAGCGGTGACATCAGCGCTCTCCCGCTATCAGTTCTATTATACAGCAGTGACATCAGCGCTCTCCCGCTATCAGTTCTATTATACAGCGGTGACATCAGCTCTCTCCCGCTATCAGTTCTATTATACAGCAGTGACATCAGCGCTCTCCCGCTATCAGTTCTATTATACAGCGGTGACATCAGCGCTCTCCCGCTATCAGTTCTATTATCCAGCAGTGACATCAACGCTCTCCCACTATCAGTTCTATTACACAGCAGTGACATCAGCGCTCTCCCGCTATCAGTTCTATTACACAGCGGTGACATCAGCGCTCTCCCGCTATCAGTTCTATTACACAGCAGTGACATCAGCGCTCTCCCACTATCAGTTCTATAATACATCAGTGACATCAGCGCTCTCCCGCTATCAGTTCTATTACACAGCGGTGACATCAGCGCTCTCCCGCTATCAGTTCTATTACACAGCAGTGACATCAGCGCTCTCCCGCTATCAGTTCTATTACACAGCGGTGACATCAGCGCTCTCCCGCTATCAGTTCTATTACACAGCAGTGACATCACCGCTCTCCCACTATCAGTTCTATTACACAGCAGTGACATCAGCGCTCTCCCGCTATCAGTTCTATTACACAGCGGTGACATCACTGCTCTCCCGCTATCAGTTCTATTATCCACCAGTGACATCAGCGCTCTCCCGCTATCAGTTCTATTATCCAGCAGTGACATCAGCGCTCTCCCGCTATCAGTTTTATTACACATGGCAGGCTTGTACTGACCCGGCCGCTGCCTCCTCGCCCGCTGGGCACAGACCTTCCCCTCCAGGCTCCTCATGTTTTCCCGCAGCTCTCCGATCGCCGATCTGCGGACGACACAATAAACAGTCCCCCCATTAATGAGCGGTCACCTGGTGGTCCGGCGCCGTGCAGCCATAGTGGAGGTACTTATGTGCACGTCCAATGGTTTGGAATGTCTGGTCATCCGGCACTGACCAGAGAAGTTACGGCTGATGGTACCGCTCTGCGGCAGCGGGGAGCGCTGCTCTGAGGGCGCTGACTGGACACTGCAGATGGTACCTGATGTGCTGCAGCTCTCGCTGTAAGCTCTGCGTGTCCGACCGCGTCCGGTCCATCTCCTGCGTCTGCGCCTGATGGCTGCTCAGTATCCGCTCCAGCGCCTGCGGAGGACACGAGCGTCACACATGACCGGCAGTGATAAGCGGCACGTTCGCGGTATGCCGCCGCCCACTTACTGTGGCGTTCTTCTCCTGCACCCGCTTCAGCTCCTGCCCCTCTGAGATTTGGCGCAGCACGTCGTCCTCTTGTCGGCCTATAGGAGAGAGGAGACGTGATTTCCTGGATGCTACCGTACACGCGATCACCCCGCCCCCGCACAGGACACTCACGTAATCTTTGGCGCATGTAGTCGGAGTCTCGCCGGAGACATTCGTACTCCTTCCAGATCAGCCTTTTACTGCAAGTGACAGAAACATTAACTAATCATCACATTTATAACAGCTGGGGGCAAGATGTACACCCTACTGCTCTCTGTTATCAGCCACTCCAGACTGAGGAGAGGCTCACTTTAAGACCATGTTTGCGTCCTGAACCGACCTCTGATCTCCTGCTGGGCGCCCTTCCATATTACAGGCGCAAACATGGAGCCGAAATACGGCAGTGCGTCACTGGCCTTAGAATACAATCTACTACTCTCTGTTATCAGTTCCTCAGTGGACTTCACACAGATCTCTTCTATTCGCATCCAGAGCTGCACTCACAATTCTGCCTTTCGGAATCATTCAGCATGATGACAGACGGACTGCAGCGACGAGACCGCGGCTTTTACTTACGTTTCATTGACCTCCTGTAAGATGCTGGCGGCGGAGCGCAGTGACGGACTTGAGCCGCGGGTGGCGGAATCTCTCACTCTGTCCTCCAGGTGGCGCAGTTCGCTGGACAGTTCCTGGCGCAGTCCTTCTATCTTCCTCTCCAGGTGAGCCTCTGATACATCGGCCCCACGCGAGGCTCCGAACCGTCGCACCTCATCTGTGTAACGCGGGAGACATTGTTAGCGCTCACCCCGGGGCGAGAGGGTCCGCATGACGGCCCACCGGCAGCGCTCAACCGAAAGGAGCAGCGGGATGGCGATACTACGACAAGATGTGCGATTTACACGGGACGACATTCGATACACGAGCGCACGACCGGGTGACGCCACCGCTAGTTGTTGGCGCTCGTCAGGAGGTTCAGGCAGATCAGTGCTAAGAACCGCCAACTTCTTGCTTCACATTCCACGTTTACACGCAGCGGGGGGCGTTTACACGCAGCGGGGGAACCTGCTGATATAAACTAAGCGACAAACTAAGAGTAAGCGACCAGAGCGCGGCGGCCTCACGTTCAGCCGTAACCATTAGCCTGCATGCTTGTCTGAAAGCATTTAGCGACAATCGTTACGTGTAAACGGGCCTCCAGACCTCACAGACAGGATCTGCGCCGGCGGTAGAGGGGCTGCAGGAAGAGTCCAGTAACCGTCGGATTATCTATTATTGGTACTTGTTCGGCCGCCATTACAAGCTTATTGCCTGACAGGTAGCAGTGATCCTACCTTCAAGGCTCTGTATCCGCTGGAGATGAAGGTCGCGGTCTCGCTCCAGGCGTCCGATGGCCTGATGTAAGGAGGTGATCATCTGACGGAGAGAAAGACGAAATGTTCTGCATATGCAGAGAAAATGACCCCTCCCCCCGCTCATGCTGCACGGGTGCCACCCTCCCCCGTCGTCCTGCGCACCCTGCACGGATGCCGCCCTCCCCCCGTCGTCCTGCGCACCCTGCACGGATGCCGCCCTCCCCCGTCGTCCTGCGCACCCTGCACGGATGCCGCCCTCCCCCGTCGTCCTGCGCACCCTGCACGGATGCCGCCCTCCCCCGTCGTCCTGCGCACCCTGCACGGATGCCGCCCTCCCCCGTCGTCCTGCGCACCCTGCACGGATGCCGCCCTCCCCCGTCGTCCTGCGCACGCTGCACAGATGCCACCCTCCCCCGTCATTCTGCGCACGCTCCACAGATGCCGCCCTCCCCCGTCGTCCTGCGCACGCTGCACAGATGCCACCCTCCCCCGTCGTCCTGCGCACGCTGCACGGATGCCACCCTCCCCCGTCGTCCTGCGCACGCTGCACGGATGCCACCCTCCCCCGTCGTCCTGCGCACGCTGCACAGATGCCACCCTCCCCTGTGGCTCACTTCAACCGGACCGATACGATACGTAGGTTAGACCTTCTCAGTGACTGATCAGAGGGGTCTGCCCCCGGGACCCCCACCCATCAACAAAGAGAAGGGTCATCATCCAAGCTGAATGGGCCGAGCTGCCGGGCACACGGATGGTGAAGCACACAATGGCGCGGCTTGTGGGGTGATGACATCATACCTTGGCCTGGGACAACAGCTGACTGCTCAGATTCACCATGTCTTCAGAGGTCACCTGGACGGCGTGCAGGTATGTGGGCGGTGCGTACAGGGAGGCGGGTTTACAGGCCGACGTGTCATCATATGGCGCTACTTTCCTGACAGGCGCCAAATCAAAGCGAAAATCTGCAAGAATAAACAGATGTAACAAAATATCCGAACCCTCTGCTGCCTTCTGTCATCTTACCGGATGCTGCGAGCGCGGCAGAGGCGGTCCGAGGAAACCTAATAAACACGGGTTTTTAATTCTTCATCTTCAATACCTCTGCTTGCTGTTGGGGAACATCCGTATTCTGATCTCATCCTTCTCCTACATGGTAACTAGATCTGCTGTGTTTAGCTCTGTGACCTGACACACTGTGACAAACCCTCAGCTGGACTACAGATGGCGGCATCTGCACAAAGAGTGGTCCCATCTACTAACAGCAAGCAGAGATCTTGAAAATAGAGAAAACTGAAAAATTAATGTATATCAGAAAGCAACAATGAAGCAGATCTCCAGCGCTGCGGGAAGGGGCGGAGTCTCAGCTCTTAACCCCTTCTGCTGGGTTTACACGGGGCGACTGCACGTGTGCTGATGTCACCGCTGGTTCCTGCAGAGCATTTACACGGGCGGATCACCGCTGATTACTGCAGAGCGCCTCACATTCCATGTAACACACCGAGCGTTTACACGCAGCGAGAAGTCAGCGATCCGGCGACCATTTTTATGCCGACTGAAAGTGAACGGCGCGATGCTTCTGCGTGTAGAAGTGACGGTTACCGATAGAACGCTTCTCCTCTGGGTTATCGGCTGCGACCGACAACTGAGGACCCGAGCCACAACATATATATATTTCATCGGCCGCGTGAGACCTCCCTTCTGTGGGGCGCCTTGTATCCGCTAACGGCGCCACGCTGGGGGGCAGATAATCTATTGTGACACTTTTACTCGTGGTTTTTGGAGGGGATGTAAAAAAAAAACAAACCAGAGATTGCGCCATTGTGTGTTCCGGGTTTCTCCGTACGGTATAAACAATGCGCTACTTTTATTCCGCGGTCACATGATTACGGTCATACTACGTGCGGGGGGGGGGGGGGGTTGTTGTGTTACTAGTTTCTACAATAAACACAAATAATAATATTTGTATTCGCTTCGCCGCGTCCCGAGAGACAACGCATTTTTAATTTCCCGCCCGCGGGGTCCGGATCTCCATTTTGGGGGCGACCAATTTTTTTGATCGTTTTTCATTGCAGACAAAAAACAGCATTTCGGCTTCGCTTCCGTTTATTGCGCCGTATAAACAATATGCGCATTTTATGGGGTCGATACAATTATGGAAATAACAATTTTTGGTACATTGGCACAATAAACCCCTTTTTACACCCGAGATGAGCCTAAAGCCGCAGCCGACCCCACTGCTGCATATTTGCGCTCCGTTTCCCCGCATTTATACGTGCAGACTTTTCGGCGTCTTTTGGTGCAGATTGCAGGAATATTCGGCCCGTGTGAGGGGTCTCTTGGACTGGGGGGCCGGACGCCAGAGATGCTGGGGGTCTTACCTTTGGCGGCGTCTCCGCGGGTGTGCAGCCTCTCCTGCAGAGAACACAGCGAGCGTCAGACATGCGCAAAATGACAACTGCAGCCGCCATTGAATGACTATATTCCCCTGCGGGACCCCGAGACTCGGACCCCCAGATGTTACAGCTCCTACACCTAGACGATCAGACACCGGCGGCACACGCAGCGAGACGGTAAACCGCATAGTAACGCCGCGGTCGCCATGTTTTCTACCTTGTAAATCGGTCCAGAATACGACTTTTCTAACAACTTTGGGGCTTATTTACTAATATTATCTACAAGTTGGCGCAAACAAGCGGACAGCCTTAAAACGTGCCGACGCATCACTGCGGATGAGGATGAGGCCCAACAAGACTGTCCTAAGGACTCACACAGAAATGCAGTAGTGGCGGGCCGGCTCCACTCTGCGCATGAGCCAGGTGGGCAGCAGCCGGGGCATAGCAGGAGACGGAAGACGCCGGGAGCGGGTGAGCCGCAGGGGCCTCGCAGCGGGATCCGACCCGGCCGTCTGCAGGCGGCCATAAGGTCAAGACATCCCACAATCCTCCCCGCCGGGGGTCCGCGCCCCACAATCCTCCCCGCCGGAGGTCCGCAGCCCACAATCCTCCCCGCCGGGGGTCCGCAGCCCACAATCCTCCCCGCCGGGGGTCCGCAGCCCACAATCCTCCCCGCCGGGGGTCTGCATCCCTGAATCCTCCCCGCCGAGGGGCCGCATCCCACAATCCTCCCCGCGGAGGGGCCGCATCACACAATCCTCCCCGCCGAGGGGCCGCATCCCACAATCCTCCCCGCCGAGGGGCCGCATCCCACAATCCTCCCCGCCGAGGGGCCGCATCCCACAATCCTCCCCGCCGAGGGGCCGCATCCCACAATCCTCCCCGCCGAGGGGCCGCATCCCACAATCCTCCCCGCCGGGGGGTCCGCATCCCACAATCCTCCCCGCCGGGGGGTCCGCATCCCAGAATCCTCCTGACCGGGAGTCCGCATCCCAGAATCCTCCCCGCTGGGGGGTCCGCATCCCAGAATCCTCCTGACCGGGGGTCCGCATCCCACAATCCTCCCCGCCGGGGGTCCACATCCCAGAATCCTCCCCGCTGGAGGGTCCGCATCCCAGGATCCTGGCGCAGCCCCTCACCTTGATCTTCGCCATGCTGTCGTCCGCCGCCGTGAGGACGCTGTCCAGCTTAGACTCCCAGTTCATGGCGGCACCGAATCCTCAACATAAAACACGGGAAATACCTGCAGGAGGAGAGAAAACGTATCGGAGCTGCGGAGTCGTTACATTGTATCCAGTCTGGGCAATCCCCCCGATACATTGTAACCAACCGCCAGCTGTGAGGTAGCAGCAAGCAGAGATCTTATAGATGGTGAGGAAGGCCATAAGAGCGCTTTGGGCTCGCATTCTCGGATCACGCAGTGTTTCACCGATATGGCGGCGTATCTCACACACGCTGCGATTGGTTGATTTTGACCCCCCGCTGCGTCCCGTAGCGCCGCTGCAGTGTTTTGCGTACGGACAGCGTTGCATACTCCACCCATAGAGAACAATAGGGCCGTCCGCACGGAACAACCGCGGAAGAAGAGCGCGCCGCGCAAATGTGAGCAGATCTACGAAAACCAATCTACCTCCATGGACTCCGTTCACCGTGTATCCTGCGGCGTAATCACACTGGTGGGAGGAGCCGTTATATGAAGGTCACCGCACTGTGTGAACGCACCCCAAAACTGGAACCAAACCCCAGCAGACCTACCGGGGGGGGGGGGGGGGGGCTGCTCGCCCCCCCACCCGTACTCGCCTGTGGGCCAGGATTAACTCCTCGGGCCCTTCTTACCCTCTCACCTCTTGCGCCCTGTCCCCCACTCACCCCCTGGTCCCCCAGCTTACTCCCTGCCCCCCTAAGCCGCAGCTCCTCCGGCCCCTCTCACCTCCAATCATTGGACCCATCACCTGGGCACCAGCAGCGTCCAGCTCTCGGTAACGGCAGATGCCGCAGAGGACGCCGGGATGTGTAGTTTTGTTTACTGCGTGTAGAACAGAGCAGGCTTCGACGGAAACTACAAGTCCCACGAGACGCCGCGCTGTGCTATTGTAGACGTCACTCCAACCACACCCCTGCACTACAAATTCCATGAGGCACCGCGCCGTATTATTGTAGACGTCACTCCAGCCCCGCCCCTGCACTACAAGTCCCATGAGGCGCCGCGGCTGGAGGTGTCATGGTCACACACGTGGGGATCCTAGAGAAGCTGCGGGGGGCACTAGAGCCGCGAGGCTTCGAAGTGCACCCCTTCCAGGTAAGCGGACGTGTGTGACCCGCGGCTGAACAGTGCAGGAGGCTCAGTGAGTAAGAGACCCCGGAGAGCAGCTATGACCTAAGAGAAGGTGACCAGATTTTCCCAGGGTCAAAGTGGGACAGAGGGGTGTGGTCATGGGCGGGAGAGGGTGTGGCCAGGGGCGGGGCTTACCACAATGCCCCCTTCCCTAGGACAAGGTCCCAGCTGCTGCACAACTACTACAGCCACTGGAGACTCAGTTGGTACTGGACTAGAGAACACGCCCAAGATAAGTGGGTAAGACACCAAGGAGTGTGTACAGCTGCCGAAGGCTCAGTCTGTACTAGACTGGAGAGTAAACCCAACACATGAGGCTCGGTGAGTAAGCGAACGGGGATCTATTAGTATATATCGTGTAGAGCTAGGAGTAGGCTCAGTGGGTAAGAGAATGTAATACAAACATGGAATTCAACTGCCCATCCTGTGTGACAGAGGTGGATGCGCAGGAGTACGGGGTATCACCAGCGTGACTCAATGAGTAGGAGACCTAGACATTGTAATCTTGTTGTGGCCCTTCGGGGACCGGCACATTACTACAGCTTCTTATTTCCTGTGCAGGTTGGTTGGTACAATGGCGTCCTGGAGCCCGTCTTCCATCTCACTTACCCTCCTGACACGTTGGCGTTCGTCGTGCTCAGTGCACCCTCCATGTTTGAGAAGTCGTTCAAGCCTTTTCTTGCTCAGCACGAGCTGCAGAGCCTCCGGGACCCCATTGACCAGTGTGTGGCCCACCACATGACGCTGGCGAAGGAGGTGGGTGCAGCAAGTGCTGCTGGAGAGCACATGAAGTGGGGGGGATACTGGTGGTTAGATGTGGGCGGGGCCTGGAGGAAGGAGGTTAAGTGGGGGCAGAGTCTAGACCAGTGTGGGTGGGGCCTGGAGGAAGGAGGTTAAGTGGGGGCAGAGTCTAGACCAGTGTGGGTGGGGCCTGGAGGAAGGAGGTTAAGTGGGGGCAGGGTCTAGACCAGTGTGGGTGGGGCCTGGAGGAAGGAGGTTAAGTGGGGGCAGGGTCTAGACCAGTGTGGGTGGGGCCTGGAGGAAGGAGGTTAAGTGGGGGCAGGGTCTAGATCAGTGTGGGTGGGGCCTGGAGGAAGGAGGTTAAGTGGGGGCAGGGTCTAGATCAGTGTGGGTGGGGCCTGGAGGAAGGAGGTTAAGTGGGGGCAGGGTCTAGATCAGTGTGGGTGGGGCCTGGAGGAAGGAGGTTAAGTGGGGGCAGGGTCTAGATCAGTGTGGGCGGGGCCTGGAGGAAGGAGGTTAAGTGGGGGCAGAGTCTAGACCAGTGTGGGTGGGGCCTGGAGGAAGGAGGTTAAGTGGGGGCAGGGTCTAGATCAGTGTGGGTGGGGCCTGGATGAAGGAGGTTGTGGGGGCAGGGTCTAGATCATTGTGGGTGGGGCCTGGAGGAAGGAGAAGTAGTAGTGAACTGTAGAGGTGTCTGTAAGGTCTGGAGGATGTGGACTTGGTTTATATGGAGACAGTTGTTCATGGGTTGGACTTGGATGAAGGAGGTTAAGCAGGGGCAGAGTCTGTAGCAATGTAGGCAGGGTCTATATGAAGGCAGTTAAGCAGGGTCTGGATCAGAGTTGGTTGGGCCCCCGGAGGAAGGAGTTTAAGCAGGGGTGGGGTTTGTAAGAAAGAGATTAAGTGGGGGCAAGGTCTGGATCAGAGGTGGTGGGTCCTAAGGAAAGAAGGTTAAGCAGGGGCAGGGTCTGGATCACTGTGGGCAGGGTATGGAGGAAGGAGGTTAAAGGGGGGGCATAGTCTGGACCGATGTGGGTGGGGCCCGGAGGGAAGATGTTAAGCGGGGTCTGAAAAAAGGAGTTTAAGCAGAGAAAGAGTCTCCGTGTGGGCGGGGCCTGGAGGAAGGAGGTTAAGCAGGGGAAGGGTCTAGGTCTGTGTGGGCGAGGCGTGGAGGGAGGAGGGGTTAAGCGGGGGAAGGGTCTAGGTCTGTGTGGGCGAGGCCTGTAGGGAGGAGGGGTTAGGCGGGGAAAGGGTCTAGGTCTGTGTGGGCGAGGCTTGGAGGGGGGAGGGGTTAAGCGGGAAAGAGTATTAGTCGTTCATCTGGAGTCTGAATACATTTTTGCTTCTTTCTCAGAGATTTCCTTTGCACAATATTGAGGTCCTCTACGACTACGAACTTCATCCGAACCGCCGTCCGAAGGTGCTGATGCAGACGGCGGCGCACGTGTCAGGGGCAGCGTACTATTACATGAGGAAGGACGTGGAGCCGGATCCCTGGGGGAAGAGGGTGAGTGTCTGCAATAATGACCGCCCAGGAGGAGGGACTGAGGGCTCCTCGTCATTATAAGGTCGTCCTCCGCAGGGTGATGGTTCTGCATAGTAAGATACTATGTATACAGTGCCAGCTGCTGCAGAACCTCTTCAGAAGGTGGACATGTCACTCACTGCTAACAGAAAACTTCACGTCTATCATACTTCTACAGCAGCTGTGGTGTGTCATAAGGTGATGCCACCGCTTCTGCAGAACCTCTTGGATGTGGAAAGATCGGGTTAGTAACTTACAGGGCGGAGCCGCGGCTGGGGGAGGGGCCACTGTGACATTGTCAGCCTGGTGCCGGTTTATTGGATTATTCGGCTGCATGAACCCTTGGCTTCTTGCAGATTACTGGGGACTTTCTCCGGCGTCTCGGCGGATTCTGCTTCTTGTCCCGCAGGAATTCGCCTGTGAAGTCCATAACTGTCCGTGTCAATGATCCCTGAAGTCTACTCTCCTCCGTTGCCCCGCGGGTCCAGCGCCACCGCCGCTCCCGTCCGCCCCTATGGGATCCGTTTACTTGGCCTACAGCAGTCACATGTAACCTCAACCAGTCCCTGTCCTGCGCACGCTGGCGGTGAAGACGGGAGCGGCGCCGGTGGACCAGCCAGAAACGGGGCGGGGAGGGCGTCCTTGTGCAATCCGTTTTTTTCAGGTTGCGGCTATACGATGATAGAAGAAGTCGCGCCGCCTTCCACACGCAAAAACCAGACGAGACAGGAGGTTAAAGTAATAAACGCGGGTTGTAATCTGTCCGTCCGCGCCGGTGTGCCCGCGGCCGCAGTGTGTTTTTAACCCTTTCCTGGCTTTTTTTTTTAAAGATGTCTGGAATCTTCTTGTCTGAGTCCTTTGTTGTCTTTCCTTCCTGCAGAAGATGTACGGCGTCTGCATTCATCCGCGCTTCGGGGGCTGGTTCGCCATCCGCGCTGTGCTGGTCTTCGCTGATGTCCGGGCGGCGGGCTTGGAGCAGACGCTGCCCATAGACTGCGTCCCAGGAAGGGAGGAGAGGATCCGCCTCCTGGAGAACTTCAACTACAACTGGAGGGACGGGAAGTACCGGGATGCGCTGCCGGCGGAGGAGAAGTATTCCACCGAGCAGACGCTCTACTTCGCTACTCCACCTGCGGAGAGACTGAAGCTGCTGAAACTCTGGGGTCAGATCCCCCCCACGGCTCCCTGCTGACTGCGGCGGCCCCTCGGCTCCGCACATTGTGTTCATAGAGCATCATTGGAGGGACCCGCCCCCGCGGTTCTGAGGGCGGGGTCTCAGGTCTAGAAGGTTAAAAAGTGCAATTTTTGATGTGCGCTATTTTTGTAATGAAATGGCGCAGGTCAGCGGCTCCCTGAATGCAGGACATTACACGGCCGGTACTTGGTGATCGTTTCTGGGCTGTCATCTTTAATTTAAAGGGGTTTTACCACCAAAGACCTTTATCCCCCCCCACAACAGATCACTGGGACCCTCAGAGAACGGCGCCATGTGAACAGGGTAGCGGTGCGCATCCCTGACCGCCGCTGCATTCGCTTCGTGGTACAGGCGGAGGGTGTACAGGTGGTAGTCACACATGCACACTGCCGCTCCATCTGGGGCGCTGTTCGCTGGGGGGCACCAGTCGTTGCCCCCTATCCCGTCCCGGGGCTAAGTGTCTGTACTGGTAAAACCGCTTTACGTTGCGTTCACACCGGGCGGAAATACAGATTACGCAGCGTTCCCGCATCCAGTGTAGAGTTAAAATCCGCACCGTCGCCTCCGAATTCTTCTCGCTGTCAGCGCCTCCTCCACCCAGCGGCCTCTACGGAGCGCAGCACCTTCCGCATCACCTGACCAGCAGTGCGGCGCCCGGTACCCGGAGAAAGGCGCCACTGATGGCGTGAAGAGAGGGGAAGGGCGGCGGAAGATGCTGCGTAGTTTAACTCTGTTTTGAATGCAGAAGTGTTATGGAAATTCGCCCGCGTTTCCGCCCGTGTGACCGCGCCCACAAGGCGATTCCCAATCTATAAAACTGCCAGGAATTTAAATTATTTTGTAGCTTTAAGATTATTTATTAGGAAAAGTAAAAACAAAAGACGAAAAATGTTTATTTTTATAAGTAGATTCTAATAAAAAAAAGTTCTCTGCCGCTGCCATTCTGTTCAATGGGGGGAGGGGCTGTAGGTGAACCATGGGGGCGGTGCACATTAGGCAACTAGAACATCGTAGTGGCCATCTTGGACGGCTGAAAACAAGATCCTGTAGCGGCGGGTCGGAGTGACATCACTGATGACAGCAGGTAATATACCCCAATGTCATCCCAGAACTGGGGCCTTGCATCACAGCCAAAGCTGCCTAACAAAAAAAAAGAAACCCGCTGTTGGTCGCCCTTGAGAGTACAACAGTCCTAGAATGGTAGAGTTGGAAGGGACCCCCAGGGTCATCGGGTCCGACCCCCTGCTCACTGCAGGATTCACTAAATCATCCCAGACAGATGTCTGTCCAGCCTCTGAACACTTCCATTGGAGGAGAACTCCGCACCTCCCGTGGCAACCTGTTCCCCTCATTGATCCCCCTCACTGTCTAATATCTAATCTGTGTCTCCTCCCTTTCAGTTTCATACCATTGCTTCTAGTCTTTCCTTGTGCAGATGAGAATAGGGCTGATCCCTCTGCACTGTGACCGCCCTTCAGATATTTGTAGACAGCTATTAAGTCTCCTCTCAGCCTTAACATAGTAACATAGTTCGTAAGGCTGAATGAAGACAATGTCCATCTAGTCCAGCCTGTTTATCCTCCTGTTTTGTTGATCCAGAGGAAGGCAAAAAAACCCCAAGAGCAGAAGCCAATAGCCCTTTTGGGGAAAAAATTCCTTCCCGACTCCCTAATGGCAATCAGACTGTTCCCTGGATCAACCCCTAATAGTTCCTACCTGCCTGTATACCCGGATTAACAATTAACCTAAGATTTATATCCTGTAATATCCTTCCCCTCCAGAAAGACATCAAGTCCCCTTTTAAACTCCTCTATGGATCCTGCCATCCAGGGGCGTACCTAAAGGCTAAGGGGCCCGGGTGCAAAAGTTCAGCTGGGCCCCCCCCCCCCTCCATCTGTACCCGTACCTATACCTAAACCCTGCTCATTTACATACATGATCTAGCCCCTTGGCGTAAGCCTTCTCATTATGACTCCTTTCCTTGACTACGTAAAAACCTGTTGGTAATGTCTTCGGCTGCTTTCACACGGCCGCCAAAATTGCGTGAGATTTGTATGTTGCAAGACGTACAGATCGCACATGAATATGAACCCCATTGTTTTGAATACAGTCATGCACATGAGAATATGATGATGTGATGGGAGCCGGTTATAACACACCAACCGCTCACATCCGCGGGGGTGGCACACGTTGGCGAGTGTGATAGGGGGCAGAGTTTCACGGCCCAATATCAGACTCACTCGTGTGAAATTAGCCTGAGACTGGCTGCACACGGCTGGATCTGCATTCTGGAATGTTGAGCTGGCATCCGCCTACGGATTCCGCAGTATGTACCGCCCAGCATGCTATGGAAAAGCGTTTTTCCCTCTACACGAGCAGAAAGCAATTGCGGTTTTCCGCTCACAGAGGAAAAATCCCGGCATGCTGTATTTTAGTGCAGATTCTGCCCAGGCGGCCTCCGTTGAACTCAATGCAAGCCGTGCAACCTGCCGCCCTGACATTGCGGAAAAGTCGCAGGCACACGCGTCATCTCCTAGCGACGGCGCTATACAGGAGATACACAGGTTACACCAGCATGCTGCATATCACTATATACAGGATATATATCCCCCTGTATATAGTGGTATGTCCCATGATGGTGTAACCTGTGTATCTCCTATATATAATTATATATACACAGCTGGTATAACTTATACCAGCCATACATATATAATTACAATTCCTTCTCTACTCACCTCTGCAGCAGTCTCTGGGCAGCCTGTAATGGAAAGTACCCCCGTCTTTTGATCACATGACCAGAGCCTGGTCATGTGATCTGCAGCCACAGGTCCTCTCCCAGGTCCTGTGCATCCAGCGCTCCGGAAGTGAGTAGAGCAGCACCAACCCCTCCCCCTGGTAATCGCTGGCTGGCAGAGACTGATAGGCTGCAGCTGCAGTCTATCAGTGGGAGGGCCGCGCCGTGAGAGTCTGCAGCCTGTAATTGGCTGCCGACTCCAGTTGTAACAGCCCTCCCCTCTGCTCTTGCCGACCTGCGGCGCTGCCTCCCCTCCCTCTCCCTCCTCCCCTCTCAGCCATCATGCGGCCGATGGCGCCAGGCCCCTGGGCCCCCTCAGCTCAAGGGCCGGGTCGCGGTTGCGACCCCTGCTCCCCCCCCCCCCCCCCACCGTACGCCAGTGCTGCCATCACCACGTCCTCAGGCAGAGAGGTCCACAGTCTCACTGCTCTAACAGTAAAGAACCCCTTCAGTGTTGGTGATGAAACCTGCTTTCCTCTAGACGTAGCGGATGCCCTCTTGTTACCGTCGCAGTCCTGGGTATAAACAGATCCTGGCAGAGATCCTTGTATTGTCCCCTCATGTATTTATACAGAGTTATTTGGTCGCCCCTTAGCCATCCTTTTTCCGGGGTAAATAATCCCAGTTTTGGTGCCTCTCTGGGTATTCCAGTCCTCTCATTCCATGTATTAGTTTAGTTGTCCTTCTTTGAACCCCCTCCAGTACTGTAACATCTTTCCTGAGCACCGGTGACCAGAACTGTGCGCAGTATTCCATGTGAGGCCTGACAAGTGCCTTATATAGTGGAAGGATAATGTTCTCATCCTTCGCCCCTATACCTTTTACTGCACCCCAAGACTTTATTAGCTTTTGCAGCAGCTGACTGGCATTGGTTGTTCCAGTTTAGTCTACTATCCACTAGTACCCCCAGGTCTTTTCCCTAGCAGTACCCCATTTAGTGTATATTGGTGACATCCGTTTCTCCTGCCCATGTGCAGAACCTTACATTTATCAACATTGAACTTCATTTCCCATTTTTCTGCCCAAGCCCCCGGCTTATCCAGGTCTGTTTGTAGCCGCACATTGTCCTCCGATGTATTAATTATATTGTATAATTTTGTATCATCTGCAGATATTGATATTTTGCTGTGCAGCCCCTCTATCAGGTCGTTGATAAATATATTGAACAGAATGGGGCCCAATACTGAACCCTGTGGCACCCCACTAGTGACTGTGGCCCAATCAGAGTACGAACCATTTATTACCCCCTCTGCTTTCTATCTCTGAGCCAGTTCTTTACCCAGATACCCACGTTTTCACCCAATCCGAGCTTCTCATTTATATATCAGCCTATTCATGAACCCATGCTGGTGAGGAGTTATTCCCTTGTTCTCCTTGAGGTGCTCATCGATGGCGTCTCAGAATCCCCTCGAAAATTTTTACTGAAGTGAGACTTACCGGCCTGTAGTTACCAGGCTCACTTTTGGTCCCCTTTTTGTAAATTGGAACCATGTTGGCAATGCGCCAATCCAATGGTACAACGCCGGTCTTGATAGTGTCTAGAAATATTAGATATAGCGGCCTAGCTATCTCGTCACTTAGTTCCCTTAGTATCCTTGGGTGTATTCCATCTGGGCTGGGCGATTTATCGATTTTAATCTTCTTTAATTGCTTCCGCACTTCCTCCTGCGTTAGGTATGACATATTTTGCGATTGGTTTATTTTATTCCCCTGCATCTCGTGTGGCATTTCCTTTTCGTTTGTGAATACGCTTGAAAAGAAACTAATAGATTTGCCTTCCCTCCATCATCTTCAATGATTTCCCCTGCATTATTTGTTAAAGGGCCAGTGCTCTCCCTGCAAATCCTTTTGCTGGTAATATAGTTGAAAAAACAGTTTTGGGTTGTTTTTGCTCTCTTTGGCGATCAGTCTTTCCGCCTCCTTCTTGGCAGTTTTGATCTTATCTTTGCATATTTTGTTTTTTTCCCTGT
This sequence comes from Eleutherodactylus coqui, assembly GCA_035609135.1. NCBI lineage: Eukaryota > Metazoa > Chordata > Amphibia > Anura > Eleutherodactylidae > Eleutherodactylus > Eleutherodactylus coqui. The sequence continues at coordinate 311,548,697 of CM069407.1, forward strand.
ATGATTTTAGCGCTTCTTCGCTGCCTTCTTGCTTTAGTAGTTTGAATGCTTTCTTTTTTTCGTTTATTGCCCCTCTTACCGTCTTGTCGAGCCACATTGGTTTCCTTTTAGCTGAGTTTATTTTATTTTTAAAGGGAATGAACTGCTCACATGAGGCGATTAGGATCCTTTTAAACTCCTCCCATTTGTCCTCTGTACTGATATTTTTGAGGATGTTGTCCCAATTAATGTTACCGATAGTAGTTCTAAGCTGATCAAATTTTGCTTTACTAAAGTTTAGTTTCTTTGTCGCTCCCTGATAAGGCTTCTTATTGAATGCCATCTGAAAGTTGATTATATTGTGGTCACTTTTCCCCAAGTGCCCCCCAACCTGCACCCCCTTTATATGTTTCGGTTTGTTAGTTAGTACTAGGTCCAGAGTGGCCCTCCCTCTCGTTGGCTCCCGCACAAGTTGGTTCAGGTAATTATCTTTAATTGTTCTCAAGAACTTATCACCCCTGTGAGATTTGCAGGTCTCATTTTCCCATATTATATCTGGATAATTAAAGTCCCCCATGATAATTACTTCGTTGTGGATTGACACCTCTGCTATCTGCCTTAATAGTAAGTTATCAGTTTCTTCTGTTGCTTTTGGTGGTCTATAGAAGACCCCTATCAGGATTTTGTTATTTTTTCTTCCCTTTATTTCTACTCTCATCGGTCATTCTCTCTTCAAGCTCACCCACTTTACCGATCAGGCTTCGTGCATTTGTCGTCATACAATTGATATCGTTATTTTTGTTTTTTAAATTAGTTTTGTTGTTATTCGTACTAATGGCTGACCTCACATTTCTAACTGTACTAACCCCACCCCCTGCTCGACCCCCATTCCCATTTCTTTGACCCAGGTCGCTATCTACACTGGCTACCCCACTATTTCTCATTTGCCCTCCCCCCCCAGTCCCTAATTTAAACACTCCTCCAGTCTTCTAGCCATCTTCTCCCCCAGCACAGCTGCACCCTCCCCATTAAGATGCAGCCCGTCCCTACGGTAGAGCCTGTAGCCGACAGCAAAGTCAGCCCAGTTCTCCAGGAACCCAAATCCCTCCTTCTTACACCAACTCCGGAGCCACTTGTTTACCTCCCTAAGATCCTGCTGCCTTTCTAGTGTGGCCTTAGGTACAGGTAGTATTTCCGAGAAAACTACCCTGGAGGTCCGTGCCCTGAGCTTGGACCCTAGGTCCCTGAAATCATTTTTGAGGGCCCTCCATTGATCTCTAATTTGTTCATTGGTGCCAACGTGCACCATGACTGCTGGATCCTCACCAGCCCCTCCCAGTAATCTGTCAATCCGATCCGCGATGTGTCGAACTCAAGGGCCAGGAAGACAACACACCGTTCGACGATCCCGCTCTTTATGGCAGATTGCCCTCTCTGTCCCCCTAATAATTGAGTCCCCCACCACTAGGACCTGTCTAGCCTGCCCTACGCTCCCCGTCCCCTTCTCACTGGAGCAGTCATCCCCCTGGCGTTCAGAGGGCATGTCGTGCTGCAGCGGTGCTGGCTCTGTAATGGCACCCCCCTCATCTGCCAATTTTGCAAACTTGTTGGGTTGTGCCAGTTCAGGACTGGTCTCCCTGGTTCTCTTCCCTCTATCCCTCCTTCTTTCTGTCACCCAGCTTTTTGCCTGCTCCCCCTGCTCTTCCGTACTACCGTCCGCCCCCTGCCTCTACCCCAGTGAGTACCTGCTCAGTGAGCGCCAAACTCCTTTCCATGATGTCAATGGCTCTCAGTGTTGCCAGTTGCCCATTTAGATACAGGATTTGGGCTTCTAAATGTGCGACGTGCTCTTCTGCTAAACATTCCCAGATCTTTTAACTGTTGCTTATAGGACATGATTTGCAGACCGCTCACCATCTTGGTAACTCTTCTCTGGACTTGCTGCAGTTTGTCTATGTCTTTTTTAAAGTGGGGTGCCCAGAACTGGACCCAGTATTCCAGATGAGGTCTGACTAAGGAAGAGTAGAGGGGATAATGACCTCACGCCATCTAGACTCTATGCTTCTCTTAATACATCCCAGAATTGTTTTGCCTTTTTGGCTGCTGCATCACACTGTTGACTCATGTTCAGTCTATGATCTATTAGTATACCCAAGTCTTTTTCACATGTGCTGCTGCTTAGCCCAATTCCTCCCATTCTGTATGCGCTTCCTTCATTTCTCTTGCCCAGATGTAGGACTTTGCATTTCTCCTTGTTAAATACCATTCTGTTAGTCGCCGCCCACTTTAGCTCCTCCCTTCTAGATGACACGTGAAAATGTCTTCGGTGCTCCCTTAACCTCTTAGTGACACGCCCTACTTGGTCCAAAGGACGCAACGATTTTTTGGGGCATTTTTTATCTCCACTTTTCAAAAGCCATAATTGTTTATTTCCCATCGCCACGGCCGTGTGGGGGCTGGTTTTTGCGTGGCGAGCGCTACAGTCTATATTGGTAACATCTTTTGGGGTACATATAATGTATTGTAAAACTTTTATTCGTTTTTTTTGTAGGGCCGGGAGAAAAACCGCCTAAATTCTATCAATGTTTTTCATTTCTTTGTTGTTTTCTACAGCGGTAATCGTGCAGCATAGATGGCATTATAACATTTTCGGGGGGGTCGGTACAATTACAACCAATATGTATTTATTTTACAGTTTTTCAACTTAGCCGCCATAAAACCCCTTTTTGAAATTATTTTTTTGCATTGCTTCCCCCACTAACAGTCCAATATCCACTGCATTAACCCCTGAATAACAAGTGCTAGCATGGACCGTTCTACTAATTACTGTGGACTTAACGATCTCCATCTTAAGTGTAAAGTAAGAGCTGCGCCTCGTTGAGGGTTTCTTAAGCGTAAAGTTACGTGATGTCCCAGTCGCTGTTCCTCTCCGGGGTGCGCAGCGATGGCACCAAGGCCAAGAAGTCGTCCGTCCCTTCCTCTAACTCTTGTTGCAGAATGTGAGAGTCCTGAGACGTTACTGGAAATCTCCTAGTAGGATGAGGGGTAAGTTCTTCTAACCGGAGGCAGCGAGTGGCGGAGCCCACAGATCATCCCCTCCCCGCCGGCCGCTGCTTTGTGTCTGGCTGACGACACAATTCCCCCCCGCCTCTCGGACATCTCCGGCCTCCTGAGTTACTTCTGCATTTTTGATCTCCAACCTTAAATTACCAGCCGCTTTCTAGAATGTCGAGAATGTTATCACGCTCCGGCCCAAATCCACGTCCACCCTGGAGGGGCGAATACGACCGTCCGTGAAGATGTTTGCTTCAATATTTAAGCCATAAAGCTCTTTGTGCAGAACTACTTAAGATTGATCCTTTTGCCCCAAATCTGACCGACTCCGCGTCAGCCAGAAAGCCGGTGGCGGATTCCAGCAGCGGCCGACGCTCCACCAGATCTGGGCTTGCTGTTATTTTATGTGCAACTCAGGCCGTTCTACCCAAATGTAACTCACAATCAGTAACATTCCCCCCAGAAGGAGAGTGTGTGTGTGTGAGTGAGTGTGTGAGTGAGTGTGTACACACACACACACACTCTCTCATTGCCAGTAACATCCCTCCCCTAGCTTAGATACTAGATGTGATACAGGCGGGCATAGAGTGCCCCGTTGTACCGTCTCTAGCCAGGCAGCCACGGAGGTGTTACAATGTTGTGGGGGCTTCCTGTGTCCCCCTTGTGTGTGCGGCCGAGCATTATCCTACTGGAAGCCGCCATGAGAAGAACACATGTGGCTGCAGGATGTCCTGAACATATCACTGAGCTGTCATTGTCCCTCGTACCACCACTAGGGAGTCCAACTGTCGTATGCGATGGCCCCCCCAGACAATCACCAGCAGGGGGCAGGATTGAGGCGATCACCCCAAGGTCTTCAGACATGAACACGGTCGTCATCAGCGCCAAAACTAAGCCTGGATTAATTGCTGAAGACAATTCCCTCCGTAGCGGCCGGTTTCATCGTTCATGGCGTCACTGCAAACTAAGGTCACTGGGTGTCGGAGGCCGTACATTTATATGAAATGTCCTTCAGCCAAGTGCCTGGAAATGGTTCAGACAGACACAGGGATGTAACAATGACGCCCCCTGTCTCTGGATGGCTGACAACAAAACAGTTGAAGCTGATGGTGCTTGTCGGATGATCAGACGCTCTTCTCTACTGGTGGTCTGTCAGGGGTCCTGAGCCCGGTCACCTTGTGTGCCCCCATCCACTGGTCCCAACACCTCCCAACAGTCTGGTCAGACGCTCCTCTCTACTGGTGGTCTGTAGGGGGCGTCCTGAGCCCAATCACCTTGCGTGCTCCCATCTACTGGTCCCAATACCTCCTAACAGTCTGTTTAGACACTCCTCTCTACTGGTGGTCTGTAGGGGGTCCTGAGCCCGGTCACTTTGTGCCCCCATCCACTGGTCCCAACACCTCCTAACAGTCTGGTCAGACGCTCCTCTCTACTGGTAGTCTGTCGGGCGTCCTGAGCCTGGTCACCTTGTGTGCCCTCATCCACTGGTCCCAACACCTCTAAACAGTCTGGTCAGACGCTCCTCTCTACTGGTGGTCTGTAGGAGGGTGTCCTGAGCCCGGTCACCTTGTTTGCTCCCATCCACTGGTCCTAACACCTCTAAACAGTCTGGTCAGACGATCCTCTCTACTGGTGGTCTGTCGGGGGTCCTGAGCCCGATCACCTTGCGCACCCCCATCCACTGGTCCCAACACCTCCTAACAGTCTGGTCAGACGCTCCTCTCTACTGGCGGTCTGTAGGGGGCGTCCTGAGCCCGGTCACCTTGTGTGCCCCCATCCACTGGTCCCAACACCTCCTGACAGTTTGGTCAGATGCTCCTCTCTACTGGTGGTCCATAGGGGGCGTTCTGAGCCCAGTCACCTTGTGTGCCCCCCATCTACTGGTCCCAACACCTCCTAACAGTCTGGTCAGATGCTCCTCTCTACTGGTGGTCTGTAGGGGGCGTTCTGAGCCCGGTCAACTTGTGTGCCCTCACACATCCACTGGTCCCAACACCCCCTAACAGTCTGGTCAGAACGGCCCGGTGGGGGACAATTCATTCATATGACCATCTAGCTTCTCACACCCCAATAATGCGCCCCCCTCTCGTAACGGGGTGAAATCTCTTCTCTGCACCGTAGAGGCGTCTAGTGGCCAACAAGCTCTACAAGCGGAAGAAGAGGTCACTGCACACAAGGAGCCTCCGAGAGCCTCTTATAGGCCAAGGGGGGAACCAGTTTTAGGGCCTCCAGTGATGGTTCATCTAATCACCACAACTCTCATCATCTACAGATCTGCCTGAGATGGAGCCGCAGGATAGGTGTTACAGGCCAACGACAGCTTCTTCTGGGGTCGGCGTGGACATCGAACAGATGTAGCAGCAATGTTTGTGTCCAACATAATAGTCGCAGCCTCTCCGGTTTGAGATGCCCATCAGCTCTTCTGTCGGGTCGGCCGGACGTTTTTGGACCTGAAGCCAAGATTTTGCATCGTCTGGAGCTAGGAGGAGCTGATCTTCATATTCTCTGGTGCCGCCGTTCAGCCTCTTCCATTCGTCTGGGACTAACGGTTTCAAAGTCTGAGTTCCCAGAAGAACCCCCTGCGATGGGAGCGAAGCCCCCCAAACACTTCGTCCTGAATGACCTCCGTTGTTTTTTTCCCTCCACTCTCGTTGTGAGACGCCCAGATATCCCATTCTTCTGATTGGGTTGATTCACATTTGCGTTGTTGCCCTGCATGGCATCGCGAAGCAGAGAACACCTCCCAACATCTCCTTCCTGTTCGCGCTACGGCCCGTTGCTCGCAGCGGGGTCGGTGGCAGACACAATAAAAGCAATGGGGGAACTAAAGCCGCCTGGCATGCAGGGGCTTCACATGGTGGGGAGCGTGATATCAGGGCGTGGTTCACCAATATGGCCGTGCTCAGCCTGAAGGAGCCCTTCTGGGGCGCTCACACGGCGTATGCGTATTTATGTCCGTAAACACGTAGTTGCTTGCGCTTCTCTGCTTTTGGAAATCCTCTGCGATGTTATTTACGAGAGTAAACCCGCATTTTGAGCCTAAATACGCAGGTTTCCTTCACATTTGCGCACGCCCGCTCGTTTAATGAGCTTCTAGTGTGTCATTTGCTCGCAGATGCGACCGGACGCCTATATTTTCACACTCTCACATCACGGGAATGAAGTCACTGCTCGCTGCGCAGCACTTCTGTTTGGCATTACCGCATCTCACAGGCCCCGGCACACCCCTCATGTTATGGTCTGGCATCCAATTGCCATGGCAACCCATTGGCCCACCGCGATTACATTCCTTTGTGGACCATTTACATGCCGCAATCTGCATTGATCTCCGCATGTAAGGGGTTAACAGTGGGCGGCTGGCTGCCAGTCACGCTGCGGATGGCACGGGTTCTGCTTCCGAGTCTGTGGCAGCCATCACACGCAAACTTACCTCCATTTTCAGGATTGGCGTCCCACCCAAGGTGTAAGTTTACGTCCTGGGGCGGGTAAGGGGTTAATGCACTTCTCTCTGGGGACGGGACGCCAGCAGCTTTGGATGCGACCGGAGTAGAACTTGATATATAAGACATCTAAGCATCTTAGTGGTGAAGTCACATTCTGCGGCCGTCAGTGACGTGTTGGGCCGCGCCCGATGCTTTCCGTGGTGCGGTGAAAACGTGTCGGGGGACACAAAAATAAATATTCGTACTGGGGAAAATAAAACTTTATTTAACAAAACGAACAAGAAAACCATTTTCAGTACAACTTTCACAATGTTCATTTCTGCCGGAGGTGAAGAACACACAGGAACGGGCCCTGCTGCGGCTACTCCACACAGAAATGGCGCAATATGGCGGCACCTGCTGTATCCTGCGCGGCCGTCTATCTGGTAGGTCAACGCCCATCCCCCACTAGACACATTACCCTGAGTGCAGACAATGCAGTAAGAAACTATGAAGAGTGCGGCGCCTCTGTGATGTCACTACTGTACGCACGAACGTGATTATTTATCCTCAAGCCCCCCCCCCCCCCCCCCAAATCTTGTGGACACTAGAAAAATAACGGATCAACCGGAGTCTGAAATGAGCCAGTCGGACAACTGGGCGGGACTAGGAGTGATCTTACCCCTCACGAACACTAAATATGGCGCGTCTGATGGTCCCGGCCTTGGGCGCATCTATAGTGGCCCCTTTAGGCGCCCCCGCTGTATTATTGGCGGCGTCTACTTTTGGCCTCTTGGAAGTCAATCTCAACATAAATACGAAAACATTAATAACGTTTTTGGCGCGATCCATGGCGGCGTCTTATCTGCAGCTCCATCAGCAGCAGGGGGCTACGGGGGTTCACATCATTACCCCACAATGCGCTGGAGGGCGCCGATCGCAAACATGACTAAAGGCAACCGCTAAAACCACGCAATGGAGGCCAAACGTGCCGAGGGGGGCGGGGCTTCTATAGTAAGATCCATTTTGCGTTTCGTTCACCCAAAGTCCCCCCAAAACTGTGGGCAGCCCCCAGTAAAGGCACAGAGAGATCGCAGCTCTGTCTAGCTGCGCCCGGTGTGTCCACTACGGAGAGGCGTTGTGTGCGAGGTAAGGCTCCGGGTGGCGCGGGGGGCTAGTAGCTGTACAGCGAGAGCGGCGTGTCCTCCATCATGTCGTCCTGCAAGGGAGAGAGAAAGTGTATCAGTGCAGAGCAGGACAAGCGGAGGAGATCTCCACTCACTGACAGCAAGCAGGGATCTGAAAATGGCAAAATGTATTAGAAACCTCCTAGGAGTTGTTTGAGGGTCCTGAATGATGAGTTTCCTGGGCGAGTTCTGTGCGTTGTGAGATGCGCAAAACTCGTACAGGAACAGAGCTCGCTGTTTGCAGCGCTTTCCTCTCACAGTGATGCTGTAAGAAGGAACGATGCGACATTTCTTGTCCTGCGAGATTGCAGAAAACGCGCCAATTATTTGCTTTGGTTGGGAGCCGCCAACACGCCACGCACAAAGCAAATAGGCGCAGGCACCCGAATATCCGTTATCAGGTGACATGGCGGCGCGATCGCTGCAGCAGGAGAACGGCGCGTATCTGGAGATCCGAATACGAGGTCCAGACACATCTAAAGCTGCTGGCGGTGCGGACGCCGCGCTCCCACATTAACCCCTCACCTCACCTGTGCTAAAGCAGGTATGTGGGGCTGAGCGCGGGCACCAGGCGGGCACTAGCGGTCCCAGCAGTCCTGGTGGCGGTCGGTGCTCTGGTGATACTGTTTGTCTTTAGTGAATTGTATGTTCTACTTTCATTTATCTGAGCGAACTACAAGTAGCAGCAGTCCTGCTTTGTCTTTTAAACGTGGACTTTAATATTGACCAGGGTCTCCGGACGAGCTGCTTCCCTGTGGAGGGGGCTGGAGGGGGTTAACAGCGGGGATCAGTGCTCTCCCCAATCTTGCTGTTGCAGCAGGGGACCATCCAGTCGGCTGCGGAGGCTGCGCCATACTCAGGCTTACATCCTGCTGCAGCGAGTACCAGCCACCTGGGACGTAAACTTACACCATACAATGTGATGGGGTTAAAAAAAAAACAAAAAAGCTGGAAACTGTCAGCAAGCTGCTGGTAACGGATCTGCGTCTCTATAGTGGCTGCACTGAGTGTCTACATGAGCTGCGCCGCCCCAAGGCCCGCGCAAAACAGAACTACAGCCCGAAAATCAGTTTCTAAGCTCCGTCAGCAGCCGACATGCTGATGGTTTCCTGAGGCTGGGGATCCCGCACGCTCTTCACGTCTTACCATTGGGAGATCCTGCAGGCGTCTGAACTCGGTGCGGCTGTTCCTTTTCTTATATCGATGGAAACCGACTACAACCACCACCATGACCACCATGATGGTGAAGATGGAGACGATCATGACGAACAGCGGGTTGGAGCTGCTCCGGGAGTGGTAATCTGCAGGACCTACGAGGGGAACACGACAGCAGGCAGAGGTTCAATGCATAAGGCTGCCGACCCCATCTACAATCCCCACAAACTGCAGATATATTCAACAGCTTCAGAGCTGAAATCTGTCAGTATTCCCTGCTTGTTCATGGGCTGCGGAGAGTTTACTCTGGGGAAATACATTCTGAGAAGCATTTCATTCTGTAGAAACAAACTGCTCCTTCCCCCCCCCCCCCCCCCCCATTAAAGAAGCTCAGGTAAGTAGTTAGAAGGTGTCTATCCACGTACAGTAACAACCAGCAGAATAGTGAGTGCAGCTCTGCAGTATAGTACAGGATGTAACTCAGGGTCAGTACAGGATAAGTAATGTATGTACACAGTGATTCCACCAGCAGAATAGTGAGCGCAGCTCTGGAGGATAATAGAGGATGTAACTCAGGAGCAGTACAGGGTAAGTAATGTATGTACACAGTGACTGCACCAGCAGAATAGTGAGTGCAGCTCTGGAGTATAATACAGGATGTAACTCAGGAGCAGTACAGGATAAGTAATGTATGTACACAGTGACTCCACCAGCAGAATAGTGAGTGCAGCTCTGGAGTATAATACAGGATGTAACTCAGGAGCAGTACAGGATAAGTAATGTATGTACACAGTGACTCCACCAGCAGAATAGTGAGTGCAGCTCTGGGGTATAATACAGGATGTAACTCAGGAGCAGTACAGGATAAGTAATGTATGTACACAGTGACTCCACCAGCAGAATAGTGAGTGCAGCTCTGGGGTATAATACAGGATGTAACTCAGGAGCAGTACAGGATAAGTAATGTATGTACACAGTGACTCCACCAGCAGAATAGTGAGTGCAGCTCTGGAGTATAATACAGGATGTAACTCAGGAGCAGTACAGGATAAGTAATGTATGTACACAGTGACTCCACCAGCAGAATAGTGAGTGCAGCTCTGGAGTATAATACAGGATGGAACTCAGGAGCAGTACAGGATAAGTAATGTATGTACACAGTGACTCCACCAGCAGAATAGTGAGTGCAGCTCTGGAGTATAATACAGGATGTAACTCAGGATCAGTACAGGATAAGTAATGTATGTACACAGTGACTCCACCAGCAGAATAGTGAGTGCAGCTCTGGAGTATAATACACGATGTAACTCAGGATCAGTACAGGATAAGTAATGTATGTACACAGTGACTGCACCAGCAGAATAGTGAGTGCAGCTCTGGAGTATAATACAGGATGTAACTCAGGATCAGTACCGGATAAGTAATGTATGTACACAGTGACTCCACCTGCAGAATAGTGAGTGCAGCTCTGGGGTATAATACAGGATGTAACTCAGGGGCAGGACAGGATAAGTAATGTATGTACACAGTGACTCCACCAGCAGCAGAATAGTGAATGCAGCTCTGGGGTACAATACTGGTGCTATATGTTACAGAGTAGGCAATTCTGGTCCTTAAGTCAAGGTTTTCAACTCTGACAAACTGATACACTGTAACAATCGCTCAGCTGTAGGTCGGGACTGGACATCCTCTTATGAACTTTATGTGATGAAGCCCCTGGACTCACCTTTGTCATCCTCTACCTTTAGCACGGCCGACCCCCTCTGCACCTCGGCCCTGGTTGTGTACGGTGTGGCGGTGCTGTTCGGTTCGGGGGAGGTTACCGTGGTGGTAATGAAGAGGCTGGTGGTGACCGCAGATATCAAGGTGGAGTGTAAAGACATGGAGGTCGTCGCGTAGGGGGTGGAGTCATTGCTGGGCAGCGTCCTGCCTGCTGCAGTCGTCCTGAGGGTGGCCAGGAGTGAGGGCGTTTCAGTTGCAGCGTCTGCAGAGGGCGAGAAGAGGAATCGTACAGAACGCGGCACTGCAGCTGATAACTGCGAGAGAGGGATGGTATGCTACATGTAATAGACCTGACCGGCCACTAGAGGGTGGCTGGATGTAGCACAAAGCCTCGGCATTGCTGACTGTTTCTACCAACAGAAGACATCAGAATCTTCAGTCTCCCCTTAAGCGGCAACTTACTGGTGGTCTCCATCTGTGCATCGTCACCCCCAAACTTCTACTGATGCCTCTAGTGGTCCACTGAGTCCCACGGCAATGGCTGCCAGACTCTGGACCTTGAGAAAAACCATCAACCTGACCCGACTGCTGACAAGGGGGCAACAGGAGCAGGGATCCAAGGGGAAATATCACTCACCGGCCGTCATGCTGTTTGCCGCAGGTGGTGGCTGGGTGGGCAGAGGGGGCGGAGTGGCGTTGGCGCTGGCTGTCTCATTGCCGTCGGTCGGAGGGAGTGTCTTGCTGGGGTCATGCGTCGTCTCATTGCTCGCTGCGGTGGCATCTTCTAGGTCCGCAGTAACATTCCCGCCTGCGCCATCGGATTGTAGCATGCCGACCGAGGGCGAGAGCGAAGGGGCGAGCGGCTCAGTGACTCTCTCATTACCTGGAGCCTCAGATGTAGCTTCTGGAGGTCCCGAGACCCCAGAGCTGACGCTCGAATCTGGGAAGTCTGCAGAACTGACAAGGAGTGGACTAGAGGTGGCCACGGGGCTCGTCTCCTCCTGAGCACCTCCTGCAAGAAAACACATCAAATGACAGGAGGAACAACTGAGGGATGCACTGTGCAGGCAAATAGCATCTAAGGCTCTCTGCTGTCAGCCACTTCAGGTCAGGGAGAGGCCAACTACAGAACCCAATCAACTGCTCCCTGTTATCAGCCATTTAGGGCTGGTAAGAAACTGGATCTTCAAAGGGATGACAGAAAGCGTAGAAACCTCCCGGCCCCCATATTCAGCTCTGCAAAAAAGGCTAAAGACGGTAAAGACCCCCCATCACCCCCCACCCACAATCCACTGCTACCTGCCGCTGCACCCTGGAGAAACCCTCTGCAGAACAAAGTCATCAGACTGCAAGGTAAAACTAACAGCGACGCAACATACAGCTGAGAACACCGCCCCCCGCAGGACATTATCAGGGAATGGCGCAGTAAGACCATATACAGAAGGACACGGACTGTAGTCACTACCGTCCACCGACACAACGACCAGCGGCAAACATCTGCACTCAGACTAGACACATCCCCTCCATGATCAGCATAACAGTATTATAGTAGTTATATTCTTGTACATAGGGGGCAGTATTATAGTAGTTATATTCTTGTACATAGGAGCAGTAATATAGTAGTTATATTCTTGTACATAGGAGGCAGTATTATAGTAGTTATATTCTTGTACATAGGGGGCAGTATTATAGTAGTTATATTCTTGTACATAGGAGCAGTAATATAGTAGTTATATTCTTGTACATAGGAGGCAGTATTATAGTAGTTATATTCTTGTACATAGGAGCAGTAATATAGTAGTTATATTCTTGTACATAGGAGCAGTATTATAGTAGTTATATTCTTGTACATAGGAGGCAGTATTATAGTAGTTATATTCTTGTACATAGGGGGCTGTATTATAGTAGTTATATTCTTGTACATAGAGGGCAGTATTATAATAGTTATATTCTTGTACATAGGGAGCAGTATTATAGTAGTTATATTATTGTACATAGGAGGCAGTATTATAGTAGTTATATTCTTGTACATAGGGGGCAGTATTACAGTAGTTATATTCTTGTACATAGGGAGCAGTATTATAGTAGTTATATTCTTGTACATAGGAGGCAGTATTATAGTAGTTATATTCTTGTACATAGGGGGCTGTATTATAGTAGTTATATTCTTGTACATAGGAGGCAGTATTATAATAGTTATATTCTTGTACATAGGGAGCAGTATTATAGTAGTTATATTATTGTACATAGGAGGCAGTATTATAGTAGTTATATTCTTGTACATAGGGGGCAGTATTATAGTAGTTATATTCTTGTACATGGGGGCAGTATTATAGTAGTTATATTCTTGTACATGGGGGCAGTATTATAGTAGTTATATTCTTGTACATGGGGGCAGTATTATAGTAGTTATATTCTTGTACATGGGGGCAGTATTATAGTAGTTATATTCTTGTACATGGGGGCAGTATTATAGTAGTTATATTCTTGTACATAGGGGACAGTATTATAGTAGTTATATTCTTGTACATAGGAGGCAGTATTATAGTAGTTATATTCTTGTACATAGGGGCAGTATTATAGTAGTTATATTCTTGTACATAGGGGGCAGTATTATAGTAGTTATATTCTTGTACATAGGGGGCAGTATTATAGTAGTTATATTCTTGTACATAGGAGGCAGTATTATAGTAGTTATATTCTTGTACATAGGGGGCAGTATTATAGTAGTTATATTCTTGTACATAGGGGGCAGTATTATAGCAGTTATATTCTTGTACATAGGGGGCAGTATTATAGTAGTTATATTCTTGTACATAGGAGGCAGTATTATAGTAGTTATATTCTTGTACATAGGGGGCAGTATTATAGTAGTTATATTCTTGTACATAGGGGGCAGTATTATAGCAGTTATATTCTTGTACATAGGAAGCAGTATTATAGTAGTTATATTCTTGTACATAGGGGGCAGTATTATAGTAGATATATTCTTGTACATAGGGGGCAGTATTATAGCAGTTATATTCTTGTACATAGGGGGCAGTATTATAGCAGTTATATTCTTGTACATAGGAAGCAGTATTATAGTAGTTATATTCTTGTACATAGAGGGCAGTATTATAGTAGATATATTCTTGTACATAGGGGGCAGTATTATAGTAGTTATATTCTTGTACATAGGAGGCAGTATTATAGCAGTTATATTCTTGCACATAGGGGGCAGTATTATAGTAGTTATATTCTTGTACATAGGAGCAGTATTATAGTAGTTATATTCTTGTACATAGGGGGCAGTATTATAGTAGTTATATTCTTGTACATAGGAGGCAGTATTATAGTAGTTATATTCTTGTACATAGGGGGCAGTATTTATAGTAGATATATTCTTGTACATAGGGGGCAGTATTATAGTAGTTATATTCTTGTACATAGGGGGCAGTATTATAGTAGTTATATTCTTGTACATAGGAGGCAGTATTATAGCAGTTATATTCTTGTACATAGGAGCAGTAATATAGTAGTTATATTCTTGTACATAGGAGGCAGTATTATAGTAGTTATGTTCTTGTACATAGGGGCAGTATTATAGTAGTTATATTCTTGTACATAGGGGGCAGTATTATAGTAGTTATATTCTTGTACATAGGGGGCAGTATTATAGTAGTTATATTCTTGTACATAGGGGGCAGTATTATAGTAGTTATATTCTTGTACATAGGGGGCAGTATTATAGTAGTTATATTCTTGTACATAGGAGGCAGTATTGTAGTAGTTATGTTCTTGTACATAGGGGGCAGTATTATAGTAGTTATATTCTTGTACATAGGGGGCAGTATTATAGTAGTTATATTCTTGTACATAGGGGGCAGTATTATAGTAGTTATATTCTTGTACATAGGGGGCAGTATTATAGTAGTTATATTCTTGTACATAGGGGGCAGTATTATAGTAGTTATATTCTTGTACATAGGGGGCAGTATTATAGTAGTTATATTCTTGTACATAGGAGGCAGTATTATAGTAGTTATATTCTTGTACATAGGGGGCAGTATTATAGCAGTTATATTCTTGTACATAGGGAGCAGTATTATAGTAGTTATATTCTTGTACATAGGGAGCAGTATTATAGTAGTTATATTCTTGTACATAGGGAGCAGTATTATAGTAGTTATATTCTTGTACATAGGGAGCAGTATTATAGTAGTTATATTCTTGTACATAGGGAGCAGTATTATAGTAGTTATATTCTTGTACATAGGGAGCAGTATTATAGTAGTTATATTCTTGTACATAGGAGGCAGTATTGTAGTAGTTATGTTCTTGTACATAGGGGGCAGTATTATAGTAGTTATATTCTTGTACATAGGGGGCAGTATTATAGTAGTTATATTCTTGTACATAGGGGGCAGTATTATAGTAGTTATATTCTTGTACATAGGGGGCAGTATTATAGTAGTTATATTCTTGTACATAGGGGGCAGTATTATAGTAGTTATATTCTTGTACATAGGGGGCAGTATTATAGTAGTTATATTCTTGTACATAGGGGGCAGTATTATAGTAGTTATATTCTTGTACATAGGGGGCAGTATTATAGTAGTTATATTCTTGTACATAGGAGGCAGTATTATAGTAGTTATATTCTTGTACATAGGGGGCAGTATTATAGCAGTTATATTCTTGTATATAGGAGCAGTATTATAGTAGTTATATTCTTGTACATAGGGAGCAGTATTATAGTAGTTATATTCTTGTACATAGGGAGCAGTATTATAGTAGTTATATTCTTGTACATAGGGAGCAGTATTATAGTAGTTATATTCTTGTACATAGAGGCAGTATTATAGTAGTTATATTCTTGTACATAGGGGAGTAGTATTATAGTAGTTATATACTTGTACATAGGGGAGTAGTATTATAGTAGTTATATACTTGTACATAGGGGAGTAGTATTATAGTAGTTATATTCTTGTACATAGGGGAGTAGTATTATAGTAGTTATATACTTGTACATAGGGGCAGTATTATAGTAGTTATATTCTTGTACATAGGGGGCAGTATTATAGTAGTTATATTCTTGTACATAGGGGAGTAGTATTATAGCAGTTATATTCTTGTACATAGGGAGCAGTATTATAGTAGTTATATTCTTGTACATAGGGGGCAGTATTATAGTAGTTCTATTCTTGTACATAGGAGGCAGTATTATAGTAGTTATATTCTTGTACATAGGGGCAGTATTATAGTAGTTATATTCTTGTACATAGGGGGCAGTATTATAGTAGTTATATTCTTATACATAGGGGGCAGTATTATAGTAGTTATATTCTAATACATAGGGGACAGTATTATAGTAGTTATATTCTTGTACATAGGGGGCAGTATTATAGTAGTTATATTCTTGTACATAGGGGGCAGTATTATAGCAGTTATATTCTTGTACATAGGGGCAGTATTATAGTAGTTATATTCTTGTGCATAGGGGGCAGTATTATAGCAGTTATATTCTTGTACATAGGGGCAGTATTATAGTAGTTATATTCTTGTACATAGGGGGCAGTATTATAGTAGTTATATTCTTGTGCATAGGGGGCAGTATTATAGTAGTTATATTCTTGTACATAGGGGGCAGTATTATAGTAGTTATATTCTTGTACATAGGGGGCAGTATTATAGTAGTTATATTCTTGTACATAGGGGGCAGTATTATAGTAGTTATATTCTTGTACACAGGGGGCAGTATTATAGTAGTTATATTCTTGTACATAGGGGGCAGTATTATAGTAATTATATTCTTGTATATACGGGGCAGTATTATAGCAGTTATATTCTTGTACATAGGGGATAGTATTATAGTATTTTTTTATATAGAAGTCTATATTCTTCTGCATAGGTTTCGTGTATGGCCCCTTCCCCCTCGCTTTTTAACACTAACAGCGTATTGGCACATGAGAGGGTCAAAACAGCTACACCATTATTAACATCGAACGCTTGCAGTGACTCCTTATACACATTATATATATGGCCCTTAGCTGGCCCCTTTGGACTGAACTTGTGCAGATAGGAAATAGTATGGTACACAGATGACGAGTTGTAGGGATATTCCCGGATGCTCACCGTACTGTTCACCCCCCTCCTTCCCCATGAAAAGCGGATTGTGCGCGGCGGTCGCTGCAGGACGCTCTGCTCCGGGGTCACTAGATGGGAACGTGTTAATAATAGACACACACTGCTCCATTCATGCGAGCGGCCGGGTAAACACACAGGAATATCCTGCCCCCAACCACAAGACACTGCACCCTTTCAGCTCTGCCCCGTGCCAAGGAGGAAAGTGCGCCAGCTATACAGGACCCTATAGAGTGGGATGCGGACGAGGAGAGGGGGCGCAGCACCTGAGAAGGAAACAAGTCTGAATCCAAAGTCTGAAGTACAGCAAGAGCAGCACAGAGGAGGTCAGGAAAGCGCTGATCTGATGGGGGGGATACAGGCCAGCGTCACATGGGGGGGTGCGTTTACGTATTTGCACACCAAATACTTGTGCGCAGAAAATAGAACGTATTGATTCCAATGGGAGCGTTAGTGCGTGTATTTGGCGCGTACAAATCAGTCGTGCAAGATAAGGGCACAGTAGGCGATATTATTCTACGCAGGGAAAGAAGACGTCTTGAACTCCTTACACTGATTGGCCATTCCATCGGTGCGGATCCTTCTATACGCGCAATTGTGCAAGACTTGTATCGTAGAAATGCCGTAGCGCATGGAATTCCGCACTCGATGCACAAATACGTCTCCGCCCGTGTGATACTGCCCTACGAGCTACACAGCGGGCGGATCCTGTATTTATGAGGAGTATTTCAGGACCGGCATGATCTTATGGAGGGTCCGAGATTCCTTCCTACCGGCACGGAGTATTTCAGGAGTAACGCCCCGAGTGGCAGGAACACGACCCCACAGTGCAGAGGATGTCA
This sequence comes from Eleutherodactylus coqui, assembly GCA_035609135.1. Lineage (NCBI taxonomy): Eukaryota > Metazoa > Chordata > Amphibia > Anura > Eleutherodactylidae > Eleutherodactylus > Eleutherodactylus coqui. The sequence goes on from CM069407.1 coordinate 311,566,184, forward strand.
GGAGTAAAGTCCCTAGGGGCAGGAACACGACCCCCGCAGCACTGAGGATGTCAGGAGTAAAGCCCCTAGTGGCAGGAACACGACCCGCAGTGCAGAGGATGTCAGGAGTAAAGCCCCTAGTGGCAGGAACACGACCCCCGCAGCGCAGAGGATGTCAGGAGTAAAGCCCCTAGTGGCAGGAACATGACCCCCGCAGCGCAGAGGATGTCAGGAGTAAAGCCCCTAGTGGCAGGAACATGACCCCCGCAGCGCAGAGGATGTCAGGAGTAAAGCCCCTAGTGGCAGGAACACGACCCCTGCAGCGCAGAGGATGTCAGGAGTAAAGCCCCTAGGGGCAGGAACACGACCCCGCAGTGCAGAGGATGTCAGGAGTAAAGCCCCTAGTGGCAAGAACACGACCCCACAGTGCAGAGGATGTCAGGAGTAAAGCCCCTAGGGGCAGGAACACGACCCCCGCAGCACTGAGGATGTCAAGAGTAAAGCCCCTAGGGGCAGGAACACAACCCGCAGCGCAGAGGATGTCAGGAGTAAAGCCCCTAGGGGCAGGAACACAACCCGCAGCGCAGAGGATGTCAGGAGTAAAGCCCCTAGTGGCAGGAACACGACCCCTGCAGTGCAGAGGATGTCAGGAGTAAAGCCCCTAGTGGCAGGAACACGACCCCACAGTGCAGAGGATGTCAGGAGTAAAGCCCCTAGGGGCAGGAACACGACCCCCGCAGTGCAGAGGATGTCAGGAGTAAAGCCCCTAGTGGCAGGAACATGACCCTCGCAGCGCAGAGGATGTCAGGGGAGGACGGATCTTATGGGACGTCGCAGACGGAAATGTAAGAAATGTGGCCTGAGAGGCACAACCCGCACACAAGACGTCTTCCAACTTGGTGTAAAGCGCTTCTCTTTATTAACAGTCCATATTAACGCATTTCGAGGCCGCGGCTCCTTCAGAATGTCCGTAAAGCGCGCCAGTAAGTCAAAGATAGAGAAGATGTTGGGTCTTTCTTCTTTTTTGCTACATCATAACGAAGAATAAGATCTCTACAGACGTGTCACAAACGCCGATCGCCACGCCGAAAGATAGAGATTAGGGCTAAACCACCGCGGAACGTGTAACGGCCTCAAAAAACGGACACTCAAAGAACGCATGAATGAAGGGCTGCAGGCGGAGGAAATACAGACGAGTCCGAATGCCGCAAGCGGAATATACGGCCAATAATAATACAACGAGGTGTGTATAACGAACGGCGCAAATTATACAAGATCGCGGAATTCTGCCTCAAACTGGTTTTTGTTCGGAACGTCTTGAATATTTTCGGTTCTTGTTAGTTTCTTATATTAATGGCGGCAGATTTCGCTTGCGGTATTCAGACTCGTATGATCTAACGCTCTGCCGCCCCTCATTCATGCGCTCCTAGGAGCATACGTTTTCTGGCGCAGAAAATAAAAAAATACCGGTGGCCAGCGCATGACAGCGTGCGCGAGATACGCTGCAATAGACGGCGATTGTCCGTGTCACCGTCGATTCCATAGCGAAAAAAACACTGCGTGACGCCGGCACATTTTGCGCTTACGGCCGTAGGAGCCGGTCTTAATATTGACCGTTTTTAATTCCTTATAAAAGAAGAACGGGGATGCGTATGAAAATGGCGCCCTTACATAATGTATCACGTATGGCCAGTGTATCGCAGCGTATGGCGATGTGTAGGACGCATGCCGTGATCCATTTCTCGTGCGTATCCACCCGCAAATGTGCATGGAACAATAAGAGTCCATTCGACTTCATTCACCCCGCAGCCGTGCGACGCACACGTAATACATGGTGGGATCTTGGTGGTGGACATGAGCCCTAAGAGCTGCATAGTGGAAGGAGGCGCGTGCCGGCAGCGCAGAGGATTTCAGGATGTCCAAACCGTGTGTGAGGAACGGGATCCCCCAGCAGCGCCGAGCACTTCAGCAGATGGAGGTGTAGATCTTATGGGCCGTCTCACACCGAGCGCCACGAGGTAGTAGGAGCTGAGCCCCCGCAGCACGGAGGATGTCAGGACAGTGGGGTGTGGATGTTGTAGGCGGAGCCTGTACACGGGAGGACCGGCGCTTGTGATGAGACGGCGAGCGCCGTGTACGTTTAAAAACGTATAATTAACTGATAAAAAGAGAAGCTGCACGGATGTAGCAGAGTGGAGGCGGCGCAGGAGCCGGTGTCACCTCAGGAATGTATCACTGCCTATAAAAATCTGAGGTGTGGAGAGGTTTCTGCGGCAGAAGATAAACGCTCCGAGCCGCGAACTTCACACACATCCTTATATAATTTGCACCTCGGCGGTCGTGTGACCGAGGCGGGGAGCTCCAGCGAGCGCCAAGTCACATATGGAAGCAGATTCCCAGGAAGGGCCGCGCCGCAGCCGCTGCTCCAGACCCTAATAGGAAGAGCCCAGCGCTCCTGTGTGACGCACGCCGAGAAGACGATATAAATATTTGTACAGGCAGATCAAAGACAAGTCTGGATCTAGACAAGACAGAGAGAAAACCGACACCAAACCCCGCGACACCGGGGGGCCGTCTGCTGCCAGGGTTACAGAAATGGGACAGGCCCCTTCTGGGAATAACTTATCTCATAGATGCCCTGAAGGACCCCCAAATACATCAGTCCATATATGTAATCTCTGGAGGTTATAAGAGGAGCAGCTGATAGCACATATATGATGCCATACAATTGTAGAGTTGGAAGGGACCTCCGGGGTCATCAGGTCCTCTGGGGTCATCGGGTCCTCCGGGGTTATCGGGTTCAACCCCCTGCTCAGTGCAGGATTCACTAAATCATCCCAGACAGATGTGTGTCCGTCCTCTGAACACTTCCATTGAAGGAGAACTCCCCACCTCCCATGGCAACCTGTTCCACTCATGGATCCCCTCACTGTCTAATATCTAATCTGTGTCTCCTCCCTTTCAGGTTCATCCATTGCTTCTAGTCTTTCCTTGTACAGATGAGAATAGGGCTGATCCCTCTGCACTGTGACAGCCCTTCAGATATTTGTAGACAGCTATTAAGTCTCCTCTCAGCCTTCTCTTCTGCTAAACATTCCCAGATCCTTTAACTGTTCCTCATAGGACATGATTTGCAGACCGCTCACATCTTGGTAACTCTTCTCTGGACTTGCTTCAGTTTGTCTATGTCTTGTATAAAGTGGGGTGCCCAGAACTGGACCCAGTATTCCAGATGAGGTCTGACTAAGGAAGAGTAGAGGGGGATAATGACCTCACGGGATCTAGACTCTATGCTTCTCTTAATACATCCCAGAATTGTGTTTGCCTTTTTGGCTGCTGCATCACATTGTTGACTCATGTTCAGTCTATGATCTATTAGTATACCCAAGTCTTTTTCACATCTGCCATTCTGTATGTGCTTTTTTTCATTTTTCTTGCCCAGATGTAGGCCTTTGCATTTCTCCTTGTTAAATACCATTCTGTTAGTCGCCGACCACTGTGCAAGCTTTTCTAGATCTTTTTGAATCCTCTCTCTCTTTTCCCTAGTGTTAGCTATCCCTCCCAGCTTTGTGTCGTCAGCAGATTTGATCAGTTTCCCATCAATTCCCTCCTCCAGATCATTTATAACAATGTTGACCAACACTGGGCCTAGGACAGAGCCTTGTGGTCCCCACTTGATACATTCTTCCACTTGGATGTGCAGCCATTTATGACCACTCTTTGAGTACGATCACTCAGCCAGTTGTGAATCCACCTAACAGTTGCCTTGTCAATCCCAGATTTGGTCATTTTTTCAATAAGTATAGTATATTATATCCACCGCATTTCCCTGATCCACTGGTCATTCTGTCATAGAAGGAAATTAGATTGGTCTGGCATGACTTGTTTGTTACAACCCCATGCTGGCTCTGGTCAATTACTCCAGTCTCATCCAAGTACTTGCATACATGCTGTTTAATAATCTGTTCAAAGATCTTTCTCGGTATAGAAGTCAGGCTCACAGGCCTGTAGTTTCCTGGATCCACCTTCTTCCTTTTTGGAAGATAGGGGCAACATTTGCCCTTTTCCAATCTTCTGGGACTTCTCCTCTTCTCCAGGAATCTTCAAAGATTATGGCGAGTGCTTCAGCAATTACCTCCGCTGCTTCCTTTAGTATCCTAGGATGTAATTCATCTGGACCTTGAGACTTGGATTCATGTAAGTTAGCTAAGTGTTCCCTCACCATCTCTCTACTTATAGATAGCCTGCATTCTTTTATTCCCCCAATAGCACAGTGAAGATCAGCTGATGCTAAATCTACTTTCTGAGAGAAAACAGATACAAAATAGAAATGTAAAAGTCCACCCTTCTCAACATCATTCTTAAAGGGGTTCTGACATAAAAAAAATTTTTATGCTTTAACAGCCGTTGTTCCCTGGTCTACCTAATGGACACAGGGAACCCACGATTTTTGGCTGTTAAAACATAAAAACATGATACTTACCTAATACTTACCTTGTGTTCTGTTGTTGTTGTCATCAGGGAGGTCATCTCCCAGCAGGCTCTCTTCTTCCTGCACCAAGGTCCTGCAAAAATGCTGCCATGCTAGCACTGTAACATGGCAGCATTACAATGGGATAGAGTATTGCAACAAAGTAATGTAAGGCTTACCGTGAGGTCCCCCGCTCAGAGCTGCCGTTCTCCGCGCTTGTGCTCCTCCGCCGGCACTGTCAGATTCCTGGCGGCTGGTCCTCCAGTGAGAGCTTGAGTGCGCTTCTCCGCCGCTGCCAGGAAATTCCGCAGAGGTGGAGGGGGGAAGGCCGCCGCCGTGTTCTTCTGCACTCTGCGGCCGGCCCATAACAGTGTCTGTCACTCCGGCCCCTCTGTCAATAATACCGGGATTGCGCGCATGCGTAGTGGAGAGGTGCCCTCTGACAGGAGTCAGGACGGGCCGAGTCTCCACTGCGCACGTGCAGAATCTGTAAGTTCAGCCAGGATGGACGGGGCGCCCACAGCAAGCACTGCTTGTGACGTGCTTGCTGTGAGCGGCACGTCCGTTCACCTCGGAAGTGGCTGACGGACGGAACAGAGCAGGAAGCGGTCATTTTGACCGCTCCTGCTCTGCTTCTACAAGCCGCAGATGAAGATGCCAGATGGAGGGGACATGCCTGGCGATCGGTCCTGGCCAGGCAAGGTGAGTACATTTTTTTTTTCATGTCAGAACCCCTTTAACCAATTCACCATTTTCATCCTGTAAGCATCCAACAGCTGCTTGGACTTTACTTTTGGTTTTGACCCCCAAATCCCTTTTTATTGCTTTTGGCCTCTCTTACAAGCCTCCATTCATTTTCAGCTTTAGATTTCTGACACTTGCCCTACAGTTTCTGCAGACCCCATTACATTCTTCTTCAGATATTCCCCCTCTTTCCATTTGATCAACCAAATTTTCTTCCTTTTTAACATCTGTGTTAAGTTCTGTGTTCATCTATCCGGGTCTCTTTAAATGCTTCCCATTCTTCCTTCTTTTAGGGATTGGTAACGATTGTGCTCTGAGAATCTCATTTCACAATATTTCCCAACCATCTTGGACATTTCTGTCCTTAAGAACATCCAGCCATTGGATTCTTCCCCTTTCTGAGTCCATTACAATCTGCCTTTCTGAAATCCAACCTTGAGGTCTGAGTCTTCTCAGGTCTTCCTCCCCTTGTTATCCAGCAGCAGCTGATATCACATATATGATGTCTCAGGAGGTTCTATCAGTACTGGAGCGTTATAAGAGGAGCGGCTGATATCACATACAATGACATTACTTATCAGACTCCGTGCTGCCCTCTTCACCCACGGTTCTCTCTGAACATATAGTTGTTCCCAACCTGCGGAGCTGACAATCTTATCACCTCCATGGCCGCCGTCCCAGAGTTTCTATAATTTAGGGGTTATTTTCTATCATCTAGGGATTCCGTGAGGTTTAAAAAGCGCGATCAGGGTGGGAGATCGGGCAGAGTGGGGGAGGGGTTGTTGGGGCTGGCCCTTTAAATGAGATTGTATTGAAATCTTGGAGAATTAGCGCCGGTCTCATACGTGACGCATTTCCATGACCTGGATTTTACACGGATCCTTTGTACCGTGACCCAGTTCAGGAGGACACCAGAGACCTCTCACCTCCTTGCACCATGGATGTGGCGCGGCGTCAACGAGCTGGAAGCGGATGCCATTCCTGGGAGGTGCACTGCGCCAACCCAACGCCGCCTTCCTCAGGGACACACGACGACGGGAGCGCTGCTCCGCTCCTGCGAACGCTGTCACTTCCAATGTCCATCTCACGGCCGCCCATAAATAATGTATCAGCCTCAAACCGGGGCAAATCTCCGCGGCAACGGGCAGAAACCGCACTTAAAGGGCGAGAAAAGGAATATACCTCAGTATGAGAGAAGACGGACAGGTCAGGACAACCAGAGTATCACACGGGAGGGGATTAGATACACAGCTCAGCAGACAGTATCACACAGGAGAGGATTAGATACACGGCTCAGCAGACAGTATCACACAGGAGGGGATTAGATACAGCAGGCAGTATCACACAGGATAGGATTAGATACACGGCTCAGCAGACAGTATCACACAGGATAGAATTAGATACACGGCTCAGCAGACAGTATCACACAGGATAGGATTAGATACACCACTCAGCAGACAGTATCACACAGGATAGGATTAGATACACCACTCAGCAGACAGTATCACACATGATAGGATTAGATACAGAAGCTCAGCAGACGGTATCACAGGACAGGATTAGATACAGGGCTCGGCTGTCTTCCACAGAACAGGTAAGGTGACCATCCTGGAGGCTACTTGGTGACATTTCGGACATGTGGCGGCTGCGCCTCGCTGTCACCTTTCGTCCTTCTCATCCATATAGAAGCCTCTCGGGATCTCTGAACGCTCGTCTTGCAGCTTTGGCAGGGAGGTGTGAACTAAACCTTCACACCACAAACCTCCCGATATGTCATGGAAGCGTCGGCGGCCATGACGGGGGAAGAGAGGGGTGAGAAGCCTCCTTGTAAGAACACGCAGACTTCTCGCCCGGCGGCGGCGGAGACACGATTATCCCGGCAGGTTGGGACTCGGACGAGCAGGAAACCTGCGACACGACAAATATGGCGCGAGGGCGACGGAAGCAACCGACCGGCTTAGATTGCCAATATCACGGGAGACCACCCGGCTGTAGGGGGCGACTCCAGGAGTGATGGATTGTGGGAAGTCGCTGCGGTCATCCCACACGTCTTCTCCAGTGTCTTACAGACATTATCAGACCTCTGCGGGGCACAAAAAGATTCACCCCCGCAACAATGAGAAGGGGCCCCACAGCAGATGGCGGGGCCCGGAGCCGTAGAGGGACGGGGCTCCTACGTGAGATACAGGGGGGCAGCATAACATCCTACGGCAGCCACTGGAGAACTACAAGTCCCATCATCCACAGTCACTGGAGCACACCATGCTGAGGCTTGTAGTTCCACATCTGCAGGAGCAGCAGGGCAATCTACAGGGATGCTGCCAGGCTCCTCCCCCTTTCTCCTGAGCTTCTGCCTATGCACAGCAGGCAATCTGAACAAGCAGAGCTGCAGTGCAAAGTATGAGGGACATGTCAGACTCCAGCAGCCCATGCAGTGGAGCTGGGGTAACTGAGCAAAGCTGCAGTATAAAGTATCAGGGGAGGGTCAGGAGGGACATGTCAGACTCCAGGTCTTACCTCGGATTCACACAATCTGGTTGTTGCGAGACGCACAAATCTCATGCGAATACGATCGCCATTCTTTTGAATGAAGTCATATCCAGCATTGTGGCGCAGAAAAAAAAATGGCGGCTTGTTCTGTCAGAACGCATCGTTGTCAACGGCGCCGGAACCCTCATCACACAACAAGGGGAAACACGGGCCGAAAGCAGTTATGGGAGGCGTCTGACACAAATGCCTCGCACCCGCGGGGACGGCCCACGAACGCGACATCGGGCCGAGTTTCATTATCCGATATCGCGCTTGGCCGTATGAAACAATCTTTAATGGAGAGGAGCTGCAATGTAAAGCAGAGGGAAACAAAGGGAAGATAATGTAGTGGAGCCGGGGTAACTAATCACAGCTTGGTCCTAAAGGAGCAGAGCTGCAGTGCAAAGTAGGGAGAAGGGAGGGTCAGCAGCCGGAGCCGCTGATGAGGCCGGAGGGGATTGTAGAGGAGCCAGAATCACTAATCACAGCTTGGTCCTAATGGATCAGAGCTGCAGTGTAAAGCATGGAGGAGGTTGTTGCTATAATTAGTATCGCTCTCTGGATACATAGTTGCGGTTGTGTCAGGGTTCGGGCTGCAGGTTCGCACACGCCCGATGCCCCTCGGTGTCCCGCGGTCTCTGACATGTTAACCCTCTCACGCCCGATGCCCCTCGGTGTCCCGCGGTCTCTGACATGTTAACCCTCTAACGCCCGATGCCTCTCGGTGTCCCGCGGTCTCTGACATGTTAACCCTCTCCCTACCGATGCCTCTCGGTGTCCTGCGGTCTGACATGTTAACCCTCTCCCTACCGATGCCCCGCGGTCTGACATGTTAACCCTCTCCCTACCGATGCCCCTCGGTGTCCCGCGGTCTCTGACATGTTAACCCTCTCCCTACCGATGCCCCTCGGTGTCCCGCGGTCTCTGACATGTTAACCCTCTCCCTACCGATGCCCCTCGGTGTCCCGCGGTCTCTGACATGTTAACCCTCTCACGCCCGATGCCTCTCGGTGCGCCATCTGTCTCTCCCATCCCCCGCGGACGTTTATGCGGTTGCATCGTTGACATAAACCGACGATGACGACTTCTCGATGTCCGCAGACTCGGGGCCGCGGCTCTTTATGTGACGAAACGCAACTTTTACTGCAATATGTCAGTGACGAAGGGTTAACGGGCGCCGCAAACCGGAAATCAGACCAATCCGTCCCACCTGACAACCGCTTAGTGGCAGCCGCAGAGTCCGCCATATTGGTTGTCACCGGCTTTCCCAGATACTGAGGCTGGCGGATAAGGGGTTAATGGGACACAAACAGTGAAAGTTGCGTGTGGGGGGGGGGCTTCCCTCTAGAGCCCTTCTGTTACCACTGAAGGGGTTAATCGCGAGGCTGATGATTGCAGTGCGTCAGGGGACTACAACTCCCAGCATCCCCACTCTGATATAAGCTGCTGCCCAGATTGGCCATGCTGAGGCTTGTAGTTCGTGCGGACAGAGGGCGGAGCTTCATGACTTCTCTCCCCTTTTCCTGCCAAGTATAAATTAACCCTGTCAGGACCACAAAGCAGCCGGATCATTAACCCTCTGAGTGCTGCAGCGGAGCAGAGCGGTCATGTGACTGCTGTCACTGCTGGTTAACCCCTTGTACACCACGCAGCAGTAACCCCTTGCATGCCACATCGGTATCCTGGTAGGTCTGACCTCATTAACCCGTTATACTCCAGCCCCCACTGTTAACCCCTTACACCCCTCACATGCCACACTCACCGGAGATCAGGCTGAGGAGCCCCAGCAGCAGCGCGCTCACCCTCCGGCCTCCCATCACAGCTGAGGAGCCGCCACGTGTGTCCGGGAGGCTGCTGTGACGTCACGAAATCCCCTCGACTATGACGTCAGGGCGCAGTTTGCACTCCAGTTACGTATTACAGGAGCCTCCTTCCGACCCGAGTGTGACGTCACGCTGATGCCGGCCCTGCGTGACGTCACGGCCGCCGCTTCGCTCCAGTGTGAACGGTACCAACGGCGACTAAAGACTGCTCTGTCTGGCCCCGCCCACTCCACGCTGATAGGACGAAGCACCACGGCAGACCCGCCCACTGCCCCACCCGGCCGCCTGATTGGTGGATTTATTATAGGGAGCAAAAGCAAAGTGAGAAACGTCCCAGAGAGTCCGAGACAGAAACTACCGGATGAGCGGGACCGGAGCCTCACTACAGATCACTAGATCACCGGAGCCTCACTACAGATCACTAGATCACCGGAGCCTCACTACAGATCACTAGATCACCGGAGCCTCACTACAGATCACTAGATCACCGGAGCCTCACTACAGATCACTAGATCACCGGAGCCTCGATACAGATCACTAGATCACCGGAGCCTCGATACAGATCACTAGATCACCGGAACCTCACTACAGATCACTAGATCACTGGAGCCTCGATACAGATCACTAGATCACCGGAGCCTCGATACAGATCACTAGATCACCGGAGCCTCGATACAGATCACTAGATCACCGGAGCCTCGATACAGATCACTAGATCACCGGAGCCTCGATACAGATCACTAGATCACCGGAGCCTCGATACAGATCACTAGATCACCGGAGCCTCGATACAGATCACTAGATCACCGGAGCCTCGATACAGATCACTAGATCACCGGAGCCTCGATACAGATCACTAGATCACCGGAGCCTCGATACAGATCACTAGATCACCGGAGCCTCACTACAGATCACTAGATCACCGGAGCCTCGATACAGATCACTAGATCACCGGAGCCTCACTACAGATCACTAGATCACCGGAGCCTCGATACAGATCACTAGATCACTGGAACCTCACTACAGATCACTAGATCACCGGAGCCTCAATACAGATAACTAGATCACCAGAACCTCACTACAAATCACTAGATCACTGGATCCTCAATACAGATCACTGGAGCCTCACTATAGATCACTAGATCACCAGAGCCTCACTACAGATCACCGGAGCCTCAATACAGATCACTAGATCACCGCAGCCTCAATACAGATCACTGGAGCCTCACTACAAATCACTAGATCATCAGAGCCTTGCTACAGATCACCGGAGCTTCAATATAGATCATTAGATCACCGGAGCCTTACTACAGATCACTAGATCACCAGAGCCTCACTACAAATTACTAGATCACCAGAGCCTCAATACAGATCACTAGATCACTGGAGCCTCAATACAGATCACTGGATCCTCACTATAGATCACTAGATCACCAGAGCCTCACTACAGATCACTGGATCGCTGGGTCCTCAATAAAAATCACTAGATCACCAAAGCATCAATGCTAATCGCCGGGGCCCATGTTCATGGCGGATTGGAAACCCAGAGCGGCGCTAGAGAAAAATGACCAAGTACGGCCACATTGTTCTTCCTCTGTACAAGTCACTGGTCAGACCACACATGGAATATTGTGGACAGTTTTGGGCGCTGGTACTCAAGATGCACATATCAAGCCAGAGCGGGTACAAAGGGGGCAACTAAAGTAATAAATGGAATGGGTGGACTACAATACCCAGAGAGGTTATCATACTGGGGGTTATTAAGTTTAAGAAAAAGAAGGCTGAGGGGCGCTCTAATAACTATGTATAATATATCAGGGGTCAGTACAGAGATCTCTCCCATCATCTATTATACCCTGGACTGTAACAAGGGGGCGCTCTATTAACGAAGTATAATAGTCAGTACAGAGATCTCTCCCATCATCTATTATACCCAGGACTGTAACAAGGGGGCGCTCTAATAACTATATATAGACATATCAGGGGTCAGTACAGAGATCTCTCCCATCATCTAATATACCCAGGACTGTAACAAGGGGGCGCTCTGATAACTATATATAGACATATCAGGGGTCAGTACAGAGATCTCTCCCATCATCTATTATACCAAGGACTGTAACAAGGGGGCGCTCTAATAACTATGTATAATATATCAGGGGTCAGTACAGAGATCTCTCCCATCATCTATTATACCCAGGACTGTAACAAGGGGGCGCTCTAATAACTATGTATAGATGTATCAGGGGTCAGTACAGAGATCTCTCCCATCATCTATTATACCCAGGACTGTAACAAGGGGGTGCTCTAATAACTATGTATAATATATCAGGGGTCAGTACAGAGATCTCTCCCATCATCTATTATACCCTGGACTGTAACAAGGAGGCGCTCTAATAACTATGTATAGATATATCAGGGGTCAGTACAGAGATCTCTACCATCATCTATTATACCCAGGACTGTAACAAAGGGGCGCTCTAACAACTATGTATGGATATATCAGGGGTCAGTACAGAGATCTCTCCATCATCTATTATACCCAGGACTGTAAGAGGGGGGCACTCTAATAACTATGTATAGATATATCAGGGGTCATACAGAGATCTCTCCCATCATTTATTATACCCAGAACTGTAACAAGGGGGCGCTCTAATAACTATGTATAGATATATCAGGGGTCAGTACAGAGATCTCTCCATCATCTATTATACCCAGGACTGTAAGAGGGGGGCGCTCTAATAACTATGTATAGATATGTCAGGGGTCAGTACAGAGATCTCTCCCATCATTTATTATACCCAGAACTGTAACAAGGGGGCGCTCTAATAACTATGTATAGATATATCCGGAGTCAGTACAGAGATCTCTCCCATCATCTATTATACCCAGGACTTTAAGAAGGGGGTGCTCTAATAACTATGTATAATATATCAGGAGACAATACAGAGATCTCTCCCATCATCCTTTATGCCCAGGACTGTAACAAGTGGGCGCTCTAATAACTATGTGTAGATATATCAGGGGTCAGTACAGAGATCTCTCCCATCATCTATTATAACCAGGATTGTAACAAGGGGGCGCACTAATAACCATGTATAATATATCAGGGTTCAGTACAGAGATCTCTATAATCCTCTATTATACCAAGGATTGTAACAAGGGGGCGCTCTAATAACTATGTATAGATATATCAGGGTTCAGTACAGAGATCTCTATAATCCTCTATTATACCCAGGACTGTAACAAGGGGCGTTCTAATAACTATGTATAATATATCAGGGGTCAGTACAGAGATCTCTCCCATCATCTATTATACCCAGGACTGTAACAAGGGGGTGCTCTAATAACTATGTATAATATATCAGGGGTCAGTACAGAGATCTCTCCCATCATCTATTATACCCAGGACTGTAACAAGGAAGCGCTCTAATAACTATGTATAGATATATCAGGGGTCAGGACAGAGATCTCTCCCATCATCTATTATACCCAGGACTGTAACAAGAGGGCGCTCTAATAACTATGTATAATATATCAGATGACAATAAGGCGATTTCTAACATCATCTATTATACCCAGGACTGTAACAAGGGGGCGCTCTAATAACTATGTATAATATATCAGGGGACAATATAGAGATCTCTCCCATCATCTATTATACCTAGGACTGTCACAACAGGGTGTTTTAATAACTATATATAATATATCAGGGGTCAGTACAGAGATCTCACGCATCATCTATTATACCGAGGACCGTAACAAGGGGGCGCTCTAATAACTATGTGTAGATATATCAGGGGTCAGTACAGAGATCTCTCCCATCATCTGTTATATCCAGGACCGTAACAAGGGGGCGCTCTAATAACTATGTACAGATATATCAGGGGTCAGTACAGAGATCTCTCCCATCAACTATTATACCCAGGACTGTAACAAGGGGGCGCTCTAATAACTATGCACAGATATAACAGGGGTCAGTACAGAGATCTCTCCCATCATCTATTATACCCAGGACTGTAACAAGGGGGCGCTTTAATAACTATGTATAGATATATCAGGGGACAGTACAGAGATCTCTCCCATCATCTATTATACCCAGGACCGTAACAAGGGGACGCTCTAATAACTATGTGTAAATATATCAGGGGTCAGTACAGAGATGTCTCCCATCATCTATTATACCCAGGACTGTAACAAGGGGGCGCTCTAATAACTATGTATGATATATCAGGGGTCAGGACAGAGATCTCTCCCATCATCTATTATACCCAGGACTGTAACAAGGCGGCGCTCTAATAACTATGTATAATATATCAGGGGACAATACAGAGATCTCTCCCATCATCTATTATACCCAGGACTGGAACAAGGGGGTGCTCTAATAACTATGTATAGTATATCAGGGGTCAGTACAGAGATCTCTCCCATCATCTATTATACCCAGGACTGTAACAAGGGGGCGCTCTAATAACTATGTATAGATATATCAGGGGTCAGTACAGAGATCTCTCCCATCATCTATTATACCCAGGACTGTAACAAGGGGGCGCTCTAATAACTATGTATAGATATATCAGGGGTCAGTACAGAGATCTCTCCCATCATCTATTATACCCAGGACTGTAACAAGGGGGCGCTCTAATAACTATGTATGATATATCAGGGGTCAGGACAGAGATCTCTCCCATCATCTATTATACCCAGGACTGTAACAAGGCGGCGCTCTAATAACTATGTATAATATATCAGGGGACAATACAGAGATCTCTCCCATCATCTATTATACCCAGGACTGGAACAAGGGGGCGCTCTAATAACTATGTATAGTATATCAGGGGTCAGTACAGAGATCTCTCCCATCATCTATTATACCCAGGACTGTAACAAGGGGGCGCTCTAATAACTATGTATAGATATATCAGGGGTCAGTACAGAGATCTCTCCCATCATCTATTATACCCAGGACTGTAACAAGGGGGCGCTCTAATAACTATGTATAGATATATCAGGGGTCAGTACAGAGATCTCTCCCATCATCTATTATACCCAGGACTGTAACAAGGGGGGGCTCTAATAACTATGTATAGATATATCAGGGGACAGTACAGAGATCTCTCCCATCATCTATTATACCAAGGACCGTAACAAGGGGACGCTCTAATAACTATGTGTAAATATATCAGGGGTCAGTACAGAGATCTCTCCTATCATCTATTATACCCAGGACTGTAACAAGGGGGCGCTCTAATAACTATGTATAATATATCAGGGGTCAGGACAGAGATCTCTTCCATCATCTATTATACCCAGGACTGTAGCAAGGGGGCGCTCTAATAGCTATGTATAGGTATATATAATAATAATCTTTATTTGTATAGCGCCAATGTATTCCGCAGCGCCTCTATGAAATATAGATAGACAGATAGAGGCGGCTCCCCATCCATCATGCGCAGTACAGTTTGTTATTTTCAATGTTTGTATTTCATCGCTGAGTGATGTTACGATTTTTTTTACTCTCACTTAATACGCAATTCATATTCAAATGTGTGAATGAAAAAAGCTAAAGTACACACCTTTCAATGCCTGCGCAATTCAGCCCTGTCGGTCTGAGCCTGGCCTAATACGCAGCACCAATCTGACATTAAGGCCTTAGTCAGACGGGCGTTTTTTGCCACGATTTGCGGATCGCCTGACGGATGCGCATCCGCAAATCGCGTGATCGGGGCCGAAGAATCGCCCGAAAAAACTGCTCCTAGCCGTGTTTCATTAGAAACGGGCTGGAGCTGTCCAGTGCATTCAATTCAATGGAGCTGGCAATACAGCCGGCTCCATTGAAAGCAATGCACTGCGGGCGATCTCACGATGAATTTGCGGGAAGGGCTTAAATATATAAGCCCTTCCCAGAAATTCATCCAGAAATGTGTAAAAATGAAAAAAATATATATATACTCACCTGGTCCCGGCAGACAGAGTTCAGCCGTGGCGGCCGGCAGTTCTCCTGAACTGCTCTGAGTAGTATTCAGCAGCCGGGGATTTAAAATCCCCGCCTGCTGAATGAGCTGCCTCTGATTGGTCACAGCCTCACCAATCAGAGGCAGCTCTCACTTACCCATTCATGAATTCATGAATGGGTGAGTGAGTGCTGCCTCTGATTGACAGCTGAGAGCTGCCTCTGATTGGTGAGGCTGTGACCAATCAGAGGCAGCTCATTCAGCAGGCGGGGATTTTAAAGCCCTGGCTGCTGAATACTACTCAGAGCAGTTCAGGAGAACTGCCGGCCGCCGCGGCTGAACTCCGTCTGCCGGGACCAGGTGAGTATATATATATATATATATATTTTTTTTTACACATTTCTGGATGAATTGCAGGGAAGGGCTTATATGTTTAAGCCCTTCCCGAAAATTCATCCCGCGCTCGCCGGCAGCCCATTGCTTTCAATAGAGCTGGCTGTATTGCCAGCTCCATTGAATTCAATGGGCAAACATCGTTCTTCTCTGCCACAGCTGTCACAGCTGTGGCAGAGGAGCATGATTTGTCTTCTATATGTTCTCAATGGGGTCGGCGCTGCTGCCGCCGGCCCCATTGAGCGCATATAGAGAAGAGAACAGGAATCGCAGATAGGTGCGATCTGCGACTTCTGTTCTATAATTTATCGGACGAGCGCATAAAAAGCGCTCATGTGTCCGATACCATGGCAAAGCAATGGTTCTATAAAATTGCCGGACGCATGCGCAAATCGCGCGAAAAAACGCCCGTCTGACTGAGGCCTAAGGGTGCTTTCATACGGGTGATTTTGTGAGCAGAGAATAGGTAGAAGCAACCGTTACTAGTAAAACCCATAGGCGGTGTGTGGGGGTTGTCGGCACGCAGCAAGTATGTGGTTATTGCGTACTCGCTGCGCGCTCCTGCTGCAGATACGCACACGGACAGCGTGGGGTGAGAGACCCCCAATCCAGGTGAAGGAGGTCTGCAGTTCTCAGCCCCGTAGCAGCTCTGTGTTGTGACTGCAGCTGATTATTGCTACAATGTTACATCCTGCAGAATAGAATCGTTACTTTACGGCTGCGAGGATTTACTAAAGCAGGCGGGTTTTTATATGGAATAGATAGATGGACAGATATGAGATAGATAGATAGATAGATAGGAGATAGATAGATAGATAGACAGATAGATAGGAGATAGATAGATAGATAGATAGGAGATAGATAGATAGGAGATAGATAGATAGATAGGAGATAGATAGATAGGAGATAGATAGATAGGAGATAGATAGATAGGAGATAGATAGATAGGAGATAGATAGGAGATAGATAGATAGGAGATAGATAGATAGATAGATAGATAGATAGATAGGAGATAGATAGATAGATAGATAGATAGATAGATAGATAGATAGATAGATAGATAGGAGATAGATAGATAGATAGATAGATAGATAGATAGATAGATAGGAGATAGATAGATAGATAGATAGGAGATAGATAGATAGATAGATAGGAGATAGATAGATAGGAGATAGATAGATAGATAGATAGATAGATATGAGATAGATAGATAGATAGATATGAGCTATATAGATAGATAGATAGATATGAGATAGATAGATAGATAGATAGATATGAGATAGATAGAAGATGGATAGATAGGAGATAGATAGATAGGAGATAGATAGATAGATAGATAGATAGATAGATAGATAGATAGATAGATAGATAGGAGATAGATATGAGATGGATAGATAGATGAGATAGATAGATAGATAGGAGATAGATAGATAGGAGATAGATAGATAGATAGATAGATAGATAAGAGATAGATAGATAGATAGATAGATATGAGATAGATAGATAGATAGATAGATAGATAGATAGATAGATAGGAGATAGATAGATAGGAGATAGATAGATAGATAGATAGGAGATAGATAGATAGATAGATAGATATGAGATAGATAGGAGATAGATAGATAGATAGATAGATATGAGATAGATAGATAGATAGATAGATATGAGCTATATAGATAGATAGATAGATAGATAGATATGAGATAGATAGATAGATATGAGATAGATAGAAGATGGATAGATAGGAGATAGATAGATAGGAGATAGATAGGAGATAGATAGATAGATAGATAGATAGATAGATAGGAGATAGATAGATAGATAGATAGATAGATAGATAGATAGATAGATAGATAGGAGATGGATAGATATCAGGCTAAAATAGAACGATTCAATTTGTGTATATTTATTAAAAGCGCCAAAATCGGGATATTGCCCTCTCGTAGAGCTCTTGAGCGGCCATAACGACGAAGAACTCTCACAAATGACCGCATTTTGAACACTAGACCCCTTAACGCATTCCTCTAGGGGCGCACTGTGTATTTTGACCCCACAGTTTTTGAATGAATCTAAGCAAAGCAGAAGGAACAAACCACGATTTTCATCTTTTTTGCAATTGTATCATTTTAAAAACAGTTTTCTTGTACAGTGTACACAGGAATAAAGACCTTCACCCCAAAATGGATCCCCCTCTGTCCTGTGTTCAGAAACATACGCATTGTGGCCCCAATCTACTGACAGGGCACATCGCCAGGCCTGTAATGAGGGGAAAACTGAACACATTCCAGGCCCAATCACTCACTTGCGCAGAAAAAAAATCCACTCCCTTCCTTTTTGCATTTCCTAAATCTTAGTTAAAAGTAATAATACAAACTGTGTGGTATGTCTGAAGACGGGTAATTATGGAGGCCTGCTTGGATGGGCACATGGGGCAATAATCCGGGTATCACTTCTCCCCCCATGCTTGCTGTAAACCCAACACTTTTTTGGGGGGTATCTCTGGACCTCAGCGGCAGGGATGGGGTGTAAGTAGTGGCGCTCTGTGAGGCTCCGTAAGCTTCCTGAGGGGCGGTATTCATGTAATACGAGATTTGCCGTCTACATGGTCACATCGGTGAAACATCTACAGCGGTGAGATGTAGGATAACTGGACATACAAGTACGATTAGAACACGCAAATTGGATCTTCCGGTGGCTGAACACTTCGCTGATACCGGCCGCTCGATTAGCCAATTGAAATATTGTGTCATTGATGCAGTACCCCTCAAATTGAGGGGGGGGGGGGGGGGATGTAAAGCCACTCGAGATGAAGTGGGTCTTGAATTGGATGTGCTGCAGCCCAGGGGTCTTAATATGCCTTACAGCCCTCCACCCCTCATTCAGTCCATGGGATTTTTGTGATGTCCTTTCCTTTTTCTCTTTTTCTGCATATTGAGATATTTTTCTGGTAATATTTATTGTATGTTCCGAGGATCCATGAACTGGTGGAGCTGTGGGGTTCAGCCAAGTTATTGGGGAAGTTTTGGAGTATTGGCTGCTGCCCGGCGGGGTTTTGTCCTGTGCCTCCTTTATGTACGGCTTGAGAATATGTCTAATAAAGAGCTTTTCTGGATGCAGAGTTCTTCTCCTGTCATTGTCTCTGCAGCACATCCCATCATATCGGCCGGATATGTAATCCGCTTGTGAAGGCCGGCAGTGGATCCCAGCTGTGAGCCCGCGGTGGCCCTGCGTACGGCCGTGTAATGTACTGCACATAACTGGGTACTCACACAGGCGGTCATGCGCAGTACACCTCTTTTTGTTTGTATTTCCCGCGCCGTCGCTTAGCGATGACCCGGTACCCGCAGCCCGTATACAATGTAGTCACATATGGGCTGTGGGTATATCTGTCACCATGGAGCACAATGAGCTCTATATTGCTGATATCTGCAGTAAAATAGAGCCTGCTGCATTCTGTTTTCTGCGAGTGGATTATGGAATGCCGACCCGCTAATGTGAGCGGAATCGTGTAATCTATGCATTCGATTGATCCGCGTATCACTGGGGTTCACACGCATGCGGAATCTG
Organism: Eleutherodactylus coqui; assembly: GCA_035609135.1. Classification (NCBI taxonomy): domain Eukaryota; kingdom Metazoa; phylum Chordata; class Amphibia; order Anura; family Eleutherodactylidae; genus Eleutherodactylus; species Eleutherodactylus coqui. Next base: position 311,585,641 of record CM069407.1, read on the forward strand.
CAGTAACTATCTGGTCGCATGAGACCGGCCTAAGGTAGATCGCTACCTTTTTATCATGTGACCGGGGACCGCTGGACGAGGCTGCCGGTCGCTCCAGGCTCTCGGAGCAAGGAAATTTTAAATTTCTCGGGCCCTCCCCAGCTCTTGCGCATGTGTTCGGCATTTTGCCAGTAGGTTTATGCACAGAAGCTGGGGAAGATCCGTGGAGGGGAATCGCATTGGGTTTCAAATGCGGTGTCCTCCGGTATGAAGTTTTATCTCCCCTCACCGATCGCATAAATTTCAATGTTTTTATAACTTTTACGTAAACACCATTATTCATTGGATAACGGCGATAATGTGTTTGGAGACCGCTCGTCGCGGCCCTCGGTCACTGCTCCTCTAGTAGCCAGGAGCAAGGAGATTTGAGATTTCCCGGGCCCTCCCCGGCTCCTGCACTTGCGTCCTCCACTTTACTGATGGGTGCATGCGCCAAAACTAGGGAAAGGTTCGCGGATAAAGATGACCAGAGGCCGCGGCCCCCTGTGAAGTGCCCAGGCTCTCGGCTACGCTTGGTAGACAGGAGCAGGGAGATTTTAAATTCCCCCATAATCCATGGATCTTGTGCATGAGTCTGCCATTACGGCAACGGGCGTGTGTGCAGAAGCTGGGGTAAGGTCCGCGGATAAATCCGGTGGCCTTAGGTGCATCATTTTATCTACCCACATATGATCCATGAGGGGAGATGAAACTTAAACTTTTTAAGCGTCTTTTACACTTTTTTTTACTTCACATGATCGCTGTTATCCAATAATATTCAGCCCTATTCACAGGAAAGACTTATGCTAAAATAATAATCTTTATTAGAATAATTTAAAAAGAGACACAACACAAAACAAAGAGTTGGGAAGGATGTTGCAGCCACTCAAGGGTGGTCAAGCCACCAGGTGGCAGCGCCTCCGACCAACCTAGGACAAGACGTCGTCCGCTACAAAAATACTCTTGTTAGGGTGCCCACCCACTAGCGTTTTTTTACTGCGAAATTCGCAGCATTTTTTTTTTCTGCAGGGGTCTTTGGGCTATGGGACATGCAAAGCTAAAATCGCGATCGCGCAAAATCGCGATATCGCGGTAAAAACCTGCGAATTTCGCAGTGAAAAAAAACGCCAGTGGGTGGGCGCCCTTAGAGAGATATACTTATTGGGACTAGAACTATGGATGGTGTCACTGTATGGGAATGATAAATCCTCAACCAGAGGATAAGATGATCATACACTCTTTGCTCAGATAGTGTCCCGGTCACGTCTCCATATGTAGCTAACGTAACAAAATACTTAGTAAGGACTTGCGCGTCTTAGTGCAAGAACTACAGAGTTTTCTCATTAGGTACACTGTTCTTAGGTTTATTGCATCACACTTTTGGTCTCGGATTATTGCATCGTACTATAATCTCGACGCTCGTAAATGTGGATCATCAGGAGTGATAGTACTAAATAAGTCGTATAGTTTGCAAAGGTGAATCACTGTGATCAAGGTGAAGAGCCAAGTGATGTATACCAAAGTTATGAGTCCTAGATGCAATATATGCTCATGCTAGTGCCTATGAACAAAAGGTAAGACGGCTTCTAGAAAAAGATGCAACAAGCCAAAGTCTCCTTTTGGGGGAAACCGATCCAGTATATAAGCTGAGACCAATCGGATTATCTCACTCTCACAGACTTAAGCATTCCATTTATGCAATTGTCAAAAAATAGCTTGGAAGTCTGGGAGTCAATCCTAACACTCGTTGGCTAGCACCGAAGGCTATATACGCCTAGAGTCAATCCTCCTAAAGTGCCAAACTGCCCAGATAGAATCTGTAGGTAAAAGCTGGTGTCTTTAAAGGCCCAATCACCCCAGTCAAAAGGTCTAGAGGAGCGAGGTATATAGCATAGATCGTTTCCCTAAGCATAATAGCAGGCTTTAGAATGTCAAAATAACAAAGAGAGGTCCCATCGCCTTGATGGTAGGCAAGGGAATGAAGAGCCGTCTGAAAACCACCCATTTAAGTAGCCCTAGGCCACGCCTACTTGGAGGTTGGCCCTATTGATCAGCCAATCCCGAGACTCTGGGCGTTACCTGTGGAAGGAACAATAACATCTTGTAATTCACACTGTGAGCCTCATTATAGTCTGACATTTACTGTTCAGCAGAGCAAACTTTTCAGCAGTCATCTCATCATCAACACAGGTGATGTCCGCGCTGTCGGGGCTCGTCTCATCTAGCCGCTTGTTCTCCCCACAGTGTAATGAAGTTCTTTCAGCAGGCAGAAATTTAAAATCCCTGGCTGCTGAAAGGGCTGTATCTGATTGGCTGAGCACTCAGCCAATTACAGGTAGCACTTGGCCATTCATTGAATTCAATGAATGGCCAAGCGCTACCTGTGATTGGATGAGCGCTGTGACAAATCACAGCAGCGCTCAGCTGTCATATAATGAATGGCTAATTGCTGCCTGTGATTGGCTGATCACTCAGCCAATCAGATACAGCCCTTTCAGCAGGCTGGGATTTTAAATCCCTGCCTGCTGAAAGAACTTCATTTCACTGGCGGAGGACCAAGCGGCTGGACACACCTGAGCCGACAGCGGCGGAGAGGCGAGTATTTCTTTTTTTGTAGTTTTTACAAATGTTACGGATGATTTTCATGGAAGGGCTTATATTTAAAGCCCTTCCCCGAAAATCACTGCATGTAGCCTATTGCTTTCAATGGGGCTGCCGGCAGCAGCAGCAGCCCCATTGAAAGCAATGGTGCACGGACCTCACTTGAGTATAAACCCACCCTAGGCTTATACTCGAGTCAATACGTTTTCCCAGTTTTTGGGGAAATACTTGGTGCCTCGGCTTATATTCGGGTCGGCTTATACTCGAGTATATACGGTAATTGAAACTTGCGCTCATAGGTGGTGGCCAGCGCTGCTCACACAAAGGTGTGAGAAGGAGAAGACAGATGCAGAATGTGCCTGAGGAAGTCATTAGTTCAGCACTGAGACATGTCATTGTCACTGAATGTGGCTTCTGTCAATAAATTTTGTATTCCACGTCTTGTAAGTCTGCGGCGGGCCGCGCTGGGAAGCCCCGTGTCTGTCTTCTCCTAGTTCAGCTCCAGATAATTGAAAGTTTTTCTCTTTCTATTTCCTCAGCTCCAAATATAGCAAGAAATGGAGAAGCCTCCCAGGATCCTGACTGGTCAACAGTGACAACCGCCAAAAATGCCATAGATGGTGACAGTCAGTCGCACCAAGATATAATCAAGGGGCGATTACTCCCTACTGATCCTCCTCGACCTCTTCGCAGCATTCAATACTGTTGACCACAAACTCCTCCTCACTATGCTTTGCTCCATCGGCCTAAAGGACACTGCCCTCTCCTAGTTCTCCTCCTACCTATCTGACTGCTCCTTCAGCGTCTCCTTTGCTGGCTCTACCTCCCCTCCTCTTCCCCTTGCTGTTGGGGTCCCCCAGGGCTCGGTCCTCATCCCCCTCCTCTTCTCCATCTACACAGCCCCTATTGGACAGACCATCAGGAGTAGAGATGAGCGAGCACCAAAATGCTCGGGTGCTCGTTGCTCGAGTCGAACTTTCCACGATGCTCGAGAGCTCGTTTCGAGTAACGAACCCCATTGAGGTCAATGGGTGACTCAAGCATTTTTGTATATGACCCATGCTCCGCATAGGTCTTCACTTGTGAAAATCCAGAAAACATCCAAAAGTCATGGAAACACCACAGAAACCGATAGGGAAGGGCAGGGGTAGCATGCATGGCTGCATCTCAGGTTCCCAGGTCCCACTATTAAGCCACAATAGGGGCAAGAGTGCCCCCCCCCCTAACAATTTTTACTTCGGTCAAACCGTCATTAGCAAGGCACACCTTAGCTAAGCACCACACTACCTCCAACAAAGCACAATCACTGACTGCGGGACACACTGCTGCCTCTTCTCCAGGGTTACATGCTGTCCAATCCCCCGCACAACCCTGCGTCCGCAGCGCACACAAAAGTGTCCCTGCGCAGCCCTCAGCTGCCCTCATGCCACACGCTGGCCCCATAGCCACACCACCCTCATGTCTATTTATAAGTGTGTCTGCAATGAGGAGGAACCGGAGGCACACACTGCAGAGGGTTGGCAGGGCCAGGCAGCGACCCTCTTCTAAAGGGGTAGGTGATAGCCCACAATGCTGTAGAGAATCGATGATAAATTGACGTACGATCATCATTCCCGCAAAAATGTCACGAGCCGCAAACGTGGGCATAAAGGGGACTCAGGTGCCAGCCCAGCACTTCTACACATCTCCACAATGCAGCAATGTGTGGGAAGTATGTGAGCGGGCCCAGGGTCAGGCTCGGTCCCAACAAACACCTTGTGTGGCCCAAGCTGCTGCGAGTGACATAGCAATGGGGACTCCAGGTGTCCACACACTACTCATTCTGTTTGGGTGTCGGATACCTCATCGACACCGCAAGCGGAAAGCCATCTGCACTCTGCCCCCTACCCGAGTCTGTCAGTGTTTTGGGGACAGACAGGTAAAACACCTCTATGGGAAGTCTGTGTGCACCCGCAGCATGGGTGGGTCCAAGGAACTTAAAGGCAGTACATATAAAGAAATCAGAGTGCCCAAACATGGCAGACTTTCACTGTGCCGAGGACATGGGCCTCTGCACAAACCCTCAGCGATCGCGGGCATAGAGCGGACTCCGATGCTAGTACAGCTGTGAATGTCTCAGTAAATCACTTACGTTTTCTTTCACCGCTCCAAAGACTGCATTAGCCAGGAAAAAGTTCCGCAGGCCCAACCTGGAGCAGTTGCAGTTCCCCCGGGACATAGGCCTCGGCCCACAACCTTAGCAATCGCGGGCCTGAAGCGGACTCCGATGCTAGTACAGCATTGAACGTCTCATTAATGCAGTAACGCTCCTCTTCTTTGGCCCAAACCAGTGTCTCAGATAACTGTGGTAACACGAGAGCAAATACATGATGCCCAGTGATGATCCCCTGACCCCAAGCAGGAGGAGGAGGTGGCCTTACAAGGCCAAGACACCATGACCAGGACCCGCTGTAGTCTGTGTGGGAAGTATGTGAGTGGGCCCTTGGTCAGGCTCGGTCCCAGCAAACACACTGTGTGACCCAAGGTGCCGCGACTGACATAGCAATGGGCAATCCGGGTCCCCTCACACTATTCATTCTGTGTAGGTGTCGCACTGCTCAATCAACATCGCAAGGGGAAAGTCATCTGCACTCTGCCCCCTACCCACGTCAGTCAGTGACTTTGTGCCCGACAGGTAAATCACCGCCATGGGAAGTCTTTGTGCACCCACAGCATAGGTGGGTCCTAGGCAACCCAAGACATGAACCATGAAGAAATCAGAGTGCCCAAACATGGCAGACTTTCACAGCGCCGAGGACATAGGCCTCTGCACAAACCCTCAGCAATCGTGGGCATAGAGCGGACTCCGATGCTAGTGCAGCTCTGAACGTCTCATTTGTGTAGTATCGCTTTTCTTGTTTGGGCCAAAGCAGTACCCCGGATAACTGGGGTAACGCCAGAGAAAATACATATTGGCCTCGGCCCACAATTCATGCCCTAGTCAGTCAGTGTTTTTGGGCCAGATAGGTAAAACACCCTGATGGGAAGACTTAGTGCACCCATAGTATAAACAGACCCCTGTAACATTACAGTGGAAAAGGTATAAGCAGACCCCAGTAACATTTCGGTAGCAGAAGTATAGGCAGACCCCTGTAACATTTCTGTAGTAGAAGTATAGGCAGATCCCTGTAACATTTCGGTAGCAGAAGTATAGGCAGACCCCTGTAACATTTCTGTAGCAGAAGTATAGGCAGACCCCTGTAACATTTCTGTATCAGAAGTATAGGCAGACCCCTGTAACATTTCTGTAGGAGAAGTATAGGCAGACCCCTCTAACATTTATGTAGCAGCAGTATAGGCTGACCCCAGTATCATTTCTGTAGCAGCAGTATAGGCAGACCCCAGCACCATTTCTGTAGTAGAAGTATAGGCAGACCCCAGTAACATTTATGTAGCAGCAGTATAGGCAGACCCCAGTATCATTTCTGTAGCAGCAGTATAGGCAGACCCCAGCACCATTTCTGCAGTAGAAGTATAGGCAGATCCCTGTAACATTTTGGTAGCAAAAGTATAGGCAGACCCCTGTACCATTTCTGTAGTAGAAGTATAGGCAGATCCCTGTAACATTTCGGTAGCAGAAGTATAGGCAGACCCCTGTAACATTTCTGTAGCAGAAGTATAGGCAGACCCCTGTAACATTTCTGTAGCAGAAGTATAGGCAGATCCCTGTAACATTTCTGTAGCAGAAGTATAGGCAGACACCTGTAACATTTATGTGGCAGAAGTATAGGCAGACCCCTGTAACATTTCGGTAGCAGGAGTATAGGCAGACCCCAGTACCATTTCTGTAGGAGAAGTATAGGCAGACCCCTCTAACATTTATGTAGCAGCAGTATAGGTAGACCCCAGTATCATTTCTGTAGCAGCAGTATAGGCAGACCCCAGCACCACTTCTGTAGTAGAAGTATAGGCGGACCCCAGTAACATTTATGTAGCAGCAGTATAGGCAGACCCCAGTATCATTTCTGTAGCAGCAGTATAGGCAGACCCCAGCACCATTTCTGCAGTAGAAGTATAGGCAGACCCCAGTAACATTTCTGTAGTAGAAGTATAGGTAGACCCATGTAACATTTCTGTAGCAGAAGTCTAGACAGACCCCTGTAACATTTATGTAGCAGCAGTAAAGGCAGACCCCAGTATCATTTCTGTAGCAGCAGTATAGGCAGACCCCTGTAACAATTATGTGGCAGAAGTATAGGCAGATGCCTGTAACATTTACGTGGCAGAGGTATAGGCAGACCTCTGTAACATTTTTGTAGCAGAGGTATAGGCAGACCTCTGTAACATTCATGTGGCTGAAGTATAGGCAGACCCCTGTAACATTTTTGTAGCAGCAGTATAGGCAGACCCCAGTACCATTTCTGTAGTAGACGTATAGGCAGAGCCCTGTAACATTTACGTGGCAGACATATAGGCAGACCCCTGTAACATTTACGTGGCAGAAGTATAGGCAGAGCCATGTAACATTTCTGTAGCAGAAGTATAGGCAGACCCCTGTAACATTTACATGGCAGAAGTATAGGCAGACCCCTGTAACATTAATATGGCAGAAGTATAGGCAGGCAGACCCCAGTAAAATTTCTGTAGCAAGAGTATAGGCCAACCCCTGAAACATTGGGGTACCATGAGTGTAGGCGAAGGCCGGAAAAATTAGTTGGATAAGAGTATAGGTGAGGGCCAGAAAAATTAGTGTACCAAGAATACAAGTGCACCCCTGCAAAATTGCTCAACCGAGAGGGCAGGTGAAACCCAGAAATATTTTTTGAAGGATACAGCTCACTGTTGCTTAATTTGTAACAGAGCCTGGAAGCAGCCCTGTTAAAAAAATTGGTTCATGTTAAAGTATCAATACTTTTGAAACTTTTAAAAATTGTAAAAAAATTGTTAGATGAGCCTTTTGGGCTGCAAAAAAATTGGTAGTTCAGCGCGATGACATGTTTCTGGAGGAAGAGTAGCAGGAGGAGGAGTAATGTCAGAGACAGATTGACAAAGCTAAATGCCCAATTTTTCCGGTGATAGAAAAAAGTGCTTTTATCTGCGGTTGCAGCGAAAAGAATCTTTAGCTTCTGCTGCTCTCCGCCTGTGGAGAAGAGAAGTCTGGGGAAATGCAGGCTTTGTTCATCTTTATGAGTGTAAGCATGTCGGCACTGGCAGTTGACAGACGGGTACACTTATACGTGATGATTCCCCCAGCTGCACTAAACACCCTCTCTGACAAGACGCTAGCGGCAGGGCAAGCCAGCACCTCCAGGGCATACAGCGCAAGTTCATGTCACGTATCCAGCTTTGACACCCAATAGTTGTATGGAGCAGAGGCATCACGGAGGACGGTGGTACGATCGGCTACGTACTCCCTCACCATCTTTTTACAGTGCTCCCTCCGACTCAGCCTTGACTGGGGAGTGGTGACGCAGTCTTGCTGGGGAGCCATAAAACTGGCAAAGGCCTTGGAGAGTGTTCCCCTTCCTGCGCTGAACATGCTGCCTGATCTCCGCGCCTCCCCTGCTACTTGGCCCTCGGAACTGCGCCTTCTGCCGCTAGCACTGTCAGATGGGAAGTTAAGCATCACTTTGTCCACCAGGGCCCTGTGGTATTGCATCACTCTCGTACCCCTTTCCTCTTCGGGAATGAGAGTGGAAAAGTTCTCCTTGTACCGTGGGTCGAGAAGGGTGTGCACCCAGTAATCCCTGTTGGCCAGAATGCGTCTAACACGAGGGTCACGAGAAAGGCAGCCTAACATGAAGTCAGCCATGTGTGCCAGGGTGCCAGTGCGCAAGACATGGCTGTCCTCGCTGAGAAGATGACTTTCAGGATCCTCCTCCACAACCCATACACGCTGAACAGATGAGAGGCAAGCAGCATGGGTACCCTCTGCAGTGGGCCCAGCTGTCTCTTTCCCCTCCTCCTGCTCCTCCCTCTTCTCCTCCAAAACGCGCTGAGATATAGACATGAGGGTGGTCTGGCTATCAAGCGACATACTGTCATCCCCCGTCTCCTGTTGCAACCCTGAAGAGTCGGCCTTTATGCCTTGCAGCGAACTTCTCAGCAGGCATAGCAGCGGGCTGGTAACGCTAATGATTGCAGCGTCGTTGCTCACCATCTGGGTAGACTCCTCAAAGTTTGTCTGCCATCCAGGCCCACTCTTTGGTAAAGAATTGGGGAGGCTGACTACCACTACGCCGCCCAAGTTAGAGTTGGTATTCCACTATAGCTCTATGCTGCTCATAGAGCCTGGCCAACATGTGCAGCGTAGAGTTCCACCGTGTGGGCACGTCGCACAGCAGTCGTTGCTCTGGCAGATTAAACCGATGTTGCAGGGTCCTCAGGGTGGCAGCGTCCGTGGTGGACTTGCGGAAATGTGCGCACATGTGGCGCACCTTGCCGAGCAGGTCAGATAAATGTGGGTAGTTTTTTAGAAACCGCTGAACCACCAGATTGAAGACGTGGGCCAGGCATGGCACGTGTGTGAGGCTGCCGAGCTGCAGAGCCGCCACCAGGTTACGGCCGTTGTCACACACGACTATTCCCGGTTGGAGGCTCAGCGGCGAAAGCCAGCGGTCGGTCTGCTCTATCAGACCCTGCAACAGTTCGTGGGCCGTGTGCCTCTTCTCTCCTAAGCTGAGTAGTTTCAGCACGGCCTGCTGACGCTTGCCCACCGCTGTGCTGCCGCGCCGCGCCACACCGACTGCTGGCGACGTGCTGCTCACACTTCTTAATTGAGAGGTAGAGGTTGCGTAGGAGGAGGAGGAGGGGAAGGGTTTAGAGGAGGTGGCATAGACCGCCGCAGATACCAGCACCGAGGAAGGACCTGCTATTCTGGGGGTGGGTAGGATGTGTGCGGTCCCAGGCTCTGACTCGGTCCCAGCCTCCACCAAATTCACCCAATGTGCCGTCAGGGAGATATAGTGGCCCTGCCCGCCAGTACTTGTCCACGTGTCCGTGGTTAAGTGGACCTTCCCAGTAACCGCATTGGTGAGGGCAGGATTTATGTTGCGGGAGACGTGCTGGTGTAGGGCGGGGACGGCACACCGGGAAAAATAGTGGCGACTGGGGACCAAGTAGCGCGGGACCGCCGCCGCCATCATGTTTTTGAAAGCCTCCGTTTCCACAAGCCTGTACGGCAGCATCTCCAGGCTGATCAATTTGGCTATGTGGACATTTAAAGCTTGAGCGTGCGGGTGCGTGGCGGCGTATTTGCACTTTCGCTCCAACGCTTGCGCTAGCGACAGCTGGACGCTGCGCTGAGAGACATTGCTGGATGGGGTCGAGGACAGTGGAGGTGAGAGTGTGGGTGCAGGTCGGGAGACGGTAGTGCCTGTGTCCTAAGAGGGGGGTTGGATCTCAGTGGCAGGTTGGGGCACAGGGGGAGAGGCAGTGGTGTGACCCGGAGGTGGTGAACGGCCTTCGTCCCACCTTGTGTGGTGCTTGGGCATCATATGCCTGCGCATGCTGGTGGTGGTGGCTCCCCGGCTGATCTTGGCGCGACACAGGTTGCACACCACTGTTCTTCGGTCGTCCGCGCTCTCACTGAAAAACATCCACACCTTTGAACACCTAGCCCTCTGCACGGAGGCTTGGCGCGAGGGGGGCGCTTTGGGAAACAGTTGGGGGATTCTTCGCTCTGGCCCTGCCTCTACCCCTGGACACCGCACTGCCTCTTCCAACCTGCCCTGCTGCTGCACTTGCCTCCCCCTCTGAAGACCTGTCCTCAGTTGGCTTATCACTCCAGGTGGGGTCAGTCACCTCATCGTCCTGCTGCTCTTCCTCCGAATCCTCTGTGCGCTCCTCCCCCGGACTTACTGCCCTTACTACTACCTCACTGATCATCGTCCTCCTCACCCACTGAAAGCTCTTGAGACAGTTGCCGGAAGTCCTCAGCCTCATCACCTGGAGCCTGGGAACTTTCTAAAGGTTGGGCATTGGTCACGACAAACTCCTCAGGTGAGAGAGGAACCGTTTTTCCCCACTCATGGCAGGGACCCGAGAACAGTTCCTGGGAGTCTGCCTGCTCAGAATATGTCATTTTCATGGAGTGAGGAGGCTGGGAGGAAGGAGGAGCAGCAGCCAGAGGATTCAGAGTTGCAGCAGTGGACGTCGTAGAAGACTGGGTGGTCGATACATTGCTGGACGCGTTTTCTGCCATCCACGACAGGACCTGCTCGCACTGCTCTGTTTGTAATAAAGGTCTACCACGTGGACCCGTAAATTGTGATATGAAGCTGGGGACCCCAGAAACGTGCCTCTCTCCTAATCCCGCAGCAGCCGGCTGCGATTCACCTGGACCAGGAACTCGGCCTGTGCCCACACCCTCACTTGGACCTCCGCGTCCTGGACCCTTACCCCTACCCCTCATCATGGCGGATTACGAATAGAGCAGGACCAAATACATTACCCCACTGTACAGCACTGACAACTGGGCCTTAATTCACTGCACACAGAGACTTGTAGATAGCGGAGGCTCTATGCTGTGACTAGGAAAGATTAACCCGCTGTCTTGCGCTGATACCTAGGGGTAATTTACTGCTCGCAGAGACTTGTAGATAATAGAGGCTGTGTGGAGTGGGAGAAGACTCTAAAGCCAGTGGATAGTGCTGGTAACTGCGGCGATCTCAACCCCACCAAGGAAAGGGTATTGTGGGATGCTCTGCACAGCGGCAAAGCTGAAATACTTTGCAGTGGCCCAGGAAATATTACAGTACTGTTTAGCGGTGAGACCTCTGTCTAATGCACTGCAGACACAGAATGGTATAAATAATTATGGAATTATTTGTGTACACTTTCACACTGACAGCGATATTGTAACGCAAACTGCAGCCAGAAAAAAATTATACGGAAGGCTGCAAACAGGCCTAGCTGCGTAATACTGAAGCACTACAACTCCCAGCAGCCACCCAGTAAAATGTACACCGTCAGAGGTAGCCCTAAGAAGGACCGTTGGGGTTCTTGTAGACAGGATCCTACACTTCCACTGTCCCTGCCTCACCAGTACTGCCCCTATACTCTGTATAATTGACTGCAGACTGAGAACGCTATAGCTGTAATGGCCTGCACAGCCCGAGATGAAAAAAAAAGAATTGTGCACTACTGCTCCCAGCCAACCACAACAGTAATGCACACGGTCAGATGTGGCCCTAAGAAGGACCTTTGGGGTTCTTGAGGACAGGATCCTACACTAACACTTTCCCCTCAGCGGCACTTTCCCTTATCTCTCCCAGTGTGTGTCTGTGGCGAGCCGCGGGCGGGACCGCTTTAAGTACTCGGCGGTCACTTGATTTCGCCAGCCACTCACTGCAGGGGGGTGGGATAGGGCTGGCACGTCACAGGAGGAAGTTGTAATGCCTTCCCTGCATGTCTATTGGCTAGAAAATGGCGCTAAACAAGCAGGGAAGGAAATGGAATTGGCTCGAATACCGCGTGGTGTTCGTCTCGAGTAACGAGCATCTCGAGTACCCTAATCCTCGGACGAGCATGAAACTCGGATCAGTATGCTCGCTCATCTCTAATCAGGAGTTTTGGCATCCAATACCACCTCTATGCTGATGACACCCGGTTATACACCTCTTCTCATGACATCACAGCACCGGTCCTCTAGAACGCCACCGACTGTCTGTCCGCTGTCTCTAACACCATGTCCTCTCTCTACCTAAAACTGAACCTCTCTAAAACTAACCTGCTGGTATTTCCACCCTCCACTAACCGACCTCATCCTGACATCTCCATCTCAGTGTGTGGCACCATAACTCCCAGCATGCCCACTGCCTTGGGGTTATATATGACTCTGATCTCTTCTTCACCCCGTACATCAAATCTCTGGCCCGAACATGTCAGCCGCACCTCAAGAACTTCTCAAGAATCCGCTCTTTTCTCACTGTGGACTCGCTAAAAACGCTCACTGTCGCCCTCATCCACTCCCGGCTCGATTATTACAACTCGTTGCTGATCGCCCCCCCGCACCAGACTCTACCCTCTCCAGTCCATCCTGAGTGCGGCAGCCAGGCTCATCTTCCTGTCCAGCCGCTACTCGGACGCCTCTGCCCTGTGCCGGTCACTGCACTGGCTGCCCGTTAAATACAGAATACAATTTAAGCTCACTACCTTCATCCACAAAGCCCTCCACAGCGCAGCGCCCCCTATATTGTATTCCTCATCCACAGCGCAGCGCCCCCTATATTGTATCCCTCATCCACAGCGCAGCGCCCCCCCTATATCGCCTCCCTCATCTCAATCCATCACCCAGCCCGGGCTCTCCGCTCTGCTAATGAAACTAGACTGAGCGCCCCTCTAATTCGAACTTCTCATTCCCGCCTCCAAGACTTCTCCAGAGCAGCACTGGTCTTCTGGAACGCACTACCAAAGGCTACCCGAGCAATCCAGGACTTGCAGAACTTCAGGCGTGCTCTAAAAATGCACCTCTTCAGGGAGGCATACCGCATCCCCTAAACAAACCCCTCTGTACTCCGCCTGATAACATGCTCCCTGACCTACTGACTGCAATCCCTGCTAGCCACCATCAACAGCCCCTGCAGTCATACCGATTCTGCCATCACACGGCTAAATGTCTGACCATTGTTTATATGTATAGCATCCCTCAGACTCCACCCCGCCATACTGTGTACATCTCTAGCCCTTTACTTTCTGTAAGCAGGAGTCTCACCCCATTGTCTCCATCAGCCGATTACTATGTATCCCTGGTTCTGTAATGTTTGTACTTTTGTCTTTCTGTATCCCCCTGTCTATGTAAGCGCTGCAGGATATGTTGGCGCTATACAAATACAGATTATTATTATATATTAGGAGGCTGTGCGAGTGGCCGTCTCATCGGTGTCCCTCACAGGTGTAATTGGCTCCCTCATTTGGCAGTTTGCTGCCCGCATGCTGAGGTGTTGCACGTTTGCCCTCCTGAGTCAGTACGTTTTGGGCCGTTTTCAGTGGCTGTGTATAAATGACTTCATTTATCTTGTGGTAACTAATTCCATAGCATAGCTATCAATTACAATACCCAGGAATTCCATCTGATAAATGGGGGGCGTTTTCTCATGTGCCAGGGGGACACCAAAAAATTCCATTGTTCAGCAAAAACCCTTTAAAACCTCTACATAATCTGCCTATAGGAGGACCTACATGCAAAAAGTCAACCAAATAATGCCTCATCCCCCCTTCAGGGATTTCTCTTTGCACTACTTCACCTTCTTCTCTTTCTTTTGCAATTTTTTTGGGAACTACAGAATAATGTAATTTCATAGAATTAACATATTTAACCCATGCGCAACCCAAGTCACAGGCACGAAGAAACCATCCTGAAAACCCAATGATGAGCGGGGCCTTCACCTGCCGGGGTACATCTCTAGCCATGGTAACATTCTTCACAACCCCACTGGCGTCCGGGCCTTTTGCCAGAAATGATCTAATTATCTATTTCCTGAACAGAATTTAGTACTGATCCATGACGAACACAGCGGCTCAGCGGATGAGACCGGCACTAACGAGCCGTCGTGTTGGTGTCTGTCATTTACAACCATCTACATTTGCCCGGGTAGTGGGCTGCTTACTGCCTCCCTGCTCCTTGGCTGATGTTGTGGGAGCATTATATTACATTACATTACATTCAGCCACTAACTGACATCCGTGACGCCCCATGTAATGTCAGGGTAAATTGCTCACTTTTGATGAAACCTTTCGTCATCCGTCATCCGAGCGATCCCATCGCTGTGCTGGTACAATCCTGACAGGAACAGGAGAGCATTCAGACGATACCGCTGCAAGAATGCAGAATGCCGGCAGAAGTTGTTAAAGACCTCGGCTTTCTACGGTCATCATCTTCATCATCATCTTTTTATCTGGTCTCATGGACCCTTTAAATAAAGGTAATATTGATAATGTGCTGATGCATCATGGGATTGGTAGCATGGGGCAAGAGAAAGCTAAACATCAAGATGGTGCCTGATGTGTATCAAACAGGAGGCTGCACTGCATGGAAGTAGATACATGTTCTAGAGTGTAGCAGACAATGAGGTGAGGGATGCAATGATGGAAAATGTGTCTTCACTGTTGGGGCCCTTTAAAGCAGAACCAACCCTGATTCCATCTGTACAAGTATACATGTAGAGACTCCAGAAGCCATAGGTACGATCCAGGGGATGGGTCAACAGGGACAAGAGCCCCAAATATTCCAGTAAGTATAGTGATGCACCTTCTTCATATCTTTATAAGGGAAGATGGGGTTACGGTGTGGGGGATGGGGACCAAGTTTGTGTCCTATGAAATGTATTTTGTGTCGTTGATTAATATATATGTATATGACAAATCCCACTAAAACTATCTGATGGTAAAACGCCTTCTTTTCTCTAAGATCCCGCAGTAGAGCCGGTTTGATGCTTTAATTTGGTGTATTGGACGGACCTCACGGACGTATTTCAGAACATCCATCACTTTGTGCAGATCTCTCCTTATTAGCAGGTCAGTTTAACCCCTTGTCCATCACTTGTGGTCGCTCCATTCTAGGCTGTGCGGTAATAGGAGGCGGCTAAATGCTTCATGTTATTCTCAGTGATCTCAGTTATCATTGGTTACAATCCCCCCTATGTGACCTATGACCCCTGTCCATTATAGCCAATATATCAGAGCCCACATTGGTATTCAGTCTGTGAGACCAACCCCGTGGCAGAGCATCTCAGGTGCGCCCTCATTAGGTACCTTTGTCCCAAACTGTCTAAGAACATCTTATATGTTTGCCCATTCTTCAGCGATGAAGCCCGGGGGGTTTATTCCTCTTGTGATAAATAGCGAGAATCAAGGATACAAGAGGTTCGGTATCTCCATAATGTGTCTCCATTAGGGTGTGGAATAGGATCGGTGCCTCGTAATAGAACCTTCAGGTGTTTGTGAGCAGCTGTAATCATCGTATCCCATTCCTCATGGTGGTCCATAATAAAATGTCTTCATTCCTGGAAGTATCGGGATTTCAAGGTACTTTCCCTATTTTATCTGTAAATGTTCAACAAAACGTCTGTGAATTTATGAAAAAACGGAACAGAAATGATACTTTTTAATTCTTTCCATCTGCTGTTTGTACAGGGATTTACATCCCGCTGGAAGAAGTGTCTCCATCATCAGCCGTCCAGGAGAAGTTCCCATTGCCTCATCCAAACTGGCTAATATGGAGACAACCTGAAGCAGATGGTTCTAGAAGTACATGGTCCACATTGTACAAGCTTTATACACTTTGTACTAATACAGATTTCTACCATGAAGATTGAAGAACTCTGAAAGAAGAACTTATGTTCACAAATGTTTCCTAAAACGTTACTGATGCAAACAGAAAAACAGAAAATTGACGGCAGAATAAGGCCAGATGGTCCATTTAGTCGGCCCTTACACCGGGCAAGGAAGAGATCTCTCTATTGTCTCCTGTACCGGAGCAACATGTGCTTGAAAGAAGTACAGCTGTCACGACTGGAGTCCGGGCAGGTGGAAATCCCTAGTCCTACCCACAACCCCCTGTGCCTACCTGCTTGCCCCCCTAGGCTAGGCCCTAGGGCGACAACTGGGCGACAGTCCCTGGGCTCACCAGGGATGCGGGGCAGGAGTCAGACTAACAGACAAATACAGGGAAACAAACAAACACAAAGCAGGTCAGGCAATCCGGTCAGAGACTGGAGAGAACGCGGTACAAGGGGTCAGGCGAGGTCAAAGTCAGGTCTAAAGCAAGCGAGTCAAAAACAAAGGGTTAATTCAGGGTACGCGGGTGTAGCTGGAGACCAAACAAACACTGGCAAGGTCAGAAGGGAACTGAGCAGTTTAAATGCTGTCAGAACCCCCGAGCAGCTGATTGGGGCGGGGAGCCTGACAGCAGCAGGACACAATCACGGGATGCTGGGAGAAACAGCCCCCCAGCGCATGCTAAAGTCAGGCAGAGACAGAGCAAGTGTGCTCGGGTGTCATGGCAAGGGATGGCACCCGCCGTGTCCCCAGCTACCCGGCTACCTAGGCGCCCATTCCCTGTGCACGGGAGTGCGTGCCCGGAGCCATCATCCAGGATTACGGTGACGAGGGAAGGTCACAAAAACCGGGGCCCCCATGTGCCGCAGCCCAGGTGATAGGACCAGAGGTGCGCCGGTCCTGACAACAGCCGGTAAGACAAAGGACATTCCTATCAAGAAACTATGGAAGAAACTAGAACTACCACAGACGACCCAAGTGACGACTTTCTACCTTTATGACCGTGATGAAGATCTGGAGGAAAGCTTTCTGGTCTGCAGTGATTAGGAGACGCAGAACACGTTTGAGGATCTACTTCGATAATCAAAATCTTAAGACCATTTCATGTTTTTAACCTTTTGTTATGTTGAGGCCTTGTGCAACTTTAGAAAAAATCAAGTTTCCCCCCAAATTCTGCACTTAATACCCCATAATGACAAAGTGAAAATAGAATGCTAGAAACCTTTGTAATAAAGAGAAAATGAAAGACTAACATTTGGCATTTATGTATTCGCCCCCTTTGGAACGACACGACATTTAGCTCTGGAGCCTCTCATTTCTGTTGATCATCTTTGAGATGTTTCTACACCTTAATTGGAGTCCAAGACACACCCCTGTATATATAAGGTCTTACAGCTCACAATGCATATCAGAGCCAAAACCAAGCCACAAGAAGGAAAGAACTGCCAAGACAATACTACAACACAATTTCTGCTGCACTGAAAGCTCCCCAGAGTGCGGCAGCCTCCATACATCTTACATGCAGGAACTATGGAACAACCGGACCCTTCCTATAGCTGGCCGACGCACCAAATTAACTAATCTGGGGAGAGGGGCATAAAGGACCCTCAGACTGAAAAACAATATTCTCTGGTTTGATTAAAGCAAGGGTGATCTTCTTGGTCTCACTGCTCACTACTTGCCCAATGCCATCCCTACAGTGAAGCAAGGTGGTGGCAGATTAATGCTGTGGGAACATTTTTCAGCAGTTGGGAATTGGAGACCGGTCTGGGTTGTTGAAAAACTAAATGAAGCAAAGTACAGAGAGATTCTTAATGGAGATCTGATGCAGAACGCAAAGGACCTCAGTCTGGGCAGAAGGTTCACCCTCCAACAAGACAATGACCCCAAGCACCCAGCCAAGACGATGCAGAAGTGGTTTAGGGACAAATCTGTCAATGCCCTTCAGTGGCCCAGCCAGATCCCTGACTTGAACCCATCAAATATCTCTGGAGAGACCTGAAAAAGTCCGTCCACAGTCGGCCCCCATCCACCCTGACAGCTTGAGAGGATCTGCAGGGAAGAATAGCAGAAAATCCCCCAATCTAGGTGTGCAAACCTTGTGGCATCATACCCAGGCAGACCGAAGGCTGTAATCACTGCCAACGGTGCGCCAACAAAGTACTGGGTGCGGGGTGTGAATACTTATGGCAATGCTAAATGGGAGTTCTTCATTTAAAAGAAAACTGGGAAGATTTGTGACATTCTGTCTTCATTTTGTCATTATGTAGTACAGAGTGCAGAATGATGGGGACAGACGGGGCCACAATATAGCGAACATTCAAAGTGAAGAGTCTGAAGACTTTCCTAATGCCTTGTATATCAGGAGTATCACCAACGAGGATAGAAATTGGGAGAACCGGCATACTAATAAATTGTGGGCAGCCAATTGAATCCTGGTTTCTCACCACTTGGCAATGTCCTGGGTTCGGCTATCGCGCTCAAGTGGGTCAAGTTTTGTGAAATGCAACATTTTTTGAAACACTTAAATTTTGTGCAGTTTGAAAAACTACTGACTACAGGAAGAGGAAAGAATGAAAGGGTTGGCTGGGCACGGGGTCACGTGTGTCGTCATGTTCAGGACTGTGAGGTTACTCTCACACAGGCGTATGGTGGAAGGCTGCGTCCTAAATGCTGCATTATAACGCATTTCTAACTCACCCCATCATTACAATGGGTGATATGGTGCCTTAAAAAGTGCTGAAATGCAGCAATATAGAGCAGACAGCATTCGAAAACCGTGCCGTTATACTGTTATACTGGAATACTCATCTGAGAAGCCCCAATGGAGGCGATTTACAGCGTAAAAAGCGTCCTGCGTGAGAGCGGCCTCAGGCCCAAGTCTTGTAGGAGCATTATACCTATCATGTGGCCTCAGGCCCAAGTCTTGCAGGAGCATTACACCTATCATGTGGCCTCAGGCCCAAGTATTGCAGGAGCATTACACCTATCATGTGGCCTCAGGCCCAAGTCTTGTAGGAGCATTATACCTATCACGTGGCCTCAGGCCCAAGTCTTGCAGGAGCATTACACTTATCATGTGGCCTCAGGCCCAAGTCTGGCAGGAGCATTACACCTATCATGTGGCCTCAGGCCCAAGTGTTGCAGGAGCATTATACCTACCATGTGGCCTCAGGCCCAAGTGTTGCAGGAGCATTATACCTACCATGTGGCCTCAGGCCCAAGTCTTGCAGGAGCATTACACCTACCATGTGGCCTCAGGCCCAAGTGTTGCAGGAGCATTATACCTACCATGTGGCCTCAGGCCCAAGTCTTGCAGGAGCATTACACCTATCATGTGGCCTCAGGCCCAAGTGTTGCAGGAGCATTATACCTACCATGTGGCCTCAGGCCCAAGCCTTGCAGGAGCATTACACCTATCATGTGGCCTCAGGCCCAAGTGTTGCAGGAGCATTATACCTACCATGTGGCCTCAGGCCCAAGTCTTGCAGGAGCATTATACCTACCATGTGGCCTCAGGCCCAAGTCTTGCAGGAGCATTATACCTACCATGTGGCCTCAGGCCCAAGTCTTGTAGGAGCATTATACCTATCATGTAGCCTCAGGCCCAAGTGTTGCAGGAGCATTATACCTACCATGTGGCCTCAGGCCCAAGTCTTGCAGGAGCATTACACCTATCATGTGGCCTCAGGCCCAAGTCTTGCAGGAGCATTACACCTATCATGTGGCCTCAGGCCCAAGTGTTGCAGGAGCATTATACCTACCATGTGGCCTCAGGCCCAAGTCTTGCAGGAGCATTACACCTATCATGTGGCCTCAGGCCCAAGTGTTGCAGGAGCATTATACCTACCATGTGGCCTCAGGCCCAAGTCTTGCAGGAGCATTACACCTATCATGTGGCCTCAGGCCCAAGTGTTGCAGGAGCATTATACCTACCATGTGGCCTCAGGCCCAAGTGTTGCAGGAGCATTATACCTACCATGTGGCCTCAGGCCCAAGTCTTGCAGGAGCATTACACCTATCATGTGGCCTCAGGCCCAAGTCTTGCAGGAGCATTACACCTATCATGTGGCCTCAGGCCCAAGTCTTGCAGGAGCATTATACCTACCATGTGGCCTCAGGCCCAAGTCTTGCAGGAGCATTACACCTATCATGTGGCCTCAGGCCCAAGTGTTGCAGGAGCATTATACCTACCATGTGGCCTCAGGCCCAAGTCTTGCAGGAGCATTACACCTACCATGTGGCCTCAGGCCCAAGTCTTGCAGGAGCATTATACCTATCATGTGGCCCCAGGCCCAAGTCTTGCAGGAGCATTACACCTATCATGTGGCCCCAGGCCCAAGTCTTGCTGGAGCATTATCCGTATCATGTGGCCTCAGGCCCAAGTCTTGCAGGAGCATTATACCTATCATTTGGCCTCAGGCCCAAGTCTTGCAGGAGCATTATACCTATCACGTGGCCTCAGGCCCAAGTCTTGCAGGAGCATTATACCTACCATGTGGCCTCAGGCCCAAGTCTTGCAGGAGCATTACACTTATCATGTGGCCTCAGGCCCAAGTCTTGCAGGAGCATTACACTTATCATGTGGCCTCAGGCCCAAGTCTTGCAGGAGCATTATACCTACCATGTGGCCTCAGGCCCAAGTCTTGCAGGAGCATTATACCTATCATATGGCCTCAGGCGCAAGTCTTGCAGGAGCATTACACCTATCATGTGGCCTCAGGCCCAAGTCTTGCAGGAGCATTATACCTACCATGTGGCCTCAGGCCCAAGTCTTGCAGGAGCATTATACCTATCATGTGGCCTCAGGCCCAAGTCTTGCAGGAGCATTATACCTATCATGTGGCCTCAGGCCCAAGTCTTGCAGGAGCATTACACCTATCATGTGGCCTCAGGCCCAAGTCTTGCAGGAGCATTATACCTATCATGTGGCCTCAGGCCCAAGTCTTGCAGGAGCATTATACCTATCATGTGGCCTCAGGCCCAAGTCTTGCAGGAGCATTACACCTATCATGTGGCCTCAGACCCAAGGCTTGCAGGAGCATTACACCTATCATGTGGCCTCAGGCCCAAGTCTTGTAGGAGCATCATACCTATCATGTGGCCTCAGGCCCAAGTCTGGCAGGAGCATTACACCTATCATGTGGCCTCAGGCCCAAGTGTTGCAGGAGCATTACACCTATCATGTGGCCTCAGGCCCAAGTCTTGCAGGAGCATTACACCTATCATGTGGCCTCTGGCCCAAGTCTTGTAGGAGCATCATACTTATCATGTGGCCTCAGGCCCAAGTGTTGCAGGAGCATTACACCTATCATGTGGCCTCAGGCCCAAGTCTTGCAGGAGCATTATACCTACCATGTGGCCTCAGGCCCAAGTCTTGCAGGGGCATTATACCTATCATGTGGCCTCAGGCCCAAGTCTTGCAGGAGCATTATACCTACCATGTGGCCTCAAGCCCAAGTCTTGCAGGAGCATTATACCTACCATGTGGCCTCAGGCCCAAGTCTTGCAGGGGCATTATACCTATCATGTGGCCTCAGGCCCAAGTGTTGCAGGAGCATTATACCTACCATGTGGCCTCAGGCCCAAGCCTTGCAGGGGCATTATACCTATCATGTGGCCTTAGGCCCAAGTGTTGCAGGAGCATTACACCTATCATGTGGCCTCAGGCCCAAGTCTTGCAGGAGCATTACACCTATCATGTGGCCTCAGGCCCAAGTCTTGTAGG
This sequence comes from Eleutherodactylus coqui, assembly GCA_035609135.1. Classification (NCBI taxonomy): domain Eukaryota; kingdom Metazoa; phylum Chordata; class Amphibia; order Anura; family Eleutherodactylidae; genus Eleutherodactylus; species Eleutherodactylus coqui. Next base: position 311,607,245 of record CM069407.1, read on the forward strand.
AGCATCATACCTATCATGTGGCCTCAGGCCCAAGTGTTGCAGGAGCATTACACCTATCATGTGGCCTCAGGCCCAAGTCTTGCAGGAGCATTATATCTACCATGTGGCCTCAGGCCCAAGTGTTGCAGGGGCATTATACCTATCATGTGGCCTCAGGCCCAAGTCTTGCAGGACCATTATACTTATCATGTGGCCTCAGGCCCAAGTCTTGCAGGGGCATTATACCTACCATGTGGCCTCAGGCCCAAGTCTTGCAGGAGCATTATACCTACCATGTGGCCTCAGGCCCAAGTGTTGCAGGAGCATTATACCTATCATGTGGCCTCAGGCCCAAGTGTTGCAGGGGCATTATACCTATCATGTGGCCTCAGGCCCAAGTGTTGCAGGGGCATTATACCTATCACGTGGCCTCAGGCCCAAGTCTTGCAGGAGCATTATACCTATCATGTGGCCTCAGGCCCAAGTCTTGCAGGAGCATTATACCTACCATGTGGCCTCAGGCCCAAGTGTTGCAGGAGCATTATACCTATCACGTGGCCTCAGGCCCAAGTCTTGCAGGAGCATTATACCTATCACGTGGCCTCAGGCCCAAGTCTTGCAGGAGCATTATACCTACCATGTGGCCTCAGGCAAAAGTTTTGTCCTGCACAAACTGTCTGGCCTCCGTCTTTCCAATGCTGCGGGTATATCTGTGACCATGGAGCACAATGGGCTCTATGTTGTTGATATCCACGGTAAAATAGAACTTGCTGCCTTCTCTTTTCTGCGAGTGGATTACATATTTCCGAACTGCTAATGTGAGTGGAATTGTGTAATCCAATGCATTTGATTGACCCATGTATTACTGTGAGACTGGCCTAAGGTAGATCACTACCTTTTTATCACGTGACCGGGGACCGCTCAATGAGGCCACTGCTCCAGGCTCTCGGGGACCGTTGGTCGTCAGGAGCAAGAAGATTTTACATTTCCTGGGCTCCCTGGCTCCTTTGCATGTGTCCAGCAATTCATGTCGGGGTGTAGTTTTTCAAATAGGGTCATTTGTGGGGTCTCTATCATTCTGACACCTAGGAGCACGGATAGTATAACAGCGGGCGACCAGTTCCAGCGCCATTGTGTCTAAGAGAAACAGAAAGGTGAGACTCCAGGGGGTCAAAACATATATCACTGAGCAGCGGAAAAACATCACCTGGTCAGATGAATCCAGATTTCTGTTGCTGATGGGAGGTCAGAATTTTGCGCAAGCGGCATGAATCGATGACCCCTTCCTGTACAGAACATGTCAGCACTGCCATCTAATTTGCAGCAACTACAAGCAGCTCCCTGTCCGCAGGGGCCGATATTCCTGCAGATCGATTTTAAGACCTAGTGGAATCTACGCTATAGGATATTGCTGCCAAAGGAGGTCCGACTCGCTACTAGATGGGGGGCTCAAATAAAGTGGCAACCTGTTCCACTCATTGATCCCCCTCACTGTCTAATATTTAATCTGTGTCTCCTCCCTTTCAGTTTCATCCCATTGCTTCTAGTCTTTCCTTGTGCAGATGAGAATAGGGCTGATCCCTCTGCACTGTGACAGCCCTTCAGATATTTGTAGACAGCTATTAAGTCTCCTCAGCCTTCTCTTCTGCTAAACATTCCCAGATCCTTTAACCGTTCCTCATAGGGCATGATTTGCAGACCGCTCACCATCTTGGTAACTCTTCTCTGAACTTGCTCCAGTTTATCTATGTCTTTTTTAAAGTGGGGTGCCCAGAACTGGACCCAGTATTCCAGATGAGGTCTGACTAAGGAAGAGTAGAGGGGATAATGACCTCACATGATCTAGACTCTATGCTTCTCTTAATACATCCCAGAATTGTGTTTACCTTTTTGGCTGCTGCATCACATTGTTGACTCATGTTCAGTCTATGATCTATTAGTATACCCAAGTCTTTTTCACATGTGCTGCTGCTTAGCCCAATTCCTCCCATTCTGTATGTGCTTTTTTCATTTTTCTTGCCCAGATGTAGGACTTTGCATTTCTCCTTGTCAAGGGTGGCTTCACGCACGCACAAAAGCACGCTTCTATTTGCAACAATGCATTCCCTATGTTGTGTTCACATGTCCGTGCTTTACATGCATTGTTCCTGCAAAGATAGGACGTGCGTGCACAATAGGGAATGCACACATTGTTTTCAATAAAGCTGCAGCTGCTGCCGGTGGCTCCATTGGAAAGAATACCTCTGCCAGCTTCCCTGCATTCTTTTTCAGGGAAGGGCTTTACATATAAGCCCTTCCCTGAAAAAGAAGGATTTTAGTGTAAAAAATAAATAAATAAAAAATATACTTACCTCTGTGCCGCTGCTGTGTCCTCCGCGGGGATGAAGAACACATCTGCCGCATGCAGCAGTTGTTTCCTTCATCCCTGCTAGTTAAAAGAATTCCCTGCTGCTACCTCTGCCACATCTGTGACAGGTGCAGCAGAGGAATTCTTCAATTCTCTACTGCAGCTGTCACACATGTCAGTTGCGGTAGAGGATTCTGCTGCCGGCAATTGATTTCAGGGAAAGGCTTTAAATATAAGCCCTTCCCTAAAAGCAAAAATTGTTTAAAAAAAAAAAAAAAAAAGATACTCACCTCCCTTCAGCTGCCGGGGCACAGCCGTGTCTTCTCCTGCTGTCCTCTGCACTGTGTTGCTGATCTATCCGCAGCCGGGGATTTTAAATCCCTGTCTGCTGAAAGAACTGAATGTGATTGGCTGAGGTGCCAGGAATTCTCCAGGAATTTTCAAAGATTATGGCGAGTGATTCAGCAATTACCTCCGCTGCTTCCTTTAGTATCCTAGAATGTAATTCACCTGGACCTTGAGACTTGAATTCATGTAAGTCAGCTACGTTTTCCCTCATCATCTCTCTGCTTATAGATAGCCTGCATTCTTTTATTCCCCCAATATTACGGGGAAGATCAGCTGATGTTCCATCTACTTTCTGAGAGAAAACAGATACAAAATAGGAATTTAAAAGTTCGGCCTTCTCAGCATCATTCTTAACCAATTCACCATTTTCATCTTGTAAGCATCCAATAGCATCTTGGACTTTCCTTTTGCTTTTGACCCCACAAAATCCTTTTTATTGCTTTTGGCCTCTGTTACAAGCCTCAATTCATTATTAGCTTTAGCTTTTCTGACACTTGCCCTCCAGTTTCTGCAGACCCCATTATATTCTTCTTTAGATATTCCCTCTTCCCATTTAATAAACATATTTTTCTTCCTCTTTAACATGTGTGCACGTTCTGTGTTCATCCATCCGGGTCTCTTTAAATGCTTCCCATTCTTCCTTCTTTTAGGGATTGGTAACGATTGTGCTTTGAGAATCTCATTTTGCAATATTTCCCAACCTTCTTGGACATTTCTGCCCTTAAAGGGGTTGTCCCGCGCCGAAACGGGTTTTTTTTTTTTTTTTAACCCCCCCCCCCCCCCCCGTTCGGCGCGAGACAACCCCGATGCAGGGGTTAAAAAAAACAAACGGAGAGTGCTTACCTGAATCCCGGCGGTCCGGCGTCTTCATACTTACCTGCTGAAGATGGCCGCCAGGGTCTGCTCCCTCCGTGGACCGCAGCTCTTCTGTGCGGTCCATTGCCGATTCCAGCCTCCTGATTGGCTGGAATCGGCACGTGACGGGGCGGAGCTACACGGAGCCGGCATTCTGCACGAGCGGCTCCATTGAAGAGAGCAGAAGACCCGGACTGCGCAAGCGCGGCTAATTTGGCCATCGGAGGGCGAAAATTAGTCGGCTCCATGGGAACGAGGACGCCAGCAACGGAGCAGGTAAGTAAAAAACTTTTTATAACTTCTGTATGGCTCATAATTAATGCACAATGTACATTACAAAGTGCATTAATATGGCCATACAGAAGTGTATAGACCCACTTGCTGCCGCGGGACAACCCCTTTAAGAACATCCAGCCATTGGAGTCTTCCTCTCCTCTTTCTGAGTCCATTAAAATCCGCCTTTCTGAAATCCAACCTTGAGGTCTGAGTCTTCTCAGGTCTTCTCCCCTTGTTATCCAACATCCAAGAATATCATGATCACTGCCTCCTAAGGTCCCAGCCACCCTTACTCCCTCAACCATTCCCTCCCTGTTGGTAAGAATTAGGTCCAAGATAGCAGATCCCCTTGTTTTCTCTTCTGCCTTCTGGCAGATAAAGTTGTCAGCAAGAGCGGATAAGAATCTGTTGGATCCATTACTTTTACCTGAGAGATTCCCAACAAATGTCTGGATGGGTAAAATCTCCCATGATCACCATGTTGGGCTTCTTTGAGAGCTTGGCCATCTGATGTAGAAAGAGTTCCTCCATATCTTCTGCTTGTCCAGGCGGCCTATAGTAAATGCCTACAATGGTGTCCTTTCTGTTGTTCTCTCCTTGTATTCTTCCCCAAACAGTTTCTACAGAATTCCCAGCTCTGAAGCTTGAATCTCAGTGGAGATGAATGTTCTCCTAACATACAACACAACACCTCCTCCCCTTTTCTTAGGTCTGTTCCTTATAAATACATTGTATCCTTCAAGCCTTGTATCTAATCATCCAACAAATATTACAAATGGTACCAGGCAAGGCTGTCCATTGTCCTCGATGATATTTATACTGTCCCTAGAACCTTGGTGCAAGCCCTTGGGGATAGTACTTTAATCAAAGACATACAGATTGGAGATGCTCTCAGTTAATCTCGCTATATGCAGATGATATTATTTTGCAGACCCCATATCTTCTCCAGAAAACAGAGGTAATAGAAGAGTCTGGACAAACCTATTATTACAAGATCAGCAGACAGAAGTCTCACATCTTGCCTATGAATATCTCTAAAGACCTATTATCTTATCTACAAAACAAGCGCTCCTTCGACTGGCAGCGTGAGGGTATAAGATACTTGGGTATAACTATATCCGCTTCACACAAAAAACTATCACTACAACTTGCTAAAAATGGAAGAATCCCACAGATGATCTAAATTTGGGATTTCGTGGGTGGGAAGAACGGCTTCTTTTAAAATGCTTTAATTGCCCAAACTACTAGATCTCTTCCGCAGACTCCCCATCCAACTGTCACAACGTTTCTTTATAGATGGGAGTAAGATCTTGTCGCTGTTTGTCTGGGCCCAACACAGACCTCTGTGGCTCAGGCAATCCTCTCTAGAGATAGATGGGTGGGGGGTCTAGACCTGCCAGACCTACAAGATTATTATCTAGCCACACACGTCCCCCACTAGCTCTACGGCGGAGGTCCGATACCCAGAAACATGGTCCATATAGAGCATTATCCAGTCTCTACCGCTTCAACCAAGACTCCACTTGTAATTTCCTTAAGTAACATCCTTCAAGCCATGGAAAAAAATGCCATGGTTATGGGAAACCCCAGAGTGCCCTTCCAAAGGGTTACATTTCTTTAGGTTTGCTCCAATATACTTGAATATATCAAAGTGGAACTCGCTCCTTACTTCTAATCTTGCAGACTTATTGCTGGAGGAATCTCTTGTCCCATTCGAACAGATAAGATCTCACTATCAGGGAACAATTGCAACAAGTACAACATTTTCTTATTTTGCATAAACTTTTATTATTCAAGGGTAGCCCAACTGTATTCAAAACAGTCTACAAAGAAATGAAAGGGTTAACGCCTCTACATACTTTATTACATGATCGTGCTAACTTCCAAAAAAGAGAGTGCGAGAAAGAGTTGGCCGAAACATGTAGTGATAAAGAGGGGAAGCAGCTCCATCTCCGACCCACAGAGCACCTAAATGTAGGACTTTAATGAGGATCGCACCCCAACAGTATGATACACCCCAATTGTTCGGCTGACTGCTGGAGGAATTCTGGTTAAGCCTTCTATTTGCTTCCATTCCATCAGATTTCCTTTTTTTTAAATAATGCTGCAGACTGCGCTACATTTCCATCCAAACAAATGGCTACTTGATGGGATGGAAACAAACAGAAGCCTTTCTGTTTCTTCCCACTTTTTTGGAAACCCCATTGAAATCAATGGGGAAAAAAACGGATGCATTTTATTTCAGTTTCTCTCCCGTAAAAATGGTGCAGAGAGACGGAAACCCTGATCTGCCCCTAACGCAGCCGTGACAGCAGCCTTAGGCGATTGTCCCGGCGATGCGACAGCGCTACAAAACGCACATTTGTGAAACCTATGTATTCCAATGGGTTTCTTCACATTAGCGATGTTTTGGTCCATTACACAGGGGCGCCAACACTTTTGCACTTATCATCGGATCAAGTTGTGCCCCCTTTACTTTTCCCATTTAAGACCTAAACAAAGGTCATGCTAAATTTCATGTTTGTATGACATCGGGAAGTTAGAGAATTAGTGGAGAGTCAGTCAGTGAGGGCTTTCACCTTTATATATATAGATCGCTAACCTGCTATTTAATTTGCTGTATTTTGTTCTGAAAAGTAAAAATTTAAATAAAGATTATTGAAACAAACAAACAAAAAAAGCTGCTGCAGTGTGATCTGATTCCGATCTTCATATTATAACATCATTATTATGACATCACGTATTATGACATCACGCACATATATAAGGATCCGCAGAGCTGACACTCACTAGAGCGTTTTCAGTTAGTGGTAGAGAGAGGTAAGTGCACCCAGTCTTTTGCTCCTCTTATGTTCCCTCGGACAATGTCCGTCAGTCTGACTTCTCCGTCCTCCTCATTATCTTCCCTTCTTTCATATCTGAACTTTCATTGGAGGGAATTTATCATCAGGGGATTCTTTTTACTCTATTTTTTCCAGCAGTTTTTTCCCTCCTTCAGTTTAAATATGAAACAAATGTATCAAATTTGATGTTGATACATTTGTTGCATCTTTAACCCCATCCTGACACACATCTGACAGTTTACATGCAATGTGCAGTTAGGATGTAAATAGCCGTCCACAGCGCATGCCATGTATGGAGGAAGTCGGGAGCCCAACCGACTGCATGCACGGCGGGTATCAGCTGTCTCTAACAGCCAACAACCGCCTGCAGCAGAGAGCGCGGTGATCATGGCTGTTAACCCTTTAAATGCTGCTGTCAGTTCTGTGTCATTTTTACTGCACTGGGAACACCTTTTATCTCCCCCCACCCCCCTTCCCGCTTCCCCACCCATTCTCCCACGTAAATGGTGCAGTTAAGTTTCTTTTTCCCCATTTCGGCCCATTTAGACCTTTTTAAAAGACTTCCAATACATTATATGGTAGGTTACCATTAAATAATACAACTCCGCCAGCAACAAACCAGAACCTCCCTCCACTCGACTCCGCCCCCTTTTCTAGACTCTTTTGAAAAGTCCAGTGAGAGGCGAGACATCTGTTCTTCTTGGTATAAATTTGAGTAGATCATCAGCTGCTCACCCATCATCCATCCCACCAAGAGGCTTACCTTGAAGCTGCGGGGCCCCACTGCAAAATCTGGAACTGGGCCCCCCACTATAAAGCTTCATTGATATTAGTGGTTTGCAATATGGGGAAGAGAATTTATGGGTCCCTTAGGGCCCACACAAGGATCTCTCCCAGGATCTGTTTATTCCCAGGACTGCGACGGTAACAAGAGGGCATCCGCTACGTTTAGAGGAAAGCAGGTTTCATCACCAACATAGAAAGGGATTCTTTACTGTAAGAGCAGTTAGACTGTGGAACTCTCTGCCTGAGGACGTGGTGATGGCAGGATCCATAGAGGAGTTTAAGAGGGACTTGATGTCTTTCTGGAGAGGAAGGACATTATAGGTTATAAATCTTAGGTTAATTGTTAATCCGGGTATACAGGCAGGTGGGAACTATTAGGCCTCCTTCCCACGAGCGTGACGGGCTCCGCAGCGTAATATTCCGCTGTGAAGCCCGTCACGGCGCCCCCCAGAGCCCCTATACTTACCTGCGGGAGATAGCGTGAAATCGCTTCCCCGCCCACCGCCGCGCGTCACCGCCCGTCACCGCCCACCGCCCTCGCGTCACCAGCCGTGTCACGTGCACGGCCGGCCGTGTCACGTGACGCGGCCGGACCGCGTCATTTGGCGTCATATGACGCTCGGCGGTGGGCGGGAAAGCGTTTTTTCACGCTATCTCCCGCTGGTTACAGCGGGAGATAGCGTGAATGGACGGCTTCCATTGACTGCAATGGAAGCCGTCAGTGCGTACAGCCCGTCCTCACCCGCAGAAAATAGAGCATGCTGCGGGTGAGGACGGGAGAAATCGCGGTGCGTAATTCCGCGGTGGAATTACGCATCGTGAGCATTGTGCTATTAGGTTCAATAGAACCTAATAGCTGCGGGCAACGCAGCGGATTTTCGCCGCGAATTACGCGGCGGAAATCCGTTCGTGGGAAGGAGGCCTTAGGGGTTGGTCCAGGGAACAGTCTGATTGCCATTAGGGAGTCGGGAAGGAATTTTTTCCCCCAAAAGGGCTAATTGGCTTCTGCTCTTGGGTTTTTTTGCCTTCCTCTGGATCAACAAAACAGGAGGCTAGACAGGCTGGACTAGATGGACATTGTCTTCATTCAGCCTTACGAACTATGTTACTATGTTCCTGGGCCCAGGTGTGATCGCACCCTTTGCAGCCCCTACACTTACACCTAGGCTATCCATCGAGCCATTTTATTTCTCTGCTCCCCTTAGTTGGTGATACTTTGCTACAGTAATTAAAGAAAAAGTGTCACCAGCTCCATGGTGTCCGGACCACCAGCAGCATCAACCCTGGGACAGATATGACCATTTGGCCCATGTGTCTTTTAGTTTTTTACCCTGATTTTCAGAAAAAAACACACATAAATCATTAACTTAGGGTTCTACTCTCAGAGCTCTCCAGTTGGGGGCTCGGGCTCTCCCCAGCTCTACTCCCTGCTTGTATATAAGGGTAAGGCTGTTAGTCGTGATGCTGCAGACAGGGGGAGCCCGGAGCCGACCACCTCTTAGACTCGGAGCTCCCAGTAAACATAAGGATGTTTTTTTCTGAAACGCAGCGGATTTTGCAATAAAACATACAGTGCTGTGCAAACGTTTTAGGCAGGTGAGGAAAAAATGCTGCAAAGTAAGAATGATTTCAAAAATAGAAATGTGAATAGTTTATTTTGGTCAATTAACAAAATTCAAAGTGACTGAACAAAAGAGAAATGTAATCCCATCAATATTCGGTGCGGCCGCCCTTATCTCCAAAAACAGGGATTTTGCAAGATTATACAATTAACCAATTACACCAAACCGCTGATAATAATCATCATTTTCATATGTAGGTTGAAATATAATTATTAACTGAAACAGAAACCGCTTTGTAGGAGGCTTAAAACTGGTTCCTCAGTGATGTCAGATGTCTCAGCATCTGATGAAACAAGAAAACACTTAAGTAACGCTCTGCTTTATTTTCTTCTCAGTTTGTTCAAGAGTTATATATATATTTAGAGATGGGCAGTGTATTGGCGAGTCTGAGGTAAGTACATCGCATACATGTTATCCTATAGCTGGTCATAGACAAGAGGGAACCATCACCCCAAAAGGTCAATTTGGGGTGCAGATAACAATGAGGTCCTCAGTGGCCGTATAAGGTGGGGACAATGACCAGTAAGGGGTATAGGGGAATAAGAGTTTACAGCTCTAAAGCCGGTATAGATTAGACATGGCAAATAATTACAGGTTTTGAGATGCGGCTACAAATTGTAGATAGATCTTGTCTAAATGAGAAAAGTTTATTTCTGTTTTTTAAACTCCTAATTTATTTACAGAGTATTGGAGGTGATAGTGAGAGAGGCAGAGAGGCAACATCTGGAGGAGGAGGTGGTGGAGGAGAAGGAGGAGAAGGAGAAGGAGGAGGAGGAGGAGGAGGTGGAGGAGAAGAGACAACAACTGGAGGAGGAGGAGGAGAAGAAGAAGAGAGGAGGAGGACAACAACTGGAGGAGGAGATGGAGGAGACAGAGGAGGCGGAGGAGGAGATGGAGGAGGAGGAGGAGAAGAGACAACAACTGGAGGAGGAGAAGGAGAAGGAGAAGGAGGAGGAGGAGGAGAAGGAGGAGAGAGGAGGAGGACAACAACTGGAGGAGGAGATGGAGGAGACAGAGGAGGCGGAGGAGGAGATGGAGGAGGAGGAGGAGAAGAGACAACAACTGGAGGAGGAGAAGGAGAAGGAGAAGGAGGAGAGAGGAGGAGGACAACAACTGGAGGAGGATATGGAGGAGACAGAGGAGGCGGAGGAGGAGATGGAGGAGGAGGAGGAGAAGAGACAACAAGTGGAGGAGGAGAAGGAGAAGGAGGAGAGAGGAGGAGGACAACAACTGGAGGAGAAGAGGGAGGAGACAGAGGAGGAGGAGGAGGAGATGGAGGAGGAGGAGGAGAAGAGACAACAACTGGAGGAGGAGAAGGAGAAGGAGGAGGAGGAGAAGGAGGAGAGAGGAGGAGGACAACAACTGGAGGAGGAGATGGAAGAGACAGAGGAGGAGGAGGAGGAGGAGATGGAGGAGGAGGAGGAGAAGAGACAACAACTGGAGGAGGAGAAGGAGAAGGAGAAGGAGGAGGAGGAGGAGAAGGAGGAGAGAGGAGGAGGACAACAACTGGAGGAGAAGAGGGAGGAGACAGAGGAGGAGGAGGAGAAGAGACAACAACTGGAGGAGGAGAAGGAGAAGGAGGAGGAGGAGAAGGAGGAGAGAGGAGGAGGACAACAACTGGAGGAGGAGATGGAAGAGACAGAGGAGGAGGAGGAGGAGGAGATGGAGGAGGAGGAGGAGAAGAGACAACAACTGGAGGAGGAGAAGGAGGAGGAGGAGGAGGAGAAGGAGGAGAGAGGAGGAGGACAACAACTGGAGGAGAAGAGGGAGGAGACAGAGGAGGAGGAGAAGAAGGAGGAGGAGACGGAGGAAGTGGAGGAGAAGAGACAACAACTGGAGGAGGAGGAGAAGAGGCAACAACTGGAGGAGAAGGAGGAGGAGAAGAAGGAGAAGAAGGCGGAGGAGGAGGATGAGAAGGAGCAGGAGGTGGAAGAGAAGGAGGAGGAGGTGGAGAAGAAGGAGGAGGAAGTGTTGGAGAAGGAGGAGGATGTGGTGAAGGAGGAGGAGACGGTGGAGGAGCAAGATAAGCATAAACATCTGGAGGAGAACAAGAAAGAAGAGCAAGAATACTTTGTAGAAGTAACGTACGTATCTCTCTCTACAATAATTTGTATGTTGTCCAATAACCCCAATATATGGCGGTCATCCTCCTGGACTCCTCATTCTCAAGGAGTTATAGGAAAATAAAAGTAGTGATCTGATTGGTTGCTGTAGACCGTGCAAATGAGGCCCAATTGTATGATTTGTGTTCAGAACGATTGCCATAACCTGTATAAGTAATACTTGTCCTCTCATTCTTCCATTAGAACGTGGTATTCAGCCCGTGAGGAGGAGCCTTACGCATGGTAAGCACAGAATAACCACCTTATTTCTTTAGCGTTAGAGATGACGGGTATATAGGTGCAGATGTGGGGGATTATGGGAGTGACATGAGGGGTGTACGGGTTGAAGTGTTGGGGGCTTCCAGTTAACCACCACTATATTTTCTATTGTAGGACGACAGAACTTATAAAAGTCACAAAAGAGGAGGCGGAGGCGATGTAAGTGTATGAGGTTCTCCACTGCTGGAGTCCCGGGTCCCTCAACCTCAATGCTGCTGGACCAAGAGCCCTTTATAATGAACGTCTCCATTATAAAATGTGACTTTATTGGTATATCAGGAGTTTTATGTTTTATGTTCATTAGAAAAAAGTTTAAACAAGAGAGGAGAGAGAAAGAAGAAGAAATAGAAAGACTGAAACAAGAGCTTAAAGTACAACAGCAGCTGAGAAGAATCCAGGCTATAGAGGAAGAACAACACAGGAGACGGCAGGAGCAGCGGAACAGGTGAGTGTGAATTCTGGGACAAGGAGCAGATGATCTGCACACATTATACCAAACGGCCCTTTTATATCGGACGGTTGTTGGGCTCAGATGCGCTGACAGTCATCCCGGGGATAATGTAGTGACAATGTACACAGAGGCCCATCAGCAGCTGCCATTGTGCCCCTCCACCAGCAGCTGCCATTGTGCCCCTCCACCAGCAGCGCTCATTGCACCACCACACCATCATTCAATCATTGCAACACATGACATCAGTAGTTCATGGTCCGTCATGGACGCCACCGAATATAATGACTTAGTTTTGTTTTTGGACATTTCGTTTCTCATCATGTATATTTTTCTCCAACAGCACAACGCCGGGCAGATGGAAGAGATTTAGGAGGTGAATACAAGATTCATTCATTCATTCATTCATTCAGTCTTAGAGGTTTCTTCTTTGTTGTTCATGGAAGGCAGGCTTTGGCTCCATCCTCCAGTATTTCCCAGTGACTCACACTTGTTTTCTTCTTCCTTTAGAGCCTTCCGACAACTATTTTCCTGCCGAACCTGCAAAACATCTGAGGACAGCTGAAGCTACCTGCCTCCCCTAATCCCCCTCCCCCCCACCCCACCCACATAACCCTCTCCCCTCTCCCACACCATAAATCTTTCCCTATCCCAATTGCCTCCGGTCCCCCATCCCCATCCCAAAATCCCAGTGGATTTATTGCAACGCGTTTCGGCTTATTCTTAAGCCTTTTTTAAGCATACATGTTGTGTCACCATATACCTGTATTTATAGTGAATAGACAAGGAGGGGGCAGGGAAATCAATATTGTACCGCCCCCTTTTTGGGTGTTCACTTCCGAAGTTCCATTGACATTTTATAATTAAAGTTTAAAAAATGACCTCCATCACTCTTAGCCAATTCATCACTGTGTCATCGATGATATTGTGCGCTCGCGCTGCGTTCTGCCGTTTTTTTCATCCTTAAAAGAAGAAAGAGGAGAGGGGAGGTGTAGGTGACGTAATGACGTCTCTAAACGTTCCCGTGCGTCACCGCGCTCCCACGTTGCGTGTGGTCGCTAGTCCCGGTGGCACGTATGGTGGAATGCGTGATGACGTCATGACGCATGAAGCTACTACATGTTTGAACAACATTGTGAGCATTGAGGAACAACAGATCACCACCAAGATATCCACTGGACAGGGGACTAAAAAGATTGATGTGTCACTGCACAAATGTAAAGAGGACATGGAGTCAGTTAAACGGACGAAGTAGTTTCGCGACCTTGACGATTACGAAAAGGGTTGCATATATAGTTGGCGCATGACTAAAAGTGAACGTAATATGCGTACACCTAGACGTGGTCGATATGCATCTAGAAGAAAGCAATTTAGGCAGTCTACATTTGGTTTTTCCTCGGCCGGTTCCGAATCTACCGATGAATCCTCACAGGGCTCTAATAGATCAGTTCATTTTTTAGGATCGGGATCTTCCAATCGTGGGAGAATGAAAAATGCCACTACAAATCGGTTCGCAGAGGTGGAAGAAAACACGCAAGATGGAGAAAAAGGGTCACTAAGCAGGACCACACGGTCCAGCAACAAAAAGGCGACGATGCAACTAACCTAGTGGTAAACATCTCATCTAGGACACTCTCGGAGGTCGAAACCACAGTTCTATCAAAAGGTTTGTCCTATTGTCCAACCCCTCAAATAGACTGGTTTGAGATTGATTTGAGTCTATGGGGCTTCTTAAGGAGACTGCGCCTTAAATCCTTCTTCTCTCAACAATCGAATGGGGACACTTCTAACAATAATGGTGACTCTCACCCTATTGGACAAGTACCTTTCACCTTACGCAAGTGTGGCATTTACAATAAGAGCAAATTTCAACCACCGGATACTAACCATATTGTTGGGACATACATCTCCCTGGTTTATGCTGATATTAATAAATTACGCAGGTGTAATGTATCCTACAAATCTGTATCTAACCTTTCTGGTGAGGAGCGTCGGGCGCTCAGAGCGCTGTCAAGTGACGAGTCCATCACCATCAAGCCCGCCGATAAAGGTGGAGCTGTGGTGGTGATGGACTCGATCCAGTATGAGGCTGAAATGTATCGACAGCTAGCAGATCTCAGCGTATATGAACCGTTATCTAACAAGCCCACCAGTCAGTATCAGACTCTTTTACGGAACATTTTGTTTGACGCCGTCATGGAGGGCAACATAGATGAAGCCCTTTATGATTTCTTGTACGTAATCACGCCAGTGGTGCCAACTATTTATACATAACCTAAGATCCACAAATCTCTTGTAAACCCCCCAGACGCCCGATCGTCTCGGGGAGGGGGTCATTATTTAATCACACATCTAGTTTTTTGGATAAGGTACTGCGTAGGTTTGCTACCTCGGGTGCCTCTTATGTTAAAGACACCAGTGATTTTTTAACGATCCTGAGTAAAACGACTATTTCAGGCGATGTGATTCTGGCCTCATTTGACGTGACATCGTTGTACACGTTAATTACCCATGAGAAGGGATTAGAGGCAGTGAGATACAAACTAGCATCGTCTGACATATCTCTCGAATGCGAACATGTTGTTCTATCATTACTTGAACTTATTCTGTCCAAAAATTATCTTCTTTTTGCAGGCAAATACTACAGGCAGTGCCAGGGGACCGCCATGGGATCGAACGGAGCGCCTACCTACGCAAATATTTACATGAACAGATTCGAGGAAGAATTTGTGTATGTGTCTGCATTCTGGCCCATGGTGGTCTCCTGGCACCGCTATATTGATGACATATTCTTGGTGTGGCGTGGCAATGAGAGTGACTTGATGTCATTCCACTCGGAGTTAAATGGCATTTGGCCAGAACTCCAATTCACTTTGAAATATTCAAGAAACGAAATAGCATTTTTGGACGTTCTAGTAACCAATGTTGGTGGTAGATTGGAAACCGATCTTTATGTTAAAGAAACGGACTGTAATAGTCTACTAGAATACAATAGCTTTCCCCCTCGCTCCATGGTAAGGTCTCTACCGTGGAGCCAGTTAATTAGGGTTAAACGAATTACCATTGACCACAAACTTGATACTCGTTTTTCACAGATGTGCACTAAATTCCTATCACGTGGATATCCTTACAATGTAATCACTATGGCCACACAAAAACTGAATAATGTTCAACGTGCCGATTTGTTGTCCCCTAGATCCAGGGTGGAGGGTGTTAAGGACCGTTACACATGACCGGTCACATTAACCTTTCAAGCCTTGGGTTCCAAATTAGTTCGTACCTGGATGCATCAGGGAGGCCAAAAACTATATGATTTATAGTAATTAGTTCCCACAGATACGTAGAGATGAGCCGCGGCAAGTATACAGCCCACTCTGCTTAAGGCGTGTACACTTAAAGTTTATTCACTTGGTATAGTTCTAATACAGGAAAGGAATACGTCATTAGTCATGGGGTTAATCTTATTGGGTTAGAAAAAACATCAAGAATCGTGTATTGTTCAACAATCAGCGTGGTGAGAATATCTATGTGAAATGTCCTTCAAATGATTATTCCTCCCTTGTGAGTTTGGATGATCGCAGCGTCTTATCAGCACAATTTGCTCTTTTCCCAAAGCTCAGGACGTGGGGGAGTCTCTTCTGATAGCGACTGTACCAGGCAAATGTTCTCGGATGAATAGAAAAAATCATTAGACATTGCACCGAATGTCATGCTCTAAAGTTATTTCTACTTGAATTATTGTTTCACTACACACAAGCTTATTTACATCTTATAATGCTCCATTTTGTATCTAGCGGCCATTTTGAGACAGATTCTTCTATTTTATGGACCTGTACCTTCTCAAACCCCTCTAGAAACTGTCTCAAAATAAACAATACCTTATAACTTCTACTGGGCGGGGTAAGGTTTGCTTTCCCTATCTCTAGTTTATGATCTATGCCCTACCTATCATTGTTGGTCAGCTGTCCAAGGGCTAATCCCTTCCCCGACAACTAATCCTAACTAACTAAACGCGAAGACCTAATAGACACAGAAGGGATCTACAACTCACATGCTACTCTTTTCTAATGGCTGGGAGACTAGAGTGGTCACCCCTGCTTCTGCTGAGACAGATCCATAAGGGGACAAATCGCTCTGTTGTATCATAGGCATATAGCCTGGGGTCTCTACATCTACGTATATGGGGGCGACAGGTACCATCTGCTCTGTAAGCTTAGTACAGGAGCGTTTTATGCAGGGCACAATACAGACAGAAAGTAGCAGGAGTATGATAAGAGTAACCAGAATCCCTATACCTATCTGCATCAAGAATTGTTTCCATTGTCCGGTCCATACAAACCACTCATCCCAGGGGTTAGTTATCCCAGAATTACGCTTCAGCTCTTCTGACAATGTGGCCAATTTCTTTATTGCGATAGTCACTTTACCTGAGGGCCCTGTGTTATCTGGAATATATGTACAGCAAGTTTCACCAATCATTTTACAAACACCACCTTTCTCGGCTAGTATCATATCCAGAGCCACTCGGTTTCGTAAAGCCATGGTGGCCGTGGGGCCCAACTGATCAGCAAGCCCCTAAAGTGCATCTCTTGTATAGCTCACGAACCCCTGCTGGTTGTAATATATATACAAACATTCTTATTGATGGTTACTATTCCAAACAGGGACTCAAATCCGGCCCCAACCTGATCCCTGGCCTCAAACCCATCCAGCACCCCCCTTGGCACTCCGACCGCATCCATATATACACACATGTGGATCAAACCTGCCACCTGGTTTCAGATTGTGACGCTCGTCTGTAGGACCTGAGAGAGAAGCAGAGACCACAGAATGCGTTATTGACAATTCCTTGGAGAGACCTATGACAAAATTAACAAGAGAATCATTTCCCAAACTTGGCTACTGTAACATGTACCCTCCGGAGAAAAAGAAAAACTAATGGAAGACACTCAATTCAAGATTTGCCCGTTTCCTCTATTGGCTTTTGTATCTACTTTCCCACTACTCCGCAGATGGTAGGGTGTGTGAAAAGCCTGGGATATACCTAAAGCAGACATGATGTGTTGCATTATTTCACCTGTGAAGTGTGTACCTTTGTTGACTCAATCACTTCCGGTGCCCCGTATCTGCGGATTACCTCATTCATGAGCTTCTGTGCGGTTACCTGCTTATTTACTTTGGTAACAGAGTAGGCCTCCAACCTGAAAAGAAATCAACAACAACAACAACAAGCACATATTCATACTTCCCAACAAGTGGGAGCTGAATGTAGCCAATTTGCAATCCCTGAAATGGGTAGAGTGGTCTAGGCAAGTGTTATGTGGCAAATTTACTTCTGCCCTGTTGCTTACGGCAAAGATCATGCAAAATTGGACAAATGATGCAGCAGCTACAGAAAACCCAGGAGCCATCCGTCCTCGTTCAAGCGCCGAAATCATTGCTGCTTTGAGAGTTGCGTCTTTCTGTGCGTCAGCTGGGCCATCATGGGGCACAGGGACCGTGGTAGGCAAGTGCTGTTGACTGTCCGCCATACGCCGCCCTGTTCTGTTGCTCCCATATTTAGTCCATTTGTCTTTTTTCTTCATTGCTGGCTTGTAACTGTAAAGTCCTTAGCATATCAATGTCCAAAGTTTTTATCAAAGTCCAAAGTTTTTATCAAAGTCCAAGATTTTTGTCAAATTCGTCTTTTCTTCCACGGCTTGAGGGCCGCTGCCTTTGCTGTGTGGTCTGTGATGGCGTTGCCTTTTGCTTCTCTGGTGTAGGAATTGGTGTGAGCTTTCCACTTTGTCAGGTAGTAGTAGGGCCTCCATGAGACTTTGCACCGCTGCACCATTCTTAATTGGCTGTCCTGCTGAGGTAAAAAACTGTCTGGCCTTCCATGTTGGGCCGTAATCATGAGCTATGCCAAATGCATACCGGGAGTCAGTGTAAATGTTTGCCATCTTACCTTCTACCACTCTACACGCCTCAGTGAGGGCCTTCAGTTCCGCTTCTTGTCCTGAAACATGCGGAGGCATTCTGCTTTTAGGACATCTTGTTGTGTATATCCGATGTGGAGTCGTCCATCCTCACCCTGGGACCATCTTTAAAAAACAACTCAAAATATGCATTGTTAACAGGGGCTTCAGTAACCTCTTAAAACTTACATTTTCTTGTTGCATCACTGCTAGACAATCAGGCTGATATTCTATTTCAAATAGATCAGAACCTTGTTGCAAACAATTTAAAAATAGCTGATCTGCAATACCTAGATCACCTATGCCTTCTCCTCCCCCCTGTGAACCAGGATACTCAATTGAAAGAAGAGTAGCCAGGTTCAAAAGAGCACATTGTAGCCGGATCTGACAGGCCAGAGATAAGTGCTTGGGTTGCACTTGCGTGAGTATGCTCCGAATGACATGAGGGGTGAGGACCACTAAGGAATGGGGGGGGCGGGGGGGAAGGGGGTGTAGTTCAATACCAACTCAGAAGGTTTGTCAACCATTGCCTGTACTGCTGCCACCGCACAAACACATGAGGGAGCTCCTCGAGCAACTGGATCCAGCCTCATGGAGTAGTATCCAAGTGGCCGTGGTTGTCCTCCGTGCTTTTGTGTCAACACTGCCGTTACATGGCTAGAAAGTTCAGTACAGAAAAGAGTAAAGGGTAAAGAGTAGTTGGGAATACCCAAGACTAGAGAGCTGCTTCAGAGGTGAGAGAGAAAAGAATAATTGAAAGACAGTCATAGAGTGGTTGCATAAGAGAAGAAACCGAGTAGAACCATGGGTGGCAATATGAAACAAGGCCCAGAAAGGTGCGGAGTTTGGCAACAGATGTAGGTACAGGTATGGCCGGGACAGCAGCTTTTTGTTCCTATGTCAGATGTCCAGTTCCTTGGCCTAAACAATGACCCAGGAGAACAACCTTTATTTTGCAGGACTGGAGTTTGTCTTTAGAGGCTTTACAGACATTTTCTGCAAGAAAAATTAACAGTGAAATTGTGGCCTGTTGGTAGGCTTCCAAATTATCAGCACACAACACCTACATGTGGTAGGTGGCTGACTGACACCTCATCAGCACACAGCACCTACATCACAGAGCGCCGACAGCACACAGCACCTACATGCGGTAGGTGGCTGACTGACACCTCATCAGCATACAGCACCTACATCACACAGCGCCTACATGCGGTAGGTGTCTGGCTGACCCTTTAGTGTCTTTTCTGGACTGGAAAAAGAGGGGTGTTTGTTGGAGCAGTTAGTTTACAAGACTCTTCTGAACTGGCACCTGAGGTCTCAACCCGTACTGATCTATCCGGTGGGAATTTGATGGATGCAGATAAGGCCTGTAAGATATCAGTGCCAATAACAGAGACATGAATATTCTACAAACATCTATCCACATTGAAAATTTACAGTCTGCATATGCAGGGGGGAGTAGGGGAAATTGTATCCCCAGTCAATATCTGCATCACACATCTTACATTCATCACAGTCTGAACACGAGTCATTAACTCTCATCCATCCATGCGGTCAAGTCTGTCTCTCTCATTCAAATGCCTATGATTCACCACACACACAATGTTTGCGCCGTTACAGAGTTCAGGAAATTGTGGATACATTGCACTAGGATGCACACCGTTCACACCAGGAGATAACGCGTATGATGCAACTGTCCTCATCTTGCAAACAAATGCATTCAATCACTACCACCTCTCCCTGAATAATGTTCAACGTGCCGATTTGTTGTCCCCTAGATCCAGGGTGGAGGGTCCAAAACGGATCCCTTTTGTATCGGTATACAATCCTGTAAGTACACGACTATCTGCTATTCTCAGAAAACATTGGTCATTGCTACGCATGGCCGACAATAACATTGAGGAGTTTGTTAATCCCCCCATGATGTCCTACAAACGGGGTAAGAACTTGCAAGACATCTTGGTACACTCATTGTATGAAAAGAAATCAGGATTACAGCAAACATTATTAGCACCCCGCCGCTCGGGTAATGTCCCGTGCCTAGGGTGCTCTTGCTGCAATAATATGCTTAAGGGTGATACATTTCACCATTCATCAACGGGTGCCGCTTTCTCGATTGAAGGTTTCTTCACGTGTTCCTCTTCTTATGTAATTTACCTTTTGTGTTGTCCATGTGGACTGCAGTACGTGGGAGAAACAACGCTTGAAGTTCGTACTAGAATTAATGGACATAAAAGCTCTATTCGTACCAAGAACCTGTCATTACCTGTTTCGCGCCATTTTGTGGAGAGCGGTCACACGGTCGGTCAACTACAATTTAGGGTGATCGACTGTGTGCCCCCGCTCTCACGTGGTGGCGATCGGGAAAAAACTCTCCTTAAAAAAGCACTCCGCTGGATCTACACTTTAGACACCTTGACACCACGTGGCCTCAATATAGATTACAATATCAGGCCATATCTATAGTGCTGCTGATCCTCACCGGATCTGTCGTACTTTTACTTTTGCATTTCTTGTATTTGGTATTTATTTTGATATGTTTGTCATATTTTTGCTTATTTATACTTTTTTTCTTCTGTTATAGTGGTGAAATATATATTCGTTTGAGATGTTGGATATTGGAATCTACCGGAGTGAACTTGGAGCCCCACATGGGGACTTACATCCTTTATTAGCAAACACATTCTGTACATATTCATATACCGCGGTTTGTAGTGGTTTGTATATTCTGCATCCTTTTCTTGGTGCCACTGATCCCAGCTGTTATATCTGCTATGTTTCCATACATTGCCATATTTGGATGTTTGCTCTGTGTTTTGCCCTTGTTCCTCCCGTACTGTTTGTATTATTTCTTGTATTTGACTAATTAATGCACGGACTCTTGTTGACACTTTCGGCTTTTTTCGACCTTTTTTCGCGTTGAATACGTAGTATTTATGCGTCCCGCTTGGGAACGCACATTTTGACACGCAGGCCCTTTTTCACAAATTTGCGATTAATTTATGCGCCCTATTTGGAAGCGCTTATTCTGATGCGCACATGTGGCGCATTCGATGACGTGTGTTCACGTGACAGTGTAGACACGCTGTATGAGGCCCCTATGCGTGGTACGTCGTGACATCATGACGTTCTATCACATGACTTTCTCCATGACGACGCCTGATGCCGGACGTGCCCACAAGCATCCATGCATTGATTCTGAATAGAGATGAGCGAGCGTACTCGGAAAAGCACCACTCGCTCGAGTAATTTGCTTTATCCGAGTATCGCTGTGCTCGTCCCTGAAGATTCGGGTGCCGGCACGGAGCTGGGAGCTGCAGGGGAGAGCGGGGAGGAACGGAGGGGAGATCTTTCTCTCCCTCTCTCCCGCCCGCTCTCCCCTGCTCCCCGCTGCGACTCACCTGTCAGCCGCAGCGGCACCCGAATCTTCAGACCCGAGCACAGCGATACTCGGATAAAGCAAATTACTTGAGCGAGTAGTGCTTTTACGAGTACGCTCGCTCATCTCTAATTCTGAACCCTCCACATGAGGTACTAATTTGCAATTAACAACTGATTGGCTGTTTGACTGCATATATACCCTGTTGTACCTTGGCTTTCATTGCATTTGAAAAAGACTTTGTGTCGAAACGTCCTGTATCTGTGACTTGTGGAGGAATAACGCTCTGCATCCTTTATCTGCACCTGGTTTGCTGTTTTCTCTACATACTTGGATTACTTTGGAAATTATTTGGATGCATTTCCTTGCGGCGATTGCAATTTACCAGTTCATCCCTTATGGGGTTAAGGTTGTGCTGTCTGCAACTCTGCTTGTCCTTATTGGGGCGCTGGCACGTGACGTGGGGTCGCCAATCCTGGGGGCACGTTTGGTGGAGTGCGTGATGAGAGGCAAGGGGCAGTCATGACTGAAACAACATTGAACAAATGTTAATCCATTCCTTGCAGTGCAGCGGCTCTGTTCCCCAATCTTCCTCCTGTCCCCCACCTCCATAACTCTCTACCCAATAAAAACATTAAAAAATGGATGGACTTGTACTGGACTCTTGCAGCATGAGTGCACAAGGGGAGAGAACCAGACCCTTGGCCAGGGCGGCTCTAGGTTCACATGGGCCTTTGGGCAACAAAGTCTCAGTGGGCCACCTTAATTTATAGACCCCATTCCATAACCTGAGTCATTAATAAGGCCCCATTGTGCCCCCCAAGTTATTTATAGGCCCACTCACCTCCATCACCATCATACGGCATCCCCCATCCTCTGTGTTGGCCTCTTTTGTCCAAGCTCATGTGGAATGCCACAGGCAGCATGATGAAATCTTCGTACCCGGTGTGACAGAGAAGACACCGAGCAGCGGAACAGGAAGTGCGTGGCTTATTGTAGTGCTGCTTGCATAGTGAATTGTATCTGTGTCTTAGGCCCAATGCCCACAGACGGAATTCCATGTCAGTTTTTCGCGCTGAATTTCCGCCGTGGCACGCCGTACGTAGGGCTGCATTAGTTTATGCAATCCTATGCTCATAGCCGCGATTTGACCGCAAGAAAATCCGCATGGTAAAGAAATCGCAACATGTTCTATTTCTGTGCGGGCCTCGCAGAAACCAGCACAGAAATGTCACCGCTGACG
This sequence comes from Eleutherodactylus coqui, assembly GCA_035609135.1. Lineage (NCBI taxonomy): Eukaryota > Metazoa > Chordata > Amphibia > Anura > Eleutherodactylidae > Eleutherodactylus > Eleutherodactylus coqui. The sequence continues at coordinate 311,629,709 of CM069407.1, forward strand.
CACGACTCCGATCTGTGCATGCACAGTTGTGCGACAGCCGTCACATCGCAGAGCGGAGGAGAAGACGCCGGACGGGTAAGTATGAGGTCAATGCCAGGGCACGGGTCACATCCCGCTGCTTGAATCTTGCAGCAGGAATCCGACCCGGCCGTGGGCATGAGACCTTAAAGACATGGCAACAATTAACTTAGAAGAATAAAGACAGGATCAATCCCTCCCTTGAGTGGCCCCCAGAGACAGGGAGTCCCAGAGCTGTCCGGGTTAGCCAGGTGCTGATGCCAGCCAAGCCCTGGGGGTTGCACCAACTTTGCCCCTGAGATGGACCAGCTTTGTCCGTGACCTCTTCAGCCTTCTCTTATGATCATCTGCTTCCTCTTTTCCCTTTAAGTCTGACAACTTTGGTTTCTTGCATTGAGTTTGGTCTTGTCATAATCTCTCCAGAACATGACAACACTTGGTCATTGTGGTTCTCAATCAGACGACTGCAGACCTGGAGGGCATTAATGCAAACATGGCAGTGAAATATGAAGTAGTATCCCAAAGGGAGGACGGAGTACTGGAATGACACACTGTGGGAAATGGGAAACTGCAGGACTTTGGGCTAAATTGATAAAAGTCTGATGGGGGCTCAATGCTGAGACCACCACAATTCTGGAGAACTAGGGTCCCACATCCCCCTCTTCTGTCACTGTGGGGATGCGTCTCCCACCTGCAGTCACGTCAGATTGGATGCAGCGATGGCCGCAAACTCTCATAGAGAGGAATGGGAATGCACATACATGGTATATAGGTATAGACATTCCCACAACATAGACTTAGGCCGCCTGCACACGGGCGGAAATCCCGCCGCGGGATTTCCGCCACTGAAAGTTTGCATAGGAGTGCATTACAATACGCACTCCTATGCAGACGGCCACGGTTTGGCCGCGCGAAATCTCGCGCGGCAAACAAACCGCGGCATGTCCTATTTTTGTGCGGGGCATGCACTCACCCGGACGCCGGCTCCGGTCTGCGCATGCGCCGGCTGCGCGGCAGCCGGCACATGAGAGAGCCGGGGCCGCCAGGCGCGGGTGAGTACGCGCTCGTCCCTGCAGGCTCTCAGGTCGGGTCCCGCGGTGAGAATTCTCGCTGCCGGATCCGACCCGCTCGTCTGCAGGCGGCCTAACACTGATTCACATTCTACAGGAATTCTCTATTTCAGAAACAGTGATTGGAAATCCCCACTTTCTGACCACTAGGTGGCGCACACACTCTATACATCATCGTTTAACCCTGGATTTGTTTGTTTGCTTTTCCAAATAAATGAAACAATTGTTACAATTCTGGCTTTCTTTATTTTGCATACTGGATACAAGTAGTAACAGCCTGATGCTGTCTGGTAATAGGGGACTACAGTAGTAGCAGTGGGAAGAGTAGAGTAGGGGGCTGCATAGCGTTACTGATCAGGGGGATCAGCACCCTTGGGGGAGGATCAGCACGTTACTGATCAGGGGGATCAGCACACTTGGGGGAGGATCAGCACGTTACTGATCAGGGGGGTCAGCACACTTGGGGGAGGATCAACACGTTACTGATCAGGGGGATCAGCACCCTTGGGGGAGGATCAGCAGGCAGCAGATAGCAGCGGAGCCCATCTCTGACTCACACACCTCCGTAGACAAGTAGTTCAGCTGCTATCAGGACCTGAGCGGGGCGAGTCTGCACTGATTCCAGGATGGATGCCCTGGAGATGTCTTCTCCTCCTTCCAGGACTGACTCTTCAGAGGAGATCAGCTCATCCCTGCACATGACTAAAGGCAGGTCCATCTTCCTGGATGTCAGCATGAATGGAGTTCTGTGTCCGAATCTTCATTCATCTAGAAGATACCAGGATGCAAGGAATTGTCCATTTATTGGGAATAATCCAACTGTCATCTGCAGGAGTTACCATGAGGGGTCCTTCCAGCATCGCGTGGAGAGAAGTCCTCACTTACTAACAGGAAGGACTAATGCATCAGGATGGACAGACAGGCAATATCCTTTTATGTCTGTTCCGTTATATATCATGTTGTGTTCTTGAGAACTACAGATGCTGAATATTTTGCAGGAACTATCACCGGACTTTATATATAAATACCAGGGAGAGATATTATAAAACTCCGAGACACCACAGAAAAGTCATATGATAGGACTCGGTCAGGGATTTCATTCTAGGTCATATGTTCCAATATTCTCCATCCTCTTCTATTAACTATTACAGGGAAGTCCGGCTGTGAAATCCCCGTGTTCAACATCTATAGCCATTCCTTCTAAATTAAGAATACAGCCATGGAAGGGTTAATTAGAGGTTTGCTACTGAAAATGGTGATAGGATATATGGTCATTGAAAATCTATGTGTATTGGGCTTTGGTCTCGGGGGAACGCCCCTCCAGAAGACCCTTTATCAATGTGATTTTAAGTGGTCATTTCTAAAAGGTCTCACTGCTTCTATGGATATAGGATAGATAGTGCAGCGAAGCAGGGGCTCACTTGTCACTGGATCGCCAACCTCTCGGACTGGAATGGCCACCAACCAGGCAGGAACTCTCAGGAAACATTGATTCTCTTTATCTGGTGCCTGCCAGCATTTGTTCATCAGCATAAATGTAGACACCGCATACAACAGTCTAACATAAAGCCCATACTGTCCGCACCCCACCCGGGTCTGAGTCGGGGGTTGCCGTCCCTGTCCGAGTCAATGGACCCTAGCTTACAGCCTGCCCAGCACTGTCAAGCTGTCACTTCTCCCCTTGCTTCTAGCAGGAACTGACTTATATGCAACCAATTCCTGCTACACCCATCAGGTATTAACCCTCTCTATTGCTTTTGCAGATTTTAGAATGCCTGTGTAGCACCCTCTATAGGCCATTCTGATACTGCACTGCTACAATAGATAGATAGATAGATAGATAGATAGATAGATAGATAGATAGATAGATAGATAGATAGATAGATAGATAGATAGATAGATAGGAGATAGATAGATACATAGATAGATAGGAGATAGATAGATAGATAGGAGATAGATATGAGATAGATAGATAGATAGATAGATAGATAGGAGATAGATAGGAGATAGATAGATAGATAGATAGGAGATAGATAGATAGATAGATAGATAGATAGATAGATAGATAGATAGATAGATAGATATGAGATAGATAGATAGATAGATAGATAGATAGGAGATAGATAGATAGATAGATAGATAGATAGATAGGAGATAGATAGGAGATAGATAGATAGATAGATATGAGATAGATAGATAGATAGATAGATAGATAGATAGATAGGAGATAGAGAGATAGGAGATAGATAGATAGATATGAGATAGATAGATAGATATGAGATAGATAGATATGAGATAGATAGATAGATAGATAGGAGATAGATAGGAGATAGATAGATAGATAGATAGATAGGAGATAGATAGATAGATATGAGATAGATAGATAGATAGGAGATAGATGGATAGATAGATGGATAGATAGATAGATAGGAGATAGAGAGATAGATAGATAGATATGAGATAGATAGATAGATAGGAGATAGATAGGAGATAGATAGATAGATAGATAGATATGAGATAGATAGATAGATAGATAGATAGATAGATAGATAGATAGATAGATAGATAGATAGGAGATAGAGAGATAGGAGATAGATAGATATGAGATAGATAGATAGGAGATAGATAGATAGGAGATAGATAGGAGATAGATAGATAGATAGATAGGAGATAGATAGATAGATAGATAGATAGATAGATAGGAGATAGAGAGATAGATAGATAGATAGATAGATAGGAGATAGATAGATAGATATGAGATAGATAGATAGATAGATAGATAGATAGGAGATAGATAGGAGATAGATAGATAGATAGATAGATAGATAGATACATAGATAGGAGATAGATAGATAGGAGATAGATAGATAGGAGATAGATAGATAGATAGATAGATAGATAGATATGAAATAGATAGATATGAGATAGATATGAGATAGATAGATAGATAGATAGATAGATAGATAGATAGGAGATAGATAGATAGATAGATAGATAGATAGATAGATAGATAGATAGATAGGAGATAGATAGATAGATATGAGATAGATAGATAGATAGATAGATAGATAGATAGGAGATAGATAGATAGATAGATAGATATGAGATAGATAGATAGATAGATAGATAGGAGATAGATAGGAGATAGATAGATAGATAGATAGATAGATAGGAGATAGATAGATAGATATGAGATAGATAGATAGATAGGAGATAGATGGATAGATAGATGGATAGATAGATAGATAGGAGATAGAGAGATAGATAGATAGATATGAGATAGATAGATAGATAGGAGATAGATAGGAGATAGATAGATAGATAGATAGATAGATAGATAGATATGAGATAGATAGATAGATAGATAGATAGGAGATAGAGAGATAGGAGATAGATAGATATGAGATAGATAGATAGGAGATAGATAGATAGATAGATAGATAGATAGATAGATAGATAGGAGATAGATAGGAGATAGATAGATAGATAGGAGATAGATAGATAGATAGATAGATAGATAGATAGGAGATAGAGAGATAGATAGATAGATAGATAGATAGATAGGAGATAGATAGATAGATAGATAGATAGATAGATATGAGATAGATAGATAGATAGATAGATAGGAGATAGATAGGAGATGGATAGATAGATAGATATGAGATAGATAGATAGATAGATAGATAGATAGATAGATAGATAGATAGATAGATAGGAGATAGATAGATACATAGATAGATAGGAGATAGATAGATAGATAGGAGATAGATATGAGATAGATAGATAGATAGATAGATAGGAGATAGATAGGAGATAGATAGATAGATAGATAGATAGGAGATAGATAGATAGATAGATAGATAGATATGAGATAGATAGATAGATAGATAGGAGATAGATAGATAGATAGATAGATAGATAGGAGATAGATAGGAGATAGATAGATAGATAGATATGAGATAGATAGATAGATAGATAGATAGATAGATAGATAGATAGGAGATAGAGAGATAGGAGATAGATAGATAGATATGAGATAGATAGATAGATATGAGATAGATAGATATGAGATAGATAGATAGATAGATAGATAGGAGATAGATAGGAGATAGATAGATAGATAGATAGATAGATAGATAGATAGATAGGAGATAGATAGATAGATATGAGATAGATAGATAGGAGATAGATGGATGGATAGATAGATAGATAGGAGATAGAGAGATAGATAGATAGATATGAGATAGATAGATAGATAGGAGATAGATAGGAGATAGATAGATAGATAGATAGATAGATATGAGATAGATAGATAGATAGATAGATAGATAGATAGATAGGAGATAGAGAGATAGGAGATAGATAGATATGAGATAGATAGATAGGAGATAGATAGATAGATAGGAGATAGATAGGAGATAGATAGATAGATAGATAGGAGATAGATAGATAGATAGATAGATAGGAGATAGAGAGATAGATAGATAGATAGATAGATAGATAGATAGATAGATAGGAGATAGATAGATAGATATGAGATAGATAGATAGATAGATAGATAGATAGGAGATAGATAGATAGATAGATAGATAGATAGATACATAGATAGGAGATAGATAGATAGGAGATAGATAGATAGGAGATAGATAGATAGATAGATAGATAGATAGATATGAAATAGATAGATATGAGATAGATATGAGATAGATAGATAGATAGATAGATAGATAGATAGATAGATAGATAGGAGATAGATAGATAGATAGATAGATAGATAGGAGATAGATCGATAGATAGATAGATATGAGATAGATAGATAGATAGATAGGAGATAGATAGATAGATAGATAGATATGAGATAGATAGATAGATAGATAGGAGATAGATAGGAGATAGATAGATAGATAGATAGATAGATAGATAGATAGATAGATAGGAGATAGATAGATAGATATGAGATAGATAGATAGATAGGAGATAGATGGATAGATAGATGGATAGATAGATAGATAGGAGATAGAGAGATAGATAGATAGATATGAGATAGATAGATAGATAGGAGATAGATAGGAGATAGATAGATAGATAGATAGATAGATATGAGATAGATAGATAGATAGATAGATAGATAGATAGATAGATAGATAGATAGATAGATAGATAGGAGATAGAGAGATAGGAGATAGATAGATAGGAGATAGATAGATAGGAGATAGATAGATAGATAGATAGATAGGAGATAGATAGGAGATAGATAGATAGATAGGAGATAGATAGATAGATAGATAGATAGATAGATAGATAGGAGATAGAGAGATAGATAGATAGATAGATAGATAGGAGATAGATAGATAGATAGATAGATAGATAGGAGATAGATAGATAGATATGAGATAGATAGATAGATAGATAGATAGATAGATAGATAGATAGATAGGAGATAGATAGGAGATAGATAGATAGATAGATAGATAGATACATAGATAGGAGATAGATAGATAGGAGATAGATAGATAGGAGATAGATAGATAGATAGATAGATAGATATGAAATAGATAGATATGAGATAGATATGAGATAGATAGATAGATAGATAGATAGGAGATAGATAGATAGATAGATAGATAGATAGATGGATAGATAGATAGATAGGAGATAGATAGATAGATATGAGATAGATAGATAGATAGATAGATAGATAGATAGATAGATAGATAGATAGATAGATAGGAGATAGATAGATAGGAGATAGATAGATAGATAGGAGATAGCAAACTAATATGATAATGATAACAATTTAATATGCAGCTATAAACAGCCTAAGGCTCAATCCCCTCCAAGTCTGGGTGCATAGTTGTCATTGGCATGTATATACTGTATATGAATCCTGACTTAATGCCAGAAGAGGGTCCCTTTGGCAGACACTTGGCCAGTATAGCTCTATATACAGTTACCTCTACTCTATGGAAATGTGGAGTGAACTGTGCCTTTCAGTCCAACTGTATACGTAAAGAGATGGTACCACAATTACACGTTATCCCCTATCTACACGGGTCTCACGGCTAACACACGTGACAAGCAGGACTACAGGTAATCACCCCTTTGTGATCTCACCTTGCAGTAACGAGGTTGGGTCCTGAGCTACGCAGGGCCAACCACGTATACTTGGTCAGGGCTCCTTTCACAATGACTTCACTGCGCGGGTGGGGGGTTGGAGAAAGAACCCCCCCCCAGTGACAGGTAGAGTGGGAAACAGGAGTCCCATTCTCAGTCCGTGGGGGTCTCAGCAGTGAGATCCTCACTTATCAGCAAGTTATTCCTTATCCTGTTGATAGGGGAACCCATGTAAGACGAGCTTCACATGGGTGTATTTACTGTGTATTTGCACGATGCATGTAGCGTTCTTGCGCACGCCTGTGCGTATTTTACTGTATTTTTCATGCGCGCATGCCCTGCTTAAAGGAGATGTCTCGAGGAAGCAGTGAATTTTTTTTTTTGCCCAGTCCCCCTAATTAAACATACATTACTAATTACCCCTGTAAATGACTTTCCTAGCTGGTTTCTACTTACCGTTCCAGCGTTTCAGCAACTTATAAAACTTTTTCCCAAGATGGCCGCCAGCTCTTTTCGCATCGCTTGCTGTAGCCCGACGTGCGCGCTCCCGAGACGCTACCAGCTGTGTCTCCATGGCAACCAGACGCCCCGCAGCCGCCGACCGGACCCCTGGAGTGAACACGGCCGACCAGTCACCCACCGCCAGGCAGAAGGTAACCGGCGCAGCCCCCCCCCATCACAGCGGCAGCCCCCCCCGGCCCAGCGCTAGTTCCCCCGGCCCAGCGCTAGTTCCCCCGGCCCAGCGCTAGTTCCCCCGGCCCAGCGCTAGTTCCCCCGGCGCAGCGACAGCCCCCCCCATCGCAGCGGCAGCCCCCCCCCCCCCCGGCGCAGCCCGGCGCAGCGGCAGCCCCCCCGGCCCATCACTTACCAGGACAGCTGGACGGCGGGACAGCTGGGCGGCTTCTCCGGACAGCTCGGCAGCTCTGCACCTTCCTCTAACAGAGGAAGGCACAGAATGGCCGCTCCAGCGCGCTCCCGAGCAGTGACAGCTCGTCTGCGCATGCGCAGAAGAGCTGTAGCGGGGAGCACACTGAAGCGGCTCCTGCTGGAAGGAGAAGACCGGACTGCGCAAGCGCGTCTAAAAAAGCAAGCTGCCAGCGAATTTAGACGGAACCATGGAGACGAGGACGCTAGCAACGGAGCAGGTAAGTGGAATAACTTCTGTATGGCTCATATTTAATGCACGATGTATATTACAAAGTGCATTAATATGGCCATACAGAAGTGCTGAACCCCACTTGGTTTCGCGAGACAACCCCTTTAATTTCAGGGGGCCACTGTAACATAGAAGGATTTATACCTAATAAGGTAACCCCAACACAGAAACAAGCCCTAACCCTAAGCCTCCATCCCAGTATTAAGTAAATCCCCACGCTGCTAGGACCTTGCTGCACACAGCCAATCAGCAGTGTATGGGCGTGCATTGGGCGGAGACAGGCCATCACTAACTGCACAGAGCCAATCAGCAGCGTGTGGGCATGCACTGGGCAGAGACAGGCCATCACTAGCTGCACACTGCCAATCAGCAGCGTATGGGTGTGCACTGGGCGGATACAGCCCATCACTAGCTGCACACTGCCAATCAGCAGCGTATGGGTGTGCACTGAGCGTATACAGCCCATCTCTAGCTCTCCACCCATTCTGCTGGTGGTGACAAGATGCAATAATATCCACTACTTCAATAAGGCTGCATGTCCACAGGCATGAATCTGCGGATCACGCTGTGTGAAGCTTTCCATAGGTTTGCTATCGAAAGTGTAGCTGCGGTGTCCACGAGCAGAGAATCATAGTGATTCTTCGCTTGCAGGATCTAAATCGCGGCATGCCGTGATTTGCTGCAATCCTCCGAAGTCAGCCTGTTAGATAGGCTCACTGCTGAGACCTGTCAGCGCTCCCACCTTGTCCCCCGCGGCAGAACATCGCTGGCGATATTCCGCAACGGCCGTGGACAGGGGGCCTTAGTATGTTAAAATTTTAGTCAAATCTTATTTCAGCGCATGAACAAAGCAAAATAATATCCCCCACAAAGGATGATACTGAATACATCCCATATTCCCAGGTCACCCCCATGATGAGGGCCGCCTGCTCCAACCCAATCCTACAATATAGAAGGAGTCCAAATAATAAAGCAATCACCCCGCAGTACAAAGGTGGAGATAACACCGCCGATTATACATGCATGTTCCCTGAGATATCTAAACTAGGAGTTCCCAGAGATACATCATCTTATATACAGAAGTAAGCACATAAGGGGAAGCCGGGACGCCACTAGTGATACACATGGGGTTATCTGACGCCACTAGCGATACACATGGGGTTATCTGACCTCCCTTCTACTCCGCTCCTTGCTCTGATGGTTCCTTATGTGATTATCTGCTTTGTCTTTTGTCATTGACCTTGTTCAGGGCATGTTGGGTCTTTGTGCCCCCATGTAACTGTTTAGCTACAATAGGCTGAGCCCCCTTTCACAGTCTGACACTATAAGGCTGGGTTCACAAGGGGCGGATTGCCGGTGGAATTCTCACGGAATGACTGCACCCAAATTCCGTGAGAATTCCGTGGGAGAGACGCAGCTTCAAAACTCGCGGCATTTCGCTTGGAGCAGCTTGGCTGCCGGTATTCCGCTGTGGCTTTCTCTCCCTATAAAGAATTGAATTCCGTGCCTTATGTCGGTTTCTGCCCGGCTTTTCCGCAACGGATAGGCTGCCCCGTCCACCTGGCTGGCTAATCCCGGGATCAGCAGCCGTGGGCGGAATCGCCGCATGGAAATACCACAGCAATTCTGTCCCATGTGAACTCAGGCTACAAGAACCCATTGGAGACCACGGGCCTCACATACGTTTTGTAGCCAGACTTTGCCACGGCTTTTACAGACAAGCATGTTAGGCAATACGCTATTTTTTTGCAATGAACGAGTATATTTAGGGTTCATTCCTGCGCAAAAATACAGAGCGCGTTTGCTCAGGCAATATTTGTTTAGACGGGTGGGACAATCACCCTGCCCTGATTTAAAAAGCTAATTAGCTTCTAATGGTGCCAGTAATCGCGGTTATAGGCAGCGTTTAGCGCATACCCGAAAGGGCAGATATGTGTGTGCATGCCTCCCCTATGGGGCTCTTTGGTGGGCAAACATGCACAAGTTAGGGCAGGTCCTATTTATTTGCACCCCCCCCCCCCCCCGAAAAAAGTGCAAATGAACCCATTAAAGTCAATTCTCTTCCCCGCGTTATGACTTTTCACACATGAGTGTATTTTATCACGTAAGGCTGGGCTTCCATGGGTGAACCATATTCCGTATGCGGGAGGCCGTCCGTGGCAAAATAGAGCATGCTGTGTATTTTTTCCTCTCGCAGAATACGCAGTTTTTATCCACAAGTGTACAAAAACAGCTAAAGTACACGCCTTTCAATGCCTGCGCAACTGCGTCCGTCCATCTGAGCCTGGCCTAATACGCAGCACCAATCTCACATTAAGGGCCCCTTCATATGGGCGATTTTGCGCACGTTTTTTGCACGCAGAACATAGGATGCAGAAACCGCAACTATAAAATCTCGTAGGTTTCCATGATTTCACTGATATTGGCTTAATCTCTGTGGTGCATTTTTACCGGACATGAAAATACCCGACATGCTCTATTTTTGCCTGTATTTGCGCACCCGAGGCTCCATAGGCGTCTGTGCGGTGCGTACCTGTTCCGAACGAAGTTACGCTATTCACAATACAATTTTGCCGTATTAATCGATAACATCAGCGACTAATTAGGCTGGCCCGCCTACTCATTATGGTGTGTATGTGTCCCGTGCCGATGTGAACAGGGTCAGCAGCGGGGAAAGTGCAGCAAGGAGCGTGGATCCGCTCTCCAGAAGACGGGATGGGGCTCCATATAGAGCGCAATGAACGCCTCCACTGGGAAGCGTGATTACGTTTTTGCCTGCGTGAAGGAGCCCTGACTTGAAATTTTGCATCTCAGACATGGCGCACGAATTGCACATGCAAAAAGTAATGCGGCACGCAAACCAAGATAGTGTGTGGGGGTTGTCGGCACGCAGCAAGTATGTGGTTATTGCGTACTCGCTGCGCGCTCCTGCGGCAGATACGCACACGGACAGAGTGGGGTGAGAGACCCCCAATCCAGGTGAAGGAGGTCTGCGATTCTCAGGCTCGCAGTTGTCAGCCCCGTAGCAGCTCTGTGTTGTGACTGCAGCTGATTATTGCTACAATGTTACATCCTGCAGAATAGAATTGTTACTTTACGGCTGCGAGGATTTACTAAAGCAGGCGGGTTTACAATACAAATATTGCCGGCACAATCTAAGGGCGCTCATCTCCACGATTTGCTGCGGACTGCGCTATTTTAGATATAGATAGATATGAGATCTATTCTTTATATAGAATAGATCTCATATCTATCTATCTATCTATCTATCTATCTATCTATCTATCTATCTCCTATCTATCTATCTCCTATCTATCTATCTATCTATCTATCTCCTATCTATCTATCTATCTATCTCCTATCTATCTCCTATCTATCTATCTCCTATCTATCTATCTATCTATCTATCTATCTATCTATCTCCTATCTATCTATCTCCTATCTATCTATCTCCTATCTATCTCATATCTATCTATCTATCTATCTATCTATCTATCTATCTATCTATCTATCCATCTCATATCTATCTATCTATCTCCTATCTATCTATCTCCTATCTGTCTATCTATCTATCTATCTATCTATCTCCTATCTATCTATCTCCTATCTATCTATCTATCTCCTATCTATCTATCTCCTATCTATTGTGGGGGGTCTGGAACGCAGACCGTAATGCGAATGTTGCCTGTATCCAAATTAAGAGGAAATATTATATAGAGTACTCATAGTTGAGAACCATAATGACCCACTATACACAGACTTAGTAAATCAGAATGAATCCTGTTTATTGTTGTACATTGCTAGTTTATATGTAAGTTGGAAAGAAGGCGTTTCCAATACCTAGTTTCATTCTACTTTTGCTGACCAAACCCTCATTCCAACAGATTACAATAGGGCTGTAAATCAAAAGCCTTTTAAACAAAAGGTATCAACAAAGCTGTTTGAACTATACATAAAACAATTATATGTGATAATAAAGGTTGTCTCCTGGCTGGCTGAGTACCTACTTAAACAGAATGTAATCTTAAAGATCCATCAACAATTTGCACATCAAAAGAGGGGACATTGTTTCTACTTTTCACATAGACAAAACTGGTTCGGCCACCTACTGGGAGTCAGCACAAAGTTGGTAAGTTGGTATTCAGTAAGATAGCTGAATAAAATCTAATTAATCATACATTTAGTATTTTAAAATCAATATTCAAATAAACGCTTGAATATACCTTTTTACATATGATTCTATATCCAAATTCTACTAGCAACTTCCGGAATGTTTTACATATAATACATAACATTATATAACCAAATAACTAATGTCACATTTATTACACTGTTTCCTTATCTTTCTTATGTTAGGTTATTGATTAATAATGATTGACCCCTATCATTCCCCCATTTGGACATCAGAGCCACCATTATCTCCTGGTTCTGTCACCCATAGGTGCCGGGTTCCCAGGTAGGAATGGTGCACTCTATGTCCATCAAGATATGAAGACATAATATCAAATATTGCAAGTCAATCAAGTTTACAATACAGTAATCTTAGATTTATCAACATCAATATCGTCATTGTCATATTAGACACTTAAAGGGGTGTATTTTTGGGTATGTCTCAAAAAGTCTCTACAGGAGTAGGGACAGATAATAGACAAGTCCGCAAAATGTCCTCTCCACTCCTGAGGTTGGGCATACACGTGTGGGAAATATTTGCCCATCCAGTCCATCGCTTCTCCATGTGGATCGTTCGTAGTGGTGTTTCCCAATAAGAAGACAGTCCAATAAGACAAATGCAGAAGTCAAAATCAAAATGTCCATTACCTCCCCCACCCAAACAACGCCGGGATCCCACCCATCACTTTTCCTCTGGCTCGGGAACTTTCTTGCAGTGGGAGGCATGTATCCACTTTTACAGAAGTAGGCGTTGACAACAGAACTTGGTATGGTCGTCAAACTTTGGGTCCAAGGCCTTTATTACGTGTCTTTTTGCGACCACCCAATCTCCAGGTGGCAAGAAATGAGTCCCCTCTAGGTTGTCAGGGTCTGGAATTGGGGAAAACACTAGATCGGGTGTTATTTTCCGTTTACGACATAATTCTTGTACATATTCAATAACCTTATCACACCCCTGCTGTAGGGCCTGTGGATGGTACAGGCCTAATCTTGGCATAGAGCCAAACACTTCTTTTAACTTAAGCATATCATTTCAGTTCTTTCAACTTTGTCTAAACTCTGCGGGTGGTATGGAGTGTAAAACGCTTGTTCCACCCCAAGGCTGACATCACCTCTCGCATCACTTAACCTGTAAATTGTGTACCTCTGTCACTCTCAATTGTCTCTAGTACCCCAAATCTACATACAAGTTCTGACACAAGTTTAGCCACTGTACATTGTGCGGTGGCTTTGAACAGGTCCACGCACACAAGGACGTACTCATACCTGCCTGATTTGGGAAGCTGGATGTAATCGATTTGTAATCTCTGAATAGGATACAGTGGTCACTTCACATGCCTTCATATATGCCTTCGCCAACCTGTCCAACCCTGGAGCATACCATACCTTGTCCATAACAGAAACCATGGCATTCCGAGAGGCATGCACTTTCCCGTGAGCTAGGACGGCGAGGTGGGTGTAGGCAGCCGCTGGTACATCATCTACGTCCCGTAGGACGCCAAATCCCAAATCAACAAGAGTGGTGGGACCAAGATCCAATTTACAGCACAAGGGGTCTTGCGTCCTGTCCTAGGAGAGCTGCAGCCTTGGCTGCCCTATCCCCTTGTTCTCTGGTGACTGCCCCTGCGTGTGTGCTTTAACCTTTATTATGGCCACCTGTCCTGGCAACATGATAGCTTAATGGGCTTGCCTTGTGCCGTGAGAAAGCTCCTGGACCGCCAAATGGGTCCATAATCGTGTGCAGTACCAAAGGCGTACCTGGAATCAGTGTAGATATTAGTAGTGGTATATTTTTCAATCGTACAGGCCTCAGTTCCTGCGCTGACATGTATGGCGGCAGTGGCTTTTGTACAAGCATCTCATTCAGTGTGACTACTTCAAAACCTGTTACAAACCTTCCTTTGTCATTCAGGTATCTAGATCCATCCACAAACATTTCAAGGTGGGGGTTTAGGAGGGGTTTGTCAGTGACATGTGCGAACCCAGCTGTCACAATCATGCTGGTGTTCTGCGTCAAAGGCCTCCTCTTCATCATCAGTCAGAGAATTTGCAAAGAGCTGGTCCTCTGTACTTACTCCCCCATTTGAATCAGTGTCACCTAATGGCAATAAGGTGGCCGGATTCAAAGTGGTGCAACGTTGAAATGAGACATTGGATGAAGAGTGTAAATGCAAGTTCCATTTTGATCCGTCTAGCAAGAGACAGATGTCTACGGCTTACCTGTGTCAGGATACCATGTATGTCATGTGGGGTGTAGATCACCATGGTGTGATCTAAGAAGTTTCTCTTTGCTGGCTTTGCAGCCATTCTACTCTGATGGAGGAAACACAAAAGGCTTAGTGATGCATTGAGGTAACTATTTGTGTCAGCAGTACATAAAAGAAAATAAAAACAAATCATCAACATATTACAAGAGGGCGGTGCCCTCGCGAATTGGCCAGGCGTCTAATACCAGTTTCATGAATCTGGTGAACTGGTATTGGGCTATACTGTGCCCCTTGTGGCAGCACTATCCAACAGTACTGCTTCCCTCTGAAATTAAATACAAACAAATACAGACAGTCTGTCGAGGTCCGTCTGACTGGTAGCCCAAAGGCTCGAAGGAACGACACTAAGAACTTGTTTCTCTGCGTGCGTAAAAGTGAAGACAGGGAAAGGTGTCGCTAGGTCTGCTGCCATCCGACCGAAGGTCGGGTGACTTTCAGACCTGGGGTGTATACGAGCCTCACCGGACGAGTGAAGTTCGATACAAGATCCCAAGGATCCCATCATTTCGGTTCCCAATATGCTTTCAGGACTTTCCAGCACAAGGAAGCGCATGAGGCATCATGACCCTTTAAACATTACCTCTAGTGGTTCAGTTTCTGCCAGCTGAATTGGCATTCCTGAAACCCCTTGCACCAATTACTGCTAGATAATCAAGCTGGTATTCTATTAAAATAGATCAGAACCTTGTTGCAAAAAAAAAAATATATAAAAATTAAATTTAAAAATTTTGAAATTGCTGACCTGCAATACCTGGATCACCTATGTCAGATATCCAGTTCCTTGTGCTAAGCAATGACTCAGGAATTGGAGTTTGTCTTGGAGGTGGCTTACTATTTGTCAGGACCTGCGGAAAGCTGAGTTTCTGCAGTAGCTATCAAGACAAATGCATGAGCCGGATCTACCAAGAGAGCAGTTAGTTTACAAAACCTCCTCTGAACTGTCATTTGAGGTCTCAACCCGTACCGATCCATCCGGTGAAAATTTGATGGATGCAGATAAGGCTTGTAAGATATTAGTACAAATAACAGACATGAATTACAACAAGGCAGAATAATCCACAAACATGTATTCATATTGGAATATGATATTCTTTAAGCAAATTCATTATTAATCTGATCCTGCCTGCAATGTCTCATCAAATTTAAGAAGAAAAAAATTTCCTAACTGCCCAAGCTCCTCACCCCCTCCTTTTGTAGACAAAAGAAGGATGAAACATTACCTACTTTTACATTATCTAGCTCCACCCCTTGATGCTGGTCGTCTGCATGTCTCTCCTACAGAACATTCTCTCAGAGACAGTGCAGTACTAACAGCATTTAGCAGTGATATAGACGTCCAACCAATTACAGAACTGACATTTACCCAAAAAAGCAAAAATATATCCTAAAATCCCTATGTTCTCTATTTTAAGACCGTATAATTCACATAATTCATTACAAGTTTCTTATTTCATCAGCGTCTTTCTTCCTTTCTATGACACTGAATTTTATCTCTATGAAACAGAACAGTAGCTAAGATATTAATAAGCAACTAAAACATTCAGACTTCAAACAGCATTAATTATTAGTAATTACTAGACGTATACTTCTCTCCTAGGCTGGTCTGTGTTGAGGGTGGAGGAAGACCTCTTCCTATTGTTCTTCCCTCCCATCTCCTTACATCACCTAGCTCCACCCCCTGTGGTCTGGCTCAGCGTTTGGTCTTTCTTGCCTCATTTAGTTTCTAGCCACCGGACAGTATACACCATATAACACAAGTATCTCATGTTAATATCTTAATTCAATAATATTCAAATTAACACAACTCAATATTTTTTTAATTTCACATATTCCACGAATCTGTATATTCATATATACACTGTGGTAATCCTGGGCTATTATCTCACACAACTAGTCTCAGGAATAAAATTAGATAATTAGATGCCCCTCCTTTGGTCACTCCATTTGTTCAAGTGAGAGACTTAACATGGAGTCTAAGAGTGACCTTCCCTCTATACATTACCACAATATACATATACAGTTACTCCCCGACTTGCGAACAGGTTCCGTTCCGGGAGCCCGTTCGCAAGTCCGTTTTGTTCGCAAGTCGAACAAGTAGTAGTATGGAGCGGGATCGCGGGTGGATCCCGCTCCATACAACGTCGGGTGCAGGCTGTTCTTACAGCGGGCACCCGGCGGCAGCAGTTCCGACGAGCCGCGCCGCTTGTCGGAACTGTTAACACTTTAAATACCGCTCTGACAGCGGTATTTAGAGTGTTAACAGTTCCGCCGAGCGGCGCGGCTCGTCGGAACTGCTGCCGCCGGGTGCCCGCTGTAAGAACAGCCTGCACCCGACGTTCAGGGGGCCCGTACAGCGTCCCACGATGAGATCGCGGGACGCTGTGTGGTTGCTAGGCAGCCGGGGACCTCCTGAAAGGCCCCAGGGCTGTCTATGCAGAGTGCCCATCAAGCGCACGGCTTGCTAGGCACTCTGCATAGACAGCCCTAGGGCCTTTCAGAAGGCCCCCGGCTGCCCAGCAACCGCGATGTGACCGGACAGGCTTCTATCAAGCTTGATAGAAGCCTCTCCGCTCCCTGCACAGCATGATGTAATGCCATAGCATTACATCATACTGTGCAGAACAGATTGTTCGCAACTAGCGAAATTCGCAAGTCGAATGTTCGCAAGTCGGGGACTATCTGTATATACCAACATCCACTTAAATGGAGACACACTTCTCTCCTATTCCACCCTCCGCTCCCTGCATCTCTTTCTTGTCCTCATGCTTCCACTCACTAGCCTAGGATCTAGTGAGCATAGGCATAACCAGTTTGTGCCGAGGAGCTCCGCAAGCAGGGCAGCTCTCTCTCTCCAATCCGGGTTCTGTTGTCCACAATGCCAGCAGGTCCATCCCTCCAGTCCAATGTTTGACCTTGGAGTGGATGACTTGGCATAGGGTGGGGAGGAGACGGTTGGAATTGAGATGAAGGAGGGGGTGAAGATGGAAGAGGGAACTGACCCCACAATGAGAGAACATCTTTGAATTCTTTTCTCATTTCATTTTCAGCTACTGAACAGTATATATATATATATATATATATATATATATATATATATATATATATATATATATATATATATATATATATATATATATATATATATATAATACAACATACTTCCTGTGTAGCCAAATATAACCAATTCTTAATTCAGATTTCTTTGCAAAGACAAGTAGGTCTTCTAAAGCCCAGTACTCCCCACCCTTTGAAATGTATCTTATCTTCTATAGAACACAGAAACTTCTCCAGACAAATAGCTGTATAACTGGTTCCACTGCCTGTAAGCATCTTCTAAACTGCAAATTCACACTCACTAAGGGGGGGTTTTATTCATTCCTATACGGACTGATAATATGTGAAGTAGAAATTGGGATTGTATTTACTGTACACCAGACTTCCAATAATGAGCGAATTATGTATAGATAAGAAAAAAACTCTTAGTACCGCGGTTTTTACACAATTCGCTCAGAATAGGCTACCCAATGACAAACACAATACAACTTATGCCCATTTCTACCCACATACTGATATTCACCACACTGTGACCACTCAGCGGCCAATATATTATAGGGGGCTTTATTCCACCCTGGCATTATTAACAATTCATCGGACACTTCTTTGTTCTTAGCTACCGACATTTTCGTACTATTGCGGATTTTCTTAAACAGCGACATTTTCACACTATGCAAGATTATCACAAGAAATTCTTCAACTATCAGTTTATCAAAATTTTCCTTTAAAACAAACTAGTGTATTACTCTCTGCGTAATCCTGTTCACAGCGCCATTTATGTATTGCTGCAAGGAGCAAGACTTAGTTCAAATTACGCTTTAAAGAGAGTTAGACACTATAAAAGGTTCATACTGTAGTTGATTGGGACCCCAACAAGTGGGATGGGGACCAACACTCATCCGCCAACCTCCCCAGCCATCCATCACACCTTATCCTCTTTACCAGCAGTATGGACAATGGCTGGCGGTTTATGTACACCAAGAGGCTTATTATTTTTATTCTTTCACACACATAAAACAATTGTGTTTCACTATTTTCTGTGCAGTCTTTTACTGTGCAGTCTTTTACTATTTCTCTAGCTGATTTCCATATAGGCATACTACTTGCCCTGTACGTTTCCCATATTGTCTGTTCCTTTATCTAAACCGGCGTCTCTGATATCTTTCATATGCTTTTTCCCGTACTATTGCCAGAACTCATAGTTAAAAGGTTCCCGCTTTTCTAAGTCCTATCTTTCTATATTTTATACGTTTGTCTGCGTACGTCTCCCCCTTCCCTTTCTCTTATGGACTTACCTCTTGATTTACCACTGTTACACAGCATTGAGGATGCATACGGCTTTCCTCAGATAAATCTGGCGGTCCCTTCTGCCAAGTCCGAAACTGGCAGGATAACTATTTATTTTTATTTCCCACTATTCATCACTAAGTAAACAGGACCTGATATCACCTAGTAAACTAAGGACCCCTGGTCCCTGGTCCTGGAATAGTTTTACGGACTCCTTAAGGGGGGGGTTTAGGGGACTTCTGGTGATATTATAACAGACTCAGTAAAAGAAAATTATGGCTAACATGACACAGACAATCAACGTACAGATTTCAACAATTACTACAGGCAACATGGCAATATACACACAAGGGTTCTTCCGTCTAGCACGGTTACTAAGAACACCGTAAATAACAGGCAGAAGCGTCCTATATAACATACAGCAACTCACCCCCTGTCGACACGAGGACTGAATGAAGTCAGGAGAGCCCAGAGCTTGAGTGGCAAGTCAAGAGCTTACCGTATACCGGTGTTTTGTAGATCTGGGGTCCCGTGGCCTCTCGTCCGGCTGGTCGGCAGGTAGTGTCGTCAGGTATCGGCTGCAGGTAAGGAGTTAGCTTCTGCCCCACTTGTCGGGCGCCAAATAAACTGTGGGGGGTCTGGAACGCAGACCGTAATGCGAATGTTGCCTGTATCCAAATTAAGAGGAAATATTATATAGAGTACTCATAGTTGAGAACCATAATGACCCACTATACACAGACTTAGTAAATCAGAATGAATCCTGTTTATTGTTGTACATTGCTAGTTTATATGTAAGTTGGAAAGAAGGCGTTTCCAATACCTAGTTTCATTCTACTTTTGCTGACCAAACCCTCATTCCAACAGATTACAATAGGGCTGTAAATCAAAAGCCTTTTAAACAAAAGGTATCAACAAAGCTGTTTGAACTATACATAAAACAATTACATGTGATAATAAAGGTTGTCTCCTGGCTGGCTGAGTACCTACTTAAACAGAATGTAATCTTAAAGATCCATCAACAATTTGCACATCAAAAGAGGGGACATTGTTTCTACTTTTCACATAGACAAAACTGGTTCGGCCACCTACTGGGAGTCAGCACAAAGTTGGTAAGTTGGTATTCAGTAAGATAGCTGAATAAAATCTAATTAATCATACATTTAGTATTTTAAAATCAATATTCAAATAAACGCTTGAATATACCTTTTTACATATGATTCTATATCCAAATTCTACTAGCAACTTCCGGAATGTTTTACATATAATACATAACATTATATAACCAAATAACTAATGTCACATTTATTACACTGTTTCCTTATCTTTCTTATGTTAGGTTATTGATTAATAATGATTGACCCCTATCACTATCTATCTATCTCCTATCTCTCTATCTCCTATCTATCTCCTATCTATCTATCTATCTATCTATCTCATATCTATCTATCTCCTATCTATCTCCTATCTTTCTATCTACCTATCTATCTATCTCCTACCTATCTATCTATCTCCTATCTATCTATCTATCTATCTATCTATCTATCTATCTATCTATCTATCTATCTATCTCCTATCTATCTATCTATCTATCTATCTATCTCATATCTATCTCCTATCTATCTATCTCCTATCTATCTATCTCCTATCTATCTATCTATCTATCTATCTATCTATCTATCTATCTATCTATCTATCTATCTATCATCTATCTCCTATCTATCTATCTATCTATCTCCTATCTATCTATCTATCTATCTATCTCCTATCTTTCTATCTATCTATCTATCTATCTATCTCCTATCTATCTATCTCCTATCTATCTATCTCCTATCTATCTATCTATCTATCTCCTATCTATCTATCTATCTATCTATCTCCTATCTATCTTTCTATCTATCTATCTATCTATCTATCTCCTATCTATCTATCTAGCTATCTCCTATCTATCTTTTTTATCTCCTATCTATCTCCTATCTGTCTATCTATCTATTTCCTATCTATCTATCTATCTAGCTAGCTATCTCCTATCTATCTCATATCTATCTATCTATCTATCTCATATCTATCTATCTCCTATCTATCTATCTATCTATCTATCTCCTATCTATCTATCTCCTATCTATCTATCTATCTATCTATCTATCTATCTCCTATCTATCTATCTAGCTATCTCCTATCTATCTATCTATCTATCTCCTATCTATCTATCTATCTCCTATCTATCTATCTATCTATCTATCTATCTATCTATCTATCTATCTATCTATCTATCTCCTATCTATCTATCTATCTATCTATCTATCTATCTATCTATCTCATATCTATCTCCTATCTATCTATCTCCTATCTATCTATCTCCTATCTATCTATCTATCTATCTATCTATCTATCTATCTATCTATCTATCTATCTATCTATCTATCATCTATCTCCTATCTATCTATCTATCTATCTCCTATCTATCTATCTATCTATCTATCTATCTCCTATCTTTCTATCTATCTATCTATCTATCTATCTCCTATCTATCTATCTCCTATCTATCTATCTCCTATCTATCTATCTATCTATCTCCTATCTATCTATCTATCTATCTATCTCCTATCTATCTTTCTATCTATCTATCTATCTATCTATCTCCTATCTATCTATCTAGCTATCTCCTATCTATCTTTTTTATCTCCTATCTATCTCCTATCTGTCTATCTATCTATTTCCTATCTATCTATCTATCTAGCTAGCTATCTCCTATCTATCTCATATCTATCTATCTATCTATCTCATATCTATCTATCTCCTATCTATCTATCTATCTATCTATCTCCTATCTATCTATCTCCTATCTATCTATCTATCTATCTATCTATCTCCTATCTATCTATCTAGCTATCTCCTATCTATCTATCTATCTATCTCCTATCTATCTATCTATCTATCTATCTATCTATCTATCTCCTATCTATCTATCTAGCTATCTCCTATCTATCTATCTATCTCCTATCTATCTATCTATCTATCTATCTCCTATCTATCTATCTATCTCCTATCTATCTATCTATCTATCTATCTATCTATCTATCTAGCTATCTCCTATCTATCTATCTAGCTATCTCCTATCTATCTATCTATCTATCTCCTATCTCCTATCTATCTCCTATCTATCTTTTTTATCTCCTATCTATCTCCTATCTATCTATCTATCTATCTCCTATCTATCTATTTATCTATCTATCTATCTATCTATCTATCTCCTATCTGTCTATCTATCTATCTCCTATCTATCTATCTATCTAGCTATCTCCTATCTATCTCATATCTATCTATCTATCTCATTTTTATTCATCTAACTTCTATCTATCTATCTCATATCTATCTATCTATCTATCCCCTATCTATCTATTTATCTCCTATCTATCTATTTATCTCCTATCTATCTATCTTCATTATATATCTATCTATCTCATTTTTATTAATCTCTCATATCTATCTATCTATCTATCTATCTATCTATCTATCTATCTATATCTATTTATCTATCTATCTCCTATCTATCTCCTATTTATCTATCTCCTATTTATCTATCTATCTATTTATCTCATATCTATCTATTTATCTCCTATCTATCTATCTTCATTATCTATCTATCTATCTATCTCATTTTTATTCATCTATCTCATATCTATCTATATCTATTTATCTATCTATCTCCTATCTATCTCCTATTTATCTATCTCCTATCTATCTATCTATCTATTTATCTCATATCTATCTATTTCCTATCTACCTATCCTCATTATTTATCTATCTCCTATCTATCTATCTATCTCATGTCTATCTATCTCCTATCTATCTATCTATCTATCTATCTATCTCCTTTCTATCTATCTATCTATCTATCTATCTCATGTCTATCTATCTCCTATCTATCTATCTATCTATCTCCTATCTATCTATCTATCTATCTATCTCCTATCTATCTATCTATCTATCTATCTATTTATCTCCTATCTATCTATCTATCTCATATCTATCTATCTATTTATCTATCTCCTATCTATCTATCTCCTATCTGTCTATCTATCTCATATCTATCTATCTATCTATCTATCTATTTATCTCCTATCTATCTATCTCATATCTATCTATCTATTTATCTATCTCCTATCTATCTATCTCCTATCTGTCTATCTATCTCATATCTATCTATCTATCTATCTCCTATCTATCTATCTCATATCTATCTATCTATCTCCTATCTATCTATCTATCTATCTCATATCTATCTATCTATCTATCTATCTCATATCTATCTATCTCCTATCTATCTATCTATCTATCTATCTATCTATCTATCTATCATCTATCCTCTATCTTATTTCTATTCATCTATCTATTCTATATAAAGGCCAGTAAACAGAAAGGCTCCCGTTTGCTTCCATTCCTTCTGGTTTCCGTTCCCTTGGACAGTAAATACATGATATAATAATAGATATGAGATCAATAGATAGGAGATAAATAGATAGATAGATAATGAGATAGACAGATAGATATGAGATAGATAATGAACATAGATAGATAATGAGGATAGATAGATAGATAAATAGATAGATATGAGATAGATAGATAGATAGATAGATAGGAGATAGATAGATAGATAGACAGATAGATAGATAGATAATGAGGATAGATAGATAAATAGATAGATATGAGATAGATAGGAGATAGATAGATATGAGATAGATATGAGATAGATAGATAGATAGATTGATAGATAATGAGGATAGATAGATAGATAAATAGATAGATATGAGATAGATAGATAGATAAATAGGAGATAGATAGATAGATAGATATGAGATAGATAGATATGAGATAGATAGATATGAGATTGATAGATAGATAGATAGATAGATAATGAAGATAGATAATGAGGATAGATAGATAAATAAATAGATAGAAAGATAGATAGATAGGAGATAGATAGATAGATAGATATGAGATAGATATATAGGAGATAGATACATATGAGACAGATAGATAGATAGATAGATAGATAGGAGATAGATAGATCAATATGAGATAGATAGAAGATAGATAGATAGGAGATAGATAGATATGAGATAGATAGATAGATAGACAGATGATAGATAGCAGATAAATAGATAGACATAGATAGAGAGATAGATAGACATAGATAGAGAGATAGATACATAGATAGAGAGATAGAAGATAGATATATACTATATATATCTATATACTATCTATCCATCTATCTATCTATCTATCTATCCTCTATCTCATATCTATCTATTCATCCATCTATATACTATCTATCTATCTATATATCTGCTATGTATATACTATCTGTCTATCAATCAATCTCATATCTATCTATCTATCTGCTATCTATATACTATCTATTCATCTATCTATATACCATCTATCTATTTATCTATCTATCTATCCTCTATTTCATATCTATCTATTCACCCATCTATATACTATCTATGTATCTATCTATCTCATATTTATCTATCTCCTATCTATCTATCTATCTATTTATCTCATATCTATCTATTTCCTATCTACCTATCCTCATTATTTATCTATCTCCTATCTATCTATCTATCTATCTCATGTCTATCTATCTCCTATCTATCTATCTATCTATCTATCTATCTATCTATCTATCTCCTTTCTATCTATCTATCTATCTATCTATCTCATGTCTATCTATCTCCTATCTATCTATCTATCTATCTATCTATCTATCTCCTATCTATCTATCTATCTATCTATCTATCTATCTATCTATCTCCTATCTATCTATCTATCTATCTATCTATCTATCTATCTATTTATCTCCTATCTATCTATCTCATATCTATCTATCTATTTATCTATCTCCTATCTATCTATCTCCTATCTGTCTATCTATCTCATATCTATCTATCTATCTATCTATCTATTTATCTCCTATCTATCTATCTCATATCTATCTATCTATTTATCTATCTCCTATCTATCTATCTCCTATCTGTCTATCTATCTCATATCTATCTATCTATCTATCTCCTATCTATCTATCTCATATCTATCTATCTATCTCCTATCTATCTATCTATCTATCTATCTCATATCTATCTATCTATCTATCTATCTATCTATCTATCTATCTATCTCATATCTATCTATCTCCTATCTATCTATCTATCTATCTATCTATCTATCTATCTATCATCTATCCTCTATCTTATTTCTATTCATCTATCTATTCTATATAAAGGCCAGTAAACAGAAAGGCTCCCGTTTGCTTCCATTCCTTCTGGTTTCCGTTCCCTTGGACAGTAAATACATGATATAATAATAGATATGAGATCAATAGATAGGAGATAAATAGATAGATAGATAGATAATGAGATAGACAGATAGATATGAGATAGATAATGAACATAGATAGATAATGAGGATAGATAGATAGATAAATAGATAGATATGAGATAGATAGATAGATAGGAGATAGATAGATAGATAGATAGATAGATAGATAGATAGATAGATAGATAATGAGGATAGATAGATAGATAAATAGATAGATATGAGATAGATAGGAGATAGATAGATATGAGATAGATATGAGATAGATAGATAGATAGATAGATAGATAGATAGATAGATAGATAGATAGATAGATTGATAGATAATGAGGATAGATAGATAGATAAATAGATAGATATGAGATAGATAGATAGATAAATAGGAGATAGATAGATAGATAGATAGATATATATGAGATAGATAGATAGATATGAGATAGATAGATATGAGATTGATAGATAAATAGATAGAAAGATAGATAGATAGGAGATAGATAGATAGATAGATATGAGATAGATATATAGGAGATAGATACATATGAGACAGATAGATAGATAGATAGATAGGAGATAGATAGATCAATATGAGATAGATAGAAGATAGATAGATAGGAGATAGATAGATATGAGATAGATAGATAGATAGACAGATGATAGATAGCAGATAAATAGATAGACATAGATAGAGAGATAGATAGACATAGATAGAGAGATAGATACATAGATAGAGAGATAGAAGATAGATATATACTATATATATCTATATACTATCTATCTATCTATCTATCTATCCTCTATCTCATATCTATCTATTCATCCATCTATATACTATCTATCTATCTATATATCTGCTATGTATATACTATCTGTCTATCAATCAATCTCATATCTATCTATCTATCTGCTATCTATATACTATCTATTCATCTATCTATATACCATCTATCTATTTATCTATCTATCTATCTATCCTCTATTTCATATCTATCTATTCACCCATCTATATACTATCTATGTATCTATCTATCTCATATTTATCTATCTCATATCTATCTACCTATCTGCTATCTATATACTATCTATCTATCTATCAATCTCATATCTATCTATCTACCTGCTATCTATATACTATCTATGCATCTATCTATATACTATCTATCTATCTATCTGCTATCTATATTCTATCTATCTATCTATCTATCTATCTATCTATCTATCTATCCTCTATTTCATATCTATCTATTCACCCATCTATATACTATCTATGTATCTATCTATCTCATATTTATCTATCTCATATCTATCTACCTATCTGCTATCTATATACTATCTATCTATCTATCTATCAATCTCATATCTATCTATCTACCTGCTATCTATATACTATCTATGCATCTATCTATATACTATCTATCTATCTGCTATCTATATTCTATCTATCTATCTATCTATCTATCTATCTATCTATCTATCTATCCATCTATCCTCTATCTCATATCTATCTATTCATCCATCTATATAATATCTATCTATCTCATATCTATCAATCTATCTATCTATCTATCTATCTATCTATCTATCTATCTATCTATCTATCTATCTATCTCATATCTATCAATCTATCTATCTCATATCTATCTATCTTCTGTCCATCTATCTATCTATCTATCTATCTATCTATCTATCTATCTATCTATCTACTATCTATCTGTATTAGAGATGAGCGAACGTACTCGTCCGAGCTTGATACTCGTTCGAGTATTAGCGTGTTCGAGTTACTTTCACTTTCATCTCTGAGACGTTAGCGCGCTTTTCTGGCCAATAGAAAGACAGGGAAGGCATTACAACTTCCCCCTGCGACGTTCAAGCCCTATACCACCCCCCTGCAGTGAGTGGCTGGGGAGATCAGGTGTCACCTGAGTATATAAATCGGCCCCTCCCGCGGCTCGCCACAGATGCATTCTGACATAGCTGAGGGACAGTGGTATCTTGGTGGAGCTGCTATAGGGAGAGCGTTAGGAGTTATTTTAGGCTTCAAGAACCCCAACGGTCCTTCTTAGGGCCACATCTAACCGTGTGCAGTAGTGTGGAGGCTGCTTTTTGCAGTGTTGCACATTTTTTTTTTTTGTATATCGGCCGTGCAGAGCATTGCGCCCTGCAGTAATACTCCAGGGACAGAAGTGGTGGTGAGGCAGGGACAGAAGACATATATTGTGAGGCAGGGACAGAAGACATATTTATTGAATATAGGCAGTGGGCCTTTGCAAAAACATTTGGGGAAAAAAATCTATTTGGGCTGCCTGTGACTGTCCTCAGTGTTCTGGGTCTCTGCTGGGTGTAGTAGTCCTCCTAATTCATACGCAGCCAGCTAAGTGTTACAGCAGGCTTGCGCAAAATTATTTCCTGGCGTCCCGTAAGCAAAGTCAGCCTCCAACCACAGGCCAATAAGCGGCACATTTAATTACAGCGTTCTGTTTCTGCACTACTGGTAATACACCATGCTGAGGGGTAGGCCTATAGGATGTGGACGCGGGCGAGGACGCGGAGGCCCAAGTCAGGGTGTGGGCACAGGCCGAGCCAGTGCGGTGGCCAGGGGTAGAGGCAGGGCCAGACCGAATAATCCATCAACTGTTTCCCAAAGCGCCCCCTCGCGCCATGCCACCCTGCAGAGGCCGAGGTGCTCAAAGGTGTGGCAGTTTTTCACAGAGACGCCTGACGACCGACGAACAGTGGTGTGCAACCTTTGTCGCGCCAAGATCAGCTGGGGAGGCACCACCAACAGCATGCGCAGGCATATGATGGCCAAGCACCCCATAAGGTGGGACGATGCCCGTTCACCGCCTCCGGTTTGCACCACTGCCTCTCCCCCTGTGCCCCAACCTGCCACTGAGATACAACCCCCCTCTCAGGACACAGGCACTACCGTCTCCTGGCCTGCACCCACACCCTCACCACCGCTGTCCTCGGCCCCATCCAGCAATAGCTCTCAGCGCAGCGTCCAGACGTCGCTAGCACCACTGTTTGAGCGCAAGCGCAAGTACGCCGCCACGCACCCACATGCTCAAGCGTTAAACGTGCACATAGCCAAATTGATCAGCCTGGAGATGCTGCCGTATAGGCTTGTGGAAACGGAGGCTTTCAAAAGCATGATGGCGGCGGCGGCCCCGCGCTACTCGGTTCCCAGTCGCCACTACTTTTCCCGATGTGCCGTCCCAGCCCTGCACGACCACGTCTCCCGCAACATTGTACGCGCCCTCACCAACGCGGTTACTGGCAAGGTCCACTTAACAACGGACACGTGGACAAGCACAGGCGGGCAGGGCCACTATATCTCCCTGACGGCACATTGGGTGAATTTAGTTTCAAAATACTTTATTCAGGAGTCAAACATATAAAGTACAACTTTTTTTTTTTAAGTATTCAAGAGTGGATTTCCCCTCGCAGGGGGTGTAACATAACAAACAACATTAATCCTATTCCTAAATTGAGTGTACTATTCTCTTATCCAATTTAATTCTAACAATATTATTCCTTAGACTCTATCTCCGGTTTTCACTAGAAATATTGTTTCAACAAAAAACAAACAAACAAAAAGAAAATAAAAATAAAAAGATAAGAAAATATTTGTAGGTCCTAAATATCGTGGTTCAAACATTAAACTTTTAACAAAGATCAACTGTGGTCGTCTCTCATTCCCTTATTAGGTGCATTCGTATTTCTCCCGTCTATTCATCATATGGGTCTTATTTTTATGTCGACTGGAGGATGTGTCTCAAACCTGGTATTTCTACCATGTTTATCCAGGGGTCCCAAATTTCACCGAACTTTTCTAAAGCATCTGTTCCTACTGCGTGCATTCTCTCGTATAGTACGATACGTGAGACTCTATCTAGCACGTCCTGGAAGAAAAGGTCTCTCTGCTTCCATCTGGAGGCAATGTGTATTCTGGCGGCCATACAGATCGCCTGGATTAACTTGTGGGCTCGATATCTGGTCCCAGGTTGACGATCACCCAGTAGGAGTGTGGCTGGTGATCTCTGTAGGTTACCTATGAATAGCCTCCGTAGAAGCCTATGGACTTGCGTCCAGAGTCTAGCCACCACTGGGCATGTCCACCAGATATGGGCTTGTGTGCCTATTTCAGCGCATCCTCGAAAACACAAAGGCGACGTGGACTCAAATATTTGGTGCAGTCTGTATGGCACCAAGTGGGTTCTATGGAGAATCTTCATAGATGTTTCTGTCAAGGTCACCTGGTGACTCCCCTTCGCCACCGTCTCACAACACTGTCTCCATTTCTCTAGTGACAAGCTTATTTTTAGGTCCTTTTCCCATTTTTCCATATAAGGAAGCTTTCCTTCTCCCCCTGGTCTGTTCAGCATGTTATAGATTAAGGATAGGGACCCCTTTTTCATAGGGTCCCTCAGGCATAGTCTCTCGAATGCAGTCAGCTCTGGTAGAGAACTTGGAAGCCTGAGTGAGCCTAGGAAATGATATACCTGATTAATTCTAAAGTTCTCGGATGTGGGAGGATTGAATTTGATTTTAAATTGATTTATGGTGAGTATTTTGGAGTTTTCTATCATGCTGTGTAGGCTAGTAAGCTCGTTTATTTTCCACCACTGAAAATGTAACAGGTCTCTGCTTGGAGGGAACTTTTCGTTTGGTATCAGTGTCATTAGTCTAGATGGATTGTTTGATAGTTTATGTTTGTACCTGGATTCCCTCCAGATGCGTATCGAGTGATATGATAGTGGGCTCTTGTCCATAAAGTTTGATTTGAGTGGACCTGCCAACCAAGTCAGTTCCGCGGGGGTGTGTGGGGCTAGCTTATGCGTCTCCATGGTGACCCAGATTGGGGCTTTTGTACCCCCCATGGTTTCGATCCATTGTGCCAGTCTCGCTGCTAGATAGTATTTTTTCAGGTTGGGGACTGAAAGGCCTCCTAATTTCTTATGATAGTACATAGTCCTGTTTTTAATCCTTGCCTTTCTACCGGCCCAAATAAACTTGAAGATGGCTTTTTGAAATTCATCCAGAACTCCGTTTGGGATAGGAATGGGCAGTGACCTAAACAAATATAGTATCCGGGGCAGGGTATTCATTTTTACCGCGTTTATCCTTCCCATCCACGAGAGCATGGGATCATTCCACTTTGTTAGCTCCGAGGTTAGTTTCTTGATTAGCGGTGGGTAATTCCATTTATATAGAGAGGACAGGGAGGGGGTCAGGTTAATTCCCAGATATGGTATATATTGTGCCTGCTGATTAAAGCCGAAATTTATATCTATTAACTTTATTAGGGAGGGTGGAGTATTTATATGTGTTATATCGCTTTTATCTGTATTTACTCTCAGTCCCGTTAAGGTTGCCCACTTATCGAGGAGATTCATCAAATTTGGCAAGGTTGTTAGGGGTTGAGTGATAGTCAATAGCATATCATCCGCAAATAAATTTATTTTATATTCCTTATCCCCCAAGGTGACTCCCTTTATATTTGGGTTCTCTCTTATTGCTATCGCTAACGGCTCCATAGCTAGGGCGAAAAGCGCTGGAGAGAGGGGGCATCCCTGTCGGGTGCCTCGCTTAATTGGGATTGGTCTTTCTTTGGTTGTTGGCAGTTTCAATAGGGTTGAGGGATGAGAGTACAAAGATTTTATTGCCCGTAGAAATTCCCCGTTAAAACCCATGTGACCCAGCAGGGCGAACAGATAGTCCCACGATATGGAATCGAACGCTTTTTCGATGTCTAAAGCGAGTAGAGTCAGGGAGTTACTATTTCTCTGGGCCTGGTCAATAATGTTTAGTACTTTCCTGATATTGTCCGGCGCCTGTCTTTGCGGAATAAAGCCTACTTGGTCTTTATGGATGAGTTTTGCAAGAAAGAGATTCAGTCGCCTCGCTAGGACACTTGTAAAGATTTTATAATCTAAGTTTAGGAGCGATATTGGCCTATAATTTTTTGGGGACAGTGGATCTTTGTTCGCCTTCGGTATCACCGTTAGGTTTGAATTAAGAAATTCCGCTGGTGGGGTTTGTCCGTCCATCAGGGTTTGAAACATCTCCCCGAGGGGTCCAGCTAGACGGTCCTTGTATTTTTTATAATATATAGCTGTAAGGCCATCAGGGCCTGGGGCCTTACCTGGTTTTAGGTTGTCTATTACCTCTACTATCTCCTCCTCCGTGATGTCGGCATTTAATAAGTCTCTCTGTTCCTGACTTATGGTGGGTAGTTGTACTGACTCTAGGAATTCTTTTCTCAAGGATTCTCCTCCCCCCCCATGTTCTCGGTAAAGGGCCGTATAAAAGTCGGCGAATGTGTTGTAGATTTTTGTTGGATTGGTGGTCGTTGTATTATGTGGAGTGTATAATTTGAATACTGAGTTTAGTCTCTGCGTTTCACATTGGGTGAATTTAGTGGAGGCTGGGACAGAGTTAGAGCCTGGGACCGCTCACGTCCTACCCACCCCCAGAATTGCGGGCCCCAGCTCGGTGGTGGTATCTGCGGGGGTGTATGCTTCCTCCACTAAACCACCCTCCTCCTCCTCCTACGCAACCTCTGTCTCGCAATCAAGATGTGTCAGCAGCAGCACGTCGCCAGCAGTCAGTGTCGCGCGGCGTGGCAGCACAGCGGTGGGCAAGCGTCAGCAGGCCGTGCTGAAACTACTCAGCTTAGGAGAGAAGAGGCACACGGCCCACGAACTGCTGCAGGGTCTGACAGAGCAGACCGACCGCTGGCTTGCGCCGCTGAGCCTCCAACCGGGCATGGTCGTGTGTGACAACGGCCGTAACCTGGTGGCGGCTCTGCAGCTCGGCAGCCTCACGCACGTGCCATGCCTGGCCCATGTCTTTAATTTGGTGGTTCAGCGCTTTCTGAAAAGCTACCCACACTTGTCATACCTGCTTGGAAAGGTGCTCCGGGTCAGCGCACATTTCCGCAACTCCAAGACGGACGCTGCCACCCTGCGGACCCTGCAACATCGGTTTCATCTGCCAGTGCACCGATTGCTGTGCGACGTGCCCACACAGTGGAACTCTACGCTCCACATGTTGGCCAGGCTCTATGAGCAGCGTAGAGCTATAGTGGAATACCAACTCCAACATGGGCGGCGCAGTGGGAGTCAGCCTCCTCAATTATTTACAGAAGAGTGGGCCTGGTTGGCAGACATCTGCCAGGTCCTTGGAAACTTTGAGGAGTCTACCCAGATGCTGCAATCATTAGCATCACCATTCCTCTGCTATGCCTCTTGAGAAGTTCCCTGCAAAGCATAAAAGCAGACGCTTTGCACTCGGAAACGGAGGCGGGGGAAGACAGTATGTCGCTGGATAGTCAGAGCACCCTCCTGTCTATATCTCAGCGCGTTGAAGAGGAGGAGGAGCAGGAGGGGGAAGAGACAGCTTGGCCCACTGCTGAGGGTACACATGCTGCTTGCCTGTCATCCTTTCAGCGTGTATGGCCAGAGGAGGAGGAGGAGGAGGAGGGGGGGGAGCATGAGGAGGAGGGGGAAGAGACAGCTTGGCCCACTGCTGAGGGTGCACATGCTGCTTGCCTGTCATCCTTTCAGCGTGCATGGCCAGAGGAGGAGGAGGAGGAGGATCCTGAAAGTGATCTTCCTAGTGAGGACAGCCATGTGTTGCGTACAGGTACCCTGGCACACATGGCTGACTTCATGTTAGGATGCCTTTCTCGTGACCCTCGCGTTACATGCATTCTGGCCACTACGGATTACTAGGTGTACACACTGCTCGACCCACGGTATAAGGAGAACCTTTCCACTCTCATTCCCGAAGAGGAAAGGGGTTCGAGAATAATGCTATACCACAGGGCGCTGATGGACAAACTGATGGTAAACTTCCCATCCGACAGCGCTAGTGGCCGAAGGCGCAGTTCCGAGGGCCAGGTAGCAGGGGAGGCGCAGAGATCAGGCAGCATGTACAGCGCAGGCAGGGGACCATTATCCAAGGCCTTTGCCAGCTTTCTGGCTCCCCAGCAAGACTGTGTCACCGCTCCCCAGTCACGGCTGAGTCAGCGGGAGCACTGTAAAAGGATGGTGAGGGAGTACGTAGCCGATCGCACGACCGTCCTCGGTGACGCCTCTGCCCCCTACAACTACTGGGTGTCGAAGCTGGACACGTGGCCTGAACTCGCGCTGTATGCCCTGGAGGTGCTTGCTTGTCCTGCGGCTAGCGTCTTGTCAGAGAGGGTGTTTAGTGCGGCTGGGGCAATCATCACGGATAAGCGTACCCACCTGTCAACCAACAGTGCCGACAGGCTAACACTCATCAAGATGAACAAAGGCTGGATTTCCCCAGACTTCTGTTCTCCACCAGCGGACAGCAGCGATACCTAAGCAATACGTAGGCTGCACCCGCGGATGGAAGCATCGTTCTCTATCACCATCCAAAACGGGGACCTTTTAGCTTCATCAATCTGTGTCTAATATTCCTCCTCCTCCTCCTCCTCCTCCTGCTCCTCCTCCTGAAACCTCACGTAATCACGCCGAACCGGCAATTTTTCTTAGGCCCACAAGGCTCAGTCATATAATTTTTGTAAACAATTTTTATACGTTTCAATGCTCATTAAAGCGTTGGAACTTTCACCTCAACCAATTTTTATTTTACCTGGGCTGCCTCCAGGCCTAGTTACCAATTAAGCCACATTAACCAAAGCGATTAATGGGTTTCACCTGCCCTCTTGGTTGGGCATGGGCAATTTTTCTGAGGTACATTAGTACTGTTGATACAGCAATTTTTGTGGGCCCTCGCCTACAGTGTAATCCAATTAATTTTTAGCCCACCTGCATTACAGCTGACGTTACATCAGCTGTGCTGGGCACTGCAATGGGATATATTTATGTACCGCCGGTGGGTTCCAGGGAGCCACCCATGCTGTGGGTCCACACGGAGTTGTAACTGCATGTGTCCACTTCTAAAGAGCCCCAGTCTGACTGGGGCATGCAGTGTGGGCCGAAGCCCACCTGCATTAAACATGACATTACCTCAGCTGTGATGGGCAATGCAATGGGATATATTTATGTACCGCCCGTGGGTTCGAGGGAGCCACCCATGCTGTGGGTGCACACGGAATTCCCATTGCGGAGTTGTACCTGCCTGTGACTATTTATAAAAAAACGCGGTCTGACTGGGGCATGCAGACACCTTGACAGAATGAATAGTGTGTGGCACATAGGTTCCCCATTGCTATGCCCACGTGTGCAGCTCCTGATGGCGGTGGCACAGGATTATATTTCTCATTGCTTCTGTACAGCATTGTGGGCTATCGCCCCGCCCCTTTTAAAGAGTGTCGCTGCCTAGCCGTGCCAACCCTCTGCAGTGTGTGCCTGCGGTTCCTCTGGCAGACGCACTTATAAATAGACATGAGTGTGGCGTGGCATGAGGGCAGCTGAAGGCTGGGCAGGGACAGTTTGGTGTGCGCTGTGGACACTGGGTCGTGCGGGGGGGGGGGGGGTTGGGGGTTGGGCAGCATGTTACCCAGGAGAAGTGGCAGCGGAGTGTCATGCAGGCAGTGATTGTGCTTTGTTGGAGGTAGTGTGGTGCTTGGCTAAGGTATGCCATGCTAATGAGGGCTTTTCAGAAGTCAAAATTGTTGGGAGGGGGGGGGGCCCACTCTTGCCGCTATTGTGGCTTAATAGTGGGACCTGGGAACTCGAGATGCAGCCCAACATGTAGCCCCTCGCCTGCCCTATCCGTTGCTGTCGTTCCCATCACTTTCTTGAATTGCCCAGATTTTCACAAATGAAAACCTTAGCGAGCATCGGCGATATACAAAAATGCTCGGGTCGCCCATTGACTTCAATGGGGTTCGTTACTCGAAACGAACCCTCGAGCATCGCGATAATTTCGTCCCGAGTAACGAGCACCCGAGCATTTTGGTGCTCGCTCATCTCTAATCTCTATCTATCTATCTATCTATCTCATATCTATCTCCTATCTATCTATCTATCCATCTATCTATCTCCTATCTTATCTATCTCATATCTATCTGCTATCTATATACTATCTATCTATTTATCTATCTATCCTCTTTCTCATATCTATCTATTCATCCATCTATATAATATCTATCTATCTCATATCTATCTATCTATCTTCTGTCCATCTATCATCTATCTATCTATCTACTATCTATCTGTATCTATCTATCTCCTATCTATCTATCTATCTATCTATCCATCTATCTATATACTATCTATCTATCTGCTATCTATATGCTATCTATCTATTTATCTATCTATCTATCCTCTATCTCATATCTATCTATTCATCCATCTATATAATATCTATCTCATATCTATCTATCTATCTATCTCATATCTATCTATCTATCTTCTGTCTATCTATCATCTATCTATCTATCTGCTATCTATCTATCTCATATCTATCTATCTATCTATCTATCTATCTATCTATCTATCTATCTATCTCCTATCTATCTATCTATCTATCTATCTATCTATCTATCTATCTATCTATCTATCTCCTATCTATCTATCTATCTCATATCTATCTATCTCCTATCTATCTATCTATCTTTCTATCTCCTATCTATCTATCTATCTATCTATCTATCTATCTATCTATCTATCTATCTATCTATCTCCTATCTATCTATCTATCTCATATCTATCTATCTCCTATCTATCTATCTATCTATCTCATATCTATCTATCTCATAGCTATCTATCTATCTCCTATCTATCTATCTATCTATCTATCTATCTATCTATCTATCTATCTATCTATCTATCTCATATCTATCTATCTATCTTTCTATCTCATATCTATCTATCTATCTATCTATCTTCTATCTATCTATCTATCTATCTATCTATCTCATATCTATCTATCTATCTTTCTATCTCATATCTATCTATCTATCTATCTCATATCTATCTTTCTATCTCATATCTATCTATCTATCTCATATCTATCTATCTATCTCATATCTATCTATCTATCTATCTATCTATCTATCTATCTATCTATCTATCTATCTATCTATCTATCTCTGGTATAAGTTATACATCTCCCTGGATTTACTGTATATAATTTCACACTTTACACACAATTAAAAAACGCATCTAAACCGCATGCGGTTATTAATAGTGTCTGCAGCTCCTTCATAACGTTCGCGGTCTTTATATACTGCATGTTGGGTTTTTTATGTGGTTTTCTTTATTGTGGTTCTAAAGTACAACAAAAACATGACCCCCCTGAGGCCGCTCTCACACACGTGCTCAGAAAACGCAGCTTGTAATCGTGACATTTTTACCAGAATTTCGAGCAGCGTTTTTGTACACAGGTTACATACTTGACAGCGCTTTTTGATGTGCCCCATCATTGTGATGGGTGATGAGATGTGTTAAAAACAGAAAAACGCAAAAATAGAACAGACAGCTCTCGAAA
The DNA here is from genome assembly GCA_035609135.1 of Eleutherodactylus coqui. NCBI lineage: Eukaryota > Metazoa > Chordata > Amphibia > Anura > Eleutherodactylidae > Eleutherodactylus > Eleutherodactylus coqui. The sequence goes on from CM069407.1 coordinate 311,666,652, forward strand.
ATCACAGTGTTAAAAACACCGTGTTTGAGCATAGATTTGAGTATGGGAGTGTTGTACCGCGGTTAGTACGGCACTCGGGACACCGCGCTAATAGCGGTAAAAAGCAGTGTGTGTGAGAGCGGCCTGCGGGGCCACAAATAAATTTTCATGTTCAGGAAATGCGTCATGTTTGGGAAGATTACACCAAGGGGCAGATCATGTATGCAGCACGATCTAGGTATGGGTACAGGGGAGTGTGGGCTGGAGGCCCGGGGGGGGGGGGGGGGTGCCCGAGCTGAACTTTTGCACCCCGCCCCCTGACCCCTTAAAGGGGTTGTCCCGCGAAAGTAAGTGGGTCTATACACTTCTGTATGGCCATATTAATGCACTTTGTAATGTACATTGTGCATTAATTATGAGCCATACAGAAGTTATTCACTTACCTGCTCCGTTGCTAGCGTCCCCGTCTCCATGGTGCCGTCTAATCTTCAGCGTCTAATCGCCCGATTAGACGCGCTTGCGCAGTCCGGTCTTCTCCTTTGCTGAATGGGGCCGCTCGTGCCGGAGAGCGGCTCCTCGTAGCTCCGCCCCGTCACGTGTGCCGATTCCAGCCAATCAGAAGGCTGGAATCGGCAATGGACCGCACAGAAGCCCTGCGGTCCACGGAGGGAGAAGATCCCGGCGGCCATCTTCACAAGGTAAGTATGAAGACACCGGACCGCGGGGATTCGGGTAAGTACTATCTGTTTTTTTTTTTATCCCTGCATCGGGTTTGTCTCGCGCCAAACGGGGGGGCTATTGAAAAAAAAAAAAACCCGTTTCGGCGCGGGACAACCCCTTTAAGTACGCCCCTGGGTGGGGGTGGCACAGTAGGTACAAGGGGGGGAGGGGAGGAGCGAGGCATGGGGAACAGGCAGTAGGGGATTTCATGTGGAAATCAGTTACTTGAAAGCAAATAGGGAAATGGGGTTGGGCAGTAAGGAGGTGCAGGGATAGAGGTTGTGTGTGACAGGCAGGGTGGAAGGTGTGGGGTGCCATAAGGAGGGCGGGGTCTGGTCAGGGACTTGGTATGCCTCCCTGAAGAGGTGCGTTTTTAAGGCACCTCTGAAATTTCATGCATCGGGAATTGTCGGGATGCCTTGGGGTAGAGCGTTCCAGAGGATGGGTGCTGCTCTGGTGAAGTCCTGTAGGCGAGCATGTGAGGTTCGTATTACAGGGGTGTTTAGTCTGAGGGTGTCAGCCGATCGGAGTGAAAAGTTATTAGAGATGAGCGAGCACGCTCGGATAAAGCAGTTACTGGAGCGAGATCTCTCTCCCCCGCTCACCCCGCCGCCCCCGAGCCTGCTCAGACCAGTAAGCAGTCATTCGAGAAGAGCGATGCTCGCTCAAGTAACTGCTTTATCCGAGCGTGCTCGCTCATCTCTAATAGTTATCCCTCTCTCTATATATATATCCATTAGTGGGCACTACAAGGATGCCATTTAATGACGGTAATTCCTCCCTCATGTCATATGAGATTGATGGATGCCCGTTGCTTATTGTCCATATGTGTATAATATATGATCTAAATCATTGATTTATTGCGCCACTATATCTTGCTGCACGTTGTGCTATAAGTGGGAAGAATGCATTTAGTAATATCTGAGTTAAGACACTTTTGTTATGTGACATGTGACGAGATGCCAAAGGTCTGAGGGAATGCCCGGGTTCCTTTGATTGGACACTGGCACCGATAGGAGTGGCTGTGGCGGGCGCATGCGCTTTCCTGTGTTTTGGGGATCAGATAGGAGTGTACGAACTCTGGCTGGATTCTGAAACGCCGCACATGCGCACTGTCTTCTGCGATGCGAGTACTGGCGCTATCCTGATTGGCTGGGGCGCGTGGGCAGGATTGGGACTCTGAATTATGGCGCTGCGTTATATGGATGAATCTCCTGGATGTAACTATAACCGGATGGCGGGCGCCCGTCCGACAGGCTCCGTGCCCCCAGCATGTCTGATAGGTGGAGTTGTGTTTTTGCATGTTTTTTCTATTGGTGTATGTTTTATATATATACAAGATATGGTAACTTGCGCTGCATGCTTGAAAAAGACCCGATGCAAAGGGGCGAAACCTCGCAGCTTATTATGTGCTGAGAAATAAAGGATTTATTGCACCTTCAGAAACCTCTGAGTGCCGGTCCATCTACTGGATTACTTCAAGTCACGTTGGACCGCGCACCTACTCCTCTTCTTTGCTCCCACTGTTGTGGTAAAATTGGTTGTCCTGCTACCCATCCATTTACCACCTGGAGGACCCGATGCCCCCAGAGGTGCCTTCCAACTCCACCATTCTATTATTCTGTACAAAGCTGTTGGCTTTTCGGTCACATGTCTCAAGTCACATGCAATTTTGCTATTGTAAGGGGTGTGAGCAGTGCCCTGCGCTTCCCTTACACATTCAGCGGCTGTTACGTGTTCCTAAATTTCGTCTGAGTGCCGTGAGGAAGCCCCACCCACTGTGGTCCCGGGAACTGTCTGAAAGGGGGAACAGAGAAGAATCAGCCCGAGTGCCAAGGGTGGTTGGCGTGTACCAATGCCATAACAAGGCATAAGAGCGTGCCAGTGTGACTGCCTGCTCCCCTGCCAGACATCCCCAAAAGGGAGTGGGGGAGGATGGGCATTCGGCGCCATTTTGTGGAAGCATTGTGTGATGATGCAGCGTTATTGTGGCTAGCCAGTCAGCGCTCTGAAGATCCAGCCTCCCAATAGGGACAGTGAATGAGAGGCTAGGTGTTAGGACTCAAACCCAAGAGCTCCTGTGCTCCAGGCGGCGGCTCTACCTGCTGAGCTTTCCAGCCTTTGGATGGCTCCCCTGCTTGTCCTTCTCTGTGTTTCTTGATCCAGTTTCCTGTTTGGATCCACTCTGTCCTCCAAGATTGGACGTCCTATAAAAACCCGATCCTTCCATTTCCTCATTGAGTGGTTAGTTGTGCTTCAAGCCTATAGGCAAGCTCCACCACCCGCCTGCTCCTGTGAACTGAGCTGCTACTACCCGTGTACCAACCTGTGACTTCCCCTGACTACGCTACCTGTCTGCTCCTCTGTAATGCAATAGATACTACCCATGTACCAACCTCTGGCTTCCCCTGGTCACACTCTGCCCGCATTAATTGCAATACTAAGGCTCTGAACCTGACCACCAAAAAAGCCCTGAAGACTTGGGGGCTGATGATGGAGTAATGATGCCAAATCAAACCTAACCATTGGGGTGAAGGATCCCGCAGCACGTGGTAGAAGAGGGAGCCTGACACTGTGGCAGCAGTGCAGATGATAATGACACTGTGCAGAAGCAATTGGACCACGACACTGAAAACATTTGTATATGGACTTGTACCCCCCAAGGCCGCATAATGGAACATCCCCGGCCATGGTGGGGAAGGTGGACTTTGGGAGTAACTCCTCTAAGGAACTATGTTGAGTTTAGTGACACAGGTGATTGGGTAACACAAGGCCCGCCGGGGAAGTTGCTATAAAGTTTCCAACTTATGTAGCCATGATGCAATATGTATGTTATAAAGTGTGATGTCATGTTATCTATATATATAAAGGTGAAAGCCCTCACTGACTGACTGACTGACTGTCTGACGGACTGTCTGACGGACTGATTCACTGACTGACTGACTGACGGACTGGCCACTAATTCTCTGACTTCCCGCTGTCGTACAAACCTGAAATTTGGAATGGTCATTCTTTAGGTCCAAAATAGGAAAAGTAAAGGGGTCACAACTCCATTATTCAATGCTAAGTGTAAAAGTATTGGCACCCGTATGTAATGTAACATCGGTACATGCAGCCTGAGGAGAATCTAACACTCCTCTATGTGTTCACAGATTTATTCCCCTTATTCTAAAGTAACCGTGACTTCATAAAATTGTCCATGTAAACAACACGTAAACACCCGTATCAAATGAACTCGGGTGAGGCCGGGCATATCAGCTAGTAATGAATGTGTCACAAGTATAATGGTGCAGTAAGGCACGTGGACACGAAGGTGACGTGGGAATAAGCTGCCATTATTGTATGACGACCTCTGGATATAAGTGACGTCAATGACATGTTTTGCGCTCTATGTGAAAGGACGCTGCTCCTACGGAGTGTTTGATGTCGGGACCTACGGCCATAAAGATGGCGCATGTAACTGTGATGTCGCAGTCAAGAGATGCCTGACAGTCCGGTGTCTTGCTGCTGCCAAGGTGATATTATGCCTCAGTGATGAACGCCGTTTGGCGATTGGGAGTTGCAGTCGACGTTTTGAGTACTGTTGCTTTAAGAGAGTTTATGTCAAGTTATTGTGCAGCTTTCAAGTGCGAGAGCGTCCGGCGGAGAGAAATAACCTTTATTGCGCTGCCGTACAGGAAAAGCTATTTTTGCAAATAAAAAGTGCCGCCTCCATTGCACCATCATGTTTCACGTACCCCCGCCCCCCCGGTACACTGCGGCAGACGGCAGCACAAGCCACGTGCGGCGGCAGCTGAGCGGCAGGCAGGCCAGTTATTAACAACCCTTTGCAGCTCTGAAACAAATCACAATTTAGTTTCTTGCACGGCATCGTGTCGCCCCGGCCTCAGGACTCGCACACACTTGCGTTTTTTAAACACTGCATCATTGTTGCGGGTTTTTTTGCGCGCGTGTCAATGGGACTTTCTAATGTTGATAGCGCATCGCACAAAAACCGCAAGTTTGTGCTTTACGTTTCCTTCACATAAGAAAGTCCCATTGACACTCGCATAAAAAAACGCAAGTGTGTGCGAGCGCTTAGAGCTGCAATGTAACCCTTAGGCCGGCGTCACACGGGCACAAGCGCGTTTATGAGCACATCTGCACCGCGTATCTGCGTGCTTCACTGTACTTTTTGCGCCTGCTAATCGCGCACATTTGCACGCAAAAAAAACATGCCAGCAGTTAACGAGTTCAGTATGTGCAAATATTGGGACAGAATGTGCAAGAAAATACAGCATGCGGCAAACGAAATGCGCGCAAAATACACTTATGTGAACGAACCTATTGAAATCCATCGGTTCTACTCACGGCGTCTTACATGCAAAGTCTGTGCGCACAAAACACTGAGCGAATCCGTTCATGTGACACGGCCCTCGATCAGGGCTGGACGGCAACACCGGGTCTTTGGGCGACCACCCACTACGCTTTGCTAGTTGCAGTTTTTGCGTTTTTGGTGCGTTGCGGATTTACCATTAGACATCTGGGGGAAAAAACTGCAAAATCGCAGCAAAAATAAAAGAACGCCATTGGTAGTCGCCGTTAGACAAGCTGCGATTTGTCTGCGATTTGCAAATATTTTACAGCCGGGATTTTGTTGTTGAAAAATCCACAAAATCCCGAAACCGCGGCGAGCGAGTCGCAGTCGCAGGTGATTTACGTACATGATCCTCTTTGGCAGAGAAGGTTTGGATTTGTTGCGACAGTCGTGTGGCGAGACGCCGCTTATCACAACGCGACCACATAGACAATCGTAAGATCTGAGATCACCATACGACACTGCGCTCTTCTTGTCGCCGCGCAGCCCTCGCGCTAAACCCCGCCGCGCTGCTGCCGCATCACTTTCTAAAGTCGCCTCTGTTTTACGACCAAAAGTCCAACATGTTTTCAGTTTTTGCCGCTGTTGTTTCAAGTTCGCATTAAGTCGCAGCGTGACCGCATTGGAAACCCTTGGGTGTCACAGCGCGACATTGTGATCTTTACGTCGTGTAACAAAGTCGCCATGTAGCCCGAAGCTTAATAAACATAAGCTCTATGCACGTTCCATCCCAAATACAGACCCCGCCCCCATAGTGTCCGCCATAGCGCCCCCAGCTGATCTCAGAGCGTCATTCAGTGACCCAATACTCCAGACATAGAAACGCCCGTATGGACGGCGAGGGTCGGCACGTATGCGTTCTGGCAGCCGCTGCACGGCAGAATGAGTGCAGCTGTACATTGCTGGGCGCTGCGCGTTGCTCTGGTTACAGCATGCAGCTATTTACAGAAACGGCTGATGAGCGCGGGGGTCTGGCACGGTGGACCCCCCAACAATCTGTTATTCTGATAAGGTCATCCAAAAAAAATTCCTGGGAAACCCCTTTAAATGACTGCATTCCGCTATTGCTCTCTGTTGGCAGCCCCATAGACAGGTTTGTAATAAAGGAGTCGGCGCAGATCACATCTACACATAGAAGATCGGAAGGCGTCTGTAATTAATACGAGGTGATGTAAAGGTGACGGTGACCTCGCGGTCCGGGCGCGCTGCGTTCTGCTGTCATCGGCGCCCGCAATATCCAGGGAATACGCCTTCAGTGCTCTGCCTGATAACGAGGTTTCCCATTGATATAACGAAGCAGTACCCCTCGCAGGACTCCTACGTAATAGATGGGAGCGCAGCTTGTCCTGCACCGCCGCCTGCTGGTCACTGCTTGTAACTACAGAGGTGTTCACCCGCAAAGCCCCAAACTGGCGGCCCACCAGCCACTGATCCAAAGGGAGAACCTGATTACTGGGCCCAGTGGCAAGTACCAGCAGGAGCGCCCCAAATAACCACTGGTTTTTAACCCCTTAAAGATGCCACCTTTAGTTTTTTTTCCGTTTTCAGTTTTTCCCACTCTTATTGATCACCGACGTGGATGTCTGAGGGCTCCGCATTCAGTAGTACTATATCATGCTTCTACGGCCTCCTCACTGCAGCCAAAGTGACCTGCTAAGTTTATCCTGCGGGGCGGCTGCGATACCGAACTTAGAGGGGTCTTTTGGTGCTACTTTTAAGACATAGAATAATAATTTTCTGCCGCCATGACTCTTTTATGTTCCATCGGCATAGTTATGCGCGGCTCGCTCTTCATTGGACGTCCCGCAGTTTCTATTGGTACCATTTCGGGGTATATACACCTTTTTTATCACATTTTTTCTTGGAGACGGGCGACCAATTGTGGCGTTCACCCTGCGGGGTTAATAATGCGTTCCTCTGATAGATCGCACTTCTATGGGCGCAGCGATACCAGAGATGTTTTTGTTTATCTAGATTCTTTATTATAAATATGGCAAAAGTATTTTTAAACTTTTATTACCTTTTAATTTTTTAATAAATTCAAACTTTTTTAAACTGAGTTTTCATTATTTCTTTTTAGTCCCCAGAGGGAACAAGAACGTGCGATGGTTTGATCATTCCTGCAGTGGGATGTAATACCATAGTATTGCATTATACTGCGATCTGCCAGGCAATCTATCAATCTGCTATGGCAGCCCTGGGGGCTTTTAGAAGGCCCCTGGCTGCCATGGCAACCGCACAGCACACCGTGATCTGGGCATTTAAATGCTGCTGTCAGAATTGATAGCGGCATTTAAAGGGTTAACAGCTCTGATCAGCAGACATTCTGATCGGAGCTGTTGCGGCTTTAACAGTGGGCACCTGCATAGTATTAAGCGGGATCCCTCTCCATACCAACCCGGGGCCTCCATGACATAACTGTACGTCCTGCAGCATTAAGGGGTTAATTCCTGCCCACCAAACTGATTTTGGTTTCTTCCTTCTTATTCTTCCCCTGATGTAGCCGCACACGTTATCGTTTTTTCAGGACAAGTTTCCAGAGTTACCACACGGCGCCACGGGACGCGGCAGAATATTCCGCCATGCAGAAATATCCACGGATGGCTGCAGATCTGCATTTAGAGCCGCGCATTTTGGTGCAGATTTAGAGAGCAGAGTGAAGGCATCTTAATACACCGAAAAATGGCAGAAAAATCCTTATCGGGGTCAGATGGAAAACAATCTTCAGCAGGACTCTTATGGGGGCTCAGCACACGATTAACACAACGTTGGCTTTATTTCGCAGACCAGTACAATTATGGCGAGACCAGAGGCATAACCTGAAGCTCCCGGGCCCCAGGGCCCCCAATATAATGCTTTATTCATAGTACTGGGCTCCCTATATGGAGAAGAGAGGCCTTATGGGCCCCTAAGGCTCCTGGGCCCGGGTGCAACCGCATCCCCTGCACCCTCTATAGTTACGCCCCTGTGAGACCAAATTTACCATTTTTTTAATGTTTCATGACTTTTGGAAAACAAAAAGCTTTTTTTGGTTTTTAAATGTCCTTCTGATCACCAGAACCGTTTTATGTGGGCATCTTTGGCGTTCTGGGGGCTTGTTTTTGTGGGATGACCTATAGTTTCCACTGGTCCCGTTTTGGGGTACATGTGAGTTTTCGATCACTTTTAAATCTCATTGTTATTAGTGATCGCAGAGAGCGCCGTCCCAGCACGGCGTATTTTCCTGACAGCGTTCACCATGTGGGATGAGTAATGTGAGCCTGTAACAGATCGGGCTTTACACGGCGATACCACATGAGCTTTATATTAGTGCTTTTTTCTTAGTCTTGATTACTTTGCAACTTTGTTCCGAAAACAGCAGAGATGCGAGTGTGAAAACGGTGAGAATAATGTAAAAGATCTGTGAGGTTTAAAGCGGCACTAACTTTCAGAGAACGTCTGCTCATGTAATAATAATAATCTGTATTTGTATAGCGCCAACATATCCCGCAGCGCTTACATAGACGGGGGAATACAGAAAGACAGAAGTACAAACATTACAGAACCACGGTTACATAGTAATCAGCTGATGGAGACAATAGGGGTGAGGGACCTGCTCCAACGAGCTTACATACTACAGATAATGGGGTGATACAGAAGGTAAAGGGGCTGGAGATGTGCGCGGTATGGCGAGGTGGAGATGTGCACGGTATGGTGGGGTGGAGATGTGCACAGTATGGTGGGGTGGAGATGGGCGCGGTATGGTGGGGTGGAGATGGGCGCGGTATGGCGAGGTGGAGATGTGCACGGTATGGTGGGGTGGAGATGGGCGCGGTATGGTGGGGTGGAGATGGGCGCGGTATGGCGGGGTGGAGATGTATTGAGATGAGGGATACAATATAGGGGGGGGGGGCGCTGCGCTGTGGATGAGGGATACAATGTAGGGCGGCGTGGTGCTGTGGATGGAGATATAATATAGGGGGCGCTGCGCTGTGGATGGAGATATAATATAGGGGGCGCTGCGCTGTGGATGAGGGATACAATATAGGGGGGCGCTGCACTGTGGAGGGCTTTGTGGATGAGGGTGGTGAGTTTAAATTGAATTCTGTATTTAATGGGCAGCCAGTGCAGTGACTGGCACAGGGCAGAGGCATCCGAGGAGCGGCTGGACAGGAAGATGAGCCTGGCTGCCGCATTCAGGATGGATTGGAGGGGGTAGAGTCTGGTGCAGGGGAGGCCGATCAGCAGCGAGTTGTAATAATCCAGCCGGGAGTGGATGAGGGCGACAGTAAGCGTTTATAACGTCTCCACAGTGAGAAAAGAGCGGATTCTTGCGATGTTCTTGAGGTGCAGCTGACATGTTCGGGCGAGAGATTGGATGTAGGGGGCAAAGGAGAGATAAGAGTCAAATATGACCCCAAGACAGCGGGCGTGCTGGGAGTTATGGTGCCACACAGTGAGATGGAGATGTCAGGATGAGGGCAGTTAGTGGAGGGTGGAAATACCAGTAAGTCAGTTTTAGAGAGGTTCAGTTTTAGGTAGAGAGAGGACATGGTGTTAGAGACAGCAGACAGACAGTCGGGGATGTTTTGGAGGACCGGCGCTGTGATGTCACGGGAGGAGGTGTATAGCTGGGGGTCATCAGCGTAGAGGGGGTATTGGAGGCCAAAACTCCTGATGGTTTGTCCAATAGGGGCTGTGTAGATGGAGAAAAGGAGGGGGCCGAGGACCGAGCCCTGGGGGACCCCAACAGCAAGGGGAAGAGGAGGGGAGGTAGAGCTTGTGTCAGTCTCATCGTTTCTGTAATATACCTGCATTAAACATTTTGTAAATCATGTGTGAAGTGGCGGCCACCAGGGGGCTCCCTTCCAGGTTCTCTACAATCCACTCTCTGTCCCTAGTAAAAAGGATACAAATGTATCCATAGCAACAGGGGGAGGGGCTATCTTCACAGGCTGCTGCCACTCATTTACAGGCTGACAGATCTGCAGACACTGTGATATGGATCGCCACGGTCTCTGCCTCTCCTGCTGTTACAGTGTGTCTGTTTGTGTGTACATTATGGTGGGTTTACTAAACATTTGGCCGCTATGTCTCTAAATGTCTGATCGTCCTGGGAAAGCAGAGGGAAAGGGGGGGGGGGAGTCAGATAATGCCTCCCTCCTGATTGGACCAGAGACCTTGCAATGCAGCATGGGAAGTGAGGGCAAGGAAGTCAGGACAGGGAACTACTTCATTGCCCCTTTACTGTAGAGGTCTACAAGAGGGTAGGTCCATCGGTCGGCCTCCGCTGGCTGACCTTACCTATGCTGAGTGGTGCTATGGCTCCTTCAGAGATCTGGGGGTGGGGACGCTGCTCTCTGTAGTAAGTCTAGTGGTTGGGTATTACATGTGGAACACGCGGTGCCTAGTATCCACCTCAAGGATGAGGTAAGTAGGAACATTCCTGGTGACCTGGTGAAGGGGCGTTCTCTGGAGGTCGGGTGGGACCAGGCTGGCCTTTCTTTGGAGGGGCTTTTGCTCTTGGGGTTCCCTAGCCTGGAGTACTCTTTCCTGGTGGGGGGGCTCGGGTCTTCCACCGAGTTTTTTGTTTAGTTGAGTGAAAGGCTTACGGGACCCCAACCAGGGCTGCGGAGGGCGCTGGCCGTGCTTGTGTTCTATATGTATGAGGCTGTGAGATGTTCTGGAGCTCATGTATTGTGTCTTATTGTGCACTATGTATATTATGTGTTTTTGTGGGTGGGCGGTATTATACTGTGTGTTGGGGGTCTATGTGTTAAGGGGAACTCTGAGAGAGGGGGAAATATGTCTTTACTTTTCAGGGGGTATTATTGGACCAGAGTTTGGGATATAGGAGGTGGATAGAGGGTATATAGTGTGGATATAGGGTATTAGTGCAGGGTGTGGGTCTGCGGTATGGATATATGGTATACCAGGTGATATGATGCTATAAGCGCAGGAATTGGTTATTGAAAATTGGGCTTTCAAAAAGATGTTATGAAAATCAGTCCTGTAATATACAAAGTGGCCACAAATATGAGCCGAGCACCGCAGGCCTATGACAGCTGGCCAAAACAAAAACTTACAGGGAAAGTTGGGACGTTTTCGATTTTTAATTCTGCCAGTATTCGTCGCCCGCTGCTGAAGAACGCTCACGCAAATCAGACCACAACTGTGGATTTGTAGACGACACAAACAAACAGATTCTGTGTTTTATATATAAGATGGGTACCGGGTACGGGTATAGAGTATATGGGTATGGGGTATATATAAATATAGCATATGAGTAAACAGCATATGGGTATAAGGTATGGGTGCAGGATGTGGGCATATGGGTGGAAACAGGGCATGGGTATAGGATATGGGGTATAGGGTACAGAGTATATAGGTACAGGGTACGGCTAAGGGATATAGGTATAGGGTGTATGGGTACAGTGGATGGTATATGGGTATAGGGATGGGTATAGGGGTGGATACACAGTATGGGTATAGGATATGGGGTATAAGGGTACAGAGTATATAGGTACAGGGTATGGCTAAGGGATATAGGTATAGGGTGTATGGGTACAGTGGATGGTATATGGGTATAGGGATGGGTATAGGGGGTGGATACACAGTATGGGTATAGGATATGGGGTATAAGGGTACAGAGTATATAGGTACAGGGTATGGGTATAGGATATGGGGTATAAGGGTACAGAGTATATAGGTACAGGGTATGGGTATAGGATATGCGGTATAGGGTACAGAGTATATAGGTACAGGGTATGGCTAAGGGATATAGGTATAGGGTGTATGGGTACAGTGGATGGTATATGGGTATAGGGATGGGTATAGGGGGTGGATACACAGTATGGGTACAGGGTATGGAAAAGGGAAAGAATAGTGGATGAGTATGGGGTATAGGTGTGGGTACAGATTAAGGTTGCATGGCAGTGATGGCAAACCTTTTAGAAACCTAGTGCCCAAACTGCAACCCAAAACCCACTTATTTATGGCAAGGTGCCAACACGTCAGGGGCGGGGCTTATCACCACGTATGATTTTACCTCCAGCATTATAATCAGTTATGGAGGAACGCCGAGCGGCTGTTTCCTAGCTGGAGCACCAGAGTATCACTGCTGCCGATTTTGACTGGAAGTCCCCCACATCCCCGCAGCTGATGTCATACTGTGGCGCTCCCCGCACCTCCTCTGAAGGCTTCCCGCTGTCAGCGCTCCCCGGCTAACGGTTCCCAGCAGCCTGTAGCGGCCTCACCTGACCAGCATCACCTGAGCAGTCCGCTGGGACCGGAAGCCTTTGGAGGAGGTGAGGAGGAGCGCCGCATAGTCTGACATCAGCTGCCGAAACGCGATTGATCTCCAGTCAGAATCCGCGGCGGTCGGGCTTATCACTGTGTTTGGATGCGGAAATGCTGCAGAATTTGCAGCGGAAATTTCGGCGGTGGACATTTGGCAGCATCCCCCAAGAGTGAACTTATCCTAAGACCGACTTCACACAGGCGAGAAAATCGCGCAAGATTGGTGCATTGCGAGACCCACAAATCTCGCCCAAATCTTGTGTGATTTTTACAGCCATGTGAAAGCGGCTCAAGTCAGCTTGAGGTATGCTGCCATGGGGAGAGTGGCCCCAGGACTAATAGTGACCCCCACAGGGTATATGAGTGTACGGTATGGGTACAAGTATAGAGTATAGTGGTATGAGAACAGGGTATATAGGTAGAAGGTATGGGTACAGGATATATGGGTACAGGGCATAGGGTATATAGGTGTACGTTATGGGTATAGAGTATATGGGTATAAGGTACAGGGGTAGGGGTATAGAATCCTAGAATGGTGTAGTTGAAAGGGACCTCCAGGGTCATCGAGTCCAACCCCCTGCTCAGTGCAGGATTTACTACATCATCCCAGACTGATGTCTGTCCAGCCTTTGTTTGAACACTTCCATTGAAGGAGAACTCCCCACCTCCTGTGGTAACCTGTTCCACTCATTGATCCCCACACTGTCTAATATCTAATCTGTGTCTCCTGCCTTTCAGTTTCATCCCATTGCTTCTAGTCTCTCCTTGTACAGATGAGAATAGGGCTGATCCCTCTGCACTGTGACAGCCCCTCAGATATCTGTAGACCGCTATTAAAGGAGATGTCCCGCGCCGAAACGGGTTTTTTTTTTTTTTAACCCCCCCCCCGTTCGGCGCGAGACAACCCCGATGCAGGGGTTAAAAAAACCACCCGCACAGCGCTTACCTGAATCCCGGCGGTCCGGCGTCTTCATACTCACCTGCTGAAGATGGCCGCCGGGATCTTCTACCTTCGTGGACCGCAGCTCTTCTGTGCGGTCCACTGCCGATTCCAGCCTCCTGATTGGCTGGAATCGGCACGTGACGGGGCGGAGCTACACGGAGCCGCTCTCTGGCACGAGCGGCTCCATAGAAGACTGCTGAAGACCCGGACTGCGCAAGCGCGGCTAATTTGGCCATCGGAGGCCAAAAATTAGTCGGCTCCATGGAGACGAGGACGCCAGCAACGGAGCAGGTAAGTATAAAACCTTTTATAACTTCTGTATGGCTCATAATTAATGCACAATGTACATTACAAAGTGCATTAATATGGCCATACAGAAGTGTATAGACCCACTTGCTGCCTCGGGACATCTCCTTTAAGTCTCCTCTCAGCCTTCTCTTCTGCTAAACATTCCCAGATCCTTTAACCGTTCCTCATAGGACATGATTTGCAGACCGCTCACCATCTTGGTAACTCTTCTCTGAACTTGCTCCAGTTTGTCTGTCTTGTATGAAGTGGGATGCCCAGAACTGGACCCAGTATTCCAGATGAGGTCTGACTAAGGAAGAGTAGAGGGGATAATGACCTCACGTGATCTAGACTCTATGCTTCTCCTAATACATCCCAGAATTGTGTTTGCCTTTTTGGCTGCTGCATCACATTGTTGACTCATGTTCAGTCTATGATCTATTAGTATACCCAAGTCTTTTTCACATGTGCTGCTGCTTGGCCCAATTCCTCCCATTCTGTATGTGCTTTCTTCATTTTTTTTGCCCAGATGTAGGACTTTGCATTTCTCCTTGTTAAATACCATTCTGTTAGTCGCCGCCCACTGTTCAAGCTTTTCCAGATCTTTTTGTATCTTCTCTTCCCCAGTGTAAGCTATCCCTCCTAACTTTGTGTCGTCGTCAGATTTGATCAGTTTCCCACAATTCCCTCCTCCAGATCATTTATAACAATGTTGCCCACCACTGGGCCCAGGACAGAGCCTTGTGGTCCCCACTTGATACATTCTTCCACTTGGATGTGCAGCCATTTATGACCACTCTTTGAGTACGATCACTCAGCCAGTTGTGAATCCCCCTAACAGTTGCCTTGTCAATCCCATATTTAGTCATTTTCTCAATAAGTCTGGTATGAGATACTTTGTCAAATGCTTTACTAAAGCCAAGATATAATATATCCACCACATTTCCCTGATCAACCCAGTCGGTGATTCTGTCATAGAAGGACATTAGATTGGTCTGGCATGACTTGTTTGTTACACCCCATGCTGGCTCTGGTTAATTACTCCATTCTCATCCAGCTTCTTGCATACATGCTGTTTAATAATTTGTATAGGGTATCTGGGTAGAAGGAATGGATGGGTGCAGGGGTAGAGGGTATACAGGTGTAGGCTATGGGTATATGGATATAAAGAAAAAGGGTATATAGGTATAGGGTACATGGGTAGAGGGGACGCGTACCTGTGTTATATATTATGTTACTAATGTGTGCTTTTGTTTCCTCTCTTAACCCCTTAACGACCAGCCCATAGTGTTTTTACGTCCTCCCGAAGTGGGCTCTATTCTCTGAGGACGTAAAAACATGCTTCCTGCAGAGAATAATGCCCCTCGGGCTGTGGACGTGACAGCTCCATGCTGTCGGTGTCCGCAGGTAGCTGACAGCATGGAGCTGTCATCCCGGGCTGTTCGGACACCCCCCCCCCCCCCGGCATTGCGATCGGCGCTATGCAATGGATAGCGCCGATCGCAAAAAAAGTAAATAAAAGTACACAAAAGTTAAAGATTCAGCTGCTCTGATGGATCGGATCCATCGGAGCAGCTGAAATTACTCACCCAGGTCCGGCACGCTGCTCCCCGCTCTTCTGCCGCTCCGGGGCCCGAAGCCGGTCTTCTGCGCATGCGCGCCAGGCGGCATTACGTCAGCCGCATGCGCAGAAGGCCCGGCGGCGCGGGAGATTTAAAATCTCCTGGCTCCCGGCTCCTGTAGGTAGCCGGGAGGCAGGAGATGTCAGCGGGGACTGCGGTGAGCGGTCCCCGGTACCGCGATCGCCGTTATCCAATGGTTAGCGGCGATCGCGAAAAAGTTAAAAAAAAGTTTTAAAAAAGTCAGTTTCACCTCCCCTCATGGATCGGATCCATGAGGGGAGGTGAAAATACTCACCCCCAGTCCTCAGCGGTGTCCCGATGTCCCGGGACCCGAATCCCCATCTGCGCATGCGCGCCCGATGATTGACATCGGGCGCGTGCACAGACGGGCTCGAGCCCTGGGGAATTTAAAATCCCTCTGCTCTTGGCTGCCATGTGTAGCTAGGAGCAGAGAGATTATACCGGGGACATGATCACTGTCATCCAATGGATGACAGTGATCATGTAAAGTGAAAAAAAAGTGTAAAAAAGTAAAAAAAAAAAGTAAAAAAAAGTTTTTAAAAGTTTAAAAAGCGTACGTTTCATCTCCCCTCATGGATCATATCCGTGAGGGAGGATGAAAGTACGTACCTAAGGCCCCCAGATTTATCCGCGGACCTTACCACAGCTTCTGCACACGCGCCCGTCGCCAAAATGGCGGGCGCATGCGCAAAAGCTGTGGATTGCCAGGATAATTTAAATTCTCCCTGCTCCTGGCTACAAAACGTAGCCAAGAGCATGGAGATTTAATGGGGGTCCGCGGTGAGCGGTTCCTGGTCACGTGTTCGCCATTATCCAATAATGCCGATCACGTAAAAGTAAAAAAAAATTTGAAGTTTCATCTCCCCTCACTGATGCGATCGGTGAGAGGAGATGAAACTTTTTACCGGAGGCCTGCGTATTTGAACCCCGACGCGATCTTCCTCCGTGGACCTTCCAGGATTCTGCACATGCGATTGCCGGCAAAAAGCCGGACACATGCGCAGGAGTCGGGGAGCCCAGGAAACTTAAAATCTCCTTGCTCCCAGCGACCAACGGTCACAGAGAGCCTGGAGCAGTGACGGGTGGCCTCGTTGAGAGGTCCCAGTCACGTGATAAAAAGGTAGCGATCTACCTTAGGCCGGTCTCACATGACCGGATAGGAGTTACAGATTCCGCATGCGTCTGATCCGCGGTAATACGCAGATCAATCGCATTGGATTACACAATTCCGCTCACATTAGCGGGTCGGAATTGCGTAATCCACTCGCAGAAAAGAGAACGCAGCAGGTTCTATTTTACTGCGGATATCGGCAACATAGAGCCCATTGTGCTCCATGGTCGCGGATATACCCGCAGCCCATACGTGACTACATTGTATACGGGCTGCGGGTACCCGCGTCATCGCTAAGCGACGGTGCGGGAAATACAAACAAAGGTGTACTGTGCATGACCGCCTGTGTGAGTAGGCAGTTATGCGCAGTACATTACGCAGCCGTACGCAGGGTCACAGCCGGGCTCACAGATGGGATCCGCTGTGGGCCTCCGCAAGCGGATTCCGCCTGCACCCGCGTGAGCCCGGCGTTATTCAGACCGCTACCTGTGATACGTATTTTACAAGAAGCCCCGGGAACGCTCGCCTTCCTGCAGTTCCAGGAGCACCTTGTTGAGCGCCTTCTGTGTGAGACCGCCGCACCGCAGCAAGATTACGGAGACTCACTGAACCCCACTTTTTACACCCCATACCCGCCACTGAGGTCATGAAATACCCCCAAAAAGCATGAGAGGAGGGGGGGGGATACCCGGTTTTATTGCCCCATGGGCCCATTCCAACCAGCCTCCGTAATTACCCCTGTCTTCGGAAATACTACACAGTTCACATTTTTACTTTTATCTAAGATTTGCGAACGCCAAAAACGGCGCGGAGGGGGAGGGGGGGAATTTTTAGGGAGTCAATCTTTATTCTGTACAAATAAGCAATGGGGCCTGGAATGTATTCAGTTGTGCCCTAAAATCCAACAGGTGTTCCGTCCTTTATAGGCCTTGCCATGCGTCCTGTAAGTAGATTAGGGCCACAATGGGTATGTTTCTGAACTCGGGACAAACGGGGGTGTCCATTTTGGGGTGAACGTCTTCATTCCTGTGTGCACTGTACAAAAAAACTGTTTTTAAATTGAAAAAATTGCCCAAAAAATGAAAATCGTAACTTTTTCCTTCTGCTTTGCTTGAATTTATTCAAAAACTGTGAGGTCAAAATATGCAGTACACCCCTAGATGAATTCGTTAAGGGGTCTAGTTTTCAAAATGGGGTCATTTGAGGGGGTTCTTTATGGTTTTGGGCGCTCAAGAACTCTACAAGTGGGCAATGGGGCCTAAAAGGACTTCAAGCAAAATCTATGTTCTGAAAGCCACCGATTACTCCTTTTATTTTGGGCCCCGTTGTGCATGCGGACATAAGATTAGGGCCACAATGGGTATATTTCTGAAAACAGCACAAACAGGGGTATCCATTTTGGGGTGTAAGTCTTCCTTCATATGTGTGCTGTACAAAAAAAGCTGTTTTTAAAATGACAGAATTGCCAAAAAAACAAAAATCCAAATTTTTTCCTTTTGCTTTGCTTGAATTTATTCAAAAACTGTGGGGTCAAAATAGGCAGTACACCCCTAGATAAATTCGTTAAGGAGTCTAGTTTTCAAAATGGGGTCATTTGTGGGGGTTTTCTATGGTTTTGGGCGCTCAAGAACTCTACAAGTGGGCAATGGGGCCTAAAAGGACTTCAAGCAAAATTTGTGTTCCGAAAGCCACCGGTCGCTCCTTTCATTTTGGGCTCCGTTGTGTACCCAGACATAAGATTAGGGCTACAATGGGTATGTCTCTGAACACGGGACAAACAGGGGTATCCATTTTTGGGTGCAAGTCTTCCTTCATATGTGTGCTGTACAAAAAAAGCTGTTTTTAAAATGACAGAATTGCCGAAAAAACGAAAATCACAATTTTTTCCTTTTGCTTGGTTTGAATTCATTCAAAAACTGTGGGGTCAAAATACACAGTCCACCCCTAGATAAATTCCTTAAGGGGTCTAGTTTTCAAAATGGGGTCATTTGTGGGGGTTTTCTATGGTTTTGGGCGCTCAAGAACTCTACATGTGTGCTATGGGGCCTAAAAGGACTTCAAGCAAAATTTCTGTTTTGAAAGACACTGACTACTCCTTTCATTTTGGGCCCCGTTGTGGACTCAGATATAACAATAGGGCCACAATGGGTATATTTCTGAACACGGGAGAAATAGGGGTATCCATTTTGGGGTGTAAATCCTGATTTTCATGTAAACTATAGGAAAAAAATATGTCTTTAAAATGACAGATTTGCAAAAATATGAAATTTTACTTTTTCTCCTCTAAATTGAATTAATTCCTGAAAAAAAACTGTGAGGTCAAAATACTCATGACACCCCTCAGTGAATACATTAAGGGGTGTAGTTTTTAAAATGAGGTCATTTGGGGGGGTATCTATTATTCTGACACTCATGAGCCTTTCCAATCTCGGCTTGGTATAGGAAAACAAAGTGTTCCTCAAAATGCTAAAAAGTAATGTTAAATTTGTACGTCTCCTAAATAGTTAAAAAAAAACGAACGTATTTTCAATGTGCGCCCAAAATAAAGTAAACGGGTGGAAATATAAATCTTAGCAAAAATTTCTATATTATGTTTGCACATATTTAAGATATTGCAGTTGGAAATGTGAAAAAATGACGATTTTTTCAAAATTTTCCCAATTTTGGCGCTTTTAATAAATAAACACAATTTCTATCGGTCTATTTTTTCCGCCTAAATGAAGCACAACATATGGTGAAAAAACAATGTCAGAATCGCTCGGATATGCAAAACCTTTCTGGTGTTTTTCCATGTTAAAGTGACACGTGTCAGATTTGCAAAATTTGGCCTGGTCATTAAGGCGCAAACAGGCTTGGTCACTAAGGGGTTAAGACCCATTTACACCAGCTGATGATCGCTAAAAAATCGCTAAAAGGCGATCGTTTTAGCAATAATCATTGCGTCTAAATGCGTGCCCATCGTGCACTTTTCGTGCATTGCTAGCCGATTGTTAAATTCAGTCCAACCTAAAAATCGTCCATCAGCCTTATCAGCAGTTCTCCACGGGGAGTGCTGATAGCATTGTTTCCCACTGGAGAACTTAGCTCCACCCCCGTTCTGCCCCCTCCTATTGCAAATAGTGGCGAGGGGCGGAGATAGGACGGGAGCTCAGAGCATTGCTCCAGGCTCTTCCAGCTTCCTCCCCCTGCAGAGACGGACACCGTATATCAGCTGGGAGTAAAAAACCGGGCCGATATACGGTCGTCTGAAGCCGCCCTCAAACTGTCGTGTGAGCCATCTTTGAGTGATCGTGTAAATGGGCCTTTAGTAGGTCGGAGTCTGCGGGATGGCTGGATGTGATATATATCGGACGCGGACGGGACAGGCTTGTTTCTTCTCTTGGTTCTGTAAAATGTTGTAATTTTTTTATTTGCATTCTGTTCACTTGTGTTGGTATATTGTGTTCTTTGCAGTTTTGGCAATTTTCCTGATATGTTGTCAACCCCTTAACGACCCACGATGTACAGTTACGTCCTGCACCTTCAGGGCATGTATGGGGGGGGGGATCCCGGTGTGATCCCGCTCTATACAATGCAGGTGCCCGCTGATTCTTAGTGCTGACACCCGCCCTCAACAGCTCTGATAAGCCGCTCTGCATATTGGAGCAGCTAACCCTTTAAATGCCGCTGATACTGACATTTAAATGCCCCGACCGATGTTCAGGGGTCCCATATGGCCCCCAGCCATGAGATTGTGGGTTGCCGACTGTTGTCATGGCAGCTGGGGGCCCCAGGGCCACCATTCCAGAGTGCCTACCAAGCCATGTCTGGACCTACAGCACTACATCACACTGCAGGAGCGATCAGACCATCACAACCTCTTGTTCCCTTTGGGGACTAAAAAACTTAAATATTAAGTTTAAAAAAGTTTTACTAATTATTAAAAAAAAGGTAATAAAAGTTTAAACAACAAAACATTTGCTTTATTTATAAAAAAAGAATCTAAATAAAAAACAAAAAAAATGTAACAACAGATATTTGGTATGGCTGCGGCCGCAGACGTCCGATCTGTCCAAGTAACGCAATATTTACCGCGCAGCGTGAGCGCCGTCAGGAAAAAGAATTTAGGACACCAGAAATGAGCTTTTTTGATCAACCAGCTATCAAAACATTTGTATTCCAGAATGGCGCCAACGGAAATGACAGGACGTCCCGCGAATAAGTCCTCACAGCTGTGCCGATGGAAAAATGAAAAGGTTACAGCGGTCGGAGGACGGCGGCGGCGGCGGCGGCATGGGGTGTAAAAAATGTAATATTTAAAAAAAGAAATAAAAGTAGTGAGAACCCCCCCGTACATGGGGGCACCGCAGCCATCACACCGACCGCAGTTTGTGCCCTGGGAAACGAGACGCAACTAAAGATGGCGGAAAAGAGTTTATTTTTAGGGATGAGCGAGTATACTTACTGAGGCACTGCTCGCTCGAGTGATGTGCCTTAGCCGAGTACCTCCCCGCTCGTCCCTGAAGATTCGGGGGCCGGCGCGGGGCGGGGAGCTGCGGGGGAGAGCCGGGAGGAACGGAGGTAAGATCTCTCTCTCCCTCTCTCCCGCCCGCTCTCCCCTGCTCCCCGCCCCGCGCCGGCCCCCAAATCTTTCGGGACGAGCGGGGAGGTACTCGGCTAAGGCACATCACTCACTCATCCCTATTTATTTTTCATCTCACTTCATGAAGAATTTTTAAAATGTTTTTCAGTCCTTTACATATCACCAATGTAAAATACAACTCGGCCCGCAAAAAACAACCCGCAGACAGCGACGGCGATGGGTAATAAAATACTGAGGATTTTTTTAAAAAGGGGTGTAAAAACGCAAAAATTGGAGGAAAAAAAGGGCCGCGTCCTTCAGGGGTTAATATCCTTTATTATGCTGTTTACTTTTATAATAAAAAGATCTTCGGTATCTAATCCCTTCCTGTGTGATACTGTCTGCTGTATCTAATCCTATCCTGTGTGATACTGTCTGCTGTATCTAATCCTATCCTGTGTGATACTGTCTGCTGAGCCGTGTATCTAATCCTATCCTGTGTGATACTATCTGCTGAGTTGGGTATCTAATCCTATCCTGTGTGATACTGTCTGCTGAGCCGTGTATCTAATCCTATCCTGTGTGATACTGTCTGCTGAGCTGTGTATCTAATCCTATACTGTGTGATACTGTCTGCTGAGCTGGGTATCTAATCCTATCCTGTGTGATACTGTCTGCTGAGCTGTATCTAATCCTATCCTGTGTGATACTGTCTTCTGAGCCGTGTATCTAATCCTATCCTGTGTGATACTGTCTGCTGAGCCGTGTATCTAATCCTATCCCATGTGATAATATCTGCTGAGCCGTGTATCTAATCCTATCCTGTGTGATACTGTCTGCTGTATCTAATCCTATCCTGTGGGATACTGTCTGCTGAGCTGTGTATCTAATCCTATCCTGTGTGATACCGTCTGCTGAGCTGTGTATCTAACCCTATCCTGTGTGATACCCTCTGCTGAGCCGTGTATCTAATCCTATCCTGTGTGATATTGTCTTCTGAGCTGTGTATCTAACCCTATCCTGTGTGATACCGTCTGGTGAGCCGTGTATCTAATCCTACCCTGTGGGATACTGTCTGCTGAGTTGTGTATCTAATCCTATCCTGTGTGATACTGTCTGCTGAGCTGTGTATCTAATCCTATCCGGTGTGATACTATCTGCTGAGCTCCTGTATCTAATCCTATCCTGTGTGATACTGTCTGCTGAGCTCCTGTATCTAATCCTATCCTGTGTGATACTGTCTGCTGAGCTGTGTATCTAATCCTATCCTGTGTGATACTATCTGCTGAGCTCCTGTATCTAATCCTATATTGTGTGATACTGTCTGCTTAACTGTGTATCTAATCCTATCCTGTGTGATACTGTCTGCTGAGCCGTGTATCTAATCCTATCCTGTGTGATACTGTCTGCTGAGCCGTGTATCTAATCCTATCCTGTGTGATACTGTCTGCTGAGCTGTGTATCTAATCCTATTCTGTGTGATACTGTCTGCTGAGCCGTGTATCTAATCCTATCCTGTGTGATACTGTCTGCTGAGCCGTGTATCTAATCCTATCGTGTGTGATACTGTCTGCTGAGCTGTGTATCTAATCCTCTCCTGTGTGATACTGTCTGCTGAGCTGTATCTAATCCTATCCTGTGTAATACTGTCTGCTGAGCCGTGTATCTAATCCTATCCTGTGTGATACTGTCTGCTGTATCTAATCCTATCCCTGTGTGATACTGTCTGCTGTATCTAATCCTATCCTGTGTGATACTGTCTGTTGTATCTAATCCTCTCCTGTGTGATACTGTCTGCTGAGCCGTGTATCTAATCCTATCCTGTGTGATACTGCCTGCTGAGCTGTGTATCTAATCCTATCCTGTGTGATACTGTCTGCTGAGCTGTATCTAATCCTATCCTGTGTGATACTGTCTGCTGAGCTGTGTATCTAATCCTATCCTTTGTGATACTGTCTGCTGAGCCGTGTATCTAATCCTATTCTGTGTGATACCGTCTGCTGAGCCGTGTATCTAATCCTATCCTGTGTGATACTGTCTGCTGAGCCGTGTATCTAATCCTATCCTGTGTGATACTGTCTGCTGAGCTCCTGTATCTAATCCTACCCTGTGTCATACTGTCTGCTGAGCTGTGTATCTAATCCTATCCTGTGTGATACTGTCTGCTGAGCCGTGTATCTAATCCTATATTGTGTGATACTGTCTGCTGAGCCGTGTATCTAATCCTATATTGTGTGATACTGTCTGCTGAGCTGTGTATCTAATCCTATCCTGTGTGATACTGTCTGCTGAGCTGTGTATCTAATCCTATCCTGTGTGATACTCTCTGCTGAGCTTTGTATCTAATCCCATCCTGTGTGATACTGTCTGCTGAGCTGTGTATCTAATCCTATCCTGTGTGATACTGTCTGCTGAGCCGTGTATCTAATCCCATCCTGTGTGATACTGTCTGCTGGGCCGTGTATCTAATCCTATCCTGTGTCATACTGTCTGCTGGGCTGTGTATCTAATCCTATCCTGTGTGATACCGTCTGCTGAGCTCCTGTATCTAATCCTACCCTGTGTCATACTGTCTGCTGAGCCGTGTATCTAATGCTATCCTGTGTGATACTGTCTGCTGAGCCGTGTATCTAATCCTATCCTGTGTGATACCGTCTGCTGAGCTGTGTATCTAATTCTATCCTGTGTGATACTGTCTGCAGAGCCTTGTATCTAATCCTATCCTGTGTGATACTGTCTACTGAGCCGTGTATCTAATCCTATCCTGTGTGATACTGTCTTCTGAGCCGTGTATCTAATCCTATCCTGTGCGATACTGTCTGCTGAGCTGTGTATCTAATCCTACCCTGTGCGATACTGTCTGTTGAGCCGTGTATCTAATCCTACCCTGTGTGATACTGACTGCCGAGCTGTGTATCTAATTCTATCCTGTGTGATACTGTCTGCTGAGCTGTGTATCTAATCCTATCCTGTGTGATACTGTCTGCTGAGCCGTGTATCTAATCCTATCCTGTGTGATACTGTCTGCTGAGCCGTGTATCTAATCCTATCCTGTGTGATACTGTCTGCTGAGCTGTGTATCTAATCCTATCCTGTGTGATACTGTCTGCTGAGCCGTGTATCTAATCCTATCCTGTGTGATACTGTCTGCTGAGCTGTTGTATCTAATCCTATCCTGTGTGATACTGTCTGCTGAGCCGTGTATCTAATCCTATCCTGTGTGATACTGTCTGCTGAGCTGTTGTATCTAATCCTATCCTGTGTCATACAGTCTGCTGAGCTGTGTATCTAATTCTATCCTCTGTGATACTGTCTGCTGAGCTGTGTATCTAATCCTATCCTGTGTTATACTGTCTGCTGAGCCGTGTATCTAATCCTATCCTGTGTGATACTGTCTGCTGAGCCGTGTATCTAATCCTATCCTGTGTGATACTGTCTGCTGAGCTGTGTATCTAATCCTACCCTGTGTGATACTGTCTGCTAAACCTTGCATGTAATCCTATCCTGTGTGATACTGTCTGCTGAGCCGTGTATCTAATCCTATCGTGTGTGATACTGTCTGCTGAGCCGTGTATCTAATCCTCTCCTGTGTGATACTGTCTGCTGTATCTAATCCTCTCCTGTGTGATACTGTCTGCTGTATCTAATCCCCTCCTGTGTGATACTGTCTGCTGAGCCGTGTATCTAATCCTCTCCTGTGTGATACTGTCTGCTGAGCCGTGTATCTAATCCTCTCCTGTGTGATACTGTCTGCTGTATCTAATCCCCTCCTGTGTGATACTGTCTTCTGAGCCGTGTATCTAATCCTATCCTGTGTGATACTGTCTGCTGAGCTCTTGTATCTAATCCTATCCTGTGTGATACTGTCTGCTGAGCTGTGTATCTAATCCTATCGTGTGTGATACCGTCTGCTGAGCCGTGTATCTAATCCTATCCTGTGTGATTTTGTCTTCTGAGCTGTGTATCTAATCCCATCCTGTGTGATACTGTCTGCTGAGCCGTGTATCTAAGCCTATCATGTGTGAGACCGTCTGCTGAGCCGTGTATCTAATCCTATCCTGTGTGATTTTGTCTTCTGAGCCGTGTATCTAATCCCATCCTGTGTGATACTGTCTGCTGAGCCGTGTATCTAATCCTATCCTGTGTGATACTGTCTGCTGAGCCGTGTATCTAATCCTATCCTGTGTGATACCGTCTGCTGAGCCATGTATCTAATCCTATCCTGTGTGATACTGTCTGCTGAGCCGTGTATCTAATCCTATCCTGTGTGATTTTGTCTTCTGAGCTGTGTATCTAATCCCATCCTGTGTGATACTGTCTGCTGAGCTGTGTATCTAATCCTATCATGTGTGATACTGTCTGCTGAGCCGTGTATCTAATCCTATCCTGTGTGATACGGTCTGCTGAGCCGTGTATCTAATCCTATCCTGTGTGATACTGTCTGCTGAGCTCCTGTATCTAATCCTATCCTGTGTGATACTGTCTGCTGAGCCGTGTATCTAATCCTATCCTGTGTGATACCGTCTGCTGAGCCATGTATCTAATCCCTTCCTGTGTGATACTGTCTGCTGAGCCGTGTATCTAAACCTATCCTGTGCGATACTGTCTGCAGAGCCGTGTATCTAATCCTATCCTGTGTGATACTGTCTGCTGAGCCGCGTATCTAATCCTATCCTGTGTGATACTGTCTGCTGAGCCGTGTATCTAATCCTATCGTGTGTGATACTGTCTGCTGAGCTGTGTATCTAATCCCATCCTGTGTGATACTGTCTGCTGAGCCGTGTATCTAATCCTATCGTGTGTGATACCGTCTGCTGAGCTGTGTATCTAATCCTATCCTGTGTGATTTTGTCTGCTGAGCCGTGTATCTAATCCTATCCTTTGTGATACTGTCTGCTGAGCTGCTGTATCTAATCCTATCATGTGTGATACTGTCTGCTGAGCCGTGTATCTAATCCTATCCTGTGTGATACTGTCTGCTGAGCCGTGTATCTGATCCTCTCCTGTGTGATACTGTCTGCTGAGCTGTGTATCTAATCCTATCGTGTGTGATACTGTCTGCTGAGCCGTGTATCTAATCCTATCCTGTGTGATACTGTCTGCTGAGCTGTGTATCTAATCCTATCCTGTGTGATACTGTCTGCTGAGCCGCTGTATCTAATCCTATCCTGTGTGATACTGTCTGCTGTATCTAATCCTATCCTGTGTGATACGGTCTGCTAAACCGTGTTTCTAATCCTATCCTGTGTGATACTTTATGCTTAACTGTGTATCTAATCCTATCCTGTGTGATACTGTCTGCTGAGCTCCTGTATCTAATCCTATCCTGTGTGATACTGTCTGCTGAGCCGTGTATCTAATCCTATCCTGTGTGATACCGTCTGCTGAGCCATGTATCTAATCCCTTCCTGTGTGATACTGTCTGCTGAGCCGTGTATCTAAACCTATCCTGTGCGATACTGTCTGCAGAGCCGTGTATCTAATCCTATCCTGTGTGATACTGTCTGCTGAGCCGCGTATCTAATCCTATCCTGTGTGATACTGTCTGCTGAGCCGTGTATCTAATCCTATCGTGTGTGATACTGTCTGCTGAGCTGTGTATCTAATCCCATCCTGTGTGATACTGTCTGCTGAGCCGTGTATCTAATCCTATCGTGTGTGATACCGTCTGCTGAGCTGTGTATCTAATCCTATCCTGTGTGATTTTGTCTGCTGAGCCGTGTATCTAATCCTATCCTTTGTGATACTGTCTGCTGAGCTGCTGTATCTAATCCTATCATGTGTGATACTGTCTGCTGAGCCGTGTATCTAATCCTATCCTGTGTGATACTGTCTGCTGAGCCGTGTATCTGATCCTCTCCTGTGTGATACTGTCTGCTGAGCTGTGTATCTAATCCTATCGTGTGTGATACTGTCTGCTGAGCCGTGTATCTAATCCTATCCTGTGTGATACTGTCTGCTGAGCTGTGTATCTAATCCTATCCTGTGTGATACTGTCTGCTGAGCCGCTGTATCTAATCCTATCCTGTGTGATACTGTCTGCTGTATCTAATCCTATCCTGTGTGATACTGTCTGCTGAGCTCCTGTATCTAATCCTATCCTGTGTGATACTGTCTGCTGAGCTCCTGTATCTAATCCTAACCTGTGTGATACTGTCTGCTGAGCTCCTGTATCTAATCCTATCCTGTGTGATACTGTCTGCTGAGCTGTGTATATAATCCTATCGTGTGTGATACGGTCTGCTGAGCCATGTATCTAATCCTATCCTGTGTGATACAGTCTGCTGAGCCGTGTATCTAATCCTATCCTGTGTGAAAATGTCTGCTGAGCTCCTGTATCTAATCCTATCCTATGTGATACTGTCTGCTGAGCTGTGTATCTAATCCTATTCTGTGTGATACTGTCTGCTGAGCCGTGTATCTAATCCTATCCTGTGTGATACTGTCTGCTGATCTGTGTATCCAATCCTATCCTGTGTGATACTGTCTGCTGAGGTGTGTATCTAATCCTATCCTGTGTGATACTGTCTGCTGAGCCATGTATCTAATCCTATCCTGTGTGATACTGTCTGCTGAGCTGTGTATCTAATCCTATCCTGTGTGATACTGTCTGCTGAGCTGTGTATTTAATCCTATCCTGTGTGATACTGTCTGCTGAGCTGTGTATCTAATCCTATCCTGTGTGATACTGTCTGCTGAGCTGTATCTAATCCTATCCTGTGTGATACTGTCTGCTGAGCCGTGTATCTAATCCTATCCTGTGTGATACCGTCTGCTGAGCTGTGTATCTAATCCTATCCTGTGTGATACTGTCTGCTGAGGGTGTATCTAATCCTATCCTGTGTGATACTGTCTGCTGAGCCATGTATCTAATCCTATCCTGTGTAATACTGTCTGCTGAGCCGTGTATCTAATCCTATCCTGTGTGATATTGTCTGCTGAGCCATGTATCTAATCCTATCCTGTGTAATACTGTCTGCTGAGCTGTGTATCTAATCCTATCCTGTTTGATACTGTCTGCTGAGCTGTGTATCTAATCCTATCCTGTGTGATACTGTCTGCTGAGCTGCTGTATCTAATCCTATCCTGTGGGATACTGTCTGCTGAGCTGCTGTATCTAATCCTGTCCTGTGGGATACTCACTGCTGAGCCGTGTATCTAATCCTATCCTGTGTGATACTGTCTGCTGAGCTGTGTATCTAATCCTATCCTGTGTGATACTGTCTGCTGAGCCGTGTATCTAATCCTATCCTGTGTGATACTGTCTGCTGAGCCGTGTATCTAATCCCTTCCTGTGTGATACTGTCTGCTGAGCCGTGTATCTAATCCCCTCCCGTGTGATACTGTCTGCTGAGCCGTGTATGTAATCCTATCCTGTGCGATACTGTCTGCTGAGCTCCTGTATCTAATCCTATCCTGTGTGATACTGTCTGCTGAGCTGTGTATCTAATCCTATCCTGTGTGATACTGTCTGCTGAGCTGTGTATCTAATCCTATCCTGTGTGATACCGTCTGCTGAGCTGTGTATCTAATCCTATCGTGTGTGATACCGTCTGCTGAGCTGTGTATATAATCCTATCCTGTGTGATACTGTCTGCTGAGCCGTGTATCTAATCCTATCGTGTGTGATACCGTCTGCTGAGCTGTGTATATAATCCTATCCTGTGTGATACTGTCTGCTGAGCTGTGTATCTAATCCTATCCTGTGTGATACCGTCTGCTGAGCTGTGTATCTAATCCTATCCTGTGTGATACTGTCTGCTGAGCTGTGTATCTAATCCTATCCTGTGTGATACCGTCTGCTGAGCTGTGTATCTAATCCTATCGTGTGTGATACCGTCTGCTGAGCTGTGTATATAATCCTATCCTGTGTGATACTGTCTGCTGAGCTGTGTATCTAATCCTATCCTGTGTAATACTGTCTGCTGAGCTCCTGTATCTAATCCTATCCTGTGTGATACTGTCTGCTGAGCCGTGTATCTAATCCCTTCCTGTGTGATACTGTCTGCTGAGCCGTGTATCTAATCCCCTCCTGTGTGATACTGTCTGCTGAGCCGTGTATCTAATCCTATCCTGTGTGATACTGTCTGCTGAGCTGTGTATCTAATCCTATCCTGTGTGATACTGTCTGCTGAGCCGTGTATCTAATCCTATCCTGTGTGATACTGTCTGCTGAGCCGCTGTATCTAATCCTATCCTGTGTGATACTGTCTGCTGAGCCGTGTATCTAATCCTATCCTCTGTGATACTGTCTGCTGAGCCGCTGTATCTAATCCTATCCTGTGTGATACTGTCTGCTGAGCCGTGTATCTAATCCTATCCTGTGTGATACTGTCTGCTGAGCCGTGTATCTAATCCTATCCTGTGTGATACTGTCTGCTGAGCCGTGTATCTAATCCTATCCTGTGCGATACTGCCTGCTGAGCTCCTGTATCTAATCCTACCTGTGCGATACTGTCTGCTGAGCCCCTGTATCTAATCCTATCCTGTGTGATACTGTCTGCTGAGCCATGTATCTAATCCTATCCTGTGTGATACTCTCTGCTGAGCTGTGTATCTAATCCTATCCTGTGCGATACTGTCTGCTGAGCCGTGTATCTAATCCTATCCTGTGCGATACTGTCTGCTGAGCCATGTATCTAATCCTCTCCTGTGTGATACCGTCTGCTGAGCCGTGTATCTAATCCTATCCTGTGTGATACCGTCTGCTGAGCTGTGTATCTAATCCTATCCTGTGTGATACTGTCTGCTGAGCCGTGTATCTAATCCTATCCTGTGTGATACTGTCTGCTGAGCTGTGTATCTAATCCTATCCTGTGTGATACTGTCTGCTGAGCCGTGTATCTAATCCTATCCTGTGTGATACTGTCTGCTGAGCTGTGTATCTAATCCTATCCTGTGTGATACTGTCTGCTGAGCCGTGTATCTAATCCTATCCTGTGTGATACTGTCTGCTGAGCTGTGTATCTAATCCTATCCTGTGTGATACTGTCTGCTGAGCCGTGTATCTAATCCTATCCTGTGTGATACTGTCTGCTGAGCTGTGTATCTAATCCTATCCTGTGTGATACTGTCTGCTGAGCCGTTTATCTAATCCTATCCTGTGTGATACTGTCTGCTGAGCCGTGTATCTAATCCTATCCTGTGTGATACTCTCTGCTGAGCCGTGTATCTAATCCTATCCTGTGTGATACTGTCTGCTGAGCCGTGTATCTAATCCTATCCTGTGTGATACTGCCTGCTTAGCTCCTGTATCTAATCCTATCCTGTGTGATACTGTCTGCTGAGCTGCTGTATCTAATCCTATCCTGTGTGATACTGTCTGCTGAGCTGTGTATCTAATCCTATCCTGTGTGATACTGTCTGCTGAGCCGTGTATCTAATCCTATCCTGTGTGATACGGTCTGCTGAGCCGTTTATCTAATCCTATTCTGTGTGATACTGTCTGCTGAGCCGTGTATCTAATCCTCTCCTGTGTGATACTGTCTGCTGAGCTGTGTATCTAATCCTATCCTGTGTGATACTGTCTGCTGAGCTGTATCTAATCCTATCCTGTGTGATACTGTCTGCTGAGCTGTGTATCCAATCCTATCCTGTGTGATACTGTCTGCTGAGCTGTGTATCTAATCCTATCCTGTGTGATACTGTCTGCTGATCTGTGTATCTAATCCTATCCTGTGTGATACTGTCTGCTGAGCCGTGTATCTAATCCTATCCTGTGTGATACTGTCTGCTGAGCCGTGTATCTAATCCTATCCTGTGTGATACTGTCTGCTGAGCCGTGTATCTAATCCTATCCTGTGTGATACGGTCTGCTGAGCCGTTTATCTAATCCTATCCTGTGTGATACTGTCTGCTGAGCTGTGTATCCAATCCTATCCTGTGTGATACTGTCTGCTGAGCTGTGTATCTAATCCATTCCTGTGTGATACTGCCTGCTGAGCCATGTATCTAATTCTATCCTGTGTGATACTCTCTGCTTAGCTGTGTATCTAATCCTATCTTGTGTAATACTGTCTGTTGTATCTAATTCCATCTCCTATGTCTGCAGCAGTCACATGTGGCGCCATCTATTGGTTGAGTTCGGTAACATGACTCCATAGCGCCATCTGTTGCAGCTTTTCGGATGCACGCGGGGGAGGGGCAGTCACGTGGTGATGTAATGCTCTGTCAACAATCCAGTTCTATACCTTTGGTCACTTTCCATTTGTCTGTCCGCTTGTCAATCATGCGTACATCATAGGCATTGGTGGAATGCTTCGTTGTTAGTCCCGCCTAGTTAATTTCACGAACCAATCCCAGGAGAGAAACATTCTCCTCACAAAACTATTTACTAACTTTGAGCTGCGCCATGCGACCCTCCTCGCCTATTGGTTGATGATTTACGAGCCCGCCCTAACACTTTACACTCTTCCATTTGATAATTCATACGTCACTCAGCCGCAAGCAGCTAATAGGAAAACGGCTTTTTGGAGGTCTACGGGTTTAGCGTAGATTACGGTATGTGATTGGGCAAGAGGGTCCTGTCAGTTAGGCTGTGGTGGGTGTGGATTGGATGGGCGACGAAAGATGGGCGTGGTCCACGGAAACGGCCTGCCCCCAGTTGGAGCTGCGCTGGGTCCTCCCGGAGTCTCCGCTGAGAGATCGGGACTAGCAGACATGGAGGCCGGGGGAGGACGCTGAGGGCTCCGAGCGCCCCGGGAACCCGCCTACGGTAAGCGCCTGATCTATGAGGCCCGGTGTCGTGCAGCGAGGCCGTGTGTGACCCTCCCCCCGCAAGAGCGGCCCCTGCCTGCAGCCCGAATGTATGCGGGGCCACAGCCGAGGGCCGGTGCGCAACTGCTACCTGGTGACTGCCCGCAGATATACTGGGATATCATATATATATATATATATATATCAGTACGGGGGCTATAGATCAGTATATACAGTGTTATATATATATATATCAGTATATACAGTGTTATATATATATATATCAGTATATGCAGTGTTATATATATATATATATATCAGTATATGCAGTGTTATATATATATATATCAGTGCGGGGGCTATAGGTCAGTATATACAGTGTTATATATATATATATATATCAGTCCGGGGGCTATAGATCAGTATATACAGTGTTATATATATATATCAGTGCGGGGGCTATAGGTCAGTATATACAGTGTTATATATATATATATATATCAGTCCGGGGGCTATAGGTCAGTATATACAGTGTTATATATATATATCAGTCCGGGGGCTATAGATCAGTATATACAGTGTTATATATATATCAGTGCGGGGGCTATAGATCAGTATATACAGTGTTATATATATATCAGTCCGGGGGCTATAGATCAGTATATACAGTGTTATATATATATCAGTCCGGGGGCTATAGATCAGTATATACAGTGTTATATATATATATATCAGTCCGGGGGCTATAGATCAGTATATACAGTGTTATATATATATATATCAGTCCGGGGGCTATAGATCAGTATATATAGTGTTATATATATATCAGTACGGGGGCTATAGATCAGTATATATAGTGTTATATATATATCAGTACGGGGGCTATAGATCAGTATATATAGTGTTATATATATATCAGTACGGGGGCTATAGATCAGTATATACAGTGTTATATATATATCAGTCCGGGGGCTATAGATCAGTGTATACAGTGTTATATATATATCAGTACGGGGGCTATAGATCAGTATATACAGTGTTATATATATATCAGTACAGGGGGCTATAGATCAGTATATACAGTGTTATATATATATCAGTACGGGGGCTATAGATCAGTGTATACAGTGTTATATATATATCAGTACGGGGGCTATAGATCAGTATATACAGTGTTATATATATATCAGTACGGGGGCTATAGATCAGTATATACAGTGTTATATATATATCAGTACAGGGGGCTATAGATCAGTATATACAGTGTTATATATATATATATATATATATATATATCAGTACGGGGGCTATAGATCAGTATATACAGTGTTTTATATATATATATCAGTACGGGGGCTATAGATCAGTATATACAGTGTTTTATATATATATATCAGTACGGGGGCTATAGATCAGTATATACAGTGTTATATATATATATATATATATATATATATCAGTACGGGGGCTATAGATCAGTATATACAGTGTTATATATATATCAGTCCGGGGGCTATAGATCAGTATATACAGTGTTATATATATATATCAGTACGGGGGCTATAGATCAGTATATACAGTGTTATATATATATCGGTACGGGGGCTATAGATCAGTATATACAGTGTTATATATATATCAGTACGGGGGCTATAGATCAGTATATACAGTGTTATATATATATCAGTATGGGGGCTATAGATCAGTATATACAGTGTTATATATATATCAGTATGGGGGCTATAGATCAGTATATACAGTGTTTTATATATATATATCAGTACGGGGGCTATAGATCAGTATATACAGTGTTATATATATATATATCAGTACGGGGGCTATAGATCAGTATATACAGTGTTATATATATATATATCAGTACGGGGCTATAGATCAGTATATACAGTGTTATATATATCAGTATGGGGGCTATAGGTCAGTATATACAGTGTTATATATATATATATATATCAGTACGGGGGCTATAGATCAGTATATACAGTGTTTTATATATATATATCAGTACGGGGGCTATAGATCAGTATATACAGTGTTATATATATATATCAGTACGGGGGCTATAGATCAGTATATACAGTGTTATATATATATCAGTACGGGGGCTATAGATCAGTATATACAGTGTTATATATGTATCAGTGCGGGGGCTATAGATCAGTATATACAGTGTTATATATATCAGTACGGGGGCTATAGATCAGTATATACAGTGTTATATATATATCAGTCCGGGGGCTATAGATCAGTATATACAGTGTTATATATATATCAGTACGGGGGCTATAGATCAGTATATACAGTGTTATATATATATCAGTCCGGGGGCTATAGATCAGTATATACAGTGTTATATATATATCGGTACGGGGGCTATAGATCAGTATATACAGTGTTATATATATATCAGTACGGGGGCTATAGATCAGTATATACTGTGTTATATATATATCAGTACGGGGGCTATAGATCAGTATATACAGTGTTATATATATATATCAGTCCGGGGGCTATAGATCAGTATATACAGTGTTATATATATATATATATCAGTCCGGGGGCTATAGATCAGTATATACAGTGTTATATATATATCGGTACGGGGGCTATAGATCAGTATATACAGTGTTATATATATATCAGTACGGGGGCTATAGATCAGTATATACTGTGTTATATATATATCAGTATGGGGGCTATAGGTCAGTATATACAGTGTTATATATATATATATCAGTACGGGGGCTATAGATCAGTATATACAGTGTTTTATATATATATATCAGTACGGGGGCTATAGATCAGTATATACAGTGTTATATATATATATATATCAGTACGGGGGCTATAGATCAGTATATACAGTGTTATATATATATCAGTACGGGGGCTATAGATCAGTATATACAGTGTTATATATATATCAGTCCGGGGGCTATAGATTAGTGTATACAGTGTTATATATATATCAGTCCGGGGGCTATAGATCAGTATATACAGTGTTATATATATATCAGTACGGGGGCTATAGATCAGTATATACAGTGTTATATATATATCAGTACGGGGGCTATAGATCAGTATATACAGTGTTATATATATATCAGTACGGGGGCTATAGATCAGTATATACAGTGTTATATATATATCAGTACGGGGGCTATAGATCAGTATATACAGTGTTATATATATATCAGTACGGGGGCTATAGATCAGTATATACAGTGTTATATATATATATATATATATATATATATATATCAGTCCGGGGGCTATAGATCAGTATATACAGTGTTATATATATATCAGTCCGGGGGCTATAGGTCAGTATATACAGTGTTATATATATATATCAGTCCGGGGGCTATAGATCAGTATATACAGTGTTATATATATATCAGTCCGGGGGCTATAGATCAGTATATACAGTGTTATATATATATCAGTACGGGGGCTATAGATCAGTATATACAGTGTTATATATATCTACCTCAGTACGGGGGCTATAGATCAGTATATACAGTGTTATATATATCTACCTCAGTACGGGGGCTATAGATCAGTATATACAGTGTTATATATATCTACCTCAGTACGGGGACTATAGATCAGTATATACAGTGTTATATATATATATATATCAGTGCGGGGGCTATAGATCAGTATATACAGTGTTATATTAATATATATCAGTACGGGGGCTATAGATCAGTATATACAGTGTTATATATATATATATCAGTGCGGGGGCTATAGATCAGTATATACAGTGTTATATATATATATATATATATATCAGTGCGGGGGCTATAGATCAGTATATACAGTGTTATATATATATATATATATATCAGTGCGGGGGCTATAGATCAGTATATACAGTGTTATATATATATATATATCAGTGCGGGGGCTATAGATCAGTATATACAGTGTTATATATATATCAGTGCGGGGGCTATAGATCAGTATATACAGTATTATATATATCAGTGCGGGGGCTATAGATCAGTATATACAGTATTATATATATCAGTGCGGGGGCTATAGATCAGTATATACAGTGTTATATATATATATCAGTATGGGGGCTATAGATCAGTATATACAGTGTTATATATATCAGTGCGGGGGCTATAGATCAGTATATACAGTGTTATATATATCAGTGCGGGGGCTATAGATCAGTATATACAGTATTATATATATCAGTGCGGGGGCTATAGATCAGTATATACAGTATTATATATATCAGTGCGGGGGCTATAGATCAGTATATACAGTGTTATATATATATATATATCAGTGCGGGGGCTATAGGTCAGTATATACAGTGTTATATATATATATATCAGTACGAGGGCTATAGATCAGTATATAAAGTGTTATATATATATATATCAGTATGGGGGCTATAGATCAGTATATACAGTATTATATATATATCAGTGCGGGGGCTATAGATCAGTATATACAGTGTTATATATATATCAGTATGGGGGCTATAGATCAGTGTATACAGTGTTATATATATATATCAGTACGGGGGCTATAGATCAGTATATACAGTGTTATATATATATATATATATATATATATATATATCAGTACGGGGGCTATAGATCAGTATATACAGTGTTATATATATATCAGTGCGGGGGCTATAGATCAGTATATACAGTGTTATATATATATATCAGTACGGGGGCTATAGATCAGTATATACAGTGTTATATATATCAGTCCGGGGGCTATAGATCAGTATATACAGTGTTACATATATATATATCAGTACGGGGGCTATAGATCAGTATATACAGTGTTATATGTATATCAGTTCGGGGACTATAGATCAGTATATACAGTGTTATATATATATATCAGTATGGGGGCTATAGATCAGTATATACAGTGTTATATATATCAGTACGGGGGCTATAGATCAGTATATACAGTGTTATATATATATATATCAGTACGGGGGCTATAGATCAGTATATACAGTGTTATATATCAGTCCGGGGGCTATAGATCAGTATATACAGTGTTATATATATATATATCAGTACGGGGGCTATAGATCAGTATATACAGTGTTATATATATATATATCAGTATGGGGGCTATAGATCAGTATATACAGTGTTATATATATATCAGTCCGGGGGCTATAGATCAGTATATACAGTGTTATATATATATCAGTGCGGGGGCTATAGATCAGTATATACAGTGTTATATATATATCAGTGCGGGGGCTATAGATCAGTATATACAGTGTTATATATATATATATATATATCAGTACGGGGGCTATAGATCAGTATATAGTGTTATATATATATATCAGTATGGGGGCTATAGATCAGTATATACAGTGTTATATATATATATATATATATATATATATATATATATATATATATAATCAGTCCGGGGACTATAGATCAGTATATACAGTGTTATATATATATATCAGTACGGGGGCTATAGATCAGTATATACAGTGTTATATATATATATCAGTACGGGGGCTATAGATCAGTATATACAGTGTTATATATATATATCAGTACGGGGGCTATAGATCAGTATATACAGTGTTATGTGTATCAGTCCGGGGGCTATAGATCAGTATATACAGTGTTATATATATATCAGTACGGGGGCTATAGGTCAGTATATACAGTGTTATATGTATATCAGTGCGGGGGCTATAGATCAGTATATACAGTGTTATATATATATCAGTGCGGGGGCTATAGATCAGTATATACAGTGTTATATATATATCAGTATGGGGGCTATAGATCAGTATATACAGTGTTATATATATATCAGTACGGGGGCTATAGATCAGTATATACAGTGTTATATATATATATATATATCAGTATGGGGGCTATAGATCAGTATATACAGTGTTATATATATATCAGTACGGGGGCTATAGATCAGTATATACAGTGTTATATATATCTACCTCAGTCCGGGGGCTATAGATCAGTATATACAGTGTTATATATATATATCAGTACGGGGGCTATAGATCAGTATATACAGTGTTATATATATATCGGTACGGGGGCTATAGATCAGTATATACAGTGTTATATATATATATATCAGTCCGGGGGCTATAGGTCAGTATATACAGTGTTATATATATATCTGTACGGGGGCTATAGATCAGTATATACAGTGTTATATATATAATCAGTCCGGGGACTATAGATCAGTATATACAGTGTTATATATATATATATATATATATATATCAGTACGGGGGCTATAGATCAGTATATAGTGTTATATATATATATCAGTATGGGGGCTATAGATCAGTATATACAGTGTTATATATATATATATATATATATATATAATCAGTCCGGGGACTATAGATCAGTATACACAGTGTTATATATATATATCAGTCCGGGGGCTATAGATCAGTATATACAGTGTTATATATATATCATTATGGGGGCTATAGATCAGTATATACAGTGTTATATATATATATCAGTACGGGGGCTATAGATCAGTTTATACAGTGTTATATATATATATATATATATCAGTATATGCAGTGTTACATATATATATATCAGTCCGGGGGCTATAGATCAGTATATACAGTGTTATATATATATCAGTATGGGGGCTATAGATCAGTATATACAGTGTTATATATATATATCAGTACGGGGGCTATAGATCAGTATATACAGTGTTATATATATATATATCAGTCCGGGGGCTATAGATCAGTATATACAGTGTTATATATATATCAGTACGGGGCTATAGATCAGTATATACAGTGTTATATATATATCGGTACGGGGGCTATAGATCAGTATATACAGTGTTATATATATATATACAGTACGGGGGCTATAGATCAGTATATACAGTGTTATATATATATATCAGTACGGGGGCTATAGATCAGTATATACAGTGTTATATATATATCAGTACGGGGGCTATAGATCAGTATATACAGTGTTATATATATATCGGTACGGGGGCTATAGATCAGTATATACAGTGTTATATATATATATATCAGTACTGGGGCTATAGATCAGTATATACAGTGTTATATATATATCAGTACGGGGGCTATAGATCAGTATATACAGTGTTATATATATATATCAGTGCGGGGGCTATAGATCAGTATATACAGTGTTATATATATATATATCAGTCCGGGGGCTATAGATCAGTATATACAGTGTTATATATATATATCAGTCCGGGGGCTATAGATCAGTATATACTGTGTTATATATATATCAGTACGGGGGCTATAGATCAGTATATACAGTGTTATATATATATATCAGTACGGGGGCTATAGATCAGTGTATACAGTGTTATATATATCAGTACGGGGGCTATAGATCAGTATATACAGTGTTATATATCTGTATATCAGTCCGGGGGCTATAGATCAGTATATACAGTGTTATATATATATCAGTACGGGGGCTATAGATCAGTATATACAGTGTTATATATATATCAGTACGGGGGCTATAGATCAGTATATACAGTGTTATATATATATATATCAGTATGGGGGCTATAGATCAGTATATACAGTGTTATATATATATCAGTACGGGGGCTATAGATCAGTATATACAGTGTTATATATATCTACCTCAGTCCGGGGGCTATAGATCAGTATATACAGTGTTATATATATATATCAGTACGGGGGCTATAGGTCAGTATATACAGTGTTATATATATCTACCTCAGTACGGGGGCTATAGATCAGTATATACAGTGTTATATATATATATATATCAGTATGGGGGCTATAGATCAGTATATACAGTGTTATATATATATATATATATATATATATATATATATATCAGTACGGGGGCTATAGATCAGTATATACAGTGTTATATATATATATATATATATATATCAGTCCGGGGGCTATAGGTCAGTATATACAGTGTTATATATATATCTGTACGGGGGCTATAGATCAGTATACACAGTGTTATATATATATATCAGTCCGGGGGCTATAGATCAGTATATACAGTGTTATATATATATCATTATGGGGGCTATAGATCAGTATATACAGTGTTATATATATATATATTTCAGTCCGGGGGCTATAGATCAGTTTATACAGTGTTATATATATATATATATATATATATATATATCAGTATATGCAGTGTTATATATATATCAGTACGGGGGCTATAGATCAGTATATACAGTGTTATATATATATATCAGTCCGGGGGCTATAGATCAGTATATACAGTGTTATATATATATCAGTATGGGGGCTATAGATCAGTATATACAGTGTTATATATATATATCAGTACGGGGGCTATAGATCAGTATATACAGTGTTATATATATATATATCAGTACGGGGGCTATAGATCAGTATATACAGTGTTATATATATATATCAGTGCGGGGGCTATAGATCAGTATATACAGTGTTATATATATATATATCAGTCCGGGGGCTATAGATCAGTATATACAGTGTTATATATATATATCAGTCCGGGGGCTATAGGTCAGTATATACAGTGTTATATATATATATATATCAGTATGGGGGCTATAGATCAGTATATACAGTGTTATATATATATATATCGGTACGGGGGCTATAGATCAGTATATACAGTGTTATATATATATCGGTACGGGGGCTATAGATCAGTATATACAGTGTTATATATATATACAGTACGGGGGCTATAGATCAGTATATACAGTGTTATATATATATATCAGTACGGGGGCTATAGATCAGTATATACAGTGTTATATATATATATCAGTACGGGGGCTATAGATCAGTATATACAGTGTTATATATATATCGGTACGGGGGCTATAGATCAGTATATACAGTGTTATATATATATATATCAGTCCGGGGGCTATAGATCAGTATATACAGTGTTATATATATATATCAGTACGGGGGCTATAGATCAGTATATACAGTGTTATATATATATCAGTACGGGGGCTATAGATCAGTATATACAGTGTTATATATATATATATATAATCAGTATGGGGGCTATAGATCAGTATATACAGTGTTATATATATATCAGTACGGGGGCTTTAGATCAGTATATACAGTGTTATATATATATCGGTATGGGGGCTATAAATCAGTAAATACCGTGTTATATATCAGTACGGGGGCTATAGATCAGTATATACAGTGTTATATATATATCAGTGCGGGGGCTATAGATCAGTATATACAGTGTTATATATATATCAGTGCGGGGGCTATAGATCAGTATATACAGTGTTATATATCTGTATATCAGTCCGCGGGCTATAAATCAGTATATACAGTGTTTTTTATATATATATATATATATATCAGTACGGGGGCTATAGATCAGTATATACAGTGTTATATATATATATATCTGTCCGGGGGCTATAGATCAGTATATACAGTGTTATATATATAATCAGTGCGGGGGCTATAGATCAGTATATACAGTGTTATATATATATATCAGTGCCGGGGGCTATAGATCAGTATATACAGTGTTATATATATAATCAGTGCGGGGGCTATAGATCAGTATATACAGTGTTATATATATATATCAGTGCCGGGGGCTATAGATCAGTATATACAGTGTTATATATATTTATATCAGTCCGGGGGCTATAGATTAGTGTATACAGTGTTATATATATATATATCAGTGCCGGGGCTGTAGATCAGTATATACAGTGTTATATATATATATATATATAATCAGTCCGGGGACTATAGATCAGTATATACAGTGTTATATATATATATATATATCAGTACGGGGGCTATAGATCAGTATATACAGTGTTATATATATATCAGTACGGGGGCTATAGGTCAGTATATACAGTGTTATATGTATATCAGTGCGGGGGCTATAGATCAGTATATACAGTGTTATATATATATCAGTATGGGGGCTATAGATCAGTATATACAGTGTTATATATATATATCAGTACGGGGGCTATAGATCAGTATATACAGTGTTATATATATATATCAGTATGGAGGCTATAGATCAGTATATACAGTGTTATATATATATCAGTACGGGGGCTATAGATCAGTATATACAGTGTTATATATATCTACCTCAGTCCGGGGGCTATAGATCAGTATATACAGTGTTATATATATATCAGTACGGGGGCTATAGATCAGTATATACAGTGTTATATATATATATCAGTACGGGGGCTATAGATCAGTATATACAGTGTTATATATATATCAGTATGGGGGCTATAGATCAGTATATACAGTGTTATATATATATATATATATATATATCAGTACGGGGGCTATAGATCAGTATATACAGTGTTATATATATATCAGTCCGGGGGCTATAGATCAGTATATACAGTGTTATATATATATATCAGTATGGGGGCTATAGATCAGTATATGCAGTGTTATATATATATATATCAGTACGGGGGCTATAGATCAGTATATACAGTGTTATATATATATCAGTATGGGGGCTATAGATCAGTATATACAGTGTTATATATATATCAGTACGGGGGCTATAGATCAGTATATACAGTGTTATATATATATATCAGTATGGGGGCTATAGATCAGTATATGCAGTGTTATATATATATATATCAGTACGGGGGCTATAGATCAGTATATACAGTGTTATATATATATCAGTATGGGGGCTATAGATCAGTATATACAGTGTTATATATATATATTTCAGTCCGGGGGCTATAGATCAGTTTATACAGTGTTATATATATATATATATCAGTATATGCAGTGTTACATATATATATATATATCAGTCCGGGGGCTATAGATCAGTATATACAGTGTTATATATATATCAGTATGGGGGCTATAGATCAGTATATACAGTGTTATATATATATATATATATCGGTACGGGGGCTATAGATCAGTATATACAGTGTTGTATATATATCGGTACGGGGGCTATAGATCAGTATATACAGTGTTATATATATATCAGTACGGGGGCTATAGATCAGTATATACAGTGTTATATATATATATCAGTACGGGGGCTATAGATCAGTATATACAGTGTTATATATATATATCAGTACGGGGGCTATAGATCAGTATATACAGTGTTATATATATATATATATCAGTACGGGGGCTATAGATCAGTATATACAGTGTTATATATATATATCAGTACGGGGGCTATAGATCAGTATATACAGTGTTATATATATATATCAGTACGGGGGCTATAGATCAGTATATACAGTGTTATATATATATCAGTACGGGGCTATAGATCAGTATATACAGTGTTATATATATATATCAGTGCGGGGGCTATAGATCAGTATATACAGTGTTTTATATATATATATATATATATATATATATATATATATCAGTCCGGGGGCTATAGATCAGTATATACAGTGTTATATATATATATATCAGTCCGGGGGCTATAGATCAGTATATACTGTGTTATATATATATCAGTACGGGGGCTATAGATCAGTATATACAGTGTTATATATATATATCAGTACGG
Source organism: Eleutherodactylus coqui (assembly GCA_035609135.1). Lineage (NCBI taxonomy): Eukaryota > Metazoa > Chordata > Amphibia > Anura > Eleutherodactylidae > Eleutherodactylus > Eleutherodactylus coqui. The sequence continues at coordinate 311,709,875 of CM069407.1, forward strand.
GGGCTATAGATCAGTATATACAGTGTTATATATATATATCAGTACGGGGGCTATAGATCAGTGTATACAGTGTTATATATATATCAGTACGGGGGCTATAGATCAGTATATACAGTGTTATATATATATCAGTACGGGGGCTATAGATCAGTATATACAGTGTTATATATCTGTATATCAGTACGGGGGCTATAGATCAGTATATACAGTGTTATATATATATCAGTACGGGGGCTATAGATGAGTATATACAGTGTTATATATATATCAGTACGGGGGCTATAGATCAGTATATACAGTGTTATATATATATCAGTACGGGGGCTATAGATGAGTATATACAGTGTTATATATATATATCAGTACGGGGGCTATAGATCAGTATATACAGTGTTATATATCTGTATATCAGTCTGCGGGCTATAAATCAGTATATACAGTGTTTTATATATATATATATATATATATATATATATATATCAGTACGGGGGCTATAGATCAGTATATACAGTGTTATATATATAATCAGTGCTGGGGCTATAGATCAGTATATACAGTGTTATATATATATATCAGTGCCGGGGGCTATAGATCAGTATATACAGTGTTATATATATTTATATCAGTCCGGGGGCTATAGATTAGTGTATACAGTGTTATATATATATCAGTGCCGGGGGCTATAGGTCAGTATATACAGTGTTATATATATATATATATATCAGTCCGGGGGCTATAGATTAGTGTATACAGTGTTATATATATATCAGTCCGGGGACTATAGATCAGTATATACAGTGTTATATATATTTATCAGTACGGGGGCTATAGATCAGTATATACAGTGTTATATATATTTATCAGTACGGGGGCTATAGATCAGTATATACTGTGTTATATATATATCAGTCCGGGGGCTATAGATCAGTATATACAGTGTTATATATATATATCAGTACGGGGGCTATAGATCAGTATATACAGTGTTATATATATATATATATATATATATATATATATATATATATATATATATATATAAATCAGTGCGGGGGCTATAGATCAGTATATACAGTGTTATATATATATATCAGTGCCGGGGCTGTAGATCAGTATATACTTTGTTATCTATATATATCTGTCCGGGGGCTATAGATCAGTATATACAGTGTTATATATATATATATATATATATCTGTCCGGGGGCTATAGATCAGTATATACAGTGTTATATATATATATATATATATCAGTCCGGGGGCTATAGATCAGTGTATACAGTGTTATATATATCAGTCCGGGAGCTATAGATCAGTATATACAGTGTTATATATATTTATCAGTACGGGGGCTATAGATCAGTATATACAGTGTTATATATATATTTATCAGTACAGGGGCTATAGATCAGTATATACAGTGTTATATATATATATATCAGTCCGGGGGCTATAGATCAGTATATACTGTGTTATATATATATCAGTCCGGGGGCTATAGATCAGTATATACAGTGTTATATATATATCAGTACCGGGGCTATAGATCAGTATATACAGTGTTATATATATATCAGTGCCGGGGCTGTAGATCAGTATATACAGTGTTATATATATATATATCAGTCCGGGGGCTATAGATCAGTATATACAGTGTTATATATATATCAGTATGGGGGCTATAGATCAGTATATACAGTGTTATATATATATCAGTGCGGGGGCTATAGATCAGTATATACAGTGTTATATATATATCAGTCCGGGGGCTATAGATCAGTATATACAGTGTTATATATATATCAGTATGGGGGCTATAGATCAGTATATACAGTGTTATATATATATCAGTGCCGGGGCTATAGATCAGTATATACAGTGTTTTATATATATATATCAGTGCGGGGGCTATAGATCAGTGTATACAGTGTTATATATATATCAGTCCGGGGGCTATAGAGCAGTATATACAGTGTTATATATATTTATCAGTACGGGGGCTATAGATCAGTATATACAGTGTTATATATATTTATCAGTACGGGGGCTATAGATCAGTATATACAGTGTTATATACATATATATAATCAGTATGGGGGCTATAGATCAGTATATACAGTGTTATATATATATCAGTATGGGGGCTTCAGATCAGTATATACAGTTTTATATATATATATCAGTACGGGGGCTATAGATCAGTGTATACAGTGTTATATATATATATCAGTACAGGGGGCTATAGATCAGTATATACAGTGTTATATATATATAAATCAGTCCGGGGGCTATAGATCAGTATATACAGTGTTATATATATATCAGTATGGGGGCTATAGATCAGTATATACAGTGTTATATATATATATCAGTACGGGGGCTATAGATCAGTATATACAGTGTTATATATATATAAATCAGTCCGGGGGCTTTAGATCAGTATATACAGTGTTATATATATATATATCAGTACGGGGGCTATAGATCACTATATATAGTGTTATATATATATCTGTATGGGGGCTATAGATCAGTATATACAGTGTTATATATATATCAGTACGGGGGCTATAGATCAGTATATACAGTGTTATATATATATATCAGTACGGGGGCTATAGATCAGTATATACAGTGTTATATATATATATCAGTCCGGGGGCTATAGATCAGTATATACAGTGTTTTTTATATATATATATATCAGTATGGGGGCTATAGATCAGTATGTACGGTACTATATATAGGTATATCTCATTATATACAGTGTTACAGATCAGTCTCTCAGCAGGGTGTATCTGACAACGTGCGGTCCCTTTATTGTCGGATCGGTGGGGTCCCAGTAGCTGGCCTCCCCCCTGGTTGGTAGTTGATGGTATATCCCGGTGATCTTCCCTCTTATGGTGGATCCGGATCATCGTGTAAGAAGTGCATCTGTGTGTTTACATTTATCATTGTTTTTCAGCCCTCTGCTTGCTGTCAGTGAATTGGAGCTTTTGTCTCTGCTTTCAGCACCCTCAGCAGCAGCTCCTCTGTTGCCCGGCAGCGGTGCTGATACATTGTGTCGGTCTGCTGGAGCAAAGCTGTGAGACGTTTCGGGTTTTCAGCCTTTGGATGTAAATGATATTGTTTCCATTCACTGATGGCAAGCAGCAATATTAGGAACGGTGATTGAAACGGTCTGTAAGAAATGTTTGTGACGTAGGTGTTTTGTAGATGAGCGCAGTGACTAGTTGCTGCAGCTCTGGAGGTGACTGGAGTACTAGACCTTTATTAGGGGTCCGTTCGCTATGACTGGGGACAATGGCGCTGCAGCAGGAGTAATGTCCGCGCCCTCTGATCCCTCGCTGATAATCGTCGTGTGTTGTCTAATGTGCCCTATTGTACCGCACTGCGCCACCGGAGGACGCCGCCCCTTTGATCAACATGCTGCGACTCCCTCAACTAAGTGATATAGGTCACATGACTGTCGGTGCGTACGCTGGCATTCGCCTGGTCTTTGTTGCTCATGTTGCATGTATGACGGTGGTGGAGGGGTTTATGGTGCGTGACTAACCGATCCCTGCCGTGACCCCTCCGACAGCGGCACAGACCACTCTGACCAATCCCTGCCGTGACCCCTCCGACAGCGGCACAGACCACTCTGACCAATCCCTACCGTGAGCCCTCCGACAGCGGCGCGGACTGATCTGACCAATCCCTGCCGTGACCCCCTCTGGCAGCGGTGCAGACCGCTCTGACCAATCCTTGCCGTGACCCCCTCTGGCAGCGGTGCAGACCGCTCTGACCAATTCCTGCCGTGACCCCTCCGACAGCAGTGCAGACTGCTCTGACCAATTCCTGCCGTGACCCCTCCGACAGCGGCGCAGACCGCTCTGACCGATTCCTGCCGTGACCCCTCTGACAGCGGCGCAGACCGCTTTGACCGATTCCTGCCGTGACCCCTCCGACAGCGGCGCAGACCGCTCTGACCGATTCCTGCCGTGACCCCTCCGACAGCGGCGCAGACCGCTCTGGCCAATTCCTGCCGTGACCCCTCCGACAGCGGCGCAGACCGCTCTGACCAGTTTCTGCCGTGACCCCTCCGACAGCGGCGCAGACCGCTCTGACCAATTCCTGCCGTGACCCCCCTCTGGCAGCGGTGCAGACGGGACGCAATGCAGTTATCAGATGCAGTACAATCTGTTTCCGATCCACAGATTGCTCCCTGGGTAACAGGACCGTTGGCCGCTGGCGATCAATGACCTCACCGCGACGATCAGGGCCTGCGGGTGTCGTATAATCCAGCATAGTCTCTCGTCATGTGGAGATCCGGCGGCGTTGCCTGAGCGCCACGTGTGAATCTACTTGTCTGACTGCGCTGGGATCTCCTTGTTATGGTGTTTTAGAGCGCAGCACTACAAGCCCCAGCATGCCCAGCCGCCGCAGACCCCTCACCTGCTCTATAAATTGGATTTCGGTTTAATCCATTTTGTGTCTCCTAAAGGTTAATGACTGTGCGGCCGCTGGAGCTCATCGGTCACGGATGGCGTAGGAGCGCGCCGCCTGCCATGGCGCTGATCACCTGTCCCCCGAGGTCGCCGCTCGTACCAGACGCCTTTCAGAGAGTCATTCTCCGTTGATTTGTTTCCTGTTTGGCAGCTGGGAAAGCGCTTTTCTGCGAGATCCCAGCGTCCCTTGCAGTCATCGCGCGGACTGCGCCCCCTCAGTGCGGCGCTCCTGAGAATCAGATTACGGGTTCCGACTATTTTATGCCGTATTTCTCGGTTTACACGGAAAGATAAACTGAAGGAAAGCGAGTGCCGGTGAGCGTCGGGTATAGCGCCGGTGAGCGTCGGGTATAGCGCCGGCGAGCGCGGCCATAGCGGCCGGCGTGCGCGGACATAGCGGCCGGCGTGCGCGGACATAGCGGCCGGTGCGCGCTCACCTGATCGCCTTTTACAAGTGACCATATCCGTGCATCTATGTTGGCCGTTGAGATCTTCCTTTGGAGCATTTCTTCGCCGCCGTCCGCTTCTCTCTGCGCTCGTTTGTAAATGCGCTGATTATTTTCCGCTGTGTTCTCCATCCGCGGCGATACGTTGTATGTCGGTGTACGGCCGCTTTCACGCGGTTAAGATGCGCAGGTCTCATACGGATATGAACCCCATTCTTCTGAACGGCTTCGGACACATGACCTTGTTTCCCCGCGCCACGTCCGTCTTTGGGTTTCCCCATTGAGAACACACTCCGCGGTTTGCCGCCGCGGCTGTCGGCCCAGGGGGCTAATATCATATGGGTGAGTGCGATATCGGGCTGCAATACTCACCTGCGCTCTGGAAGGTGTGATTTTTGGCATCTCAGACGCCAGGTGTTGGCGTCACACATGCCTGGCGTTGCTTCAGGGCCGCAGCGATCCGGTGCGGCAGAGGAAGAAGTGTTTCCCATTGTTTTTAAATGGCTTACCTCCCATCGCACGCCGAGTGACGCTTCTGACGGCCCCATTGAAAATGATGGGCGACTTGTTGCTAAGGAACGCCAAAAGATCGGCCGTGCCGCACTGGTTTTGCACACCGCGGTGCGTGTATGTGAACGCTCGCTCGCCGGCCGCGGTCACACCACACAATGATTCATATTCACTCGGTAACAATCGGACCGCGACTCTAAATGTTTTCTGCCATGGATGTGAAGTTATCGCCGGCGTTCTACTCCAGTCACATCCAGAGCTGCAGTCACTGGGTTTATTTACAAAAGGCTTGAAGGCGCCTCTACACGAGCGGACGGTCGCCGAATAACTGCTCAGATCAAGGATTTTGAGCAAGTTGCCGCTGGTCGATCTTTTTCAGCTCCTGCAGCGACTGCGGAGCGGTTTGGGGTTTCCAGTGACTGGGGCGATCTCCGAGCAGCGGCGCGCCTTCGTTCTCTGCAGACTATCACTCCTGCACAAACCTCTAACTCAATTCTGCCATCTTGTTCTTATGGCTTATACACTGCGCCAAAAATTGACACGATGCTTCATCCTGGGGGCGGTACGATTTTTTTTTCTTTTGTGACCGCCATCGCGTTCTTATCTTTCCGTCCGTGGGGTTGTGCCGCGGCTCGTTTTTGCGCTGCAACCTGTGGTTTTGGCGTACATACGCATGTTATTAAAATTCTCCTTGGTGGCTGGATGACTACAAAAAGCACAATATTGGCATTACGATATAGGCGTACTGCACACGGGCGGAAATTCCACGGCGGGCTTTCCCGCAGACTGTCCGCCTGTGCCCGCTGCCATAGGATTGCATTAGATAACGCAGACAGCTGTGATTTGACCGCGTGAAAATTTGCGCAGTAAACAAATCGCGGCGTGTGCCATCTGTGTGTGAGCCTCGCGGAGGACCGCACAGAAACGGCGCGGCTGATGTGCGGCTGGACGGCGCAGGAGCAGGTGAGCTGCAGGGGCACGGCTCGCATCCACCCGGCCGTCTGCAGGAGGATATATATATATTAGTTACATAAGGCATTCGCAGGGTGGGATACATAGCGGGTTCTTTTGTCGGGTCGGCGGCGACATTAATGTATTTGGGGATTTTTATTGCTTTGATTTTTTTGTTATAAATATACAGTTGTGCGTTTCGTGTCGTTGAGGCCGGCGGACGGATGATTGCTGTGGACTTCACAGCCAGACGCCCGCCGCGAATCCCGCACCAATGTCCGTCCATAGACATGCTATGTTAATAGATCCTTCCGTGCGCGGGAAATCACACGGACGGCTTCCATCACAGTCAATGGAACTGTCCGTCCCGCAGCGCTGCAGGAGTATCGCGGGGATCTGCGTCATGATACTCGCGGTGGATCCGGACAGGTGAGTGGGTCTCGGGGTCTCTGCCGGGGCACTGGGTCTGATTTTGCACCCGGTATCCGACCCGCTGCGGGCATGAGGCCGTAGTTTTGCTGATAATAAACCTCTTTCTCACTTTTGTGTTTTTTTGCGTTGTTTTGCCTCCACGGAGGGCTCTGAGCTCGCCATCACTTATAATACACTGCAATACTTCAGGATTACAATGTGCGGTGTTCCACTAAGACGGGCCACAGGCAGCAATTTATGGCGACCTTCAGAAGGCCCCCTGCTGTCAACTGAATGCACCTCATGATCTCATCGCAGAGGGGGTTCAGGACCCCTGAATTCTAACCAGGCCACTTAAATGCAGTTGTCAGACTAGCATTTAAAGGGTGAATGGCGGCAGTCGGTGTGACCGCTGGGACCTCCAAGACCGGTGCACCCAATGCGTCATGTGAATGGCGCGGTGGAGCTCATACACTTCTATGGGACGGGCAGCTGGTGTTTCTCTCCCCTCGTTATCCCTTTAATCCTCCCACCTTGTAAGACGCTTTTTGTCGGTTCCTCACTGTTTTCAAGATCTCTGCTTGATGTCGGTGAATAGGAATGCTTTTGTTTACGTCTTGAGCCTGAAACCTGTTCCGACCCAAACAGCTGAGGGTTTGTTACAGTTCAGTCTGGTCAGCCATCTGTGAGGGCAGTGTCCTGGACTCCAGACCTACAAATGTGCTACAAGTGTGACAAACCCGCAGCTGTCAGGAGAGGCTCTCGGATCCAGCAAGCAGAGGTCTTGTTACTGGTGACACCCGAAGCGTAACGTTGTACCATCAGCAGGAATCTGCGCGAGCGCCGTGCGTGTCTTCAGCCATATTTCACCGGTTAACGTCTCTCCGTCTTATCTTGCAGTGCTTCGGAGACGCCGGCCGTCCTAAGATGTGAGCGTCGCCTCCGCCCAGGCAAACGGAACTCAGGGAACAATGGACCGGAATAAGCGCAACTCTATCGCTGGATTCCCGCCGCGGTTGGACCGTATTGAGGACGCCGTCTCCGGCGAGGGCGGCATCGGTCAGCTGGGCAGAGTTTACTCCTCGTCCTACAACGCACTCATCAGCGCCTTCTCCCGGCTGACGCGGCTCGATGACTTCACCTGCGAGAAGATCGGATCCGGCTTCTTCTCCGAAGTTTTCAAGGTAGTGTTTTCCATACTGGTCGTTAACCCCTTCCTGTGGCACCCCGTCTTGCTAGTTTCATTTGCATGCCCCCCGGGAATCTTGGAACGATTTATCGATACGTGTAAAAGCGTCCTTATTGTAGCAGAAAGCATCTGGTCACGTCCTTCCTGCTGAGCGCCTGCTTGTACACTGAGCAAGCAGAGCTGCAGTGTAAAGCATGGGGGACAGAGCAGCGGCCTGAGCCTCAGATAGTGAGAAGGGGTAAATGTTAGACCTCAGACTCTGATGTAGCTGAGGTCAGACCTATAAGGTAACACTTTGTTGTGTTTGACACTAAACTGAGTTCCCATGATGCACTGTACCAGAATGGTGAGTGCAGCTCTGGATGTGACTGGAGTATATGAGCCTTTGTTTTGCTCCTAGGAGTCGCTGCGTCTCATTGTGAGGTCATTAGCGTTTGTATATATGGTCCCCCTCCGCCACCTGACAGGGCACTAGCCGTGTGTCACGTAGTCACTGTATGGGGGGAGCCTTGGGTTGTCTGGACCCCAAACTGCTGCTTGTGTAGGGTGGGACAATACCCCGAATGTAGAGTTTGTATCAGAGGGGTCGTTCACCTCATGGCTATAGTGCTGCAGCTGATAACAGGGAGCAATAGCGTGTAATCACCTGTCAGCCTTTTTCCTGGCCTGGAATGGCTGATGACAGGGAACAACAGATTACGTCGAATTGCACAGCCAATGAAAATAAAGGGCGTGCTCTGTCTCTTTAAGAGCTGACTACCTCGTGGTCCCTGGTTTTGTGTGCGGCTCCATTTCTCGAGTCACTTTGTCTTTTGGAATCTTCTGTCAGGAGACGTCCTGAGATTCTGCAGCACATCGCATCCTCGCGGCGCCGAGATACGGGCCAGGTGGGACGGCGATCTCTTTCTGGGCGCAGACCGCCTCTGCAGGCGAGTTATTGATAGCGCTAAACCGTGTCTGAATACACAGGAGATAATGGCGCCGGATGCCCCGGATTTGTCAGGTTAGGTGTGTTGGACGCATCTGGCTCGCCGTGCCGCGCCGGCGCTCTCCTGTATTTCGCGCCAGTGCCGGGTGGCTCTTTACTACATTATGAGCCTTCAGGGAGATTGCTTGAGGTAAGTACCCCGTCGGCCGCCTGCTGCAGGTTATCCGGCGATCCGCTGGTTGCGTCCGGTCGGGGGGCGTGGCTTCTCGTCTTTGATGCTATTTCTGAGCCGCGGCGGAGGTTTATTATTAACGGGCGTCTCTAATTACTGGCTGCGGCGAGCTGTAATTACCGCTTCTGTTCTGGTCGGGTCCCATGATGCGATGTGACGGGGGCGCTGGAACAGGATGAAGCGGCTGTCGTAGGACTAGAAGTCCCAGAGTGACCTGCAGGTGTCTGTAATCCGCACATACTGAGGTTTAATCCTCTGATCTCATTCTCACCGGCTTGTTCTGTTGTTAATAAAGCTTGACAAATTCAAGCCTAATGAGCTGGAGGCGTCCGTGTCCGCCACTCAGTGCGCTGCTTTCCGTTTCCTCCTATAACAACCAATCGGAAGGGAGTTTTATATTCTTAGGCATAGCAGCCAATCGGAGCTCAGCTTCTGGACCAGACTTCCCTCATGGCGTCCGCTGGCAGTCGTTCTAGGACCGCTTGTGTGAAATGTAGCGATGAGAACACTTTTCTGACCCGCCGACACCTCGCGTGTTTATTAGGTGTTCGGATCATGAGGAATCGCAGGCCGCCATCGCTCCACTGCTACACAGCATGAAGACGCTGCAGAGCCGCGGCTACGACCCCCAGCCTGATCTCTGTATTATAGTACCAGGTCGGGACCACCGGGGGGTCTGAGCATCTATGGAATGGGCAATATCCTGAACGTGACCCCTGTATAATATCCCATATCCAGCCCCCTGCGCCGTATCAGAACGTGACCCCCGGGGTTAGAGCGTGCTGCATGCAGGAAGTGACCCCTACATTATACCATATCAAGGACACGACCCCCACAGTTATAACATGTCCGCTAAGTGACCCCGGGTTAGTGTAGAGTATGAGGTCCTAGCAGGACGGGACCCCCCACGGATACAGCGTGTCACAGCCAGGACATGTATATAATGATATCCCCCTCCGGGGAGCGTATCCTGTGCGGGGGGGTAAGGAGCCGACCTCCACGGGGGGGGCTATTATATAAATGACTGCGGTCTCCATTACGTCATATGTGATAATATCACATATGATCTATATATGAGATGACAGCCGCCTCCTGTACCCGACCGCCCTCTGATCTCATGGAGGGTAACAGATGGGCGCCACTGCTGTACGATGTAATCCCGACAGCCACCGTAATAAGGCCGCGCCCGGAGGGAACGTGACGCATCCTGCAGACGTTGGGGATGTTTTTGTGTTACCGGTTTGTTCTTGCGGTTTGTGACTCTTTTCTCGTGCCGATCGGGTCTTACACTCCAGTCACCTCTAGAGCTGCACCCACAGTCCTCTGCAGGTTACTGCTGCTCAGTCCTCTCCACCTACCTTGGATTGTGCACTACCTCTCCCACAATGCACTGCAGCACTATTGGCACGAGGCGCTGCCGCCTGACGCTAACTGGGAAGCAGATCTGAAGGACAGATGGAACACTTCCTCGGGGTTGGAGGGATATTTAGTCGGCGACCCCCGATGGTGTTCCGCCGGGCTGAAACTTCAGTGTTTGCAGCGATTCTAACATTTTGTGAGGATTTCAAGGCAGATGAAATCCATAAAAGGCGAAAGCTGCCCGGAGATCACAGCGCTCTGGGAAAGGGTTTCGTAATCTGCAGGGCGCCAAATCCAGCGCTGCTGCAGTTATAAGGCTCTTAAAGGGGCAGTGCACCATCCTTTACTCTATGGCTGGAAGGCCGTGTTTACACGGGGCGGATTTGCTGCATATTTTGTTTGCGGACCCTGCGGACGCTGCCATGTGGCGCGGGATTTACATCTTTGATTGTAATTTAACCCCCCAGTTTGCAGTTTATACCTGATTAAATACTGTTACCATGGCAACTCCTCTCTTCGTTTTGCAGGTTCGCCACCGGACGTCCGACCAAGTCATGGCGCTGAAGATGAACAAGCTTAGCAGTAACCGGGCCAACATGCTGAAGGAGGTGCAGCTGATGAACCGTCTGTCGCACCCCAATATACTCAGGTATGGTCGGGGCCAAGCCGCACCCCAATATGCTTTGGTATGGTCGCGGCCAAGCCGCACCCCAATATACTAGGGTATGGACTGAGCCGCACTCCGCTGTCCCGTGTTGGAGAACGCTGACTGATGTTGGCTTATTCTCACACAAATGCTTGTCTATACGGATACATGTGTTTCATGTGTTATGCTCCAGTCACCACCAAAGCTGCATCTATAATCCATTTACTGTATGTGATCCTGCACTACTTTGTAAGCAGATCCACCCCCCACTTGATGGTCACTGGGGATTCGGTTCCATGATGCATTGTGCTATATATTGTATTGTCGCATGGATCAGATATGGCGCTTAGAGCAAACGCCTCGGTGCAGCGCGGCAGAACACATTGTGTACCGGATGAGGCGACGCTGGGACTCACAAGCTGTGGGGTTCTGGGGTCCGTCACCGGCTCTTGTGGCGATAAACTGTTTAATGCCCCTTTAGGCGAGCTGATTCCGTCACCGCTGACTTATTCGCTCTCGTGCGGCCTGTTTAGACAGATCGCCGTTGGGAATCGCTCTTCCCGTTCAGCGTTTTACATTCCTGTGTGAGCGGCGGCCGTTTAAACACAATGAGAAGCAAACGAGCCGACGATTTTTAGTCCTGCTGAAACCGAATGACAAACGTAAAGCGAATGATTCTCGTTAGCCGATCGTGGGCCGTATTTAAACAAAACGATTAAGCAATTAAACAGCATGTATGCAAGAAGCTGGATGAGAATGGAGTAATTAACCAGAGCCAGTATGGGGTGTAACAAACAAGTCATGCCAGACTAATCTAATGTCCTTCTATGACAGAATCACCGACTGGGTTGATCAGGGAGATGCGGTGGATATAGTATATCTTGACTTTAGTAAAGCATTTGACAAAGTATCTCATACCATACTTATTGTAAAAATGACCAAATCTGGGATTGACAAGGCAACTGTTAGGTGGATTCACAACTGGCTGAGTGATCGTACTCAAAGAGTGGTCATAAATGGCTGCACATCCAAGTGGAAGAATGTATCAAGTGGGGACCACAAGGCTCTGTCCTGGGCCCAGTGGTGGTCAACATTGTTATAAATGATCTGGAGGAGGGAATTGTGGGAAACTGATCAAACTGATGACACAAAGCGAGGAGGGATAGCTAACATTAGGGAAGAGAGAGAGAGGATTCAAAAAGATCTAGAAAAGCCTGAACAGTGGGCAGCGACTAACAGAATGGTATTTAACAAGGAGAAATGCAAAGTCCTACATCTGGGCAAGAGAAATGAAGCACATACAGAATGGGAGGAATTGGGCTAAGCAGCAACACATGTGAAAAAGACTTGGGTATACTAATAGATCACAGACTGAACATGAGTCAGCAATGTGATGCAGCAGCCAAAAAGGTGAACACAAATCTGGGATGTATTAAGAGAAGCATAGAGTCTAGATCACGTGAGGTCATTATTCCCCTCTGCTCTTCCTTAGTCAGACCCCATCTGGAATACTGGGTCCAGTTCTCGGCACCCTACTTTAAAAAAGACAGACAAACTGGAGCAAGTTCAGAGAAGAGTTACCAAGATGGTGAGCGGTCTGCAAATCATGTCCTATGAGGAAGGGTTAAAGGATCTGGGAATGTTTAGCAGAAGAGAAGGCTGAGAGGAGACTTAATAGCCATCTACAAATATCTGAAGGGCTGTCACAGTGCAGAGGGATCAGCCCTATTCTCATCTGCACAAGGAAAGACTAGAAGCAATGGGATGAAACTGAAAGGGAGGAGACACAGATTAGATATTAGACAGTGAGGGGATCAATGAGTGGAACAGGTTGCCACGGGAGGTGGGGAGTTCTCCTTCAATGGAAGTCTTCAGAGGCGGACAGACATCTGTCTGGGATGATTTAGTAAATCCTGCACTGAGCAGGGGGTCGGACCCGATGACCCCGGAGGACCCTTACAACTACACCATTCTATGATTATTGTTCAGTTTCACTTTTTTGAACCATTTTTTAAAATTCATGTTGTGTAAGTCATGTGATCACTGATGCGTGGCAGGATACCGGGGTCTACAGGTCTGTGAGGGTCTGGCTTCAAAGCTGCACATCTGGGGTTAGATGTGTGCACGAGCCATACAGCTGCAGTTCTAGTAAATGAAGAGGTACTGGACTAGACTGCTGATCAGTATATGGAGAGGTTCTAGACCAAATTAGCTAGAGGTGAGCAGGCAGGTACTAGACCAGATTGTTAACTATTGTATGGAGGGGTTACCGACGAGAGGGCCGCCCGGTGTGTGGAGGGGTTACCGACGAGAGGGCCGCCCGGTGTGTGGAGGGGTTACCGACGAGAGGGCCGCCCGGTGTGTGGAGGGGTTCCCGACGAGAGGGCCGCCTGGTGTGTGGGGGGGGTTCCCGACGAGAGGGCCGCCCGGTGTGTGGGGGGGTTCCCGACGAGAGGGCCGCCCGGTGTGTGGGGGGGGTTCCCGACGAGAGGGCCGCCTGGTGTGTGTGGGGGGGTTCCCGACGAGAGGGCCGCCCGGTGTGTGGGGGGGGTTCCCGACGAGAGGGCCGCCCGGTGTGTGGGGGGGTTCCCGACGAGAGGGCCGCCCGGTGTGTGGGGGGGTTCCCGACGAGAGGGCCGCCCGGTGTGTGGGGGGGTTCCCGACGAGAGGGCCGCCCGGTGTGTGGGGGGGTTCCCGACGAGAGGGCCGCCCGGTGTGTGGGAGGGCCGCCCGGTGTGTGGGGGGGTTCCCGACGAGAGGGCCGCCCGGTGTGTGTGGGGGTTCCCGACGAGAGGGCCGCCCGGTGTGTGTGGGGGTTCCCGACGAGAGGGCCGCCCGGTGTGTGTGAGGGTTCCCGACGAGAGGGCCGCCCGGTGTGTGTGGGGGCTCCCGACGAGAGGGCCGCCCGGTGTGTGGGGGGGCTCCCGACGAGAGGGCCGCCCGGTGTGTGGGGGGGCTCCCGGGGGGGGGGGGGGGGTTCCCGACGAGAGGGCCGCCCGGTGTGTGGGGGGGGGGGTTCCCGACGAGAGGGCCGCCCGGTGTGTGGGGGGGGGGGTTCCCGACGAGAGGGCCGCCCGGTGTGTGTGTGTGTGTGTGTGTGTGGGGGGGGGGGGGGGGGTTCCCGACGAGAGGGCCGCCCGGTGTGTGTGGGGGGGGGGGGGGTTCCCGACGAGAGGGCCGCCCGGTGTGTGTGTGTGTGGGGGGGGGGGGGGTTCCCGACGAGAGGGCCGCCCGGTGTGTGTGTGTGGGGGGGGGGGGGGGGGTTCCCGACGAGAGGGCCGCCCGGTGTGTGGGGGGGTTCCCGACGAGAGGGCCGCCCGGTGTGTGGGGGGGTTCCCGACGAGAGGGCCGCCCGGTGTGTGGGGGGGTTCCCGACGAGAGGGCCGCCCGGTGTGTGGGGGGGTTCCCGACGAGAGGGCCGCCCGGTGTGTGGGGGGGTTCCCGACGAGAGGGCCGCCCGGTGTGTGGGGGGGTTCCCGACGAGAGGGCCGCCCGGTGTGTGGGGGGGTTCCCGACGAGAGGGCCGCCCGGTGTGTGTGGGGGGTTCCCGACGAGAGGGCCGCCCGGTGTGTGGGGGTTCCGACAGCCGTGTGTGGGGGTTCCCGACGAGAGGGCCGCCCGGTGTGTGGGGGGGTTCCCGACGAGAGGGCCGCCCGGTGTGTGGGGGGGGTTCCGACGAGAGGGCCGCCCGGTGTGTGTGTGTGTGTGTGTGTGTGTGTGGGGGGGGGGGGGGGTTCCCGACGAGAGGGCCGCCCGGTGTGTGTGGGGGGGGGGGGGGGTTCCCGACGAGAGGGCCGCCCGGTGTGTGTGTGTGTGTGGGGGGGGGGGGGGGTTCCCGACGAGAGGGCCGCCCGGTGTGTGTGTGTGGGGGGGGGGGGGGGGGGTTCCCGACGAGAGGGCCGCCCGGTGTGTGGGGGGGTTCCCGACGAGAGGGCCGCCCGGTGTGTGGGGGGGTTCCCGACGAGAGGGCCGCCCGGTGTGTGGGGGGGTTCCCGACGAGAGGGCCGCCCGGTGTGTGGGGGGGTTCCCGACGAGAGGGCCGCCCGGTGTGTGGGGGGGTTCCCGACGAGAGGGCCGCCCGGTGTGTGGGGGGGTTCCCGACGAGAGGGCCGCCCGGTGTGTGGGGGGGTTCCCGACGAGAGGGCCGCCCGGTGTGTGTGGGGGGTTCCCGACGAGAGGGCCGCCCGGTGTGTGGGGGGGTTCCCGACGAGAGGGCCGCCCGGTGTGTGGGGGGGTTCCCGACGAGAGGGCCGCCCGGTGTGTGGGGGGGGTTCCCGACGAGAGGGCCGCCCGGTGTGTGGGGGGGGTTCCCGACGAGAGGGCCGCCCGGTGTGTGGGGGGGGTTCCCGACGAGAGGGCCGCCCGGTGTGTGGGGGGGTTACCGGCGAGAGGGCCGCCCGGTGTGTGGAGGGGTTCCCGGCGAGAGGGCCGCCCGGTGTGTGCAGGGGTTCCAGATTAATCTGGTCCACGACTAGAAAGGTTCTAGAGCAGAGTACTGGTCTGTAAGCGGGGTGGTTCTAGTCTGCCTGTATTGGGGTGCAGAGGTCGGGGTGTATTGTCGCAGGGCGTGCTCTTACTTTTGCATCGGGGTTGTTGCTCTCTCTCTGGTGTAACTTGATCTCTGTCGGATGTAGCAGAATAAACAGAACGGAACCTCGTGCCGGCTCAGTGCGAGCGAACAAAAGGCGCAAAGCAATCTAGCAACTGTAACGGGGCGAGCCGCGGCCACAGGTATGAATTTGGGCGTGAGCCCGGGGTAGAAGCCTGTTAACCCCTTCCCTGCTGGGTTGTTGTTGTTGGCCTCCTGCCCCTCGGCCCGTCAGCTTTTGGCAGCTTTCAGCCTTCTCTATTTATGCTGCGAGATCTCCGTCTTGTTCTGCCGCCGCACCGCTCTTTACGAGGTATGTTTAGCACATGTTTGCGGGGTGAGCTCATGCTCCGGAGGTCGCAGCGGCGGCTTCTGCTCCAGGGGTTCAATCCGAAAAGTAACCATTTTCATTAAGGTTCAAAACTTTTGCGCCGTTTTTTCCATGTTCACTCAGAGCTATGAGTGGTTCCTCGCTGTGCGCACATTTATTTCACGGCGCTCGCTGTTGTCGGATTGACTCGCAGTTTCAGGAGGTAATGGTTCTCCGGAGAAACGTTCCAGCCGCGGCGCGAGGTTTATCGACACGGAGAGGTTGGCTCTGCAGCAGATTTATGTGTCCGTTGACAAATGTCCGCCTCAGACGTGTTCCTGGGACGGATCCATCACGTAAATGCAGGGAAGCTGGCTGACAACCAATATGGCTGCCGTTATAGCCTTCCCAGAGTCCTGAGCGGCGGATCTTCATCCTTCGGATACTTTCGCGGCTCTTGTATTACTTGTAGCTCCGTGATGTCGAGACTTTTCAGCATATTCGTAGGAGTCGCCCCGTATCGCCCCAATCTTAGGGGGTCACGTTCAGTCACTTCATGATATTTGGAAAGTCAGGGCCCGACTCAGCCATGTGACACGGAGCCGCCTGCGGAGCGTAACGCTAGAATGTCAGCCCTTTTAATGATTGGCGGCGCCCCAGCAGGACGCCGCGCCGGGGATCCGGTTACGGCTTTAGTGCTCTGACTTTTGAAAGGGGAGATAAAGGTCTGATTTCTGTGAGATCCTGTAAGATGACGCCCCCCCCCCACCGCCCCCCATTTATTTACCCCTTGTGTCATGGGTGACTCTTACGCCATTTACAGCTCCTTGTCTGTTGATTCGTATTTAACCCCTTAATGATGCATCCCACCCCATTTTTGGTTTTGCCTCCCCACTTTCAAAAAATCATACCTCTTAGGGCTAATGCCCACGGCCGGGTTTCACGGTGTCGCCCCGCACCCATTAGGTTTTATTAACCCTAATAGCTCAATGTTCTCGCTACGGAAATCCGCAGCGTATAATAAACCACGGCATCTTCTGAATACGCGTGGCCACCCACCGCCTGTCACGTCATGCGCAGCAGCCCTCCATGTGAGATGCGTACAGAGGATCCAGAGTGGTGAGTATAAGGGTTTTGGGGGGGCTGTGGTGGATTCCCCTGGCGGAGTCCGTCACGGCCGTGGGCATGAGCCTTGATTTTCCGTGGACGCCGCGGCCTGGGGGTCGCTGTGTTCCGTGGACGCCGCGGCCTGGGGGTCGCTGTGTTCCGTGGACGCCGCGGCCTGGGGGTCGCTGTGTTCCGTGGACGCCGCGGTCTGGGGGTCGCTGTGTTCGGCCGGTAGAGTTGATGTTTCAGTGATATTATGTAATGTACTGAAAAACTTAAAAATTCCTAAGAGGAGTTAAATTCTGGGGGTCTTTTCATGGCGCCCCCTGAGGTGAAGCGGACGGGACTCGGGTGAGTCTGATGAGACCGAATGTATATACGTTTTAACCGCCATAATTTTTATTTTTCCTCCACATAGTGTGGGGGGGGTCGCTTTTTGAGGGCCGCCCGCGGTTTCTGTTGGTACCGGTTTGCAGTGTATCCGACTATTTTGTCTTGGCGGCGGGGGCCACAATACGCACTTCTGACGTTTGTTTTTCTGACGACATTCGCCGTACGGGAAGAATACCGCGCTGTGGATCGGCCTTCCGTGCGGCACCAAGTATGCGGCTTCTGTTAATGTTTTATTATAATAAATGAGAGGGTTTTTTAAACCCTTTTTTGTTCCTTTTTTGTTTTTTCCACTCCTTATCCATTATTTCCCATAGTGCCCGGGGGCACTCACCATCGCGTTCTGACGGGAAGTCTATCAAGATGTGCCACAGGCTGCCATGGCAACTGAGCGACGCCTCTCGATCTCATTGCAGGGGGCCTTTTGAGACCCTCGAGCAGCGATCAGGGCATTTAATTGCCGCTGTCAGAATTGACTATGGCATTAAAAGGGCAAACTGCCTTGATCAGTGTAAGCGCTGCCGTGGCTGGTGCCGGCTGTCAAAGATGGCCGCTTACAACCGCCACGTACGGCACGTAATCGGCTGCTGATCCCACTCCATACAAACCTTAGGCACCCTGAACGTAAATGTACACGCTGGGGCATTAAGGGGTTAAAGGGCCGCTGTCCATCTTCTGCTAATATCAAATAGGAGTTCTGAAACTCTCTAATGGGCGCGGATTCCATTCCTAACCGCCGGCCTCTGTACGTGGATGTTGGCATTTAGCGAGTGCCTGTCGGGCTGCGCTCATGGCCCGCTCTTTACCGCTAACCGCGGGGCAACACTGATTTCAATGGGCTTCGCAGACCTGCACTTCGCTGGCGTTTTCCAGCGCTGCCTGCCCTAGTTTCACGTGTTTTAGTGATTTTATTTGTTCTCCCCCTAACTCACCTGATCGCCCGTCACAATAAGGTGCGCAAAACACTGTGACCTGCGTTCAGAATCCCGCTAAAATGCATATTGTGAACGCATGTGTGAGAGCGGCCCTAGGCCAGCGATGGCCAACCTTTTAGAGACCGGCTGCCCAAACTGCAACCCAAAACCCACTTATTTACCGCAAAGTGCCAACATGTCAGGGGGCGGGGCTTATCACCGCGTATGATTTTACTCCCGTCGTTCTAAAAAGGACAGGGTCGCATCAAAATAAAGGTCGGGTCGCTGAGACCCCCTGCGATCTGGAGAGCAGTGAGCCCCCCCATTGTGCGTGGGATGGAGGATGTGTCCCTCATGCATGATCCCGGTCACATGGAGCGTTTTGGCGCACTAGTTTGGGGATCGCTGTGTTTTTTTGCTATGGGTTCTCCCAATATCCCGGCCGGTAACCTCTTCTCTCTCCTTGCAGGTTCATGGGAGTCTGCGTCCACCAGGGGCAGCTGCACGCGCTGACGGAGGTAAGACCCCCGGGCTTCTGGCCCTCTAATGTCTGATGCAGGAAGATATCTCTCCGCCGCTGCGGATACTTGTCAGATATCCCTCCAGCGCTGTTAACCCCTTAGTTACTGTATCCCCACAAGTTCCATTCTACTCTGCCGGGGGGTTGGCGTCTTGTACCCCGAGTGTCCGTGCTGCGCTTAGCTGGCACTTCGGACCCCCCGAGTCCTCACTTTTGTGTCATACTCTGCGGTCTTGACTCTCGGTTCAGTTTTGTGTTGCATCAAAACTGTTATTGATGCAAGGAAAACGGTATCTGCAGCAATCATTGCATCACCCCGTGTTGTGGCAGCATCCGGCCCGAGCCGCGGCAGGGGCCACAGTCTGTTCCTCCGGCGCAGGCACCGCACAGTGAAGGACTCGCGGGCGGGGGGCTCTTGGAGAGCTGGGTGACCCCTTTACAGCCACCGATCTCAGGGTGTCGCTGAGTTTTCTTCAGGTCGTATTAGACAAGACTATTTTTATTTGAATGAGTGCGTACCGTCACTGCCAGCTGGGCGCTCCCGGGCGGTCTGTTTAGACAGGCAGATGTACCGCCAGCTGGTCACTCTCGGGCAGTCTGTTTAGACAGGCAGATGTACCGCCAGCTGGTCACTCTCGGGCAGTCTGTTTAGACAGGCAGATGTACCGCCAGCTGGTCACTCTCGGGCAGTCTGTTTAGACAGGCAGATGTACCGCCAGCTGGTCACTCTCGGGCAGTCTGTTTAGACAGGCAGATGTACCGCCAGCTGGTCACTCTCGGGCAGTCTGTTTAGACAGGCAGATGTACCGCCAGCTGGTCACTCTCGGGCAGTCTGTTTAGACAGGCAGATGTACCGCCAGCTGGTCACTCTCGGGCGGTCTGTTTTGACAGGCAGATGTATTGCTAGCTGGTCACTCTCGGGCAGTCTGTTTAGACAGGCAGATGTACCGCCAGCTGGTCACTCTCGGGCGGTCTGTTTTGACAGGCAGATGTATTGCCAGCTGGTCGCTCTCGGGCGGTCTGTTTAGACAGGCAGATGTACCTCCAGCTGGTCGCTCTCGGGCGATCTGTTTAGACAGGCAGATGTACCGCCAGCTGGTCGCTCTCGGGCGGTCTGTTTAGACAGGCAGATGCAATGTTGGCTCATTCAAGAGAGAATCGTTCATTCCCTGAATAAGCGAATGTGAACGACTGAGCGACTTCTCCAATCTTCTGCCTTTTGCAGGACGTTGGCATGCGATGGGCGATCATGTGACTGCTGTCTTGTTGAGGGGCTCACGGGGGTCCTACCACGACTGGCGGCACTGCTCTGTGGTATCCGTGGTGTTGGCGGGTTCATGCCTCCCAGCAGATATGTTGGCAGTCGCCGTACAATCCCGCATTGTTCACGCTCGGCTGACACTTCTACACACAGAGCGCCGCGCCAAAACAAACCTCTCCCAGCTCATAAACATTCCACTCTTGTGATGGAGGAAGACGGAGGGGAGCTGATATACGGGGGATGAAGCGGGCGACGCGACGCGGCGAATCCCCCTCCAGCCGCACACGGTGCTCCCTGGCATGGTGAACCGCATCGGCCTTAATGTTTCTAGTGGGACTTCCAGATGACTGACCGGCGCTGCAGAACCGCAACTACTGACCACGATGTGTGACCCTGCGCAGATAGCGGGAGAGCGCTGATGTCACTGCTGGATAATAGAACTGATAGCGGGAGAGCGCTGATGTCACTGCTGGATAATAGAACTGCTAGCGGGAGAGCGCTGATGTTACTGCTGGATAATAGAACTGATAGCGGGAGAGCGCTGATGTCACTACTGTATAATAGAACTGATAGCGGGAGAGCGCTGATGTCACTACTGTATAATAGAACTGATAGCGGGAGAGCGCTGATGTCACTGCTGGATAGTAGAACTGATAGCGGGAGAGCGCTGATGTCACTACTGTATAATACAACTGATAGCGGGAGAGCGCTGATGTCACTGCTGGATAATAGAACTGATAGCGGGAGAGCGCTGATGTCACTGCTGGATAGTAGAACTGATAGCGGGAGAGCGCTGATGTCACTACTGTATAATAGAACTGATAGCGGGAGAGCGCTGATGTCACTGCTGGATAATAGAACTGATAGCGGGAGAGCGCTGATGTCACTGCTGGATAATAGAACTGATAGCGGGAGAGCGCTGATGTCACTGCTGGATAATAGAACTGATAGCGGGAGAGCGCTGATGTCACTGGTGGATAATAGAACTGATAGCGGGAGAGCGCTGATGTCACTACTGGATAATAGAACTGATAGCAGGAGAGCGCTGATGTCACTGATGTATAATAGAACTGATAGCGGGAGAGCGCTGATGTTACTGCTGGATAATAGAACTGATAGCGGGAGAGCGCTGATGTCACTGCTGGATAATAGAACTGATAGCGGGAGAGCGCTGATGTCACTGCTGTGTAATAGAACTGATAGCGGGAAAGCACTGATGTCACTGCTGTGTAATAGAACGATAGCGGGAGAGCGCTGATGTCACTACTGTATAATAGAACTGATAGCGGGAGAGCGCTGATGTCACTACTGTATAATAGAACTGATAGCGGGAGAGCGCTGATGTTACTACTGGATAATAGAACTGACAGCGGGAGAGCGCTGATGTCACTGCTGGATAATAGAACTGATGGCGGGAGAGCGCTGATGTCACTACTGTATAATAGAACTGATAGCGGGAGAGCGCTGATGTCACTACTGTATAATAGAACTGATAGCGGGAGAGCGCTGATGTTACTACTGGATAATAGAACTGATAGCGGGAGAGCGGTGATGTCACTGCTGGATAATAGAACTGATAGCGGGAGAGTGCTGATGTCACTGCTGGATAATAGAACTGATAGCTGGAGAGCGCTGATGTCACTACTGTATAATAGAACTGATAGCGGGAGAGCGCTGATGTTACTACTGGATAATAGAACTGACAGCGGGAGAGCGCTGATGTCACTGCTGGATAATAGAACTGATAGCGGGAGAGCGGTGATGTCACTGCTGGATAATAGAACCGATAGCAGGAGAACGCTGATGTCACCTCTAGATAATAGAACTGATAGCGGGAGAGCGCTGATGTCACTGCTGGATAATAGAACTGATAGCGGGAGAGCGCTGATGTCACTGGTGGATAATAGAACTGATAGCGGGAGAGCGCTGATGTCACTGCTGGATAATAGAACTGATAGCGGGAGAGCGCTGATGTCACTGCTGTGTAATAGAACTGATAGCGGAAAAGCACTGATGTCACTGCTGTGTAATAGAACGATAGCGGGAGAGCGCTGATGTCACTACTGTATAATAGAACTGATAGCGGGAGAGCGCTGATGTTACTACTGGATAATAGAACTGACAGTGGGAGAGCGCTGATGTCACTGCTGGATAATAGAACTGATAGCGGGAGAGCGCTGATGTCACTACTGTATAATAGAACTGATAGCGGGAGAACGCTGATGTCACCTCTAGATAATAGAACTGATAGCAGGAGAGCGCTGATGTCACCGCTGTATAATAGAACTGATAGCGGGAGAGCGCTGATGTCACTACTGTATAATAGAACTGATAGCGGGAGAGCGCTGATGTTACTACTGGATAATAGAACTGACAGCGGGAGAGCGCTGATGTCACTGCTGGATAATAGAACTGATAGCGGGAGAGCGCTGATGTCACTACTGTATAATAGAACTGATAGCGGGAGAGCGCTGATGTCACTACTGTATAATAGAACTGATAGCGGGAGAGCGCTGATGTCACTACTGTATAATAGAACTGATAGCGGGAGAGCGCTGATGTTACTGCTGGATAATAGAACTGATAGCGGGAGAGCGGTGATGTCACTGCTGGATAATAGAACTGATAGCGGGAGAGTGCTGATGTCACTGCTGGATAATAGAACTGATAGCTGGAGAGCGCTGATGTCACTACTGTATAATAGAACTGATAGCGGGAGAGCGCTGATGTTACTACTGGATAATAGAACTGACAGCGGGAGAGCGCTGATGTCACTGCTGGATAATAGAACTGATAGCGGGAGAGCGCTGATGTTACTACTGGATAATAGAACTGATAGCGGGAGAGCGGTGATGTCACTGCTGGATAATAGAACCGATAGCAGGAGAACGCTGATGTCACCTCTAGATAATAGAACTAATAGCGGGAGAGCGCTGATGTCACTGCTGGATAATAGAACTGATAGCGGGAGAGCGCTGATGTCACTGGTGGATAATAGAACTGATAGCGGGAGAGCGCTGATGTCACTGATGTATAATAGAACTGATAGCGGGAGAGCGCTGATGTTACTGCTGGATAATAGAACTGATAGCGGGAGAGCGCTGATGTCACTGCTGGATAATAGAACTGATAGCGGGAGAGCGCTGATGTCACTGCTGTGTAATAGAACTGATAGCGGGAAAGCACTGATGTCACTGCTGTGTAATAGAACGATAGCGGGAGAGCGCTGATGTCACTACTGTATAATAGAACTGATAGCGGGAGAGCGCTGATGTTACTGCTGGATAATAGAACTGATAGCGGGAGAGCGCTGATGTCACTACTGTATAATAGAACTGATAGCGGGAGAGCGCTGATGTCACTACTGTATAATAGAACTGATAGCGGGAGAGCGCTGATGTCACTACTGTATAATAGAACTGATAGCGGGAGAGCGCTGATGTTACTGCTGGATAATAGAACTGATAGCGGGAGAGAGCTGATGTCACTACTGTATAATAGAACTGATAGCGGGAGAGTGCTGATGTCACTGCTGGATAATAGAACTGATAGCTGGAGAGCGCTGATGTCACTACTGTATAATAGAACTGATAGCGGGAGAGCGCTGATGTTACTACTGGATAATAGAACTGATAGCGGGAGAGCGGTGATGTCACTGCTGGATAATAGAACCGATAGCAGGAGAACGCTGATGTCACCTCTAGATAATAGAACTAATAGCGGGAGAGCGCTGATGTCACCGCTATGTCCTGTAACCGCTAGTTTTTCTTTCCTCGCGGTCACATGGCGTCAGCATGTTTGCTGCTGTCTTCTGCTATAATTCTTGTCGGACTGGTTATGACTCCACACTACAGCACTCCCCGGCGGCCGCACGTCCCCCTCTGCTCTGCCGGGCGCTCCAGACGTTGCTGTCCATGAAGTAGTTAGATGTCCCACCTGTATGTGGAGGCGGGTTTTCTTTGGCAGCGCAGTCTGTTTTCTCAGCTGGACCTCCTGATCGCTGTCACTGCGCCGTTGTCACCAGAGCCCCCTGCACATGTCCCGACGAGACCTCCGCTGCGTCCCCCGTCCGACTGCTGCTTTATCTCGGTGGAGTAGCAGAATTGATCATTCTCTGCCGGCAACCGTCCCAAAACTGCTTTCAGAATACTTTATTGCAGTCTTGAGGGGGGGGGGTCTCTACCGGACGGGAGGGGGAGGGGGGGGGTCTCTGCCGGACGGGTGAGAGGGGTGGGGGGGGCTGTCAGCCATAGCACCTGGCGATCTGTAGGTCCGCTGTGTAACGCTTCCTCTGCTCCTGTCTTGCAGTACATTAATAGCGGGAACCTGGAGCAGCTGCTGGACAGCAACCAGTACCTGCCGTGGACGGTGCGGGTGAAGCTGGCGCTGGACATGGCTCTGGGTCTGGCCTATCTGCACTCCAAGGGGATCTTCCATCGAGACCTCACATCCAAGGTAAGGTCTAGAACGTTCTCATCCTCAGAAGATGGCTGCAGGGGTCTTAAACTTGTGAGCCTAGAGGGGGCGCTACAACAGAGCGGCACGGATGGACGTCACATGGGGAAGATTGTGTATGATTACTGTAAAGTTGCACTTCCTCACAATCTCTCGATCTTTGCTTGCTGTCACTGAATATAAGCATGGTTATCTCCAGCAGTAAAACTCAGTGCAGCCGAACCTTTATGCATCTGAGGGTTTGTTACAATGTAGGGAGTCCTGTGCAGGTATCCGCAGTTTTATGGTTTCCTGCTGCACACAACCTCCTGGATTTTGCCAAGTAGCAGAGTTACTGACCAGGAGCTTTGTGTGTATTCGGCCGCTTGATGTCAGACCACAATTGTTCGGGCCGGTCGCCATCCCTGCATAATAAAACATCCTGCAAATATCTTATATGGTTTGTGATTCACTTCCCCACTATTTTCAACATGTCTGCTTGGTGTCAGTGAATGCAAACATTCAAATGCTCACACAGCTCATGGTTTGTGACAATTGGAGATGAGCGAGCACGCTCGGATAAGGCAGTTACTCGAGTGAGTTAAAATGGGGTCATTTGTGGGGGTCTCTATTATTCTGACACCTATGTGCCTTTGCAAACTTGGCTTGGTGCAGGAAAACAAAGTGTTCCTCAAAATGCTGAAAAGTAATGTTAAATTTGTACGTCATCTAAATGGTTAAAAAAACACAATATTTTTTTGTGTGCATTCAGAATAAAGTAAACAGATGGAAATATATATCTTATCAAAAATGTGTACAGTATGTTTGGACCTATTTGAGATATTACGGTTGAAAATGTGAAAAAATGACAATTTTTTTCAAAATGTTCCCAATATTGGGACTTTTAATAATTATATTGGTCTCTTTTTACCACCAAAATGAAGTACAACATGTGGCGAAAAAACAATGTCAGAATCACTGGGATATGCAAAGCCTTTACGGAGTTATGCTACGTTGAACGACGCATGTCAGATTTCCAAAATTTGGCTCCGTCGCTAAGGCGCAAACAGGCTTTGTCACTAAGGGGTTAAACATCCCTGTGATTTGAACCTCACATGCTCGTCTCCAGGACTTCACCAGAGCAGCACCCATCCTCTGGAACGCTCTACCCCAAGGCATCCGAACAATCTCCGATGCATGAAATTTCAGACGTACCTTAAAAATGCACCTCTTCAGGGAGGCATACCAAATCCCCTGACCTAGTCCCTCGCCCCTCCCTATGGCTCCCCGCACCTTCCACCCTGCCTATCACACACGACCTCTACCGCTGCACCTTCTTACTGCCCCACCCCGCCTCCCCTATTTGCTTTCTAATAACCGATTTCCACACAAAATCCCCTACTGCCTGTGTTCCCCCGTGCCTCATCTCCACCCCTCCCCCCTCCTTGTACCTCCTGTACCCCCTTAGTATATCACATGTAATTGTTGTATTGTCTGTGTTCTCCCTGCCTGAGGTTGGCGCTATACAAATAAAGATTCTTCTTCTTGGACTCCTGCCGCTGATGTGTTTAGCTCACAGAGGATTGTCTGTACTGATAAATTGTAACAAACCCTCAGCTGTGGGAGCAAAATCGGAACATAGTTTTAGTCTCTGAATGTGTATGTGTCATTCACTGACAGCAGGCGGAGATCTTGACAATAGTGATAAATTGAAAGACAAAGTCTGTGAGTAAGTTGCAGAACTTAGAAATCATTTTTTATTCGTTTTCCTCCTTTACATAATCAACCCCTGACCCTTCATATAACCGGGATTATTATCGAATCTCGCGTCACATCAGCGCCGGGCCGCCAGGGTCTGTGGGTGGCGCCGGGCCGCCAGGGTCTGTGGGTGGCGCCGGGCCGCCAGGGTCTGTGGGTGAAAAGTGTAGAAGAAGATGAATTAAAAAAAACATTTTTTTTATACTCTGAGGTCGCCTGTGTAATGCCGTGTCAGCCTTCCTACCATCTCATCTGTATTGCACTGACCCCAGGAGCTCACAATCTAATCCCCCCATCACACACAATGTATCACTCCCATCATCCCTGACCCCAGGAGCTCACAATCTAATCCCCCCATCACACACAATGTATCACTCCCATCATCCCTGACCCCAGGAGCTCACAATCTAATCCCATCATACACAATGTATCACTCCCATCATCCCTGACCCCAGGAGATCACAATCTAATTCCCCCCATCACACACAATGTATCACTCCCATCATCCCTGACCCCTGGAGCTCACAATCTAATCCCCCCCCATCACACACAATGTATCACTCCCATCATCCCTGACCCCTGGAGCTCACAATCTAATCTCCCATCACGCAATGTATCACTCCCATCATCCCTGACCCCAGGAGCTCACAATCTAATCCCATCATACACAATGTATCACTCCCATCATCCCTGACCCCAGGAGCTCACAATCTAATCCCCCATCACGCAATGTATCACTCCCATCATCCCTGACCCCAAGAGCTCACAATCTAATCCCATCATACACAATGTATCACTCCCATCATCCCTGACCCCAGGAGCTCACAATCTAATCCCCCATCACGCAATGTATCACTCCCATCATCCCTGACCCCAGGAGCTCACAATCTAATCCCCCATCACACAATGTATCACTCCCATCATCCCTGACCCCAGGAGCTCACAATCTAATCCCCCCCCATCACACACAATGTATCACTCCCATCATCCCTGACCCCAGGAGCTCACAATCTAATCTCCCCCCATCACACACAATGTATCACTCCCATCATCCCTGACCCCATCAGTTTGTGTGGACTCCAGCAATTCTGACCTGTAATTTCTGCCTGGACTTCCTGGGATTTGTAGTTCCGTACCATCGACGGCTCCCCGCTATCAGTTCTATTATCCAGCGGTGACATCATCCCTTAAGCCCCATATAGATTGGACGGCACTCGTCCCCCACAAGCATCGGCTCACATGCTTCAGCACAGGAGCGGGTATCACTGCTCCACAGCGGGGCGGCTGCAGGAGATCTCTCCCCCTCCCCCCATTCACTAACGTAGCGGCCGTTTACACTGAGCGTTCGTCATTCAGGATCTCCTGCAGCCTACACGACGGCCGATGAGTGTAAACGGTAGCGGTCAGTGCTGAGCGACCGCTGTGTTAGTGAATGGGGGGGGGTGAAATCTGCTGCAGCCGCCCCGCTGTGAGCCTGGGATACTCGCTCCCGTGCAGCATGTGAGCGGGTGCTTGCGGGGACGAGTGTGGGGCAGCGTTTGCCCGACAGTCGTCCCGTGTGAACGGGCGTTAGTGCTGCTGGACTGTAGTGTAAGGGTATAATGTAGCGGCTGCAGGGGGCGCTGGGCAGCGTCTGGTCCTGTTCGCAGATCTTCGGTTCCTTTTTTGCTTGTTTATTCCTGAAATGCAGAAACTTCCTCTTTGCTGACGGCTAATGCCTGACGCTCCGGGGGGGGGGGGGGGGGGGGTATACATACACTACCGTTCAAAAGTTTGGGGTCACCCAAACAATTTTGTGTTTTCCATGAAAAGTCCCACTTATTCACCACCATGCGTTGTGAAATGAATAGACAATAGAGCCAAGACATTGACAAGGTTAGAAATAATGATTTGTATCTGAAATAACATTGTTTTTACATCAAACTTTGCTTTCGTCAAAGAATCCTCCTTTTGCAGCAATTCCAGCATTGCACACCTTTGACATTCTAGCTGTTAATTTGTTGAGGTAAGCTTGTGAAATTGCACCCCACGCTTCTAGAAGCATCTCCCACAAGTTGGATTGGTTGGATGGGCACTTCTGGCGTACCATACGGTCAAGCTGCTCCCACAACAGCTCAATGGGGTTCAGATCTGGTGACTGCGCTGGCCACTCCATTACCGATAGAAGACCAGCTGCCTGCTTCTGCTGTAAATAGTTCTTGCACAATTTGGAGGTGTGTTTAGGGTCATTGTCCTGTTGGAGGATGAAATTGGTTCCAATCAAGCGCTGCCCACTGGGTATGGCATGGCGTTGCAAAATGGAGTGATAGCCTTCCTTATTCAGAATCCCGTTTACCCTGTACAAATCTCCCACCTTACCAGCACCAAAGCAACCCCAGACCATCACATTACCTCCACCATGCTTAACAGATGGCGTCAGGCATTCTTCCAGCATCTTTTCATTTGTTCTGCGTCTCACAAACGTTCTTCTTTGTGATCCAAACACCTCAAACTTGGATTCATCCGTCCACAACCCTTTTTTCCAGTCTTCCTCTGTCCAATGTCTGTGTTCTTTTGCCCATCTTAATCTTTTTCTTTTATTGGCCAGTCTCAGATATGGCTTTTTCTTTGCCACTCTGCCCTGAAGCCCAAAATCCCGCAGCCGCCTCTTCACTGTAGATGTTGACACTGGT
Organism: Eleutherodactylus coqui; assembly: GCA_035609135.1. NCBI lineage: Eukaryota > Metazoa > Chordata > Amphibia > Anura > Eleutherodactylidae > Eleutherodactylus > Eleutherodactylus coqui. Next base: position 311,738,990 of record CM069407.1, read on the forward strand.
GTTTTGCGGGTACTATTTAATGAAGATGCCAGTTGGGTACCTGTGAGGTGCCTGTTTCTCAAACTAGAGACGCTAATGTGCTTATCTTCTTGCTTAGTTGTGCAACGCGGCCTCCCACTTCTTTTTCTACTCTGGTTAGAGCCTGTTTGTGCTGTCCTCTGAAGGGAGTAGTACACACCGTTGTAGGAAATCTTCAATTTCTTAGCAATTTCTCGCATGGAATAGCCTTCATTTCGAAGAACAAGAATAGACTGTCGAGTTTCAGATGAAAGTTCTCTTTTTCTGGCCATTTTGAGCGTTTAATTGACCCCACAAATGTGATGCTCCAGAAACTCAATCTGCTCACAGGAAGGTCAGTTTTGTAGCTTCTGTAATGAGCTAGACTGTTTTCAGATGTGTGAACATGATTGCACAAGGGTTTTCTAATCATCAATTAGCCTTCTGAGCCAATGAGCAAACACATTGTACCATTAGAACACTGGAGTGATAGTTGCTGGAAATGGGCCTCTATTCACCTTTGTAGATATTGCACAAAAAACCAGGCATTTGCAGCTAGAATAGTCATTTACCACATTAGCAATGTATAGAGTGCATGTGTTTAAAGTTAGGACTAGTTTAAAGTTATCTTCATTGAAAAGTACAGTGCTTTTCCTTCAAAAATAAGGACATTTCAATGTGACCCCAAACTTTTGAACGGTAGTGTATATACCCGCCTCCCCATCACAACGCTTACATCTATTTACATTTGGTATTCCACGAGTTTCTTGTATCGAGTGGCTGGATTCAAAGGGTTAAAATCCATTTAATGTATTGAATGGTCTCAAAATTACTGACTTGTCTCTCCTGCTCTTCCTTCTACTTTCCATTCGCTTTATTAGTATTTCTGAAGGGGCCCCGAGGCTCCTCGTCTGTGCCGGCCGTAGTGTAACGAACACATGGAATCTTACCAAACTCTCCCCAGGTTTACCTGCCCCCTCCCCCCGCCTAATGCGGGCGACAATCCCCCCATTAACTACACCGCGACAAACCTAAGGGAGGGAGGGATGCTGCTTCCTGTCTAGATGATGATGGCCCCCATCTCTGCACCTCCATATCTCACTGCTGCTCCTCTCAGCCTGCTCCTCTGGACCAATCACCAGCCACTGTCAGGCCACCTGATTCTGCCTGATGACCACAGGCATTTCCCGCCATTTTTCTTCAGCCAATCATTAGCTGCTGCCAACCAGTCCATCACTGGGCAGAACTCACTCTGTGCCATCTCATCTGACCCAGTAATGACCTTTGTAACATATCATGGTTAACCAGAAAACCTCCTCCATAGAAGGTGACATATCATTCATCCATCATGTACATAAAGCTCCCAGATCCCATGAGGCTCCATAGAAGGTGACATATCATCCATCCATCATGTTCATAAAGCTCCCAGATCCCATGAGGCTTCATAGAAGGTGACATATCATCCATCCATCATGTACATAAAGCTCCCAGATCCCATGAGGCTCCATAGAGGGTGACATATCATCCATCCATAATGTACATAAAGCTCCCAGATCCCATGAGGCTCCATAGAGAGTGACATATCATCCATCCATCCATCCATCATGTACATAAAGCTCCCAGATCCCATGAGGCTCCATAGAAGGTGACATATCATCCAACCTTCATGTACATAAAGCTCCCAGATCCCATGAGGCTCCATAGAAGGTGACATATCATCCATCCATCATGTACATAAAGCTCCCAGATCCCATAAGGCTCCATAGAGGGTGACATATCATCCATCCATAATGTACATAAAGCTCCCAGATCCCATGAGGCTCCATAGAAGGTGACATATCATCCAACCTTCATGTACATAAAGCTCCCAGATCCCATGAGGCTCCATAGAAGGTGACATATCATCCATCCATCATGTACATAAAGCTCCCAGATCCCATGAGGCTCCATAGAAGGTGACATATCATCCAACCTTCATGTACATAAAGCTCCCAGATCCCATGAGGCTCCATAGAGGGTGACATATCATCCATCCATCATGTACATAAAGCTCCCAGATCCCATAAGGCTCCATAGAAGGTGACATATCATCCAACCTTCATGTACATAAAGCTCCCAGATCCCATGAGGCTCCATAGAAGGTGACATATCATCCATCCATCATGTACATAAAGCTCCCAGATCCCATGAGGCTCCATAGAGGGTGACATATCATCCATCCATAATGTACATAAAGCTCCCAGATCCCATGAGGCTCCATAGAGGGTGACATATCATCCATCCATCATGTACATAAAGCTCCCAGATCCCATGAGGCTCCATAGAAGGTGACATATCATCCATCCATCATGTACATAAAGCTCCCAGATCCCATGAGGCTCCATAGAGGGTGACATATCATCCATCCATCATGTACATAAAGCTCCCAGATCCCATGAGGCTCCATAGAAGGTGACATATCATCCAACCTTCATGTACATAAAGCTCCCAGATCCCATGAGGCTCCATAGAAGGTGACATATCATCCATCCATCATGTACATAAAGCTCCCAGATCCCATGAGGCTCCATAGAGGGTGACATATCATCCATCCATAATGTACATAAAGCTCCCAGATCCCATGAGGCTCCATAGAAGGTGACATATCATCCAACCTTCATGTACATAAAGCTCCCAGATCCCATGAGGCTCCATAGAAGATCACATGTCATCCATCCATCATGTACATAAAGCTCCCAGATCCCATGAGGCTCCATAGAAGGTGACATATCATCCATCCATCATGTACATAAAGCTCCCAGATCCCATGAGGCTCCATAGAGGGTGACATATCATCCATCCATCATGTACATAAAGCTCCCAGATCCCATGAGGCTCCATAGAGGGTGACATATCATCCATCCATAATGTACATAAAGCTCCCAGATCCCATGAGGCTCCATAGAGGGTGACATATCATCCATCCATCATGTACATAAAGCTCCCAGATCCCATGAGGCTCCATAGAGGGTGACATATCATCCATCCATAATGTACATAAAGCTCCCAGATCCCATGAGGCTCCATAGAAGGTGACATATCATCCATCCATCATGTACATAAAGCTCCCAGATCCCATGAGGCTCCATAGAAGGTGACATATCATCCAACCTTCATGTACATAAAGCTCCCAGATCCCATGAGGCTCCATAGAAGGTGACATATCATCCATCCATCATGTACATAAAGCTCCCAGATCCCATGAGGCTCCATAGAAGGTGACATATCATCCATCCATCATGTACATAAAGCTCCCAGATCCCATGAGGCTCCATAGAGGGTGACATATCATCCATCCATCATGTACATAAAGCTCCCAGATCCCATGAGGCTTCATAGAAGGTGACATATCATCCAACCTTCATGTACATAAAGCTCCCAGTTCCCATGAGGCTCCATAGAAGGTGACATATCATCCATCCATCATGTACATAAAGCTCCCAGATCCCATGAGGCTCCATAGAGGGTGACATATCATCCATCCATAATGTACATAAAGCTCCCAGATCCCATGAGGCTCCATTGAGGGTGACATATCATCCAACCGTCATGTACATAAAGCTCCCAGATCCCATGAGGCTCCATAGAAGGTGACATATCATCCATCATGTACATAAAGCTCCCAGATCCCATGAGGCTCCATACAGGGTGACATATCATCCATCCATCATGTACATAAAGCTCCCAGATCCCATGAGGCTCCATAGAAGGTGACATATCATCCATCCATCATGTACATAAAGCTCCCAGATCCCATGAGGCTCCATAGAAGGTGACATATCATCCATCCATCCATCCATCATGTACATAAAGCTCCCAGATCCCATGAGGCTTTCCCCCTTAACTGTCCCTCAAGCCTTACAGGAGAAATTGGGTTAATCCCTTTGCTTTTATGTGCTTTACATCACAGGGATTGTGCCCACAGCCCGCTATTATCAGAACTTGTCTGCTTACTTGGCCGAATAGCAAGTGCAGCTCTGGAGTGACCCCAGCAGCAGAGTAGTGAGTGCAGCTGTAGAGTATAATACAGGATAAGTAATGTATGTACACAGTGACCCCACCAGCCGAATAGTGAGTGCAGCTCTGGAGTAGAATACAGGATGTAACTCAGGATCAGACAGGATAAGTAATGTATGTACACAGTGACTCCACCAGCAGAATAGTGAGTGCAGCTCTGGAGTATAATACAGGATGTAACTCAGGATCAGTACAGGATAAGTAATGTATGTACACAGTGACTCCACCAGCAGCAGAATAGTGAGTGCAGCTCTGGAGTAAAATACAGGATGTAACTCAGGGCCAGTACAGGATAAGTAATGTATGTACACAGTGACTCCACCAGCAGAATAGTGAGTGCAGCTCTGGGGTATAATACAGGATGGAACTCAGGATCAGTACAGGATAAGTAATGTATGTACACGGTGACTCCACCAGCAGAATAGTGAGTGCAGCTCTGGGGTATAATACAGGATGGAACTCAGGAGCAGTATAGGATAAGTAATGTATGTACACAGTGACTCCACCAGCAGAATAGTGAGTGCAGCTCTGGAGCTCAGTTTGGATGGGTAATGCTCCTGTGTGGACTGTGACGGTGTATTCCTGCAGTTGGCGCTCCGGTATTTTGTTCTCAGCAGTTCAATAATTGGATGTTCCATTCTCGGTCAGACAGTTTAATGTTCCGCCTGGCGGTGTGCAGCGGTCCTACATAGGGGTGTCTGTATTGCAGCACCTAACAATCTGAACGCTGAGCGCATGAATCTGAGGGCGGTGAGGACCGTTTACACGCCACGTCTGACACGGTATGGATGGTGGTGACCGCCATCACAGACCCTGGAAGGTGTAGAGGCTGCCATTGCTGTGTACTGGATATTCCTATCTTCCCCTCTCTCTTTGTAATGCCTGTCAGTCTTCACTGCTCTATCATATTGTATTCTTGAATCAGGATGAACAGGAGGTTCGTCAATATAATATCCGAGATGGCGCTGCGTCCGACTGACCGCCGGCAGTTCAGATCCTCTGCTCCACTTTATAGGCATGATAAAAATTCTCTTTACCTGTATCCACCACTCGGGGGCGCTCCCCGTATACAGATATACTGATCCTGCGTAGGCCAGACTGTTTCCACTGCTCCTCTTAGTGGTGCTTAACCCCTTAATGACGCAGACTATATTGGGGACAAGCGCGTGACTTCTGGGGGAGATTTCATCTCCACTTCCCAATTGCCATAGCTTGTATATTTACCGTTGGCATGGCCGCGGGAGGGATGCGGTTTGTGTGGCCCGCGGTAGTTTTTATTGCCAGCGATCCTGGGATTATTCTGATCGTCAGATCCGAGGCGGGAAGGAATCTCTTTTTATGAGGAAAATTGCCTTCTACCTCCTTGGGGTTTTTGCGCTGCCTGTGATTGGTCACAGCACTCGGCCAATCACAGGCAGAGCTCGGGCATTCATTGGATTCATTTTAAATCCCTGGCTGTTGAAAGAACTTCATTATAATGCCGGGGACCGAGCGGCTAGACTGCCTGAGCCCGGTAGCGGGGACCAAGCGGCTAGACTGCCTGAGCCCGGCAGCGGCGGAGAGGTGAGTGCATATGTATTTTACTGCAGTTAGGGATGATTTTCAGGGAAGGGCTGATATTTAAAGCCTTTCCCCGAAAATTACTGTAGAGGTGCTGGCAGGCCATTGCTTTCAGTGGGGCCGCCCAGCAGTGGTGCATGGGACCCTCACTCGAGTATAAGCTGCGGGGGGGGGGGGGGGGGGGGGGGTTGTTCAGCATAAAAATGTGCCTATACAGTCGCCTTCCACTGGAGTATACGCGGTGTCTTAGTTTTCTGCTTGAGCTGCAGTTTGTACGGTTACCGTTTTGGGGCACATGCAGCTTTTTTGAGCACTTTTATTTTCTTTTTTTGGTAGACGAAATGAACCAAGAAAGCTTTTTTTTGTCTGTGTTTTTTTTAAGGTAGTGTTTGCCGTTGAGGCTAACAAGTGTCAGTTTATTGTACGGGTCGTTACGGACGTGGCGATGCCAAACCTGGGCTTATTTACGGTGGAGCTTCTGAGCCCGCGCCATTCATGGGACATAAGCTTACAACCATTTGGGGGAACCCATGTGAGCAGGGTGAGGATTATATAAAGAACGGTTCTATTCACTGACAGCAAGCATACAATAAATGAGAGCTGCAGAAATAACACTTTACTTCCAGAAGTTGGGATGTGTGCCGTATGGCGTTGGGTACTGCATCCCCCCAGGGCCGGGTGACCGGGGCAGAGTCTCCCGAGGCGCCGCATAGCGATGGGGCAGAGTCCCCCGAGGTGCAGCATAGCGATGGGTACCGCGTTCTCTCAGGGGCTGGGTGACCGGGGCAAGGTCCCCCGAGGCGCCGCATAGCAGACGCCCCCTGGTTGAGCACACAGGGTCGGCCTGCAGAGTTCTTGCTTTGTGTTTATTTGGGTGGGAGCCGTTGTCTGTTCCTGGCCCTCACAGGGGTCAGTGGTCTGCACCTGGTGGCCCTCACAGTGGTCTGCACCTGGTGGCCCTTCAGGACCGTCTCTGATTTTGCCGCCTCAGCTTCTTTCCTGGGATTGTGCTCCTTGCATTAGTGGATGTTAAGCTGCCGCATTAACCCCTTGGTGGCCGGGCAGCTTATGACGGGCTCCGTTTTCTCTTACAGAACTGTCTCATCAAGAGCGAGGAGGGCGGATACTCGGCCGTGGTGGCGGATTTCGGGTTGGCGGAAAAAATTCCAGATTACAGGTAAGTTGATGGTGACCGGATGAACCTGCAGCCGCCGTACACCCGGCAATTACGGTAATCATCAGGTCCGGAGCGGAGAGGCCATTATTACAGCGTTCCTCTGCCCACATGACTTCTGCTCCGCGCTTCAGGCACTTGCAGTCAATCTCTAGGGATGAGTCACTTGCTTTACTGAAGCTCGGTCACATCCAGAGCTGCCGGCATCGTGTCTTGTGCTCCGGTCACATCCAGAGCTGCCGGCATCGTGTCTTGTGCTCCGGTCACATCCAGAGCTGCCGGCATCGTGTCTTGTGCTCCGGTCACATCCAGAGCTGCCGGCATCGTGTCTTGTGCTCCGGTCACATCCAGAGCTGCCGGCATCGTGTCTTGTGCTCCGGTCACATCCAGAGCTGCCAGCATCGTGTCTTGTGCTCCGGTCACATCCAGAGCTGCCGGCATCGTGTCTTGTGCTCCGGTCACATCCAGAGCTGCCGGCATCGTGTCTTGTGCTCCGGTCACATCCAGAGCTGCCAGCATCGTGTCTTGTGCTCCGGTCACATCCAGAGCTGCCGGCATCGTGTCTTGTGCTCCGGTCACATCCAGAGCTGCCGGCATCGTGTCTTGTGCTCCGGTCACATCCAGAGCTGCCGGCATCGTGTCTTCTGCTCCGGTCACATCTCTGTTTACTGCAGATAAACTGTGAGCTGTTTTCAGGAGAATTGTGAATGCAGCTCTGGTTGTGTTTGGAGTATAAAGGAGGATGTAACAATCAGGAGCAGACCTAAAGTCAATATCCCCATCGGAACACCTTCCAATCATCCGTTGCCGTCCTGTGGTTGCAGTGGTTGTGCGGTGGGATATGCAGTCTCTGGGGGTTATATTAGTACTGGAGCGTTATAAGAGGAGCCGCTGATATCACATATATGAAGTCTCTGGGGGTTATATCAGTACTGGAGCGTTATATGTGATATCAACCGCTACTCTTATATGATGTCTCAGGAGGTTATAAGGCTGGAAATCCCGTGTTTTTTCGGTGCGGCCATTCTGCTGAATTCCGTCCGGTGTGACCCCAGCCTAAGAGGAGCGGCTGATATCAGTCACACACAGGAGGCTACCGCACTGCTGATATGAGATATATAGTGGTGACCGGCGGGCAGAGAGGTCTCTTCTTGGTACTCATCTTATTAATGAATGCTACAGCCAACGTCTCCCTAGCCTGAAATAGCTGACAACAGAGAGTAGTAGATTATTCACTTGCAAGTGGAGAGTACATAGTCTTCAGGCGTAGTGCAGCATTTTATGTTCTGATGGACAGATAGTCGTTGGCAGGAAGTTGTGGTCGATTTAGCAACTAAACACATTTTAACTGGCGATATCCGGAGTTTATAGCAGACGTTGGTCCACAGGAGACACAAAGTCCGATCACCCCACACAGAACCTGATAGTGATCGACAGCTTATCCTGTATTATACTCCAGAGCTGCACTCACTATTCTGCTGGTGGAGTCACTGTATACATATATTACTGATCCTGTACTGCTCCTGAGTTACATCCTGTATTATACCCCAGAGCTGCCCTCACTATTCTGCTGCTGGTGGAGTCACTGTGTACATACATTACTTATCCTGTACTGACCTGTATTATACCCCAGAGCTGCCCTCACTATTCTGCTGGTGGAGTCACTGTGTACATACACTACTTATCCTGTACTGATCCTGAGTTACATCCTGTATTATACTCCAGAGCTGCACTCACTATTCTGCTGGTGGAGTCACTGTGTACATACATTACTTATCCTGTACTGCTCCTGAGTTACATCCTGCATTATACTCCAGAGCTGCACTCACTATTCTGCTGGTGGAGTCACTGTGTACATACATTACTTATCCTGTACTGATCCTGAGTTACATCCAGTATTATACTCCAGAGCTGCACTCACTATTCTGCTGGTGGATTCACTGTGTACATACACTACTTATCCTGTACTGATCCTGAGTTACATCCTGTATTATACTCCAGAGCTGCACTCACTATTCTGCTGGTGGAGTCACTGTGTACATACATTACTTATCCTGTACTGCTCCTGAGTTACATCCTGTATTATCCTCCAGAGCTGCAATCACTATTCTGCTGCTGGAGTCACTGTGTACATACATTACTTATCCTGTACTGCTCCTGAGTTACATCCTGTATTATACCCCAGAGCTGTACTCACTATTCTGCTGGTGGAGTCACTATGTACATACATTACTTATCCTGTACTGATCCTGTGTTACATCCTGTATTATCCTCCAGAGCTGCACTCACTATTCTGCTGGTGGAGTCACTGTGTACATACATTACTTATCCTGTACTGCTCCTGAGTTACATCCTGTATTATACTCCAGAGCTGCACTCACTATTCTGCTGGTGGAGTCACTGTGTACATACATTACTTATCCTGTACTGATCCTGAGTTACATCCTGTATTATACTGCAGAGCTGCACTCACTATTCTGCTGGTGGAGTCACTGTGTACATACATTACTTATCCTGTACTGCTCCTGAGTTACATCCTGTATTATACTCCAGAGCTGCACTCACTATTCTGCTGGTGGAGTCACTGTGTACATACATTACTTATCCTGTATTATACTCCAAAGCTGCACTCGCTGTTCTGCAGCTGCAGAGCTGACCTCCATTATTCTGTGTCTCCCTTGCAGTGGCGGTGGTGAGAAGCTGGCGGTTGTCGGGTCTCCATATTGGATGGCTCCGGAGGTTCTGCGAGATGAGCCTTACAATGAGAAGGTGAGTGCGCCCTCCGTGTCCCGCCGCCTTCAGGCTCTCGCACGGTCTTGGAATCCTCCTTAGCAGTCAGTGTGACGCAGGAGCTGACACTCTAGAGCTCGCTGTAGGAATGCCGTCTCTTGTTGATGGGTGAGGAGAGATTCTCCCCTTCTCGTCTCGTCCTCTTCTGTCCTTGTTGCGCCAGATTTTCAGGTCATGGGTCTGAAGCGATCACCTACCTGCCACCTACCTGGAAGGTGGAACCCCTGGACACTCACAGCTGTTGCCATAGTAACTAGCATTGATTTGACATGTCAGAGGGAAATACGTGGAATTCCTCCGGAGTGGGATAGACCCGCGGCGCCGGCCGCTCCATCACCGGTGGTAGATGATTAACCCGCTTATAATCTGTGGGCTCGTACAAAGGGAAGCGGCTGCGCAGTGTAAACATGGCGTACCGCCGCCGCCTCGGGGGGTAGCGCCTCACATCCGCCCGCTGCGACTCATGGAGGCGTTAGTCAGCCCGGCACTAGCTGATCATGTGATGCAGGCAGATATTCTCGTGCCCGTCCTCACATGGACTGGACCAGTATTAAAGGGGCCGTGCAGCTTACTGACACCCTGCTTTCTGCTTCCTGTCAGTGAATGGAGACTGAAGATGTTACACGTGGATTTTACTGTCGATTTCTGCAAAGGGCGAGCGTGTGAATAACCCTAATATTGGGCATGAATGAGGTCTCCACCGATCGGACAGGAATGGGGCCGAACATTATAAATGGCGTTGTTGGCGTGCGATTGTAAAGCGCCCGGACGGTGGGAGCCGCGGATGTGCAGCAGCTTCTAGTTTGTTGAGATGTTCGGACGTGGATGCGATTTAAGTACCCAGATTGTCGTCGTTGGATGCCGCCGCGATCTATTTTTATCGCATGTAACTAAAAAGCGTGCAGAACCTTTAATTGGGTCTCATCGGGGTTTTTTTTTTTCACGCACGTAAAAATCGGGTGCAAAATGGATGAAAGACGAGCAAAAACCGCGGTCTGACCTATCAGGACCGTTCACGAGGGCGATCGCGATCTGATAACAAATGGTCCGGCTCTCCTCTGTGATTTTATTTTTTTCATGCGCAATTTCCATCCATTTTTTTCGCGCGGCCGGAGCCCCTTAATTTTTCCTACGGATCCCATAATTCTATGCATTGAACACGGATCACGCTCGCGTCATGTGACGGCGGGCGGTTCTTAAGCGCACTCGTTGACTTGAATGGGTGATTTTCCATCCGAGTGAAGCCCCCCACTGGGTGAAGGTGTTCTGTTTCCTCGCAGTCCGATAACGCTGATAACTGGGAGTAAAACAGGTGATTCACGTGAAATCGGCTGCGCTGAATCCGAAGTCCCAATTCGCCTCGGCCGTCCGGATCCTCAGTTATAGGGCAGCTGCAGTTTGGCGACAGCTCGGTGGATGATCCCACATACTGATGCATGCCGGCATTATAACTGCTGCACCATTACCTGCATGCTGCCTTCCAGCACCTCAGCAACACCTCCTGGCAGCAGCGGCTCCCTGCAGCATCTGAGCGTGTCGGGCAGCTGATGTCAGCAGTTACTAGGCCTATATAATGCCAGGCGCAGGCTTCTAGCTGACCATACGGTGCTCTTATATCGCTAGTATGTCTGCTTCAGCCTACAGATGAGCCGGCGGCGCCCCTAACCATCCAGTCTGCTACATTTGTGGTGGATACACTGCATGGCTTCAGCGCAAAAACCTGACAAGGAGTGAAGATCGCGTACAAGGGTTATGTAGGCTGTAGTTGTAGATCAAGACAAAAGCCGGGCGCCTGACATCCGCCGCACCATGTACCGCTCCGGCTGCACACAGCGGCTCCATGGCCAGAGGATGGCAATGCCGCTTGCGGTGCCTATGATTTGGCGCAAATTGAAAGATCCTCAGCAGACGGCTATTTCTACACGACCAATAGTGCTGGATCTTCAAATGAGAACAAGTCAAAGTAGTTTCTCCTGCTTGTGAGTCTGAAGCCCCGTGACACTGGGATTACAGGGTTAATACCCGCCTGCGTCTCGTGCCTCTGGAAGGGACAGTTTCTGATGGGGATCATGAGGATGACGCATGTTATGAAGCAGAATCTGAACCCGGGGCGACCCCCGCCTGCGGAGGCGATCTGAACAGGGCGACACCCCCCCGCCATGTGAAGGCGATCTGAACAAGGTGACGCGCCCCCCCCCCCCCCCCCCCCCCCTGCGCGCCTGCGGAGGCGATCTGCACAGGGCAGCGACCCCCCCCCCCGCCCTGCGGGAGCCGATCTGAACGGGCGACCCCCCGCCTGCGGAGGCGATCTGAACGGGGGCGACCCCCCCCCCCCCCCGACCTGAATGCTCTAGCGAGAGACCAGTCTTTATCAGAACCGAAGTCCTGAACTGTTGGCCCCCAGATTACAGGATGGAATTTACTACAAAGATGGACATTTTCACACTTTCATGATCATGCCTCGTTTCGGGGCTGTCGTGACCGGCCTCACGCTGGAGCTGGATGGTGACTCCGTGCCGGAGCCGTGGAGGGCTATAGACTCTGCTGAAGCCTGAAAGCTGCACGGACGGCAACCAAACGGCCTTCTGTCCCCAAACGCTCATCCTGCGGGAATGAAAGGGAGCTGCGGGCTACTAGAACCCCTTGTGAGGCTGATCATCTGTTCAAAGCCTAAGTGGCCCATTTTGGGGTGACCTGCAGGTTGTGGCCCCCCTGTTGGGTCTACAGATGGGGGTACACAACACACGTGCCTCCTGTGCCTATGGAACAGTCATGATGACTGCAGTCATTACAAAGTAGCGCAGCGCCCGCCCGGAGCCGAGTGCACTGCTGGCAGATACAATGTAGCATGCATCACTGGTTGATCCGAAGACGGAGCACCTCCCACCGCTTCACATGAAGCCGGGCCTGATGGGAAACTGTCGTGGCTACGGATCAGAATATGGCCGCACTTTGGGTCTTTCCACATTTGTCCTTCAAACTAAAAGCAGGAGTTTTTTGTTGGTCATGGAATCCACAAATTAATGCGTGATGCATTCAGATTCAAACTGCGCGCTCGCCCTCGCCGCTTGGAAGCGTGTGCTGGCTGTGCAAAAGCTTCTTGGCAACCATCGGGCCGACAACCGCGCTGAACTTGTAAGCCGCATGTTAGCAGCGGATCGGTAACGGCCGAGTGTCACTCATGTCTGACATTCTCATCTGGTGTGTTGGGTGCCGTGATGATGACGGCGGGGACAGACCCCACCATGGAAGAAAACATCCAGGCCCCCGGAACCCAACATGATGGCGGCTCCTGCTGGCTCAGCCCTTGTGAACAGTCTGCGTTGTGGAACGTCTTATTTCCAGGTCTGTTAGTGTGAAGACGTCTCTGTAATCTCTCCAGTGTGAAGTACAGTCTAGTTCTGTCCAGCGGCCGGATAACCAACATGAGATTCATTTCTCGCATCTGTATGAACGGCCTCCGACTGCAGACCCCGGCCGGCGGAGGCGACCTCCTCCGACTGCAGACCCCGGCCGGCGGAGGCGACCTCCTCCGACTGCAGACCCCGGCCGGCGGAGGCGACCTCCTCCGACTGCAGACCCCGGCCGGCGGAGGCGACCTCCTCCGACTGCAGACCCCGGCCGGCGGAGGCGACCTCCTCCGACTGCAGACCCCGGCCGGCGGAGGCGACCTCCTCCGACTGCAGACCCCGGCCGGCGGAGGCGACCTCCTCCGACTGCAGACCCCGGCCGGCGGAGGCGACCTCCTCCGACTGCAGACCCCGGCCGGCGGAGGCGACCTCCTCCGACTGCAGACCCCGGCCGGCGGAGGCGACCTCCTCCGACTGCAGACCCCGGCCGGCGGAGGCGACCTCCTCCGACTGCAGACCCCGGCCGGCGGAGGCGACCTCCTCCGACTGCAGACCCCGGCCGGCGGAGGCGACCTCCTCCGACTGCAGACCCCGGCCGGCGGAGGCGACCTCCTCCGACTGCGGACGTGGACTCCACAGACCGCACACATGGGATGCAACAAGTATCAGACAACCGTTTTCATTCTGTGATCCAGTGTAACCGCCTGTGTGAATACGGCCGAAGGGTTCGCTCATAGAGACGCTGACACAGTGTAACAAACCTGCATATGTGTGACGTGCGTGACTCCCCTGCTGAGGGTACATCAGTGCCTTCTCCATGGGGTCCGTAGAGCTGCGGCTTGGGGTGTGACATGAATCGGGGAAGCATTGTGCGCTAATTTTCTATGTAACTTCCTCTCCTCCCGCAGGCCGACGTCTTCTCCTACGGAATCATCCTGTGTGAGATCATCGCCCGGATTCAGGCGGACCCGGATTACCTGCCGCGCACCGAGGTGAGGTCCGATGCAGCAGGGGTCATATATAACCTGTAACTAGCACAGCCCATAACCGCCGCAGCCCAGATCCCTGAAGCAGAGAATGGGAGTGTCTCTGGCCCCGCCCACATGCCATGTGACAAATGTATTTTTATGGCCACCCAATAAATGCGGTGATGGGAATGTTTGTCATTGTTATCGCTGTATCCATAGTAACAAAATACTGATCAATACTAAAGAAATGCCTTCAGTCTGAGGACAAGAGTGCCCCCTGCAGGCCACAGGGGAAGTGCAGGGCAGCTCAGCTATAGCTGGTTGTGGGCATACAGAAGCCCCTGTAGCGCAGCTCTGGGGGCATCCAGGCAACGCTTTATAAGCGATGGTTACCAACCGCCCCGTAGTCTGCTGATTGGTCGGTTCAGCAGCTGTTAGTATATAGCTATATCCGCTCTGCCCTCCGTCCGCAGAGTATTGGCCACCAGAAACGGGGAAGGAGGTTTCCCAGATTGTTCTCCTGTCACCCAAATAACTCCTGCCTGTAACCGGAGCGTATTAGGGAGTCGCTCACAGTGCAATTCCCTAAATGCTGGATGAAGTCGGACACTCATAAAAAAAGAACTAGAAATGCAGAATAACCCCCCCCCCCTTTCCCCAAAGTTGGGGACCAGAACCCCGACTCTGCGGCGCAGCACTGCTGGGTCTGACACATCTCTCTCTTTTACCTAGAACTTTGGCCTGGACTACGACAGTTTCCAGCACATGGTCGGCGACTGCCCTCAGGACTTCCTCCAGCTCACCTTCAACTGCTGCAATGTGAGTAACCCTCCCCAGTGCTGTCAGAAGGGCTGGACCAAGATGGCGCCTGTTCGTATGGCCTATAAAGGCGTGTGAACGTCATAGGTTGGGGGTCTCCCTCCCAGAGCGGACCTGCTGCCATCCTGTAACACTACGTTGTTTCTGGGCGCTGTAGGGCAAGCATTGGGCTGGCTGCCGCTTTTCTTGGAAGACCCCTTTTGGGCGCTTCATGCGTGAAGAATCGGCAGCTTCTCCGCATCGGCTAGATGTTTGGATTCGGTTGCAGATCCACAGCTGATTTCCACCTGCATGTAACTCCTCCGAATACCGAGCGCAGCGCGCACCGTAACGCGGCACCCCCTACTGAGCGCCGCCATTGGTTCCTGGTGACAGGCTGCCCCCAGGCGCTGCACTCGGAGGTGAGGAGTGTTACGCACAGCAGTGCTGCAGATTCCGACGCGCCCTCCATGTGCAAAACTGCGGGAAAACTCAAGACCTTTCCTCCTTTTCAGTCAGCGGTCCTCATAGGGGGTGAAGCGCTGAGCAAAAAGCGGACGGGGAACCTGCGATCCAGCGGCTAGTCTCTGTGTAAACGCTCTGCACGAGCGCCAATGACCTTAGGGGTGACCTCCAGCGCCCGGCGTGTAAAAGGGCCATTACAGTTGTAGCATCTAAAAAGTAGTAAGAGCAACAATGTAATCAGCGAGTCTGAGCTCTTACTGCTGTAGCAGAGCTGCGCGGACCGGTGGGCCTCATTCACACGTCCGCCCTGCAATCCCAGAAACAAAAAACAGACGCCAAACTGAAGCGAGCGGAAATGAGGGATCAGTTCGAGCGATCCCCAACAACGGACGCCTCAGCCGGCGTGTAACAGTTCGGCGTCACTCTGATTGGGTCCATGAAGCCCAGATGTGGGCGGCGCCTTAGTGCGGATGCGTTCTGTTCTCGCCGCGGTCACATGGCT
Organism: Eleutherodactylus coqui; assembly: GCA_035609135.1. Classification (NCBI taxonomy): domain Eukaryota; kingdom Metazoa; phylum Chordata; class Amphibia; order Anura; family Eleutherodactylidae; genus Eleutherodactylus; species Eleutherodactylus coqui. The sequence goes on from CM069407.1 coordinate 311,754,650, forward strand.
TCTGTGGAATTCATGTACAATGAGCGCACCTCGTCCCACAACTGCGCCATTTTACAGAATTCTTTCCACATTCGCAGTAATGATAGTCGCGGCGAGGCTCATCAGTAATGGATGTGTTGATGCTTTCGGCAGATGGACCCAACGCTCCGTCCGTCCTTCGTGGACATCGTCAAGCAGTCGGAGCAAATCCTACAGCGCTTGAGAAAGGAGGAGGCTGAAAACGAGCGACTGCCCAGCAAGCCTGAGGTCAACGAGACGAAACCCCTGCCGAAAGGTGAGTCCTTGCTGCCGTCACGGCTCATGTGCTCAACTCACCCAATGCATCAGTCCAGCTCACCTCACAGCAAGCAGTGATCTTAACCCCTTCATGCCCCAGGACATGGTGGTGCAGGGCTTGTTTGGATCAGGAGCCCACCCCACTTCAAACATGGTGGGTGCTGGCTGTCTGACAGCTGACACCCCCGTAACAAACGCAGTCAGTACGAACACTGATCACAGCTGTTACTCCTTAATATTCTGACAGGAGTGTTTAATTGGCCCAATCGGTATATGGGGGTCTTGAACGGACCCCTGTAATGAGATTGTGAGGTGCTGTTCAGTTGCCATGGCAGTCTGGGGCTTTCAGTAGACCCCCAGGGCTACCATGGGTGAATGTGATATAAAGCAATGCTATGGTGATAAAATGATTGCAAGTTCGATTCCCGTGTGGAGAAAAAATGTCCCGATACGTTAAAAAAGCTTTATTATAAGAAAAAATAAAAAGGAATACGTTTTTAAAAAATAAATAAAAAAAACAACTTTCTCATATTTAGGGCTCCTGCCCACGGCCGTGACCGGCTCTGCAAGCGGAATACCACAGCGGAGTCCGTCACAGCGCCCCCCAAAGACCCCATACTCTCTTCCGGATCCGCTGTGCAGCTCCCGCAATGACGCACCAGTACAGCGCATGACGCTCCGGCGGTGGGCGGGGCCGCGTATTCACACTATGGTTCTGCTGTGCTGCAGCGGGAGTATCGCATGACGGCCGGCTTCCATTGACTGCGTCCGTGCGTATTCCCGCAGCAAATAGGACGTGCCGCGGGTAATTTCATGCTGCGGAATGCCACAGCGTGAAGATTGCAGTATTGGACGGCGGCAGTCACATATATAAAGTGTGTGTATATATGTGCATAGAAGAGCCTTAACCCCTTCCTGACTGCTGGCCTAGTAAAAAAACAAAACCGTTCTAAGTCATCGTGTAAAAAGAACTCTCCCCCTCCGGGTTACTGCGTCTATAAAGTCCAGTTTACGTAAATACTATGTTAGTGACCCCAGCATGGCGACTGATGTAAGGAAATAGACACAGCGCCAGAATTGCGCTTTCTTTGGTCATCTTGTCACCAAGAAAAAATTGAATAGAATGTGATCAAAAATCCTCTCTGTACCCCAAAATGGTAAACTAGAGGCGCCCCTCCAGAAAGGGGTAACCGGGGGTATTTGCCATTATATGGCGTGTTGATTGGTATTATGGCGCCCCTCGGGTCGCTATGAAGACATAAAAGTTTCAGGATAATTTGTAAGCGCAAATATCAGAATTGCGGGCTGTGCCCCGACGCAGGGCATCACTGAGACTCGGGCACAGAGGGGTTAAATAGAAGCACTGAAAAATACAACGTGTTCCGCAAAACACAGGCGGCCGTCCGACCAGGAAATAGGAGCGTGAAGAGGAAAAACCAAAAAGATATGGGGGGTAATTAACCCTTTCCAATCCAGTGTCCCTTATTTTGGGTGGCAAAAGGCGTTGTGGAATACTTGGAATTACTCCACTGAAACACAGAAATGACCCCTCGGGGTTTTCACTACGCAGGAGGGGGGGGCCGCCATCGCCGCTCTCCTCTGTATGGTGTTAGAGATATGTCGGACCTCGTCCTAAAGCGCGGCTATGCAGGGAAGTCTCCATGTCTAACGAGGTCCGACACTGGATTGGAAAGGGTTTAAACGTGCTGGGGGATTTAAGACGCACATACTGAACGACTCCTTGACGTGTCCCCATCACAGAACTCGGAGGTAACCTATAACTCCTCCCACCGCCGCGACCGGATCGCATCTTGTACTTTTTTCCTTCTACTCGCTGATTATGAACGGTGTCTGAGAATGTTTCTGTTCCCCTCCCCCCAGGGTCCAGCGAGAAAAGCCAAGGGGTCAAGCGGCTCATCACCATCCCGCAAGATGACAAGATCCCGCAGAAGTCGCCGCGTCCCCGGCGGAATATCACGCTCTCCCGGAGTCAGTCTGATGTGTTTGCCCGGAAACCTCTGCGCAAAGTAAATGTGCAGGACCCCTTTTATACCCCCAGCCGGGGGCAGCTGCGCAAGGTGAACCCTTTCAATGCCAGGGAGGACTTAAAGGGAGGGAAGATTAAATTCTTCGACATGCCCAGCAAGTCGGTCATCTCCCATGTCTTTGACTTGCACTCCCCCAAGATGGCCGGGGGTCAGACCGCGGGGCTGGTGCGGCAGCCATTTAGCCAGGACACTGTGGACTATTGCTACGTACCCAAGAGGCGCTGCAGGTCTCTGCCCGTCTCTCCGGAACTCCTGAAAAGAGACTGCACCACCTCTCCGACTCTCTCTGCCACTATGGGCAAGTGTGACCCTGCGCAGCTCAACAGCGAGGTGCGGGCGAGGCTCCTCTGTAACGTCAAATACGGAGTAACAGAAATTCCGCCCTATAAGCCCAAGTCTCCAGTCCCCGACTGTCCGCAGAGCGAGGAGATGGACTGTACGGATGGGACTGGCGCCCCGGACGAGTACTGTACCCGGCTGCTGGTCAGCAACAGGAAGCCCGCTGAGAGCCCCCAGACCCCCACCCACTGCCTCCCCCCGGACGAGCGCTCGCTGGGCCTCAGCTCCGAGGCCATGGAAATAGAGGACGAACTGAATGACAACCAGCTGAGCTGCAGCCCCCCGGCGCCGTTTGGGGGTCTGTCCTTACTGCCCATAGACAGTACAGAGAGCAGGGACTGTCTGTGTGACTCTGTGTCCGGCTGCCGCATCCGCCAGGGGGTGGTGAAGATGTGACCGAATGGTGGTCTCTCCTCTGAACGAGCCGACCTGTCCCGCTGTGTCCCCCCGAGCTGCGCACCATGCTGTCGGGTTTATGTTCACGTGTTGAGGTCCCCCGCAGTTCACCGCCGGCCATTGATCACGCGTCAGTCCAGCGGTGAATCCACCAGCCTCATGTGATCGGTAACGGCACCCAGGGGGGCTAATATCAGTCTGTGATGCCTTAACCAATTCAGTGCCAGCCCGTATATCGGTACCTGACTTTGTTCTAAACTGTTGATGTAAATAAGCTGGGCGGAGTTTGATGTGACTCCTCCCACATCCGCCTCGGGGTGACCAGGGCCTCGGACTTAAGATGCAAATTATCATGCAGATGGGAAGGGGCGGCGATGAGAGAAGAAAAACGTAACCCCCCCTAATTGGTCCGGGTAGTCAGGCTGGGCGCAAGTGAAAAACTGCGGCTAAACATGTGATACATAAACCCGCCTCAGGCGCTGGCACAGGATGGCACAGCATGGGGGGGCTACAGGGCTCCACCAATAGGGATTAGACCCCATTAATACCCCTGACAGAAGTCAGCACTTGTTCGGGAGCCCCTCTGCTTAAGGCTAAATGTTGGGGTGATGGATGTGGATCTAAGCACCCGTTCTGCACGGAGCGCCCCTCGGCGTTGGCGGCCGCATCGTCTCTTAAATCTACATTTCCATTTAAATTTCTGTGGATTCAGCCTCTAGACCGCCTGTCCCCCTCCTGCGTGCCGCCGGGGGACGTTAAAGGGGAAACGCCAGCGCTGAGCACCGCTTTCTAATAGAGTTTTGCTATTTTAGATGGACATCTCTATTACTTGCAGTACCGGTCATCACCACTGGGGGCGTCACAAGTTAGGACCAGCTGTGAGTGTGAAGGGTGTAGACTGCAACGCCCGCAAGATATGGCAGATTACGGGTTCTCTTCAGGAAGTCGCAACTTCTGTCCCTTCCCCGGCGACTGCAATATCACCGCGCCGTAATCTGCTGCTCCGAGCAGAAAGCACATCTGTAAGTGCAGCGGTTAGAAGAGGAAGTTCAGCTGCGGTACTGCGGGTGCGACCATCTGCAGAGGACCATGTTCATAGAGGTGGTCGGTGCAGAAGGGCTCGTGTGCGACCATCTGCAGAGGACCATCTTCATAGAGGTGGGCAGTGCAGAGGTGCTCGTGTGCGACCATCTGCAGAGGACCATCTTCATAGAGGTGGGCAGTGCAGAGGCGCTCGTGTGCGACCATCTGCAGAGGACCATCTTCATAGAGGTGGGCAGTGCAGAGGCGCACGTGTGCGACCATCTGCAGAGGACCATGTTCATAGAGGTGGGCAGTGTAGAGGTGCTCGTGTGCGACCATCTGCAGAGGACCATCTTCATAGAGGTGGGCAGTGCAGAGGTGCTCGTGTGCGACCATCTGCAGGGTTGTACACCATAACATAGGAGGCCGTATGGTCATACAGTCCATCAGGACCGTCAGGTGCAATAGTCTGCAGCAGCTGGTAACGCTCCCACCGTGTGTCATGTGACCGTTCTCTGGCGGCCATGTTCAGGCATGGAGAGTGTCTGTGGCTGGAAGCTCTTTGGGCGATTTTGCTAACATTGTCTCCTCCGCCGCTCTATGGGAGGCGCGACAACAGTATTAATAGTTGGCACATTTGATGCATTCTTGGGTCACCTGTAAATCTGATGGACTAAGAGGCCACGCCCCCTATGCTAAGCCCCGCCCACTGCTTTAAATAGTGCCAGCTAAGCAGCATAAGAATCCAAAAGGCTGCACATTTTTGTGCAAAATTTGTGACTTTTTCCTACTATAAAACTGGGGGAAGTGGCTTGTTAAGGGGTCGTCCAGTTAAAGACGATTGATGCTCCTGAATGGTAGATCAGTGGGGGGTCCAACGCCCACAAACTCCACCATTCCGCTGGTTCCTAGGTTGGTGCATTTAGGCAGGGAGATGATTTCTGCAGGAAGCGCACAGCTCCGTTCTCACTACAGTGGCCAGGCTTGGTATTGCAGGCCACGTCTCCTACTTCAGTGAGCACGGAGCTGTCTCATCCTGTGGCCCTCAGCACTACTGATTGATGGGGGTCCTGAGCGCCAGACCCCTACTGATCTACTGTTGATGACCTTTCTTCAGGATCGACCATCAATAGTTTTCACCTGGACAATCCCTTTAAATCCCCTGTAAATCACTGCGGTGGTCCAGAGATGAAAGCGATCCATTGGAAACCTGCTGCCTCGGGGTCTAAACGCAGCAGACAAATGCGCATCTGAGGCGAAGCTGCAGACAAATGCGCTGGTTACATACAGTTCGCTGCCATGCTGGGCCCTTGTCACATTCCCGCCTCCATCGGGGACCTGAGCGCTGCTGCTTCTATGTACACGCACGCCCCTCCCCCCCACACAGTCACCGCTGATCTCCAGCCGCACCTTCCGGTCCCGCTAGATATCGAGCCCCCCCTGTAGATTACAATGAATCAAGAGCTGATTATTCGCTTTGCTGACCCCCAATCACAAATCCACGGATCTGATCGCCGCCATCAGCAGGAGGAGCGCAAAACGAGAAAGAAGTGGTGCAACGTAACGATGGAGATTTTTGTCCATTTTTTTTTCTTTGTTTGAAATCTTTTTGCCTCGTTAAACACTAATGAGGATGAGAAATAATGAGCTGCTGCACAACTACAAGTCCCAGCATGCCCTGCCAGCCATGGACGTCAGCTATAAGGACGGGCGGGACGTTTCGTCCGCAGCTCCGCCCACCTGCGACGGTCGTGGAGACACTTGAATCCTGTTTTTTGCACTTAGGGGACGTTTCTATGCAATCGTCGTCGGTTCCTGTTCCTATTTATGAAGGTTTTTTATGTCACTGCCGCGAGGATTCCCCCGTCTATTTATGCTGTCGGTGCTCTCTGTATATATGATGTAATGAGGAACCAAAGAGGAAATGAGATTAACCCCGTCTCCACTCTATTTTTTGTAGTTGTAATTTTCTCATTTTACCTTTCTGATTAAACGGTCTCTAGCAGCCGCCTGCGAGTCGCGCCGTCATTCCATCTGCCAGACTGCGCTGTAGCTTAAAAGGTTGTCCGGTCGTGAACTATTGATGGCCCATCCGCAGGATAAGTCATCAATAGCAGATTGGTGGCAGTCCCTGGCCAGGGACCGCTATAGCTCAGCTGTTCGCCAGGCCAGGGTACTTGTGCCCTGAGCTGCCCTCCGCAGGAAGCAGACAGCTCCGTTCCCACTGCAGAGGCCAGGCTCTGTATTGCTGGCAAAGGTCCCATTCATTTCAATGCCTGCATTACCAAGCCTGGCCACTGCAGTAGAAACGGAGCTCCTGGAATGCACCAGCCTGGTGAACAGCTGATCCAGGATGGGGTGGGGGGTGTTCCCAAGCAACAAACCCCTGCCAATCCACTATTGAGGCTAAGTCTTCAATAGGCTACAGCCAGCAAACCACTGGGAAGGAGTTTTACTGCCAAAGGCCTATGGGTGCGGGGGTCGGGAAGGGTAATGGTTCTCCTTAGGGAGGCCATCTAGAAGGTGCAAGGAGACTTATTAGGCCAGCCGTGCGCCCCTGGGAAAGATGCAACAAGGCCTCCGGCTCCACGTCTTCAGGCCTTCCATCTACCGGATACTGATGAGGGGCAAAAACCCAGCAGTCCCATTGAAATGAATGGAGTGAACTTTAGGTCTGTGGCTCAATTGACAAGTTATCACTTGTGTTCATGGGACAATCCCTTTAAGACACCATTAATAAACCAGCATTGTCAAGATCTCTGATTGCTGTCAGTGGATGGTACCATTCTGCTGCTGTTGGGGTATATTCATACTGGCATGTTCCCCGCGAACTCCACCTCTAAAACTGCAGCAGAAATCCGCGGCGAAGCTGCAAATCTGCCGCGGATCTGACGGTCAGTGGGCAGAATGTCCAACGTGTCTCTGTGGCGCCTCCTTTGGACCGCGGCGCGCTGACGGGGCCAAACCTGCATGCGGCTCTGGAGCAGAATAGTCAGAGATCTGCTGCCGCAGGGCAAAGTCCTCAATGTGAACGTATCATTAGTGTTTCAGTGCTGACCAAGTCGGGACCGGCTGCCATCTACACGGATACATTGTAACAAACCCTACAGCGAGCAGGACAAGTTTTCAGCCTCTAGTTTCCATTTTCTGACAGCAAGCTGAGATCTTGTGAAAGTAAGAAATCTATAGCAGGTGATGACGTCCTCAGGCTTCGGCGCATGCATTCCCCATACAAAAGGTCCAGTTGTACACAGGTCAGGCCCGAGCCCTTCAGCTGTTCTCTGGGTCACTGCACTCATGCACTAGGCCAGCGATGGCGAACCTTTTAGAGACCGAGTGCCCACACTGCAACCCAAAACCCACTTATTATCGCAAAGTGCCAACACCTCAGGGGCGGGGCTTATCACCACACACAAAATAAAAATGACGCACTGGCAGCGCCAACCACAACCCTGGCTGTATGCTGCCTGTAATCCAAAGCCAAGCACATTTATATATCGAACCTTCCGGAACTAAATGCTCCCGCTGACGGACTTGATTTTAGCATAAATATACTAATTTTATAACCCCAAATTATTCTTTTTTTTAGCTTTTTACCCACAAACTAAAAATTGGGGGAAAAGTCAGTGAAAAAAGATATAAACAGAGCAAAAATAATTTTGATGGCTGAAGGAAAAAAAAAACAAGGCAGTAAAGCCGCCAGTGATCCAAAGTGCTGCCATGTCTCTGTAACGTTAGTGGAAGCCGGCGCAGTCTTGGAGGGGACTTGTTCCTCGTATTCCTGGCTGCAGGTACGGCGGCCGTCGTGTCGTCACAACGCAAGAATCGTCACATGGCCTCATCTCCTTGTAGTCCGTACTGGTTTCTCCTAAGTGACGACCTGGGTCTGGAGAAACCAAGATGGCCGCCCCAGCTTCTCTGACCGCCATGTATTAGTATCCTTATACGAGCGGATTACAGCCCACTGAAGACTCGAGCCCTTCTGCGTAGAAGCGCCCGTGGTGTATCTGCGGCGGTCTGTTCACCTCTACGGCCTACTGGGCACCAATACCGGCCAGGAGCCATAAATCACATGAAGGATACACACGAGAAGGAAGTCAGTGGGTTCTATTACTGCGAGGCACGGGCGTAAAAGGTGGGTATTTACACCCATGGGAATGAGCCCTCAGGCTAAGACGCTACACCTGCTGAGAAGAGTCTGAGCCTAAGGCTTAGGTCACACGGGCCGCAGATCGCAGGTATGTGACGCTCATGTCTTCTAACGGGGGCTTTCAGGATACAAACCATCTCATGTGAAAGACCCCGTTGGAAGCCATCAGCTTCACATACATGCGATCTGTAGCCGGTGTGAACGAGGCCTAATTCACAGACCGTGGCACGAAGCGGTGCCGCCATCTTTGTTTGTTCAGGCCCAGAGGGTCGCTTTAATAGGAGCTGTAAGTAATAGCGCCCTCTGCCAGGACGCGGCCGCCATCTTCACATCAAGAAGAATCAACCATGGCAGCCCACGGATGTGACGACGCTGCGCAGGATCTTCAGCAACGGAACATTAAGATCTGTAAAGATGAGAAATTCAGAAATGCCCCACAGAGCAAGGAGGAACGGAGAAGCCCCCCACACCTCACCCATACTCGCCCTGACCCCGCCATCAGCAATATTCCATTTCTAAAAGTGTTGATTTTTCCTTATAAGATTCCTACAGTGGCTTCAGAAGTGACCAGCAGGTGGCGCTGCAGCTGCACATATGTAGACACTCCACATCTGTTGGCCAATCTCACATGGGCGAGTGCGATATGGCATTCGCCAGCGTGCGATTTCCCCGCGGCTGCAAGGCGTTTTTGTATCCTCTCCCATTACGTTGTGGCAGTAACGATCCTCCGCCACGGAGTTTCTCCCATTATTTTTAATGGGTGACCTTGCGTTGTGTTGCGGGCTTTCTCTCCCTGCGTCTGGTAATGCAGCTCAGCTCTATTGGCGTGAAGGCAGCAGAGCTGCAATACCACACACAGCCTGCGGGCGGGGTGACACAGCTGGGAGGAAAAAATAGCAATTTTTCTAATCCTGGAAACCCCTTTAATGCTGTGCGGTGAGCGGCCGCCGCACCCCGACGCTGCTAAGTGCAAATGCAGCAATTTTCTGTAGCGCTACAGCGATGGGAGTACAGAGGTCACCCCTCAGGAGTGCGGACCTTAAAATGAATGATAAACCTTATTTCTATTCTGCAGAGTTCTCTGCATGGAGCCTGCAGTGTAAAGCATGGTGGCTGTAGCATCATCTCTACCTGGGCCTCCACTTTCTAATATTCACAACACTGTGGGCGCCTGCTCTACAGCCGCTCACCCGTACAAGTGACTCCAGTCCACCCGCTCTATCCGCATGCAGCTCAGCGCCCGCCGGCACCGAGCGACGATCATTTATTCAACTATCAAGTCCAGATGGGCCTCTGCGCCGCGAGGATGTGTTTGTGGTTAGAGCAGACCAGCGCCGGAGCGCGCCGACCACCCTGGAGGAAGTTCAGGCGGCGGAGGTATGTGTGTGAATTTAGCCTATAAAATTTGTGGCAAAATCCTCGTCTTTCTGTTGCAGTTTTTGCCGCGGATCCACGCAGGGGTTCAGCGCCATCCGTGGGCGAAATCCAGGTGGAATGCAAGCACATTTCTGCATAAATAAGTGCCAGTCACTCCTTATCCCAGAAACGCGATTTTCCTTGTCGGACGCGGCCCGTGGCTTATGCCCACCAACAGGGCTAAATCCGCGTGCAGATCTACGCCAAAACCCGCATCAGAACGACGTGGATTCCAACATTCCATGGGGGTCCGCCGTCTGAACATAAGCTAAGGGTACGTTCACAAATAGTGGAAAATGGCGCAGAGGTCGATACAGGCAGGACGTATCCATGACAACCAAAATAGAAATCACCATCCTTTATAGTGCAGGCGCAGCCAGAAAAAGGAAAATGCTGCAGAATGGGAATGCTCTGTATTACAGAATGACTTTGGTGCAGGCGGCCGCGGCCCCCACTTCACAGTTATCACTCAGCTATCCCAGAGCTGTGAGCAGCACCTTGTGCCCAATGGCTGCCTTGTAGGAGTCTGCTAAAGCTGGATTACACATATGTGGGAGCTCCAGTGGCACCGGTGTCCTGTGCCCCCCAACGGTGCGGGCCTTCCACTGTCTTATCTGTGGTGGGAAATCCTGCCAGACCCCTGAACACCCTGCATAGGGTCCAGCGTCTTAGGAGCCGCCACTTGAGATCAGCCTCATCTTCTGGACGTGAGCGCGGGACGACTTGGAGAAGACGCTCTTGACGATCTGCAGGGGGACGTTCTTCCCGCTCAGGTAGACCTTATTGACACAGTCCGGGAGGCAGCAGGACGCCGACGAGTCCGAGCTCTTCTTCTTCAGCATCCACACATAGGCCATGATGTAGCCGGTCATGAAAGCATCAAACCCGGCTCTGTGTGTTCCTCCCTCCGAAGACGATGATGATGATGATGAGGAGGGTCTGGGTGCTGAGTCCGGTAATAACGGGGCGGCCTCTCCGCTCGGAGCTGCTGGGGTCTTCTCTGGACCGTCGGCCGCGGCTCGCTCTTCATCTCCGTGGCGCTGCACGCTAAAAGTCATCCCGGTCTCTTCCAGCTCCATCTCACTACACGGAAGGGGCTCCTCGGCACTCTGTTTAGTGGGGGGCTCGGAGTCCATCTCTACCTGCACGTCTGCAGCCGCCGCTTTCTTTCTCTTCCGTCGCCGTTTCTTCTTTTCCTCTTTGCACTTCTCGTCCTCCTGTAAGATCAGGTCGATGTTGTGGGATTGTGCGCACTTCGCCCCGTTGGGACACCAGCCGTACGCCTGCCGACAAAGGAGACCAGAGGGTTCGTTACTGGCAGCTCCAAATTAGTGCAAACGTCACCAGAGCAGCACTTGGGAATTATTAACCCCTTCATGACACAACCCACTGGTTTTAATGTCAGTTTCCCACCGTCTTATTTTCCCCCCGCCGGCGGGCTTCCTGCGTTGTGCGGCGCGAGGCGTCTTCAGTGGATCTACTTTATGTACTGAAAAACAGTTTAAAAATTCTGGAGTAAAATGGGGAAAACGAACAAAACGTCGTTCTGCCATTTTTTTTTTGGGGGGGGGGGGGGGGTCTTGTTTTTATGGTGCACAAGCAGAATGACACAACAGCCTCCCCCGCGGGGCGCCACGATCACGGCGAGACCGTCAGTTTTTTATCCTGCACTATGATATACATTTTCTTTGCCGCCATCGCGCCTTTATCTGTCGACAGTCGTGCGGTTCCTGCGGGACGTCCGGGCGTTTCTATTGGTACTTTTTGGAGTTTGATTTTTTATTCATCTTATTTATTTCATGATATTCGCCGGAGGGATAAATAATGCGCTACTTTGATAGATCGGCATTTGCTAAAAACGCAGCAATACCAAATATATAGATTTTATTTATATGGGAAAAGTTTTTTTTACACTTTTTAAAAAATATTTTTTAAAAAGTATTAAGAGGCAAAGGGATTTTTTTTATTTTCACTTCTTTTACCTTTGACTTGAACCTGCAGTTACTCGCTCTCCTATACAGTATAGTGCAGTACCATAGTATTACATTATACCACGTTCAGAGAGGCAGTCTATTAAGACGTGCCACAGGCATGGCATGATAGGCGGTCGGCCATGGGCTGCCATGACAGCTGAGCAGCACCTCACACTCTGAAGTGGAGGCCGCTAGAGACCACCGATCGCAGGATTTAAATGCTGCTGTCAAAAGGGACAGTGGCATTTAAAGAATTAACAGCCACGATCAGCATTAGCGCTGACCGTGGCTGTTGCAGGCGGGTGCTAGCTGTCAAAGAAAGCCAACACCCGCCATGTATGGAGCAGGATCAGCGCACAGTCCTCCTCCATACAAGCCCCGCACTCGTAGGACATGACAGTTCACCCCTCCAGACAATCTCTAGACTGGGACTCCTGTGTCGCACTCCGACTGTCACTGCGGGGATGAGGGGGTGCGGGTGGGTCACATCTCCCTTTGCAGCGACATCATCACACAGTGGGCGATCGCCGAGCATGTGCCATCAGTACGGGGGAGAAAGTGCAGTCTTAGTACAACCCCTTTAAGAACAAGTTGTAGTCACCAGTCCTGCAGTCTAGCCCAGCGTTTCTCCACTCCAGTCCTCGGGGCCCGCAGCAGGTCAGGTTCTCAGGATATCCTGTAGTAAGAACCCCTATGATAATGTCTGAGACCCCGACAATAATTACATCAATACTGAGAGAAAACATGACCTGCGGGGGTCCACAAGGACTGACGTTTGGGAAACACTGATGTCTGATAACAGAGAGCAATAGCTTCTTGTTCACCTGGCCTCCAGTTAACTTCTCCTGCAGCCCGATATGGCCGATAACAGGGAGCAATAAAACCCTAAGGTATGCCCAAACCAAGAATACACAGCAGGTACTTTGGCCGGTCTCCCGGTACGTCTGGCGTTTTCCACTCCGGTGTTGTAGTGAGAGATGCCAGAACGGACCCTTCGAGGGATCTGCTGCATCACTTCTGATTCCTCCCTGCGCCGGACAGCAAACACTGCAAGCCATGTCTTATTGTCTGGTCTACGGCACCGGTGCGGAGAGAACGCCAAAATGGCCGCAGCGTCTGGCTCCGGCGTAAATACTTTAGCGGACAGCCTCAGTCTCTACTAATGTACTCACAGAAAACCTCTCACAGATGTGCGGGGCGTCAGCGCCGGGGTCTGCAGCGGCCGGGTCTGGAAAGGAGCACAGGCGATAATCCACGTATGCTGACATGGCGGCCGGATAGCGACAGAACTCAACCACTAGGTGGCGGCTGCTGGAGTCCATCAGCTTCCCATTCTCATGTTTACTGGAAGAGAACAGAACACCGATTGATAAAGATGGCAGCGAGATCCCCTGCAGCGCCATCACCCCAGACCGCTAGGACCTCACGAATACCAGAGTGCTGAGCCCAAACAGGAGGGTCCAGTCCTGCTCACACAGCTGAAGCTTTGTTACAATGTATCAGTGCTGATCTCCAGCTCTTATCTGCCCCGATACAAAGCTCAGACCTGCGAGCGGGACCAGGCGAGTTTATTCACACACAATGTATGTTTCAATTCACTGACAGCAAGAGCAGATCCTAAAAAATGAAGGAATGCTCCGCCGCCGGCATCAGAACATCTGGTTATCAAGCGGATGCCAGGAGGTGTTCTAGGAGCCCCAAGAGCTGGTCCCTGCACTCACCACTTCTTGTACGCATACTCCAGGTAAGAAGCCGTAAAGCGAGTCTCAAACTCCGAGGCGTATTTGGTGTCGTAGATTCCGGCCGGGAACATTTCCGACAGGTCGGCGATGAAGTTCATCATCTTGTCGGGCAGCTGAGCGTAGAAGCACTGATAGAGGAAGGCCAAGTCGATGAGGCCGTTGTGGAGGATCAGCGGCTTCTGGGCCTGCAGGAGCTCGAGGAAGAGAGTGCGGACGCTCTGGAGGCGCCGCTCGTCGCCCTGGGAGGAACCAGAGAGTCAGTATGTCCTTCATGTAGGCTGGAGAAGTATTTGCCCCCCAGGGTCACCCCTCATCTTATTTATACACCCATAATAAGTCGGATGTTCATCTATTAAAACAGACGGGGATACAAAGTAACAAACCCTCCGCAGGGCCGAGGCATCAGGAGAAAGGCACCGAGTTTATGGCATAAAAGTCGGCGCTAATTTTGCCACAAACTAGATTTCTGCAAAAAATGTGCAATTATTGTGATTTTAGAGCCTCGTGCAAAAAAAGTGGATGTGGTCTAATGGTAGGGGGCGTGTCCGGCATCCGCCTGGGAGATTTACTATAAGTTATGACAGAAACTACTATCCCCCTAGGGGGGGAGCTCCCTGCACACCGCCACCGCCCCCAGGGGGGGGAGCTCCCTGCACACCGCCACCGCCCCCAGGGGGGGGAGCTCCCTGCACACCGCCGCCGCCCCCAGGGGGGGGAGCTCCCTGCACACCGCCGCCCCCAGGGGGGGGAGCTCCCTGCACACCGCCGCCCCCAGGGGGGGGAGCTCCCTGCACACCGCCGACCCCAGGAGGGGGGGGGGGGTGTGGGGAAGAGCTCCCTGCACACCGCCGCCCCCGCTCCCTGCACACCGCCGACTCCAGGGGGGGGGGGGGGGGGGGGCTCCCTGCACGCCGCCGCCCCCGGGGGGGAGCTCCCTGCACGCCGCCGCCCCCAGGGGGGGAGCTCCCTGCACGCCGCCGCCGCCCCCGGGGGGGGGGGGGGGGGGGCTCCCTGCACACGGATATGCACGCAGCACATAATAAGTATATATCGTGTCACCTTGTCGTTGCCTTTGTAGTATGGAATTCCCTGCGAATATTGCTTGTTGAAGTCAAAGCCGTGCTGGACCAGGAACTGGACGGACTGCGGCTCGATGGTGTAGTCCTCCATACACAGCAGGGTCATGTTGTAAATCTGAGACAGATAGGCATCCTCCCCCTGTGGAGCATCACCCCCAACATGTGAGAGCACTCCAACGGAACAGAATACCTGAAATCCTCTGTGCTGCCGGGAATTCTACTCCTTCCACTATGTAACACTCAGCTCCCCCATCTGTGCTGCGGGGACCCCACACCAAGCAGCTCCCCCATCTGCCGCCCCCCTCTGCGCTGCGGGGACCCCACACCAAGCAGCTCCCCCATCTGCCGCCCCCCTCTGCGCTGCGGGGACCCCACACCAAGCAGCTCCCCCATCTGCCAACCCCCTCTGCGCTGCGGGGACCCCACGTCTTCTAGCAGCTCCCCCCTCTGCGCTGCGGGGACCCCACGCCTCTAGCAGCTCCCCCCTCTGCGCTGCGGGGACCCCACGCCTCTAGCAGCTCCCCCCTCTGCGCTGCGGGGACCCCACGCCTCTAGCAGCTCCCCCCTCTGCGCTGCGGGGACCCCACGCCTCTAGCAGCTCCCCCCTCTGCGCTGCGGGGACCCCACGCCTCTAGCAGCTCCCCCCTCTGCGCTGCGGGGACCCCACGCCTCTAGCAGCTCCCCCCTCTGCGCTGCGGGGACCCCACGCCTCTAGCAGCTCCCCCCTCTGCGCTGCGGGGACCCCACGCCTCTAGCAGCTCCCCCCTCTGCGCTGCGGGGACCCCACGCCTCTAGCAGCTCCCCCCTCTGCGCTGCGGGGACCCCACGCCTCTAGCAGCTCCCCCCTC
Source organism: Eleutherodactylus coqui (assembly GCA_035609135.1). Lineage (NCBI taxonomy): Eukaryota > Metazoa > Chordata > Amphibia > Anura > Eleutherodactylidae > Eleutherodactylus > Eleutherodactylus coqui. The sequence continues at coordinate 311,769,940 of CM069407.1, forward strand.
TGCGCTGCGGGGACCCCACGCCTCCAACAGCTCCCTCCTCTGCTCACCCCCTCAGTGATGCGTGGACCCCACACGTAGCAGCTCCCCCATCTGTGCTGCGGGGACCCCAGACCTTCTAGTAGCTCCCTCCTCTGCTGACCCTCTCAGTGATGCGGGGACCCCACGTGTAGCAGCTCCCCCATCTGCCGACCCCCTCTGTGCTGTGGGGACCCCACGTCTTCTAGCAGCTCCCCCCTCTGCTGACCCCCTCTGTGCTGCGGGACCCCCATGCCTAGCAGCTCCCCCCTCTGCTCTGTGGGGACTCCACACCAAGCAGCTCCCCCCTCTGCTGACCCCCTGTGTGCTGCGGGGACCCCATGCCTTCTAGCAGCTCCCCCCTCTGCTGACCCCGTCTGTGCTGTGGGGACCCCACACGTAGCAGCTCCCCCCTCTGCTGACTCCCTCGGTGCTGCAGGGACTCTGTTCCATCTACTCTGTGACCTCCGCTCTCTTCTGCTGGGACCACTTACCTTTTCAGGTAGCATTTTGAAGCAGGCGATTCCCAGGGAGAGTACGGAGCGCGTCCGCGCCGCCAGACAGATGGACTTATAGCGCTCCTCCACGCACCTACAAGAGAGCGCAGTAATAACGTGACAGCGGACCGCAGATTTACCGGAAAGCATTACAAGGGTTCCCTGCAGAACCTGGGAGTGTTGGCGGCGGCCGCAGAGGGAGCCGTCATGGCAGCATGATGTCTAATAACAGCTGCCCACAGTGGGCGGCCCTCCCAGGCCCCACGGACGTCCCGCGCACAAGTCACTTACTGGTTCAGCAGGCTCTTCCTGGATCCCAGACCGCTCAGCTCCTGCAAGAACGCAAAACGCATAGTCAGCGGATGGAAAGCGCCAGAACGTAACGGACGCTGCAGTTCGCTTGTCACGGCCGTTCAGGACTGCGCTAAACGGAGCGGAAATGGCGGTCCCTGCATTGGAAAATCCACCCCAAAACGGCGTCAAAAGCCGCACGGACGGCGCAGAACTTCATGCGGATCACAGCGGGATCAAAAATGGTGAAAACGGCGGCCCTGATGCTGCTGCGCCGCTTCCTGTGTGGGCGGACCCTCGGAGCTGGAGGTCGCTGAGACCTCTAAATACCGCGGCACAATCTGCGTCTTACAGCTGCGGACCCGTAGCCGCTCGCCCCGGCCGCGGGCAAAACCTGCGTGCCAAACTATAAAGTGTAAAATCACATTGAGAGCCGCCGCTGCCCGACGCAGAAGCCGGCCGTTATTTCGCACTGATTTTGCTCGCGGACGACTTATTGCGCCTGGAGATCCACGGCGACCGCCATGGCAGAAACACGCAGTTTTCAGAGGGGGATTCACGTGGCGACTTGCAGCATGTGACCGCGCCCCGACCACCACTGGGCACCATCGCTGTGGGCTGCGTCTGGGCGCAGCAGCGATGGCGCCTGGTGTAGTGGGCGTGCTCCGCCGCGCTGTGAGCCACACCATCGCCCTGGCGCCGCGCACGTGTTCGGATCAGACGCCGCAGTAACAGCGCCGCTCACCGTGTCCAACGCGATAAACGTGGAGGTCTTCAGCGCCAATAAGATGGACGGCCAGAGCTCGCTGAAATTATCATTGTGGACGTCAATAACCGGAACCTTCAGACTCGTCATCGTCACCTGGGAAACCATACAGAACAGATCAGCACACAGAGCCGGCGGGGAGCCGCCTGAGGCACGGGCAAGGGGGGGGCGCCTGAGGCACGGGCTACGGGGAAGGGGGGGGGGGAAGGGGGCCGCCTGAGGCACGGGCTACAGATGGGGGGGGGGGGTGGAGCCGCCTGAGGCGCGGGCTGCGGGGGGAAGGGGGCTGCCTGAGCCAAGGGGAAAGGGGGGGAGCCGCCTGAGGCACAGGCAAGGGGGGGGCGCCTGAGGCACGGGCTACGGGGAAGGGGGCCGCCTGAGGCACGGGCTACAGATGGGGGGGGGGGGGGGGGGGGGTGGAGCCGCCTGAGGCAGGCTACGGGGAAGGGGGGGTGGGGGGGAGTCGCCTGAGGCGCGGGCTACGAGGGGGGGGGGGGGAGCCGCCTGAGGCACGGGCTACGGGGAAGGGGGGGGACAGCCGCCTGAGGCGCGGGCTACGGGGAAGGGGACAGCCGCCTGAGGCGCGGGCCACAGGGAAGGGGGGGGGGGGGAAGACGCCTGAGGCGCAGGCTACGGGGAAGGGGGGGGGGGGGGGGGGGAGTCGCCTGAGGCACGGGCTACGGGGGAAAGGGGGGGAGCTACGGGGGAAAGGGGGGGGAGCTACGGGGGAAAGGGGGGGGGCCCCTCACAGCTCCGCTGCTCTTTAACGGACAAAGATTTCATTAACTAATGAAAAAACACACCCGCCATAAAAGACAACAATCACATGAAGCCTCCACTTCCCCCGGTGCCCTGCGTCACTTCCGGCGCAGGCTGATGAGGCGGGTCACGTGTTTCCTGTTAACAATTTCTGTAACAGCTTAGCCGTATTCAGCAATTCCAGCAACCTCATTGGTTGTTTGGGTTGGCTGCTTCAACCTGATTGGTTGTTTGGGTTGGCTGCTTCAACCTGATTGGTTGTTTGGGTTGGCTGCTTCAACCTGATTGGTTGTTAGGGCTGAGCTGTTACAGAAATTGTTAATATGCATGCGATGAGGTTTTTGTCACTGGAAAGTATAAACGATCGTCATACTTTAGCCCCGCCCTATGTTGTAAGAGCCAATCAGATGGAAGAAGGTCACGCAGAGGGCGTGTCTTGGCGGTTGGGGCAGCGTGGAGAGCGCAGGACAGTGAGGTGAGCTACGCATATTAACATCTTCATCAGCACGCGCTACACATTGACCGCTATCATTTATGTCGCCGTGTGATGACGTCAGAAGGTTTGTAACGTTATATTCAGCTGTGCTGCCAGCAGTTGTCACGTGACTGCCGTGCTGTTGTAGTCTCCTAAAAGTAGAAATAAAGCTGAAAAAATCATTTTCCACAATTTGGGATTTGGATCGGGACCGGAGGGAGGAGGGGGGAATTGGGACCGCCACTCCGTGACCGGAGGAGGGGGGAATTGGGACCGCCACTCCGTGACCGGAGGAGGGGGGAATTGGGACCGCCACTCCGTGACCGGAGGAGGGGGGGAATTGGGACCGCCACTCCGTGACCGGAGGAGGGGGGAATTGGGACCGCCACTCCGTGACCGGAGGAGGGGGGAATTGGGACCGCCACTCCGTGACCGGAGGAGGGGGGAATTGGGACCGCCACTCCGTGACCGGAGGAGGGGGGGAATTGGGACCGCCACTCCGTGACCGGAGGAGGGGGGAATCGGGACCGCCACTCCGTGACTGGAGGAGGGGGGGAATCGGGACCGCCACTCCGTGACCGGAGGAGGGGGGAATCGGGACCGCCACTCCGTGACCGGAGGAGGGGGGGAATTGGGACCGCCGCTCCGTGACCGGAGGAGGGGGGAATCGGGACCGCCGCTCCGTGACCGGAGGAGGGGGGAATCGGGACCGCCGCTCCGTGACCGGAGGAGGGGGGAATCGGGACCGCCGCTCCGTGACCGGAGGAGGGGGGAATCGGGACCGCCGCTCCGTGACCGGAGGAGGGGGGAATCGGGACCGCCGCTCCGTGACCGGAGGAGGGGGGAATCGGGACCGCCGCTCCGTGACCGGAGGAGGGGGGAATCGGGACCGCCGCTCCGTGACCGGAGGAGGGGGGAATCGGGACCGCCGCTCCGTGACCGGAGGAGGGGGGAATCGGGACCGCCGCTCCGTGACCGGAGGAGGGGGGAATCGGGACCGCCGCTCCGTGACCGGAGGAGGGGGGAATCGGGACCGCCGCTCCGTGACCGAAGGAGGGGGGAATCGGGACCGCCGCTCCGTGACCGGGGTGGGGGGAGGAGGGGGAATCGGGACCGCCGCTCCGTGACCGGAGGGAGGAGGGGGGAATTGGGACCGCCGCTCCGTGACCTCAATCAGACATTGTATCACCAATCCTGAGGTTTTGTAATTCCCGCCCACATTGTGGGACCACCGTGTCGGCAGTTGGGTCACGATAGGAGTTGTAGTGTAACAGTTTCTTCCCCTCCAGCAGAATGGGACGCTCCGCCATAAAACGCGTCTGCAAGAAAGTGTCAAAGAAGGAGCCAGCGTCCCCGAGCAAAAAGCCTGCGGGCAAGAACAAAGGTAAGACGGCGGAGACAAGAGCGAGGGGCGGCCATGTGGTCTGGTAATAACTGGGAATTTAACATGTACCCCTTACAGACCCCTCCCCCGATCCTGCTCCGCACCACACGTTCACCTCCGAGGAGACAGAGACACTCAGGAAGGAGCTCCTCACCTGGTATGACCGATGTAAACGAGACCTGCCATGGCGGAGACTGGTACGATGTCACAGGGCTCTCATATGCCTACCACTAGCATTCAAGAAAGTCCATTCTTACAAGTAGCTCCAAACAGAGATCATCAGTGTCTGTATTATACTCCAGAGCTGCACTCACTATTCTGCTGGTGGAGTCACTGTGTACATACATTACTTATCCTGTACTGCTCCTGAGTTACATCCTGTATTATACCCCAGAGCTGCACTCACTATTCTGCTGGTGGAGTCACTGTGTACATACATTACTTATCCTGTACTGATCCTGAGTTACATCCTGTATTATACTCCAGAGCTGCACTCACTATTCTGCTGGTGGAGTCACTGTGTGCATACATTACTTATCCTGTACTGCTCCTGAGTTACATCCTGTATTATACTGCAGAGCTGCACTCACTATTCTGCTGGTGGAGTCACTGTGTACATACATTACTTATCCTGTACTGCTCCTGAGTTACATCCTGTATTATACCCCAGAGCTGCACTCAGTATTCTGGGTATTATTAATGGTTAGTCAGCCCCTAATAACTTAGCTTAGCTTCCACACTACAGGAGGGCAGATAGTTTTCCCTAAATCCCCAGACCAAGTTTGCTCCATATCTTGAACAAGTGGTTTTAGCTGTGGACTAGATAGCAGGAAGTGCAGCTCTGGAGTATAATGCAGCACTTGGTCGGAGTTTCTGTCACTGCAGATGATAGAAGGAATCTCTCTGTATTTCAGGCCGCTGCAGAAATGGATGCGAACCGCCGAGCGTATTCAGGTAACTCTGCACAATGAAATGTTTGTGTTAAAGGGACAGTAGAGCTGAATACAAACTGTTGCTCTCTGTTATCAACCATTTCAGACGGGGAAAGACCTGACTGTTATGATTGTTCATCGATGGGATGAGTAAAAGGAGGTGCCGAATCCTCCCTGCCCACTATCACTGCTTTACCTCCCATATCTCCAGTGCTGAGAACTTTCTATACATGTGATATCAGCCACCCCTCTTATAACACTCCAGTACTGATATCACATATATGATGTCTGGGGGTTATATCAGTACTGGAGTGTTATAAGAGGGACGGCTGATATAACCCCCAGACATCATATATGTGATATCAGCCGGCCCTCTTATAACACTCCAGTACTGATATAACCTCCAGAGACATCATATATGCAATATCAGCAGCTCCTCTTATAACACTCCAGCACTGATATAACCTCAAGAGACATATATGTGATATCAGCTCCTCTTTTAACCTCCAGAGAAATCATATATGTGATATCAGCCGCTCATCTTATAACGCTCCAGTACTGATATAACCTCCAGACATCATATATGTGATATCAGCTGCTCCTCTTATAACGCTCCAGTACTGATATAACCTCCAGAGACATCATATACAGTATGTGATATCAGCCGCTCATCTTATAATGCTCCAGTACTGATATAACCTCCAGACATCATATATGTGATATCAGCTGCTCCTCTTATAACGCTCCAGTACTGATATAACCTCCAGACATCATATATGTGATATCAGCCGCTCCTCTTATAACGCTCCAGTACCGATATAGCCTCCTGGCTGGGAGTGTTACCGGCCCTTTTATATTACAGCCCCCCTAATTTATCACTCCGGCCTCCTGTAATAACTCTGTTTCTCCGTCTCCTTAGTCTGGGTGTCGGAGGTGATGCTGCAGCAGACTCAGGTGTCTACGGTCATCGACTACTACACCAAGTGGATGAAGGTGCCGGGACCTTTGGGGTGGGGATGGGGGGATCACGGACAAGGAACGATTCTTATCTGCTAACATTGTCTCCTGCAGACATGGCCGACGGTTGAGGATCTGGCGGCGGCGTCCTTGGAGGTAGGGGATGTCATTCTTGGTGTATCGGTGCACGGACTGACTGTGACTTGGTGCGATGCTCTGCAGGATCCCCCAGCTTTCCCAGGCTCCTGCAGGGCAGATCTACCCAGCGGAGCAGGATGCCTCATAGCTGGAGTTCAGGAAAGCTGGGTGACACCCAAGTGGGAGTTGAGGGCGACTTCTGTGGACTGGGGACTTTTGGCTGAAGGGGGATGGGCGCTTTAACTATTTGTGTGCCGCAGTAACGATTCTGACTGCCATGTCGCTGTGCTCCCCCAGGAGGTGAACGAGAAGTGGTCCGGGCTGGGGTATTACTCCCGGGGTCGGCGGCTTCAGGAAGGCGCCCAGAAGGTGGGTAGCAGTCGTCACCCTAATTTAACCCTTTATGTACCTGTGACTGGCTTGCTCCACGATAAATGACATTGAGGCTCCTCCCACCTACAGGTTGTGCGGGATTTGGGGGGTCAGATGCCTCGCACTGCAGAAGCCTTACAGAAACTGCTGCCGGGGGTGGGCAGATACACGGCCGGCGCGGTGGCTTCTATCTCCTACGGGCAGGTAAACGTGGCACAGGTTACCCCGGCACTATGGCCGCCATGAACGTGCAAGAAGACGCAGGCTGCTTTGTTTTCCATTAGGTTACGGGCGTCGTAGATGGAAACGTCATCCGAGTTCTCTGTCGGCTGCGACGCATCGGCGCTGACTGCACCTCGCCGCCCGTCGCTGATGCTCTCTGGTGAGTTCTGTGCAAACTTCTGCAACTTTTTAGTAAAGCCGATGTTTGACTTCATCTTTTTCAAGATCTCTGCTTGCTGTTAGTGAAAGGAAATATTATTTATATCCAAAGGCTGAAATTTCTGCTCACACAGCAGTTACAATGTATCAGTGTTGGTGGCGCTCTCGCACTCCAGGCTTCATGAATATACTGTAACGAACCCTCAGCTGTGTGAGCTGCACGGCGGCCGGACTAGATGACATTTCTTTCTACTGCCAGCAAGTTCTGATAAAAGTCCCAGAACCTTCGTAGATTGCGGTTCAAGACGAAACCGTAACGGGAATCGCTGTTCTATCCTTTCAGGAATTTGGCGAATGATTTAGTCGATCCGGATCGACCGGGAGATTTTAACCAGGCGATGATGGAGCTCGGCGCGACGGTCTGCACGCCAAAGAGAGCGCTGTGTGGTGAATGCCCCCTGCAGAGCCTGTGCCGGGCGTACAAGAAGGTGAGGTGACAGCCAGCGCACTGAAGAGTGATGTCACTGAGTGATGACCTCATCAATTGCCCTCAGCGACCCTGGTAAAGGGGCGCTCCGCTTCACCACGCTTTTACATGGGACGACGTGTTGGGTGCAAATGTCTGACGGGCCGTCCCAGCGATTACACTGAAGGTTGTGCACTTGTGGGGAATAATGTGATCGGATCGCCGTTATATAGATACAACAAATCCAGTCGGCGCGCCGTTACCCTGCCGAATAACAAGAGTAACACAAGGGATTGTGCAACTATCCCGCAGTCACTGTTACAGGCAGCGCTGCCTGAACACTATAAGGGTAGGTTTATGTCACATATAGGGGATGTCGCCACGTGGTGTAAACACTGCGATCCTCCAGCAGTAAGTAGTGAGCGGTTTATACCGGCCGTTGGGTGGACTGAATAAAAGAATCTAAATCCTAAAACAAAATCCATGTTTGGTATCGCCGCGTCCGTAAGAGTCCGATCTATCAGAGTAACGCATTATTTACCCCGCAGGGTGAACGTCATAAAAAAAATTACGAACCCCAGAAATGCGCTGTTGGTCATCTTGTCTCCAAGAAAAAATGCAATAAAAAGAGAACAAAAAGTCGTACATTTTCCAGGATAGTGCGACGGCAAACTAGAGGGATGAGCCCCGCGAGGGATGAGCCCGGCACAACTATGGGAACGGAAAAAGAAAAAAGGGATTGTGCGCAGAAGACGGCGGCAGAAAACAATAAAATGCAAGCCGTACAGCAAAAACCAAAACTGCTCCCGTTTGTCTCCTGTGATCGAACCGCAGAGTAAAGATATCGGGTCGTTTGTGCAGCGGGGGAAATAAGACGCGACTAACGATGGCGGAATGTCGTTTGTTTGTACTTGTTTCTCCAGCCGTTATATAGCACCACGGACTGACACGACTCGCCCCGCAAACAACAAGCCGCCCGACAGCGAGGCGCACAGAGGAGTTACCATATTCATAAACGGAAAAAAAAGGTTTGGTCACTAAGGGGTTAAATAACTTGAAGATGAGCGGCGCGCCTATTAATCAGCGGCGCCCGCGGGGTCTGCGGGATTTAAGGTTACACAAACAAATCCGTTCCCTTTTTAAGGTTTGTTGCACCGTGTGAGCGGTCCGCGCTTTACACAAGAACAAGCGTCGCTCAGTGAAGAGGCGGGGCCACAAGATCGTCCCCGCCCACCTGCCTGTGACCCCGATAAGTGACCGACTGCCTGTTTACACGGCTGATGCATGCAGACTGAACGACCAACAGGAAGTGAATGAATTCTCGTTCGTCGATCCGTAGGGGCAGCACTTACACCGGACGATAGCGTCCCGCATAGAAGGGGCCCTCAGAAAACCCTTTCTGATAGAAGGTTCTAGTAGAAAGTGTTTGATCTCCCTGCAGCGCCCCCAGAGGGGTAGTGAAGAATTACACAGCTGCCATTGGTATAAATGTGCGCTTATGTTGGGTCCTCCAGAGCTCACAGGGTGATGGGGGGCATCCTCAACTGAAGACCCCCCAATAGGGTGGATGACGGGGGATGTGTAACCGGCGTTCTGTCTTGCAGGTGGAGCTCGAGTCTGCGTCCTCCATCAGGAACCTTGTGGACAGAAGAGCTGACGCTCCGATCGGCTCCGACATCGAGGATTGTGGTGAGTGCAGAGCAGTTAGCCGTTCGGCATCTGATGGAGCAACAGGCTTAACCCCTTCATGACGGCGCCAGTCTTATTTTTTTATCGTGACCTATTTCTGCGCGGCGGCCGGAGCGCTCGCTGTTCGTGGCCGCGAGTCGCAGTCTTCAGGGATACTATGTAATGGACCGAAAAACTACAACATTTCAAGTCCATATTTTTAAGGCAGCGCAGCGAAACTGACGGAACCGTCCCTTTATAAGGGGGGGGGGGGTGCTGTATTACTGAAAAATAAAGTATCTTTGGGGGAAAAACGTATTCTGGGCACCAGGATTTAATATTTTCAATCGCTATATGTATATTTTTTGTGGGACGTCCCGTAGTTTTTCTTGGTCTTATTTTTTTTGGAGTAAATAAGAGTTTTTGATCACTTTTTATTACATTTTTTTCTTGGAGGCGGGCTGTTTGTTTCTGCCGCTCTTCCCCGTGCGCGGTAAATAATTTGTTACTTTTATGGATGCGGCAATTTATTTATTTTTTATTCTTAATCTGGAAAAATGTTTTTTTCTTTTAACCTTTTTTATTTTTTCTAATTATTACATTTTTTACCCCTTTTCACACTCGGTCCCCGCAGGGAACTTGAACTTGTGCTTTGATTGCTCATACAGTATAATGCAATGCCATGGTACTGCAGTATATCACATTCTGGGCATCGGCCATGGCAGCTCTGGGGACCTACAGACCATAACTGAATGGCACCTTGCAATCTCAGGACCCCCCCCCCCCCCCCCTGATAACTCTGCTGTATTACGCGCCCCACTTCTGTGACTGATACATTGTAACAAAGCTGTTTATCAGCAGCCGCCGCCTCGTGTTCCCTCTGCATGCAGCCCAGTGACCGTTGGGACGGCAGCCTCGGAGTGGCCAACTACCCGCGCAAATCTGCAAAGAAGCCAGCAAGGGAGGAGCAGACCGTGACCTGCGTGTGGGAGAGGCCCGGCGAGCAGGGGGCCGCCGAATACCTACTGCTGCAGAGACCCCAGAAAGGTGATACACTGTGACATCGCGCTATATACAATGCATCGCTCCCTCGCTGACCGCCGTATCCACTTACCACCCTGCACAGGGCTGCTGGCTGGGATGTGGGAATTTCCCAGCATGCTCTTGGAGAAGGCATGCACCATGAAGGAACGGGAGGATATTCTGTGCGGCCGCCTCCAGGAAGTCAGCGGCTGTGAGGTTTCGGTGAAGGATCTGCAGTTTGTAGGGGAGGTAAGACGTCCGTTAACCACGTAGATGCTGCAGCAAGTAAGTAGTGGGATGGAGACTCGGGGGGGCTGCAGTACCCTAGTAGTTGCTCTGGGGCTCCTGAACCCCACTGCAGACCCCTACGACATCACACTGCAGAACTTGGACACCGTGGTCACGTGACGTCAGTACTCAGTGTCGCTGACTCGCCCGCCGCGCTTAGGCCGCACCCTAACCTAATGCCGTAGTAGCACAACGCCAAGTGTAATTTACACCTAGTAGGCTGCATGCGCTGGACGAGGCGGAGGTGATCACATGCTGCAGGGCAGCAAGGAAGTGACCTCACTAGTTAGCGGAAAACGCCCCTTTCTGATGACATCACAGTCTTGTCTGCATGTCACTGAATGGCATCAGCACAGCGCAAACTGACTGCCTCCTCCAGAACCGACCTCGGGAAAGCCGGCCGTAGACTATAGATGTCGCTCCTAAGGTGCCCCATACAGCATTAATGCCCCCACACAGTAATGGCGCCCCCCAGGGGTGGGGGTAGAGTGACATGAAGATGGCGGTGATGTCAGTAATCGCTCCTTCCTCCTCACAGGTCATCCACATCTTCTCTCATATCAACCAGACCTACCTCGTCTACTTCCTGCACGGCATCGCCATGAAGGAGGCGGAGCGTTCAGCGCTGCGCTGGGTCACCAGGAGACAGTTTATGGAGTCCGCCATCCCTACTGCCATGAAAAAGGTAAACGCCCCAACATTCTGCTGCTTCCTGTTCTTCAGACATCTGCATTGTGGGGGGTCAGATAGCGCTGCCCACAGGCCGGATCTAGCCCGTCGGCCACGCTTAAAGTGGTTATCCAGGCAGGGCCTGCTGTAATGCACCAGGACTGGAGCAGAAGATGTGGCTCCAACCACTGAGTAGTGGACGGTGCTTGTAACTGCAGGCACAGCTCTCATTAAAATTAGTAGGACCCCTTCTTGCAATTCCGAATGCCGGCCGCTACACAGTGTTTGGACATCGGCTTCCGCTCTGATCCAGGCGTATCTGGGTGGGCGCTGCCTCTACTCACCCCGTCTGTGGCCGCTGGGGTTAGCGGTCAGGGGTCACAGACTCGGCACCAACCACTGCCATCGCCGGATCGGTGCTGCAGGTGGCGTAAATGTAAAGCCTGTAAGGGATTACTATGTGAGTCACTACTACTACTGGGGCCAATATAGGGGACACTGTTACTACTGGGGCCACTATCTGTGTCACTATTACTACTGTGGCCAATATAGAGGATACTATTATTACTGGGGCCATTGTGGGGGTAACTATTAATACTGGGGGAACTAACAGGGTCACTATTACTACTGGGATCACTCTGGGTGTCCCTGGTACTACTGGGTCCAGCGCTATGCCTGGTATGCAGTGAGGAGGCTGCAACGCTCCCCTGAGCCCCTGCCGCGGCCGCTTCAGACAGCTCATCGGTGGGGGCCCAGAGCAGCAGACCCCCCAGATCTGAGGATAGATCATTGGTCCTGGAAAGTCCCTTAGGGCTCCGGCACACTTGCGTTTTTCTTGCGCGGTTTCTTCACGCGATTGTCGATGGGACCTACTAATGTTAAACGCATCGCACAAAAATAGCGCAGCGCCGACCTGCGATCTGTTTTTAACATAAGAAATTCCCATTGACAATCCTGTAAAAAAACGCAGCGATATCGCAGCGTTAAAAAAAAAACGCAAGTGGGTGTGAGCCCTTTAAGAGCTGATAACAGGGAACAGTAGATGAAACTCATCTGTCCTACAGTCAACCTCTTCCCAGCCTAAGGCCTGTCTCACACAGATTCCTCAATTCAAACCGGGTAGTGTGAGACCGGTCTAATAGCTGATAACAGGGAGCAATAGATTGTCGTCCCCTATCCTACAAGGAGTCTCTTCCCTGCCTAATGGCTGATAACGGGGAGCAATAGAGTTTAGTCAGCTTCTTCCTAGTTTCTAATTGCTGATAACAGGGAGTAATATAGACTATATTTTCCCTGCCCTACAGTCAGTCCAATAACAGCTGATAACAGGGAGTAATAGATTGTATTACCTTTCCTAGCCTAATGGCTGATAGCAGAGAGCACTAGCTGTAATCACATGTCGCTCCCTGCATTCCTTTCCTCTGAGCCCGATGATCTCATTTCTGCCTTCCAGATTCTGCAGCTGTGTGACGGTCAGCGGTTGCTCTGCGGAGGGGCGGAGCCGGTGAGTGATTGGACGGCGCTGACCCCGCCCCTTCTGTGTTATCCGGCTTTTATGACGTCTGTTCTTTCTCTTTCAGCCTAGAAAGCGGAAAAAGGATAGAAGTGACGGGCAGCGAGACAGCAAGCAGAGGTCTATAGACAGCTTCTTCAGGAAGTGAGCGCCGCCGGACAGCAAGCAGAGGTCTATAGCCAGCTTCTTCAGGAAGTGAGCGCCGGTGGGCGGAGACGTTCTGCAGCTTCTTCGTCTACATCAACTTCTGGCCACTTCAAGATCTCTGCTTGCTGTTAGCACCTGGGAACATACAAAACTGCTGTTCAGACCAAGCCCTGCTGTCACAGCTGAAGGTTTGCTCCAGTTGTATCTGTGCGGCGCCGATCCCTCGGCTGCTACAATGTATCGGTTCTACGCTCGTCTCCCCAGGCCAATCAGGGTGGACGAGGCCGACCACCGTGTGCACATCCTCCGCTTACACATGCTCATCCATTGGCTGATTGGGCGCGGCTTCACAACGGGGTAAGCGAGCGTTCTGCGGTTGTTGGCTCGTTCACACCGCCGGATGCATCAGAACACGCAGCCGCTGGCCTCCTGCACAACCTGTGTCGCTGCGCATCGGGCGCCGCTCTGCACGGAACGCAGCCGCCGAGTGTTCTAGCACCCTGGATGGGCCTGGAGGGACCTTCACACAGGATGGAAGCGCGTCGCAGGACGCAGCCAAATCCGCAGCGTTCCACACCAAAGTCTGCCGCTCTGACTGCCGATTTTGATACAGAATCGCTGGCAGGCCTTCAGCCATTTTCAACTTTGCATCAGCAGCCGGCGGCTCCTGGTTCAGCGCTTACTGCGGCGTCGGGTGTTCTATTCTGTTCCATGTGAAGGGTCCCTTTAGTAATGGCTATCGGCCCCCAGAGGAGGGTGTAGACCAGATACAATTGTAACAAACCCTCAGCTGTGAACAGGGAATTCAGCCTCTGGATGTTAACAAAGATATTTCTGTTTGCTGACAGCAAGCAGAGATCTTGTAAATGGTGATGGACTGAATCGTGACGTTGCAGATGAATGATGGACGCTTCTGTAGACGACAGCCGCCCCTTTTATGGGACCGCTAAGGCTGAGGGGGCTGTGTGAGCCCTCCGATCAACAATACTCTGACAACGGGGCGGTGACTGAGGTGGTCCTCGCTGTCGGCTGCAGATTATGGGCCGCCGCTGACCGTCACTATCACAGCTGTGTATTTAACCCTTTGTAACCCACAGAGCGCCAAAGATTTTTATACTTTTTCTATGTAATAAAGTATTTTCGTTACATTGTGTCGCCTGACGTCCATTGGGATGAGGTCCCTTTAAGTAACACAAACGCCCGGCGCCATTTATAGAATAACGTTTATTAGACGATCACAGAAGCGCAGCGTTGGAGGGAGAGTCCCCTGGGACTTGTAGTTCTTCAGTGTCAGCTGCTCTGTTCCACGGGCGTGTTTACCTTCCGGATCACCTGCAGATATTTCCCGTGGTTTTGCATTGCGGTATTCAGTCGCCGCCGTCGTCTGCGCCATATGACCGACCAAAATAGCCCGTTAAAGTGGATAGGACCGCAGGAATCTGCATGAACGCACGGACTGGGGGGGGGGGATTAACCAATCAGAGCATTAGCTTGCTGGAGGCGGGGTATTCAAGCTCTGCTACCAGGAAAAACTGCTCTGTCAGCGTGAAGGAGGATATGGAAGCCTGCAGCAGGGACAGAGCAGGGCGAGGGTCCTGAACGCCGTCTGCTAGGTGAGTGATATAGGACGTCCCCCTGACAATAAGACACTGCCTCTTTTGGGGCAAAAATTAATATAAGCCAATGTCTTATTTTTGGCAGACCCGCTGTTACTGCGTCACCGCCTCTTCATGCACCTTCTGGCTCAAGTCATCCATCATATCCTGCATGGAGTGCCACAGAGCGCGAATATTCCCCTCGCCGAACCCCTGTGCCCCCCTGCGCTCGATCAGCTCCAGATAGAACGAGTCTTTGGAGAACAGGGGCTCCGCAAAGACCTGCAGGAGGATCTTCTGTCCCTCGTCCTTCTGGGCTTGGAATTTGGTGCAAGAGTCCAGCAAGATCCCGAAGTGTAAGAGCTGCTGCGGCGTGAACCCGGCGCGGAGGATCTGCGCCTCCTTCTGGGGGTCATTATAATACGATGTGGGCTGACTAGCAAAGAGAACCCCATTATTGGCGAGGTCCCTCGCAGCTCGGAAGATGTCCGGCGTCAAGAGGCCAACATGCTGGATCCCACCTTCTTTATGGTGGAGGAGGAACTGGTCGATCTGGTTCTGCCCTCGCTGGGGTAGCGATTCTGCCATCACAATCTTGCCCACCTCTGCCCGCCCCGGGCACTCTACGGAGGTCAAGCGCAGCCCTATCTGGGGGCCACTGATTTCAACTCCCTGATTTGGGTCCTCTTCTTCTCGGAGAGGGAAGTGCTTGAACCCTAGACACCGACTGTACCACTCCATTACCCGTGGCGTGGTGCCCCGCGGACAGGCGTACGTCACGTGATCTATGTGCGTGACACTCGCCGGAGAACCGTCATTTTCTTTGTTCTCGATGGGCTGGAAGCCTGGAAGGAAGGCGGCCATATAGCGGGAGCGGTCTAGAAGCGTGTGTCTCACATTCCCTAGTATAGACTTGACCACGCAGTAGGACACGGGGCCGGCATCGCTGTGAAGCTGGCTGGGTGGCACTAACAAGTGGCAGCCATTCTTGACCAGTTGCTGGCATAATCCTGGCACGTCTTCTACCTCGTAGCTGATGTTGCAGGCTGTGTTGGGGGACGGCAGGGGATCCGGAGCGTCATAGAGCAGCGCCGAGCTGGAAGAGTCATTAACCACAAACACAACTTTTTCATTTCTTAATGCCACCTGACAAGGGGCGACGCCGTCCAAACCGCGAGCGGCAAACACTCTGAATCTGTACTTGGCCACCAGGTCGGTGATGATCTTCTGGGGGTTGGAGACCTGGAGAGTGATGTGACTGAGGCGGGTCAACGGGGAGCTCATGGCGCAGGACTGCGGCTGAAACACAAAGACGACAGATCAGTAGTTGTCTCTGCACAGACGCCATCATTCTGGGACTATAGTGAGGATTAGAGCTGCTGACCTCTGTTAGTCCCAACAGCAGCACAATGATTGGGGATTCTGATGGCCCTTATTCTTTGACAAAAAGGCTCAACGAGGACATGAGAGCAGCGTGTGCTCCGCAGCACCCAGCAGAGGCCTAGCAGACATAAGAGAGGACATGAGAGCAGCGTGTGCTCCACAGCACCCAGCAGAGGCCTGGCAGACATAAGAGAGGACATGAGAGCAGCGTGTGCTCCGCAGCACCTAGCCGACATAAAAGAGGACATGAGAGCAGCACCGCAGCACCCAGCAGAGGCCTAGCACACATAAGAGAGGACATGAGAGCAGCATGTGCTCCGCAGCACCCAGCAGAGGCCTAGTAGACATAAGAGAGGACATGAGAGCAGCGTGTGCTCCGCAGCACCCAGCAGAGGCCTAGTAGACATAAGAGAGGACATGAGAGCAGCGTGTGCTCCGCAGCACCCAGCAGAGGCCTGGCAGACATAAGAGGGGACATGAGAGCAGCGTGTGCTCCGCAGCACCCAGCAGAGGCCTGGCAGACATAAGAGGGGACATGAGAGCAGTGTGTACACCGCAGCACCCAGCAGAGGCCTGGCAGACATAAGAGGGGACATGAGAGCAGTGTGTACACCGCAGCACCCAGCAGAGGCCTGGCAGACATAAGAGGGGACATGAGAGCAGTGTGTACACCGCAGCACCCAGGAGAGGCCTAGTAGACATAAGAAAGGACATGAGAGCAGTGTGTGCTCTGCAGCACCCAGCAGAGGCCTGGCAGACATAAGAGGGGACACGAGAGAAGAGAGTGCTCTGCAGCACCCAGCAGAGGCCTAGCAGACATAAGAGAGGACATGAGAGCAGCGTGTACACCGCAGCACCCAGGAGAGGCCTAGCAGACATAAGAAAGGACATTAGAGCAGTGTGTGAAGGGTGAGTAGATCGTTTTGAGGGATCACTATTACTACTGAGGGCCACTGTGGGGGTTACTATTAATACTGGGGCCACTGTGGGGGTTACTATTAATACTGGGGCCACTGTGGGGGTTACTATTAATACTGGGGCCACTGTGGGGGTTACTATTAATACTGGGGCCACTGTGGGGGTCACTATTCCACCTGGGGCTGATATAGGGAACACTATTACTGCTGGGGCCATTGTGGGGGTCACTATTACTACTGAGGCTACTGTGGGGGTCCCTATTACTACTGGGGCCATTGTGGGGTTACACTACTACTGCTGGGGCCACTGTGGGGTTACACTACTACTGCTGGGGCCACTGTGGGGGTCACTATTACTACTGGGGCCACTGTGGGGGTCACTATTACTACTGGGGCCACTGTGGGGGTCACTATTACTACTGGGGCCACAGTGGGCGTCACTATTACTACTGAGGCCACTCTGCACGTGGCAGTGTACCTCAAGCTGACTTTAGGGCGTGCTCACATGTGGCGAAATGTCCACCACAGAAATTTCCGCATCCAAAAAAACTGTCAAAATCCGTAGCCGATTCCATACTATGTGGGCGCTCCCCCTCACCTCCTTTGAAGTCTTCCTGGCGTCAGCGCTTCCCAGTGACCTGGTCAGGTGCGACCCTGCTGGTCAGGTGAGGCCACTACAGGCCGCTGGCACCAGCGCTCCCTGCCTTTATTGTACCGGCCCTGTACTTTTTATAATGACAGATGTAAAATCAGACCTTGTGATAAGCCCCGCCTCTGACCACACCCATCTGCCCCGCCTCTGACCACACCCATCTGCTCCGCCTCTGACCACACCCATCTGTCCTGCTTTGACCCTGGGATAATCCGGTCACCTTAGTTCAGGTTTCTCTGTTGCTCAGTTCTGAGGACAATGATGAACGGACAGCAATGACGGCATTGTGAACCCGACCGCAGGCCGCCCGCGATTAGGAGCGAGTTGGACAATGGTGGGAAACCATGAAGGTCCTCAGCGATGACACCCGTCCCTGCGGCGGCGATACAACAGCCGGGGATCTAATAGTACTGATTATTTTACACCGTTTCCACCGTTGCGCACATTTTCCTTGACCGCAGACGACCCGCTGTAGTCTGATATCATTTAGTTAGAACCGTTGGATCCGGTTTTCTCTCCCGCATAGACATACAGCAGAGTTATAAACCCTGGCCCTACCGCCAGTCCTATGTACCCCCAGCCCTACTGGCAGTCCTATGTAACCCCAGCGCTGCGCCCTCTTTTGTACCTTTGTATAACAATCCGGTATTTTTGTTGGAAGACGTGACGACGTAGATATAATACTGAGTTGGGTTAAGTGACAAACTCCACTCTGCTACCCCAGAGTCCCGCCCTGCCCCTCTGAGCAGCAGTCCTCACCTCACTGCAGGCACATGGATTCTTCATTCATCCTTCAGTCCTCCCAGCACTCTTCAAGGTGGACCGTACCATCTCACTAACAGGAAGGGGGGAGATCCCTGGCAGCATGAGCTGTAATAATGTTGTCATTACTGCGGATGTCGGATGGATCGCAGGCGGCACGCGGGGACACAACGGGCGGCACGCGAGGACACAACGGGCGGCACGCGAGGACACAACGGGCGGCACACGCTTATCAGTTTCTGGAAATTAAACTAAATTCTTGTACAAAGAAAAGTTCTCCAACTTTCGGACTCAATTCTTCACCATTTGCATGATCTCTGCTTGCTGTCAATGAATGGGAACATAAATAGTTCAGATTCAGAAGCTAAAACGCATGCTGTCTCCATCCTGATTGCAGCGCTGAGCTCTTGCTACATTGTATCAGTTTTCCAGCCTGTTGATGTAACGTTGTAACTTTCCGTTGTTCCCTGTAGATACAGAAGCTTCTCTCTGGTTTTGCGCCATTCTTCTTCTGTCAAAGTGCAGACGCAGTGAGGCGTTACGTGGCGTCGTGCCGTTAGGGCTCCTTTAATTCAGCGGTATTGTTTTCCGTTTCGCTGCTCGTTGACTTCAGTGGGATTTTCCGCGCTTCTGTTTTCTTCCATCTGTTTTACGTTTTTTTTCCAATAAAAGAACAGAAAGCGAACGGAGGAGATCGCTCCGCGTGTTCCGGATTGTTCCAGATGGCGGAGCGGAAAGGTTCCTGATTGGTTCCGCTTTTGTTGCTTGTTTAACGGATCTGATTTTAAATGAGCGCAGAAACCAAAACGTATCCCTAACATTTATAATTGGGGGTCCGCGGGGTCTGCGCAGTGCCTGGCCGGCCACTGATTGTAATGCATCGTGTAAGCCCCTCCCATTAACCCCTTAGGGCGCTGTTATCCAACGAGTCCCAATCAGCACGTTGGCCGGCGTCACACGGGCGTATTCGCACGCAATTCGCGGATAACAGAACCTCATGATTTCAGTTCACATGTGGAATTTTTCTGCACATTTCGGTTGGGCAAAATAAAAGTGGCGCGCTGTATTTTCTCGTGCATTTGCGCCCCAGAAGTCCCCCTAGAAGTTAACGGGGATGCGCAAATGAATACAATTTCAATCGGCGCATATCTTCTGCCACATGCGCTGAAAAATGACCTATATCAGACCACCCTGCAGCCGCCAGAGCTTCCATAGGATCCCACCACAAGCATGGGCGTAACTATAGGGGGCGCTGAGGGCGCGGGCGCAGCGGGCCCATAAAGTGTCTCTTTCCCATATTGCGAAGCCATTCTATGAATGAAGCTTTGTCATTGGGGGCGGCAGCTTCAGGTTACACCTCTGATCACAAACAGGAAGTTCAGTGTGTGCTCCGAATAATCTTCCCATCATCACCATTGCGTCTGTTCCTGGCAGGACTTTGTAAGCCTGCAGCAATACTTCAGGACGGGCGCCGCGCCATCTCAGCCAGTTTGTTAAGATGGCCGAGATGTGGAGAATTGGGGAAAGCCAACGCCCACAATACTGCGCATTTATCTGCGTCCGATTAGAAGGAGGCGCCAAACGGTAAAACGTGAAAACAATCTGGGTGTATTCAGATGCTGCTGCACTGCGGTAAACCCGACCGATGCGCAGGCTATGGCTGCTCTAAAACGGGCGTCTGGTAAAACACGCGGTTTAAAACGTTTTTGAATGGCGTTTTCAGACACATTCGATGGCGCTTTTTGCTGCACCGCATTATTACACTGCGTTAGAAGGGGCGTTAAAAAAGCGCTGAAACGCACTAAAAGAGAGCGACAATATTAGAAGATCGCAGCATTTCCACCGCCACGTTTGGCGCTCCTCCGGGCGCCGCGCTGACATCAGTAGAGATGTACTACAGTGTTTGAAGCGCAGCACTAATCGCTGTAAGCAGCAGCGCGAGGGACCGATCAGGACGGAAATAGTCTGCGCCAACACGATCGTATCCTTATGGGCACGAACTCCGCACCCGGGCAGATCGCGGGTCTTTAAATCAAAATCGTAAGATTACATCTCCCAAAACAACGCAAAACATTCCGCTGTTAAAAACTGCGCCCCGTATATACCATCCTCTTCCGTACCATCACTATACCCCCTCTGTATATACTGTACTGGTATATACCATCCTCTTCTGTACCATCACTATACCCCCTCTGTATATACTGTACTGGTTTATACCATCCTCTTCTGTACCATCACTATACCACCCCTGTATATACTGTACTGGTATATACCATCCTCTTCTGTACCATCACTATACCACCCCTGTATATACTGTACTGGTATATACCATCCTCTTCTGTACCATCACTATACCACCCCTGTATATACTGTACTGGTATATACCATCCTCTTCTGTACCATCACTATACTACCACTGTATATACTGTACTGGTATATACCATCCTCTTCTGTACCATCACTATACCATCCCTGTATATACTGTATTTGTATATGGTATCCTCTTCTGTACCATCACTATACCACCCCTGTATATACTGTACTGGTATATACCATCCTCTTCTGTACCATCACTATACCGCCCCTGTATATACTGTACTGGTATATACCATCCTCTTCTGTACCATCACTATACCCCCTCTGTATATACTGTACTGGTATATACCATCCTCTTCTGTACCATCACTATACCGCCCCTGTATATACTGTACTGGTATATACCATCCTCTTCTGTACCATCACTATACCGCCCCTGTATATACTGTACTGGTATATACCATCCTCTTCTGTACTAGCACTATACCACCCCTGTATATACTGTACTGGTATATACACACCATCCTCTTCTGTGCCATCACTATACCCCCTCTGTATATACTGTACTGGTATATACCATCCTCTTCTGTACCATCACTATACCACCCCTGTATATACTGTACTGGTATATACCATCCTCTTCTGTACCATCACTATACCACCCCTGTATATACTGTACTGGTATATACCATCCTCTTCTGTACCATCACTATACCACCCCTGTATATACTGTACTGGTATATACCATCCTCTTCTGTACTAGCACTATACCCCCTCTGTATATACTGTACTGGTATATACCATCCTCTTCTGTACCATCACTATACCACCCCTGTATATACTGTACTGGTATATACCATCCTCTTCTGTACCATCACTATACCACCCCTGTATATACTGTACTGGTATATACCATCCTCTTCTGTACTAGCACTATACCACCCCTGTATATACTGTACTGGTATATACCATCCTCTTCTGTACTAGCACTATACCACCCCTGTATATACTGTACTGGTATATACCATCCTCTTCTGTACCATCACTATACCCCCTCTGTATATACTGTACTGCTATATACCATCCTCTTCTGTACCATCACTATACCGCCCCTGTATATACTGTACTGATATATACCATCCTCTTCTGTACTAGCACTATACCACCCCTGTATATACTGTACTGGTATATACCATCCTCTTCTGTACCATCACTATACCCCCTCTGTATATACTGTACTGGTATATACCATCCTCTTCTGTACCATCACTATACCGCCCCTGTATATACTGTACTGGTATATACCATCCTCTTCTGTACCATCACTATACTACCACTGTATATACTGTACTGGTATATACCATCCTCTTCTGTACCATCACTATACCACCCCTGTATATACTGTACTGGTATATACCATCCTCTTCTGTACTAGCACTATACCACCCCTGTATATACTGTACTGGTATATACCATCCTCTTCTGTACCATCACTATACCCCCTCTGTATATACTGTACTGGTATATACCATCCTCTTCTGTACCATCACTATACCGCCCCTGTATATACTGTACTGGTATATACCATCCTCTTCTGTACCATCACTATACTACCACTGTATATACTGTACTGGTATATACCATCCTCTTCTGTGCCATCACTATACCCCCTCTGTATATACTGTACTGGTATATACCATCCTCTTCTGTACCATCACTATACCCCCTCTGTATATACTGTACTGGTAAATACCATCCTCTTCTGTACCATCACTATACCACCCCTGTATATACTGTACTGGTATATACCATCCTCTTCTGTACCATCACTATACCCCCTCTGTATATACTGTACTGGTATATACCATCCTCTTCTGTACTAGCACTATACCACCCCTGTATATACTGTACTGGTATATACCATCCTCTTCTGTACCATCACTATACCCCCTCTGTATATACTGTACTGGTATATACCATCCTCTTCTGTGCCATCACTATACCCCCTCTGTATATACTGTACTGGTATATACCATCCTCTTCTGTGCCATCACTATACCCCCTCTGTATATACTGTACTGGTATATACCATCCTCTTCTGTACCATCACTATACCACCTCTGTATATACTGTACTGGTTTATACCATCCTCTTCTGTACCATCACTATACCATCCCTGTATATACTGTACTGGTATATACCATCCTCTTCTGTGCCATCACTATACCCCCTCTGTATATACTGTACTGGTTTATACCATCCTCTTCTGTACCATCACTATACCATCCCTGTATATACTGTACTGGTATATACCATCCTCTTCTGTACCATCACTATACCACCCCTGTATATACTGTACTGGTTTATACCATCCTCTTCTGTACCATCACTATACCACCCCTGTATATACTGTACTGGTATATACCAACCTCTTCTGTGCCATCACTATACCACCCCTGTATATACTGTACTGGTATATATCATCCTCTTCTGTACCATCACTATACCACCCCTGTATATACTGTACTGGTATATACCAACCTCTTCTGTACCATCACTATACCACCCCTGTATATACTGTACTGGTATATACCATCCTCTTCTGTACTAGCACTATACCACCCCTGTATATACTGTACTGATATATACCATCCTCTTCTGTACCAGCACTATACCACCCCTGTATATACTGTACTGGTATATACCATCCTCTTCTGTACTAGCACTATACCACCCCTGTATATACTGTACTGGTTTATACCATCCTCTTCTGTACCATCACTATACCACCCCTGTATATACTGTACTTGTATATGGTATCCTCTTCTGTACCATCACTATACCACCCCTGTATATACTGTACTGGTATATACCATCCTCTTCTGTACTAGCACTATACCACCCCTGTATATACTGTACTGGTATATACCAGCCTCTTCTGTACCATCACTATACTACCCCTGTATATACTGTACTTGTATATGGTATTCTCTTCTGTACCATCACTATACCACCCCTGTATATACTGTACTGGTATATACCATCCTCTTCTGTACCATCACTATACCCCTCTGTATATACTGTACTGGCATATACCATCCTCTTCTGTACCATCACTATACCATCCCTGTATATACTGTACTGGTATATACCATCCTCTTCTGTACCATCACTATACCACCCCTGTATATACTGTACTGGTTTATACCATCCTCTTCTGTACCATCACTATACCACCTCTGTATATACTGTACTGGTTTATACCATCCTCTTCTGTACCATCACTATACCACCCCTGTATATACTGTACTGGTATATACCATCCTCTTCTGTACTAGCACTATACCCCCTCTGTATATACTGTACTGGTATATACCATCCTCTTCTGTACCATCACTATACCACCCCTGTATATACTGTACTGGTATATACCATCCTCTTCTGTACCATCACTATACCCCCTCTGTATATACTGTACTGGTATATACCATCCTCTTCTGTACCATCACTATACCCCCTCTGTATATACTGTACTGGTATATACCATCCTCTTCTGTACCATCACTATACCACCCCTGTATATACTGTACTGGTATATACCATCCTCTTCTGTACCATCACTATACCCCCTCTGTATATACTGTACTGGTATATACCCTCCTCTTCTGTACCATCACTATACCCCCTCTGTATATACTGTACTTGTATATACCATCCTCTTCTGTACCATCACTATACCACCCCTGTATATACTGTACTGGTATATACCATCCTCTTCTGTACCATCACTATACCCCCTCTGTATATACTGTACTGGTTTATACCATCCTCTTCTGTACCATCACTATACCACCTCTGTATATACTGTACTGGTTTATACCATCCTCTTCTGTACCATCACTATACCACCTCTGTATATACTGTACTGGTATATACCATCCTCTTCTGTACTAGCACTATACCACTCCTGTATATACTGTACTGGTATATACCATCCTCTTCTGTACCATCACTATACCCCCTCTGTATATACTGTACTGGTATATACCATCCTCTTCTGTACCATCACTATACCCCCTCTGTATATACTGTACTGGTTTATACCATCCTCTTCTGTACCATCACTATACCACCTCTGTATATACTGTACTGGTTTATACCATCCTCTTCTGTACCATCACTATACCACCCCTGTATATACTGTACTGGTATATACCCTCCTCTTCTGTACCATCACTATACCCCCTCTGTATATACTGTACTGGTATATACCATCCTCTTCTGTACCATCACTATACTACCACTGTATATACTGTACTGGTATATACCATCCTCTTCTGTACCATCACTATACCACCCCTGTATATACTGTACTGGTATATACCATCCTCTTCTGTACCATCACTATACCACCCCTGTATATACTGTACTGGTATATACCATCCTCTTCTGTACCATCACTATACCACCCCTGTATATACTGTACTGGTATATACCATCCTCTTCTGTACTAGCACTATACCCCCTCTGTATATACTGTACTGGTATATACCAACCTCTTCTGTACCATCACTATACCACCCCTGTATATACTGTACTGGTATATACCAACCTCTTCTGTACCATCACTATACCACCTCTGTATATACTGTACTGGTTTATACCATCCTCTTCTGTACCATCACTATACTACCACTGTATATACTGTACTGGTATATACCATCCTCTTCTGTACCATCACTATACCATCCCTGTATATACTGTATTTGTATATGGTATCCTCTTCTGTACCATCACTATACCACCCCTGTATATACTGTACTGGTATATACCATCCTCTTCTGTACCATCACTATACCGCCCCTGTATATACTGTACTGGTATATACCATCCTCTTCTGTACCATCACTATACCCCCTCTGTATATACTGTACTGGTATATACCATCCTCTTCTGTACCATCACTATACCGCCCCTGTATATACTGTACTGGTATATACCATCCTCTTCTGTACCATCACTATACCGCCCCTGTATATACTGTACTGGTATATACCATCCTCTTCTGTACTAGCACTATACCACCCCTGTATATACTGTACTGGTATATACACACCATCCTCTTCTGTGCCATCACTATACCCCCTCTGTATATACTGTACTGGTATATACCATCCTCTTCTGTACCATCACTATACCACCCCTGTATATACTGTACTGGTATATACCATCCTCTTCTGTACCATCACTATACCACCCCTGTATATACTGTACTGGTATATACCATCCTCTTCTGTACCATCACTATACCACCCCTGTATATACTGTACTGGTATATACCATCCTCTTCTGTACTAGCACTATACCCCCTCTGTATATACTGTACTGGTATATACCATCCTCTTCTGTACCATCACTATACCACCCCTGTATATACTGTACTGGTATATACCATCCTCTTCTGTACCATCACTATACCACCCCTGTATATACTGTACTGGTATATACCATCCTCTTCTGTACTAGCACTATACCACCCCTGTATATACTGTACTGGTATATACCATCCTCTTCTGTACTAGCACTATACCACCCCTGTATATACTGTACTGGTATATACCATCCTCTTCTGTACCATCACTATACCCCCTCTGTATATACTGTACTGGTATATACCATCCTCTTCTGTACCATCACTATACCGCCCCTGTATATACTGTACTGATATATACCATCCTCTTCTGTACTAGCACTATACCACCCCTGTATATACTGTACTGGTATATACCATCCTCTTCTGTACCATCACTATACCCCCTCTGTATATACTGTACTGGTATATACCATCCTCTTCTGTACCATCACTATACCGCCCCTGTATATACTGTACTGGTATATACCATCCTCTTCTGTACCATCACTATACCATCCCTGTATATACTGTACTGGTATATACCATCCTCTTCTGTACCATCACTATACCCCCTCTGTATATACTGTACTGGTATATACCATCCTCTTCTGTACCATCACTATACCCCCTCTGTATATACTGTACTGGTTTATACCATCCTCTTCTGTACCATCACTATACCACCTCTGTATATACTGTACTGGTTTATACCATCCTCTTCTGTACCATCACTATACCACCCCTGTATATACTGTACTGGTATATACCCTCCTCTTCTGTACCATCACTATACCCCCTCTGTATATACTGTACTGGTATATACCATCCTCTTCTGTACCATCACTATACTACCACTGTATATACTGTACTGGTATATACCATCCTCTTCTGTACCATCACTATACCACCCCTGTATATACTGTACTGGTATATACCATCCTCTTCTGTACCATCACTATACCACCCCTGTATATACTGTACTGGTATATACCATCCTCTTCTGTACCATCACTATACCACCCCTGTATATACTGTACTGGTATATACCATCCTCTTCTGTACTAGCACTATACCCCCTCTGTATATACTGTACTGGTATATACCAACCTCTTCTGTACCATCACTATACCACCCCTGTATATACTGTACTGGTATATACCAACCTCTTCTGTACCATCACTATACCAGCTCTGTATATACTGTACTGGTTTATACCATCCTCTTCTGTACCATCACTATACTACCACTGTATATACTGTACTGGTATATACCATCCTCTTCTGTACCATCACTATACCACCCCTGTATATACTGTATTTGTATATGGTATCCTCTTCTGTACCATCACTATACCACCCCTGTATATACTGTACTGGTATATACCATCCTCTTCTGTACCATCACTATACCGCCCCTGTATATACTGTACTGGTATATACCATCCTCTTCTGTACCATCACTATACCCCCTCTGTATATACTGTACTGGTATATACCATCCTCTTCTGTACCATCACTATACCGCCCCTGTATATACTGTACTGGTATATACCATCCTCTTCTGTACCATCACTATACCGCCCCTGTATATACTGTACTGGTATATACCATCCTCTTCTGTACTAGCACTATACCACCCCTGTATATACTGTACTGGTATATACACACCATCCTCTTCTGTGCCATCACTATACCCCCTCTGTATATACTGTACTGGTATATACCATCCTCTTCTGTACCATCACTATACCACCCCTGTATATACTGTACTGGTATATACCATCCTCTTCTGTACCATCACTATACCACCCCTGTATATACTGTACTGGTATATACCATCCTCTTCTGTACTAGCACTATACCACCCCTGTATATACTGTACTGGTATATACCATCCTCTTCTGTACTAGCACTATACCACCCCTGTATATACTGTACTGGTATATACCATCCTCTTCTGTACCATCACTATACCCCCTCTGTATATACTGTACTGGTATATACCATCCTCTTCTGTACCATCACTATACCGCCCCTGTATATACTGTACTGATATATACCATCCTCTTCTGTACTAGCACTATACCACCCCTGTATATACTGTACTGGTATATACCATCCTCTTCTGTACCATCACTATACCCCCTCTGTATATACTGTACTGGTATATACCATCCTCTTCTGTACCATCACTATACCGCCCCTGTATATACTGTACTGGTATATACCATCCTCTTCTGTACCATCACTATACTACCACTGTATATACTGTACTGGTATATACCATCCTCTTCTGTACCATCACTATACCACCCCTGTATATACTGTACTGGTATATACCATCCTCTTCTGTACTAGCACTATACCACCCCTGTATATACTGTACTGGTATATACCATCCTCTTCTGTACCATCACTATACCCCCTCTGTATATACTGTACTGGTATATACCATCCTCTTCTGTACCATCACTATACCGCCCCTGTATATACTGTACTGGTATATACCATCCTCTTCTGTACCATCACTATACTACCACTGTATATACTGTACTGGTATATACCATCCTCTTCTGTGCCATCACTATACCCCCTCTGTATATACTGTACTGGTATATACCATCCTCTTCTGTACCATCACTATACCCCCTCTGTATATACTGTACTGGTAAATACCATCCTCTTCTGTACCATCACTATACCACCCCTGTATATACTGTACTGGTATATACCATCCTCTTCTGTACCATCACTATACCCCCTCTGTATATACTGTACTGGTATATACCATCCTCTTCTGTACTAGCACTATACCACCCCTGTATATACTGTACTGGTATATACCATCCTCTTCTGTACCATCACTATACCCCCTCTGTATATACTGTACTGGTATATACCATCCTCTTCTGTGCCATCACTATACCCCCTCTGTATATACTGTACTGGTATATACCATCCTCTTCTGTGCCATCACTATACCCCCTCTGTATATACTGTACTGGTATATACCATCCTCTTCTGTACCATCACTATACCACCTCTGTATATACTGTACTGGTTTATACCATCCTCTTCTGTACCATCACTATACCATCCCTGTATATACTGTACTGGTATATACCATCCTCTTCTGTGCCATCACTATACCCCCTCTGTATATACTGTACTGGTTTATACCATCCTCTTCTGTACCATCACTATACCATCCCTGTATATACTGTACTGGTATATACCATCCTCTTCTGTACCATCACTATACCACCCCTGTATATACTGTACTGGTTTATACCATCCTCTTCTGTACCATCACTATACCACCCCTGTATATACTGTACTGGTATATACCAACCTCTTCTGTGCCATCACTATACCACCCCTGTATATACTGTACTGGTATATATCATCCTCTTCTGTACCATCACTATACCACCCCTGTATATACTGTACTGGTATATACCAACCTCTTCTGTACCATCACTATACCACCCCTGTATATACTGTACTGGTATATACCATCCTCTTCTGTACTAGCACTATACCACCCCTGTATATACTGTACTGATATATACCATCCTCTTCTGTACCAGCACTATACCACCCCTGTATATACTGTACTGGTATATACCATCCTCTTCTGTACTAGCACTATACCACCCCTGTATATACTGTACTGGTATATACCAGCCTCTTCTGTACCATCACTATACTACCCCTGTATATACTGTACTTGTATATGGTATTCTCTTCTGTACCATCACTATACCACCCCTGTATATACTGTACTGGTATATACCATCCTCTTCTGTACCATCACTATACCCCTCTGTATATACTGTACTGGCATATACCATCCTCTTCTGTACCATCACTATACCATCCCTGTATATACTGTACTGGTATATACCATCCTCTTCTGTACCATCACTATACCACCCCTGTATATACTGTACTGGTTTATACCATCCTCTTCTGTACCATCACTATACCACCTCTGTATATACTGTACTGGTTTATACCATCCTCTTCTGTACCATCACTATACCACCCCTGTATATACTGTACTGGTATATACCATCCTCTTCTGTACTAGCACTATACCCCCTCTGTATATACTGTACTGGTATATACCATCCTCTTCTGTACCATCACTATACCACCCCTGTATATACTGTACTGGTATATACCATCCTCTTCTGTACCATCACTATACCCCCTCTGTATATACTGTACTGGTATATACCATCCTCTTCTGTACCATCACTATACCCCCTCTGTATATACTGTACTGGTATATACCATCCTCTTCTGTACCATCACTATACCACCCCTGTATATACTGTACTGGTATATACCATCCTCTTCTGTACCATCACTATACCCCCTCTGTATATACTGTACTGGTATATACCCTCCTCTTCTGTACCATCACTATACCCCCTCTGTATATACTGTACTTGTATATACCATCCTCTTCTGTACCATCACTATACCACCCCTGTATATACTGTACTGGTATATACCATCCTCTTCTGTACCATCACTATACCACCTCTGTATATACTGTACTGGTTTATACCATCCTCTTCTGTACCATCACTATACCACCTCTGTATATACTGTACTGGTTTATACCATCCTCTTCTGTACCATCACTATACCACCTCTGTATATACTGTACTGGTATATACCATCCTCTTCTGTACTAGCACTATACCACTCCTGTATATACTGTACTGGTATATACCATCCTCTTCTGTACCATCACTATACCATCCCTGTATATACTGTACTGGTATATACCATCCTCTTCTGTACCATCACTATACCCCCTCTGTATATACTGTACTGGTATATACCATCCTCTTCTGTACCATCACTATACCCCCTCTGTATATACTGTACTGGTTTATACCATCCTCTTCTGTACCATCACTATACCACCTCTGTATATACTGTACTGGTTTATACCATCCTTTTCTGTACCATCACTATACCACCCCTGTATATACTGTACTGGTATATACCCTCCTCTTCTGTACCATCACTATACCCCCTCTGTATATACTGTACTGGTATATACCATCCTCTTCTGTACCATCACTATACCACCCCTGTATATACTGTACTGGTATATACCATCCTCTTCTGTACCATCACTATACCACCCCTGTATATACTGTACTGGTATATACCATCCTCTTCTGTACCATCACTATACCACCCCTGTATATACTGTACTGGTATATACCATCCTCTTCTGTACTAGCACTATACCCCCTCTGTATATACTGTACTGGTATATACCAACCTCTTCTGTACCATCACTATACCACCCCTGTATATACTGTACTGGTATATACCAACCTCTTCTGTACCATCACTATACCACCTCTGTATATACTGTACTGGTTTATACCATCCTCTTCTGTACCATCACTATACCACCCCTGTATATACTGTACTGGTATATACCATCCTCTTCCGTACCATCACTATACCACCCCTGTATATACTGTACTGGTATATACCATCCTCTTCTGTACCATCACTATACCACCCCTGTATATACTGTACTGGTATATACCATCCTCTTCTGTACCATCACTATACCCCCTCTGTATATACTGTACTGGTATATACCATCCTCTTCTGTACCATCACTATACCGCCCCTGTATATACTGTACTGATATATACCATCCTCTTCTGTACTAGCACTATACCACCCCTGTATATACTGTACTGGTATATACCATCCTCTTCTGTACTAGCACTATACCACCCCTGTATATACTGTACTGGTATATACCATCCTCTTCTGTACTAGCACTATACCACCCCTGTATATACTGTACTGGTATATACCATCCTCTTCTGTACTAGCACTATACCACCCCTGTATATACTGTACTGGTATATACCATCCTCTTCTGTACCATCACTATACCCCCTCTGTATATACTGTACTGGTATATACCATCCTCTTCTGTACTAGCACTATACCACCCCTGTATATACTGTACTGGTATATACCATCCTCTTCTGTACCATCACTATACCGCCCCTGTATATACTGTACTGATATATACCATCCTCTTCTGTACCATCACTATACCCCCTCTGTATATACTGTACTGGTATATACCATCCTCTTCTGTACTAGCACTATACCACCCCTGTATATACTGTACTGGTATATACCACCCTCTTCTGTACCATCACTATACCGCCCCTGTATATACTGTACTGATATATACCACCCTCTTCTGTACCATCACTATACCGCCCCTGTATATACTGTACTGATATATACCATCCTCTTCTGTACCATCACTATACCCCCTCTGTATATACTGTACTGGTATATACCATCCTCTTCTGTACCATCACTATACCACCCCTGTATATACTGTACTGGTATATACCATCCTCTTCTGTACTAGCACTATACCACCCCTGTATATACTGTACTGGTATATACCATCCTCTTCTGTACCATCACTATACCCCCTCTGTATATACTGTACTGGTATATACCATCCTCTTCTGTACCATCACTATACCGCCCCTGTATATACTGTACTGGTATATACCATCCTCTTCTGTACCATCACTATACTACCACTGTATATACTGTACTGGTATATACCATCCTCTTCTGTGCCATCACTATACCCCCTCTGTATATACTGTACTGGTATATACCATCCTCTTCTGTACCATCACTATACCCCCTCTGTATATACTGTACTGGTATATACCATCCTCTTCTATACCATCACTATACCACCCCTGTATATACTGTACTGGTATATACCATCCTCTTCTGTACCATCACTATACCACCCCTGTATATACTGTACTGGTATATACCATCCTCTTCTGTACCATCACTATACCCCCTCTGTATATACTGTACTGGTATATACCATCCTCTTCTGTACTAGCACTATACCACCCCTGTATATACTGTACTGGTATATACCATCCTCTTCCGTACCATCACTATACCCCCTCTGTATATACTGTACTGGTATATACCATCCTCTTCTGTACCATCACTATACCCCCTCTGTATATACTGTACTGGTAAATACCATCCTCTTCTGTGCCATCACTATACCCCCTCTGTATATACTGTACTGGTTTATACCATCCTCTTCTGTACCATCACTATACCACCCCTGTATATACTGTACTGGTATATACCATCCTCTTCTGTACCATCACTATACTACCACTGTATATACTGTACTGGTATATACCATCCTCTTCTGTGCCATCACTATACCCCCTCTGTATATACTGTACTGGTTTATACCATCCTCTTCTGTACCATCACTATACCATCCCTGTATATACTGTACTGGTATATACCATCCTCTTCTGTACCATCACTATACCACCCCTGTATATACTGTACTGGTATATACCATCCTGTTCTGTACCATCACTATACCCCCTCTGTATATACTGTACTGATATATACCATCCTCTTCTGTACTAGCACTATACCACCCCTGTATATACTGTACTGGTTTATACCATCCTCTTCTGTACCATCACTATACCACCCCTGTATATACTGTACTGGTATATACCATCCTCTTCTGTACTAGCACTATACCACCCCTGTATATACTGTACTGGTATATACCATCCTCTTCTGTACCATCACTATACTACCACTGTATATACTGTACTGGTATATACCATCCTCTTCTGTGCCATCACTATACCCCCTCTGTATATACTGTACTGGTTTATACCATCCTTTTCTGTACCATCACTATACCATCCCTGTATATACTGTACTGGTATATACCATCCTCTTCTGTACCATCACTATACCACCCCTGTATATACTGTACTGGTATATACCATCCTCTTCTGTACTAGCACTATACCACCCCTGTATATACTGTACTGGTATATACCATCCTCTT
This sequence comes from Eleutherodactylus coqui, assembly GCA_035609135.1. NCBI lineage: Eukaryota > Metazoa > Chordata > Amphibia > Anura > Eleutherodactylidae > Eleutherodactylus > Eleutherodactylus coqui. Next base: position 311,803,666 of record CM069407.1, read on the forward strand.
CTGTGCCATCACTATACCACCCCTGTATATACTATACTGGTATATACCATCCTCTTCTGTACTAGCACTATACCACCCCTGTATATACTGTACTGATATATACCATCCTCTTCTGTACTAGCACTATACCACCCCTGTATATACTGTACTGGTTTATACCATCCTCTTCTGTACCATCACTATACCACCCCTGTATATACTGTACTGGTATATGCCATCCTCTTCTGTACTAGCACTATACCACCCCTGTATATACTGTACTGGTATATACCATCCTCTTCTGTACTAGCACTATACCACCCCTGTATATACTGTACTGGTATATACCATCCTCTTCTGTACCATCACTATACTACCATTGTATATACTGTACTGGTATATACCATCCTCTTCTGTGCCATCACTATACCCCCTCTGTATATACTGTACTGGTTTATACCATCCTCTTCTGTACCATCACTATACCCCCCCTGTATATACTGTACTGGTATATACCATCCTCTTCTGTGCCATCACTATACCCCCTCTGTATATACTGTACTGGTATATACCATCCTCTTCTGTACCATCACTATACCACCCCTGTATATACTGTACTGGTATATACCAACCTCTTCTGTACCATCACTATACCACCCCTGTATATACTGTACTGGTATATACCATCCTCTTCTGTACTAGCACTATACCACCCCTGTATATACTGTACTGGTATATACCAACCTCTTCTGTACCATCACTATACCACCCCTGTATATACTGTACTGGTATATACCATCCTCTTCTGTACTAGCACTATACCACCCCTGTATATACTGTACTGGTTTATACCATCCTCTTCTGTACCATCACTATACCCCCTCTGTATATACTGTACTGGTTTATACCATCCTCTTCTGTACCATCATTATACCATCCCTGTATATACTGTACTGGTATATACCATCCTCTTCTGTACCATCACTATACCACCCCTGTATATACTGTACTGGTATATACCAACCTCTTCTGTACCATCACTATACCACCCCTGTATATACTGTACTGGTATATACCATCCTCTTCTGTACTAGCACTATACCACCCCTGTATATACTGTACTGATATATACCATCCTCTTCTGTACTAGCACTATACCACCCCTGTATATACTGTACTGGTTTATACCATCCTCTTCTGTACCATCACTATACCACCCCTGTATATACTGTACTGGTATATACCATCCTCTTCTGTACTAGCACTATACCACCCCTGTATATACTGTACTGGTATATACCAGCCTCTTCTGTACCATCACTATACCACCCCTGTATATACTGTACTTGTATATGGTATCCTCTTCTGTACCATCACTATACCACCCCTGTATATACTGTACTGGTATATACCATCCTCTTCTGTACCATCACTATACCATCCCTGTATATACTGTACTGGTATATACCATCCTCTTCTGTACCATCACTATACCACCCCTGTATATACTGTACTGGTATATACCAACCTCTTCTGTACCATCACTATACCACCCCTGTATATACTGTACTGGTATATACCATCCTCTTCTGTACTAGCACTATACCACCCCTGTATATACTGTACTGATATATACCATCCTCTTCTGTACTAGCACTATACCACCCCTGTATATACTGTACTGGTATATACCATCCTCTTCTGTACCATCACTATACCACCTCTGTATATACTGTACTGGTATATACCATCCGTATATCATTTGGCATAGAATAGTATTAGGTAGTGAGAAGTGCAGTAGAGCCCAGAGTGTATAATGTGTAGGATATTGTATTATTGTATAGGCTGTAATGTATTGCAGTGTATTGCAGTGTATTGCAGTGTAGCATGTGCTGCTGACATCACCGCCTTCTATACTTTGTTTCTGGCCACTGACATTACAATGTGGCGCCGTAGTTACAACATTCCCCAAATAACAGAAGATGACCATTAGTACAAGTCCAGCAGTTAGTGTAGGTGCAGCTTCCAGCGTGACCCCCGCTGCAGCCCCTGTGGTGGGGGATGGGGCCCGGGCCGGCCCCCAGGGATAAAGGGCCAGAGTCCTGGACAGATTGCGCCACAAACTGCTGCAAAAGCCCCTTGGAGGGACGCGGTGCGGAGCAGATCAGACTGTGAGTACCGGGACGGGCGGATTATTACCTGAGTGTAGGAATTATCTCGCTGGACGCATTTTTTACTCTTTTTTTGCTACATAAATTAATAAAAAATGCTGCAAAATGAAAACAAAATAAAATGTTTAGCTGAATCTGGGAGGGAAGACAGGAATGGACGCCGGGAATTACAGGTGACCGCAGATCTGGGAACGCAGCAATGTTCCTGTAAGCGGTTATTAGTGAATGACCCCCAACATGACGCTCCGAGACATCTGGAAGACCCCCAGCACAAAACTCCTGCTACCTGAGTGTTTGCCTAACCGATCACACATTGCCCAGGAGCGGCCCCTGAGATATGGGATAGAGCCATGGCTGTTTGGTATGTGTGGGAGCAGTGAGGCCGCCGCAGACCGGCCAGCTGGACCCGCAGGCTTCAGGGTTTGCTGATAAGTTGTTTATTACACATACATGCCACCAGGTCCGTTAAAGGGAAAGGACCTCTTGTACAACCCATTTTTTTATGTTAAACATATCTTGAACTTTTGGTGATTTTTTTTTTAATCTTGATATCACAATCTAAAAAAAAAACCTTAAACTCCTGCAGTTCTCACACTGACCACTAAGCCTAATAATAGTCCGGCACAGCTCACCTCCTCCACTCCCTGCACACTGACCACTAAGCCTCATAATAGTCTGACACTTCCTATTCTGTAATGAAACCCTATCAGCTGTCATCTTATTATCATCACAGACAGGATTACACTGAGAGGAGACACCTATATATAGAAAACACAGGAGCCACCATTCACAATAGTCACAGCTCACCTCCCCCCTCCCTGTACAGGCAGGATTACACTGAGAGGAGACACCTATATATAGATAACACAGCACCATCATTCACAATAGTCACAGCTCACCTCCTCCCCTCCCTGTACACACAGGATTACACTGAGAGGAGACACCTATATATAGATAACACAGGAGGCACCATTCACAATAGTCACAGCTCACCTCCTCCCCTCCCTGTACAGGCAGGATTACACTGAGAGGAGACACCTATATATAGATAACACAGGAGGCACCATTCACAATAGTCACAGCTCCCCTCCTCCCCTCCCTGTACAGACAAGATTACACTGAGAGGTGACACCTATATATAGATAACACAGGATCCATCATTCGCAATAGTCACAGCTCACCTCCTCCCCTCCATGTACAGACAGGATTACACTGAGAGGAAACACCTATATATAGATAACACAGGAGGCACCATTCACAATAGTCACAGCTCACCTCCTCCCCTCCCTGTACAGGCAGGATTACACTGAGAGGTGATACGAATATATAGATAACACAGGATCCACCATTCACAATAGTCACAGCTCACCTCCTCCCCTCTCTGTACAGACAAGATTACACTGAGAGGTGACACCTATATATAGATAACACAGGATCCACCATTCGCAATAGTCACAGCTCACCTCCTCCCCTCCATGTACAGACAGGATTACACTGAGAGGAGACACCTATATATAGATAACACAGGAGGCACCATTAACAATAGTCACAGCTCACCTCCTCGCCTCCCTGTACAGACAGGATTACACTGAGAGGTGATACCAATATATAGATAACACAGAATCCACCATTCACAATAGTCACAGCTCACCTCCTCCCCTCCATGTACAGACAGGATTACACTGAGAGGAGACATCTATATATAGATAACACAGGAGGCACCATTCACAATAGTCACAGCTCACCTCCTCCCCTCCCTGTACAGACAAGATTACACTGAGAGGTGACACCTATATATAGATAACACAGGATCCACCATTCACAATAGTCACAGCTCACCTCCTCCCCTCCCTGTACAGACAGGATTACACTGAGAAGAGACACCTATATATAGATAACACAGCACCACCATTCACAATAGTCACAGCTCACCTCCCCCCCTCCCTGTACAGACAGGATTACAATGAGAAGTGACACCTATATATAGATAACACAAGAGCCACCATTCACAATAGTCACAGCTCCCCTCCCCCTCCCTGTACAGACAGGATTACACTGAGAGGAGACACCTATATATAGATAACACAGGAGCCACCATTCAAAATAGACACAGCTCACCTCCTCCTCTCCCTGTACAGACAGGATAACACTGAGAGGAGACACCTATATATAGATAACACAATAGGCACCATTCACAATAGTCACAGCTCACCTCCTTTCCTCCCTGTACAGACAGGATTACACTGAGAGGTGATACCAATATATAGATAACACAGGATCCACCATTCACAATAGTCACAGCTCACCTCCTCCCATCCCTGCACAGACAGGATTACACTGAGAGGAGACACCAATATATAGATAACACAGGAGCCACCATTCACAATAATCACAGTTCCCCTCCTCCCCTCCTGTACAGACAGGATTACACTGAGAGGAGACACCTATATATAGATAACACAGGACCCACCATACACAATAATCACAGCTCACCTCCTTCCCTCCCTGTACAGACAGAATTACACTGAGAGGTGATACCAATATATAGATAACACAGGACCACCATTCACAATAGTCACAGCTCACCTCCTCCCCTCCCTGCACAGACAGGATTACACTGAGAGGAGACACCAATATATAGATAACACAAGAGGCACCATTCACAATAGTCACAGCTCACCTCCTCCCCTCCCTGCACAGACAGGATTACACTGAGAGGAGACACCAATATATAGATAACACAGGAGGCACCATTCACAATAGTCACAGCTCCCCTCCTCCCCTCCCTGTACAGGCAGGATTACACTGAGAGGAGACACCTATATATAGATAACACGGGATCGACCATTCACAATAGTCACAGCTCACCTCCTCCCCTCCAAGTACAGACAGGATTACACTGAGAGGAGACACCTATATATAGATAACACAGGAGCCACCATTCACAATAGTCACAGCTCACCTCCTCACCTCCCTGTACAGACAAGATTACACTGAGAGGTGACACCTATATATGGATAACACAGGATCCACCATTCACAATAGTCACAGCTCACCTCCTCCCCTCCCTGCACAGACAGGATTACACTGAGAGGAGACACCAATATATAGATAACACAAGAGGCACCATTCACAATAGTCACAGCTCCCCTCCTCCCCTCCCTCTACAGGCAGGATTACACTGAGAGGAGACACCTATATATAGATAACACGGGATCGACCATTCACAATAGTCACAGCTCACCTCCTCCCCTCCAAGTACAGACAGGATTACACTGAGAGGAGACACCTATATATAGATAACACAGGAGCCACCATTCACAATAGTCACAGCTCACCTCCTCCCCTCCCTGTACAGACAAGATTACACTGAGAGGTGACACCTATATATAGATAACACAGGAGGCACCATTCACAATAGTCACAGCTCCCCTCCTCCCCTCCCTGTACAGACAGGATTACACTGAGAGGAGACACCAAGATATAGATAACACAGCCACCATTCACAATAGTCACAGCTCACCTCCTCCCCTCCCTGCACAGACAGGATTACACTGAGAAGAGACACCTATATATAGATAACACATAATCCACCATTCACGATAGGTGATGTCACAGCTCACCTCCTCCCACTCCCTGCACAGGTCAGAGAGCATGCCCACATCACACTTCCATGCAAAGCTATATGGGATGGCCATGGCTCACCTCCTCCCCTCCCTGCATAAGGTCACCAAGCATGCCCACAGCACTCTCCCATAGAAGTCTATATGGGACGGTCACAGTTCACCTCCTCTGCCCCCCTGCATATATCTAGGACAGTCTACCATAGAAGTCAATGGATTCACTGTCTGCAATGGCCCATGAGGCTGCTGTAAAGCATATCTGCAACTGCATCTCAGGCAAGATGGCTGCATAGTCACATACAGATAAGGGGGCGCCTCACAGCCAAATACAGAAGGCAGAATGCTAAAGAAATATCGACCATCAGAAACTAAAAACAGAATGAAGAAAACAGAACACCTGGGTTTAGTTTACAGGTGATACATTCCCTTTAAGCAGTATTTTTGAGGCTCCTGCCCCTTTAAGGAGGTGACAATGAGCAGTGCTGTTCTTTTTCTCCAGGTCTTATGATGAGGGGTCCGTCTCTATTTATCGCCTCCCTCCTGGGGCTCCTGACTTCGATCCTCTCAGCGAGCAACGATACATCGTTTTGTAAGCCGCCGCCTCCCTGGAGCGTCGCGGACGAGGAGCCGATGGGCAGGTCTATCGGGCAGGTGGCGGTGGTGGCGCTGCTCCAGGCCAGCTGCGGCTTCTGCCTCATCCAGGCTGCCAAGTAAGTGCTGATGTTACTGGGAAATATGCTAAAACATATACTGCGCCATTTTTAAAATGGGTGTGGCTAAAGACATTTATCGCCATCCTGTGCTGCTGGTCGCATGAAGCCGCATCACTTTCCGCCATCGCAGATGCCACTGACTTCAGAAATCTCATATATTTTGCGCTGTTCCTTAGCAGTAAGTCAGCGGGTGACTCCACCAATCGCCATCTGTCCGTGTCGCCCGCCGGTCTATAGCATGGCATGTCACGGCGTTCAGTGACACCAGACGGAGCCGCCAGGCAGAACCTCTGCTTGCTGAAATGTGGTGTAAATATTAACCGGACAAAGGTCGTATTTACCAGCGGCGCGGGCCGCGGACCCGGATGACGGCAGGTGGACGCATATAACCCTGGTGGTATGTCTACACCCATCAGATGGGGTCCGCACAGAGCCCACCCACCGCTGCGCTCCGCGGAATCACTCCGTGTTTGAGGGAGATTTACTTAGATTGTAACTTCATATTCCGTAAAGACAGAAGCGAAGCGTATAACGATGGGAACCGTCAGCTCGCCAACCAGTGCCTAAAGTGCGCCATGACCGAACGCGCCGGCGCTGAGTTATGTGCCGACCGAAACTGAACAAGAAGCGCGCAATTCATTCAGTCTAAACGCAGCATAATACATCCTGTCTGATAAAGAGATTAGACTGTGAGCTCCTGGGGTCAGGGATGATGGCAGTGATACACTGTGTGTGATGGGATTAGATTGTGAGCTCCTGGGTCAGGGATGATGGCAGTGATACATTGTGTGTGATGGGGGGATTAGATTGTGAGCTCCTGGGGTCAGGGATGATGGGAGTGATACATTGTGTGTAATGGGGGGGATTAGATTGTGAGCTCCTGGGTCAGGGATGATGGCAGTGATACATTGTGTGTGATGGGGGGATTAGATTGTGAGCTCCTGGGGTCAGGGATGATGGGAGTGATACATTGTGTGTAATGGGGGGGATTAGATTGTGAGCTCCTGGGGTCAGGGATGATGGGAGTGATACATTGTGTGTGATGGGGGGATTAGATTTTGAGCTCCTGGGGTCTAGGATGATGGGAGTGATACATTGTGTGATGGGGGGATTAGATTGTGAGCTCCTGGGGTCAGGGATGATGGGAGTGATACATTGTGTGTGATGGGAGATTAGATTGTGAGCTCCTGGGGTCAGGGATGATGGGAGTGATACATTGTGTGTGATGGGGGGATTAGATTGTGAGCTCCTGGGGTCAGGGATGATGGGAGTGATACATTGTGTGATGGGGGGATTAGATTGTGAGCTCCTGGGGTCAGGGATGATGGGAGTGATACATTGTGTGTGATGGGGGGATTAGATTGTGAGCTCCTGGGGTCAGGGATGATGGGAGTGAAACATTGTGTGTGATGGGGGATTAGATTGTGAGCTCCTGGGGTCAGGGATGATGGGAGTGATACATTGTGTGATGGGGGGATTAGATTGTGAGCTCCTGGGGTCAGGGATGATGGGAGCGATACATTGTGTGTGATGGGGGGATTAGATTGTGAGCTCCTGGGGTCAGGGATGATGGGAGTGATACATTGTGTGATGGGGGGATTAGATTGTGAGCTCCTGGGGTCAGGGATGATGGGAGCGATACATTGTGTGTGATGGGGGAATTAGATTGTGAGCTCCTGGGAGCAGGGATGCTGGGAGTGATACATTGTGTGTGATGGGGGGATTAGATTGTGAGCTCCTGGGGTCAGGGATGATGGGAGTGATACATTGTGTGATGGGGGGATTAGATTGTGAGCTCCTGGGGTCAGGGATGATGGGAGTGATACATTGTGTGTGATGGGGGGATTAGATTGTGAGCTCCTGGGGTCAGGGATGGTGGGAGTGATAAATTGTGTGTGATGGGGGGATTAGATTGTGAGCTCCTGGGGTCAGGGATGATGGGAGCGATACATTGTGTGTGATGGGGGGATTAGATTGTGAGCTCCTGGGGTCAGGGATGATGGGAGTGATACATTGTGTGATGGGGGGATTAGATTGTGAGCTCCTGGGGTCAGGGATGATGGCAGTGATACATTGTGTGTGATGGGGGGATTAGATTGTGAGCTCCTGGGGTCAGGGATGATGGGAATGATACATTGTGTGATGGGGGATTAGATTGTGAGCTCCTGGGGTCAGGGATGATGGGAGTGATACATTGTGTGTTATAGGGGGATTAGATTGTGAGCTCCTGGGGTCGGGGATGATGGGAGTGATACATTGTGTGATGGGGGGGGGGATTAGATTGTGAGCTCCTGGGGTCAGGGATGATGGGAGTGATACATTGTGTATGATGGGGAGGGGATTAGATTGTGAGCTCCTGGGGTCAGGGATGATGGGAGTCATACATTGTGTGATGGGGAGATTGGATTGTGAGCTCCTGGGGTCAGGGATGATGGGAGTGATACATTGTGTGATGGGGGATTAGATTGTGAGCTCCTGGGGTCAGGGATGATGGGAGTGATACATTGTGTGTGATGGGGGGATTAGATTGTGAGCTCCTGATGTCAGGGATGATGGGAGTGATACATTGTGTGTGATGGGGAGATTAGATTGTGAGCTCCTGGGGTCAGGGATGATGGGAGTGATACATTGTGTGTGATGGGAGGATTAGATTGTGAGCTCCTGGGGTCAGGGATGATGGGAGTGATACATTGTGTGTGATGGGGGATTAGATTGTGAGCTCCTGGGGTCAGGGATGATGGGAGTGATACATTGTGTGTGATGGGGGGATTAGATTGTGAGCTCCTGGGGTCAGGGATCATATGATACATTTTGTACAGTGATGGAACTGATGTATACCACTGTTAGGCAATAAGTAGTATTCATGGTGATACTGTGTTACATCAGTCTTAGCAACCATGCTGGGTGTCATACTGAAGTGTGACCACTGGAGGGCGATACATCCTTTCATGTGTGCATTTTCCTGACAGTCCGCCATGTAATCCCGCTGCTGCGCTGGGATACTGGGAGTCCATACATAATGTGGAGGTTCAGGCGTTTTCTAGCAAGTCACTGAGACATGTCAGGCCCCCCTCAATCATTGCTCTACAGTAGAGGACCCCTATTTTTTTCCCCCTTTGAGCCCCACAGAATTAAAGGGCTTGTTCAGGGTTATAAAAATATGACTACTTACTTCCAAACACAGCGCCACCCTTTTCCATTGGGTTGTGTATGGTATTGCAGCTCAACTGCATTGAAGTGAATGGGAGCTGAGCTGCAATACCAGACACAACTCACAGACGAAGGTGGCGCTGTCTGCTCTACCGCGGTCACTGCTCTGGACCCCAAGCTCTTGCAGTGATACCAAACCCAGCAGCTATCCGAATAGCCCAGAGGATACACAGTGGTCAGGGGGTCCATAGCAAAGCTTTACTGCTGGTTAAAGTGACGACACACCTGATCGCCTGGGACAGGGGGACATGTTTGCCCCCCATCTGCTTTCCCCACACCCTTGTTTGTTAACTTCGTAGGACTGGTGGAGAAGGATCACAGCACATTAACCTGAACAGTACCTCCTTTCCTAGGGGCCACATTGCATCTACATGTTCTTCCACTTTGGTATGGACACATTTTCATTCACTGACAGCAAGCACAAATCTTGAGGACCTGAAACACAAATATATTAGAATGTTGCTTAGACTGCGTTACACATTAGGATGGTGCTGTAGTCATGAGGTGACGTTCTTGTCTTTCAGCATGGGTCCGCTGCGTGACAAGCTGGCCGATCGGGGGCTCACCAACATAAGTTACATTATTGTCAATGACCAGAGCTTCCTGTCCAAGCATATGTTCCCGGAGCTGAAGAGGAGCGCTCCAGCGGGAATACCCGTCTACCAGCAGCTGCCCGACCAGGAGGACGTGTGGAAGATCCTGGATGGCAGCAAGGACGACTTCCTGGTCTACGACAGGTGGGTGGCAGCGGCTGCTTCTCATGCCAGGCCCCTGAATACTCTGTAATGATGATGGTTTTCTGTCTCACAGGTGCGGCCGTCTCACCTTCCATATCCGGCTCCCTTTCAGCTACCTCCACTTCCCCTATGTGGAAGCCGCCATCATCTCCACCTATTACGAAGACTATTGTCAAAATTGTAGCTTTTATGCAAATATTACTCAGAATAAAATGGTAAAAAAAGTCAATTTATGTACATAGCAACAGGAATCTAAAGGCGTACGTCTGCTGCACAAACACATTGTATCCTCCTAGTAGGGATGATATAGCTATTAGGCTTCTTTCCCACAAGCGTATATTGGCCGCCGCTTTCACGGCCAACCGATATACGCTACATTGGGAGAGATTAAACTGGTGAACGGGCACACAAATCAAACGCTTGTGTGCCCGTTTAGACGGCATGGGCCCCGGCGCATATACGCCGAGACTACCGTGCCGTCGCCCCTTTCCCCTCCCTCCCCATCGCAGGCTCACCTGTCCTCTCCTCCCTGCTCATCCTTTGCAATGGGAGCGGGCAGAGCTAAACACCATCCCATCCCGCCTCCTACCATTGCTGCCTATGGACAAAGGGCGGGGAGAGGGCTGGAGCTTGGCTTGGGGGGGGGGGGGGCAGAGGTTGTCTGTCATGGGCTCCCATAGGTGTAGTCCTGGAACTATCTTTTGGGCCTGATGTAAAAACGACTGGTGCTATATTGGCCGGCCGGGCACTTTTACGTCTCCGGAATACGGACATGAGATCTGATGCATTGGAATCCAGTGCATCAGATCACAGCGTATATCAGCCGGCCGTGAAAACAGCCGGCTCATATACGCTCGTGGGAAAGAAGCCTTAGGGCTTAAACAGCCGATGGGATTCTGTCCCATTTTTTAGGGTGAAAATCACACCCACAAAATGGGACAAAAGGAAACCATCGATTTCAATGGTTTCATTTTGATTAGCATGATTTTCATGCAATATTACTACACGTAAGAAAGGATGCGGCCGGGCGTATCTTCCTGATTTTTTCTTACTGTGCACAATAACGTGAAATTTAAATGGTAAAAATAAATACACGATACCACGTATAACGCTGATATATTATAACCTCCTAGTAGTAATAATATAGATAATACCAGCTGTACAGATACATTATATCCTTCTAGTAATGGTAATATTGATAACAAAGTTGTATAGATACATTGTATCATCCTACAGTAGTAGTGATAATAGATGTGTAGTAGAGCTGTACGGATACATTATATCCTCCTAGTAGTGATAATAGATGTGTAGTAGAGCTGTACGGATACATTGTATCTTCCTAGTAGTGATAATAGATGTATAGTAGAGCTGCACAGATACATTGTATCTTCCTAGTAGTGATAATAGATGTATAGTAGAGCTGCACAGATACATTGTATCTTCCTAGTAGTGATAATAGATGTATAGTAGAGCTGTACGGATACATTGTATCTTCCTAGTAGTGATAATAGATGTATAGTAGAGCTGTACGGATACATTGTATCTTCCTAGTAGTGATAATAGATGTATAGTAGAGCTGTACGGATACATTGTATCTTCCTAGTAGTGATAATAGATGTATAGTAGAGCTGTACAGATACATTGTATCATCCTACAGTAGTAGTGATAATAGATGTGTAGTAGAGCTGTACAGATACATTGTATCATCCTACAGTAGTAGTGATAATAGATGTGTAGTAGAGCTGTACAGATACATTGTATCTTCCTAGTAGTGATAATATAGATAAAAGAGCTGTGCAAATAATAACAATAATAATCTGTATTTGTATAGCGCCAACATATTCCGCAGCGCTTACATAGACAGGGGGATACAGAAAGACAAAAGTACAGACATTACAGAACCGCGGTTACATAGTAATCAGTTGGTGGAAACAATAGGGGTGAGGGTCCTGCTCCAACGAGCTTACATACTACAGATAATGGGGGGGATACAGAAGGTAAAGGGCTGGAGCTATGCCCGGTATGGCGGGCTGGAGATGTGCCCGGTATGGCGGGCTGGAGATGTGCCCGGTATGGCGGGCTGGAGATGGGCACTGTATGGCAGGCTGGAGATGGGCACGGTATGGGGGGTGGAGAGTGAGGGATGCTATACACATAGACAATGGTCAGATATTTAGCCATGTGACAGCAGAATCGGTATGACTGCAGGAGCGGTTTATGATGGCTAGCAGGGATTGCAGTCAGTAGGTCAGGGAGCATGTTATCAGGCAGCGTACAGAGGGGTTTGTTTAGGGAATGCGGTATGCCTCCCTGAAGAGGTACGTTTTTAGAGCACGCCTGAAGTTCTGCGAGTCCTGGATTGCCCGGGTAGCCTTTGGTAGTGCGTTCCAGAGGACCGGTGCTGCTCTGGAGAAGTCTTGGAGGCGGGAATGAGAAGTACGAATTACATTGTACCCTTATAGTAGCGGAGTAATGAAGCTGTCCAGATACATTATAATAATATAGATAATAGAGCACAACAGATACATTGTATCCTTCTAGTAGTGGTAATATTGATAACACAGCTGTATAAATACATTGTATCATCCTACAGTAGTAGTGATAATAGATGTATAGTAGAGCTGCACAGATACATTGTATCTTCCTAGTAGTGATAATAGATGTATAGTAGAGCTGTACGGATACATTGTATCCTCCTAGTAGTGATTATAGATGTACAGTAGAGCTGTACGGATACATTGTATCCTCCTAGTAGTGATAATAGATGTATAGTAGAGCTATACAGATACATTGTATCTTCCCAGTAGTGATAATAGATGTATAGTAGAGCTGTACGGATACATTGTATCTTCCTAGTAGTGATAATAGATGTACAGTAGAGCTGTACAGATACATTGTATCTTCCCAGTAGTGATAATAGATGTATAGTAGAGCTGTACGGATACATTGTATCCTCCTAGTAGTGATTATAGATGTATAGTAGAGCTGTACGGATACATTGTATCCTCCTAGTAGTGATAATAGATGTATAGTAGAGCTGTACGGATACATTGTATCTTCCTAGTAGTGATAGTAGATGTATAGTAGAGCTGTACGGATACATTATATCCTCCTAGTAGTGATAATAGATGTATAGTAGAGCTGTACGGATACATTGTATCTTCCTAGTAGTGATAATAGATGTATAGTAGAGCTGTACGGATACATTGTATCTTCCTAGTAGTGATAATAGATGTATAGTAGAGCTGTACAGATACATTGTATCTTCCTAGTAGTGATAATAGATGTATAGTAGAGCTGTACGGATACATTGTATCTTCCTAGTAGTGATAATAGATGTACAGTAGAGCTGTACGGATACATTGTATCTTCCTAGTAGTGATAGTAGATGTATAGTAGAGCTGCACAGATACATTGTATCTTCCCAGTAGTGATAATAGATGTATAGTAGAGCTGTACGGATACACTGTATCTTTCTAGTAGTGATAATAGATGTACAGTAGAGCTGTACGGATACACTGTATCTTCCTAGTAGTGATAATAGATGTATAGTAGAGCTGTACGGATACATTGTATCCTCCTAGTAGTGATTATAGATGTATAGTAGAGCTGTACGGATACATTGTATCCTCCTAGTAGTGATAATAGATGTATAGTAGAGCTGTACGGATACATTATATCCTCCTAGTAGTGATAATAGATGTATAGTAGAGCTGTACGGATACATTGTATCTTCCTAGTAGTGATAATAGATTACAGTAGAGCTGTACGGATACATTGTATCCTCCTAGTAGTGATAATAGATGTATAGTAGAGCTGTACGGATACATTGTATCTTCCTAGTAGTGATAATAGATGTATAGTAGAGCTGTACGGATACATTGTATCTTCCTAGTAGTGATAATAGATGTATAGTAGAGCTGTACAGATACATTGTATCTTCCTAGTAGTGATAATAGATGTATAGTAGAGCTGTACAGATACATTGTGTCATCCCAGTAGTGATAATAGATGTATAGTAGAGCTGTACGGATACATTGTATCTTCCTAGTAGTGATAATAGATGTATAGTAGAGCTGTACGGATACATTGTATCCTCCTAGTAGTGATTATAGATGTATAGTAGAGCTGTACGGATACATTGTATCCTCCTAGTAGTGATAATAGATGTATAGTAGAGCTGTACGGATACATTATATCCTCCTAGTAGTGATAATAGATGTATAGTAGAGCTGTACGGATACATTGTATCTTCCTAGTAGTGATAGTAGATGTATAGTAGAGCTGTACGGATACATTGTATCCTCCTAGTAGTGATAATAGATGTATAGTAGAGCTGTACGGATACATTGTATCTTCCTAGTAGTGATAATAGAGCAGGACAGATCGTTTGAATTTGCTTATGTTGAATATTTCCTCTACTTTCCTTTATAACAGAATGAAACTTTCAGACACAACGCCACAGATGTAAAACCAGAACAGCGGCCAGGTGCAGAACCTCCGGGCCCCGAAGAAGAACAAGACAATAAAGATAAACCGGGGAAGCTCCGTAATATTGACCACAGTGAGGGACACCATGAGCAGCAGCATCAACGAGCACAGAGCGAACGCCAGCAACCAAACCGCGACAGAGAACCTCAGGAAGCAATCGACAGACGGCAATCCTCTGCAGCGCTCAGACAATAATTTTTAGATTTCATATCTTTAGTCTGACAACTAGCCATGTAAATGAATAGGAGGTTGTCACAGCTCCGCCCCTTACCCCCATCTCTTATAGCAGGTTGTATGTGTATCCGGGCTCCGGCGCCTGATGAGGGGGGTGGAAGAGTGAGATGGTTTTGATTAGGTTTCTGGCCTGTAACTATTTGTATCAGTAAAGGGTAACAACTCCACCCAACATTTGACTTTGGCTTATTACTGTCACACATGTCTGTTGGATCCTTGGTGCTGGATGACTCAGTATTAAGGAGCTCGTCCGGCAGGTGCAGAATTCGGAAAATATTTCAATTTGGTAAGAAAAAAAACTTTATAGTCGTGGCCAAAAGTTTTGAGACGGACCCAATTTTGGTTACAACGAAGTTTGCGGCTTCAGTTCATTAACTCCAGATTGTTATTGAGACTGATCAGATGACTTGCAATAAACTGTAAAGTCTTTCCTTGCCAGGAAAATGAACTTAATTACAAAAAACCTATTTCTACTGAATTTCGTCCCTGCCACAAAATGACCTGCTAACATTATTTCAGTGATCTTCTCGTTGGAGCAGGAGAAAGTGTTAACAAGAACGAGGCAGCTGATATCACTCCGTCTTGCTGATTGATTTTATCAAGAGCAGATCGGTGGCCTTAAAAGGGGATTGGTCCTGGAAATCCTTGTCCTCTTTTGTTAACCACAGTTACCTCCAAGGAAACACGTGCGGTCATCATTGCTGTGCATCAATGGGGCTTTACAGGCAAGGACATTGCTACTTGTAAGGTTGCCCCTGAGGGTGCCTCCACACTTGCGATCGCGATATTGCTGCGTTTTTTAACGTGATTGTCAATAGGACTTTCTAATGTTAAAAACGCGTCGCACAAAAATCGCAAAGCACAAACTTGCGATTTTTGTGTGATACATTTTTAACATTAGAAAAAAACATTGACATTTGTGTTAAAAAAACCACAGCAATATCGCGATCGCAGGTGTGAAGGCACCCTCAGGGCTCCGGCACACTTGCGTTTTTCTTGCGCGTTTTTTTCACGCGATTGTCAATGGGACTTTCTAATGTGGAAAACGCATCACAAGTTGGCGCTCTGCAATTTTTGTGCGATGCGTTTTTAACATTAGTAGGTCCGATTGACAATCGCGTGAACAAAAACCTGCAAGATAAACACAAGTATGCCGGAGCCCTCAATCAACCATTTATTGGATCATCAAGAAGTTCAAGGAGAGAGGTTCAATTGCTGTGAAGTCAGCTTCAGTGCGGCAAAGAAAGTCCAGCAAGTGCCAAGACCATCAGCTAAAGAGGATTGACTACTGCAGTACTTGCTCAGCAGTGGCAGCAGGTAGGAATTGGTGTATCTGCACACACTGTGAGGCAAAGGCTTCTCGAGGCTGCCTGGAGTCAAGAAGCGCAGTAAAGGCGACACTTCACTCCAAGAATATCATCAATGACAGACTGACATTCTGCAGGAAGTACAGGGATTGGACTGCAGAGGACTAGAGGAAAGTGATTTTACCCAACCACCCAGGAGCAATTTCTCCCAACCACCCAGGAGCAATTTCTCCCAACCACCCAGGAGCAACTTCTCCCAACCACCCAGGAGCAGCTTCTCCCAACCAGCCAGGAGCAGCTTCTCCCAACCACCCAGGAGCAGCTTCTCCCAACCACCCAGGAGCAACTTCTCCCAACCACCCAGGAGCAACTTCTCCCAACCACCCAGGAGCAACTTCTCCCAACCACCCTGGAGCAACTTCTCCCAACCACCCTGGAGCAACTTCTCCCAACCACCCTGGAGCAACTTCTCCCAACCACCCTGGAGCAACTTCTCCCAACCACCCTGGAGCAACTTCTCCCAACCACCCTGGAGCAACTTCTCCCAACCACCCTGGAGCAACTTCTCCCAACCACCCTGGAGCAACTTCTCCCAACCACCCAGGAGCAACTTCTCCCAACCACCCAGGAGCAACTTCTCCCAACCACCCAGGAGCAACTTCTCCCAACCACCCAGGAGCAACTTCTCCCAACCACCCAGGAGCAACTTCTCCCAACCACCCAGGAGCAATGTTTTCCAACCACCCAGGAGCAACGTTTCCCAACCACCCAGGAGCAACGTTTCCCAACCACCCAGGAGCAACTTCTCCCACTCACCCAGGAGCAACGCCTCCCAACCACCCAAGAGCAACGTCTCACAACCCCCCCAGGAGCAACTTCTCCCAATCATTGAAAAGCAACTTCTTCCAACTATACAGGAGCAACATCTCCCAAACCATCCAGGAGCAACGTCTCCCAAACCATCCAGGAGCAACGTCTCCCAACTATCTTGGAGCAACGTCTCCCAGCCACCTAAGAGCAATGTCGTCCAACCCCCCAAGAGCAATGTCTTCCAACCCACCAGGAGCAACGTTTCCCAACCCCCCAGGAGCAACGTCTCCCAACCCCCCAGGAGCAACGTCTCCCAACCACCCAGAAGCAACGTCTCCCAACCACCCAGAAGCAACGTCTCCCAACCGCCCAGGAGCAACGTTTCCCAACCACCCAGGAGCAGCGTTTCCCAACCACCCAGGAGCAACTTCTCCCACTCACCCAGGAGCAACGCCTCCCAACCACCCAAGAGCAATGTCTCACAACCCCCCCAGGAGCAACTTCTCCCAATCATTGAAAAGCAACTTCTTCCAACTATACAGGAGCAACATCTCCCAAACCATCCAGGAGCAACGTCTCCCAAACCATCCAGGAGCAACGTCTCCCAACTATCTTGGAGCAACGT
Source organism: Eleutherodactylus coqui (assembly GCA_035609135.1). Classification (NCBI taxonomy): domain Eukaryota; kingdom Metazoa; phylum Chordata; class Amphibia; order Anura; family Eleutherodactylidae; genus Eleutherodactylus; species Eleutherodactylus coqui. The sequence continues at coordinate 311,821,566 of CM069407.1, forward strand.
CTCCCAGCCACCTAAGAGCAATGTCGTCCAACCCCCCAAGAGCAATGTCTTCCAACCCACCAGGAGCAACGTTTCCCAACCACCCAGAAGCAACGTCTCCCAACCACCCAGAAGCAACGTCTCCCAACCGCCCAGGAGCAACGTTTCCCAACCACCCAGGAGCAGCGTTTCCCAACCACCCAGGAGCAATGTCTCCCAACCATCCAGGAGCAACGTCTCCCAACCATCCAGGAGCAACCTCTCCCAAACCATCCAGGAGCAATGTCACCCAACTATCCAGGAGCAACGTCTCCCAACCCCCTAGGAGCATCATTTTCCAACCCCTCGGGTGCAATGTTTTCAAACCCCCAAGGAAAAACACCTCCCAATTATCGAGGAGCAATGTCTCCCATTACCCAGGAGCAACGTCTCGCAACCCCCAAGGAGCATTGTCTTCAACCCCCCAAGGAGCAACATCTCCCCACCCCCAAGGAGCAATGTCTCCCAAACCATCCAGGAGCAGCGTCTCCCAAACCATCCAGGAGCAGCGTCTCCCAAACCATCCAGGAGCGACGTCTCCCAAACCATTCAGGAGCAAAGTCTTCCAAACCATCCAGGAGCAACGTCTCCCAACCATCCAGGAGCAACGTCTCCCAACCATCCAGGAGCAACGTCTCCCAACCCCCAAGGAGGATTGTCTCCTAACCCCCAAGGAGCATTGTCTCCAAAACCATCTAGGAGCAACGTCTCCCAAACCATCCAGGAGCAACGTCTCCCAACCACCCAGGAGCAACGTCTCCCAACCCCCAAGGAGGATTGTCTCCTAACCCCCAAGGAGCATTGTCTCCGAAACCATCTAGGAGCAACGTCTCCCAAACCATCCAGGAGCAACGTCTCCCAAACCATCCAGGAGCAACGTCTCCCAAACCATCCAGGAGCAACGTCTCCCAAACCATCCAGGAGCAACGTCTCCCAAACCATCCAGGAGCAACGTCTCCCAACTATCCAGGAGCAGTGTCTCCCAACTTTTCAGGAGCAACGTCTCCTAACTATCCAGGAGCAACGTCTCCCAACCACCTAGGAGCACCATTTCCCAACCCCCCCCCCCCCCAGGAACAACGTTTCCCAATCCCCTAGGAACAATCTTTTCCAACCCCCCAGGAGCAATGTTTCCCAATCCCCCCAGGAGCAACGTCACCCAACCACCAAGGAGCAACGTCTCTCAATCACCCAGAAGCAACATCTCCCAAACCATCCATGAGCAACGTCTTCCAAACCATCCAGGAGCAACGTCTCCCAAACCATCCAGGAGCAACGTCTCCCAAACCATCCAGGAGCAACGTCTCCCAAACCATCCAGGAGCAACGTCTCCCAAACCATCCAAGAGCAACGTCTCCCAAACCATCCAGGAGCAACTTCTCCCAAACCATCCAGGAGCATCATTTACCAACCGCTCAGGAGCATCGTTTCCCAACCCCTCAGGTGCAACGTTTCCCAACCCCCCAGGAGCAACGTATACCAACCACCCAGGAGCAACGTCTCCCGAAACATCCAGGAGCAACGTTTCCCAACCCCCTAGGAACAATCTTTTCCAACCCCCCAGGAGCAATGTTTCCAATCCCCCCAGGAGCAACGTCACCCAACCACCAAGGAGCAACGTCTCCCAACCACCCAGAAGCAACGTCTCCCAAACCATCCAGGAGCAACGTCTCCCAAACCATCCAAGAGCAACGTCTCCCAAACCATCCAAAAGCAACGTCTCCCAAACCATTCAAGAGCAACGTCTCCCAAACCATCCAGGAGCAACGTCTCCCAAACCATCCAGGAGCAACGTCTCCCAAACCATCCAGGAGCAACGTTTCCCAAACCATCCAGGAGCAACGTCTCCCAAACCATCCTGGAGCAACGTCTCCCAAACCATCCAGGAGCAACGTCTCCCAAACCATCCAGGAGCAACGTCTCCCAAACCATCCAGGAGCAACGTCTCCCAAACCATCCAGGAGCAACGTCTCCCAAACCATCCAGGAGCAACGTCTCCCAAACCATCCAGGAGCAACGTCTCCCAAACCATCCAGGAGCAACGTCTCCCAAACCATCCAGGAGCAACTTCTCCCAAACCATCCAGGAGCATCATTTACCAACCGCTCAGGAGCATCGTTTCCCAACCCCTCAGGTGCAACGTTTCCCAACCCCCCAGGAGCAACGTATACCAACCACCCAGGAGCAACGTCTCCCGAAACATCCAGGAGCAACGTTTTCCAACCCCCTAGGAACAATCTTTTCCAACCCCCCAGGAGCAATGTTTCCAATCCCCCCAGGAGCAACGTCACCCAACCACCAAGGAGCAACGTCTCCCAACCACCCAGAAGCAACGTCTCCCAAACCATCCAGGAGCAACGTCTCCCAAACCATCCAGGAGCAACGTCTCCCAAACCATCCAGGAGCAACGTCTCCCAAACCATCCAGGAGCAACGTCTCCCAAACCATCCAGGAGCAACGTCTCCCAAACCATCCAGGAGCAACGTCTCCCAAACCATCCAGGAGCAACTTCTCCCAAACCATCCAGGAGCATCATTTACCAACCGCTCAGGAGCATCGTTTCCCAACCCCAAGGAGCAACGTTTCCCAACCCCAAGGAGCAACGTTTCCCAACCCCAAGGAGCAACGTTTCCCAACCCAAAGGAGCAACGTATACCAACCACCCAGGAGCAACGTCTCCCGAAACATCCAGGAGCAATGTCTCCCAACTATCCAGTAGCAATGTCTCCCAACCCCCAAGGAGCATTGTCTACCAAACCATCCAGGAGGAACATCTCCCAAAACATCCAGGAGCAACTTCTCCCAACCATCCAAAAGCAACTTCTCCCAGTTTCCCAGGAGCAACTACTCCCAACCCCCCAGGAGCAACTTTTCCCAATTATTGAGGAGCAACGTCTCCCATCTATCCAGGAGCAACGTTTCCCAAACACCTAGGAGCAATGTTTCCCAACCCCCCAGGAGCAACGTGTTACGATCGTGTGGGCAACCTAAGCATGGGAGCCCACACGATCGCACCCAAAAAGGGAAATGTAATGGATGGGATGGACGCACACAGGTAGCACCAGGGTCACACGGGATTCACACAGGTTTCAAGAAAACTGACCCTGTACTACCGGGAGGTTGGCATGGCCCTACCTAAGCGGGGAACATTGCCCCAATAAGGGCAGCCCAGTGGTCTTCGGAACTCGGCCCTAGCTGATCCTAGGAATCACGCCACAGAACAGGAGACATACACATGCCACATGACAAAGACAGAACCGGATACACAGCACACAACATGCAACCACTAGAAACAGATAAGCTGAACGTAAATACCAGGTATTAGTTGACATGTTGTACAATATGTGGAAGCTAGCGGGCCACTTCACGGCTCCTGGTTATACCGCTAGTCCCTACACTAACCAGGAGTCCAACAGAACCGGACAGCGTTCACACAGAAGGCTGCAACAGGACAGGACACAGATAGCAGGTCACGCAGCAGACTGACAAGAAACTGACAGAATTTAAACGTACAAACGGACATGAACCAGCAAGACAGAAATCACTCAGCAAAGCTTGCAACAGGACAGAACAGAGCACTGGACACACAGCCAGCTGCATCAGGAACAGGACAGAGTACAGGGCACACAGCCAAACAGACTCCACGCAGATCACATGCACACAGAAGGAACTCACCGCAAGTCTATGTGTCCTCATACCGGGGGGGGGGGGAGACAGACAGTCAGCTACACAAGATGACATAGGGGAGTGTCCAGTTACACCAACTGACACCCAGAGTAAGACATGAGACCTTTGGAGGCTGCACCTGTACAGGGGGAAGGAAAAGGGGGCTGCATGTACTGCAGACTAGGACTACAGGTGTCCAAACAATCTTGGGGAAGCAGAGCCACACAATAGACTTACTTGCAAACACAGATCAGAGTGGGAACAGGCTGAACAGGACTGATAACAAGTTACAGGACACAGAACTAACATGAGTGCTCACCCTAGGGTCCAGCCAGACTGACCAGGAGCTGGGTTTATATGTGAGCACAGATCCAGGAGATTGGCTAGCAGGAAGTACCACACCCAGCCAGCTCAATTAACCCTCAACCACCTGACTGTGCTACTAGGAGTACATAGTACCACAGATCCCAGCAGCACACGTAACACAACGTTTCCGAACCCCCCAGGAGCAACGTTTCCCAAACTCCCAGGAGCAACATCTCGCAAACCACACAGGAGCAACGTCTCCCAAAACATCCAGGAGCAATGTCTCCCAACCACCCAGTAGCAATGTCTCCCAACCACCCAGTAGCAAAGTCTCCCAACCACCCAGTAGCAAAGTTTCCCAACCACCCAGGAGCGACGTCTCCCCGCCACCCAGGAGCAACGTCTCCCAACCACTCAGAAGCTACGTCTCCCGACTATCCAGGAACAACATCGTTTCCCAACCTCTCAGAAGCATCGTTTCCCAACCACCCAGGAGCATCGTTTCCCAACCACCCAGGAGCATCGTTTCCCAACCACCCAGGAGCATCGTTTCCCAACCACCCAGGAACATCTGTTCCCAACCACCCAGGAGCATCCGTTCCCAACCACCCAGGAGCAATGTGTCACAACCACCCAGCAGCAACGTTTCCCAATCCCCAGGAGCAACGTTTCCCAACCCCCCAGGAGCAACGCCTCACAATTATCCAGGAGCAACGTCCCCCAACTATCCAAGAGCAACATCTCCCAACCAACTAGGAGCAATGTTTCCCAACCCCACAGGAGCAACGTTTCCCAACCCCCCAGGAGCAACGTTTCCCAACCCCCCAGGAGCAACGTTTCCCAACCCCCCAGGAGCAATGTTTCCCAACCCCGCAGGAGCAACGTCTTAAAACCATCCAGGAGCAACGTCTCCCAACCACCCAGGAGCAACGTCCACCAACCACTCAGGAGCAACCCCTCCCAACGACCCCAGGAGCAACTTCTCCCAACCATTTAAAAACAACGTCTCCCAATCTCCCAGGAGCAACATCTCCGAACCACCCAGGAGCAATGTCTTCCAAACACCCAGTAGCAACGTCTCCCAACTATCCAGGGGCAATGTCTCCCAACCATCCAGGAGCTATGTCTCCCAACCATCCAGAAGCAATGTCTTCCAAACTCCCAGGAGCAACATCTCCCAAACAATCCAGGAGCAACGTCTCCCAAACAATCCAGGAGCAACTTCTCCCAACTATCCAGGAGCAACGTCTCCCAACTATCGAAGAGCAACGTCTCCCAACTATCCAGGAGCAACGTCTCCCAACTATCCAGGAGCAACGTCTCCCAACTACCCAGGAGCAACGTCTCCCAACTATCCAGGAGCAACGTCTCCCAACTATCCAGGAGCAACGTCTCCCAACCACCTAGGAGCAACGTTTCCCAACCCCCCAGGAGCAATGTTTCCCAACCCCGCAGGAGTAACATTTCCCAACCCCCCAGGAGCAACGTTTCCCAACCCCCCAGGAGCAACGTTTCCCAACCCCCCAGGAGCTACATTTCCCAACCCCCCAGGAACAACGTTTCCCAACCCCCCAGGAGCAACGTTTCCCAACCCCCCAGGAGCAACGTTTCCCAACCCCCCAGGAGCAACGTTTTCCGACCCCTCAGGAGCCACGTTTCCCAACCCCCAGGAGCAACGTCTCTCAACTATCCAGGAGCAACGTCTTCCAACTATCCAGGAGCAACGTCTCCCAACTATCCAGGAGCAATGTTTCCCAAACCACCCAGGAGCAACGTCTCCCAATGACCCAAGAGCAATGTCTCCACACCATCCAGGAGCAACGTCTCCCAAACTCCCAGGAGAAACATCTCCCAAAGCACCCAGGAGCAACGTCTCCCAACCACCAAGGAGCAATGTCTCACAACCACCGAGGAGCAACGTCTCCCAAACTCCCAGAAGCAACATCTCCCAAACCATGCAGGAGCAACGTCTCCCAACTATCCAGGAGCAACGTCTCCCAACTACCTAGTAGCAACTTTCTGAACCCCCAGGAGCAACGTTTTTCGCAACCCCCAAGGAGCAACATCTCCCAACCACCCAGGAGCCATGTCTCCCAAGCCCCCAGGAGCCACGTCTCCCAACCACCCAGGAGCAATATCTCCCAACCACCCAGGAGCAACGTCTCCCAACCACCCAGGAGCAACGTCTGCCAACCACCCAGGAGCAACGTCTCCCAACGAACCAGGAGCAACGTCTTCCAGACTCTCAGGAGCCACATTTCCCAAAATATCCAGGAGCAACATCTCCCAAACCATCCAGGAGCAACGTCTCCCAACTATCCAGGAGCAACGTCTCCCAGCCGTCTAGGAGCTACTTTTTCCAACCGCCTAGGTCCAACGTCTCCCAACCCCCGGGAGCAACGTTTCCCAACCCTGCAGGACCATCGTTTCCCCCAAGTAGCATTGTTTCCCAAACCCTCCAGTAGCAACACCCCCCAACTTTCCAGGAGCAACGTCTTCCATCTATCCAAGAGCAATGTCTCCCATTTTCCCAGGAGCAACGTCTTCCATCTATCCAGCAGCAACGTCTCCCAACCACCTAGGTGCACTGTTTCCCAACCCCCCAAGAGCAACGTTTTCCAACGCCACAGGAGCAACGTTTCCCAACCCCCCAGGTGCAATGCTTCCCAACTACCAGGAGCAACGTTTCCCAAACCATCCAGGAGCAACATCTCCCAAACCATCCAGGAGCAAGCTCTCCCAAACCATCCAGGAGCAACGTCTCCCAACCCCACAAATGAAACTTCTCCCAACTACCCAGGAGCAACGTCTCCCAACTACCAGGAGCAACATCTCCCAAACCATCCAGGAGCAACGTCTCCCAACTATCCAGGAGCAAGCTCTCCCAACCATCTAGGAGCAACATCTCCCAACCCCCCCGAGCAACGCTTCCCAACCCTGCAGGAGCATCGTTTACCAACGCCCAAGGAGCATTGTCTCTCACACCATCCAGGAGCAACGTCCCCCAACTATCCAGGAGCAGCGTCTTCCAACTCCCCAGGAGCAACGTTTCCCAACCCCCCAGGAGCATCGTTTCCCAACCACGCAGGAGCAACGTCTCCCAACCACCCAGCAGCAACGTCTCCCAACCACCCAGGAGCAACGTTTTTCGCAACCTCCCAGGAGCAACGTTTCCCAACCCCCCAGGAGCAGCATCTCCCAACCCCCAGGGGCCATGTCTTCCAACCACCCAGGAGCATCGTCACCCAACTAGTCACCCAACTATCCAGGAGCAACATCTCCCAACCACCCAGGAGCAATGTCTTCCAAACACCCAGGAGCAACGTCTCCCAACTATCCAGGAGCAATGTCTCCCAACCATCCAGGAGCTATGTCTCCCAACCATCCAGAAGCAATGTCTTCCAAACTCCCAGGAGAAACATCTCCCAAACAATCCAGGAGCAACGTCTCCCAAACAATCCAGGAGCAACTTCTCCCAACTATCCAGGAGCAATGTCTCCCAACTATCGACGAGCAACGTCTCCCAACTATCCAGGAGCAACGTCTCCCAATTACCCAGGAGCAACGTCTCCCAACTATCCAGGAGCAACGTCCCCCAACTATCCAGGAGCAACGTCTCCCAACTATCCAGGAGCAACGTCTCCCAACCACCTAGGAGCATTGTTTCCCAACCACACAGGAGCAACGTTTCCCAACGCCGCAGGAGTAACATTTCCCAACCCCCCAGGAGCAACGTTTCCCAACCCCCCAGGAGCTACATTTCCCAACCCCGCAGGAGTAACATTTCCCAACCCCCCAGGAGCAACGTTTCCCAACCCCCCAGGAGCTACATTTCCCAACCCCCCAGGAGCAACGTTTCCCAACCCCCTAGGAGCAACGTTTCCCAACCCCCCAGGAGCAACGTTTCCCGACCCCCCAGGAGCAATGTTTCCCGACCCCTCAGGAGCCACGTTTCCCAACCCCCCAGGAGCAACGTCTCTCAACTATCCAAGAGCAACGTCTCCCAATTTTCCAGGAGCAACGTCTCCCAACCATATAGGAGCAACGTTTCCCAAACCACCCAGGAGCAACGTCTCCCAATGACCCAAGAGCAATGTCTCCACACCATCCAGGAGCAACGTCTCCCAAACTCCCAGGAGAAACATCTCCCAAAGCACCCAGGAGCAACGTCTCCCAACCACCAAGTAGCAATGTCTCACAACCACCGAGGAGCAACGTCTCCCAAACTCCCAGAAGCAACATCTCCCAAACCATGCAGGAGCAACGTCTCCCAACTATCCAGGAGCAACGTCTCCCAACTACCTAGTAGCAACTTTCCGAACCCCCAGGAGCAACGTTTTTCGCAACCCCCAAGGAGCAACATCTTCAAACCACCCAGGAGCCATGTCTCCCAAGCCCCCAGGAGCCACGTCTCCCAACCACTCAGGAGCAACATCTCCCAACCACCCAGGAGCAACGTCTCCCAACCACCCAGGAGCAACGTCTGCCAACCACCCAGGAGCAACATCTCCCAACGAACCAGGAGCAACGTCTTCCAGACTCTCAGGAGCCACATTTCTCAAAATATCCAGGAGCAACATCTCCCAAACCATCCAGGAGCAACGTCTCCCAACTATCCAGGAGCAACGTGTCGCAGCCGTCTAGGAGCTACTTTTTCCAACCACCTAGGTCCAACGTCTCCCACCCCCCCGGGAGCAACGTTTCCCAACCCTGCAGGACCATCGTTACCCAACCCCCAAGTAGCATTGTCTCCCAAACCCCCAAGTAGCAACATCTCCCAACTTTCCAGGAGCAACGTCTTCCATCTATCCAAGAGCAATGCCTTCCATTTTCCCAGGAGCAATGTCTTCCATCTATCCAGCACCAACATCTCCCAACCACCTAGGAGCACTGTTTCCCAACCCCCCAAGAGCAACGTTTCCCAACCCCACAGGAGCAACGTTTCCCAACCCCCCAGGTGCAATACTTCCCAACTACCAGGAGCAACGTCTCCCAAACCATCCAGGAGCAACATCTCCCAAACCATCCAGGAGCAACATCTCCCAAACCATCCAGGAGCAAGCTCTCCCAAACCATCCAGGAGCAACGTCTCCCAACCCCACAAGAGAAACTTCTCCCAACTACCCAGGAGCAACGTCTCCCAACTACCAGGAGCAACATCTCCCAAACTATCCAGGAGCAACGTCTCCCAACTATCCAGGAGCAAGCTCTCCCAACCATCTAGGAGCAACATTTTTCAACCACCAAGGTGCAACGACTCCCAACCCCCCACCCCGAGCAACGTTTCCCAACGCCCAAGGAGCATTGTCTCTCACACCATCCAGGAGCAACGTCCCCCAACTATCCAGGAGCAACGTCTCCCAACTATCCAGGAGCAACATCTTCCAACCATCTAGGAGGAACGTTTCCCAACCCCCCAGGAGCAGCGTCTTCCAACTCCCCAGGAGCAACGTTTCCCAACCCCCCAGGAGCATCGTTTCCCAACCACGCAGGAGCAACGTCTCCCAACCACCCAGCAGTAACGTCTCCCAACCACCCAGGAGCAACGTTTTTCGCAACCTCCCAGGAGCAACGTCTCCCAACTATCCAGGAGCAATGTCTCCCAACCATCTAGAAGCAACTTTTTTCAACTACTTAGGTGCAATTTTTCCCAACCACCCAGCAGCATCTTTTCCCAACCCCCAAGGAGCATTGTCTCCCAAACCATCCAGGAGCAACGTCTCCCAAACCATCCAGGAGCAACATCTCCCAACTTTCCAGGAGCAACGTCTCCCAACTTTTCAGGAGCATCGTCTCCCAACCCCCCAGGAGCAACGTTTCCAAACCCCTCCAGGAGCAACGTTTCCCAACCCCTCCAGGAGCAACGTTTCCCAACCCCTCAGGAGCAACGTCTCCCAACCCCCCAGGAGTTACATTTCCCAACCCCCCAGGAGCAACGTCTCCCAACTACCCAGGAGCAACGTCTCCCAACTACGCAGGAGCAACGTCTCCCAAACTCCCAGGAGCAACATCTCCCAAACCATCCAGGAGCAACATCTCCCAAATCATCCAGGAGCAACGTCCCCCAACTATGCAGGAGCAAGCTTTCCCGACCATCTAGGAGCAACATTTTCCAACCACCTAGGTGCAACGTCTCCCAACCCCCCAGGAGCAACGTTTCCCAACCCTGCAGGAGCATCATTTCCCAACTACCAAGGAGCATTGTCTCTCAAACCATCTAGGATAACGTCTCCCAACTATCCAGGAGCAACGTCTTCCAACCATCTAGGAGCAATGTTTCCCAACCACGTAGGAGCAATGTTTCCCAACCCCTCAGGAGCAGCATCTTCCAATTCGCCAGGAGCAACTTTTCCCAATCCCCCTGGAGCATCGTTTCCCAACCACGCAGGAGCATTGTTTCCCAACCACCCAGGAGCCATAGCTTCCAACCACCCAGGAGCATCGTCACCCAACTAGTCGCCCAACTATCCAGGAGCAACATCTCCAAACCACCCAGGAGCAATGTCTTCCAAACTCCCAGGAGCAACGTCTCCCAAACTATTCAGGAGCAACATCTTCCAAACCATCCAGGAGCAACATCTCCCAACTATCCAGGAGCAACGTTCCCCAACCATATAGGAGCAACTTTTTCCAACTACTTAGGTCCAATGTTTCCCAACCACCCAGGAGCATAGTTTCCCAACCCCCAAGGAGCATTGTCTCCCAAACCATCCAGGAGCATTGTCTTCCAAACCATCCAGGAGTAACGTCTCCCAACTTTCCAGGAGCAACATCTCCCAACTATCCAGGAGCAACGTCTCCGAACCCCCCAGGAGCAATGTTTCCCAAACCATCCAGGAGCAACATCTCCCAAACCATGCAGGAGCAACGTCCCCCAACTATCCAGTAGCACGCTCTCCCAACCATCTAGGAGCAACATTTTCCAACCACCTCGGTGCAACGTCTCCCAACCCCCCAGGCGCAATGTTTCCCAACTCTGCAGGAGCGTTATTTCCCAACTACCAAGTAGCATTGTCTCTCAAACCATCTAAGAGCAACGTCTCCCAACTATCCAGAAGCAATGTCTTCCAACCATCTAGAAGCAATGTTTCCCCAGCACGTAGGAGCAATGTTTCTCAACCCCCCAGGAGCAGCATCTTCCAACTCACCAGGAGTAACTTTTCCCAAACTCCCCGCAGCATTGTTTCCCAACCACGCAGGAGCATCGTTTCCCAACCCCTCCAGGAGCAACATTTCCCAACCCCCCAGGAGGAACGTCTCCCAACCCCCCAGGAGCAACGTCTCCCAACCCCCCAGGAGCAACGTCTCCCAACCCCCCAGGAGCAACGTCTCCCAACCCCCCAGGAGTTACGTCTCCCAACCCCCCATGAGCAACGTCTCCCCACCTATTCAGAAGCAACCTCTTCCAAATCATCCAGGAGCAACATCTTCCAACCATCTAGGAGGAACGTTTCCCAACCCCCCAGGAGCAGCGTCTTCCAACTCCCCAGGAGCAACGTTTCCCAACCCCCCAGGAGCATCGTTTCCCAACCACGCAGGAGCAACGTCTCCCAACCACCCAGCAGTAACGTCTCCCAACCACCCAGGAGCAACGTTTTTCGCAACCTCCCAGGAGCAACGTCTCCCAACTATCCAGGAGCAATGTCTCCCAACCATCTAGAAGCAACTTTTTTCAACTACTTAGGTGCAATTTTTCCCAACCACCCAGCAGCATCTTTTCCCAACCCCCAAGGAGCATTGTCTCCCAAACCATCCAGGAGCAACGTCTCCCAAACCATCCAGGAGCAACATCTCCCAACTTTCCAGGAGCAACGTCTCCCAACTTTTCAGGAGCAACGTCTCCCAACCCCCCAGGAGCAACGTTTCCAAACCCCTCCAGGAGCAACGTTTCCCAACCCCTCCAGGAGCAACGTTTCCCAACCCCTCAGGAGCAACGTCTCCCAACCCCCCAGGAGTTACATTTCCCAACCCCCCAGGAGCAACGTCTCCCAACTACCCAGGAGCAACGTCTCCCAACTACGCAGGAGCAACGTCTCCCAAACTCCCAGGAGCAACATCTCCCAAATCATCCAGGAGCAACGTCCCCCAACTATGCAGGAGCAAGCTTTCCCGACCATCTAGGAGCAACATTTTCCAACCACCTAGGTGCAACGTCTCCCAACCCCCCAGGAGCAACGTTTCCCAACCCTGCAGGAGCATCATTTCCCAACTACCAAGGAGCATTGTCTCTCAAACCATCTAGGATAACGTCTCCCAACTATCCAGGAGCAACGTCTTCCAACCATCTAGGAGCAATGTTTCCCAACCACGTAGGAGCAATGTTTCCCAACCCCTCAGGAGCAGCATCTTCCAATTCGCCAGGAGCAACTTTTCCCAATCCCCCTGGAGCATCGTTTCCCAACCACGCAGGAGCATTGTTTCCCAACCACCCAGGAGCCATAGCTTCCAACCACCCAGGAGCATCGTCACCCAACTAGTCGCCCAACTATCCAGGAGCAACATCTCCAAACCACCCAGGAGCAATGTCTTCCAAACTCCCAGGAGCAACGTCTCCCAAACTATTCAGGAGCAACATCTTCCAAACCATCCAGGAGCAACATCTCCCAACTATCCAGGAGCAACGTTCCCCAACCATATAGGAGCAACTTTTTCCAACTACTTAGGTCCAATGTTTCCCAACCACCCAGGAGCATAGTTTCCCAACCCCCAAGGAGCATTGTCTCCCAAACCATCCAGGAGCATTGTCTTCCAAACCATCCAGGAGTAACGTCTCCCAACTTTCCAGGAGCAACATCTCCCAACTATCCAGGAGCAACGTCTCCGAACCCCCCAGGAGCAATGTTTCCCAAACCATCCAGGAGCAACATCTCCCAAACCATGCAGGAGCAACGTCCCCCAACTATCCAGTAGCACGCTCTCCCAACCATCTAGGAGCAACATTTTCCAACCACCTCGGTGCAACGTCTCCCAACCCCCCAGGCGCAATGTTTCCCAACTCTGCAGGAGCGTTATTTCCCAACTACCAAGTAGCATTGTCTCTCAAACCATCTAAGAGCAACGTCTCCCAACTATCCAGAAGCAATGTCTTCCAACCATCTAGAAGCAATGTTTCCCCAGCACGTAGGAGCAATGTTTCTCAACCCCCCAGGAGCAGCATCTTCCAACTCACCAGGAGTAACTTTTCCCAAACTCCCCGCAGCATTGTTTCCCAACCACGCAGGAGCATCGTTTCCCAACCCCTCCAGGAGCAACATTTCCCAACCCCCCAGGAGGAACGTCTCCCAACCCCCCAGGAGCAACGTCTCCCAACCCCCCAGGAGCAACGTCTCCCAACCCCCCAGGAGCAACGTCTCCCAACCCCCCAGGAGTTACGTCTCCCAACCCCCCATGAGCAACGTCTCCCCACCTATTCAGAAGCAACCTCTTCCAAATCATCCAGGAGCAACATCTCCAAACTATCCAAGAGCAACGTCCCCCAACCATATAGGAGCAACTTTTCCAACTACTTAGGTGCAACGTTTCCCAGCCGTGTAGGAGCTACTTTTTCCAACCCCCAAGGAGCATTGTCTCCCACCATCCAGGAGCATTGTCTTCCAAACCATCCAGGAGCAACGTCTCCCAACTTTCCAGGAGCAACGTCTCCCAACTATCCAGGAGCAACGTCTCCCAACCACCTAGGAGCACTGTTTCCCAACCCCCCAGGAGCAACGTCTCCCAACCACCCAGGAGCAACTTCTCCCAACTACCCAAGAGCAACGTCTCCCAACCACCCAGGAGCAACGTCTCCCATACTCCCAGGAGCAATGTCTTCCAAACCATCCAGGAGCAACATCCCCCAAACAATCCAGCAGCAACGTCCCCCAACTATCCAGGAGCAAGCTCTCCCAACCATCTAGGAGCAACATTTTCCAAGCACCTAGGTGCAACGTCTCCCAACCCCCCAGGAGCAACCTTTTTCCAGCTCTGCAGGAGCATCATTTCCCAACTACCAAGTACCATTGTCTCTCAAACCATCTAAGAGCAATGTCTCCCAACTATCCAGGAGCAACGTCTTCCAACCATCTAGGAGCAATGTTTCCCAAGCACATAGGAGCAACGTTTCTCAACTCCCCAGGAGCAGCGTCTTCCAACTCACCAGGAGCAACTTTTCCCAACTCCCTGGAGCATCGTTTCCTAACCACGCAGGAGCATCGTTTCCCAACCACCCAGGAGCAACGTCTCCCAACTATCCAGGAGCAACGTCTCCCAACTATCCAGGAGCAACGTGTCCCAACCATCTCAGGCCTATTTGGTGATGAATAATGCTTTTTCCGGCATGATGGAGCACCGTGTCACAAGACAGAAGTGAACACTAAGTGGCTCGGTGATGACATTTTGGATCCATGACCTGGAAACTCCCAAGATCTCATCCCACTGAGAACCCGTGGACAATCCTCAATAGGTGGGTAGGCAAACAAAAACACAGAGATTGTGATAAACTCCAAGCACTGATTAGGAAGAACCGGTTATCAGCAGCCAGGATTTGGCCCAGAAGCTGATATCTAGCATGTCGGGGCGAAGTGCAGAAGGCTTGAAAAACAAGAGAAATATAGAGGCTTTGCCTAACCTTCATGTATTTGTCAAGAACATTGTAAAAACAAATCGGACTCAGGGCTCAGTCACATAAAACGCAAGCGAATATGGACTCCCTTCTTTTGAGTAGAGTCATACACATGATTGTGGACAAAAATCGCTGCATGTCCTGTTTTTTCACGTCTCGGAATGCGTTGTTTATTGTTTGCAATGGGACAGTCAAACAGATCGCAGGCGGGGAGATGCGGGGAGATGCACACGCAGGCGGTGAGATGCGGGGAGATGCACACGCAGGCGGTGAGCTGCGGGGAGATGCACATGCAGGTGGTGAGCTGCGCACGCGAGTGCCGTGTGCAGCTTCTATTGAGAACAATGGGAAACATTTGTCAATTCTTGCCAGAAGATCAGAATTTTAGAGAAGTGATGCGAGGCGGTTTGCATAAAAAACCTCTTGCATCCGCAGAAAAAGCGTCCGTTGACAAGCGCGATATCAAGCTGGGTTTCTTGGCCCAATATCGCTGTCCTCTGTGTGTAGAAAGCCTACCCTAAGGCCTCATGCCCACGGCCGGGTCAGATTCCGACTGCGAAATCTCACAGCGGAATCAGACCCGGCGCCACCCAGAGACCCTATACTCACCTGTCCGGATCCGCTGCGTGTGTGTCGGCCGGTGAGCTGGCGCACATCCGCAGTGCAGCGCATGACGCACCGGCGCTGGGCTGTGACGCGGATTCCCGTGATACTTCTGCAGCGCTCACTGCAGAAGTATCGCGGGACGGATGGCTTCTATTGACTGCAATGAAAGCCGTCCATGTGATTTTCCGCACAAAATAGAACATTCTGCGATTCTCCTCCATGAAAATCGCCGTTGATTTCCGCTCGTTGACAGGGGAGAATCGTTTAACACAGCAGGTCTATGGACGGACATTGCTGCAGATCGCGGTGGGTGTCTGACCGCGAATTCCGCAGTGATAATCCGTCCGTGGGCATTTGGCCTAAAAGAGCTAAACCCACCAAAGAGCAAACTGGGTGACAACTAAACTTTGTGTCAGTCTCAAAACTTTTGGTCATGACTGTAGGTGACGCAGTGATAAGAGAGAGCAAGATGGCTGACGCTTCCAAGCACTGAAGGGAAGTTAAGGGGGCCTCGTGGCTCTTTGTGCAGCAGAAGCCCCTCTACTGCCGCCCTCTGGGGGTCATTTCCTGGGAGATGAGAGCTCTGTAATCTCTGGGCCCAGGTCACTTACAGGACAGGGCCTGCGGTCAGGGAGGTCACGGGACGTCGCCACTTACAGGACAGGGCCTGCGGTCAGGGAGGTCACGGGGACGTCGCCACTTACAGGACAGGGCCTGCGATCAGGGAGGTCACGGGGACGTCGCCACTTACAGGACAGGGCCTGCGGTCAGGGAGGTCACGGGGACGTCGCCACTTACAGGACAGGGCCTGCGGTCAGGGAGGTCACGGGGACGTCGCCTGCGCACATCTCATCCCAGGAGGAAAAAAAGCTAAATGCCAGAGGAAGTGAGAAGAAGACAGGATTGTGCTGAATGTAGCTGAGAAACAAGTGGCTACAGAGGAGCTCCGCGACGCTTATCCTGCAATCTCCAGCACAAGTGGATGGCAGATGTGTTTATGGAGCGGCTGCCATTTGTTCTTTCCTTTAGAAGGCCCATGTGATCACATCAGGGGTAACATCAGTGCCGGCCCCCCCTGATCCCCCTACATACCCTGTTTCCTGGAAAATAAGACCTATCCCCAAAATAAACCCTAGCATGAGTTTTCAGGATTTTTGAGGATGCAGAATGCTTTTTCAGGATTTCTGAGGATTCCTGAACTATTAGCCCTACTCAAAATTAAGTTAATTTAAATATTAATAAATTATTATAAGACACTGTCTTATTTTGGCCGGCTTAGATACAGCAGCTCAGCAGAGAGTACCACACAGGATAGGATTAGATACAGCAGACAGTATCACACAGGATAGGATTAGATACAGCAGCTCAGCAGACAGTATCACACAGGAGAGGATTAGATACACAGCTCAGCAGACAGTATCACACAGGATGGGATTAGATACACAGTATCACACTGGATATGATTAGATACAGCAGCTCAGCAGACAGTATCACACAGGATAGGATTAGATACACGGCTCAGCAGAAAGTATCCCACAGGGTAGGATTACATACATGGCTCAGCAGACAGTACCACACAGAATAGGATTAGATACACGGCTCAGCAGAAAGTATACCACAGGGTAGGATTACATACATGGCTCAGCAGACAGTACCACACAGAATAGGATTAGATACATGGCTCAGCAGACAGTATCACACAGGATAGGATTAGATACACGGCTCAGCAGACAGTATCACACAGGATAGGATTAGATACATAGATCAGCAGACAGTACCACACAGAATAGGATTAGATACATGGCTCAGCAGACAGTACCACACAGAATAGGATTAGATACACAGCTCAGCAGACAGTATCACAAAGGATAGGATTAGATACATAGATCAGCAGACAGTATCACACAGGATAGGATTAGATACACGGCTCAGCAGACAGTATCACACAGGATAGGATTAGATACAGGAGCTCATCAGATGGTATCACACAGAATAGGATTAGATACATGGCTCAGCAGACAGTATCACACAGGATAGGATTAGATACACTGCTCAGCAGACAGTATCACACAGGATAGGATTAGATACACTGCTCAGCAGACAGTATCACACAGGATAGGATTAGATACACGGCTCAGCAGACAGTATCACACAGGATAGGATTAGATACACGGCTCAGCAGCATAAGGCCGATTTCACATGAGTGCTAATCTCGCACAAATAGGAACTCCATTCCTTAATGCGACGAGGAAAATCATTGTGGCATGCTCTATCTTATCGCGGTCCTCGGAACGCGTCGCTCATTGATTTCATTGGGACCGTGAGCCTCACTTGGCTCTCATGCCGCATGATGTGCGCGCGATGCCAGGCTTCCTATTGAAATCAGTGGGAAACCCTTCGGATCTGCTATTGTGCGTCAGACTCGGCCGGAGGATCGGAAATTCACAGAAGTTATTCGAGGCGTTTTTGCCTGAAAATTGTATAGTATTTTTTGCGCCAGCACGCTCCCCGTGACTTTAATGGCCGATAAAGTTTAATTTGGGCGAATTGATGCACCAAAATAAGAGACACCGAGTTTTTTTCTTGCGAGGCTGAAATGGACATGTGGCCAAACACATTAAACACAACGAGTTCTATTCACTGCATATAAAATCATAGAGAGCCTGCCTGCAAAAACATACAGTAAAATACGCACTGACGCGCAAAAAACGCAATGCCCAGCATGCACATAGCCTCGTGAAGCCGGCCTTAATGTTATGTGATAGGTTTATCTTATCGATTGTCTTCACTGTGTTCTCCCACAATGCACTGAATTTTATGGGAGGAGCCTGTAGCTCAACTTCAAGTTACATGAATAGAATGACAACTGCAGTGGAAACTGACAGACCAGGAGAGTGGTTGTATAGATGGAATGCAGGAGATGTGGACCTGTTACATCTGTGTATATGTATGTTTATATATATATGTATGTATCGTACGAGTTGTAAAGACAGCACTGTGCAAAGATGTGGAGAAAATGCTGCGGAGTAAGAATGCCTCCAGAAATAGAAGGGTTAATCGTTTATTTTAGGCATTTAACAAAATACAAAGAGGGTAGAGAGATGATGAGGCCAGCGCCTTGGGAAAGGAGGGTGCAGGATAACACGTACTAGATCCCGGGGAGATCCTCTCCAATCCACTTCAGTGGAGAGCCGCATATACGGGAGACAGAGAACCCCCCATCATCAGATTGTGGGGGGGGGGGGGGGGGAACAATTAGATAGAAAACCGCCAAGTCTGCTGAAAACATGTAGCCCAAAGGGATAGAGAGCACTCACTGGGGAAAGGGGAGCATGCTCAGTATGTCCTGGGCTAGTAGCTCCCCCTCTGGATCCTGCATAGCCTTCAGCATACCGCAGGCCTGTACTGCAGGCGGTGTGGGTCCAGCTAATCCTCCACATGGAGGGTCACTAATATTAAAATAGACTTGATCCCTAATATCTGGAGTTGACATGGATTTGGTAAGGACCCACACCACCTGCAGAAGATGCAGGATTCATGGCATCGGTACACTTAAGGCTATGCAGGATCCAGAGGGGGAGCTACTAGCCCAGTACATACTGAGCACGCTCCCCTCTCCTGCGTGAGTACTCTCTAACCCTTGGGCTACATGTTTTGAACGCACTTGGCGATTTTCTTTCAAAATACAAAGGGACTGAACAACAGAGAAATGCAACCCCCATCAGTATCTGGTATGACGCCCCTCACCGTCATCAGTTCTTCTCGGTACACTTGCACACAGTTTTTGAAGACAGGCGCTTCCCTTCATTGCTGGGGGCTCCCTTCATCTCAGCAGGATGGATTCCCCTGCATCGGAGCTGGCGGGATATTCCCGCTACGGGGATCTCTCCAGCTCCCCTGCAGGGGAAGCCCTCTCTCCCCGCTACAGGGATATCCTGCCAGCTGCCATGCAGGGGAATCCTGAGATGAAGGGAGCCCCCAGCAATGAAGGGAAGCCCCACGGGGCTTTCCTTCATCTCTCTCTCTTTCCTCCCAAAGCAGCCGCACTTTTTTCTGCAACACGCTGAATCATGTGAATGGGCAATTTCACAGCTAATTAACCCTGTAGGCCCCCTGTCCACGGCCGCTGTGGAATATTGCCAGCGGTATTCTGCCGCGGGGGAGGAGGGGGCTGCTGTCAGTTCTCTGCGGTGAGCCTATCTGACAGATCGCGGCATGACGCAATTTAGATCCTGTGAGCGGAGAATCTCTGTGATTCTCCGCTCGTGGATGCTGCGGCTGTGCTTTTCATGGCAATGCTATGGAAAGCGTTCACTGCCTTTCCCTCGGCCGGATTATCACCATGGGTAATGCAATGAACAATCCCCCGTGGACAGGCAGCCTTAGTCACCGCCCAATAATGTTTTTATATCCTAGCTAAGTGGGCTTTAATCCTAGAGGACGTAAAAACATGCATCCTCTTAGGATTAAAGCCACGTGGGCTGTGGACATGACATGTCCATGCTGTCGTTTCCTGGAGCTGTCATGAGGGGCCGCGGGGAGCCCCCCCCCCCCTCTATCTAATGGATAGCACCAATCGCAATAAAGTAAATAAAAAGTTAAAGATTGAGCTGCCCTTGTGGATCGGATCCATCAGCTGAGATTACTCACCCCGGTCGTCCGTGCTGTCCTGTGGTGATCTGCTTTGCTTAGATTAATTCAAATACTGTGGGGTCAAAATACACAGTACACCCCTAGATGAATTCGTTAAGGGGTCTAGTGTTCAGAATAGGGTCATTTGTGGGAGTCCTCCATCATTTGGCTGCTCTACAAGTGGGCAGTGGGGCCTGGATTTACTGTTGTTGATAATCAGTGTTAAATTTGTACGTCTCTTAAATGGTTAAAAATAATCGAAAGTTTTCCAAATGTGCGTCCAGAATAAAGTAAACAGATGGAAATATATATCATAGCAGAAATTGTACAATATGTCTGCACATATACAGCTACAGGAAGTACAACATGTGGCGAACAAAGAATGTCAGAATCACTGGGATCTGCAGAACCTTTACGGAGTCATTCTATGTCAAAGTGACACAGGTCAGATTTCCAAAATTTGGCTCCGTCACTAAGGGGTTAAGCTCCGGACTTGATAGCAGAAAATTGTTCATTCACACAATTTTTTGTGCAGCTATTTTCTGCGCAATTTTCACGCCCAAGTGAATGAGCCGTAAACGTTTTACACCATTCGGTATTTATAGTGTACCCGATGCTGTAGGGGATATATGGTACAACACTAGGTATACATATATACAGTGCCGGGTCCAGCAGGAGCATTATATAATATACTATATGTGTATACCGCACAGGGCCCTTCTACAGGTGATGATTATTATACTCCTGCCATCCAGCGACTGTCGCTCAGTGTAAATACATGCAGCCACTGGACTAACGGAATGTGTTTGCTCACCGTTCGCCGTTCAGGTTCTGCATTAGAGCTGACCGTCGACCGGCCGCGTGAACAGGCAGTCATTCATCTAGGAGCGACTGCCTGTTTACTGTGAACCGAGGCCGGAGGGCCAGAATGATCCCCGGCCCATTTACTCAGCAATGATCGTTCTTGTGTAAAAGCAGCTCAACGACCCCTATGTAATATAGCCAATCAATCAAGTCCAACATCAGCCATATGGGACCGCCCACTTGACACATTGGAGCTTACTTGCTATTCAAAATATGACAGTTTTCTGGCTTTACACCACATGTACTACGTGTTTTAAACACTTCAACAGTAGGACCGCCAGGGCTGGGCGCCCCCTAGAACCGCCAAGAGGACACATCTGTCCCAGTGCTAATTTTTACATTCCAGCAGTTTTTCTAGAGTTTTATGTTTTGGTGATGGTAGTACAGGTTTAACTTTGGGATGAATCCCCCAACAGTTTAGACAGGGGTCCACGTGGGGCGACAGATCGGGGTCGGGTTGCTCGCGTGCTGCTCCATTGTCATCTGCACTATCCCCATGGGGGTCCACATGGCCCTCTTCCTCCTCAACAGTCATGGATTGGTGAGATGTTTTTTCAGGGGGGATGGATCAGCTGACCAACATTTTGGGGGAAATTAATGTAGGCTCTAAATGACAGAAAGTCACAAAAACCGGATCGCTGCATCAGAACTTACAGACACGGCGAGAGGAACAAATTTGAAAGGGAACAGATCTGCCCCCACGGCTGTGCTGGTGTTAGGATAGTTTTCTGACTTGCCTAAATTGCTCCAAAATTTTGGTGCAATTTTTCATATATTCTAAGTCAACTAATTGACGGTGTAAACTTAAACTAGACAGTCTTAACCCCTTAAGGACCAGGCTGTTTTGTACCTCAAGGACCAGACACTCTTTTTAGGGGTCTTACCCATCTGGCGGTTCTACTGCCCTCCTTGTTTTCCTTTAGCTACCAAAATTATTTTTGCGTTGTTTTTTGTACATATAGGGCTGTTTTTTAATATCTTTTTCACTGACTTTTTTGTCTGTTTTTTTTTAGTTTTATTGGGGGTAAAAAGCTAAAGAAACCTGATTTTATAAACATTTCCAGTTTTTTTATATAAGTATATTTGCGCTAAAATAAAGTATGGGAGCGGGTTCCTCATTTTCGGCCTTTTCAGTATATGATATGTATGGTTTGGGATTACAGGGTGCTTATAGCGTCGGCTTTGGGTTATTTTCTTTTTTATGTATATATTGATGTTTTATTCTGTTTTTTTTACTAATTGATGTAATCATGTTTTATACCATCTATGTCTCCCATGATGTCGTGTAAGACCTCCGGGGGACATTCACATGTTTTTTTTTATTTGATACTTTCCCACTGTAGCCGGGGCAGCCATAGGATCTGCATCTGGTATTAGTGCATCTTGACGCCACCAGGTTAACCTGGTGAGCCAAGATTGACGGGGGGTGGCGCCCCCTGTACCTGATTGGCTGGACTGGCTGCTTGCTCGCAGGTCCTGCAAGCTAAGTAAAGAAGAAGCAGAAAACAATTATACACCCGCCGCCAGCGCTGCATGGACGAACCACCCCTCAGCAACTTAGTTATGCGGCGCTACAGCCGCCTGCAGAGCTGCATCAACCAACCCGCCCTGAGCAAGTTACTTACCCTGCGGCGGTGGCACAGTAGCTCACAAGGCTGAAACCCCCCCTCTGAGAACAGACAAGGTGCGCCCTGTCTCCAAACTCACAGGCCGCCATAATGGACATTGCTGCCACTGGACGCATAGGAATCTCTGCACGGAAGTTACTACTCGAGCGTCCAGCGAGCCACACTTGTTACACGGGCGGCGGCACGGAGACATCTGTGACGCCGGCCGCGAGGGAGGCCAGACTGAAAACGGAGAGGTAAGTGGACGGCCTTGTACACTGCGTGGTACAAATGCCGGCCGGGACGGAGGAAAGAGGCAACAGCGCCACCATACATTGGCCGAGCGCTGCAGTCTTTGCCTGAGGGTTCATATACTTGTTACGCTTACATTATCAGATGAAAATGCTGCGGTCTTACAACAGTAACATACCAGCATTTACAGGTATGTAACCCTAGGAACTTCTGTAACACTCAGCCTAAGGCAGCAGCGCTGGGACAATGTATGCGCACTGTGCAGCTAGGACCTAGCAGCATTGACCCTATCAGGAGATAGAGCTGTGAGAGGGGCGTTCCTCCTGTCAAACCCCTAGCTTCTGGTGGCGTCAACATACACTAATACCGCTGCATCCATAGAATCCCCGGTAACAGGAAAAAACATCCCCCCTGTAGTGACAGTAGTCACTGGCAGAACTGGTCAGGGTCTAGTAGGACCCTGCAGCTCAGCTGTAGCAGGGGGTCCCGGCGGTCATGTGGTTGAACACTTCCACTTTCACTTTTAGTACACAGCACTCATTGAGCGATGTGTACTAAAGAAAGGAGAAGGCAGAAAGGGTTAAGACCCATTTCTCCCTCCTCCTGCGGGTTATCAGCTGTGACTAAGAGCTGACAATCTGATTGATTGCAGAATCAGAGGCTTTAATCCCCGCAGTAATTTTACATACGGCTGGGCTTAAAGCCCGGGACCAAGCGCCGTAAATTTGCTATTCTTGGTCCTAAATGGGTTAATATTGAACATATTTATCATTCAATAGAGCATGTATGTAGTATTTACTATGCCGTATATATACCCTGTGCTGTGTATATAATGTTACCGGAGCTCTTTATATATTGACACCCTGTGCTGTGTGTGTATTTTACACTTTCTGCTGTATTTATATTGCCCCTTTAGCTGTGTATATATAGTATTGTCCCTGAAGCTGTATATATACCGGTAGTACTCCATGTCCTCTGTATGTGTGTGTGTGTATGTGTATATATATATTATACACACATACAATTTCCTCTGAGCTCTTTAAATATTATCCCTCTGTGCTGTATATATAGTATCCACTGTGCTGTGTATACAATGTTCCTTGTGCTGTATATATACTCTGTGTATACCTCTGGGTCTCCGCTCTGTGTACATTGAGCTCTGGGCTCTATATATACTCGATGCTGTATATATACCCCGTGCCCTGTGTATACTCTCTGTATACGGCCGGAGCTCCGCTCTATGTATATAGTATACTCTGTGCTGTGTATATACCCCGTGCTCTGTGTATACTCTCTGTATACGGTGGGTCTCCGCTCTGTGTACATTGAGCTCTGTGCTATATATATACTCGGTGCTGTATATATACCCCGTGCCCTGTGTATACTCTCTGTATACCGCGGCTCTCCCCTCTGTGTGTATATATACTCTGTGCTGTGCATATATACCTCGTGCCCTGTGTATGCTCTCTTTATACGGCCGGGACTCCGCTCTGTGTATATAGTATACTCAGTGCTGTATATATACCCCGTGCCCTGTGTATATTCTCTGTATCTGGTTGGGGCTCCGCTCTGTGTATATAGTATACTCTGTGCTGTATATATACTCGGTGCTGTACATATACCCTATGCCCTGTGTATACTCTGTATACCGCGGCTCTCTGCTCTGTGTGTATAGTATACTCTGTGCTGTGCATATATACCCCGTGCCCTGTGTATACTCTCTTTATACGGCCGGGTATCTGCTCTGTGTATATAGTATACTCAGTGCTGTATATATACCTCGTGCCCTGTGTATACTTTCTGTTAACGGCCGGGGCTCTGCTCTGTGTGTATATGTGTGTATGTATGTATGTGTATATATATATATATATATATATATATATATATATATATATACATACATACATACACTCGGTGCTGTATATATACCCCGTGACCTCTGTATACGGCGGGGCTCTGCTCTGTGTGTGTATGTAATGTATGTGTGTATATATATATATATATATATATATACACTCGGTGCTGTATATATACCCCGTGACCTCTGTATACGGCGGGGCTCCGCTCTGTGTATATAGTATACTCTGTGCTGTGTGTGTATATATACCCTGTGCCATGTGTATACTCTCTGTATACGGCCAGGGCTCAGCTCTGTGAATATATATACTCGGTGCTGTATATATACCCCGTGCCCTGTGTATACTCTCTGTATACGGCCGGGGTTCCGCTCTGTGTATATAGTATACTCTGTGCTGTGTATATACCTCGTGCCGTGGGTATACTCTCTGTATATGGCTGGGTCTCCGCTATGTGTACATTGAGCTCAGTGTGTATAGTAAACACTGTGCTGTATATATGCCCTGTGTATACTCTCTGCATACCGCTGAGGCTCCGCTCTGTATATATAGTATACTTGATGCTGTATATATACTCCGTGCCCTGTGTATACTTTCTGTATACGGACGGGGCTCCGCTCTGTGAATATATATACTCGGTGCTGTGTATATATACCCCGTGCCGTGGGTATACTCTCTGTACACGGCCGGGGCTCTGCTCTGTGTGTGTGTATGTATGTGTATACATACATACATACATACATACATACATACATACATACTCGGTGCTGTATATATACCCCGTGCCCTGTGTATACTCTCTGTATACGGCCGGAGCTCCGCTCTATGTATATAGTATACTCTGTGCTGTGTATATACCCTGTGCCCTGTGTATACTCTCTGTATACGGCCGGAGCTCCGCTCTATGTATATAGTATACTCTGTGCTGTGTATATACCCCGTGCTCTGTGTATACTCTCTGTATACGGTGGGTCTCCGCTCTGTGTACATTGAGCTCTGTGCTATATATATACTCGGTGCTGTATATATACCCCGTGCCCTGTGTATACTCTCTGTATACCGCGGCTCTCCCCTCTGTGTGTATATATACTCTGTGCTGTGCATATATACCTCGTGCCCTGTGTATGCTCTCTTTATACGGCCGGGACTCCGCTCTGTGTATATAGTATACTCAGTGCTGTATATATACCCCGTGCCCTGTGTATACTCTCTGTATCTGGTTGGGGCTCCGCTCTGTGTATATAGTATACTCTGTGCTGTATATATACTCGGTGCTGTACATATACCCTATGCCCTGTGTATACTCTGTATACCGCGGCTCTCTGCTCTGTGTGTATAGTATACTCTGTGCTGTGCATATATACCCCGTGCCCTGTGTATACTCTCTTTATACGGCCGGGTATCTGCTCTGTGTATATAGTATACTCAGTGCTGTATATATACCTCGTGCCCTGTGTATACTTTCTGTTAACGGCCGGGGCTCTGCTCTGTGTGTATATGTGTGTGTGTATGTATGTATGTATGTGTATATATACATACATACATACATACATACACTCGGTGCTGTATATATACCCCGTGACCTCTGTATACGGCGGGGCTCTGCTCTGTGTATATAGTATACTCTGTGCTGTGTGTGTATATATACCCTGTGCCATGTGTATACTCTCTGTATACGGCCAGGGCTCAGCTCTGTGAATATATATACTCGGTGCTGTGTGTATATATACCCCGTGCCCTGTGTATACTTTCTGTATACGGCCCAGGCTCCGCTCTGTGAATATATATACTCGGTGCTGTATATATACCCCGTGCCCTGTGTATACTCTCTGTATACGGCCGGGGTTCCGCTCTGTGTATATAGTATACTCTGTGCTGTGTATATACCTCGTGCCGTGGGTATACTCTCTGTATATGGCTGGGTCTCCGCTATGTGTACATTGAGCTCAGTGTGTATAGTAAACACTGTGCTGTATATATGCCCTGTGTATACTCTCTGCATACCGCTGAGGCTCCGCTCTGTATATATAGTATACTTGATGCTGTATATATACTCCGTGCCCTGTGTATACTTTCTGTATACGGACGGGGCTCCGCTCTGTGAATATATATACTCGGTGCTGTGTATATATACCCCGTGCCGTGGGTATACTCTCTGTACACGGCCGGGGCTCTGCTCTGTGTGTGTATATGTATGTGTATACATACATACATACATACTCGGTGCTGTATATATACCCCGTGCCCTGTGTATACTCTCTGTATACGGCCGGGGCTCCGCTCTGTGTATATAGTATATTCGGTGCTGTGTATAAATACCCCGTGCCCTGTGTATACTCTCTGTATACGGCCAGGGCTCCGCTCTGTGTATATATAGTATACTCTGTGCTGCATATACACCCCGTGCCCTGTGTATACTCTCTGTATACGGACGGGGCTGCGCTCTCTGTGTATATATAGTATACTCTGTGCTGTATATATACCCCGTGCCCTGTGTATACTCTCTGTATACGGCTGGGGCTCCGCTCTGTGTATATAGTATACTGTATGCTGTGTGTGTATATATATATATATATATCCCGTGTCCTGTGTGTACTCTCTGTATATGGCCGGGGCTCCGCTGTGTGTGTATATAGTATACTCTGTGCTGTAAATATACCCCGTGCCCTGTGTATACTCTCTGTATACTCTCTATACGGCCGGGGCTCCACTCTGTGTATATAGTATACTCGGTGCTGTGTATATATACCACGTTCCCTGTGTATACTCTCTGTATACGGCCGGGGCTCTGCTTTGTGTATATAGTATACTCTGTGCTGTATATATACCCCGTGCCCTCTGTATACTCTCTGTATACGGCCGGGGCTCTGCTCTGTGTATATATATACTCTGTGTTGTATATATACCCCGTGCCCTGTGTATACTCTCTGTATACGGCCGGGGCTCCGGTGTGTGTGTGTGTGTGTGTATATATATACATACACACACACACACACACTCGAGGCTGTATATATACCCCGTGCCCTGTGTATACTCTCTGTATACACTCTCTATACAGCCGGGGCTCCGCTCTGTATATGTATGTGTATATATAATATATATATATACTCGGCGCTGTATATATACCCCGTGCCCTGTGTATACTCTCTGTATACGGCCGGGGCTCCGCTCTGTGTATATATATACACCCCGTGCCCTGTGTATACTCTCTGTATACGGCCGGGGCTCTGCTCTGTGTATATATGCCCTGTGTATACTCTCTGTATACGGCCAGGGCTCCGCTCTGTGTGTGTGTGTGTGTGTGTGTGTGTGTGTGTGTGTGTGTGTGTGTGTGTGTATATATATATATATATATATATATATATATATATACACACACACACACCCCGTGCCCTGTGTATACTCTCTGTATACGGCCGGGGCTCTGCTCTGTGTATATATATGCCCTGTGTATACTCTCTGTATACGGCCGGGGCTCCGCTCTGTGTATATAGTATACTCGGTGCTGTATATATACCCCGTGCCCTGTGTATACTCTCTGTATACGGCCGGGGCTCCGCTCTGTGTATATAGTATACTCGGTGCTCTACACGCATGCGCACACGCGCACACGCACACGCACGCCCCGGCCGTATACAGAGAGTATACACAGGGCAAGGGGTATATATACAGCATGGAATATATATATATTCCGTGCTGTATATATACCCCTTGCCCTGTGTATACTCTCTGTATACGGCCGGGGCTCCGCTCTGTGTGTGTGTGTGTGTATATATATATATATATATATATATATATATATATATATATATATATATATATATATATATATACTCCATGCTGTATATATACCCCGTGCCCTGTGTATACTCTCTGTATACGGCCGGGGCTCCGCTCTGTGTATACAGTATACTCTGTGCTGTATATATACCCTGTGCCCTGTGTATACTCTCTGTATACGGCCGGGGCTCCGCTCTGTGTACATATATATACTCTGTGCTGTATATATACCCCGTGCCCTGTGTATACTCTCTGTATACGGCCAGGGCTCCGCTCTGTGTATATATACCCCGTGCCCTGTGTATACTCTCTGTATACGGCAGGGGCTCCGCTCTGTATATATACCCCGTGCTCTCTATATACTCTCTGTATACGGCCGGGGCTCCGCTCTGTGTGTGTGTGTGTATATGTATATATATATATTAATTATACACACACACTCATGCTGTATATATACCCCGTGCCCTGTGTATACGCTCTGTATATATACCCCATGCTCTCTGTATACGGCCGGGGCTCCGCTCTGTGTATATAGTATACTCTGTGCTGTATATATACCCAGTGCCCTGTGTGTACTCTCTGTATACGCTCTGTATACGGCCGGGGCTCCGCTCTGTATACTGTGTGCGTGTGTGTATGTGTATATATGTATATGTATGTGTGTGTGTGTGTATGTGTGTATATATATATATTTATTTATTATATACTCTGTGCTGTATATATGCCCTGTGTATACTCTCTGTATACGGCCGGGGCTCCACTCTGTGTACATATATATATACTCGGTGCTGTATATATACCCCGTGCCCTGTATATACTCTCTGTATACGGCCGGGCTCCGCTCTGTGTGTATATACCCCGTGCCCTCTGTATACTCTCTGTATACGGCCGGGCTCCGCTCTGTGTGTATATACCCCGTGCCCTCTGTATACTCTCTGTATACGGCCGGGCTCCGCTCTGTGTATATATACCCCGTGCCCTGTGTATACTCTCTGTATACGGCCGGGCTCCGCTCTGTGTATATAGTATACTCGGTGCTGTATATATACCCCGTGCCCTGTGTATACTCTCTGTATACGGCCGGGCTCCGCTCTGTGTATATAGTATACTCGGTGCTGTATATATACCCCGTGCCCTCTGTATACTCTCTGTATACGGCCGGGCTCCGCTCTGTGTATATATACCCCGTGCCCTCTGTATACTCTCTGTATACGGCCGGGCTCCGCTCTGTGTATATATACACCCCGTGCCCTCTGTATACTCTCTGTATGCGGCCGGGCTCCGCTCTGTGTATATAGTATACTCTGTGCTGTATATATACCCCGTGCCCTCTGTATACGGCCGGGCTCCGCTCTGTGTATATATACACCCCGTGCCCTGTGTATACTCTCTGTATACGGCCGGGCTCCGCTCTGTGTATATAGTATACTCGGTGCTGTATATATATACCCCGTGCCCTCTGTATACTCTCTGTATACGGCCGGGCTCCGCTCTGTGTATATATACCCCGTGCTCTCTGTATACTCTCTGTATACCCTCTCTATACTCTCTGTATACGGCCGGGCTCCGCTCTGTGTATATATACCACGTGCCCTCTGTATACTCTCTGTATACGGCCGGGCTCCGCTCTGTGTGTATATACCCCGTGCCCTCTTTATACTCTCTGTATACGGCCGGGCTCCGCTCTGTGTGTATATACCCCGTGCCCTCTGTATACTCTCTCTATACGGCCAGGCTCCGCTCTGTGTATATATACCCCGTGCCCTCTGTATACTCTCTGTATACGGCCGGGCTCCGCTCTGTGTATATACACCCCGTGCCCTGTATATACTCTCTGTATACGGCCGGGATCCGCTCTGTGTATATAGTATACTCTGTGCTGTATATATACCCCGTGCCCTCTGTATGCTCTCTGTATACGGTCGGGGCTCCGCTCTGTGTATATGCACCCCGTGCCCTCTGTATACTCTCTTTATACGGCCGGGCTCCGCTCTGTGTATATATACCCCGTGCCCTCTGTATACTCTCTGTATAGTCTCTGTATACGGCCGGGCTCCGCTCTGTGTATATATACCCCGTGCCCTCTGTATACTCTCTGTATATACTCTCTGTATATACTCTCTGTATACGGCCGGGCTCCGCTCTGTGTATATATACCCCGTGCCCTCTGTATACTCTCTGTATACGGCCGGGCTCCGCTCTGTGTATATAGTATACTCTGTGCTGTATATATACACCCCGTGCCCTCTGTATACTCTCTGTATATACTCTGTATACGGCCGGGGCTCCGCTCTGTGTGTATATACCCCGTGCCCTCTGTATACGGCCGGGCTCCGCTCTGTGTATATAGTATACTCGGTGCTGTATATATACTCCGTGCCCTCTGTATACGGCCGGGCTCCGCTCTGTGTATATATACCCCGTGCCCTCTGTATACTCTCTGTATATACTCTCTGTATACGGCCGGGCTCCGCTCTGTGTATATATACCCCGTGCCCTCTGTATACTCTCTGTATATACTCTCTGTATACGGCCGGGCTCCGCTCTGTGTATATATACCCCGTGCCCTCTGTATACTCTCTGTATACGGCCGGGCTCCGCTCTGTGTATATATACCCCGTGCCCTCTGTATACTCTCTGTATACGGCCGGGCTCCGCTCTGTGTATATATACCCCGTGCCCTCTGTATACTCTCTGTATACGGCCGGGCTCCGCTCTGTGTATATACACCCCGTGCCCTCTGTATACTCTCTGTATACGGCCGGGCTCCGCTCTGTGTATATATACCCCGTGCCCTCTGTATACTCTCTGTATACGGCAGGGCTCCGCTCTGTGTATATATACCCCGTGCCCTCTGTATACTCTCTGTATATACTCTCTGTATACGGCCGGGCTCCGCTCTGTGTATATATACCCCGTGCCCTCTGTATACTCTCTGTATATACTCTCTGTATACGGCCGGGCTCCGCTCTGTGTACATTGAGCTCTGGGCTTTGACAGCTGCTGAGTGTCACATTCCTCTCCGGCTTCCTGGCCTTTCTTGTTGCCGACCAATCAGCGGTCTCCTTCCCTGCGCGAGCCTGGTTATTAACCAATGAGATGGCAGTCTCTATGCGCGGTCCCGAGGAGCAGCCAATCAGCGGCGCTCTGAGCGGGGCTGCGGACGCGCGGCGCGGGCCCGTCGTTCAGTCAGTCAGACAGAGGCGAGCGGACATGGCGGAGGGGGAGAGAGCTCCGCCACCGCCGCTCCATCTCCCCCCAGCCAAGCGGCTGTGCTC
Organism: Eleutherodactylus coqui; assembly: GCA_035609135.1. Classification (NCBI taxonomy): domain Eukaryota; kingdom Metazoa; phylum Chordata; class Amphibia; order Anura; family Eleutherodactylidae; genus Eleutherodactylus; species Eleutherodactylus coqui. The sequence continues at coordinate 311,853,031 of CM069407.1, forward strand.
CCGGGCCTGCCCTCCCTCCCAGCAGTGTCCCCCACCGCGAGGAGCCGCCGCCCGGCCACAATACCAGCCCGAGTCGCTGCTGGACTGCGCCGCTAAGGCGGTGGCGGAGAAGTGGGCCTTCGAGCGGGTGGAGGAGCGGTTCGAGCGGATCCCGGAGCCCGTGCAGCGCCGCATCGTCTACTGGTCCTTCCCCCGCAATGAGCGAGAGATCTGCATGTACTCGTCCTTCCAGTACCGGGGCGAGGAGCCGGGGGCCCCGGCCGTGGGGCCGATAGGGGGAGCTCTGGGGCCCGGCCAGAGCTCTGCCCTCCCAGGCATCGGGGGCCCGGGGGCCCCGGGGACAGCAGGAGGAGACGGGTTGCCGTTCCGGAGGGGGATCCGGCTCTTGGAGAGCGGCTGTGTGGAGAACGTGCTGCAAGTCGGTGAGTGGCCCTAAGACTGTGGGGTGGGGGCCCCAGGGGGGGAGACGGTGACCGGCGGAGATCAGAGACCCCAGGGCTGCTGAAACGCCCCCTGTGGCTGGGGCAGGACTGTGTGGGGCCCGTATTCTGCGGCCCGGGGACCAGCTGGGGCCACTGAGGACTGTGAGGGCCCTGGATGAGCGTCGGCACCCCTTTAAGAACCCGGTAGAGGGTCTGAGACTCCGGTGGGGAGCAGATTAGGAGGCTGGCCGAGTGCCGGAACAGACGGACCATCGTGGTTGATGGTTGCAAGTAGTCAGAGTCCCTGGTCGGGACTGGCGTAGGTGCCCGGATGCCCGTCGGGACTGGCGTAGGTGCCCGGATGCCCGTCGGGACTGGCGTAGGTGCCCGGATGCCCGTCGGGACTGGCGTAGGTGCCCGGATGCCCGTCGGGACTGGCGTAGGTGCCCGGATGCCCGTCGGGACTGGCGTAGGTGCCCGGATGCTCGTAGGACCTCGGATGCCCGTCGGGACTGGCGTAGGTGCCTGGATGTGCGTAGGACCTCGGATGCTCGTCGGGACTGGCGTAGGTGCCCGGATGCTCGTCGGGACTGGCGTAGGTGCCCGGATGCTCGTAGGACCTCGGATGCCCGTCGGGACTGGCGTTGGTGCCCGGATGCCCGTCGGGACTGGCGTAGGTACCCGGATGCCCGTCGGGACTGGTTTAGCAGTCTGGTTGAGGGTTTTAGCCAGCCCAAGACCCTAGTTACGACCCGTTGAGGACCCTGATGTGTGTAAGGACCTTCGATGAGGGTGGGCCGTAGTTCATTCCTATTCACAACACTCTCTTGAGGTCCTGAAGTTTTGAGTCCCATTCAGGACCGCAGACTGTTGACAGAAGCGCTCCTGTGGGGTGACAGGCCGTATGGCCCAGTTGGACAGCCTGCGCCTCGCTGTAGGGACCGGGAAGCGGAGGGATATCCTGATGGAGGAATAATGAGATAATCAGTAATGATTGGTGGGACTGAGCCGGGGACCGAGCGACCAATCACAACTTCCATCAGGACTTCGTGTCTTCTGAACCTTTGCCACATTGTGTAGATGTGTTCGTCTTGCGTCCCGCCGTAATCCTGGATCTTCTGACCTCGTTAGGGTCTTCCTTAATATATACACATTTCAGAGTTCCTCTGTGGGTGAGTTTGGCCCGGGGGTCCTCGCTGCCTGATTTGTGGTGCCCCTTTATTGTAGGGGGGCTCCGGATAGGGGGCAGACATGGGAAGTAAATGCTGACCACTCCGGCCGCAGTATGGGGGTCAGCCACATGTATGTTGGTCCTTTAATCTTGACCTCCTGTCTGATGTCTTGTCCAGAGCGCCCCCCCCAGGTAGTCCTCCGGTGTTACAATGTCTAACTTCTGTTTGCTACAATCATGTAGAATGTTCCACAGCGATGCAATCATCATCCTCCTCATCATCGCCTCCTCCTTCTGTAATTATGTTTGTTTCCAAGTAAGCTTTGCTAATAAGTGACATTCTCCAGACAAGCGCAGAGATTATCTCCCCCCCCCCCCCTTATCAGCGGCGGATTGACTCTAACAGGCTTTGTAGGGTAAAATCCCCGGGCCAGACAATCACAAGGCTGTCAGCCTGACAAAGCAGCGACTGCTCTGCCTGCAGTGTCGGGGGGCAGCGGCGCTCTATCTGCCCCCTTCCTGGGGGTGGGGGGGGGGCACAAATCTAATTGAAGTGGCGTTATTTCGCAGTCCCTGATGGCGGCCGTCTGTTTATCGCTCCTCGGCCTCTTCAGGGTTATGTTTTGAGATGCAGTAAGTCCGTTGGCCGGTCGGCCGCTGCGCTCCTTTCACTCCGCTTATTTTCCGGTACGAGCGTTAATATCGGTTCTGCCGCTGAAGTTACTGATTGTCGCCAGGCTCCGACCACTGTGAGATCCCGCTGCCCGCGTCGCTGGTGGGAATGTACTGCGGGCTGTATGACCACGGGCAGCGAGCGTCACGTCCCATCTGATTAACCCCTTCCCTGACGTGTCGGCGCTGCTTCACACGGGCCAATGCATATGTACGCATGGAGAAAACACGCAGAAGGGCGGCGCCAGTAGGTTGGTGTGCTGCTTCACTGCGTATCTGCGCTGGCCGATGCGTATCCATGGCCTGTATGAATGCGTCATACCTACCAATATAAGACCCGACCGTAGAGGACTGCGCACAAGTGATGGAACGTACTGAAGGCAGCGGGCTCTACTGGCTGCTTATTATTCACATAGAGATGAGGCCGCAGATCCACCTGTGTGAACGGGCCCTTGGAGGCGCTCACCTGCGTCCGGGTCCGTAAGGCTCTCCAGCCTTCTATTCTGTTTTCAGGGCAGAGAAACGGAGTAAAAATGGAAATGGACCGATCGGATCTGTTGTGATCTGATCTGTTGTGATCTGATCTGTTGTGATCTGATCTGTTGTGATCTGATCTGTTGTGATCTGATCGGATCTGTTGTGATCTGATCTGATCTTTTTTTCCAATCTATTTCAGTAAGTTGTCAAAAAACCCAGAAAGCACACGAGAAGCTTCCCATTTGCTTCCCATCTTTTTACGTAAACAAGTATTGCAGGCGCCGCGCTATTTATTCAGGCCGATAACCGCTTCCTGTTGAAATAAATGGGATATAAACTGATCGTTTGTTACCATTTTAATACCTTTTCTCTCCTCCAAAAACGGAAAGACGAAGGTCTAACGGAGCCGAAACAAAGTGTGAGCGGAGCCTTACTGATTGTGATTATCGCGCATGGCCCTCGGCGCGGTCACCTGATCTGACCAGAATCGTTCAGCTATAGGCCGGACATACAGCGGGACAGACGCACATCTCTGGTTTTTTAAAGGGCCTTCTGGGCTTTGCTCACATTTGCAGTTTCCATTCTGCTCCATCATGAAGACAAACGAAGGGAACCGCTCCTTTACCCCCCTCTGATTTCGCTGGTTTTGGGGCTCTCGGTTTTTGTCCGTTCGGTTTTTCATGTTTTTTTTTCTATGAAGCAATGTAATCCGCTGCACTGTTGTTTTCCTTAAACCTGCTAAGTAGCTTCCGCCTTGTTTTTCTTGCATTCATTCGCCACTGAACACGCGCCATTCTGTCCGCAGCTGTTTGTTATTCCGTTTAACGGATACGCTTTTCTACAAAAAGAAACTAGAACAAAATGATTTTGGCCGCCTGCACGCGTCTGGGTCAGACCCCGCAGTGGAGCTGGCCCCTGTGCCCAGCCGGGGGCCCCAGCCTAACTGTCCGGCGTCGGCTTCCTGTACTGCGGATGTGCCGCCCGTCGCTATGGCGATGATGCAGCTCCCGTGACCATTCTGCAATGATGATTGCAGAATGGCCGCGGGACAGACGGCTTCCATTGACTTCAATGGGAGCCGTCCGTGCGTTGCCCGCACTAAATCACAGCATGCTGCGATTTCTCCCCCATGAGCGGAAAATCGCAGTCAGTTTCCACTTGTGGGCAGGAAATCACGTTTTGTCATAGCATGCTATGGGCTGGATTTGCCTCGGGATCCGGAGGTGGATGACCGCTCTGGATTTCGCAATGCAAATCCGCCCGTGTGCCGCTGGCCTTACACTAAAAACCAGATACAAAGGAACCCCAAAGTCACACAACCTCAGGTCAGTGTTTGTTTTTGGATGGATCCATCTCCAATAGGGCTGGCCGCATTAATATAACGTACTGAAGTGACCCCTCTGCGGCTGCCGGGATCCTTCACTGCAGCCCCGCTGTGATCCCGGTGATTGTTGTTATTGATGATGTCACAGGAAATCAGGTGACTGCTGTAGTCAATGAGACCCGCTGCAGGGTCACCACTTGCTCTCCTGGCATCGGCACTCACATCCTAAGCGACGTGATGCCAGAAGTTCAGGAATGCGACGCTGCAGCGGTCACCTGATGTTATACCATTTGTCACAACAATCACCGGGACCACAGCGGGGCTGCAGTGCTGGATGTTAATCTGATTACTAATTGCAGTAATGCGTGTCCCCGTCGGCACGATGGCTGTATGGCAGCCGCCTCTTCATCTAACTTCACAATGAGGACATTTAGGTGGTGTCTGATATCTTCCACTTGTTGCAGGCCCGCTCCCCCTCTAGTTTCCACTCGTGTGATTGCGGACGCCCCACCGATGGAGCCATGAAAGGGTCACTTGTTTATATGCAGACACCCTTCCGATTCCTTTTTTCCAGGGCTATGGAATTTCGTTAACTTCTTCCAGAACCCAAAAGCCCCTAAAATCTTAACATTTGGCTGCAAGTTTCCAGGGGGAGGGAAAGCGAGAACTCCAAAGCCTCTTCCTGCGCACGTCCCCCGCCGCCCCTTTCATCCCTCCGAGAGGCTCTCTTTCTAATTCCCAGCACCAGATTCAAAGGGATTTAATTAGACATTTAGAAAAAAAAAGAGGAACAAAGCGGCTGAGAAAGAGGCCATCAGCGTTTGTAGTGTGCGGGGCTTGCAGGCGGCTCCAGGCTGCCGCTGCCACCATCTAGGCTCCCGTGAATGATCTGTGCGTCCGCCGGTCCCCGCGCCGCCGCTCGCCGCAGACCACACGGGGCGCTCCGCTTACTGATTCGGAGCTCTTTTACTTCCAGTCATTTTCTCAGTTATTTTTGCCAGGATGTAAATGGAAAAAATTGTGACCAAAAATAAATTCCTGCTCTTCCGGTTGTTTCCCCCGTGATCAGTATTCGCATTACGTTCAGTGGCAGCAAAACGAGCCTGGAAGATGCAGATCAGATGATGATGAATCAGGACGTGGGGACCCGCTGCACGGAGACGGCGAGGCCTGATTTCGCAATCGCTGCATCTGTCTGGAGCAGATGAATATTTACATGTCGACTCGCCACCATGCTGCACCTTCCTACATCTCTCTTTTCTGGCTGCCGACTTCCATTCCATGACTGATGGTTATTACCTTTCCTCTTCATAACCTTTTGGCTGCTTCCTGTGTTTTCACATGTAGTCATTTATATAATATATTCTGCAGCCCTAGACGGAGATTGTTGTCACTCATGACGGTCCCCAGTGGGGCTCACAGTTTATAAGGGGTCATCATAGCTCATCAGTATCCGATCGGTGGGGGTCTACCACTTGGCATGCCCCCTGATCAGCTATCTGAAGTGGTCACAGGTTTAGGATGAGTGGCGTGGCCTCTTCATTACATACCAGGTACAGCGCCGTACTGTTAATAGTGGCTATGTCTGGTATAGCAGCTCAACCCAGTTCATGTGGATGGGGCTGCTCTCAGGCTGTGTGATGAATGAATATGATGTCACCGGAGCACCGCAGCCTCTTCACTCAGCTGTTCACGGGGGTCCTGGGCGGCACTGACAGGATAAGTCATCACTATGAGGATGATGGGTCATCAGTATGTTATTTCCGGAAAACCCCTTTAAATCTCACATGGAGCCGCCGGATGTCCTCCAGACTGCGCAGCATTTTATTGGGGTGGTTTTATTTTGTGAAAATCACAGCAGAAAAAACTACGTGAATAAATGTAAACGGTGGAGAGGTGTGGGGATCTGAGGTGGAGCGCAGCGGGGACACGGGCCTCTTTGACACGGGCCTCTTTGACACGGGCCTCATTGACATGGGCCTGTGAAGTATGCAGTGTTTTCACGGACAAACTGCGCATTCACTGCGGATTTGGACTTCTTGCATTTTTCACATGCAGAAAAAAACTGCAAGAAAGCTTCATTGACTTCTCCTGTATCGCGGATTCACGTCGTCCCACTTACTGCAATGGGCAATGTCAGCCGTAATACAGACCCCAGTAGGACAGGCTGCGCGTGTGTTCATGCACGTAAGGCACACGTCTGAATACCCCAGCGCTGTCGGCACTATTCCTAAGTCTGCACGTATGGCCGCTGATACGGAGGGCTGGATCCCCATTGGTTTGCATTGCGGTATTCAGATCTGCGTTTTTTCAGGCGTATATTTACGTGATGAAGGCGCCGCGTGCGAATTCACTGCAGATTTGCGCATTAAATCAATGGGACCAGTGCGTTTCTTTTGCATGTGAGAAAAATGCAGAAAGCCTGGACATAAAAAACCGTAACCGAGTCCAGATACGCAAGGAGTATGCAGAGTCTCGCTCCATGATCGCTCTGCGTCTTCACGGGCCAAGACTTATACCCCCTTGGGAAAAATCCGCTGGGGAAACGATCCCGCTGCGTATTCTGACGGTGGTCGTTCTACGTTAATTACAGCGCAGTGAGTAAATCCCAACGTGAAAATGTACGCTCAGTTTTGTGTGGATGTTGACGTGCGCGTCCCATACAGAGAGCGGCTGGGATTTACAAGGAGCGCCGCCCTCAATGCGATCCACATAAATCCCCCCCCCCCAAGGGCTTATTCACACCCGCAAGTGTAACATCGGAGTTCCATCCAAGTTTGCAGCTGACAGAACTGATTAAAGTGCAGGCAGACCTTCGCAGCGGCCATCTTTGGTCACGGGCGGACAGGTAAAGTAGTTATCTCACAGCAGGTTTGCGCCAAAATCACCCATTAAAGTCACTAGATGTGCGGTAAACAGCATGCGCTTGCATGGTGCCCCCCTCTGGTCGCGCTCCCTACGACTCCCTCTGTGAATAGGGCCTAATACTCCTCACGTTCCGTCTCATCGGCCGGCGTCAGACAAGTGTAACTGCTGGTGAACACGGGATGATCCTCGGATGCCGCTTTCATCGCCCCCTGGGGGTCGCAGCGCCTCACCTCTGCTCCGGCGCAGAACGCGCTGCTGGGACTTGGTCATAGAACATACTTTCCATAACTTCAGCCCTCTCCTGCCCTGAGCGGGAGCGCCGGGTCGCTGGGCGGGCGCCGTCTCGCTGCGGTTATATTCACGCTGTTGGGCAAAAATAAATGGGATTGCGATTATTTTTTTTTTTTTCCACTTGGTACTTGCCTGAAAAAATCACCGTCCGATCCCAGCTTTACTCACGCGCCAATCCTCCCAGCGCAACACGACTCTTATTAGTTGTTGCGGCCCGGTGATCCGCTGTATAAACGGGCGGCGTGTACGGAGGAGCCGGATTTTCTTGTTATCGGTCCCTGGAATGTAGTTTTGCTTTCCGTGCGGAGAGATTAATCAAATAATACCAATACGAATAGCAGGATAAACGCCGCCTGCGTCCGTAACCCCGGATGTCCCGCCGCCGCTGCATACCGTCTGTCCTGACCGGGGGGGGGGGGGGGGGGCAGACGTGCTGCCAGATACTTTGTAGCTGAGTGGATAATGGCAGAAAATAATTTCTTAATGTACTCGGTGTCTCTGGGCCAGCGGGATAACGTTACCGCCTGGTAACAGAATAGCGCAGCACGGTTTTATTATCAAAGATATTGGCGCCAAATCTGTTAAGACTGCAGGGAGCGTATTGTATCTGAGAGAGAAGGGTGAAACCCGGATTCTGTTCTCACGGGGGATGATGGAGAAGGAGTCTGTGACCTCAGTGGCGTCTGAGACCTGTAATGGCAGCCATGTTGGTAATTACGGATGTATCTAAGCCAGTGGTCTCCGACCTGCAGCTTTCCAGCTCTTGTAGAACTACAACTCCCAGCATGCCCTGCGGATGGGTGATGAGAGTGGTGACCGCTTACCATCAGGTTCACTCCTCATTCGCCTGTTGATCAGACTGTCCAAGGCAGCGGTGTTTCGGGCGCGGGCGCTCTGCCCTTTCGGGTATCACGTCTCATGATGATCGTTGACCTGAGCGGATGGTGGACAGAGTCTCCGCGGGCCCAGAAAGGTCAGACACCCCCTGGACTCATAGGGGTCCCCGCGCACCCAGACGGGGGTGGGGCTCACGGGTGAAGGGGTTTTATATAAGGGCTCATTCACACGCGTGTATTTGCGCACCACTTAGTGCGTGTGAATAGAAGCCATTGATCTCAGTAGGTTTCACATGTTCCTATTCCTCACGGATAAGACCTGCAGCGCTTAGAACATGCGAGCGACCGCTTGGTCCGAAGCACAGAGCGCAGTAGCTCAATGAAGTCAGCGGGATTCTGCGTGTTCACTGTGTATGTGCGCACATGATCCACGGCCGCGATCGCAGTTGTTTCAAAAAATTTTTTGATTGCATAAATACAAAGTGAAAGACGAACAAAACCGCGCCGCTCGGAATACGCCGGGAATGTGCTGCTCATTCATGGACTGAAGGCTGCATCATGCGTGCGAATGAGCCCCAAGCGTGTGAGTATAAGGCTCCCGAATAGGCATGCGCTGCGCGGCCCGCTGATTTGTAATACAAAACTGTCTTCCTGTCTTGGTGTGTTTTTGTTTTTTTTGTTTTTTTTTTTATGCATATTTTTAATCACAACTTTTTTATTTTACGCCTCGGATTTTGGCTTTGCAATGATATGCAACTTCAAAATGCGCATCCAAATACACGTTGTTGGGTTGTGGGGCGCATAATGTGAGGCATAGCCTCACCCAAAAACCGATCGCACCACAGGAACATACTCAAATGTGAGCAGCATTTAATATAAAGTGCTGCAACTTTCTCATATAACTTGTGTCAGAACACCGCTCTCTAGGATCTGTGCTTGCTGTCAGCAAAGAGGAACATATGTACACTCCTTGTCAAAAAAAACAGAAGTTGTTCTGCTGCAGACCCGGCATGCGGCTCCATCCCAGGCAGATCTGTAGATGATGAGAGTTGTGGTGATTAGATGGACGATCACCGGAGGCCCTAAAACTGGTTCCCCCCTTGGCCTATAAGAGGCTCTCGGAGGCTCCTTGTGTGTAGTGACCTCTTCTTCCGCTTGTAGAGCTTATTGACCACTAGACGCCTCTACGACGCAGAGAAGAGATTTCACCTCATTACCAGAGGGGGGCGCATTATTGGGATGGGAGAAGCTGGATCGTCATATTGATGAATTGTCCCCACCGGCCATTTGACCAGACTGTTAGGAGGTGTTGGGACCAGTGGATGGGGGCACACAAGGTGACCGGGCTCAGGCCGCCCCCTACAGACCACCAGTAGAGTAGACCATCTGACCAGAGTGTTAGGAGGTGTTGGGACCAGTAGATGGGGGCACACAAGGTGACCAGGCTCAGGATGCCCCCTACAGACCGCCAGTAGAGAGGAACGTCTGACCAGACTGTTAGGGGGTGTTGGAACCAGAGGATGTGCGAGGGCACACATGGTGACCGGGCTCAGGACGCCCCCTACAGACCACCAGTAGAGAGGAGCATCTGACCAGACTGTTAGGGGGTGTTGGGACCAGTGGATGGGGGCACACAAGGTGACCGGGCTCAGGACGCCCCCTACAGACCACCAGTAGAGAGGAGCGTTATGACCAGACTGTTAGGAGATGTTGGGACCAGTGGATGTTTGGGGGCACACAAGGTGACCAGGCTCAGGACGCCCCCTACAGACCGCCAGTAGAGAGGAACGTCTGACCAGACTGTTAGGGGGTGTTGGGACCAGTGAATGGGGGCACACAAGGTGACCGGGCTCAGGACCCTCTACAGACCACCAGTAGAGAGGAGTGTCTGACCAGACTGTTAGGAGGTGATGGGACCAGTGGATGGGGGCACACAAGGTGAGCGGGCTCAGGACGCCCCCTACAGACCACCAGTAGAGAGGAGCATCTGACCAGACTGTTAGGGGGTGTTGGGACCAGTGGATGGGGGCACACAAGGTGACCGGGCTCAGGACGCCCCCTACAGACCACCAGTAGAGAAGAGTGTCTGACCAGACTGTTAGGAGGTGTTGGGACCAGTGGATGGGGGCACACAAGGTGACCGGGCTCAGGACGCCCCCTACAGACCACCAGTAGAGAGGAACGTCTGACCAGACTGCTAGGGGGTGTTGGGACCAGTGGATGGGGGCACACAAGGCGACCGGGCTCAGGACCCCCTACAGACCACCAGTAGAGAGGAACGTCTGACCAGACTGCTAGGGGGTGTTGGGACCAGTGGATGGGGGCACACAGGGTGACCGGGCTCAGGATACCCCCTACAGACCGCCAGTAGAGAGGCGCGCCTGACCAGACTGTTAGGAGGTATTGGGACCAGTGGATGGGGGCACACAAGGTGACCGGGCTCACGACGCCCCCTACAGCCAACCAGTAGAGTAGACCATCTGACCAGACTGCTAGGAGGCGTTGGGACCAGTGGATGGGAGCACAAAAGGTGACCGGGCTCAGGACGCCCCCTACAGACCACCAGAAGAGAGGAACATCTGACCAGACTGGTAGGAGGCGTTGGGACCAGTAGATGGGGGCACACAAGGTGACCGGGCTCAGGACGCCCCCTACAGACCACCAGTAGAGAGGAGCGTCTGACCAGACTGTTAGGAGGTGTTGGGACCAGTGGATGGGGGCACACAAGGTGAGCGGGCTCAGGACGCCCCCTACAGACCACCAGTAGAGAGGAGCATCTGACCAGACTGTTAGGGGGTGTTGGGACCAGTGGATGGGGGCACACAAGGTGACCGGGCTCAGGACGCCCCCTACAGACCACCAGTAGAGAGGAACGTCTGACCAGACTGCTAGGGGGTGTTGGGACCAGTGGATGGGGGCACACAAGGCGACCGGGCTCAGGACCCCCTACAGACCACCAGTAGAGAGGAACGTCTGACCAGACTGCTAGGGGGTGTTGGGACCAGTGGATGGGGGCACACAGGGTGACCGGGCTCAGGACGCCCCCTACAGACCACCTTCGTTCGCAGTGATGCCGTGAACTATGAAACCGGACGCTAAGGAGGGAAACCGGGTTGTCTTCAGCAATGAATCAAGGTTTAGTTTGGGCGCTGATGACGGCCGTGTTCGTGTCTGGAGACCTCAAATTGAGCCCCTGAATCCTACCCCTACCCCTGCTGGTGTGATTACTCGGTTGCATGTATTATTCTCGCTCACAAGCTGAGAACCTTCACAGACCTTAGGCCCCCTGTCCACGGACGTAAACTGCCGGCGAATCATGACGGCTGACGCTTTCCGTAGCATTGCCATGGAAAGCGCCGGCCCCTGTCCACGAGCGGAGAATCATTGCGATTTTCCGCTCACGGCGAGCAATTGGCAGCATGCTGCGAATCGCCCCGATTCTCCGCAGCCAGCCTATCAGATAGGGCTGACTAGCGGAGATTCGGCGGCGGCTCCTGCGGGACTTCGCAATGCCCGTGGACAAGGGGGCCTAATACTTCTGCACCTCCAGACTGATACATTGTAACAATCCATCATATTTGTGTAGATTAATATACTGTAACAAACCATCATTAATCTAGTAATGTTGCCGGATTCTGAGAGCTGTAACATGTATGTGTGTCGGCCATCACAAGGTCTCACATCTACAGGACTGAGAACAATCACATGTTGCCATTCACTGTCAGCAAACAGAGATCCTAAACATTGTAAGGCAGAGTGTTAAGGCAGCAGCAATGGAGTCCTAGGCTCTCGCTCAGGACCTGAAGGTTGTGGTTCGGGTATCGGCTCCAGGCTGACTCCGCCCTCCATCCTCCCGAGGTCGGTACACTGAGCCCCCATAAAGCTGCGGGATCGGTTGGCGCTCTACAAATAACACGTATTTATTTTCTGTAGCCCCCCCAACAATGAACCCTTATTGCTTCAGAACGGACTGGCTCTTTAAAAGTCCCCTAAATAGCGATTTTCGTTAATTTCCACAAGTTCTGGTAATTCCTTTTGAACTAATTAGTTTCTGAGCGGCTTCTGTTGACGAGATTAACCCCTTTGATACAACAGCAGTTTGGCGAGGGGCGCTCTCATGGATGATTAGGTGTCCTGATTCTGGTGCTTGATGCAGCAGATGTGGCCGTGCGAGGTTAATCCTGCGCAGCGCAGACGCTGGCGGCTCCTACAGATTGTAACGCCGCTCCCGGATCTATAGGGACCCCACTGCCGTCCCTCCTATAGAAGCCGGCCGCCTCACAATATGGCCGTGTGTCAATCTATGGAATCCCCTCTCCTCCATGATGGCACGTACCGAACAAAGCTACACTCCGAAGTGCTGGTTACCAGAGAGCAGTGCATTGTGGGAGCTCCGAGGTAGACAGTCCATTATGGAGAACCAAATCCTCTAATGTATTAATCCACTTGCAGGATCCCTACAAACAGGACACACGGCAGGAGCTACAATGTAGCGTTACCAGATCTCCAGCGCGACAGCAGAAGGCGAACGTCAGGTCCGCTGGATGCGGCCAACTATCTAATGTTTGGGGGTCACCACACATACACCTGACCACGGGGGAGGGGCGAGCATTGGGAGGTCAGCATATGCCCAGTCCTTTGGTGTCAGAAGAGTCTGCAGGCAGTGGCTTATTCCCCGAGTGTGTGGGGGAGGGGCGGAGGGATGGCTGCCATCCAACGTGTCGGGGGATATTCACATGAACGGTTTTTCTGTCTGTAGATGGAATAAAGCTTATGTCAGTAAGGGTCCGACTGGGGGACATAAATCCCAGGATCTGCTATCCTGTTATCTGACGAAAATCGGCCATTCGCATCTACGGATCGCATTTTTTTGCTGCGCTTTGCAATCAGATTTTACAGCATATAACCGCAGCAATCTGCAAAACCCGGCGTGTGTCTATTAGGGGATGAGAGCTGCCCGTGTGAGGTCACATGTATGACAATGGGGTGGAGCTAAATCACTGTCTGTTTCCAAAGCCAACCAGCAGGATTTCGAGGGCAGCTCTAGATGTGAATGGAGGAAATGACAAATGACTGGACATTAAAAACCGTAAGAGGTCATTCGCATCGGCGTCGGAGGTGCGGTTAGGAGTCTGTCGCAGATTCTGCTACATTTACGGCGCGACGTGCACTGGTGTTTTTCATGATAAAACAGCGGTAACCACAATGGAAGCGTGACGCGTCGCGGTATAGCGAGTCCGACACGCCCGGCGGTGTGATGTCACTGCGGTCACTCCCAGTAATGGAAATGAAAACCATCGATGTGAACGAGACTTGAAACGACTCTGGCCGTGCGAGCTTCTGGCGTCTCGAGAGGATTGACCCGCGCCAAACATTATATACACTGACAGCGGCTACGTCACTGTCATGATATCCACCACCACAAGTGAGCAAAGTGCTCCCCGTATTATAGTCCTAATCCACTGCGCCCCCAAACAGCCCCCGTTGTCCTCCAAGCCATACGGTCTCCAGAGGGGTTAGCGCCTGCATGCGAACAGGACCTACAACCTTCCCAGACTCACATGCAGGCCGCAGCCACGGGCCCGTTTCTGACACTAGAGTGTTGGCTGGCCACGATCAGACCCCCGGCTGTTGTCGTCGAGGAGCGGTCAGGACTCTGGAGGACAGGAAGCAGAATGGCCGCCACCGAGAGCCTGGGAAATGTAAAAGCTGGGAGCCCCCCGGTCATCAACACCAGTGCAAACTGCGGCGGCAGGATACAGCTACGCGGCGGCAGGATACAGCTACACGGCTGCAGCGCCGGGAAACAGCTACGCGGCTGCGGCGCCCGGGTACAGCTATGCGGCGCCTGGATACAGCTACGTGGCGCCGGGATACAGCTACACGGCTGCGGCGCTTGGGTACAGCTACGCGGCGCCTGGATACAGCTACGCGGCGCTGGGATACAGCTACGCGGCTGCGGCGCCCGGGTACAGCTACGCGGCGCCTGGATACAGCTACGCGGCGCTGGGATACAGCTACACGGCTGCGGCGCCGGGATACAGCTATGCGGCGCCGGGATACAGCTATGCGGCGCCGGGATACAGCTATGCGGCGCCGGGATACAGCTACGCGGCTGCGGCGCCCGGGTACAGCTATGCGGCGCCTGGATACAGCTATGCGGCGCCTGGATACAGCTATGCGGCGCCTGGATACAGCTATGCGGCGCCTGGATACAGCTATGCGGCGCCTGGATACAGCTACGCGGCGCTGGGATACAGCTACACGGCTGCGGTGCCTGGATACAGCTACACGGCTGCGGCGGATCTCAGCGGCTCATGAATTATTTGCTGGAATTATAGAACTTCAAAGCCGTAATGTGTAATAAGTAACGAGCTCCAAGCCCAGCGACGCGGCATCGATCCGCCAGCGATTAGGGCTTGTGCCTCGGTCGGACTTCGCTCTCAGCCGGTAATTAACGGGTAAACCTAATCTCACAAAATTGCTGTTATCTCGAACGTTAGGAATAATTTGTGGCGCCCCTTATCTATGAAAGATGGATTACCAGTGTTTAGGGAATGGACTCGGGGGATGTGAGGAAGAAAGTGCGGCGTGGAATTTAATTAAACGCCCAGAGATTATGAATATGGATGAACTTAAGGAAAGTCACGTCGCGGTTGGAACAGAAGCAAGCCGCCAGGACAGCGCAGTAATCCGAACACATTAACCTCACTGGTGTTCGTGCTGACGGACCCCCGGCTTCTCCTCCAGATTACTGTCGGTCCTCCGGCTTTACATACGCTGCCGCTGATTTCTTGCTTTCACTATAAATGTGATTGCCCTACATCCCGGGGCGTCCCCAAAACCTCTGTGGGTGGATGTAAGGAATCCCTTTCCCTGATCGTACACAGATCCTGCGGTCCACGGGGAGTTGTCTCGCTCACAGCACCCCATGACCATTCCGGACCTGTTTGTTGTTAAAGGCGAACTACCTTTAAGGGAGGTCTTCCCATCCCTTGTCCGCTGAATGGCCCCTTTATTACCTCCATCTAGTAACATTGGACTCCGTTGCCCTTCAAAGCCGCAGCAATACGTCGCGGTGTAGATCCCACTCGGTGATGAAACTGGCAGGAATATCGGCCCCTGCGGACAGGAAGCTTCTTGTAATTGCCACAGATTAGATGGTGGTGCTGACATGTTCTGATTGGCTAACAGGAAGGGGTCAGCGATTCATGCTGCTTGCGCCAAGGTCTGGCCTCCCATCAGCAACAGACATGGATGTTTTTCTGCTATCTCAGTGATACAAGTTTTGCGCTCTTTTGCCCGCTGGAGTCTTTCTGTTCCTCTTAGACACAATGGTGCTGGAACCGGTCATCCGCTGTTATACCATATGTGTGGACGAACGGCGAGTTGTGCGTTCGGACACGTTAGTTGGAGCTCCAGCGTTGTAGTCGGCTGACTGTGTAGCCTGTTGGTCAGAACGATTCCTGACATCCTCCTCCGACCCCTTTCAATGTTAAGGTTGTTTCCGTCCGCAGGATCCCCTTTTGCTGGATGGTTTCCTCGATCGCGCCATTCTTGGTATACTCTCCACACCGTTACACGAGAACCCCCCCTCCCGCGGTTGGTACTGAGACCCGTCTAGTCCACAACCAATGACCGGCCTCGCTGTAAGTCGCTCCGATCGCTGGATCTTCCCATCTAATGTGGATTCACACTAAAACTGATCCACAGAAAACTTGTCACGTGATTTTATGCCGCACTCCGGGGTCACGGGGAGAATTACCATACAGGGGGCGCCAATCATGAGAGGGCCGGGGGGTGTAGTAACCCAACGTGCAGTACATTACAATGTGGCAGTATTGTCCATTTCCCCCTGATTCGGCCGTCTGTACGGCTCACTCACACCGGTATTATACGGGCCAAAGCTCACTGATTTCTATTTTTCCACTCGCATTATTACGTGTGAACCCCGCAGCCTGCCCTGTTTGGTGCATATTACACACCCGTATAAGCTAAGGGGGTTTAACATACGCAGCAGATACCCACATGTATACCTGTATTTGCTGTGTTCTGTGTATTTTAACTTGCGTGAAACATGTGTGCCACATGCGCTGACACAAGTACCGGGACCCACGAGGAAGGGGATGAAATTGGATGTTATTCCCAGTATTGGGCCTCCATTGGCCTCTGACTGCAGCCCCCCCCCACCCTCCTCCGCTGCTCCCACCAGATCCCCATAGATGTGTGGGGGGATTTGCCTCCATTCCTGGAGGAGCCTCAGATACTGATGGGGATGACAGGTGTGTTGGGCGCACGGATACGGCGTTCTAGATCATCCCACTCGATGGGAATGAAGTCTGCAGACACTCTGCCCCTCCGCACTGCGTGCCGTATGACATGGCGCTCGTCATGTTGGTGGAGACACGGAGCTGTACCAGAGTATTACCACTGGGGAGGTGATGCCACATTGTCCGGGAGGTCTCATACCCCATTAGTGTTGGGGAGGGTGGACTTCACTATAACCAATGGCCCTCGTTCTTCCCAGCTGAAACCCCACCACCATAACAAAACCTCCTCCAAACATTCCCCCCACCAGACCCCGTTGTCAGCTCTACACCTGGTGACATCCCCCCACCAGACCCCGTTGTCAGCTCTACACCTGGTGACATCCCCCCACCAGACCCCGTTGTCAGCTCTACACCTGGTGACATCCCCCCACCAGACCCCGTTGTCAGCTCTACACCTGGTGACATCCCCCCACCAGACCCCGTTGTCAGCTCTACACCTGGTGACATCCCCACCACCACACCCTGTTGTCAGCTCTACACCTGGTGACATCCCCCCACCAGACCCTGTTGTCAGCTCTACACCTGGTGACATCCCCCCACCAGACCCTGTTGTCAGCTCTACACCTGGTGACATCCCCCCACCACACCCTGTTGTCAGCTCTACACCTGGTGACATCCCCACCACCACACCCTGTTGTCAGCTCTACACCTAGTGACATCCCCCCACCAGACCCTGTTGTCAGCTCTACACCTGGTGACATCCCCCCACCAGACCCTGTTGTCAGCTCTACACCTGGTGACATCCCCCCACCAGACCCTGTTGTCAGCCCTACACCTGGTGACATCCCCCCTACCAGACCCCGTTGTCAGCTCTACACCTGGTGACATCCCGTGGTCAGCTCTACACCTGGTGACATCCCCCCCACCAGACCCCGTTGTCAGCTCTACACCTGGGGACATCCCCCCACCAGACCCCGTGGTCAGCTCTACACCGGGGGGCTTCTGATGCTTTCTCGGCTCTCCTGTGTGATCCTCTTCTTTATACCTGATGCTACACATCGCCTGACCAGGCCGGACTGCTGGGGGGCACATACTTTTGTCACTTCCTCTTAATTCCCATGTGTTCATTGACCATTAGCTGATCTGATTCCATGCCGGTATGTTCTGCACGGGACCCCCGCCAGGTTAGCATTGATTGCTTCTCTTCTGGGAAGTTTGGTGTTTGTGACAATACTGGGAATTTGTTGTCTTTGTTACATTGTTGCCCGTTGCCGTGACGCTGGGTGCGGAGCGCGGCTCCTGATGGAAACATACATTAAGCTGGCAGGATGGGTGCAATCGCTGTGACTAATGAATGCTGGTTTCTTGGTGCCCCCAGTAGGCAGCGCAGCCGCCGATCCCCCGGGTCCCTTCTACCTATCCTAATGAGTTCTGGCACCCGCTAGTGAGGGCTGGGGGCTCTGACCCACTTCCCGGACCTCCCGACTGATGTGTGAGCGCAGGACGCCGACAGCTGTGTTTCTGCTCTCCATAATCCCGGGCAGCTCAGCCACTTGCAGCGGAGACATTGATTGTTGTCAGGGATCATACATGGAGGCAGACAGACCTGCGCCCCCCGCACATGGCAGCCACATACATAAATAAAGACTTTGGGGGCTGAGGGACAGACAGATGTTTGCTGACTGCAGACGGGAGCGACTGATGCCACGTGATTCAGATCTGAATTGGTCTTATTTGCCAATAAGGGACTGTAAATAAAAAACAGTAACCTTAAAGGGACCGTACGGCGACGGCCGACCCCTTCAGCGTGTCACCGGGCGGATCTGCTCATGGGCACTGCATTGTCTGCTGCGGGGGTTAATGAAACCCATCCGAAATAATCCCAATGCATTGGCTGAAATAATTGCATTTGGTTATGCTTGGACAGCCTTAATTAGAGATCAGTCCTGAGCGCCCTGCTAAAAACGGGATATAGGGGTAGATGGGAGTACCCCACGTAGGGGATATAGGGGTAGATGGGAGTACCCCACGTAGGGGATATAGGGGTAGATGGGAGTACCCCACGGAGGAGATATAGGGGTAGATGGGAGTACCCCACGTAGGGGATATAGGGGTAGATGGGAGTACCCCCACGGAGGGGATAGAGCGGTAGATGGGAGTACCCCCACGGAGGGGATAGAGCGGTAGATGGGAGTACCCCCACGGAGGGGATAGAGCGGTAGATGGGAGTACCCCCACGGAGGGGATAGAGCGGTAGATGGGAGTACCCCCACGGAGGGGATAGAGCGGTAGATGGGAGTACCCCCACGGAGGGGATAGAGCGGTAGATGGGAGTACCCCCACGGAGGGGATAGAGCGGTAGATGGGAGTACCCCCACGGAGGGGATAGAGCGGTAGATGGGAGTACCCCCACGGAGGGGATAGAGCGGTAGATGGGAGTACCCCCACGGAGGGGATAGAGCGGTAGATGGGAGTACCCCCACGGAGGGGATAGAGCGGTAGATGGGAGTACCCCCACGGAGGGGATAGAGCGGTAGATGGGAGTACCCCCACGGAGGGGATAGAGCGGTAGATGGGAGTACCCCCACGGAGGGGATAGAGCGGTAGATGGGAGTACCCCCACGGAGGGGATAGAGCGGTAGATGGGAGTACCCCCACGGAGGGGATAGAGCGGTAGATGGGAGTACCCCACGGAGGGGATAGAGCGGTAGATGGGAGTACCCCACGGAGGGGATAGAGCGGTAGATGGGAGTACCCCCACGGAGGGGATAGAGCGGTAGATGGGAGTACCCCCACGGAGGGGATAGAGCGGTAGATGGGAGTACCCCCACGGAGGGGATATAGGGGTAGATGGGGGTACCCCCACGGAGGGGATAGAGCGGTAGATGGGAGTACCCCACGGAGGGGATAGAGCGGTAGATGGGAATACGCCAAGACAAAAAAATGCACAACATTTTGACCCAGTTGAGGGTCTTTGTTAAGCTTCGTAAAGACCCCCACCGGGTCGCAACTTTGCGCATTTTTTGTTGCAGAGGAATAATGCTTTGATGCTGCACCTACTGCTTGCTGCCCTCATCGTTATACGCTGGGTGAGTGTCCTGCACCGTGTGGCACGAGGGCCGCTGCGCCATCTTCTGTAGAGTTACTTCTGGCGTTACATTTTACCCCCGTTGCATGCGAGTAAATGACCCCATAAAATCCGTGCAGCGCAAAACCGGAGGACGATGAAGGTAGAAATAAAATCTGCAGCCATGATATTGAGAAGCTGAGACGCCGAGGGGCCGGAGACGTCCTGTCTGCTCTCATTAACCAGAGCAGCCCCCCAGGGTCGTGCTTCTACTGCGGGGGTGCGGAACCTCGGGACACGAGCGCCCTCCCTGACAGGTGGCATTTATATCAGGTTGGTTCGTGAATTACGTTAGACTCTGCCTGACCGCCGTCGCACGGGACGCATGCTGGAAATTGTTGTGTCCTTTGTGTTTGCCGGTTTTTAGGCCCAGCAGCTGATAAAAGACTGAGCAGTGCGGGCCAGTGTGCGCGTCCGGGGGTCCGCGCGGGGTCCGCGCCACAAGAGAAGCCGCCGGACACAATGGGAACAAGATCGGTCAGCCTTGGGATTGAGAGGTGGTGATTGTAGACTTGTTTACTGTCACACAGAACATTTCCCTCGTCGCCACCCGATACTGACCTGAAGAACTACACCCGTCTGTATGTGGCGGCAGTCCGCCATGTTGTAAGACCGCACTTCCGGCTTGTAGTTGGATGGTCCTCCTGGGACATTCATGCTACCATAGAGGCTGCAGTATTCTTGGCCCTCACCCCTTAATGTCGGTGGCAGTACCCCCACAACAGCACCTGCTTCTATCAGCCAGATGGCACACATTGCTGAGCATGGCGTGTATGGCCTTGGTGCCATCTCCGAGGGTGCCCCTAGTATACACAGTATGGGGACATGTAAGGCACATCTTGGGGCCACCCTGGTACTGACTATATCTGTGACGGCCGGCACTCCTGAGGTCCTGCGGACGACCCCCGATATATCCCGTGTCCATAAAACATATCAGCCCCTTGTGGCTTCAGTGACTTGCAGCCTGGGAACAAAGACCGCCAACCACGGCCGGGCGCCGCAGAGTCGCTTTCATGCAGTCCCCTCCTGCTAATTAATGTAATTACAACTGAAGTAAATATTCATAAATGACTCTGGCTTTAATTTGTCTGAATTGACAGGCTGCTCGCCCCCAATGATTGAAGAGGTCCGCCATCATTCCCTCTGATTACAGCCTCTCACCTCCCCTTCTTGCCTCGGTCAGGGATTGTTTAATCTCTAGGTTGGATTTGTCTCAAAGGAGAATGCCCAGACCCCTGCAGAACCCCCTCACCTGTGCCAATCCCCCTCACCCCTGCAGAAGCCCCTCACCCCTGCAGAACCCCCTCACCTGTGCCAATCCCCCTCACCCCTGCAGAAGCCCCTCACCCCTGCAGAACCCCCTCATCTGTGCCAATCCCCCTCACCCCTGCAGAAGCCCCTCACCCCTGCAGAACCCCCTCATCTGTGCCAATCCCCCTCACCCCTGCAGAAGCCCCTCACCCCTGCAGAACCCCCTCACCTGTGCCAATCCCCCTTACCACCACAGAAGCCCCTAACCTGTGCCAATCCCCCACACCCATGTAGGAGCCCCTCACCTGTGCCAATCCCCCTTACCACCGTAGAAGCCCCTCACCTGTGCCAATCCCCCTTACTCCCGCAGAAGCCACTCACCTGTGCCAATCCCCCTCACCCATGCAGAACCCCCTCACCTGTGCCAATCCCCCTTACCCATGCAGAACCCCCTCACCTGTGCCAATCCCCCTTACCCCCGCAGAACCCCCTCATCTGTGCCGATCCCCCACACCCATGTAGTACCCCCTCACCTGTGCCAATCCCCCACACCTCTGCAGAAGAACCATAGACTGGTAGAGTTGGAAGAGACCTCTGGGGTCATCGGGTCCTCTGGGGTCATCCGTTCCAACCCCCTGCTCAGTGCAGGATCACTAAATCACCCCAGACAGATGTCTGTCCGGCCTCTGAAGACTTCCATTGAAGAACTCCCCACCTCCCGTGGCGACCTGTTCCACTCATTGATCCCCCTCACTGTCTAATATCTCATCTGTGTCTCCTCCCTTTCAGTTTCATCCCATTGCTTCTAGTTTTTCCTTGTGCAGATGAGAATAGGGCTAGAACCCCCTCACCTGTGTTAATCCCCCACACTCCTGTAGAACCCTGTCACCTGTGCGGATCCCCCACACCCTGCAGAACGTCCCCAGCTGTATGACACCCCATGATCCCCTGCACAATCCTTAACCCCCTGTCACCATACAAACCTCCCCACTTTTGCCGTTCATACACTCCAAGACCCCTCAGCCACTGCAGAGCCCCCTTACCCTTCCAGCCCCCAGTTGTTGCTTCTGTCCACTTCTCATAAACACATCCATTCTCCCCTTTAGTGTCGTCGGCCATCAAGCTGGGAGCCCTTGTACATTGTGAGGATCTGCGGGGCCAAATGAGCATTCGTACAATTACTGCCATGCTATACAAGTTGCTCTCTTACTATTCAGCTTTTGTGTCAGTCTTCACTGTAGCCCTCGTGTTCTATTCTTGAACCAGGTACACCTGCGGCACATTTTCAGCACCAGTCTCACTGCTCAGCGAGTCGATACACATAATCCAGATCTTAGTGACACAGATGCGCTCCTGGTAACGCATGAGCTGCACGCGAATGCCGCCATATTGTGGGCGGAGCCTACAGATGTTCCAGCTGAACTCACTGAATCTGTTGCAGCACGGAGTCGCGAGGCGCCCGCTCTAGCGCACAACTAAAACAAAGCATGTAGAAGGGCCGTGAAAGCGGATCGCTGTCAGCGCGGAGCGTCCGCCCCGGGGGCCGCCTGCAGCGCCTTCACTTGGATGGAGGCTCATTCTCTTTCCTCTTCAGCAATCACTTAGCTTCCATGTCCCGGCGTCTCGCTCGGCCTCGCTCATCAGCGCCATTTACATGCAGGAGAGGCTGCTGAGTGTTTGTTGTGGTCCTTGTGTTGCGGCAGGTTGGGGCCTCGTTCAGCGCTCCGTCCCCCTCCCTCCGGCCTCCTCTTCCTCGCTCTCTGCATTATGTCTGATTTGCCCCCTTGTTTCTTCGTGCGCAGACCACTTGAAGAACAATCGCGCAGATTGGAACCTTTCCACGCGAGCGCTGATGAATGCAGAGGACGGGCGACGTAACCCTTGAGCTGCTGGTACGCACCTTTGGCGGTCTGGTTGTCATTTAGCCGGGGGGTTGTGACCCAACAGAGAGGCTGGCACAGGTGAGGGTTCTGCTGAAGGGGCATGCGGTTGGTGGTCTGCTGGCGCTGTAGCTGTCAGGCCTCTTCACACTGGCTCTAAGTTCTGCCTTCTTTAGCGCCGTCATAGAAGCCAAAAAGCTGAACTGGCAACTGCTGGACATGAATGACCCATTGGACCCCCATTCACGGTAATGGGGTCTGTCAGGCTTCCCGCATGTTTCCTGGGACAGTATAGCTCACTTATCTTCCTGGCATTTTGTGACGGAGTTTCCAGTGCCGACCGCTCCTTCCCCGGAGGGCTCCTCGCCTCGACGCGGGTATTTCCATTGTACGGAGCTGAGCACCGAAAATACTGGAACCCCACCGGGTCCATTCATGCCGTCTCTGAACGGACCCCCCGACTGTAATGGAGTCCGCCGGGCTGCTGGCATTTACCCGGACTAAATAGCGTGGCATGAGGCTTTACTTTGTCTAGGATTTTACACCAGATCTGCGCCAAAGACTTCGAACAGAACTTCTCCCACTGTATACAACGTTCGCCCATTCCGTTGCCCGCTATACACTCGCTGGCTGTCCTACCAGCCGGTTTGCAGTTCTTCAGATCTGAGACGCGGTCGCTGACTTGGATCTGTCTCTAACGCTTCGGCGCCATTGCAGACATAGTCTTCCTACCATAGTCAGCACATTGTCACCGGCGATGTAGCGCTCCTCGCCCGCCGGGTGCTCTGTTGTGCGCTGCACACTCGGGCACAGGGACTTGTCGGGGTCCCAACAATCGGTGGTAGTGGGTGTAGGGGTGGGCGATAATGAAAGGACAGGGCGCTGCGGTGGGCAGTGGAAGCCAGGATCACCAGTGAAGGTACTGACCTCGGAGGTGGCCGGAGCAAACGGTGGAGAATGCAGCTAAAGCAGCGTGCGATGCCAAAGCAAAGCGAGAAATACTCTGGGGGATTAGTAGACCACTGTGAACGCTGCCGGGGGGATAAAACCCTTTAACCCCTTCCTGTGCCAGGACATAAATGTATCCTGGGAAGGCACAGGCTCGGCAGCTGGGAGCTGGCTGTGACTGACCGCCGGCCTCCTGCTGCAACAGCGAGGGTTGGTAAGATCACCGATCCCCGCTGCTAACCTCTTACAACATGTGAAGGGCGCTACTTCTCTGACATCAACCCTCTGCCGTGTAATCGTGGAGGACTGATGGGTTGCCATGGCAACCAGAGGCAGACAATGGTGTCCTGGGCTTGCCGGTCTGTGATCACCGTGGGAAGTGATAATATACTGCAATACTTTATACTGAAACGCATTGTCGGAGCGATCGGAAGATTAGCAGGACATAAAAAATGGAGCCTCCTTTTTTACTCATTTACCCTCTTTGTTTAATTTTTGTTTTCAATTGTTGGATTGTTGCGCCTGTAACGAGCGGTGCGGCTCATAGAACGCACTGTTTATCCTGAAAACGCGATTATTACAAAAAAAAGCCAAAAGTAAAAATGTTCTGGGTTTTAAAAAGTGGAGATGAAAATCCCCCAGAAGTTGCTGCGTCACGAAGGGCTTCACAGGAGCGGCATGCGTAGCGCCCTCATGTGGCAGTCACGCACCAATGACATTGTGTATTAGCTGCGGGCTGCCGACCGCCATGCCTTAACTTGGCGTGTATGCGTGCGTAATACGTGCCAACATAGAACATGCTGCCATCTTTATTGCGCACGTATTTCATATATGTGCGATCGACAGCGTATTCTGTGCGCAAAACCCACGCGTGCCTGTGAGGGAGCCCCAAGGGGTTAACCGTCCACGTATTACGGCATAACTAGGCAGATCTGCCGTCCCGGAGTCGGGGAGAGCTGAGGAGGACGGAGCGTTGTCTGCTGCTTCTATGTAGTCTGAAGTTTTGTTATCGGGCAGGAAGTCGTGGCGTCTCGGCGGTTCCTACAGACCGTGTCCAGTGAACGCCCGCTGGGTTACTGATTGGCGCTGTGGCGGCAGCGGTTATACGGATGCTCGTAGACGGGTCTGACTGCAGAGGTTTTGTGGTCGGCGTCCTGCTCGATTGGCTGCAGCTAGAGGCAATGAAGCAGTGAATTACAGACTACCTCAGACAGTGGTCAGAATAGAGCAGAGCTGCAGTGTAAAGCCTCATCCATGGACAGAGTAGCAGTCAGGCTGATGAAGAAAAGTGGATTTCCAGCAGACGACGCAGCTGATCAGAACTGTGGCCCCTAATGGATCACAAGTGGAAAGCAGCCAGACTTGGGTCCCTGACTGAATGGTGTGCGGTCAGCAGTGCGCATGCGCAAAACCTGCTCCATTCAGAGACCCCCCACTGCTCATTAAGTTGCCTCCTTGCTGTAGGGGATAACTTGATAATTTTGCAGGACCCCTTAACCTCTTCCTGATGTGCGCTGCAAATGTACGGCGCACAGAAGGTGTCTATGAATGGAGGCTCTTTGTTAGCTGACCCCCGCTGGCAGCAGCCATGGTCGGCGTTCACACTGATCGGGGCTGCTCACTATTAAAAGGCAGCATTTAAACCCCTCAATCAGCATTCGGGGGTCCCAACGGCCCGTCCACAGTGCAATCGGGGGGTGCCTTCTGAGGGCCTCCAGGGCTGCGCTGAACGACTGCCTGCCAGAATGTGGTATAATACTGTATGAACGATCTCAAGTCCCCCGCGGGGACTAAAAACTGCGTAAAAATGTGAAGAAAAAAAAGTAATTTTGCATCAAAGCGTCTATAAAAGTCCAAATGATTCAAATATCCCTTAATTAATACTGGATGATGAACGCCGTCACCCTGCGTCCAAGAAAGTCGTATGTACCCCAAAATGGTACAAGAAAGGAGCCCTACAACCAGATCGATGCAGAAAGAAAAAACGTACGGGGGGCGAAAGATGGCGGCAGACAGCGGGCTCTTGTTTTGTATTGAATGCGCGCTATTTTTTATTTCTTTCCCTCTCAGCACATTGACCATGGCTTTGGTACGGTACATAAAATACAAGCCGTCCCGCGGCAAACAGCAAGCGGCAGCAGGAAGGGGTTAACGTGCCTGGGACATACATCGTGCATGTGTACACGTCTACGGCTCGGTGCTGTCCGCTCCCCTCCGTGCGGCGGCGGCCCTCGCCGGACATTATTTGCTCTCGCACTTTGCCATCTTTATTAAGCTAATTGGTCGCAAACCTCCAGATGCTGAACGAGCGAAACCCGCCGGCGGGCGCATCCGGCCGGAGCCGCAGATTAGATTTCACCCTCTTATCCCTCTGCGCCTCTTCTGCCTTCTTCGGGCGGCTCTTCTTGGGTTACAGGCTGCGACATGCGGGCAGCTTTCTATCGATGCTCGCCAGCCGTGGGAAGTGCGCCGCGCCGTCACGGGAATCGAGTTGCAGTTTTCCAGAGACTGTTAATGCAGAATAGCTGTAGTGAGGGTGGAGCCGGCGCCCCGTTACCGCCATGTTGGGGTCACCAGTGCTGGAGCGTTATACGCCATCTCCTGTACCTGGAGTGACCGCTGGGGGTCTGCAGGACAATCCAACCAAATCCGCAGTATCTCTGTTCTGCGCAGGTTTTCCACAGCGTTTACACCACATGTGAGGACGTATTCGCACAGCATCTGCAGCCGGAAAGTCATTGACTGTAATGGAAATCGGTGTTGTATCGTCCGTCTCACCCCCCTCCCCTCCATGTACGGATGTGAAATTCAACAAGCAGAAGACAAGCGCCGCCGGTCGGTTTGGAAGCAGAATTCGTGTTGTGAAATCTGCACTTGGATTTACCCTCTTAACCCTTTCCAATCCAATTTGTATTCTGGTTTTCCTAGGGGGCTTACTCTTTTTCTGCCATTATACAATGGCGCTATCTGCTGGCTAAAGCCAGTACTGCATGAGGTGACACGTTGGATAGGCTCCGACAGCAGAGAGGCTGGCAATATACAGTAAGAGAACCCCGATGGCCGTCTTCCATCATCGGAGCTGTACAGCCTTAAATCATAATGTCTTCAGGGGTCAGACAGTGGATTGGAAAGGGTTAAAAAAAAGACTAAAAACTCCGATCTGCAGTGACCTCAGGGACAGAGCCGCAGCAGAAATCTCTAGATTTTGGGGTGGAATCAGTGCCGCAAAATTTTGCACACATTCCGAATCTGCCGCAGATTCACCCTTGCAGTTAGCGCTAATCCGCACGAGCGTTTCACTCTGCAATGGGGCAAATTTGCATACGGATTCCTCCCCAAGAAGCGCCGTCGCTGTTTCTTCCTGCATGCAGTTGGTGCATGGGATACATGAGCGCGGTGCGGGCGACGCCACGGGCTTCACTTATAAGGCATTAAACACAGATCTGGTGCAAAACCCGCGTGGATCAGTACCATGGTCAGCGCCCACAGACTGGCGGAGGGCATCGCCGCTCTGTAGGACATTATACGTGGCCGCCATTACCGCTCCTGGTGGTCGTCCTCAGACTGTCGCAGATGCATTTACCTACAACAGCGTGACGGAGGGAGTGACAGGGCCGCAGTCTGGTGGTCGCCATGTTTGTCAGGGCCGCAGTCTGGTGGTCGCCATGTTTGTCGAGGCCGGAGTC
This sequence comes from Eleutherodactylus coqui, assembly GCA_035609135.1. Classification (NCBI taxonomy): domain Eukaryota; kingdom Metazoa; phylum Chordata; class Amphibia; order Anura; family Eleutherodactylidae; genus Eleutherodactylus; species Eleutherodactylus coqui. The sequence goes on from CM069407.1 coordinate 311,880,254, forward strand.
TGGTGGTCGCCATGTTTGTCGGGGCCACAGTCTGGTGGTCGCCATGTTTGTCGGGGCCGCAGTCTGGTGGTCGCCATGTTTGTCGGGGCCGCAGTCTGGTGGTCGCCATGTTTGTCGGGGCCGCAGTCTGGTGGTCGCCATGTTTGTCGGGGCCGCAGTCTGGTGGTCGCCATGTTTGTCGGGGCCGCAGTCTGGTGGTCGCCATGTTTGTCGGGGCCGCAGTCTGGTGGTCGCCATGTTTGTCCTCGGCTCTGGTACATTTGTTGCATCAGATCCGGCTATATATATATCTATATCCTCAGGCGGCCGTATTAATGAAGCCGTGGCCAATTAAGACAGACGAGCCGCTCCTGTGGGTGTTGGTCAGGGTACGGGGCCCGCTGCGGGGGACACTGCTGACTGTCACCTCCCGGGGCCACAAATATCACATCCCCTACCCAGGACCTCAGATGATGGCGATGGTGACATCCCACTGTGGCTCTCCGTCCTGGAGGCGTCTTCTGTGTCACTCGGGAAAGCTGGGTGACCACCATTGTGACCGCCACCGAGGTCGCCACCCTGAAGCGCTCCTGCAGATCTCGCTCAGGGGTCTGGGAAAGCTGGGTGACGACCAGTGTGACTGTCCCTGCATCCTGCACCCTGGGGGGCTTCCAGCTTCCCCAGACCCCACAGCGATACAAGAATAAATCCCCACGCAGTTGGGCCGTATTTACACGGGCGAGCGTGATATCGGTCCACGCTGCTCTGATAACGCACTCTTACGCTGCGATTTCCATGCGACGCATTCTTACGAGAAAACGGAATCCCATTACAGTGATTGTTGGTGCGCGACTCGCTCAGTAGGAGAGATCTCTGCCATGTCGCATCGCTGCGCGAGGGAGATCGCCCGTGGAAACGAACCCACTGGAAATAATAATACATCGCACGAGTTCTGTGTGCCGCGCAAATGTACTGCACTCCGGAGCGGACCGCCGAGGGAGGAGGAACGGCGGCCGCGGACTTCGTGGAGATGCAGTTCTGCTATGGAAACGACAGATGTAGCTGAGCTGAACGCGCTCCTAGATGACCGTGTTGGTGAAACGTTGGGCCATATTTACACGCATGACTTCTGTGCGTTTGCAGGATTAACCCTTTGTTTACACGGACATTTTTCATTTCACACCAATGATGCGAGACAGAAGAGCTGAAGCCGGTCCCAGGACATACCGTGCGGACGGGGGGCGGCGCAGCGGAGTGTACGGGGGGGCGGCGCAGCGGAGTGTACGGGGGGCGGCGCAGCGGAGTGTACGGGGGGGGCGGCGCTGCGGAGTGTACGGGGGGGCGGCGCTGCGGAGTGTACGGGGGGGCGGCGCTGCAGAGTGTACGGGGGGGCGGCGCAGCGGAGTGTACGGGGGGGCGGCGCAGCGGAGTGTACGGGGGGCGGCGCAGCGGAGTGTACGGGGGGCGGCGCTGCGGAGTGCAAGCTAAAGGTATAGAGACTTGTGGTTTAACGTCTGCAGAGCGTGTTATGGGTCACCGTGTACTCCACGCCACAGTACACGCCGGATACGCTTGCTGCACGTGCTCCATTGACTCATGTTGGTAAACTGCGCCCTTGTTTTGACGGCGGGTTTTTTCCTCAAAGTGTTTTAGGCTGGGTTCACACAGGGCGGATTTGGCGCGGTTTTGCCGCGGATTGCTGTTGCATATCCGCACTGCGGCAAAACCGCTGCGTTTGCAGTGCAAGGCAGCACAAATGAGATTTGTCAAAAAGCTGTTCTCACGGGGCGGGAATGCAGCTGCGGCGCGGTTTTCAAAGATGCAGCATGTCCATTCTTCTGTCTTTTCTGCAGCGCCATTTTGTACAAAGACCTCAATGGACGCAGCAAAATTCGCGGCAAAAAGTAAAAAAGCGCAGCAAAAAAACCCGCAGATTTTTCCGCACGAAAATCCACAAGCCAAAATTAACCTTTGAAGCGATTTTGCCGCAGAAGCAGTCCTTCTGCAGCAAAACCGCAACGGAAAAACCGCGGCAAATCCGCCCTGTGGGAACCCAGCCAAGACACATTGCAGGAAAAAAGTGACCCGTCGCTTCTCTTTTTTGTTTTTTGCATTTTTTGCGGCGGAAGTCAACGGGCTTTAAAATACGCGTCGCAATATACGCATCAAATGCAAAAATCGCACCTAAAACTATGTTTTGCGCGGTCAGTTGTGTATTTTGACGCAGATATTTTTTCTGCCGTGTGAACACGGTTCTAGTGAGAAGGTACGCAGACGTAGATGAACATACGGCCAGGTTGTCTGTATCTTCTGCCGCTGTGTGGCGCCCGCCTGTATCTTCTGCCGCTGTGTGGCGCCCGTCCGTATCTTCTGCCGCTGTGGGGTGCCCGTCTGTATCTTCTGCCGCTGTGGGGCGCCCGTCTGTATCTTCTGCCGCTGTGGGGCGCCCGTCCGTATCTTCTGCCGCTGTGGGGCGCCCGTCTGTATCTTCTGCCGCTGTGGGGCGCCCGTCTGTATCTTCTGCCGCTGTGGGGCGCCCGTCCGTTTCTTCTGCCGCTGTGGGGCGCCCGTCCGTATCTTCTGCCGCTGTGGGGCGCCCGTCCGTATCTTCTGCCGCTGTGGGGCGCCCGTCTGTATCTTCTGCCGCTGTGGGGCGCCCGTCTGTATCTTCTGCCGCTGTGGGGCGCCCGTCTGTATCTTCTGCCGCTGTGGGGCGCCCGTCTGTATCTTCTGCCGCTGTGGGGCGCCCGTCTGTATCTTCTGCCGCTGTGGGGCGCCCGTCTGTATCTTCTGCCGCTGTGGGGCGCCCGTCTGTATCTTCTGCCGCTGTGGGGCGCCCGTCTGTATCTTCTGCCGCTGTGGGGCGCCCGTCTGTATCTTCTGCCGCTGTGGGGCGCCCGTCTGTATCTTCTGCCGCTGTGGGGCGCCCGTCTGTATCTTCTGCCGCTGTGGGGCGCCCGTCTGTATCTTCTGCCGCTGTGGGGCGCCCGTCTGTATCTTCTGCCGCTGTGGGGCGCCCGTCTGTATCTTCTGCCGCTGTGGGGCGCCCGTCTGTATCTTCTGCCGCTGTGGGGCGCCCGTCTGTATCTTCTGCCGCTGTGGGGCGCCCGTCTGTATCTTCTGCCGCTGTGGGGCGCCCGTCTGTATCTTCTGCCGCTGTGGGGCGCCCGTCTGTATCTTCTGCCGCTGTGGGGCGCCCGTCCGTATCTTCTGCCGCTGTCTGGCGCCCGTCCGTATCTTCTGCCGCTGTGGGGTGCCCGTCCGTATCTTCTGCCATTGTGGGGCGCCCGTCCGTATCTTCTGCCGCTGTGGGGCGCCCGCCCGTATCTTCTGCCACTGTGGGGCGCCCGCCCGTATCTTCTGCCGTTGTGGGGCGCCCGTCTGTATCTTCTGCCGCTGTGGGGCGCCCGTCCGTATCTTCCTCCGCTGTGGGGCGCCCGTCCGTATCTTCTGCCGCTGTGGGGCCCCCGTCCGTATCTTCTGCCGCTGTGGGGCGCCCGTCTGTATCTTCTGCCGCTGTGGGGCGCCCGTCTGTATCTTCTGCCGCTGTGGGGCGCCCGTCTGTATCTTCTGCCGCTGTGGGGCGCCCGTCTGTATCTTCTGCCACTGTGGGGCACCCGTCTGTATCTTCTGCCGCTGTGGGGTGCCCGTCCGTATCTTATAAAGACATGTTAGAAACGCGTTGTGAGCGCCCCCCCAGGACGCCGCCTCTGACCGCTGGTTGTTTGTCCCGTTAGTTGCTAAGTAAACGCCGCGATTATACTATAAACCCCCGGAAGGCCTCCGCCCGCCCGCTGTGCCCTGGTGTTCTCCTGTTACCGTGGTGCCAGTCCAGGGTGGCAGAGTACGGCGTCGCTGCCACGTCTCTGCAGGAGTGTAATCCGTTCTATCCATCTGCCCGCGCGGACAGCGGTTCTCTGCCCGGTAACTGGAGACGCCCTGAATTCCCTCTTCATCTGGAGGCCCAGCGGACGCGGAGGGTGCGGGCCGTACTGCGCCGCGGCGTGTTGTCAGGCTGGCACTTATTGGCACGCGTGGCAATGTGCGCAGAAAGGTAATAAATTGCGCTCAATTGCAATTTATTAACGTTAAATCTATTTCTTAGGTCAAAAAAGGGACTCTCAGTGGGTGTCGTGTAACAATCATGAGGAACCCTGCAGCCATGGCTGATAACAGAGAGTAACAGGCTGTAGTCACGTAAGCTTCACAAAGGGCTCTTTTACGCAGAACGGTTATCGCTCAAATAATCGTTGACTTGTGCGAAAGTCAATGATATTGGTAACCACGGCAACGGAGGACTCGGGCGTTTATTGATCATCGTTCGTCTAAGGCAGCCGTACAAATGGCGCACCAGTCGCTCCGTGTAAAAGGCGATCGTTCAGTCATTTGCAAACCGTCTCCAGGCTTCCCTGACAACCGACAACGGACAGAAGATGTAGGCGATGTTCTGCGTGTGGATCCGGAAGGGGCTCCCGTGTTCCAGCATGTCAGCGTCCGCGGGGCTCATTCACACGGGCCGCGCCCCACATCACACGATAAACCCCATTAATGTGCGTTGGGTAGTCAGACACGCGTGAACGCCGAGCGCAGGATGTTGTGTTCGGTCCGTCTTACAGATTATTTGGTATATTCACACGGCAGACTTTGGCGCGTATCCGCGTACGCTGCACATCCCGCTGATCTGTAATGTGACCTTCGTCCCGGTTTTGCAATTTGCTTTTTCTGATGTTGATTTAAAATACGTATCGCGGGAAGAAAACAAATGGCGCGACTTCAATTCATTTTCTGCAGCGGTTTTTGCCAAAAAATGAATGTGACTTCAAAACGCGCGTCAGACGCGAAAACAAACAACGCATCACATCCGCCGTGCGAAGATCCCGCAGAGTCCATGGGAGCGCCTGAACGCTTGAGACCAGAACTAAATACGCCCCAAGTCCCTCCCTAGTCTGAAATGGCTGATAACAGAGAACAGTTATGTTCACTTTCACAGTCAATGGAGAGAAGCTAGATTTCCGCATGGCGCCCCCTAGTGCTCAGCTTTTCACTGCATCGTGCAGATCTGTATGTAATCGTTCCGTGTAAACGCTGGCAGCGCCTGAAGGACGGGCGGCTATCAATCATCGGCCGTCATAATCAGACGACCATCGGCCCGATCTGAGCGACCGCCGGGTTATTGCCGATGGATTCCTCGCCGTCCCGCCGCCATTCGCTGAGGGACTAACACAAAAGCAATAATTGCTGGGACAACTATGGCGCGCTTAACCATCATCTCGTTGTAGTGCCGTTGCATTGAAGCTGCTCGGTGCCCATAGAAACGCCCGCAGTCGCCCCGTAGGCAGAAGTGACGCAGCGAGGCAACAGAATCCAACAGAAGGGGGCCTGGGGTGCGGTGCGACTGACGGGGCTTCGCCTGCTCTGATCTATAGGGGTCAGAGGTCCTATAGATGAGAACGCTGACCGCGCCGCCGCTTACGTCATGTATGTCACATGTGCTGAGAGACGTCAGTGGAAACATGGTCACCTGGGGAGCAGCAGCCCCGACCTCTGCAGTACAGGAAACGAGACGGCAGCGGAGCGTCAACGCACGTAAATCATGGCGGGACGGGGAAGGGCATTAAACATGGCGTCAGCGGTCCTATATATGTGCGGCTCCTCACTGCTGAGGGTTTGGTACATCTGCATCCAGTCTGGCCAATCCTCGATACATTGTAACAATCCATGTGGTGAGCGCACCGCAGAGCATCGCACCGCAGAGCATCGCACCGCAGAGCATCGCACCGCAGCAACATGTGACCGCCGTGTGTGAAAATCGCATGTCTCAATAGGAAAACTATTAAAGTTGCACCGACACGCGAGGGCGGCGGGATTCTTTATATCGCTGCCATACGGAATAACGGGCGGTCCGAAACAGAACCGCCCAAATAGACTCCGTCTTGGACCAGCGCTCCGAGAGAAACCTCACTTGTGGATAAACATGCGCGATGTCGGACCGTATCAGGTGTAACATGGCACAGAGACCCCGTCCGGCGAGGGGCCACGCACGGTATACCAGCGGGAATCGCATAAAATAGGACCTGTTTTGCACCATCGCTACGAGAGGAACCCCCCCCCCCCCCCCGTATGGAGGAATCCTTCGAAATCAAAGGGAGGGCACTGGACTCGCAGGGTCTTATCAGCCTTGTGAATACGGCCTTTTCCCCGTTCTATTCTGTCCCATGTGCGGACCCCCGCGCTCCTCTGCCAGCTTCTTCTCTCTGCTGTCCATTTAGCAGATTACCCCTAAGATGACGCGTCAGGGATTTGGTGGCGCCTGTCACTCCTGTCCTTGTGGGCTTTGTTGTTGCCATGGGAATAGTTGGCTGGAGGAATGTACCGTAGGGCTGAGCTTCGGGGGTCCTTGTACCAGGCACATGGAGAAGCGGAGCTTCGGGGGTCCTTGTACCAGGCACATGGGGAAGCGGAGCTTCGGGGGTCCTTGTACCAGGCACATGGAGAAGCGGAGCTTCGGGGGTCCTTGTACCAGGCACATGGGGAAGCGGAGCTTCGGGGGTCCTTGTACCAGGCACATGGAGAAGCGGAGCTTCGGGGGGTCCTTGTACCAGGCACATGGAGAAGCGGAGCTTCGGGGGTCCTTGTACCAGGCACATGGGGAAGCGGAGCTTCGGGGGGTCCTTGTACCAGGCACATGGAAAAGCGGAGCTTTGGGGGGTCCTTGTACCAGGCACATGGGGAAGCGGAGCTCTGGGGGTCCTTGTACCAGGCACATGGAGAAGCGGAGCTCTGGGGGTCCTTGTACCAGGCACATGGAGAAGCGGAGCTCTGGGGGTCCTTGTACCAGGCACATGGGGAAGCGGGGCTTCGGGGGTCCTTGTACCAGGCACATGGGGAAGCGGGGCTTCGGGGGTCCTTGTACCAGGCACATGGGGAAGCGGGGCTTCGGGGGTCCTTGTACCAGGCACATGGAAAAGCGGAGCTTTGGGGGGTCCTTGTACCAGGCACATGGAGAAGCGGAGCTTCGGGAGTCCTTGTACCAGGCACATGGAAAAGCGGAGCTTTGGGGGGTCCTTGTACCAGGCACATGGAGAAGCGGAGCTTCGGGGGGTCCTTGTACCAGGCACATGGGGAAGCGGAGCTTTGGGGGGTCCTTGTACCAGGCACATGGGGAAGCGGAGCTCTGGGGGTCCTTGTACCAGGCACATGGAGAAGCGGAGCTCTGGGGGTCCTTGTACCAGGCACATGGAGAAGTGGAGCTCTGGGTACGTTGCGCCATGATGGTGGGTTTCCGTAGTGTGCGGCATACGCCCAGCATTCTAGCAGGGGTGCCCCTCTCTCCGCACGCACATCGCCGCCCGCCTCCCGTCGTTCCACCCGCTGGGTGTTTGCAGATTTTCCTGCGCTCTTGTGGATTTTCGGTTTCCAGTGTTACTATGTGAAGCTGCGGGACGGCCGTCACTTCTTAGTAGCTGGCAGGGTGTTGGGGCGGAGGCCCGCATGGCGACAGACGGGCACCGAAGCATCTATTCCAGCCCCTGATGTTGGGGCTCATTCACACGGGCAGCATAGACCCTACTGATGCGGTTAGTCAGATGTTTCTTATAAAGCTCGCCGCCCGCTCTGTTCTGGCCGCCACGTTACGGCGTGAGATCGCCCATTAGGAGATTACATAAAAACACAACAAATGCGCAGTTGCTGAATACTCACTGTGTTTTGCGCCTGGCATGCTGGCAGCGGGCAGGGGTTATGGTGACATTGGCGCGGTCTCATTGCCGTCTTTTATTGCACGTGTGAAAAAAACTGAGCGAATCCGTGCGCAAAAGAAAAAGCGTGCACACGAAATCCACATATGTACACTCTGTGACAACGCTGCATGGTCCACGGACCGAAGTGGGCCTCCGCCCGATGAGCGGTTGTGTCGGGGCGAGCCTGCGGTAGTATATGTGGGGAATCCCTTTAATCCAACGTCTGCTAATCCGGCACTGGACTCTAGTAGTCTGACATTTCACACACCAGGAGGCAGCGGCGTCTGATAATCCAGCAGTCTGTGGTCCTTCGGATGCGAGAGGTTTACGGTCTACCATGAAACGGGCCGAGCGCAGCGTCCGTCCGGGAGGCCTGCGCTGACATCACGCCTGCAGGGATGCCATTATTTTCAGTGCAGGTATGATGCGATTGGCAACAAAATGGCGCTGCACCACCGAACATTTAAAAATCACATCGCATGAAGCGTGCGCCCACGTGCCAGCGATACGCAATCTAGAACTCGCCCATAGCAAATCGTGGCAGAGTTTCTTTGGGAAACCTGTGCGGCGCTGCAGTCGCTGTGTCTGGCGGCGTCTCTGCGGGACGAGATCCTCGTGTGGATGAAAACAATCACTTCTATTTCCTCGCCCGTGTAAATCCAGCCGTCGGCGAGTGCGATATCGGACCGGGAAACACTCGGCAACGTGCGACTCCCCCGCGGATACGAGGCGTTCATCTACCAAAAACGTCTGCCATCACTTTGGGGAAGTAGCGATCCGGCGCCGCAGCTGATTGCGGAATATTTCTCATTGCTTTCAATAGGAAACCTTGCGTCGCAGTGCGTGTGCCTCGCCCGTGGCGCGATCTGACGGAACGCCCCAAGATGGGACGCGCCGCTCACATGCACGAGACTCTCGGCCGCGTGGAACTGGCTTTAGGTTGGTTCAGTTGAGTACATTTTTTGTGGTCTGCAGCGCCATTGATATACGATTCTGGGCTTTAACCCCGTCCAATAGTAAATACACGGGGCAGTGCTAATATCCTGCAATGTTGCACGCAGCCGCGGACCCAGAGGAGCAGGCAGACGCGGGTTATAGCGCTCAATGTAGAGATTGCAGGGAGCGACAGAGCTGGTGATCACCGGCGAGCCGCGGCTCCGCAGACCCCCGAGCGGCTCTGGCAGGGACTGCTGTTACGTCTAGGGCTCCTACGGAGTGGAATGATGTGAATGACCCCCAAAGGGCTGATGTGACGTCACGGGGGACACGGATGTGCAGAAGAAAACGTTACAAAAACAAGTTCAAGAAAATTGTAAAATAAGATATATGTATGAAAAAGGAAAACGACACGACCCGCCGCCACCACGACCCGCCGCCACCACGACCCGCCACCAACAGGACCCGCCGCCACCACGACCCGCCACCCACAGGACCCGCCGCCACCACGACCCGACGCCACCACGACCCGCCGCCACCACGACCCGCCGCCACCACGACCCGCCACCAACAGGACCCGCCGCCACCATGACCCGCCACCCACAGGACCCGCCGCCACCATGACCCGACGCCACCATGACCCGACGCCACCATGACCCGCCACCAACAGGACCCGCCACCAACAGGACCCGCCACCAACAGGACCCGCCGCCACCACGACCCGCCGCCACCACGACCCGCCGCCACCACGACCCGCCGCCACCACAACCCGCCACCAACAGGACCCGCCGCCACCACGACCCGCCGCCACCACGACCCGCCGCCACCACGACCCGCCACCAACAGGACCCGCCACCAACAGGACCCGCCGCCAACAGGACCCGCCGCCACCACGACCCGCCGCCACCACGACCCGCCGCCACCACGACCCGCCACCAACAGGACCCGACGCCACCACGACCTGCCACCAACAGGACCTGCCACCAACAGGACCCGCCGCCACCACGACCCGCCACCAACAGGACCCGCCACCAACAGGACCCGCCGCCACCACGACCCGACGCCACCACGACCCGCCGCCACCACGACCCGCCACCAACAGGACCCGCCGCCACCACGACCCGACGCCACCACGACCCGCCACCACCACGACCCGCCACCCACAGGACCCGCCGCCACCACGACCCGACGCCACCACGACCCGACGCCACCACGACCCGCCACCACCACGACCCGCCACCCACTGGACTCGCCGCCACCACGACCCGACGCCACCATGACCCGACGCCACCACGACCCGCCGCCACCACGACCCGCCACCAACAGCACCCGACGCCACCACGACCCGCCACCAACAGCACCCGACGCCACCACGACCCGCCACCAACAGGACCCGACGCCACCACGACCCGCCACCAACAGGACCCGACGCCACCACGACCCGCCACCAACAGCACCCGCCACCAACAGGACCCGACGCCACCACGACCCGCCACCAACAGGACCCGACGCCACCACGACCCGCCACCAACAGGACCCGACGCCACCACGACCCGCCACCAACAGGATCCGACGCCACCACGACCCGCCACCAACAGGACCCGACGCCACCACGACCTGCCACCGACAGGACCCGCTGCCATCACGACCCGCCGCCACCACGACCCGCCACTACGACCCGCCACCCACAGGACCCGCCGCCACCACGACCCGCCGCCAACAGGACCCGACGCCACCACGACCCGACGCCACCACGACCCGCCGCCAACAGGACCCGACGCCACCACGACCCGCCGCCAACAGGACCCGACGCCACCACGACCCGCCGCCAACAGGACCCGCCGCCAACAGGACCCGACGCCAAGAGGACCCGTCGCTGACATGACCCGCGGCCACCCTGAGATGTGAGATTATACAATGACGAACCCGCTCCTTCTTCCGTTCGTTGTTTCAGTGTAAATATGATCATTTTAGAAATGACTTCTTCGCTCTCCGCAGGGGCCGCCCCGATACAATAAAGAAACGGGGAAAAAATCTGTGTAAAAAGGTATTCTAATCTCGCCGGGTAATATGGAGCGAATGGTCTTAAATGTGCAGCAGAACCCATTTTTTGCATATTTGCCTCCATATTTGTTTCCATTATTGGGCAAATATTGATGAAATCTTGGTGCCACACGGATCTGTATTATGGACGTACTTCCTCGCGCCCATCTGAGGGAGGGCCTGGGACACGGTCACCCAGCGGGTTATTCTGTCTCAAAATTTCACTGCGGAACTGATTTCACTAATCTGACAGCTCCGTTCCCACGGCAGTGGCCAGGGATGGAATTGCAAGCAGTGTTACCATTAACTTCAATGGCAACTTTGCCTGTAATGCCAAGATTCACCACTGCATTGAGAACAGAGCTGTCAGCTTCCTGCAGAGATCAGGTCACAAGTACAAACAGCTCTTCTAAGGGGGTCTCTGGCAGTGGCCCCTCACTGATCTACTGTTGATGGGCCCATGGCTAGCTTACAACTGGACAACCCCTTTAATTCTTATAACTATGTCTAAAATGAAGCCGGTTCCATGCAGGGTCCGCGGTCGCACACAGACTTGGTACAAGGCTTTTCCAGTTGATCCCCGTCCTTCGGTTCCACGGGCGGAGCGCAGCAACGAGTTAACGTCTGCCACTGGCAAAGTGATTAAATTCCCCGCTGATTGCCGCGCGTTTGTCCCCTGTGATTGGGTCTGGGAACTGGCGGTCTGCCGCGAATTCCTGCAGGAGGAGGTTGAGAGAGGCCATTCCAAGTGACAAGAAGCCTGGGACTCAGAGCATCGGCCCCAGCGGACTGCTCGCTCGGCTCTCATTGGATTCTGCTGGGCTGATGCAAGAAATGGAAATAGGTCGTGTGAGGCAGATGACAGGAGCCAAGTGTCCAGCAGGGGGAGCAGCGTGCGAAGCCCCTACATCACAGATCCATTAGGGCCTCTTTGCTCGACGCACCTTGAATCAAGTTCGGTTGTTAATCAAAAGAGCGAATCTCTCCTTGTAATGGAACATAATATATCTGTAGCAGAAGAATATGGAAATGGGCTCCTCCCATTACTCTGAGGGGTCCTGTGCATACCCCACCCGGACCAGAGTGTATCCCTGCAACATGGTATACTACAGCAGCCCTATACACAGACTGCAATCCTTCCCATCATCCCTGATCCCAGGAGCTCACAATCTAATCCCCCCATCACACAATATATCACTCCCATCATCCCTGATCCCAGGAGCTCACAATCTAATCCCCCCCCATCACTCCCATCATCCCTGATCCCAGGAGCTCACAATCTAATCCCCCCATCACACACAATGTATCACTCCCATCATCCCTGACCCCAGGAGCTCACAATCTAATCCCCCATCACACACAATGTATCACTCCCAGCATCCCTGACCCCAGGAGCTCACAATCTAATCCCCCCATCACACACAATGCATCACTCCCATCATCCCTGATCCCAGGAGCTCACAATCTAATCCCCCCATCACACACAATGTATCACTCCCATCATCCCTGATCCCAGGAGCTCACAATCTAACCCCCCCATCACACACAATGTATCACTCCCATCATCCCTGACCCCAGGAGCTCACAATCTAATCCCCCCATCACACACAATGTATCATTCCCATCATCCCTGACCCCAGGAGCTCACAATCTAATCCCCCCATCACACACAATGTATCACTCCCATCATCCCTGATCCCAGGAGCTCACAATCTAATCCCCCCATCACACACAATGTATCACTCCCATCATCCCTGACCCCAGGAGCTCACAATCTAATCCCCCCCCCCATTACACAATGTATCACTCCCATCATCCCTGACCCCAGGAGCTCACAATCTAATCCCCCATCACACACAATGTTATCACTCCCATCATCCCTGACCCCAGGAGCTCACAATCTAATCCCCCCCATTACACACAATGTATCACTCCCATCATCCCTGACCCCAGGAGCTCACAATCTAATCCCCCATCACACACAATGTATCACTCCCATCATCCCTGACCCCTGGAGCTCACAATCTAATCCCCCATCACACACAATGTATCACTCCCATCATCCCTGAGCCCAGGAGCTCACAATCTAATCCCCCCATCACATACAATGTATCACTCCCATCATCCCTGACGCCAGGAGCTCACAATCTAATCCCCCCATCACACAGAATGTATCACTCCCATCATCCCTGACCCCAGGAGCTCACAATCTAATCCCCCCATCACACAATGTATCACTCCCATCATCCCTGACCCCAGGAGCTCACAATCTAATCTCCCCATCACACACAATGTATCACTCCCATCATCCCTGACCCCAGGAGCTCACAATCTAATCCCCCCCAATACACACAATGTATCACTCCCATCATCCCTGACCCCAGGAGCTCACAATCTAATCCCCCCCAATACACACAATGTATCACTCCCATCATCCCTGACCCCAGGAGCTCACAATCTAATCCCCCATCACACAATGTATCACTCCCATCATCCCTGACCCCAGGAGCTCACAATCTAATCCCCCCCAATACACACAATGTATCACTCCCATCATCCCTGACCCCAGGAGCTCACAATCTAATCCCCCCCAATACACACAATGTATCACTCCCATCATCCCTGACCCCAGGAGCTCACAATCTAATCCCCCATCACACAATGTATCACTCCCATCATCCCTGACCCCAGGAGCTCACAATCTAATCCCCCCCAATACACACAATGTATCACTCCCATCATCCCTGACCCCTGGAGCTCACAATCTAATCCCCCATCACACACAATGTATCACTCCCATCATCCCTGAGCCCAGGAGCTCACAATCTAATCCCCCCATCACATACAATGTATCACTCCCATCATCCCTGACGCCAGGAGCTCACAATCTAATCCCCCCATCACACAGAATGTATCACTCCCATCATCCCTGACCCCAGGAGCTCACAATCTAATCCCCCCATCACACAATGTATCACTCCCATCATCCCTGACCCCAGGAGCTCACAATCTAATCTCCCCATCACACACAATGTATCACTCCCATCATCCCTGACCCCAGGAGCTCACAATCTAATCCCCCCCAATACACACAATGTATCACTCCCATCATCCCTGACCCCAGGAGCTCACAATCTAATCCCCCCCAATACACACAATGTATCACTCCCATCATCCCTGACCCCAGGAGCTCACAATCTAATCCCCCATCACACAATGTATCACTCCCATCATCCCTGACCCCAGGAGCTCACAATCTAATCCCCCCCAATACACACAATGTATCACTCCCATCATCCCTGACCCCGGGAGCTCACAATCTAATCTCGTGGCCTTCACAAACGCTGCCCTTCTCTCATCTTTCCATTCTCTATTTCAGACTGAACCACAATATAAGTTGCGCCCCTCGCGCCGCTCGTTCTCCCGTAACGTCCTGATTTTGTAGTCTAGATAAAACCTCTTGCGATCAGTTCCAAGTGCACGAAGGGGGGAGGAGAAGAAACATGGCGTCCTGCGCAAATGTCACAGGCTTCTAATAAAATCGGTTATTGGGCTGACGGCGGCGGGCAGTGTTGGCACATTGGGAATGGCGGTGGGGGGCATCTGCATTAATGAGAGCAGGGGGGGTGGAGTGGGGGGATTTCCTTAACTCTGCGTCTCCCGGAACAGATGGGAAGCAAAGGGCCCTGGCTGCACAGGATTAGGAGCCGGACGGGGCCCTCACGGCTGATTTGAGGTGGAGCAGATGGTGAGGAGCAGCCCCCCCCCCCCCCCCCTGCCCGGGCATCACTCTCTGCCCTCCCAATATTGCGCAGCGGTGGATGTCCGATGACGTTTATTCTTTAGGGGCATCGGCACCCTATTAAGGCCTCAGGATTTATCCCTTTGATGACAACCAACATGGCCGCCACTACCGCTCCAGCACGGGCCGCCATAACCCAACCCCCCCTCCCCCTGCGGTAGTTGTAGTCGCGGCCGTATTGTCACACAACTTTGCCAGAAGCAGTTTCAATATGACCGGAGACCCCATACATGACCTCTGACCTCGCCACCTCCCTTCTCCGTCAGTCACCCCAGCATTGGTTACAAACCGTCCAGCCTGCACTCGCCACGGGGAAGCGGTGGGTGGCGCTCTCCCAGGTTCTTGGGAGGTTTGAGGTCAGATGACTTTCATTAATTACCAGTTATTACAAGACGGTGAATATCAGTTGTTGCGTCACACCGGTCAGACCGCCGCCGCACGTAGGGGAGACCAGAACCACGTGACCGACTCCGAGGCCCGCAGCGCCCATCAGACTCGCCCCGCTGCAATGAAAAGTTCTGCAACTTCCTAAAAGACTTTATGATTCCGTTCCTCATAATTTCCAAGATCTCTGCTTGCTGTCAGTGAATGGGAGCACACGGCAGATCTCCCTTCTGCAGAATCAGTTGTTTTGAATCCCGTAGATGTTATGATCGCCACATCTGTCGTCACTTTCACGGTGGTCTCATGCTTGTCCGCTCCTGCGTCCAGCGGCGGCTGCAGGTAGGAGACATGTATATATACGATATCTGCAGGGGTGCTACCAGCGGGCGGCGGGGCTCCTTTAATTATCGCATGTTCTGACACTGCCTTATTATTGGCTGCTGCGCCGGTTATCGGTCTCCCGTCTTCCCGCACTGAGGCCCTACAGTATGTGTCCGCCCCCAGCACTGCTGTAGGGGGCGCAGTCGCTCCCGGAGCCTTAGGGGCCCATTAGTTCTCTTTCCCCAGACAAGCAGGCCAGCACTATGAATGAAGTGTTCTAGTCGAGCCCCGCAGCTGCAGGTTACGCTTCTGACTGCTTACGGGCCTGTCTGGAGGAGGGGGACACCTGCCTGGCACTGAAAGGGTTACTTCTTCCCTGTGAAACAAAGGGGCCCCTCCAAAGTGCAGGAAGCAAGATGTCCTCCTGCTTGTCCAAACATCCGTAATGAAGCCGTGACCGGGACGTGAACCGAGTGTATCTAACCAGCCGTGTATCCGAGTGTATCTAACCAGCCGTGTATCCGAGTGTATCTAACCAGCAGTGTATCCGAGTGTATCTAACCAGCAGTGTATCCGAGTGTATCTAACCAGCAGTGTATCCGAGTGTATCTAACCAGCAGTGTATCCGAGTGTATCTAACCAGCCGTGTATCCGAGTGTATCTAACCAGCAGTGTATCCGGAGTATCTAACCAGCAGTGTATCCGAGTGTATCTAACCAGCCGTGTATCCGAGTGTATCTAACCAGCCGTGTATCCGAGTGTATCTAACCAGCAGTGTATCCGAGTGTATCTAACTAGCTGTGTACCCGAGTGTATCTAACCAGCCGTGTATCCGGGGGTATCTAACCAGCCGTGTATCCGAGTGTATCTAACCAGCCGTGTATCCGGGGGTATCTATCCAGCCGTGTATCCGAGTGTATCTAACCAGCCATGTATCCGAGTGTATCTAACCAACAGTGTATCCGGGGGTATCTAACCAGCCGTGTATCCGAGTGTATCTAACCAACAGTGTATCCGGAGTATCTAACCAGCAGTGTATCCGGGGGTATCTAACCAGCCGTGTATCCGGGGGTATCTAACCAGCCGTGGATCCGGGGGTATCTAACCAGCCGTGGATCCGGGGGTATCTAACCAGCCGTGGATCCGGGGGTATCTAACCAGCCGTGGATCCGGGGGTATCTAACCAGCCGTGGATCCGGGGGTATCTAACCAGCCGTGGATCCGAGTGTATCTAACCAGCCGTGTATCCGGGGGTATCTATCCAGCCGTGTATCCGAGTGTATCTAACCAGCCGTGTATCCGAGTGTATCTAACCAACAGTGTATCCGGGGGTATCTAACCAGCCGTGTATCCGGGGGTATCTAACCAACAGTGTATCCGGAGTATCTAACCAGCAGTGTATCCGGGGGTATCTAACCAGCCGTGTATCCGGGGGTATCTAACCAGCTGTGGACCCGGGGGTATCTAAGCAGCAGTGGATCCGGGGGTATCTAAGCAGCAGTGGATCCGGGGGTACCTAACCAGCCGTGGATCCGGGGGTATCTAAGCAGCAGTGGATCCGGGGGTATCTAAGCAGCAGTGGATCCGGGGGTATCTAAGCAGCAGTGCTCGGGGTGTCTTCCACCCACCCGAGGGTCTCCTCCACCTCAGGGTCCGCACTTGGCTCTCCTGGAGTCCTGGCCGGCTGATCCTCAGGCTCTCAGCCAGAATGTGCGCGGTGGGCGGCGCCGGCCGCCATGTTCCTCCCCGGGTCGTTGTCTCCCTCTGCAGGACGCTTCGGTATTCGCACATATTGACCCCACAATTATGCGACCGCAGGCAGTTGACGGTTACTATTGAGGGGCTGCGGAGACGGTGGCGGAGACGGATGAGGGTCGCCTCCAGGCAGCTGCTAAATGTAACCCTGCAAGACTCCTCCATCGCTCCTCCTGTCAGCAGCATCTCTGCACGTCATTAACCCTTCTACGCCCCCAGGCCGGGGTAAAGTACAGCGATCCCCAATGCCAGGAAGCTGCCGATAGGCTGCATGCAATAGTGTAATGCCCCCTGCGGGAGCGCGGAGGGAGGGGGTCGTCTGGGTAATACAAGGGTCAGACTAAGAACCGGGCTGCACAGGGAGGGGTCATGTTTTATGGGGTCCCACTAAGGAGCTGCGAGACCCCTGAACCTGTCGGTCCCCCCCCCTCTGTTTCACAACTTTGTTTGAATCCCGCTCATTTCCAATTATTTCCTGTGGGTTCGTTTACATGGGTGATTCTTGGTACAGAGAACCGCAGCGCGTCGCGTGTTATAGCGTTACAGGACTGGTAATGTGTGTCCCACAAGCGGCGCGGCACACGGACGGGGCGGAAATACGGCCTTGGGGCCCATTCGCGCGGTCCTTGGAATACGCTGCGTATAACCTGCGTATCCGGCGCTGCTTTGTTTTGTGCTCGGATTTACAGCGCTTTTCATGTGCGCCAAAAAATGCAGGCAGGTTTTATGTGCAAATATCAGTGAACACACGTGGACTCGTTAGGGGGCGCCGCTGAGCTGAAGGGGTAATTTTGGTGCGATTTTGTGTTCCCCACCCCCACCCCCATGCATGAAAACCCTGTCACGAATCCAGGAGGGAGATTCCTGCTGCCTTACCAAGGATCATCTACACTGATACATTGTAACAAACCCTCCGCTGCATCATCTACATCACAAAACGTTTCCTTTCATTCACAGCAAGCAGAGGTCTTTAAAACGTTGTTAAGGATTTGAAACACAAAGTCCATTATAGAGTTGTAGACCTTCTTTCACGGATCGTCCCTGACAGCGCCATTTATTTCACGTCTTCGTGTCTCCTTTCTTCCAGGCTTCCACCTGAGCGGCACGGTGACGGAGCCAGCCACGCAGTCCGAGCCAGAAGCCACCTACAAAGTGGCCATCAGTTTTGACCGCTGCAAAATCACCTCAGTGACCTGTGGTTGCGGCAACAGGGACATTTTCTACTGCGCCCACGTGGTGGCGCTATCGCTGTACCGAATCCGCAAGCCAGACCAGGTCAAACTGCGTCTTCCCATCTCAGAGACCCTCTTCCAGATGAACCGGGACCAGCTGCAGAAGTTCGTCCAGTACCTGATCACCGCGCACCACACGGAAGTGCTTCCCACCGCGCAGAAGCTGGCGGACGAGATCCTGTCCTCCAACTCGGAGATCAACCAAGTGCACGGTAATGACCCCCTTCCAAGGAGCGCCCCCCGCAGCCTCTCTGCAGCACATGCGGGAATCTTGCCAGATGCATAAAACCTGCTTGGCTATGAGCCCCCTTCCTTTGTATGCAGTCATACAGATGAGCGGTGCTGCAAGGTAGAAAACTGCTGCATGTGCTATATTTTCGCGTCCCTCCGAACGCATCGGCCATTGTTGTCAGTGGGACAATTAAACACGGTGCAGGCCGTGCGATCCGATGTTTCCCACTGAGATCAAAGCTTCTCCACCGTGCCGGAAACAAGCAATTTCAGAGAAGTGATGCGAGGCGGTTTTGCATGAAAAACGCCTCCCAGCCGCCAGTAAAACGCATCTAGACAAGGGCAGTTTTCTCGTCCCAATATGGCGCTCGTCCGTGTGAAGGTCCCTCAGGGTGCGGTCACACAGGGCAGTCACCCATGCGATGTCGGGCCGATTACGATATGATCAGATGTGGCGCATGCTTTCAATGCGTTTATGGTCCACGATGGTAACAGCGCAGCTTGTCCCATCCCCCGCACATCACACGGATGGGGCGTCTGTGGCTGGGCCCTGGAGTCTCGGCCATGTAACGCCCGTCTCACTCTGATCTCTTCCTCCAGGCGCCCCTGATCCCACGGCTGGAGCGAGCATCAATGACGAGAACTGCTGGCACCTGGATGAGGAGCAGGTCCGGGAGCAGGTGAAGCTCTTCCTGTCTCAGGGAGGATATTACAGCTCTGGGAAGCAGCTCAACTCCATGTTCGCCAAGGTAAGCGGTGCGAGATGAATGACCCCCACCAATATATTGTGGTCCCATTATACAAGGACCTCATGTATCCCGTCCCACAGGTGAGAGAGATGCTGCGGATGAGAGACTCCAATGGTGCCCGCATGCTGACGCTGATTACAGAGCAGTTCATGGCGGACCCCCGACTGGCATTGTGGAGGCAGCAGGGTACAGGCATGACGGACAAGTGCCGCCAGCTATGGGATGAGCTGGGTAAGTGTTCTGCGCCCGTGCTTTTCGTAACCTTTCCCTATCTGTTAACTATTTGCAGTACCTGCGGCCGCTTATCTCTCACAGCCTGCAGGGGACTGGACAACCATCAGCTCCACTTGGGGAATCTCACAGTCCTCCTGTTTGGGTCTCTCCGTAGGGGCGCTGTGGGTCTGCATCGTCCTGAACCCCCACTGCAAACACGAAGAGAAAGCCTGCTGGCTGCGACAGCTGAAGAAGTGGAACGACATGGACGTCTGTCCGCTGGAGGATGGGAACTACGGCAACGACCTGCCTAACATCACCAACGCCCTCCCTCAAAGCAACGGTCATGGTAAGTCTAAGTGAAGGCTCATTCACACGGCCGTAAATACGCTTCACATCACACTATGGGTTTCAATGGGTTTATTAAGAAGGGAGTATTTTTCATGTTATTTTCGGTCTCCGCTGCATGTCCTATTTTGGTCCGTATTACGGACAGAAATGGCCCGTTGAAGTTATTGGGAGCGCGCAAATACGTATGATGCATATTCACAGTGTATTTGTGTATAAAAGCAATGGGCCAGGCTTGGGGGGGGGGGGGTGCACGTAAATACGCAATGATTACACACTAAAAACATGCCAGAAGAGCTGAAATACGCTCTGAATAGACGCGTTTCGGTCTGTGAATACACTGCAGGAACTGAAATCCATGTACGCTGTGTGAGTGAGCTGGAAGGTTTCAGCTTCCTCGCTACTAAAACGGTTAGTAAAGCCGAATTTGCTTTGAATGGAAAGTTCTGCAACTTTCTTGAATACTTCATGTTTCAGTGGGGTTGCAGGGTCTCTGCTGCCTGTATGACGCCCCTGCGAGCCCGGCGTCTAGGATGAACCAGTTTAGATGTACGGATACATTAAAACAAACCCTCAGCATTGAGCAGTGATGGATCAGAAAGTGAGTTTGATTGTGAAGGTTTCCATTCGCTGGCTGGGTTGGGTCTGGTATTGCAGCTCAGTTCCAGTAAAATGAATTGGACCTCAGCTGCAATACCAGGCACAATCACAGACAAGGTGGCGCTGTTTTTAGAAGAAAGCAGCCATGTTTTTCTAACCCTAGACAACACCTTTAAAAATCCATAGGGTAGGGGATAAATGATCGGTGGGGATCTGACCCCTGGGACCCCAGCAATCCCCACCTCTGCGCACCCCATGTCAATAAAGCGGCGGTGCACATCTGTGACAACTGATGCATTCACTTCTATGGGACTGGTGGAGATCAATGTGCTTGACAATCTCCCTCCATCCCATAGAAGTGAAGGGATCACGCCTGCACACTGCTGCTCTATGCACATGGGGCATTCAGGGTGCGCAGATCTTCGTATCGCCGGGGGTCCCAATGGTCAGACCTCCAGCAATCAGACATTTATCCCTTTTAACATTGGCCTCAGCTGGACCTGCCGTACACGGAAAACCACAATTACCTAGATCAGCGGTCTGTAGCCTGTGTTAAAACTACAACTCCCATCATGCCCCGATAGCTACAGACGTCTCGCTGCAGCTGGAGAGCCCCAGGTTGCAGACCGCTGATCCGAGGTTGGTGCTTCCTGCGACCCCCTATCATCATTTTCCGCTACCTGCTAGATGTGCAAGAAGTGAAGAGCGCGGCTTAATAAACCTGCAGAGCATTCCTCCTTTCTTCTGAGAGCTCTTTTGTGACCTGAGCTGTCCCATCCTCCCCCCAATCATCTGATGAGCCGTGCAAATCAATGTCTGAGGCTTCGTCAGACGCACTTGTCCTGATTGCCCTGCGTGCCGCGCTCTTGCTGGGAGGACAGGAGGTTGATTGAAGCTCAGCGTTTACTTCACTGCAGTTTCCTTCTGTTTAACTCTTCCCCTCAGACAAAACTTCTTCCTGTTCTGTAAGTAGCGGACGTGAAAGCGACTCTTCCTGCTGCTCACCGTCTGACGCCAGATCTCACCGCAGCAATAGAAAGATCATATCCCTGATGACCCTGACATCACTATAAGGCCTCCCTCACACGGCGCCTTCAGCACTGCGCTGACCGTTGTATAACGCTCCCATTGTATTCAGTAGGAGCCGCTCAATCGCTGCACCTTTCAGCGCGGCGATTTTCGAGCGCAGTCTGTACTATTTTTGAGCATTTTTAGCGCTTCTTATCAATAATGAGGAGGGCTGCGACCGAATACGAATGTAAAGCACGGCAATGCATGTGTGAGCGAGGCCTTAGGAACAAACCGCTATTGTAATGTATTATGCTTATATAGGAGTATTATAATCCAGAGCTGCACTCACTATTCTGCTGGTGGAGTCACTGTGTACATACATTCCTTATCCTGTACTGCTCCTGAGTTACATCCTGTATTATACTCCAGAGCTGCACTCACTATTCTGCTGGTGGAGTCACTGTGTACATACATTACTTATCCTGTACTGACCCTGAGTTACATCCTGTATTATACTCCAGAGCTGCACTCACTGTTCTGCTGGTGGAGTCACTGTGTACATACATTACTTATCCTGTACTGATCCTGAGTTACATCCTGTATTATACCCCAGAGCTGCACTCACTATTCTGCTGGTGGAGTCACTGTGTACATACATTACTTATCCTGTATTATACTCCAGAGCTGCACTCACTATTCTGCTGGTGGAGTCACTGTGTACATACATTACTTATCCTGTACTGACCCTGAGTTACATCCTGTATTGTACTCCAGAGCTGCACTCACTATTCTGCTGGTGGAGTCACTGTGTACATACATTACTTATCCTGTACTGATCCTGAGTTACATCCTGTATTATCCTCCAGAGCTGCACTCACTATTCTGCTGGTGGAGTCACTGTGTACATACATTACTTACCCTGTACTGATCCTGAGTTACATCCTGTATTATACTCCAGAGCTGCACTCACTATTCTGCTGGTGGAGTCACTGTGTACATACATTACTTACCCTGTACTGATCCTGAGTTACATCCTGTATTATACTCCAGAGCTGCACTCACTGTTCTGCTGCTGGAGTCACTGTGTGCATACATTACTTATCCTGTACTGCTCCTGAGTTACATCCTGTATTATACTGCAGAGCTGCACTCACTATTCTGCTGGGGGAGTCACTGTGTACATACATTACTTATCCTGTACTGCTCCTGAGTTACATCCTGTATTATACTCCAGAGCTGTACTCACTATTCTGCTGGTGGGGAGTCACTGTGTACATACATTACTTATCCTGTACTGCTCCTGAGTTACATCCTGTATTATACTCCAGAGCTGCACTCACTATTCTGCTGGGGGAGTCACTGTGTACATACATTACTTATCCTGTACTGATCCTGTGTTACATCCTGTATTATACCCCAGAGCTGCACTCACTATTCTGCTGGTGGAGTCACTGTGTACATACATTACTTATCCTATACTGATCCTGAGTTACATCCTGTATTATACTCCAGAGCTGCACTCACTATTCTGCAGGTGGAGTCACTGTGTACATACATTACTTATCCTGTACTGATCCTGAGTTACATCCTCTATTATACTCCAGAGCTGCACTCACTATTCTGCTGCTGGAGTCACTGTGTACATACATTACTTATCCTGTATTATACTCCAGAGCTGCACTCACTGTTCTGCTGGTGGACTAGTAGTACATAATAAGAGGTGTGACCTCAGTCGGTGACATTATTAGGATCTGCTCCTTATTACTGATGTCTGTAGGTTCTTTCTGCAGTACTGACTTGTATGACGTCTCCTCTGCAGATTCGTTGGTGCGCCCCCGGAGGACCGTGTTCACTCGTGCAATTGAAGCCTGTGACTTGCACTGGCAGGACAGCCACCTGCAGAGGATCATCAGCAGCGACTTCTACCTGTTGCCCCCCTGCCAGAGGGATGGAGAGAGTCTGCTCTTCAACTCCCTGGGACAACCCCTGTGGCTGGGTGAGTGATGACCTGGATAGATTACAACTCCCATCATCTCCTGCCGCCACGATGACTGATATACTGCAGCACTGTAACGCTTCTTCCCGCTCTGGCAGCCTTTGATATTGGGGCCCGTGTTGGGAAGGTAGGGTAGATGATGGGGGTGATTGTCCCCAAGGCGGTGTGGTGGGAGCTGGATGCCTGCGCTGCCGCTCGTGTTCCTCCGGGGTGATAGTTAGGATTTCCACCCCGCGGGGCACAATTTGTAAGCAGACATTTCTTATTTCAGAACACGTTCCTACGGCGTGTGCGAGGGTCGACGCCCTGCGATCCCACGGCTATCCCAAAGAAGCTTTACGTCTGGCGGTCGCCATCATAAGCACACTGAGACTGCAGCAGCAGCGGCAGCTGGAGATCTACAAGCAGCAGAAGAAAGGTGAGCGACTCTCATTGCCAAGGAGCAAAGGAGCCGAGTGCCTGCGGGCAGCACCTGAGGGAGCGGGGGACACCAGCCGTGCTTATGGCGCTGGGTGATTGGACTGAGCGCGAATGTTCGGCACTGCGTATGTGGCACTGGGTGAGTGTATGCTGCTGGATGTCTGGTCTATGGGTGAGTTTGCGGCACTGGGTGACTAGTCTTGAGGTGAGTGTGTGGCACTGGATGACTAGGCTTGGTCTGTGTGGCACTGGGTGACTAGTCTGGGATTGAGTGTATGGCACTGGATGACTAGCCTGGGGTGAGTGTATGGCACTGGATGACTAGCCTGGGGTGAGTGTATGGCACTGGATGACTAGGCTTGGTCTGTGTGGCACTGGATGACTAGTCTGGGATGAGTGTATGGCACTGGATGACTAGGCTTGGTCTGTGTGGCACTGGATGACTAGGCTTGGTCTGTGTGGCACTGGGTGACTAGTCTGGGATTGAGTTTATGGCACTGGATGACTGGTCTATGGGTGACTTTATGCTAGTGGGTGACTGGGCTTTGTGTGCGTGGCACTGGGTGGGGCATGCCATGCTGGTGCAGGAGCGGGCTGACTTTGCCCTCGTCAGCTGTATTTTGTGGTCGTCGGGGGTTTATCGGCTGCGGAGACACTTCTGACTTTTGATTCCTGCAGAGCTGATTCAGAGAAACACGACTACCATAACCAACCTGGAGGGGTGGGTGGGGCACCCGCTGGACCCCATCGGATGTCTGTTCACCACGCTGACCGAGGCATGCCGGGTGGATGAGGAGAACGCCATGGAAGGAACAGGTAGGAGTTGTTACAGGGATGTATGGTGACTGGGGATCCTGCTCATCAGGGCTTGCAATCTGCTGTGGTCGCTGAGCCAGTGTGTGTTCTTGATGATACAGCGCCCCCAGAAGGCTATGCAGGGAACTGCACCATCACACTTTCCTCCTTATTGTTCCTTCTCTCCCCTCACAGAGAGCAGCGAATCCCAGCGCCCAAACTACCAACACGTGTGTGTGCTCGACGCCCCGGAGAACGCAGAGTCCTACCTGTCCTTAGCACTGGAGGTGGCTCTGATGGGCATGGGGCAGCAGCGGCTGATGCCGGAGGGCCTGTACGCACAGGATAAGGTGTGCCGCAACGAGGAGCAGATCATCGCCCGGCTGCAGGAGCTGGAGCTGGATGCCATGCTCGTCCAGACTCTGCGCAAACAGTGCATCCTGCTGCTGGAAGGTAAGAGCGCCACCTTCGGACTCTGGCAGGCGGTGCCCCAGCTATACACGATGAGAATACGCCGGCCTGCGGTCCGAGCCTCGTGGAGGCGCTGCAGATACACCATTTCTCAAGAGCTCTGTATTTCAGGGGGTCCGTTCAGCGGTCTGGGAGAAGTCATCCACCGGGAGAGCGTCCCCATGCACACCTACGCCAAATACCTCTTCTCTGCACTGCTGCCCCACGATGCCGACCTGGCCTACAAGCTGTCCCTGCGTGCTATGAGGTAGGTATGAGATTAACCCATTAGTGACGCTACCATTTTTGGGGGATTTTCATCTCCTTTTCAGGAGCCATACCTCTTCCGTGTTTTGTGCGGTGAGCTGCAGTTTCTGTTGGCACCATCTTTGGGTAGATACAATGTATTGTAATTTGTAGCCGCGAGACAAACTTGTTTCTTGTTTACAGCGTTTAGCGTCTCGATACGTTTTTTCTGATTACCACTACGAAAAGGATTATTTTTTAGGTTTTTCCACTTCTACAAAATAAAAGTCCTCTTGTTTTTCTGCATTCAGACATTCGGGTCCCGTAAGCCTGGAGCTCCGTGAGGCTTGTGTTCTGCATGACGCACCTTTGGGGTGGATGCGGCTTCTTTTATCACTTCTGTTGCATTTTTGATAATAACACCATGGAGCCAAAATGCCTGATTTGTTGATTATTTTTTTTATGCAGGATAAAACGTCTTTTTTATGTATTCTTTGTGTTCCGGATGTAAAGAGATCAAACGGGTTTTTTTTTTACATTTTTAAACTGAGGGAAAGTGCGCAAAAAAAGCTATTTTTTTTTCTCTTAAACCCTTTTTTTACGTCTCGGTAGGGGACTTGGACTGCGATGCTATGATCACTATGGAATACACTGCAGTACTTCTCAGAGTGATCACAGGCCAGGGCATCCATCGACCCTCTGCGATCATCGGCCCTCCACCATATGATGTCAGAGGGAGCACCCTCCCTCTGTGAGCCCTTTACATACCAACATTGACTGCAGCATGTTTGGGGTTAACAACGGGGTTGGTGTTCTGTTGCAGCAGGAGGCTGGCTGTCAGTCACAGCTTCTGAGCCTGCAGGATGTACATTTACGCCCAGCGGGGGTCCTGAAGCTGCGACCCCTCATTATTGATGTGTGTTTAGCGCTGGTCTGAGCACGCAGTTTCTGATGTGGACGTCCACGGCTGCATCTGACTTCATCCCGTCCCTGCCTTTATTCTGTATTTCAGGCTCCCGGTGTTGGAGAGCAGCGCCCCCTCAGGCGATGTATCGCACCCTCATCACATTGTGTCCGTGGTGCCGAGTCGCTATCCCCGCTGGTTCACTCTGGGACACCTGGAGTCACAGCAGTGTGAGCTGGCCTCAACCATGCTGACCGCTGCCAAAGGTAAGACTGGGCAACTGGACGAGGTCTGCTGCCCCTAGTGGTGAAAGTGGAAATTACATTTACATAAAATTCCTCGTCACTTCATGGTCGCAGATCGTTAGTGAGTATAATCATACTCGTTTACATCCAATGGGTCTTTCCCAGCTGAGGGTTTGTTACACTGTATCAGTACAGGCAGTTGCTTCTGAGCTGAACACACCTGTCCACAATCCTCTCTCCCGTCCTGCAGGTTTGATGGTTCAGCGGACGTATATCCGGTTTTTCAGTTATTCCTCATCAGTTCTTCTATGACGTCATTTGTTAAATTAACGCCGTGTTGCCCTTCTGACCCCCCGCTCCCGGTTTCTCTCCTTCGCACAGGTGACATGCTGCGCCTCCGCACCGTTCTTGAAGCCATACAGCGCAACATCCATTCCTCCTCACTGATCTTCAAGCTGGCACAAGACGCCTTTAAGATCGCCACGCCAGCCGACAGCAGCTCGGACACAACGCTGCTCAATGTCGCCTTGGAGCTCGGCCTGCAGGTATGGGCGGCCACCGCCTTTTACGTTCCCTATTTTCCCAGTTTAACCCCTTGCATTTGCATCAGTCTTTGAAGCACTGACCTCTTCTGCCCTCAGGTCATGAGAATGACGCTCAGCACCCTGAACTGGAGGCGCAGAGAGATGGTGCGGTGGCTCGTCACATGTGCCACGGAAGTTGGTAAGTCACACTAGTGTGGGGGCGGTAAACCGCGCCTCATTGTTGGCACATCCGCTCGTATCTTCAGCGGTTGGTGAAATCTTCCCTTGTGCTGCCCTTACAGGTGTCCGCGCCCTTGTGAGCATCCTCCAGACCTGGTACACGCTCTTCACCCCAACAGAAGCTACCAGCATCGTAGCGGCCGCGGCCACGTCGCACAGCACCGTGCTACGACTTAACCTGGACTATGCACAGCGTGAGGAGCTGGCCAGCTGCGCAAGGACCTTAGCCCTGCAGTGCGCCATGAAAGACCCGCAGAACTGCGCCCTGTCAGCTCTCACCTTGTGCGAAAAAGATCACACCGCTTTCGAGACAGCCTACCAAATTGCAGTAGATGCGGCTTCAGGGGGCATGACCTACTCCCAGCTGTTCACCATCGCCCGTTACATGGAGCATCGGGGTTACCCGCTGCGGGCATTCAAACTCTGCTCACTTGCAATGAGCCACCTCAACCTGGCGTACAACCAGGACACGCACCCTGCCATTAACGATGTCCTCTGGGCATGCTCCCTCAGCCATTCACTGGGTAAAAACGAACTGGCAGCATTAGTGCCTCTGGTGGTGAAAAGTGTGCACTGCGCCACTGTCTTGTCAGACATCCTTAGACGATGCACGCTCACAGCTCCGGGATTGGCCGGGATTCCTGGCAGGCGGAATTCTGGTAAACTCATGTCAACGGACAAACCCCCCCTGCGCCAGCTGCTGGATGCGGCGGTTGGCGCCTACATTAACACCACCCACTCCCGCCTGACACACATCAGCCCCCGGCACTACGGCGAGTTCATCGAGTTCCTCAGCAAGGCCCGGGAGACCTTCCTCCTCGGCCAGGACGGACTGCTGCAGTTCGCTCAGTTTATAGACAACTTAAAGCAGATCTATAAAGGCAAGAAGAAGCTGATGATGCTGGTGAGGGAGCGGTTCGGCTGAGGCTCGCACCCCAGCACCTCCTTACTGCTTCCTTGTCAATAAGGGTCCCTCAAGGGGCCAAACCAGGACTGTCACAGCAGGAGCCTTTCATCACACCTGCCAAACATTTCATGATTCTCTTTGGGGAAGGGGTGTCGGGGGCTTCGTGTCAAGACAATTCGTAGCCGGTTGGGGGCCTCGGGTGTGGTTGTCCTTAGTGAAGGGGGTCTTGCAGTTTGGTCATCTGGTCAGGCAGAGGTCTTGTGCTTGTTGCCTCTGTTTGGGGGGAGATTTAGTCGTCTCCAGCAGATGGCGCCGCAGCACACTGGATACTCCATAGTGGCTGTCCTTACCGGTTCCTGTACAGCCCAATGACTTCTGATTCTGCATCACTCAGGGTTGACTCGTCTCATTCTCAGACCTTCCGTAACCTGCGGCCTCACCCCATGCAGCGTCCACTAGATGAGATCCCCTCCTGCTGCGCTCGGCCTCCCTAACGTGTTACTGGAATCCCTCATACTTCCCCACAGCCCAGTCTGCCTGAGCTCTCACCTATGGAACTACAAGTCCCAGCATCTCCCACCAGCCAGAGAAGAAGTGGCCCGGGGTCCCCGCCTCTTGGATATTGTGTAGATGGTAATGCCAGTGAGCGGAGGGGGCCGACCACATCACAACCAGACGGACTCTGCCCTACAGGCAGCTGCGCTCCGTGTCCCTGTAGAGCATTTACCTGTGTGCATGCAGTGCAGAGCAATGACCACTAGAGGACGCGCTGCTGTGACTGTTCTGCTGTCCTCAGCAAGGCCGTGAGATTAGCTTTAACGTCAGACGCAGCTCGCCGGGGTCATCCAGTCTCAGGAGGAAAGTGGAACTAAACTTTTAGAAATCTTCAGCCATGTCAGAAGTTGTGATCGGGGGGCAGAGGCGCCGGCTGTTCGTTTCTCTTCAGGTTTGCTTGGAATGGGGCATGAGCTCAATATAAAGTCTCTAGGGTCCGCCCACCGCTTGGCCCGCCCCCAGATGCCACCAATCAGAACTTCTGACGTGCGAGAAGATTGCTGAAACTTTAGGGTCACTTACATCATGTATAATTAAACTTTCTGATAGACTTTATACTTCACTTTCATTTTTCAGGATCTCTGCTTCCTGTCAGTGAACTGAAACCTTATTTAGCACCCAGGGGCGATAAACCTGTACAGACTGTCTGATGAGGCCCAGCCATGGGCATAGGCCATCGAGTCTCCTGTTCTGTAAGATAGATTGGCGCGCGGTACGAGCAGCTTCTGTTCTGTGTGGATACAGGCGCCATGAGCGATCCGCGCCGGCCTCGGGGCTGCATCGTCCGTGAGGTGAACAGAACCTTTAAGACGCGGATGCTGTTTTCCTTCTGTTCTTAGTTTTTCCTCCCAGTCATGTTTATTTTGCAGTCACGGCTGCGGTCGGACGGCTCGCTGTTTCTTGTGGGGCGAGTTGTATTTTATGTACCGTGTAACGGAGTTTCTAAATGGAGTGAAATAGAAAAAACCCGCAATTTCCGCCATCTTTGGGGACGTATTATTTGCGACCAAAACGACAACTTTATTTGGTGGTTGATGACGGCAAAACCAAATTTAGAGAGTTTAGATTTTTTTTTTATAAATTACTATTAAAAGAGTCCTTAATCTATTTTCTGGCGCCATAACTTTATTTTCTGGGCGTCCGCTCGATTTTTGGAGGCCATACAACTTTTTGATTGGTCTCTAAAAAGACGTAAAAATGTGCAGTTCAGGGGTCATATGTATTTTCTCTGACGCGGTGCACCGTGCCGCACAAATAATGCGTTATTTTGATAGCTCCGACTTTTACGGACGCGGCGATACCAAATTTTTTTTTAGCCCCCTTAGGGGACTGGAGCTTGCCATTGTTTGATACTCTATAAAGTAATGCCACAGTACTGCATTATACCGCATTCTGACAGCTGGCCTATCATGCCTTGCCACAGCCACGTCTACATAGGCATTTGTTCACAAGGCCCTGGGCTGCCATGGCAACCGAATGGCACCTCACAATTTTATGGCAAAGGGGCCATGCGGGGCCCTGAATGCCGATGGGGGGATTTAAATGTAGCTGGCAAGTGCTCCACCCCCAGGGGGTGTAACTATGTACTTTTGGGGGAGGGGTTAAGATATGTTTACAGGGGACTGCCATCTAAATAATTGCCTCGAAAGGCGAATAAAAGGAGCCCCACGCAAACACGGCCGCTAAGCGGGTGATGAGCGACAATTCACCCCCTGGTCCTTTTGTTTCATCTCACCTAAAGGTTGGTCACTGGTTGGTCAGAAGTCGCCGGGTGCGAAGACGGTCCTTCGTATATGAAGAGCTTACATACAGGTTTGCGTGGGACCAATTCGCCAGCAGACAAGCGGCTGTCATTTGTCCGCTTCAGTGATCGCTGCGCCGTGCGGGATTGTAGCCTCTGAATGTAAACAATGTTTATTCACTGACAGCAAGCAGAGACCCTGAAAATGATGCGAAATTGAAACTGTTATCAGAAAGCTGCAGAGTCACTGTCTCTTTGGAAGAACCCCGTTTAACCCCCAGAGCTGGACTTCTGCTGCGGTCCTGTACTCTGCGCCAGCCACCGCCGCCCCTCCCCCAGCGCTACCGTTTCCCATCTCGCAGATTGCCGTAAGCTGCGCACCAATCACTTGTTTAGCCGGAGATGCATTCCAGATCCTCAGACACGCCGTTGACCTCCCTCATCCTCTCCCCGACGAGAAGTGTCTCCCGCCTCATCGCTGAACAGACTGAAACTCAGGGAACACTACATGAAAGCCAGCGCCGCCGCCGGCGCTCACGGAGCTGTAAATACGAGAATATATGTGGCCGACCAGATGTAAAGTACTATTTATGACGCTTCTGTCCTCTCCGCAGGGCGGCGGTATACTTGAATGCTTTGGCTGGGGCGGTGCTTTAAGTGCTTTTCTCAGGTGGGAGGAGGGAAGGGTTTGTTTTTACTGGGGGGGCATTATTTGTGCTACGAGGCTCGGCTGTGACACCACGTACGGAGACCGTGCCGCGAGTCCCAACCGGCCGCCCCTCCCCGTTCATGTGACCGGTTGTACAGAGTGGATATTGCAATAATGAACACACGCTGAGAAGAGCCCGGACCCAGTGACGGCGCTCCGAGGAGGGACCCGGACCCAGTGACGGCGCTCCGAGGAGGGACCCGGACCCAGTGACGGCGCTCCGAGGAGGGACCCGGACCCAGTGACGGCGCTCCGAGGAGGGACTGCGGACGTGTGCGCTGCAGGCGATTACGAGAGACTGTGAGGTTTAGCAATAAATGTGGTGCAGCAGGGGGGACCCCAAAATGAACGTCCTGTGAACTCCCCCTCACACCAGTTTCTGTCCCCCTCCCTTATATTTATTTGTACCCCACCATCTGCCTTGTGCTACCTGTGAATCACTACCCCTCCCCCATTTCCGTCTTTTTGTTGCGTGTCGGATGATGAAGCGGCGGTCTCGGCGAGGGGTCTGTCTCTCACCACACGTCTGTCTCTTTCTGCATCGCTTCTCAGTATTCCTCGCCACAGACGGATCCTTATTTTTACCAGTTTCTGGCTTTTCGTTCTTTGTGCGCCTCTTCCTGTTTGTTAATAAGAAATGACCCTATTTATGTATCGCGGAACCATTTTATATGAAGCGTCTTCAGAATTTCAGTGCTTTTTTATGAATAAATTGTGAATCACAAAACGTGTTTGTCTGCAACGAGACGGGAAGTTCTGGAAATCCTTAGATAGGAGACGCGATGTGTCGGTCCAGGAGAGGGCGCTGCAGGCTGAGGGAGACCACACCCACTAGGGCCCCAATGTTAGGAAACAGGCGTGCGGTAGCCTAAACAATAATAGTTCCCAAACAGCGCCCCACAGAGGTGGGAAGGAATTATAGCAGGACTCCGGGTGGAAGGGGGGAAAATCAAGACATCCATTTTTCTACCAGACTTCAAAAACTTTAGTACCCTGTTGTACCGCCTCTAGCTTAGATACAAGATGTGATACAGGGGGCATGGAAGCTCTAGTACCCTGTTGTACGCCTCTAGCTTGGATACAAGATGTGATACAGGTGAGCATGAAGGCTCTAGAACGCTGTTGTACGCCTCTAGCTTAGATACAAGATGTGATACGGGGGGCATGGAGGCTCTAGTACCCTGTTATACCACCTCTAGCTTGGATACAAGATGTGATATGGGGTGCATGGAGGCTCTAGTACCCTGTTATACCACCTCTAGCTTGGATACAAGATGTGATATGGGGTGCATGGAGGCTCTAGTACCCTGTTGTACAGCCTCTACAGAGGTCACTACACACAAGGAGCCGCCAAGAGCCTCTTATTAGCCAAGGGGGAACCACTTCTAGGACCTCCGGTGACCGTTCATCTAATCACCACAACTCTCATCACTTGCAGATCTGCCTGAGATGGAGCCGCATGATCTGCATCAAAATGACAACTTCTTCTGAAGCCGGAGGGTTTTTGGTTTTTTTTTAAACAAAGAATGTATTGGTATGTAATGACCTCACCTTTATGGAAGGAGCTAGATAGATAGATGTATATACACTTATATATATATATATATATATATATATAGGTCAATACTATAGGCAGTAGCGTAGACCTCACTGTATACAGGTCTATATACAGCCCACATAAAGAAATATATAGATAAATGCTCCCTCGTGGGAGCTGTATGTAGACCTGCGTACAGTGAGCTCCCTCTAGTGGTGGCTGAAGGCAGCACAAAATATTCTTGCATATCTCTGCCTCTACTAGGAATTTGGTTCTTAGAATCGGAGGGGGGGGACACAAAAAACAGAATTTTAGAAATATTCAGATTAGAATATCATCGCGTTCCGCCTGTATTCACGGTGAGATAATGTGTGGCAGATTCACTGCAGCCCTCCGTCACACATCGGCGTGGGGTTTGCAACAATCCGTGCAGAGGCTGCAGCAACCACTCCATCCACATGTACAAGGTCACAGCCACAGATCTGCACATGTAGACGCCGTCACGCACACGCCAGCCGCAAAGCTCCAGAACGCACTTTATTTCATGAAGTACAGACACTGGCAGGAATGTTCTGACTGCGGAAGGACAGGAAGCAGCTTCTGCCCACAGAGAAGAGCAGACCCTTACAGGCTGCTCTCGGGTCACCCGTTCCTATTCCTACCCAGAACAGAGGGGCTGGAGGTCAGTTCTGTTACAAATGTCTCATTATTAACCCCCAAGGCACCAGCTCCGGAGCGATAAGACAATTCAAGGCTCCACCTTCAGTTCTCTTTCTTCTCTGAGTATTTGTGTACAGCAGAAATAAAGGCGCCCACGTGCTCCGGGTCCATGTCCGGGTACAAGCCGTGACCCAAGTTAGCAATGTAGCCCCGACAGCCAAAGGCCTCCAGCATCTGCTTCACCATCGCTTCAATAGCATCCTGCAACAACCGGAAAAAGATGTATGATCAAGAGCGCCGACACATAAAACACAGATGACGGCAGCGCAAGCAGAATCGGGACCGACAAGGAAAACAGACGACAGCAGCGCAGGCAGAACCGGGACCAACACAAGGAAAACAGACGACAGCAGCGCAGGCAGAACCGGGCTGCACAACAAATGTGGTTGTCCTTTATCTATAATCAGGACAACGGATGAATACTAAATATAGACTATGTATTAAGTATTCATCTGTTGTTCCGATTAACCAAGTTGAATATCCTGACTACACCAACCGCTATACTACTGCTCCCCACCTCATGTCCGAAAATACAAGTGCTATACTACTAAAATACTGTCCCTCTATGTCCAAGAATACAACCGCTATAATACTGCCCCCTATGTACAAGAATACAACTACTATAATACTGTCCCCTATGTACAAGAATACAACTACTATAATACTGCCCCCTATGTACGAGAATACAACTACTATAATACTGCCCCCTATGTACGAGAATACAACTACTATAATACTGCCCCCTATGTACGAGAATACAACTACTATAATACTGCCCCCTATGTACGAGACTACAACTACTATAATACTGCCCCCTATGTACAAGAATATAACTACTATAATACTGCCCCCTATGTACAAGAATATAACTACTATAATACTGCCCCCTATGTACAAGAATATAACTACTATAATACTACCCCCTATGTACAAGAATATAACTACTATAATACTGCCCCCTATGTACCAGATTATAACTACTATAATACTACCCCCTATGTACAAGAATATAACTACTATAATACTGCCCCCTATGTACAAGAATATAACTACTATAATACTACCCCCTATGTACAAGAATATAACTACTATAATACTGCCCCCTATGTACAAGAATATAACTGCTATAATACTGCCCCCTATGTACAAGAATATAACTACTATAATACTGCCCCCTATGTACAAGAATATAACTACTATAATACTGCCTCCAATGTACAAGAATATAACTACTATAATACTGCCTCCAATGTACAAGAATATAACTACTATAATACTGCCCCCAATGTACAAGAATATAACTACTATAATACTGCTCCCTATGTACAAGAATATAACTACTATAATACTACCCCCTATGTACAAGAATATAACTACTATAATACTGCCTCCAATGTACAAGAATATAACTACTATAATACTGCCCCCAATGTACAAGAATATAATAACTATAATACTGCCCCCTATGTACAAGAATATAACTACTATAATACTGCTCCCTATGTACAAGAATATAACTACTATAATACTGCCCCTATGTACAAGAATATAACTGCTATAATACTGCTCCTATGTACAAGAATATAACTACTATAATACTGCCCCCTATGTACAAGAATATAACTACTATAATACTGCCCCCTATGTACAAGAATATAACTACTATAATACTGCCTCCAATGTACAAGAATATAACTACTATAATACTTCATCCTATGTACAAGAATATAACTACTATAATACTGCCCCCTATGTACAAGAATATAACTACTATAATACTGCCTCCTATGTACAAGAATATAACTACTATAATACTGCCTCCTATGTACAAGAATATAACTACTATAATACTGCTCCAATGTACAAGAATATAACTACTATAATACTGCCCCCCTATGTACAAGAATATAACTAATATAATACTGCTCCTATGTACAAGAATATAACTACTATAATACTGCCCCCTATGTACAAGAATATAACTCCTATAATACTGCCCCCCTATGTACAAGAATATAACTAATATAATACTGCTCCTATGTACAAGAATATAACTACTATAATACTGCCCCCTATGTACAAGAATATAACTACTATAATACTGCCCCCTATGTACAAGAATATAACTATTATAATACTGCCTCCTATGTGCAAGAATATAACTACTATAATACTGCCCCCTATGTACAAGAATATAACTACTATAATACTGCCCCCTATGTACAAGAATATAACTACTATAATACTGCCTCCTATGTACAAGAATATAACTACTATAATACTGCCTCCTATGTACAAGAATATAACTACTATAATACTGCCTCCTATCTACAAGAATATAACTACTATAATACTGCCCCCTATGTACAGGAATATAACTACTATAATACTGCCCCCTATGTACAAGAATATAACTACTATAATACTGCCCCTATGTACAAGAATATAACTACTATAATACTACCCCTATGTACAAGAATATAACTACTATAATACTGCCCCCTATGTACAAGAATATAACTACTATAATACTGCCCCCTATGTACAGGAATATAACTACTATAATACTGCCCCCTATGTACAAGAATATAACTACTATAATACTGCCCCCTATGTACAAGAATATAACTACTATAATACTGCCCCCTATGTACAAGAATATAACTACTATAATACTGTCCCCTATGTACAAGAATATAACTACTATAATACTGCCCCCTATGTACAAGAATATAACTACTATAATACTGCCCCCTATGTACAGGAATATAACTACTATAATACTGCCCCCTATGTACAAGAATATAACTACTATAATACTGCCCCTATGTACAAGAATATAACTACTATAATACTACCCCTATGTACAAGAATATAACTACTATAATACTACCCCTATGTACAAGAATATAACTACTATAATACTGCCCCCCATGTACAAGAATATAACTACTATAATACTGCCCCCCATGTACAAGAATATAACTACTATAATACTGCCCCCTATGTACAAGAATATAACTACTATAATACTGCCCCCTATGTACAAGAATATAACTACTATAATACTGCCCCCAATGTACAAGAATATAACAACTATAATACTGCCCCCTATGTACAAGAATATAACTACTATAATACTACCCCTATGTACAAGAATATAACTACTATAATACTGCCCCCTATGTACAAGAATATAACTACTATAATACTGCCCCCTATGTACAAGAATATAACTACTATAATACTACCCCTATGTACAAGAATATAACTACTATAATACTGCCCCCTATGTACAAGAATATAACTACTATAATACTGCCCCCAATGTACAAGAATATAACAACTATAATACTGCCCCCTATGTACAAGAATATAACTACTATAATACTGCCCCCAATGTACAAGAATATAACTACTATAATACTGCCCCCTATATACAAGAATATAACTACTATAATACTGCCCCCTATGTACAAGAATATAACTACTATAATACTGCCCCCTATGTACAAGAATATAACTACTATAATACTGCCCCCTGTGTACAAGAATATAACTACTATAATACTGCCCCCTATGTACAAGAATATAACTACTATAATACTGCCCCCTATGTACAAGAATATAACTACTATAATACTGCCTCCTATGTACAAGAATATAACTACTATAATACTGCCCCCTATGTACAAGAATATAACTACTATAATACTGCCCCCAATGTACAAGAATATAACAACTATAATACTGCCCCCTATGTACAAGAATATAACTACTATAATACTACCCCTATGTACAAGAATATAACTACTATAATACTGCCCCCTATGTACAAGAATATAACTACTATAATACTGCCCCCTATGTACAATATAACTACTATAATACTACCCCTATGTACAAGAATATAACTACTATAATACTGCCCCCAATGTACAAGAATATAACAACTATAATACTGCCCCCTATGTACAAGAATATAACTACTATAATACTGCCCCCAATGTACAAGAATATAACTACTATAATACTGCCCCCTATATACAAGAATATAACTACTATAATACTGCCCCCTATGTACAAGAATATAACTACTATAATACTGCCCCCTATGTACAAGAATATAACTACTATAATACTGCCCCCTGTGTACAAGAATATAACTACTATAATACTGCCCCCTATGTACAAGAATATAACTACTATAATACTGCCCCCTATGTACAAGAATATAACTACTATAATACTGCCTCCTATGTACAAGAATATAACTACTATAATACTGACCTCTATGTACAAGAATATAACTACTATAATACTGCCCCCAATGTACAAGAATATAACAACTATAATACTGCCCCCTATGTACAAGAATATAACTACTATAATACTACCCCTATGTACAAGAATATAACAACTATAATACTGCCCCCTATGTACAAGAATATAACTACTATAATACTACCCCTATGTACAAGAATATAACTACTATAATACTGCCCCCTATGTACAAGAATATAACTACTATAATACTGCCCCCTATGTACAAGAATATAACTACTATAATACTACCCCTATGTACAAGAATATAACTACTATAATACTGCCCCCTATGTACAAGAATATAACTACTATAATACTGCCCCCAATGTACAAGAATATAACAACTATAATACTGCCCCCTATGTACAAGAATATAACTACTATAATACTGCCCCCAATGTACAAGAATATAACTACTATAATACTGCCCCCTATATACAAGAATATAACTACTATAATACTGCCCCCTATGTACAAGAATATAACTACTATAATACTGCCCCCTATGTACAAGAATATAACTACTATAATACTGCCCCCTGTGTACAAGAATATAACTACTATAATACTGCCCCCTATGTACAAGAATATAACTACTATAATACTGCCCCCTATGTACAAGAATATAACTACTATAATACTGCCCCCTATGTACAAGAATATAACTACTATAATACTGCCTCTATGTAC
Organism: Eleutherodactylus coqui; assembly: GCA_035609135.1. Taxonomy (NCBI): domain Eukaryota; kingdom Metazoa; phylum Chordata; class Amphibia; order Anura; family Eleutherodactylidae; genus Eleutherodactylus; species Eleutherodactylus coqui. The sequence goes on from CM069407.1 coordinate 311,918,602, forward strand.
AAGAATATAACTGCTATAATACTGCCCCCTATGTACAAGAATATAACTGCTATAATACTGCCCCCTATGTACAAGTATATAACTACTATAATACCGCCTCCTATGTACAAGAATATAAATACTATAATACTGCCCCCTATGTACAAGAATATAACTGCTATACCAGTAAACTAATAGCCAGACCTCATTTTTCTATGTATAAATAGGTATTTCATCTGCGTAGATTTGGGTGGTTTCAGGTCATTAATATTTTGGCCCCTCCCACTTCTACGATCTCCAATCACCTGTGTATTACTACACTGCGGTCGGTCTCACACGCACCTTGTTGGCGTACAGCGCACATGGGTCCAGGTTCCCTTGCAGCGTCACTCTCTTCCGTGTTTTCTCCCTGAAATGAAGCGGTAGAGGTTGGAGGCTCTCGGCATCTTCGTTGGATGTAGAACATTCAGGTAAACGGCGGCAGATGAACGGGGCCCCCCTGACACCCTCCTCGCCTTACCTGGCCTCCTGGGCCCCCCCGACACCCTCCTCGCCTTACCTGGCCTCCTGGGCCCCCCCCGACACCCTCCTCGCCTTACCTGGCCTCCTGGGCCCCCCCCGACACCCTCCTCGCCTTACCTGGCCTCCTGGCCCCCCCCCCCCCCCCCGACACCCTCCTCGCCTTACCTGGCCTCCTGGCCCCCCCCCCCCCCGACGCCCCCCTCGCCTTACCTGGCCTCCTGGGCCCCCCTCGCCTTACCTGGCCTCCTGGGCCCCCCTCGCCTTACCTGGCCTCCTGGGCCCCCCTCGCCTTACCTGGCCTCCTGGGCCCCCCTCGCCTTACCTGGCCTCCTGGGCCCCCCTCGCCTTACCTGGCCTCCTGGGCCCCCCTCCCCTTACCTGGCCTCCTGGGCCCCCCTCCCCTTACCTGGCCTCCTGGGCCCCCCTCCCCTTACCTGGCCTCCTGGGCCCCCCTCCCCTTACCTGGCCTCCTGGGCCCCCCTCCCCTTACCTGGCCTCCTGGGCCCCCCTCCCCTTACCTGGCCTCCTGGGCCCCCCTCCCCTTACCTGGCCTCCTGGGCCCCCCTCCCCTTACCTGGCCTCCTGGGCCCCCCTCCCCTTACCTGGCCTCCTGGGGTCGGATCGTCCAGTCCAGTCCGACCACCTCATAACCCGACTGCGATAGGTCATCTAAAGCATAATGAGCGTCCTTAGCGAAGATGATCTGTAAGACAGGATGTTACAACCACCACTAGATGGCGATGAGCACAACACTACAAATCCACCAGTTCGGCATCTGATAGTCCGGCATATTAGATATCGGGGTTACATTGTGAGCTGCAAGTCTCTTGTCACCCCAACAGCACGTGGTCACATGACCCGTCCCGGGGGCACACATGCCGCGCTCACCATGGGTACTTGTTCCAGTCCCTCCGCCTTCAGCTTCTGCTTCACTCTGCGCGAGATCTCCCGGAGATACGGCAAAGAAAAGTCTGCAAACTGCTGCGGTCCGAGGCAGCCGGCGTGAGACTCGAAGACCTGCAGCACCTAGAAGAGGAGACAAGCATCAGTAGGAGCCAGCACGGCCCACCGGAGACCCCCAGCGACCCCGCTCTACCTGCGCTCCGGCCGCCACCTGCCCCACCAGGTAGTCCACAATGACGTCCGTGAGCTGCTGCAGGAGCTGGTGACTGGCGCTGGCGTCCTGGTAGAGCCAGCGCTTGGCTTTGGACATGGTGTTGGAGCCGCCGCCTTCTATCATGTAGGTCATCAGTGTCCACTGCGAGGAGATAAGACGCCGTAGTTAGCGCATACGTCCAGCCCCTCCCCCATCCAGGGCCCGGACCTCTCGGGGGACACTTACCGGAGCGCCCGTGAAGCCGATCAGAGGAACTTGTCCGCCTATTTTATGACGAGTCAACGTGATCGCCCGAAACACGTAACCCAACTCCTGCGACACGTCCACCGTAGGCTTCAGCTTCTGCAGATCCTTGGGGCCCTTAAGGGGCTCTGGAAATACGGGGCCCCTCCCTGGCTCCATGCGGATCTCCATCCCCAGCGCCTGAACCACACAAGGAACTTAACATGTTATTACTGATCAGTTCTACATTGTGTGTATGGCCCTTTAAGAGGACACATGAGGTGGGTGCACACTCCATAAAGTCCTGCGCCGCCCTCTAGTGGGGATAAGTATTACTACACCACAGAAAACAGCAGAAATAGCAAGATGAAGGCTTAAATTAGAGCAAATTTGTCAAAACGCGGCTTCTCGTGGCACACCTGACGCTTCTCTGCTTTAGGCCACCTGCAGATGGGTGGATCTGCATTGCGGAATCCGGAGCAAACCCCGCCCACAACGTTATTGAAAATTGCTTTTTTTCCCTACACGAGCGGAAATCAATTGCGATTGATCACGGAGGAAAAACCACAGCATGTTCTATTCATGGAACTCAACGCAAGTTGTCCGATTCGCAGCCCTTCCGCAATGACACTGCAGAAAGGTCGCAGATTCCACGTTAGCGCCAGCGACGATGCGGGAAGAGGTTTACAAATAAAATAAATGCGCACGTCTGACGGCGAGCCCCGCGGACCGCCCGCAGCACGGAGACGATTAATGATGCACAGGGTCAGATTGTGCATGTGCAGCGGCCTGAGGGCTCATTCACACGTGTATGCAGTGTATCCACAGACCGCGCTGCGTGTCCCCCGCCTCTGGCACTGCTGGCGGTTTTATATCGTGTGTGTTAACTAGGTTTCCAATAGGTGGCGCCGCAGCGCTATTGTTCCATCTGCCTTTTTTGTATAAACTATGCTTCTCACACGCAAAAAAAAGAGAACGAGCACAGAAGCGATGCAGGGATACCACATGTGTCACTTTGTACAAAGTAAAGGGAGAAAAAAGGGTTTTGATTTTAATTTTTTTTTTAACTTTTTAAATTTTTTTTGTCCCTTTAGGGGACTTCTACAGAGACCCATCAGGATCCACGGGGGTCCGATGGTGACAGCACTTTACATGCTGCAGTCGCAAGGTCCGCAGCATTTAAAGGGTTAACACAGCAGAAACCGGAGGTTTTCTGCATTCTCTGGTGTGCAACAGCTGGTGCCTGGCTATCCTCTTACAGCCAAGCACCAGCTCTCCCTGCCATAGAGACCACTGGCCGGCTTCTGACAAGCAGATGGTCTCTGTGGCAACCTGTAAACAAAGCAGTGCAGGAGTTTGAAAATAGAAGCAGGAAGTTGCAGGCAGATCGGTAATATCTTCCTGCTTCTTTGTTCACAGTCCTGCACTGCTCTGTGTGGGTCTGTGCAGGCAGAGCTCACTACCACAGCTTATGGCATTGTGCTCTGCAGCTCCCATAGTGAAACATAGCCCGGGCTATATCACTATGGGCAGTGGAGCTCGTCCCGGAAAATTTACGGGCGTGCCACTCAAGGGGTTAATGGGCTATTTCGGGCCGTTATACAGACCGCTAGGACACACTGCGTTTTTTCCCCGCGTGCATTAAAAAAAAAAAATGCGTGTGTAGCACGGAGAATATTTACACCACGTCCGAGTCATGACGAGTATAATGTGTTAAAAATCGCAGGAGAATCCATACATGTGGCAGAACTAGATTAAAAAAGGCACACCTCTATAGATGGTAAGGGGCGCAGCCCGTGTATATGTACCGCAGCTCACCTGCGGAATCACCAGGATGTCCGAGAAGATAATCGCAGCGTCCAAGGAAAACCGGCGCAGCGGCTGCAAGTGAAGAGACAAAGAGGTAACCGCTAATAATCCGGATAATTTACCGGAGCCCCACCCCCACGATACCGGAAAATGGTGATGGGACAAATATATGACATCAGTCCTGATTCCTCATCGCCCCACCGGCGCCATCTCCATCATTACCTGTAAGGTCAGCTCACAGCAGACCTCGGGGCTCCGACACGAGGCGAAGAAATCCTGACTGGCGCGAGTCTCCCGAAACTCTGCAGCAGGAGAGAAGAAAACATGAAGTGAGGTCCGGACAGCAGAGGGCGCCACTGAGCAGACTGTGATATGGAGGTGTTATAAGTGCTGTATCCTCATCCCGGGGGAGGGGCATTTCTCCAGGAAGTGACTGCCGAGGTCCTCCCACAATGCACTGCAGGGTCTTCCAGCACGCCGGAGGTGTGACCGTCGTGGTGCAGGACGCCATTATCATAGCTCGCCTACAGTATTTGCGCAAGCCGGCAGCCAATAGACTACAGGGGGCGACGCAGATACTGCGAGGTGAGGAACAACCGATCCCTCGGGGCAAAAAATATAACTTAGTAATACTAATGAGAATGCCGGCAAATAGAAATATTTGGATGGATAGGGGCGGAGCCTGGATGGACAGGGGCGGAGCCTGGAGAGCGAGAGGATTATATGTATTAGTATTTCTATTGGACCGCCCTCGGTGCCGTAGATGTGACGCAGCCAGAGGGGCAGACAGCAGCCAACAGACACCCCGACCTTAGTGGTAGATGCCCCCTAGAGACCCAGATAGTCCAAGACTACTTCTGTGCACGGGTGGCGGAGGCTCTTCATCAGCGCACCCAGACTGAACCACGAGGAACCTCCGCAGCTCCGACTGCACTAGATGACTAGCGGAGTACATCCCTCGATGGCCGGCTGGGTAGGCAGAGACATTGTAGCAGGCGGAGGGTATCCTGTGCGCCGGGGGAGACGCCGCGGTCACAATATGGAGGATGCCAGGGATAAGACGACGCTCCTGTGGAGGGGGACAGCGACATGGCGGTACGAGCGGCGGCGGGGCTCAAAGACGTAATGTCATCCGTGTCAGACCTTGTGGCAGCGACTAACATCCTCCATGACAACTCCGTCCGCCGAGGACCGCCGGAGCTCAAGGACTGACCTCTGTTCATAGACTCTTCCCTGAGATATAGCGGACACAGCCGCAGTCCAGCAGAGCCTCCCGCCGGCGCGGCGCTCATCCGGGTGCGGTAGAGATACATATATATATATATATATATATATATATATATATACTCCACCCCTCATTCTAGAGCCGATTCCTCTGCCTGCGTCAATAAGGTGATGCGCAGACTGACCCCCTGGCACTGGCGGTAGGACCCGTCTGTGCGCTCGGTCAGCGGGACGTTAGCAGGTGATCACATTATGTGATGTGGTTAGAGTATAGCTTGCAGGCATGTACATCGCTGATGGGGAATCGGTTCCTCTTCTACGTACGCTGCAGCCGCGGTTTACCGCCCGCCCGCGTCTCTCCATTGGGGGGGCTGACCTTTTATCCTTTCTTTATAAACAAACATTTGGCGCACTACATTCCTCTGCAGCGCTGCACAGGAGCGCCACGAGGGCAGGAAGTGTTGTCAGAGGGCATCAGGCAGGGAAGCTCCTGTCAGAACGCGGCGGGGGGAGATGGAGGCGCTCTCACACAACCCGCCTTTTATCACAATTGGCGCAGCGTTTGATGCGACACGCTAACCGCGGTCCGCTGTTCCCACTGGTTTCACTTCCCTGCGCTGCGGCATTCCTAACGCCACGATCTGCGGGCGCTGCCCGCTCTATTTCTTTCCAGCGCCCCTCGTCTCAATGATGGCGGACGGTAAAACACGCCGTCACATGCGTTCAAAAACCCAACACTGAATTGGGGCAATTTTGGTCACGTTGCCCTGTGAAGCCGTGCGAGCGGCCTGAGAGCTGTGGGGGCTTCACTACAGACCCCCGGCAGTGCTTCTGCTCCAGTCACCTCCAGAGCTGCATGCATGTCTACGGCCCGCACTCCCAGCATGCACCACCTACCTGGCAGATACCGGCCCGCCTGGCGCATGCACCACACAGGAACGTGGCGGCACTCCTCCCCACGGGCAGCGCGCAGGAACGTGTCATTCTTCAGAGGGGGGAAACCGCGAGGCCTGAGGACGAAGCGAGAGATCAGTGTGACATCAGGGACACCAACATAGGGCGAGGCTCCGCCTACTGCGACCAGCGTGCCGTAGCCCCGCCCCCTACAGACTCATACCTCTTATGCTATAATTTGAGCACATTCACGTTTTATATGAACAGAGGGGAGATCAGCGGCGCCATTTATCTCTGGGGGGGGAGGGAGGTGACCCCACCAGCAGGAACGCCCCAGCCTTCAGCAATGATTAACCCCGTGCGGTGCAGATTTCTGGTGGAGGGGGGCGGCGGCCCCTCGTCTCCAGCGAAGTGTGGCGTCAGCAGGTTTAGGATCCTCTTATCTGGAAGCTGCAGACAAAACCTTCGCGGTGGGTGGGGGTCCGCAGACGGGGGGCCGCACCCTGCTGACACAGCCGGCATCGCCCAGACCCCTCGCCGCCACGTCCTGGCATCTGAGAGGCCACCCCAAATCTATATATACGGGGGTCTCCATGTCTGTGTACAGCCCCCCTCTACGGGGTCACATGAGAAGCGGCGCCAACCGCAACCCCCAGCAGAGACGAGCGCAGGGAAGGGTTAACATTTACCAGCCTGCAGTGTGAACGCCGCCATGTTCACCCGATGCGGCTCAGCGGTCACATGACAACAGGCAGGACGCCGTGTGCGGCGCGGATGCTGCGGTCCTTATAGGGGCCCGATAAGCGCGTTCTCTGCTTGACGTACGGATACGCCGCGGTCCGGCGGGACGTTTCTTCGTGTTCAACTGCTATTAAAAACTACAACAAAAGACGCCATGCAGGCGCACCGGGCCGCTGCCACCCGCACCGCCACCCGCAGCGCCACCCGCTGCCACCCGCAGCGCCACCCGCTGCCACCCGCAGCGCCACCCGCAACGCCACCCGCTGCCACCCGCAGCCACGTACCCGCACCGCCACCCACTGCCACCCGCAGCCACGTACCGCAGTCCCCACCGCGGAGCAGAAAGAAGACAAGACGTGTACGCGGGGTCTCCGCTGCGGCGTCTGATCTCGCAGTCACACCCACGGGCGTGCGGCGGGTGTTTGACGCTCATCATTATGGCGGCTCACGAGGTGCGATAAAAACCGCAGAAACGCACTAAAAACGAACAGCGAGCGTTAGAAAAGGGCGGCGACTGAAATACTATAAAACGCGGTGATTGTGGGAGAAGCCGCCGCCAGCGGGACGCTGCAGGAGACCGCCGGCTCACGGGACGCCCAGGTGACCCCAGCGTACCGCCCCTCTGCTGCACATGTGGCGGCGGAGCGCTGGCGCAGTACAGAGGACGCTGTTGCTATGGCGATGACGCGGCTCCTGCGGCCATGCTGCAATTATGATTGCGGGACGGACGGTTCCCATGGACTAAAGCGGCCGCGAGGAGCCGCCGGAAACCGCAGCCGCGAAAGGAAAATCGCAATGCAAATCCGCCCGTGTGCAGCCGGACTAACCGCCACCGACCGGTGAAGCCTCTGTACAAAGGGGGCTGCGCAGAGTCGGAACGGCGTGGGGCCCTCGGGGGCCCTTGTTCTGCTCCAGACACAGCGAGGCACTGTGGAGCCCCACATGAACCCCTCAGGACCTCCAGCTCCCTCCGCAGGGTGGCGCTCTACTCACTGCAGGTGCTCCGGCTGCTCCATGCTGCTGCCAGGAAGTGTCACTGGAGTCGCCGCTGCTCAGCGCCCCTCTCCGCTGTCCCCGCCCCCACATGGGCGCAGCCAGAGAGCCCACCGCCTACCTATCAACCACGCCCCCTTAGCGTCACTCAACAGGAAAGAAGGACGGCCGCCATTGGTTACAGCCTTCCCCGCTGTCCAATCAGGATTGAGAAGACAAGCGCCGTTACTAAGCAACCAACTGACAGGCAGGAAGAGGCCGCGCGGCTGTCGGGATCACCTTACCGTATATAATATAGTATGCGCGCAGCAGTGTGCTGCTGCTGCTGCAGCTGCTGCAGCTGCTGCAGGAGGAGCAGGAGGAGGAGGAGGAGGAGGAGTTAATCCAGTGTGATATTATTATGAACTACAAGTCTCAGCCACTCTGCCTCGCTACACGTCTCCATCCCAACCAGTGATAATGCGCAGCGCTGTGGCATCCATCTGCGGCCACAATCAGCAGCGAGCGATGGTGCCATAATGACGGTGGAGCGCGGAGTCATTATGCCATTAATGTATCAGCACAGGAAGCCGACCAGCTCCGCGGGGGCGGGGCATTTGTAGGGGGGCTCAGGAAGGCCACACCCCTGCGGCACACTGCGATTGTGCGGAGCGATGCCCTTGTAGGCGCAGCGACGTCTGCCTCAGTTCTATTGGCTGTAAAGGTCATATAGCTGCGTTCACCTCTGCCGCCGCCACAATCCATGGAGCCACGGGTGGTGTAACGCCAGAAACAAGTCTGCGCGGATACGGAGCGGATGTTCTGCAGCAGCTGAATCTAAACTGAAGGGGTGAAATGTGCTGCAGATCCTTTGAAAATGATGTCGATCGTACGGCCGGTTTGGTGCGGATTTCCTGCGGACGACCGGCCGTACGTTCCGGCCCGCGAGGACCAAAAGATGGCAGCAGCGCCAGATACGTCACACCGGCAGCATCCGACGGACCGCGCGACTCCCAGTGGTGTCATATTGTTGATGGAATCCGCGGTAAACGATCCGGCGCAGACGGGAACGCAGCGGAGAAACGTGTCGCCCGCATTCAGCTGTAAGAGGACTACAAGCTCCAGAGCGGCGTGCTGCGCTGAGCCAACAGACGAAGAATCCAAGGGGCGTTCAGCGGGCGTCTGCGCCAGAGGTCGTGGCGGCGCGGCCCGCCGTCTGTAAACTGCCTGCGGTACAGCCATGATGGGACAAGCAGCCATGATTCTCGTGGACCTCGGCGAGTGCTTCATGAGCCGGAACGTGGAACAGGAAGAACGCGGACGGACAGGAGGCCAAGAGGGCAGAATACGAGAGCGGAGATAACGACTCGGCGCAAAGTTATCAGCCGGGCGGGAACCACCAGGAGCGACCCAGGAAACCGCGCCAAACACAACCAGCGCTAAATACTCTTAGTGTATCTAATCCTATCCTGTGTGATACTGTCTGCTGTATCTAATCCTATCCTGTGTGATACTGTCTGCTGTATCTAATCCTATCCTGTGTGATACTGTCTGCTGAGCCGTGTATCTAATCCTCTCCGGTGTGATACTGTCTGCTGAGCCGTGTATCTAATCCTATCCTGTGTGATACTGTCTGCTGAGCTGTGTATCTAATCCTCTCCGGTGTGATACTATCTGCTGAGCCGTGTATCTAATCCTATCCTGTGTGATACTGTCTGCTGTATCTAATCCTATCCTGTGTGATACTGTCTGCTGAGCCGTGTATCTAATCCTATCCTGTGTGATACTGTCTGCTGAGCCGTGTATCTAATCCTATCCTGTGTGATACTGTCTGCTGAGCTGTGTATCTCATCTTATCCTGTGTGATACTGTCTACTGAGGGTGTATCTAATCCTATCCTGTGTGATACTGTCTGCTGAGCCGTGTATCTAATCCTATCCTGTGTGATACTGTCTGCTGTATCTAATCCTATCCTGTGTGATACTGTCTGCTGAGCCGTGTATCTAATCCTATCCTGTGTGATACTGTCTGCTGAGCCGTGTATCTAATCCTATCCTGTGTGATACTGTCTGCTGAGCTGTGTATCTCATCTTATCCTGTGTGATACTGTCTACTGAGGGTGTATCTAATCCTATCCTGTGTGATACTGTCTGCTGAGCCGTGTATCTAATCCTATCCTGTGTGATACTGTCTGCTGAGCCGTGTATCTAATCCTATCCTGTGTGATACTGTCTGCTGAGCTGTGTATCTAATCCTATCCTGTGTGATACTGTCTACTGAGGGTGTATCTAATCCTATCCTGTGTGATACTGTCTGCTGATCTGTGTATCTAATCCGATCCTGTGTGATGCTGTCTGCTGAGCCGTGTATCTAATCCTATCCTGTGTGATACTGTCTGCTGAGCTGTGTATCTAATCCTATCCTGTGTGATACTGTCTACTGAGGGTGTATCTAATCCTATCCGGTGTGATACTGTCTGCTGAGCCGTGTATCTAATCCGATCCTGTGTGATGCTGTCTGCTGAGCCGTGTATCTAATCCTATCCTGTGTGATACTGTGTGCTGAGCTGTGTATCTCATCTTATCCTGTGTGATACTGTCTGCTGAGCCGTGTATCTCATCTTATCCTGTGTGATACTGTCTACTGAGGGTGTATCTAATCCTATCCTGTGTGATACTGTCTGCTGATCTGTGTATCTAATCCTATCCTGTGTGATACTGTCTGATGAGCCGTGTATCTAATCCTATCCTGTGTGATACTGTCTGCTGAGCTGTATCTAATCCTATCCTGTGTGATACTGTCTGCTGAGCCGTGTATCTCATCTTATCCTGTGTGATACTGTCTGCTGAGCCGTGTATCTAATCCTAACCTGTGTGATACTGTCTACTGAGGGTGTATCTAATCCTCTTCTGTGTGATACTGTCTGCTGTATCTAATCCTATCCTGTGTGATACTGTCTGCTGAGCCGTGTATCTAATCCTATCCTGTGTGATACTGTCTGCTGATCTGTGTATCTAATCCTATCCGGTGTGATACTGTCTGCTGAGCCGTGTATCTAATCCGATCCTGTGTGATGCTGTCTGCTGAGCCGTGTATCTAATCCTATCCTGTGTGATACTGTCTGCTGAGCCGTGTATCTAATCCTATCCTGTGTGATACTGTCTGCTGATCTGTGTATCTAATCCTATCCGGTGTGATACTGTCTGCTGAGCCGTGTATCTAATCCGATCCTGTGTGATGCTGTCTGCTGAGCCGTGTATCTAATCCTATCCTGTGTGATACCGTCTGCTGAGCCATGTATCTAATCCTATCCTGTGTGATACTGTCTGCTTAGCCGTGTATCTAATCCTATCCTGTGTGATACTGTCTGCTGAGCCTTGTATCTAATCCTATCCTGTGTGATACCGTCTGCTGAGCCGTGTATCTCATCTTATCCTGTGTGATACTGTCTGCTGAGCTGTGTATCTAATCCTATCCTGTGTGATACTGTCTACTGAGGGTGTATCTAATCCTATCCTGTGTGATACTGTCTGCTGATCTGTGTATCTAATCCTATCCTGTGTGATACTGTCTGATGAGCCGTGTATCTAATCCTATCCTGTGTGATACTGTCTGCTGATCTGTGTATCTAATCCTATCCTGTGTGATACTGTCTGATGAGCCGTGTATCTAATCCTATCCTGTGTGATACTGTCTGCTGAGCCGTGTATCTAATCCTCTTCTGTGTGATACTGTCTGCTGTATCTAATCCTATCCTGTGTGATACGGTCTACTGAGGGTGTATCTAATCCTATCCTGTGTGATACTGTCTGCTGAGCTGTGTCTCTAATCCTATCCTGTGTGATACTGTCTGCTGAGCTCCTGTATCTAATCCTATCCTGTGTGATACTGTCTGCTGAGGTGTGTATCTAATCCTATCCTGTGTGATACTGTCTGCTGAGCTGTGTATCTAATCCTATCCTGTGTGATACTGTCTGCTGTATCTAATCCTATCCTGTGTGATACTTTCTACTGAGCCGTGTATCTAGTCCCATCATGTGATACTGTCTATGTGTATCTAAGCCCATGGCTGGGGCGCGCATGCTCTGCTGTAGCAGGGATTGCGCCTCTACTCGGTATTATACGGTAAGTTTTCTGTGCGCTTGTACTCCGTGGTATACGGTCGCAGTAGTTCCGGGTTGCTCTGGCCGTCCGCCGCTCCCGGTGCCGCAGGATCCATGCAGGGAGGTCGCACTGCGGACTGACAGCGCCGGTAGGACCGCTGACCCTGTGTATACTGTGTATTACGTCACCTGCCCCCTATATAGTGCGGTGTATAGGACTCTGTAATCTCTATTATGTCACCTGACCCCCTATATAGGGATATATATCCCCTGTATATTACACTGGGTCCTCTGTATTACGTCACATGATTTGTATATGGGGCCATATATCCCCTGTATATTACACCGGGCCCTCTATATACTGGGTCCTCTGTATTATATGACCTGACCCCTATATGAGGCCATATATCCCCTGTATATTACACCGGGTCCTGTATATACTGGGTCCTCTGTATTACGTCACCTGACCTGTATACGGGGGCCATATATCCTCTGTATATTACACCGGGCCCTCTATATACTGGCTCCTCTGTATTACATCACCTGACCCCCATATATTGTGGCCCCTCCTGATGATCTGTAATGTAACGGTGGTCTTGTCTCCAGTCCAGGGACGGTTTGGGGCCCGGGGCCCCGTCTTCTTGCGAGTGCTGCAGCCATGCAGGACGCCAGCAGCCCCCGGCGGCTCCTGGGCCAGGTCCGCTGCGTCCTGGAGTGTATCGCCAGTTTCCGCGGCGCGGCGCCGCTCCCCGAGGTTCTGTGCTACGTGCCCGGGGAGATCCTGTACAAGATCTGTAAGGACCCCAGCCTGGCATCCTGCGCCCGCTCGCTGCTCACCGTGTGGGAGGCCCCCGGGTACTCCAAGCAGAACCTGAAGAAGCTGGCGCGTGCCACCGTGGAGGTCCGCAAGGGAAGCTGCATCCGCGCCACAGGAGAGGAGTACGGCAACGCCAACGGCCTCTGGGTGAAGCTGAGCAAGGTACCAGGCTCACCACCAGATCCTCCAGTCACATCACTGCTGCCCCCTGCTGGCTGCAGCTCTGGATGTGACTGGAGGACAATAGGTGGGATCGGGCACAGCGCTGTAGTTTGGCCCTGCAGGCTTAGGGCCCGAAGCTGACTGATGTTGTTTCTCTCATTCAGGAGCAGATGGCGGAGTACCAGGACAGCTGTGACACGGCGGAGGGCTGGGTGCTCCTGTGTCGGCAGGACGAGGGCGGGGACAGGCTGGTGCCCGTCGAGTCGCCCGATAAAACCTCCAGACAGCAGCAGTTATTTGGGGTGGATTATAAACCGCTCAGCAGGTGACTGATATATAGATACATGTATGACACACGCTACTGCCAAAGAGCTTTATGTACATGTATGACACACGCTACTGCCAGAGCTGTATGTACATGTATGACACACGCTACTGCCAAAGAGCTGTATGTACATGTATGACACACGCTACTGCCAAAGAGCTGTATGTACATGTATGACACACGCTACTGCCAAAGAGCTGTATGTACATGTATGACACACGCTACTGCCAAAGAGCTGTATGTACATGTATGACACACGCTACTGCCAAAGAGCTGTATGTACATGTATGACACACGCTACTGCCAAAGAGCTGTATGTACATGTATGACACGCTACTGCCAAAGAGCTGTATGTACATGTATGACACACGCTACTGCCAAAGAGCTGTATGTACATGTATGACACACGCTACTGCCAAAGAGCTGTATGTACATGTATGACACACGCTACTGCCAAAGAGCTGTATGTACATGTATGACACACGCTACTGCCAAAGAGCTGTATGTACATGTATGACACGCTACTGCCAAAGAGCTGTATGTACATGTATGACACACGCTACTGCCAAAGAGCTGTATGTACATGTATGACACACGCTACTGCCAAAGAGCTGTATGTACATGTATGACACACGCTACTGCCAAAGAGCTGTATGTACATGTATGACACACGCTACTGCCAAAGAGCTGTATGTACATGTATGACACACGCTACTGCCAAAGAGCTGTATGTACATGTATGACACACGCTACTGCCAAAGAGCTGTATGTACATGTATGACACACGCTACTGCCAAAGAGCTGTATGTACATGTATGACACGCTACTGCCAAAGAGCTGTATGTACATGTATGACACACGCTACTGCCAAAGAGCTGTATGTACATGTATGACACACGCTACTGCCAAAGAGCTGTATGTACATGTATGACACACGCTACTGCCAAAGAGCTGTATGTACATGTATGACACACGCTACTGCCAAAGAGCTGTATGTACATGTATGACACGCTACTGCCAAAGAGCTGTATGTACATGTATGACACACGCTACTGCCAAAGAGCTGTATGTACATGTATGACACACGCTACTGCCAAAGAGCTGTATGTACATGTATGACACACGCTACTGCCAAAGAGCTGTATGTACATGTATGACACACGCTACTGCCAAAGAGCTGTATGTACATGTATGACACACGCTACTGCCAAAGAGCTGTATGTACATGTATGACACACGCTACTGCCAAAGAGCTGTATGTACATGTATGACACACGCTACTGCCAAAGTGCTGTATGTACATGTATGACACACGCTACTGCCAAAGAGCTGTATGTACATGTATGACACACGCTACTGCCAAAGAGCTGTAAGTACATGTATGACACACGCTACTGCCAAAGAGCTGTATGTACATGTATGACACACGCTACTGCCAAAGAGCTGTATGTACATGTATGACACACGCTACTGCCAAAGAGCTGTAAGTACATGTATGACACACGCTACTGCCAAAGAGCTGTATGTAGATGTATGACACACGCTACTGCCAAAGAGCTGTATGTAGATGTGTGACACGCTGCTGATCGATTTCTTCCATCTGTAGGTGGGAGGACGTCGTGGACGCCACATACTCTGTGCATCTCGGCAGGAAACCTCGGATCACGGAACCGGATGTGGAGGCCATGCAGAAGCTACGGTGAGAGCACATTGCCCTGGCAGTGGGAACCTACATGTATGACACATGCTGGGGGTCTCTCCTCTGTCACATCTGTGCTCCCCTCCGCAGGCTCCTCCCTCCCTCCTGGACGTACGAGTGCGACGAGGATCTGGTGCACTTCCTGTACGAGCGCGTGGGGAAGGAGGACGAGACTTTGGGTAACATGAAGCAGTTTGTAGAGAGCATCAACGTGTCCTCGGCTACGGTAGGTGACCTGGCCCCGCCCCCTCCACCAGGTACCTGCAGCCGCGCCCCTCATATCATAGACCTTTGATCCTCCTGGCGTGTCAGCACCCCGCCCTGCGCCAACATGCCAAGAGCACAACTGTATGCAGGAGCGTACCCGGGCCTCATACAGACTGGGGGCTGCAGAGCAAAAGTGGCGCCCCCTGCTGGTCTGCCTACATTCTGTGCAGGCAGCCTCTGAAGGGGCCCGTGTGGTCAGCACCACCTCCTGAGCGGGGCCCCTATCTCTGAGAGCCTCAGGGCCCGGCGTTATAGAGCGCACATCCTTGCAGCACGCATACATGAGTGCGGTGCCCACCAGCAGCCCACCCAGCTCCCCCAGAGTCCTGAAGGGCGCGTCAGCCCAGTATGGCAGGATATTTCACATCACGCGACATTCCCCGATCCTCGCAACGCTGCTGACAACGGATGTCACCGCGCCACGCTGTCGGTCACCGAGCTCTCCGGGATCTTTCAATGCTCTGCTGCAGGGGTGGATACAGAATGCAGAGGGCCGCTGAGCAAGAATTCCGCCCCCACCCTCTTAAGCCCCCCAAAGTAATAAAAAAAGAGTTATTTATTATACATACGGGGGCGTAACTGGAATAAGTAGACTAGCACCATAGCAGAATTTTGAATGAGTGCCCCTCCCCCGTCCTGGGTGTAAGCATTTCCAAGCCATGTGATAGTTATACGTGCTAAATATTACTGCCACATCATGATTAATACTTCCATACTGTTACTGAAGAAAACACCATTCAAAGACCCACATATCACCCCCTCCATACAGCGACCGCGTGGTGGTAGATCCTGCCTCTATACAGGTGCTGCAGACCATAGAAGTGCTTACACTACAGTTACCCCCCCATAATTACAGACAACACTCTTTCTGACTGGAGTCCTTTCTATTCCTTTCTCTTCTCCATCTGGCCCAGACCGCCATGACAGTTTCTCCCGTCACAACTTGTCTCTGCAAAAATTGACACGCAGACATCTTTGCCTCCTCAGTTTTCCAGCAAACTGCTTTCATTTTCCATGGCTCTACACAATCTCTCCATCCATAGTGCCACAGAGAGTAAAAATGCCATATGTGGTGCCTCACACGGTAATAGAATCTCTGTTTGTGCCCCCGTAGACCCCACATGTAGGAAAAGTGCCCTCACTCAGGTATAATGCCCCTTATGTCCCAAATAAGTAAAAAGACTCTTTTGTTGCTCCATTAGTAATAATGCCTTCTTTTGACCCAATACATAACGCCTCCATAAAATCCTAGACTGGTAGAGTTATAAGAGACCTCCAGGGTCATTGAGCCCAACCCCCTGCTTAGTGCAGGATCACTAAATCATCCCAGACAGATGTCTGTCCAGCCTCTGAAGACTTCCATTGAAGGAGAACTCCCCACCTCCCGTGGCAACCTGTTCCACTCATTGATCCCCCTCACTGTCTAATATCTAATCTGTGTCTCCTCCCTTTTCAGTTTCATCCCATTGCTTCTAGTCTTTCCCTGTGCAGATGAGAATAGGGCTGATCCCTCTGCACTGTGACAGCCCCTCAGATATCTGTAGACAGCTATTAAGTCTCCTCTCAGCCTTCTCTTCTGCTAAACATTCCCAGATCCTTTAACCGTTCCTCATAGGACATGATTTGCAGACTGCTCACCATCTTGGTAACTCTTCTCTGGACTTGCTCCAGTTTGTCTATGTCTTGTATAAAGTGGGGTGCCCAGAACTGGACCCAGTATTCCTGATGAGGTCTGACTAAGGAAGAGTAGAGGGGGATAATGACCTCACGGGATCTAGACTCTATGCTTCTCTTAATACATCCCAGAATTGTGTTTGCCTTGTTGGCTGCTGCATCACATTGTTGACTCATGTTCAGTCTATGATCTATTAGTATACCCAAGTCTTTTTCACATGTGCTGCTGCTTGGCCCAATTCCTCCCATTCTGTATGTGCTTTCTTTATTTTTCTTGCCCAGATGTAGGACTTTGCATTTCTCCTTGTTAAATACCATTCTGTTAGTCGCCGACCACTGTTCAAGCTTTTCTAGATCTTTTTGAATCCTCTCTCCCCTCCCTTAGCAGATTTGATCACTTTCCTATCAATTCCCTGCTCCAAATCATTTATAACAATGTTGACTAAGGCCGTCTGCAGAGAGCACCGCAGACTCACCCACTCCCGTTCCCCGACTCTTTCATGTGTCGGCAGCCGGTGCATGCGCAGAGCGAAGCCGGCGGCCGGTGAGTTACGTTTCTGTACGGGGCTTGCAGAGCCCTGCACAGAATTAGAGCATGCCGCGGTTTGTTTGCTGCGCGTGATTTCGCGCAGACAAACCGTGGCCGTCTGCATAGGATTGTGTGCTGTAATGCAATCCTATGCAGGCCTCCAGGGGCGGAATTTCCGCCCGTCTGAAGGCGGCCTAACACTGGGCCCTAGGACAGAGCCTTGTGGTCCCCACTTGATACATTCTTCCACTTGGATGTGCAGCCATTTATGACCACTCTTTGAGTACGATCACTCAGCCAGTTGTGTATCCACCTAACAGTTGCCTTGTGAATCCCAGATTTTTTTCAATAAGTATAGTATGAGATACTTTATCAAATGCTTTACTAAGGTCAGGATATACTATATCCACCGCATTATATTCTTCTTTAGATATTTCCCCTCTTTCCATTTGATAAACATGTTTTTCTTCCTCTTTAACATGTGTACAAGTTCTGTGTTCATCCATCCGGGTCTCTTTAAATGCTTCCCATTCTTCCTTCTTTTAGGGATTGGTAACGATTGTGCTTTGAGAATCTCATTCCGCAATATTTCCCAACCTTCTTGGACATTTCTGTCCTTAAGAACATCCAGCCATTGGAGTCTTCCTCTCCTCTTTCTGAGTTCAGTAAAATCTGCCTTTCTGAAATCCAACCTTGAGGTCTGAGTCTTCTCAGGTCTTCCTCCCCTTGTTATCCAACATCTAAGGATATCATAATCACTGCCTCCTAAGGTCCCAGCCACCCTTACTCCCTCCACCATTCCCTCCCTGTTGGTAAGAATTAGGTCCAAGATAGCAGATCCCCTTGTTTTCTCTTCTGCCTTCTGGAAGATAAAGTTGTCAGCAAGAGCGGATAAGAATCTGTTGGATCCATTACTTTTACCTGAGAGATTCCCAACAAATGTCTGGATGGGTAAAATCTCCCATGATCACCATGTTGGGCTTCTTTGAGAGCTTGGCCATCTGATGTAGAAAGAGCTTCTCCATATCTTCTGCTTGTCCAGGCGGCCTATAGTAAATGCCTACAATGGTGTCCTTTCTGTTGTTCTCTCCTTGTATTCTTCCCCAAACAGTTCCTACAGAACTCCCAGCTGTGAAGCTTAAATCTCTGGAGATGAATGTTCTCCTAACATACAACACAACTCCTCCCCCCCTTTATTAGGTCTGTTTCTTATAAATATGTCCGCCTTCTGCCCCTTTCTTCCCTTATACCCCCACAGTGTCACAATGCCTCCTTTTGCCCCACTCTGTAATAATTCCTCCTATGCCCCCACTAAGTCACTTTGCCGCCATGGTTAACAAGTTCTCCTTTTCCCATCACTAATATGGCCTCCTTATACCCCCAGTAAGTCATAATGCCCCTATTAGTCCCCGCAGGTACCTCCCTGATGCCCTCTTCCCCTGATTAGTAATGATGCCTTCCCTGCCCGCCATCAGTAATAATGTGCAGCAAAGTAAAAAAAACGCCTCCCCTCGCCTCAGTCACTCCCAGCCGGTGCCACCCGCGCCGCGCCCGCGATCAGGTGTCCTGTGTTACTCAGATATGAGTGCCGGTGGTTTATATTTTATACCGTTCCCTTCTCACACCTGAGACACCAAGCTCAAGGGGGCCGAACCCTGCAGCCCGGACCCCTCACCCCTCGGCCCCCTCTGCAGCCAAACTGTCCGCCTTGGTCTGACGCATAAAATCTGCCATTACAGGAGGAGAACAATCTGTCCTGCCTGACGGACGGCCAACACGACACGTACTGGGAGAGTGACGGATCGCACGGGCAGCACTGGGTGCAGCTGCACATGAAGGACGGCACCATCGTCAAGTAAGAGGCAGGGTAACGCTGCAATGATGGGGAGAGTTGTCCCCATGTACAAATACACCTTGCAGTAGAAACCTTCTCGTTGTGGCCAGCGGTTCGCGTCACGAAGATGACCAATAAGGCTGCGGAGCCTGGCGGACTACAAGAGCCTCAGCAGCGGATATTATATGTTAATAATGCTTCCCCTCCCCCTCATTGTACAGGAAGCTGCTGCTGACAGTCGACTCCACGGATGAGAACTACATGCCCAAGCGAGTGGTGGTCTACGGGGGCGAGAGGGATTCCCTGAAGAAACTCAATGACGTCCTCATAGAGGAGTGAGTACAAGCCCCGCCAGCTGGGGGCGCACAGTCTCCACTGCTCCCAGTTGTGTTGGCGCTCTGCATCTGTTATTCTGTGCCGCTCTGACCTGTTCCCATTGTCTCCCCCAGTAACCTCATCGGAGACGTGTGTATCCTGGAAGACATGACCTCTCACGTCCCGCTCATCGAAATCCGCATCACGGAGTGCTTTGGTGAGTGGGTAGTCGGGGGCGCCAGGAGATGCCGCCTGCGTCTGACTGCTCTGTAGGGGTTTATTCTGGATTGTCATTGTGTAATTAAGCCGTAAGTGACGGGTCTTTATGGCGGCCTACACTAAGGACAGCGCTGGAATACCGCGCAGGGAGGAGCCGGATGTTGGATGACACCAATCACTAACCGAAGGGAGTGGGGCAACCTCCGCTGAAGCCCTCACATGCTGAGATCAGTAGCGATCACGGCATTTAAGCGGGTGACGGGGAGGGGCACTGCATTGCTCTACAAAAGTCGTCTACCAGCCATCAAACTGATTAACATGTCCCATGTAACCCAGAATGGTACGAAAGGAAGCTGCAGCTCGTCTCGCAAAAAAAAAACCAAGTCGCCCGCAGCTCATATGTATTTATACCGCGCAATGTAAAAAAAAAGCCAAATTCAGTTTTTTGCTTTTCATTGCATTTTTGGCAAAACAGACAATCAAGTCGGTCGCCCCAAAATGGCACCAATGGAGCCTACAGCTGAGATCCGGACCCCGCGGGCGGGAAATTAAAAATGCGTTGTCTCTCGGGACGCGGCGAAGCGAATACAAGTCTTATTATTTAAGTCTTTATTGTAGAAACTAGTAACACAACAACCCCCCCCCCCCCTGCACGTAGTATGACCGTAATCATGTGACCGCGGAATAAATGTAGCGCATTGTTTATACCGTACGGAGAAACCCGGAACACACAATGGCGCAATCTCTGGTTTGTTTGTTTTTTTTTCCATCCCCTCCAAAAACATTGACTAAAAGTGTCACAATAGATTATATGCCCCCCAGCGTGGCGCCGTTAGCGGATACAAGGCGCCCCACAGAAGCGAGGTCTCACACGGTCGATGAAATATATATATGTTGTGGCTCTCGGAACGTAAAACGAAACAAAAACTGCCCGCTCATTCAGCTGCAAAATAGGCCGGTCACTAAGGGGTTAAATGTCTGTATTTGTTCTCCAGTTCCTCGTTGGTCTCTGCTTGCTGTCAGTGAATAGCAGCACTCTTATTTACATGCAGAGTCTGAGAAGCCTGACCTCGTCCCGCTCACACAGTTGAGTGCCAGTCTCCCGTCTTCCTATTGTTACACTGATACATTGTAACAAGCCCTCAGCTCTGTGTGTAGGAATCGGTCAGGGTGGGTTTTCAAGCTTGGGATATAAATAAAAATGTCCCCATTCACTGACAACAAGCAGAACTCTCAAAAATGGTGAAGAACTGAAAAACAAAGCTTATTATTAAGTTGCAGGACTTCTCAGAGCTGGAGTTCCGCTTCTATGTTTTCTTCCTCTGTCTTCCTGTAGATGAAGGGATTGACGTCCGAATCCGCGGCATCAAGATTAAGTCCTCCAAGGAGAGGGATCTGGGTCTGACCGCTGACATGTTTCACCCTCCCAACCTGGTCCGATACCCGCGCCTGGAAGCCATTGACCCTGACGTCCTGTACCGGAGAGCCACCGTCATCCAGAGGTCAGGAGGTGCAACGGAGAGTCCTGGCGGATCCGCCATGTAGCCTTCTAGAAGCCAGTAGGAGCTGGAGGAGGCAACATGTTGGCCAACAGCCGGGGGTCATTCATCTAGGCCCGTGTGCCTACATGGGGTGGGGGTGGGGCGGGGGCACGTCTCAGGGCCTGACAAAGTTACCATACTTCACTGCAGAAGCTGGTGGAGGTTGCGGCACAGGTCGGCCCGTAGGAGGTGCGAACGTGCAATACTCAACAGAGATCCGCCAAACGTATCCGGAGGCATGCGCTACTTAGAGGGGCTTCCAGGCAAAAATACTGCTGATGGGCCGTCCTCGGGATACGTTATCAATGGTTGGTCGCTGGGGCCGGCCGCTTGTGATCCCAGCCGATTGGGTGCCGCATTACACTGGGCTCGTAACGGACCACAGCCGTCCTACTATTAATGATCGGCATCAATAGAATTTCTGCCTGGAAAACCCCTTAAGGCCGCAGCCTAGTTTGGTACTCGGGGGTTTTCTTTAACTTGGTTAACCCCTTTGTCACCATGTATTAAAATAAGAGTGACTCCTCTCTCCCTGCTCCCCCGTTTGTCTGCCACCACCGCTCCGGTGTCCCTGTGACGTCACCTGGCAGGCTGAGCCCGTCTGCAAACAAGCTGCAGCAGCCGATGACAGAACACCATGATTATGGCTGAGCGCTGTCATGGGCTGCTGCAGCGGGCTTATGGTGGAGGTCAAAGCTGGCGGCAGAAGAACGAGGAAGCGGAGAGAAGTCAGTAACTGATTATTTTTCCTCATGGGGGCCGGCTGACAGGTTTCCGTAACGCCGACAACACTTTTAAGAATGCAACCATTTTTTTGGATTATTATCCCATCCCTTTTTCGCCCTTCCTTGGGTAATCCGCATGCGGCTGGTTCTTTACAGGACGGGCTGCAGTCTTATTGGTACTGTTTTGAGATACATGCGACTTTTTTGATAGTTTTTTTGGGGGAGGTGAAAAAAAGCTGCATTTTGGCCTAATCTTTTTTGCCTTTTTTTATAGCTTCGGTCTCCTAGGATAAAAGGAGTTTTCGGTTTATTGTATTGTATCGGTCATTATGGATGCAGCGGTAGAACCTTTTTTTTATTTTAGTTCATCTTCTGGGGTGAGAGGAAAAGAATACAAAACTGTTTGTTTTTTTTTCTTTTACCGTTTTAATTTTTTCACTCTTTATGTCCCTGTCGGGACTTGAACCGGTGATCTTATGATCCCTCAGGTAATACACTGCAGTACTTCTGTACTTGCTACATCAGACCCAGAGGCCCCTTGCCATGGCAACCCATCAGCCCTCCGATTGGTGATTAGATGGCAGAGGGCTGATGGCCTCACAGACAGAGCTCACGCCGCCTTAACTGCGTACATGCCCCGATCATCAACATTGATCACATCATGTAAGGGGTTAATGGCGAGGATTGGTGTTCTCTCTGATCCCTGCTGTTAGTCACAGCCGGCTCCTGTTGTGGATGGCGCCATCTCCGCTTCTAAGTCCCCGCCATCTACATGCAGTGAATGTATGACATTGTGCGGGGACCGACTTATATGTCCGTCATGGGGGGAGGGAAGGGGGTCGATAAATAAGGTCCATGGTACCCCAGTGCGGTGTGATTGGCGCAGGTGTAATTCCCCTCCGTGAATTCAGGACTGTCAGGATTTGCTGCTTTTTGCTAAAAGAATATTTTCTTGCCTCCTGCAGATTTGTGAAGCTGCTCGACAACGTCCTCCATCACCTCGTACCCGCCTGGGATCACAGCGTCGGGACCTTTAACCAGATGAAGGTGAGATCCACGGGTCTCCCCTCCCCCCCTCATAACTCCAGACTGATACATTGTAACAGCCATCAGCACTGGAGGAATGATTTGTGCTTCTGCTCATGTTACGTGCAGGGGTGCATGTTTCTATTCATTGACTGTAAGCAGGGATCATGGGAATGACGACTTAAAGGTAATACCATAAGGGATAACTATCTGATCAGCGGGAACGGATTACTGGGATGCCCACCAATCACTAGAACGGTGTCCCAGGTCCTCCTGTGTGACTGGCAATGAATAGAGCTACAGTGAGGACACTGCCATCACTCCATTCATTTCGGTGGGAGTGCCGGAGACGCCCCAATTGTCTCTGGAAGTCCCATTGCAGACAATGGTGCAGTGTCCGAGCGCATGCGCCATCTAGAGGTCTGGATGCCAGTCCTTGAACACATCGTCTTTTTGCTTTCAGCACATTAAACAGTTCCTGCTTCTGTCCAAGCGCCGCTGCCCACTCATCACGCAGTGCCTGAAGGACTCCGAGACCAGCAAACCCAACTTCATGCCGCGTCTGTACATAAACCGCAGGCTGGCAGTGGAGCACAGGGACAACCCCGCTCTGGACCCCACCTACAAGAAGACGGTCTTCAACCAGGTATCATAGAAGCCGCGGACACCAAAGACTAATGTCCAAAAAGCCTTTGTAAATTTGGCTCACTCAGCGTTTCGCTGCATGTAACGCCCCAGCAGTTTGGCAGGAGCTCCGTCCGTACTGCAGGAGAAGGACTTGACAGTCTTTGATGAACAGAGCTCATTCTATAATTCTGGTTATATCAGGCCTATCAACGTGATTCTTGGCTTTAAAATGACATCAAAAGCATGTGGGTGGTCCTCACAGAACTGAGCGGTCACTTTTCAGTTAGTCTGTGCAGAGCAGAGAGGGGGGAGACCATCAGAGGCAGAGCAGCTCCTGTCTATCTTCCTGTCCCAGGGGAGGGGTGACTTTAGTTCATGGTATCACCCCCTTCACCGACACCATCATATTTGCTCTCTGATTGTCGCATACAGGGTTTTCCCCAGATAAGGAGTGAAGTCCTCAGGACTCGCTCATCTAATCCCTCCTTTACACCATTTAACCCCGCAGATGCTGCAGCCATTTCTGACTCTGGCAGCTAAATGTTCTTACAGAAAAGAATTTGAAAACCTTTTTTCCTTTGCACAAGGCTTTAAATATTGAAAGCATAAAGAGAATAAACCCCCACACCTAGTTAGTATCAGCAGACCCATAACAACCCGCACTGAACCTTTGGCAGAAAACCCCAAAATAGCCGTTTTCTGTTCATCTGATGTTCTCAAAACAGAAATCCAAAAAATTAAAATGTCCTATAAAACTCTAAATGGTAATAAAAATAAAACCTACAAGTTGCCCTGTAGGCAGGCTGGTCGGCGGCGCAGCGCGGCGGGCGCGTGGTATAAAAGATGAGCTTCTGTGTTTAGCGACCTGTGTGCCCTCGGGGGGACGCCGACTGCTTGTACCTGCTGAAGCTTAACCGATACTTAAACGTTGTAGCCCCCACAAGTTAGCCGACGGTCCGTCCTGTTAGATCAGCTCATTCCTCAAACTCTTCATCTGAGGCCAGGAGGCCGGCGGCGCCATTACACAAGCGATGCGAGTAAGAAACACAATATCGACTACACGCTCTTTGAGAAATGATTGCACAATCCGTACATTGTGAAATCTCGCCGTGTCCCGCAGACTCGCACGCGCTCCCATACTTGTGTCCCAGAACTCCCGGCTCGATTCCTACAGAATAACAGTCTTATGTGCCTGCTAGTATCTGAGCCCGTAGTCCTCATCCTGCGTGTCCACCGGTGTTTCCTGAGGCCGGCCTTTTGGTTGTGTTGACGGGAAGCACGCCCCCAACAGCGCATGATGAAGGTCCATCCTTTCATCTGGTTGGCTCTGCGCTGCCATGTGCGTTCAATGGCTGCCGCCACGTACCATGTGGTCCTCATTTTGGCCTCTCTTACAGTCCTGGGCCCTTTGATGTGCCAAGCAGCCCACGCTGATACCTGTAGCCGTATCTGCTGAACTCCTCTGATTGCTTTTCTATTCAAGATGGCCGCTGGCAACACTCCTGAGACGTGCGGATTTTTGCGCTTGCGACATGAATGTTCACATGGCCTCTTGCAGTCCCCCAAAACAAGCCCCCCTACAGCTCTGTCGGCTGAAAATCAAAAATGCTGCGGTCCTGGAATGTAAAAAAATGTTATATTGTGCAAGAGTAGCAAAGCAGCGAGACCTCTAAATGTGATGTCATAACCCTAAAGCCCGGAGAGTAACGGGAGCGTAATATTTATACCGCGCTGCAAACGTCAAACCCACAAAACGGGGAAATAATAAATGTTATTGATTACAGTATATGGACCCAAAACTGCTTCCTATAAAAACTAGAACTCGTCCCGCGGAATGCGAGCGGCCGCGCAGCGACGGAAAAAGGAAGACGTTATGACCGCAGACCCTAAAGGGGAAACGATTTACTGGCTGTTAAGGCTACAACTAGTTATGTCACTAAGGGGTTAACTGCGCTTGTCTTTGGGTGGGTTTTTCAAACTTTAGCGTGGCAGTTAGATGGTTAAACCTCCGCCATTTCTTACGGCGGTGGATATAGCTCCGCCCTTCTCTGATCCTTGTGACCTCTCTGCCTGCAGGTGTACGAAGGCCTGAAGCCCACGGATAAGTCTGAGAAGCCGCTGGATTACCGGTGGGTGTGGCCACTATTCCGGTCGTTCTGCGCCATTCACATGCCATTTGCGTAGCTTGTATGTCTGTGATGTTGCGTCCCGCTCTTCCTGCCGCCACACTGAGGTTTTATAGACATTCCTATGACCGTCTGATAATCCGGCTCCGATCAGGAACCACTGATGCTGGATTAAAGGACTTTTACGGCATTGTTGTTTTGATGCATTGCGCCCGCCGCCGCCGTATATTGACACTCGTTTCGCCCTCTAGGTGGCCGGTTCATTACGACCAGTGGTGGGAGTGTAAATTCATCGCAGAGGGGATCATTGATCAAGGTACGGAGGAGGGGGCGATGATGGCGACCATTATTACCGCCCCGACTGATGGGCTTCTGAACGCCACGTGGGATATGTACCAATTTCTACATCCCCTCCCCCGCTGCATCACACTTATCTGAACGTCTGGTTCCCGCTACCCCACGTCTTTGGCGCCCCATGACCTTGCACTGCCATGTACTGCCATTTGTTTCATGTGATCCCTTCTTCCTTTGCGACAGGCGGAGGTTTTCGTGACAGTCTGGCTGATATATCAGAAGAACTCTGCCCCAGTTCTGCCGATTCGCCCGTGCCGCTGCCGTTTTTTGTGCGCACATCAAACCAGGTGAGAAGCGACTGATCACCGAGGAACTTGCGGAATCCTCATCAGCCGACTATAGAAGTAACCCCTTGTCTGCTGCTCCCACTCTAAACCCCATTACAATTCTGGAAACAGTCAGCAAGCTCATGGACTGGCCCCACCCGACAGCCCAGTGTGCCGCCTCCGCCTGGGAGTAGTCAGTGGTGCAACCAGCAAGTTGCTCGATGCACTCAGCAGTTACACATGGTTGCCAATATGATGGTGTAGTGACCCCCTGGGCTGCTCCAGTCCAGCTGTTGGCAGCCGCATGTAATGTCATTGGCATAGCGATGCCCGTGGCACACATGACTTTGCTGTCCACCATGGCGTTATCAGCCGCTTCTCTGTGCTAACGATCCTTTCTGTTGCAGGGGAATGGCACCGGGGAAGCACGAGATATGTACGTACCCAACCCGTCCTGCAGGGATCTGGCAAAGTACGAGTGGATCGGGCAGCTGATGGGCGCGGCGCTGCGAGGCAAGGAGTTCCTGGTATGTAAGAGTCTCTCTGAGCTGCGGTTCCCCGTATCCATCTACTCCTCCACTGACTGTCCTGTGCCTGCAGGTCCTGGCATTACCCGGCCTCGTATGGAAGCGGCTGACTGGAGAGGAAGTGAGCTGGAGCAAGGACTTCCCGGCCGTCGATTCTCTGCTGGTAAGTCGGGAATCTGAGACTGTGTAATGTCTGCGGCCCTACGATTCCACTTACTATTGCGCATCTCCGGTTATTAACCCCTTCCTGCCACGGGACGAAAAAAAAGTATGCGTACATTATTTACGTCCTATGGATGGTGCAGGCTTAGAAGTCGCAGCTGATCCCCACTGTTAAACCTTTTCATGCCGATTAGTGTCGAGTGTGGTGTGTAAATGGTTGACAGAGGGAGGGTGCTCCCTCTGTGATGTCAGCAGCCCTCCACCATGTAATCGCCAAACTATGGCATCCGGGTCTGTGATCGCTATGATTAGTGGTAATGCATTGCAGGACAGAAGTACTGCAGTATATTATGAAAATAAAAATGGTAAATAAAAGACACATTAGAATAAGAACAAGCCTTGTGCACGTTCCCCCTTTTTTAAAAACTTAAAACACCAACCGGTTTGGAATCGTCTCATCCGTAACGACTGGTACAATAAGTTAAACACACTTTGTATCCTGCATGGCAGCAAGTGCAACTTAAACGCCCAAAAGACGTTTCCCAAAAAACACAAAAGTGATGAAAATCTGTCCCCCAAAATGGCAGCAGTGAAACCTGCAGCTCGCCGCGCCAAAAACAATCCCCCGCAGAGCGCCGCCCGTGGAAAAATGAAAACGTTACGGGAATTTGAACGCAGGAAACTAAAAAAAAAAGGGTTTCCAAAAAAGGGTTTTTATTGCGCAAAAGTGGGAAAACCTAAAAATTATATAAAATGTTGGTTTTGTCGGAATCGTATCGACCAGCAGAAAAAAATGTATCCTGTAAACTGCTGAATGATTAACGCTGCGAAAAGAACCAACCTCAAAACAACAAAAAATAACATTCTACTACATTATATGATGGGAATAAAAGCTCCAGCGCGTCACGCAAAATACAAGTCCTCAAAGGGCCGCGGAGACGGAAAAATAAAGCAGCGGAGATGAAACCCCCCCCCAAAAAAATCATCCCGTCCCTAGCACCAAAATATGGCGCGTCACTAAGGGGTTAAAGGGCCAGGTCATATTGGACTATGAAATGTTCTGCAGCTTTCTAAAATACTTTGTGTTTTCATTCTTTGACATCTCTGCTTGCTGTCAGTGAATGAGAACATTCTTCTTTCCATTCAGAGGCTGACACCTTATCCTGACCTAATTTTTCTTACCACTGAGGGATGTTACAGTTGTATCCTGTGAAGTAAACACCCAGACTGATACATTGTAACAACCCCTAAGCTGTGTGATCAGGAGTAGATCAGGACTGGTGTCCATTCATTTACAGCAAGCAAAGATCTCAGAAGCCGTCTACGTGTGTTATAAGTACGTCTGGCGCTCAGCGCAATATATATTACATATATAAGCTGGGATCTATATGAGGCAGTGTGATGTGAGCCTGGAGTCAGCCGCAGTGCTCGCCTGATGAGGGCGCTGTTTCTCTACCAGGTGAAGCTCCTGGAGATGATGGAGTTGATGGATAAGGACACGTTTGAGTTTAAATTCGGCGGGGAGCTGACTTACACAACAGTTCTCAGCGATCAGAAGATGGTGGATCTGGTACCTGGCGGCAGCAACATATCTGTGCGCTACGAGGACCGCCTGGAATTCATCGAAATGGTGCAGAAAGCGCGGCTGGAGGAGAGTAAAGAGCAGGTAGGAAACCCGAAGACAAAGTAACTGCAGCTGTGAAACTCAGCCTGTCGCTAATACACAGTATATAACAGTTTGTACACCTGGATTCCATCCTGTATTATACCCCAGAGCTGCACTCACTATTCTGCTGGTGTAGTCACTGTATACATACATTACTTATCCTGTACTGATCCTGAGTTACATCCTGTATTATACTGCAGAGCTGCACTCACTATTCTGCTGGTGGAGTCACTGTGTACATACATTACTTATCCTGTACTGATCCTGAGTTACATCTTGTATTATACTCCAGAGCTGCACTCACTGTTCTGCTGGTGGAGTCACTGTGTACATACATTACTTATCCTGTACTGATCCTGAGTTACATCCTGTATTATACCCCAGAGCTGCACTCACTATTCTGCTAGTGGAGTCACTGTGTACATACATTACTTATCCTGTACTGATCCTGAGTTACATCCTGTATTATACTCCAGAGCTGCACTCACTATTCTGCTGGTGGAGTCACTGTGTGCATACATTACTTATCCTGTACTGCTCCTGAGTTACATCCTGTATTATACCCCAGAGCTGCACTCACTATTCTGCTGGTGGAGTCACTGTGTATATACATTACTTATCCTGTACTGCTCCTGAGTTCCATCCTGTATTATACTCCAGAGCTGCACTCACTATTCTGCTGGTGGAGTCACTGTGTACATACATTACTTATCCTGTACTGATCCTGAGTTACATCCTGTATTATACTCCAGAGCTGCACTCACTATTCTGCTGGTGGAGTCACTGTGTACATACATTACTTATCCTGTACTGACCCTGAGTTACATCCTGTATTATACTCCAGAGCTGCACTCACTATTCTGCTGGTGGAGTCACTGTGTACATACATTACTTATCCTGTACTGACCCTGAGTTACATCCTGTATTATACTCCAGAGCTGCACTCACTATTCTGCTGGTGGAGTCACTGTGTACATACATTACTTATCCTGCACTACTCCTGAGTTACATACTGTATTATACCCCAGAGCTGCACTCACTATTCTGCTGGTAGAGTCACTGTGTACATACATTACTTATCCTGTACTGATCCTGAGTTACATCCTGTATTATACCCCAGAGCTGCACTCACTATTCTGCTGGTGGAGTCACTGTGTACAAACATTACTTATCCTGTACTGATCCTGAGTTACATCCTGTATTATACTGCAGAGCTGCACTCACTATTCTGCTGGTGGAGTCACTGTGTACATACATTACTTATCCTGTACTGACCCTGAGTTACATCCTGTATTATACTCCAGAGCTGCGCTCACTATTCTGCTGGTGGAGTCACTGTGTACACACATTACTTATCCTGTACTGCTCCTGAGTTACATCCTGTATTATACTGCAGAGCTGCACTCACTGTTCTGCTGGTGGAGTCACTGTGTACATACATTACTTATCCTGTACTGATCCTGAGTTACATGCTGTATTATACTCCAGAGCTGCACTCACTATTCTGCTGGTGGAGTCACTGTGTACATACAGTACTTATCCTGTACTGACCCTGAGTTACATCCTGTATTATACTGCAGAGCTGCACTCACTGTTCTGCTGGTGGAGTCACTGTGTACACACATTACTTATCCGGCATTCTCCTCCAGTTCTGCACGCTGTAAAGTTGTTGGCGTTCGCACTTTCTCACTGGACGCCATGTTTGTTGCCCCTGCAGATAGACGCCCTCCAGGCCGGGCTCTTGAAAGTGGTTCCTCAGGCCGTGTTGGACCTTCTCACCTGGCAGGAACTGGAGAAGAGGGTCTGCGGGGACCCTGAGATCTCTGTGGAGGCCCTGAAAAAACTGAGTAAGTTCCCGGATGGATCATCCTTCTTAGCTCTTACGTGTTTTCTGCGGCTGACGCGTTTCATGTTTTCTGCAGCCCGGTTTGAGGATTTGGAACCAACAGACATTCGGGTTCAGTATTTCTGGGAGGCGCTAAATAACTTCACCAACGGTGAGTGTAATGTGTGTGGGGGAGGGGGGATCGGGGCACACTGCTTCTGGCGGTACTTCGGACGAGTCCTGCCGAGGCTTTACGGGATGGCTTGGCTGCGCCGCTTCTTACAGAGCCCTTGTCTTTTCAGAGGATCGCAGCCGCTTCCTCAGATTCGTCACTGGGCGGAGTCGTCTTCCAGCGCCGATTTACATCTATCCGGATAAGTCGGGGTGAGTGCAGCCGGCATGCGGACTGAGGGTCTGCGATGTCCTCTAATGCTGTGACTTCTCTCCGCAGCTCTGACACTACGGACTCCCTCCCCGAATCCTCCACCTGCTCCAGCACTTTATACCTGCCGAACTACCCCAGGTACGGTATGTGCGCCCCACGCAGGTCACCTGTGCCCGGTCCCCTGTAACGGGGGCCATAGAAGACAGGGCGGGACTTAAGAAGCGTTGCTAGCTGAGAGGCTCCAGTGTCACCTGCATGGTTGTCACGGAGATGCTTCCTCCTGTCCCAGTATTGTTACATTGTATCACGTTGTCTTCCAGCGCGAAGGTCTGCGAGGAGAAGCTGCGCTACGCTGCGTACAACTGTGTGGCCATCGATACAGACATCAGTCCGTGGGAGGAGTAACGTGGCGACAGGTCTGATGTTGGGCCCCGGCGCCTGGAGAGCCGCGCTTTATTTATGTTTATCCTCTATGAACTTTTAATACTGTAACTGCATCAGACACTCGGCTGCTGCCGCCGGCGCCGGTGCGGTGAGCAGCGCCTGGCTGTCATTTTTATTTTTGTATGGCGCTGATTGCATCCAGTGAAATACAAAAAACTAAATATAAACCGCCTGACGCACTTACTGTCTCTATCGTACCCGACCTGAGATGGCGCCACCTCTAGTCTGGCACTGGTTCCTGCAGGGCTTGTAACAAATATTCACTCCCTTGAGAAGAATAGAGTTTATTATAATACTAGCTTACCCGTTGCGCGTTGCTGCGAAGACAGACAGACAGACAGACATACATTCATTTTTATATATCTAGATAACAACCAATCACAGCGCAGCTTTCATGTTACCTCAGCGGTATAATATATAACAACCAATCACAGCGCAGCTTTCATGTTACCTCAGCAGTAAGAGAAATAACAACCAATCACAGCGCAGCTTTTATTCTGCCTCAGCAATATAAAAAAATAGCAACCAATCACAGCGCAGCTTTCATGTTACCTCTGCGGTATTATATATAGCAACCAATCACAGCGCAGCTTTCATGTTACCTCTGCGGTATTATATATAGCAACCAATCACAGCGCAGCTTTCATGTTACCTCAGTATAATATATAACAACCAATCACAGTGCAGCTTTCATGTTACCTCAGTGGTATAATATATAACAACCAATCACAGCGCACCTTTCATGTTACCTCAGTGGTATAATATATAACAACCAATCACAGCGCAGCTTTCATGTTACCTCAGTATAATATATAACAACCAATCACAGCGCAGCTTTCATGTTACCTCAGCAGTAAGAGAAATAACAACCAATCACAGCGCAGCTTTTATTCTGCCTCAGCAATATAAAAAAATAGCAACCAATCACAGCGCAGCTTTCATGTTACCTCTGCGGTATTATATATAGCAACCAATCACAGCGCAGCTTTCATGTTACCTCTGCGGTATTATATATAGCAACCAATCACAGCGCAGCTTTCATGTTACCTCAGTATAATATATAACAACCAATCACAGTGCAGCTTTCATGTTACCTCAGTGGTATAATATATAACAACCAATCACAGCGCACCTTTCATGTTACCTCAGTGGTATAATATATAACAACCAATCACAGCGCAGCTTTCATGTTACCTCAGTATAATATATAACAACCAATCACAGTGCAGCTTTCATGTTACCTCAGTGGTATAATATATAACAACCAATCACAGCGCACCTTTCATGTTACCTCAGTGGTATAATATATAACAACCAATCACAGCGCAGCTTTCATGTTACCTCAGCAGTATAATATATAACAACCAATCACAGCACAGCTTTCATGTTACCTCAGCAGTAAGAGAAATAACAACCAATCACAGCGCAGCTTTTATTCTGCCTCAGCAATATAAAAAAATAGCAACCAATCACAGCGCAGCTTTCATGTTACCTCTGCGGTATTATATATAGCAACCAATCACAGCGCAGCTTTCATGTTACCTCAGTATAATATATAACAACCAATCACAGCACAGCTTTCATTTTACCTCAGCGGTATAATATATAACAACCAATCACAGCACAGCTTTCATGTTACCTCAGCGGTATAATATATAACAACCAATCACAGCACAGCTTTCATGTTACCTCAGTGGTATAATATATAACAACCAATCACAGCGCAGCTTTCATGTTACCTCAGTATAATATATAACAACCAATCACAGCGCAGCTTTCATGTTACCTCAGCAGTATAATATATAACAACCAATCACAGCACAGCTTTCATGTTACCTCAGCAGTAAGAGAAATAACAACCAATCACAGCGCAGCTTTTATTCTGCCTCAGGAATATAAAAAAATAGCAACCAATCACAGCGCAGCTTTCATGTTACCTCTGCGGTATTATATATAGCAACCAATCACAGCGCAGCTCTCATGTTACCTCAGCGGTGTAATATATAACAACCAATCACAGCACAGCTTTCATTTTACCTCAGCAGTATAATATATAACAACCAATCACAGCACAGCTTTCATTTTACCTCAGTATAATATATAACAACCAATCACAGCACAGCTTTCATTTTACCTCAGCGGTATAATATATAACAACCAATCACAGCACAGCTTTCATTTTACCTCAGTATAATATATAACAACCAATCACAGCACAGCTTTCATTTTACCTCAGCGGTATAATATATAATAACCAATCACAGCACAGCTTTCATTTTACCTCAGTATAATATATAACAACCAATCACAGCACAGCTTTCATGTTACCTCAGCATTCTCAATATCCAGCAATTGTCTTGCGACACGTTCGGCGGTGCATCATTTTCTGGTTGAACACGCCTCCTGTTGCTCGTAATGCCTTTTGCTTTTGTGCTTGAGATGGAAATCAAACGATCTTTGTCTGGGGGGCATAACTGTCGACGACGCTCGCACGGGCCCCACCTATCGTAGGATAGATGTACTATGCCAGTAACCTTCCCAGGAGTGTACTCAGCAACTTCCCAAAGTCTCATGGCGATTGGATGAATGGTGTAGTAATGCATAAAGGACAGACAGACAGACATTCATTTATATATATATAGATGACATCAGGAAGTGAGAGAATTAGATTCCGCACGTAAAATTTGGACGCTAATTCTTTTGCGCTTAGAATTGAATAATCGAGTTGGGACCCATTCGCTTTTCCTATTTATGACATAATCAATGCTCGTGCCAAATTTCAAGTTTCTATGACATCGGGAAGTGAGAGAATTAGTGGCAATGATGGAAATCAAACGATCTACGTGGGGGGGTCGTAACTGTCGACGACGCTCGCACGCGCGCCCTTTATCGTAGGATAGATGTACTATGCCTATAATCTTCCCAGGACACTCAACAACTTCCCAGAGTTTCATGGCGATCGGATGAATGGTGTAGTAGCGCATAAAGGACAAACAGACAGACAGACAGACACGCAGACAGACAGACACACGCATACATTCAATTTTATATATATAGATGGTGCACAGGGAACCCGGAGCAGAACACGGTGCCCAAAGCCCCGACATCACCAGCACAGAGCATGGCGGGGGCAGCGCCACTATGTTAGGTAGTCATCTGATTGAGGGGAAATTAACTGTCCCTGGTATGATAGCAACTCCACCAGCAGAATAGTGAGTGCAGCTCTGGAGTATAATACAGGATGTAACTAAGGGGCAGTACAGGATAAGTAATATATGTACACAGTGACTCTACCAGCAGAATAGTGAGTGCAGCTCTGGGGTATAATACAGTCTGTACCTCAGGATCAGTACAGGATAAGTAATGTATGTACACAGTGACTCCACCAGCAGAATAGTGAGCACAGCTCTGGAGTATAATACATGATGTAACTCAGGATCAGTACAGGATAAGTAGTGTATGTACACAGTGACTCCACCAGCAGAATAGTGAGTGCAGCTCTGGGGTATAATACAGGATGTAACTCAGGAGCAGTACAGGATAAGTAGTGTATGTACACAGTGACTCCACCAGCAGAATAGTGAGTGCAGCTCTGGAGTATAATACAGGATGTAACTCAGGAGCAGTACAGGATAAGTAATGTATGTACACAGTGACTCCACCAGCAGAATAGTGAGTGCAGCTCTGGGGTATAATACAGGATGTAACTCAGGAGCAGTACAGGATAAGTAATGTATGTACACAGTGACTCCACCAGCAGAATAGTGAGTGCAGCTCTGGGGTATAATACAGGATGTAACTCAGGAGCAGTACAGGATAAGTAATGTATGTACACAGTGACTCCACCAGCAGAATAGTGAGTGCAGCTCTGGAGTATAATACAGGATGTAACTCAGGAGCAGTACAGGATAAGTAATGTATGTACACAGTGACTCCACCAGCAGAACTGTGAGTGCAGCTCTGGAGTATAATACAGGATGTAACTCAGGAGCAGTACAGGATAAGTAATGTATGTACACAGTGACTCCACCAGCAGAATAGCGAGTGCAGCTCTGGGGTATAATACAGGATGTAACTCAGGAGCAGTACAGGATAAGTAATGTATGTACACAGTGACTCCAGCAGCAGAATAGTGAGTGCAGCTCTGGGGTATAATACAGGATGTAACTCAGGAGCAGTACAGGATAAGTAATGTATGTACACAGTGACTCCACCAGCAGAATAGTGAGTGCAGCTCTGGAGTATAATACAGGATGTAACTCAGGAGCAGTACAGGATAAGTAATGTATGTACACAGTGACTCCACCAGCAGAACTGTGAGTGCAGCTCTGGAGTATAATACAGGATGTAACTCAGGAGCAGTACAGGATAAGTAATGTATGTACACAGTGACTCCACCAGCAGAATAGCGAGTGCAGCTCTGGGGTATAATACAGGATGTAACTCAGGAGCAGTACAGGATAAGTAATGTATGTACACAGTGACTCCAGCAGCAGAATAGTGAGTGCAGCTCTGGGGTATAATACAGGATGTAACTCAGGAGCAGTACAGGATAAGTAATGTATGTACACAGTGACTCCACCAGCAGAACTGTGAGTGCAGCTCTGGAGTATAATACAGGATGTAACTCAGGAGCAGTACAGGATAAGTAATGTATGTACACAGTGACTCCACCAGCAGAATAGCGAGTGCAGCTCTGAAGTATGAAGAAATCTCTCGCTTTAAATAATAATATTGACCATAAGTTGAAAATCTATCGGACACCTACATAGTTATACATCTATATATCTGTTCTTGCTGCTATCATTGATTTTATTGTATACAGTGTTAAACATTATGAGTGTCAATCACAGGATACAGATGCCCAGGGGAATGTCAATGCAGTAAATTACTTATGATTAATCATGTTTTAGCAAAAGGAGGAATAAGCTAAAAGTTTTTTATAATTAGGGGAAAAATGTGGATGTGATATTCTCTGTTATAGGAACCATCTTAATTAACTACATAAAAAGTGCATTAATATATACTCCAGTATAAACCCATGGTATACGCAGTGTTAGTATAGATCCACCCTAATATGCATTCTCGATACACTCCATGAACACTGACTGACCCTCCAACAAGAAACCGTCACCGAGAATATACTAGAGCAGGAGCGGTGTGTTATATTAGAGGCATATCAAGCACTGGATCTATATTGGGCCGACGGACAGAGGGGCACGGTCAGTCTTGGCTCCACAGAGTTCAATCTTGTGGACAATAAAATCAAACATAAAGCCTATAATAAAACCAATGAACCCTATCCCCTATCAAAATACTGGACGACAGAGACCACCTAGAGCGAGGCCCAAATGTGGGGCAAATAGGGATATTCCAAATTCAGGCCCCTCGGTGCCATAGTATCTAATATCCATTTGATCTTTTTCCTTCAGTTGTGTAATCCGGTCTCCTCCCCCCGGTAATGGTGGATCATGATCACTTACCTTGTACTTTATCTGGCTCATGGCATGAATGTTCTCTACAACGTGTTGGACGCGGGCTGGTCCATCGTTTAGTTCTAATGGTACTCTGGTCTTTTACCATTCTGGTCCTCCCGTCCGCGGAGGTTTCCCCAACATCGCCCAAGCCCCGCGGCAAGTGATTAGATATACTGCGAATGTGGAAGCACACGACTATCGTTCTTTTATCCACTCTTTATTCTCTCTTGATGGATGCCTGAAGCAATCGCCTTGAGATTACTGCAGCAGGAACATCCCAAGTCGGGACAATTGCCCTTCTTCACAGGTGCTGAAGTGGACGGAGGCGATTGTTTTTTTTTTTATCCCTCAAAAGCCAAGAACATAGCCTATCTCCAAGGTGGATGCTTCTTCTATCGCCCATCATCGGAGACTGATGAAACTGGTACAGCCATCAGAAATCAACAACCAGTGTTTTCTAATGACCGCGGCCGCCCTACGGCTGTTATATCCATAGGTGGATACAAAAGGTATCCTACCCAAAGTCTTTTACTGTACCTCGGGTGTCAGCAGTTGCTCTTGCTTAAATGATCTCACCCTCACCATGGTGTGTTTCATTAGGGGTTCGGGATAACCCCTCTTCAGTATCACACATCTCGTGTAGTCTCCAATCTACGCTGTCATCATGTGTAATACGTCTCACACATAATAGCTGGCTCCAAGGAAGAGAATGAGACTCCCTTTGGAGTCGGATGAAAACCGTCATACATTAAAAGGCTATTATGGGCTGTGGCCTTGACATAGAGAGCTGTTTGCAATCCAGAACCAACCTCCGCGACTAAGAGATCCAAAAATTGAACCTCAGATTTAGAGTGGGTCAATGTGAATTGTAACGCAGGACAGAAACCGTTCAAAGTGTTACGGAAGTCACAGAGTTGTTGCACAGAACCCTCCCAGAACACGAAGACATCATCGATGCAGCGCCACACAAGATCTTACTCCAAAACGGGGAAGTATACATGAGGTTTGCCTCAAACCTACGTATGTATGTAGATATGTTGGAAGTACACCCCCTCAAAAAAAATGTAATTTGAGAAATCCGTTCAGGGGAAGGAGGCCTAAGCCTGAGGAAGGATCCTGAGAGGTCCGAAAGCTCCTATAAGGTCATGTATATTTGTCGGCCATCAGAAGGTCTCATATCTACAGGATTACTCGGTTTCTCTTACTGAGAACAATCACATGTTGCTCTACTGGCTAACACCGTACCAAACCCTTTTTCTCCATAGTAAGTAATGGGCGTTATTGGCTGTGGATTCGCGGTGCTGATTCTGCAGCAAATATTCGCCCGTGAGCAGGAGCGTTAGGTAGTAGTTGTTTCATGTGAAGTTTATGTAATGGCCCGAAGTACATATATCTGGCCCATCCATAACTGTCATACATGTCATGTCTTCTATGTGGATGCTCTGTGCAACTTGTAAGCGCATGTAAGAAGTTAATGTCTGGGATATGTCTGGAAATTGTAACCAATTGTCCTGTCACGTGGGTATGTAAGGTATAAATAGGAGTGCAGAGGTGAGCGTGAAGAGGTTCCATTTTTCTTCAAGGGTAGTGTGTGGGGGGAGAGTGCTGGCCGCATGGGGGTACCTTCAACCCTCATGTGGTGAAGAATGGAAGAGGAAGAGCGGTTCCCAGATGACAACCCTAGGACCCCTATCCTAGGAGAGAGAGAGAAGGAGCCCCGCTGTGCAGTGTTCTGACACCTGTCTCCAAGTGACTGTCAGTGGAGTGTCGTGTCTGCCTCCGGTGTGTGTCCAGGAGCGGAGTCACACAGATAACTTAGACTGTGGCCCCAGTTTCATCCTGTGTTCTCCTCCCTGATCTCTGTTACCTGTTCTTCCTGCACTGGTGTGTGAAGTTATAATCTCTGAAAGTAAAGTTCCAGTCTCTGACCGTTCCCAGTGACTGAAGTTGTCAAATATCTGTGTGGACCTTCTTACTTTTCCCGTCGGACATCCTGAGGAGTAAGAAATGGTGGCGTCACCCGTGACATCTTTATTCAAGCCCACTACACCATTTATTCAGGTAACCATTGTCATAGCGTTGCCTTGGTCGCGGTCACGCGTGGCTCTCAGGGGAGGAGTTTGGTAGTGCCACGTGACAACCTAACAACCATCCCCCTGCCATCTCGTCAGTGGTGTGCCTCGTGTCTCGGTCGCTGCATTAATGTTGTTTCAGTAACTCGTACCGTCCTGCAGAATGATGAACAGCCGAGTTCCTTTTGGTTAGTAAAGTTCATTTTTTGATAAAAAGTGCCGCCTCCGTCTGTCACCGCCGCGCCATAATGCGCCAGCATCCACCCTGCTTTCAGTCGTGTCCAGTTGGCGTGTCATTAAAGGGGTTTGTTTTCTGGTTGGCGGCTTATGTATGAGCTCTGATTGACACGTCGTAACGTCTACTAAACACAATTAGGAATTTTCAATCATCCGGGTTTGTTTTGTTTTCATCTTCTCTGTGTTGTCTAAACAGATGACATCATGTATGTCTACTATACAGACACACGTGTGCGGGAGCAGAGCGGCAATACAGGGGCCACCCCCATGCTCTGCTGCCCGCCGAGATCAGACAGACGCCCCTCAGCCCTGATCCTGTGATAACCGGACACCACAGGAGCAACAAACAGTGACATGCAGAGCGCCCCCATGATTCTGTGCGGTGACTGACCCTCCAACGCACAATCACCCCCATCATTCTGTGCTGTGTCTGACCCTCCAGTGTACAATCACTCCCATCATTCTATAAGGACAGAGCCCTGGTTTGAGTTATGGCTGTAATGAACTCTGGTATGGTTCCTATAGTTGTGTAATCTGTATTGTATAAGGGCGACCTCTACTGGCCATCATGCATTACTACAGTTTGTATATTTCTCTATGAAGTGTTGAATAGGACTGCTCATTGGCTGCAGAGGTCAGGTGGGAGATCTGAAGGACTTGAGATCATAGAGAGCTGCAAGCTGGAGAGCAATTGCAGTAGTACTGAGCCTTACGACAGACTGCATGGCCGGAGGAGAGAGCTGCCAAAGGCGTGAGGAGTTGTCTTGGGGAGCCGTTGAGGACGAATCCTGGCGAATCTGTGCTTGTTGGAGAGGGATAGTACCACAAGACAGGAAGCAGCCAGTGTTAGAGAAGCGCAGCTCCGTAACTCGCCAGAACTAACGTCGCTGAGAGAACAAAGCTGCGGGGAGACGGCTACAAAAGAGTCACATCATCCTGCAGCTCTGTGAATCGGGGTACCTCCAATAGACGTCCAAAGATGCGTCACCTTATGGTACTGAACACGCTGGAGATATGTAAGTGAGGTCGGCCCTCAGGAAATGCCAGTCATGTGCACACAGTTAGTGACTTAAACGCAGGCCTGCCAGTTATAATATGTCAGCTTAGCTGACACAGAGGAACATGTATTCATCTGCCAGTGCGGAGAAGTTACTGGACAACACTGCATTGCTCTCGGACTGTGTGCAGATGACTGCCATGCTGGGTGAAACATTGGGTGGCGCTACCACATGTTCTACAGGTGACGTGTGCTGCTGATCCCTGTGATGTATAACAGGTTGTTACCCTCCCCCACTCACGTTAATGTTAAGCAGACACTTAGTTACAGGTTGTCTAACGTTTCTGAATAATCGCATATTTTATCTGTTACTAAAAGCTTCTATGGCAGCTTCATCTCCAAGGTTATCTGTTAAAATAAAAACAAATATTTTTGTAAGCTCAGTGACCGCATCATAACCCAATCTCTGTGTCACCCGCCCCTGCCATG
Organism: Eleutherodactylus coqui; assembly: GCA_035609135.1. Lineage (NCBI taxonomy): Eukaryota > Metazoa > Chordata > Amphibia > Anura > Eleutherodactylidae > Eleutherodactylus > Eleutherodactylus coqui. Next base: position 311,958,972 of record CM069407.1, read on the forward strand.
ACCATAACAGTGCCCCTCAGCGGCCCACTCACAGTAAGGCCGGACTCACATGGGCATCTGATCAATTGATCACTCTAACGAGATGTGAGCGTGGAGTTGCCAGACTAAAGGTGGATTTGTAACCAGCTTTCACAGGGTCCTGCCACATGCAGACCGAAAGCACAATCCGGCCTAACGCACTCTAGCCCTCTACAATACTGCTCACACACACGCTGCCGCCACCAGCTGTCCAGGGAAGCTGCAACCCAGACTAGGAATTATGAACAAAATCTTCAGAGTTTATGGTGCATTTTAAAACTGACAAGGCTAACTAATAAACTGCAGATTTATTCTAAAAAAAGAACAGCAGTGCAAAAAAATAAAATTATATATATATAATATTGTGACAGTGCAGTAGCAAGAGTGGCCTGTAGGGGGCTTCTGAGCGCAGTCACTGTGTTGGGTTTAGTTAATATAATAATAATAATCTTTATTTGTATAGCGCCAACATATTCCGCAGCGCTTACATAGACGGGGGAATACAGAAAGACAAAATACAAACATTACAGAACTACGGTTACATAGTAATCAGTTGATGGAGACAATAGGGGTGCGGGTCCTGCTCCAACGAGCTTACATACTACAGATAATGGGGTGATACAGAAGGTAAAGTTTAGTTAACCTAGCACGAAGCGGACAGGGGGTAGTCGGCCCCTCGCTCATCGCCTGTCGGGGCGAAGTCACCTTCCTGTAAGGGTGCGGCTACACAGGCTAAATTTCCCCTCCCTCACAAGCTCAGTGTCCTTTGAAGCCGGTGGAGCTTGGGCCCGTTGAGGCCTGTGGGGCATGAGGTCCTGAGGTCTATGTAGACCTGGTGCTGGTCTGTGAGGGACCCGGAAGCATGGAGCGGACAAGGGGTAGTTGGCCCCTCGCTCGTTGCCTGTCGGGGCGAAGTCACCTTCCTGGAAGGTCCGCTGAAGGAAGCGGTACGTGTCGCTGTGCGCACTGTGACAGACAACAGTGTGAAGTTGTATATGACATGCTGGACTGTATGTAGACTGAATACGCTGCTATGATAAAATAAACGCTGGAGGAACCAGCATTTGGACTTTACCTTGTGTTTCTGGACGTCATTGCGGTGCTGCCACCCCTGGGCAGGGGCAAGTAAGCAAGAGATCCCAGGCAAGTAACCCCAACTTGCCACATATGGTGGAGGATGCACTGGCACAAGTGGAAGGGCGCACAAAGCTGCAGAGAGCAACGTGTGAGCAGATGGATGTTCCTGTGAGCTGCAGTGCTGGAGGCATTTAAAAGGGCCAGGAGGCCGAAGTCTGTGGTCACCATGGGTAAAAGATGTCGACAGCGGGAGGCGGTTGCCAGGAGATAGATGGACGGTGTCTTGAGGTGTGACCAGTGGCCAGGAGGCCAGTTGGAGGTGAGAACCTGCCAGCTAGTAGTGGGTGCGATCCCACTGTGGGTGGACTTGGATCCACAGCAGAACAGGTCATCCGTTATGCCAGACATCTTGCTGCTTCTCCATTGTGGTCCAAGGACTGACAAAGTGGTGAGTCTGACCTTTGAGACTCCATGTGGCACTGTGACCTGGGACTTGACTAAATGAGAGTCTGCAAGTGGAGTTTGTGTTGGGCACGGGCTTTCCCCATATTATTCAGCTGTGGGAGGGAAAGGATCCTGCAGTCTCATACAAAAACTGCAGATGTGAACAGGGGTCAAGGACTGCCACCAGTGTGCCTAGAGGAGCAGCTGCAGGGCCACACATCAACTCGGGGGAGTGAGGAGAGCGCTCTGAGGACTGATGAAAGGGGGCCAAATGGACTGTCACCTGTGTGTCCAGAGGAGCGGCTGCAGGGCCACACATCAACTCGGGGGAGTGAGAAGAGTGCTCCAAGGACTGATGAAAGGGGGCCAAATGGACTGTCACCTGTGTGTCCAGAGGAGCGGCTGCAGGGCCACACATCAACTCGGGGGAGTGAGAAGAGTGCTCCAAGGACTGATGAAAGAGGGCCAAATGGACTGGAACATTCTGATAATGGATAGGGGAAAACATGATAATGCAAAGTCGTATGAAGTACATAATATGTCTCTGTTGCAGGTCGATGCAGGCATACCTGCACAATATGAACACGTGTCTAGTAGAAATGCTTATGATAATGAAGGGAAATCTGCACAATGTGAACTGGTGTCTAACAATGCAGATGTGGGGAATGGCTCAGGCATGGTTGGACTAGATAGTAACCATGAAAAGGTGCTGTGTGGCACACCGAGAGTTAATGAGATTAACCCCTCAGGTTCTGACACTTCAGTTCAGCTGCAGGAAGAAGAAAAGTTACTTTCTGCTGCTAGAAATGAAGTAGCTTTATTGAAGGGTCGGTGTAGTCAACAGGAATCCAACATGGTGGAAGGAAATGCAAGAGAAGGCCCCCTGTCCACGTCCGCGACGGAATATCGCCAGTGATATTCCGCCGCGGGGGACGAGGGGGGAGCACAGACAGGTCTCAGCGGTGAGCCTATCTAACAGATAGGCTTATCGCGGCATGCTGCAATTTAGAGCCCGCAAGCAGACGACGGCGCTGCGCTTCACACAGCGTGATCCCGTGGACATGCAGCCTTAAAGGGGTTGTCCCGCGCCGAAACGGGGGTTTTTTTTTTTCAACAGCCCCCCCGTTCGGCGCGAGACAAACCCGATGCAGGGGTTAAAAAAGAAAACCGGACAGTGCTTACCTGAATCCCCGCGCTCCGGTGACTTCTTACTTACCTGGTGAAGATGGCCGCCGAGATCTCCCTCGGTGGACCGCAGGGCTTCTGTGCGGTCCATTGCCGATTCCAGCCTCCTGATTGGCTGGAATCGGCACGTGACGGGGCGGAGCTACACGGAGCCGCTCTCCAGCACGAGCGGCCCCATTCAGAAAAGGAGAAGACCGGACTGCGCAAGCGCGTCTAATCCGGCGATTAGACGCTGAAAATTAGACGGTTCCATGGAGACGAGGACGCTAGCAACGGAACAGGTAAGTGAATAATTTCTGATAACTTCTGTATGGCTCATAATTAATGCACAATGTACATTACAAAGTGCATTAAAGGGGTTGTCCCGCGAAAGCAAGTGGGTCTATACACTTCTGTATGGCCATATTAATGCACTTTGTAATGTACATCGTGCATTAATTATGAGCCATACAGAAGTTATTCACTTACCTGCTCCGTTGCTAGCGTCCTCGTCTCCATGGAACCGTCTAATTTTCAGCGTCTAATCGCCAGATTAGACGTGCTTGCGCAGTCCGGGTCTTCTTCTTTTCTGAATGGGGCCGCTCGTGCCGGAGAGCGGCTCCTTGTAGCTCCGCCCCGTCACGTGCCGATTCCAGCCAATCAGGAGGCTGGAATCGGCAATGGACCGCACAGAAGCCCTGCGGTCCACCGAGAGAGAAGATCCCGGCGGCCATCTTCAGCAGGTAAGTAAGAAGTCACCGGAGCGTGGGGATTCAGGTAAGCGCTGTCCGGTTTTCTTTTTTAACCCCGGCATCGGGGTTGTCTCGCGCCGAACGGGGGGGGGGGGGTTTGAAAAAAAAAAAAAACCCGTTTCGGCGCGGGACAACCCCTTTAATATGGCCATACAGAAGTGTATAACCCCACTTGCTTTCGCGGGACAACCCCTTTAAGCAACAGTACTCTAATATCAGCTGTGGCACAATATTCAAATGTGACACAAATGTGTTTTCATCAGATTGGGTCCCTCGCCATTACATACATCTCCCCTTCTCGGCAGCCTGAAGACACATGACTCTCCACATATCAGCGTCTTTGATAACTTCCCTTGTCTACAGCATAACCACTACACCCATCATCTCCATGGCGGTGGACCCGGACCACCAAACCCCGTCGGAGCAGCGCCCTCTGCAGACAATGCTGACTGCGTCATAGACGTCGCATATTACAGGCGGTTCAGTATACCACATCACATGTGACCCTGCTGCCCCGCCATGTGCCTCACCATGCCACATCAGATCCATTAACCTTTGCAAGACCTTGCTTTATAGCCCAAACTGTGACGCCATGACTACTCTATGCTCTCCTTATCACAGTCCTGCGAGTCCTCACTCCCCCACCCTGTCCAGGGATGTAACCTTCCGCAATGCTGGGATTGTAGTCTGCTCCCCAGAATCCAGACCTCTGGTGCTGCTCGCTTTGCTTCTCGTCTGCAGCGTCCATGCAAATTCTTCAGCTCTGCTGCTGCGGTGTCTGGCACTGCGGGGAGGGAAGCTCCCTCTCCTCCCACGTGCTGCAGGGGGCTTCACTTCAAGGATAAGGCTGGTCCTCCAGCTTCAGACCCCCAAGGCAATCTGGTCTCTTCCTTCTGTGGCCTCTGCCACTTTCAAAGTTCTTGCTGCTGGTGGCTGCCTGCAGCAGCCGTTGTGGTCCCAGTAGTAATAGTGCCACCCCGGTAGTAATAGCAACCCCCATTGTAGCCCCTGGTAGTAATAGTGTCACCCATTGTGGCCCCTGGTAATAATGGTGTCCCCCATTGTGGCCCCAGTAGTAATAGTGGTCCAAGCAGTAATAGGGATCCCCGTTAGTAGCCCGAGTTGTAATACTGACCCCCCATAGTAGCTCCAAGTAGTAATAGTGACCCCCATTGTGGCCCTAGTAGTAACCATGACTCTCATTAGTCACCCCCGTTAGTAGCCTGAGTAGCAATAGGGACTCTCATAGTAGCCCCAGTAGTAATAGTGAATCGCATAGTGGCCTCAGTAGTAATAGTGACCCCAGTAGTAATAGGGACTCCCGTTCGTAGCCCCAGTAGAAATAGTGACCCTATTTGTGGCTATAGTAGTAATCATGACTTCCTTTAGTGGCTCCAGTAGTGATAGAAACCGCCATAGTGGTACCAGTAGTAATAGTGGCCCCCCTAAGCTTGCACAGTGGTCAGGGACTAACAGAATGGTATTTAGCAAGAAGAAATGCAAAGTCCTACATCTGGGCAAGAAAAATGAAAAAAGCACATACAGAATGGGAGGAATTGGGCTAAGCAGCAGCACATGTGAAAAAGACTTGGGTATACTAATAGATCATAGACTGAACATGAGTCAACAATGTGATGCAGCAGCCAAAAAGGCAAACCCAATTCTGGGATGTATTAAGAGAAGCATAGAGTCTAGATCACGTGAGGTCATTATCCCCCTCTACTCTTCCTTAGTCAGACCTCATCTGGAATACTGGGTCCAGTTCTGGGCACCCCACAAAGACATAGACAAACTGGAGCAAGTTCAGAGAAGAGTTAGCAAGACGGTGAGCGGTCTGCAAATCATGTCCTATGAGGAACGGTTAAAGGATCTGGGAATGTTTAGCTTGCAGAAGAGAAGGCTGAGAGGAGACTTAATAGATGTTATGGGACTAAATCATATTCCAGAAGATTTCCTTGATAACGACTTGGAAAAATTGACGAGTGATCTTTGGAAATGCGACTCCAATAGCTGGGCGTGCAGTTTGCCGGATGTCCACAATGGGGTAAGACTGCAGCAGACAGGTGAGTTCTGTTCTCCCCTTACCCATTGTGCGTCCGTCATTCTGCTTGTCAAGGCTTGGGTGAGTAATTTCCGCCTAAAGGGTTTATTTTGTTACATGGTCACTCTTCTATATAAGAACCCTGATTTGTGACTTCACTGGTTCTATGTTGCTATATGCTGTGAAATTGTTGTTTAGACATAAGGTGTTATCATCTTTAGTAGCGCTATCTTTGTTCCAAATCTGGACGCAGATTTGATGGCTTCTTGAGATAAGGAGAACATATCTTTAGATAAGAAGCGTTTAGTCTCAAGGTTAATTTTAACTACTTCAGGCACTAGATTGCTAAGTAGTGTAGCAGAGGCCCGCACAGAAATGTCAGTGGTGACGGTCCGGCTCTGCTCTGCACATGTGCCGGCTGGCCGGCAGCTGGCGCATAGCAGAAATGAAGACAGCGGGAGTGGGTGAAGCAAGTTCATGCAGAATCTGTGGACAACCATGTGACAATTAACCACCGTACTGTTTGTCCTGTATATCTTAATATCCTAACACTGTATCATTGCTGTACGTCTTGTCTTCTTTCCATAAGTGTCAGATAGCACTGCTGAGGAAGGTCACTATAGGTGCCAGTATCGCAGACAGCAGTAGAAAAGCTTGCAGAGAGAGAGAGAGAGGATCAATACATGATAATATATATATATATATATATATATATATATATATATATATATATATATATAGTGCAAGAGTGTTATTGTGTCATCTATATATAGGAATACATAAAGGGTTAATGCTTGATCTGTGTAAAGCCGCAGCTCCCAGTTCCCTCCCTTGTCTCTGTTCCCCCTCGTCATCCCCCTCCCTTCAGGTTTTAGTGAGGTTGAAGCAAATCTTTGACTTTCAGAGAAGGAATGCGTGCCTGCAAGGAGCTGTGGGCGCAGCCCCCCTCCTTGCTTCCCAGCTTCTCATAGATAAAAAAGGAATAGTGTGTCTCTGCTTGCGTCAATTGAATAGAAACTTGTAATGAATCCAGTGAATTATACTGTCTTAAAAATTGGAAAGATAGGAATTTTTAGGTACATTCTTGCTGTTATTTGTGTACATGTCAGTTCTGTGATTGGTTGGATGTGTGTATACTTACTAAATGGTGTTTCAGTGTGATAATGTTCGGTAGGAGAAATGAGTGTTCCTATTATGGGAAAAGAATTACAAACAGTTAAAGGTTGAATGTTGGTTGGTAGCGATTTGAATGCATTTGTATGCAAGATGAGGAGAGTTGTAGAACTTCTGTAACTTTTTCTTTGTATGATGCTGTTGCGGCCATTTGCTTTCCCTGTCTGTTTTTGTCCAGCACTGAGATGGTTACCCAGCTCTCTCCTTCTGAGTGCACCTGAGGGGTTCATTAGTCATTACACCCCTATTCAAGTTGAACTGATGCACTTTAATGCCTTTCAATTGATGTTTGTTCATCACACTCAGCCTTCCCTGTGTTGTGGCGGTGTCCAGGCATAACAGTATGTCCTGCTGTGCATCCTACTGCGTTATCTCCTGGTGTGAACGGTGGGCATCCTACTGTGTGCTGTGTAAACTATCCCATGCTTCTGTAAAGTCTCCTGTAGGCTTTTTGAGCTGGCATGGTCACCAGTTCAGTCTATATGTGTCTTTCTGCGTTTGTCTGCTGCCAGTTCCTTCTGGTTCTGAGTTTCACCCCTTCAGGGATAATCAGACCCGAGGTTCCAGCACAGGGCTGCTCTTATGAGGGCAGTCACTCTGCTTATAGGTAGGGGTCTGCCATTCTCCCTGCAGCCAAGGGTCAGTTCCCCTTTCCCTGTCTACAGTCAGTCTATCTGAGGAGTCGGCAACTAAACCACTCAGGGACTGTCCTCAGCTGGTCTGGTTGGTGCAGTTGATCTACAATTTCCTGAGCTCTGTAACAGCAGTAGACATTGTGTGTGGAGGATCGTACGGTTCTTAATATTTATATGGGAGACAGACTTGACCGCATGGATGGATAAGAGTTAAAGGGGTTGTCCCGCGCCGAAACGGGTTTTTTTTTTTTTTAAACCCCCCCCCCCCGTTCGGCGCGAGACAACCCCGATGCAGGGGTTAAAAAAACCACCCGCACAGCGCTTACCTGAATCCCGGCGGTCCGGCGTCTTCATACTCACCTGCTGAAGATGGCCGCCGGGATCCTCTGTCTTCATGGACCGCAGGGCTTCTGTGCGGTCCATTGCCGATTCCAGCCTCCTGATTGGCTGGAATCGGCACGTGACGGGGCGGAGCTACACGGAGCCGGCATCCTGCACGAGCGATCCCATTCATAAAAGAAGAAGACCCGGACTGCGCAAGCGCGGCTAATTTGGCCATCGGAGGGCGAAAATTAGTCGGCACCATGGAGACGAGGACGCCAGCAACGGAGCAGGTAAGTATAAAACTTTTTATAACTTCTGTATGGCTCATAATTAATGCACAATGTACATTACAAAGTGCATTATTATGGCCATACAGAAGTGTATAGACCCACTTGCTGCCTCGGGACAACCCCTTTAATGACCCGTGTTCAGGCTGTGATGAATGTAAAATGTGTGATGCAGATATTGACTGGGGATAAAAGTTTTTCTCCCCCTCTGCATATGAATGTGTAGATTGTGAATTTCAAATGAAAGCATGAAAAAGCATGCAAACAGCCAGAATCAAAGGGGTGGAGCTAGATAATGTAAACGTACGTCGTGGGTCATCCATTTCTTGTTCACAACGGAGGGGGGGAGGTTGAGAATCTTGGGCAGTCAGGAATTTTTTTTTCTCAAATTTGATGAGACATTGCAGGCAGGATCAGATTAATAATGAATTTGCTTAAAGGATATCACATTTCCAATGTAGATAGATGTTTGTGGATTATTGTGCCCTGATGTAACTCGTGTCTCTGTTATTGGCGCTGACATCTTACAAGCCTTATCTGCATCCACCAAATTCTCACCAGATGGATCGGTACGGGTTAAGACCTCAGGTGACAGTTCAGAAGAGTTTTGTAAACTAACTGCTCTCTTGGCGGAGCCGGCTCATATGTTTGTCCTGACAGCTGGTGAAGGAACCCAGCTTTCCGCAGTTCCTGACAAATTGTGGGCCACCTCCAAGACAGACATGGGGAAATTGAATTTACCCCCTTTTGATCAATGTCTACATCATAGTCTCTGAATTGTGCGGTCAGTATCCTCTTTTCTTCTTTCTTCCACGGCTTGAGGGCCTCTGCCTTTGCTGTGAGGTCTGCTAGGGCGTTGCCATTTGCTTCTCCAGTGTCGGCTTTGGTATGAGCTTTCACCTTTAGGATTGCTACTGTGTCTGGTAGGAGTAGGGCTTTCATGAGGTTCTGTACTGCTATACCATTCAGGAAACCTCTCTATATGTCAGCGCTATACTGTACGACCCTCCAGGAACCCCTCTATATATCAGTGCTATACTGTACGACCATCCAGGAACCCCTCTATATGTCAGCGCTATACTGTACGACCCTCCAGGAACCCCTCTATATGTCAGCGCTATACTGTATGACCATCCAGGAACCCCTCTATATGTCAGCGCTATACTGTACGACCCTCCAGGAACCCCTCTATATATCAGTGCTATACTGTACGACCATCCAGGAACCCCTCTATATGTCAGCGCTATACTGTACAACCATCCAGGAACCCCTCTATATGTCAGCGCTATACTGTACGACCCTCCAGGAACCCCTCTATATGTCAGTGCTATACTGTATGACCATCCAGGAACCCCTCTATATGTCAGCGCTATACTGTACGACCCTCCAGGAACCCCTTTATATGTCAGCGCTATACTGTACAACCATCCAGGAACCCCTCTATATGTCAGCGCTATACTGTACGACCCTCCAGGAACCCCTCTATATGTCAGCGCTATACTGTATGACCCTCCAGGAACCCCTCTATATGTCAGCGCTATACTGTACGACCCTCCAGGAACCCCTCTATATGTCAGCGCTATACTGTTCGACCATCCAGGAACCCCTCTATATGTCAGCGCTATACTGTACAACCATCCAGGAACCCCTCTATATGTCAGCGCTATACTGTACGACCCTCCAGGAACCCCTCTATATATCAGTGCTATACTGTACGACCATCCAGGAACCCCTCTATATGTCAGCGCTATACTGTACGACCCTCCAGGAACCCCTCTATATGTCAGCGCTATACTGTACGACCCTCCAGGAACCCCTCTATGTCAGTGCTATACTGTACGACCCTCCAGGAACCCCTCTATATGTCAGCGCTATACTGTACGACCCTCCAGGAACCCCTCTATATATCAGTGCTATACTGTACGACCCTCCAGGAACCCCTCTATATATCAGTGCTATACTGTACGACCCTCCAGGAACCCCTCTATATGTCAGCGCTATACTGTACGACCCTCCAGGAACCCCTCTATATATCAGTGCTATACTGTACGACCATCCAGGAACCCCTCTATATGTCAGCGCTATACTGTACGACCCTCCAGGAACCCCTCTATATGTCAGCGCTATACTGTACGACCCTCCAGGAATCCCTCTATATGTCAGTGCTATACTGTACGACCCTCCAGGAATCCCTCTATATGCCAGTGCCATTTATGCTGCATAAAGCTCATCGCTCATCTTCAGTTTAAAGAGCCGCCGGTCAGTAGCGAACGGCCGCTGTGTATCTCAGTGGAGAGGGGCAGGGGGAGAGAAATCTCCTGCACTGCCCCAACCCCTGCTGGCTGTTTCGTGAACCAGCCTGCTCTGCTAGCTCCCGTGCAAGAGCACCGTAGTGAGGACACACAGGGACGAGTGTCGGGCATTGTTTGCTTGACAGTCGTCCTGTGTAAATAGACCATAAGACCGAGTAACATGATCAGATGCCTGTGTAGGAGTCCAAGGGGTGGTCAGTGTGCGCAGGACTGCTGTGTCGGTTGTGATTCCTTTAGTATGGAAGAACAGTAGGTTTTAAGTAAAAAGGATATGCGCTCGTGGAAAAAGCAGTTAAGTGGAGCAGAATGCAAAAAAAGTCCGTTCTGCGAGGGACGGAAGAGATATACAGTAGAATGGCACTTACTCGGGAGGAGGGGGGTGTATAAAACAAGAAGCCCCCTCCTTTGTGTGCTGACTCCTCTAAATCCTCTCAGTCGCCGATGGTACTTGCGGAAAGCGAGTTGATTTTATCCAGTTTTATTTATATAAAATCAAGTTACAGGTAGGCAACGCGTTTCAGTGCGACATGCACCTTTTTCAAGCCTATGTGTACATATATAAAAAGGCAGATTTACTCACATTTATAGGTATCAGAGTATCACTTTCGTTCTGTGTGTAGCGCCATTTTGTGGGTGGAGCTATGTAATTCCAGAGGGAGGAGTCTATGGTGATAGGTTGGTGTATGTCACATGATTCGTTTGGTGACGTGGCCGCACTATCCGGATGTATTACGTGGCGTTGTATGTATTGGTTTCATTTTGGAGTTGCGTGGTCACGCTACATGTGCGTGCCACGTCATAACGGAGGGTCCTTGGTCATGTGACCTGATGACGCGGTCGCGCTGTCAGTGCGTGCCGCGTCATAGTACAAGAGCTAGTGAATAGATGATGCGGCCACGTTGGGCGTACGTGCCGCTCGTAATGTGAGTCACGTGGTTATAAGTTGCAGTTACTTTGTCAAAGCATCGTGCGTTTCTATGGAGAGCGGCGTGCGTGTTACGTCATGCACTGGTCACGTGGTTGTTGGATGTAGTGACGCTATTAAAGCGTTCTCTGTCTCTATGGAGACTGTAGTTCAGTCTTCTGGTCATTAGAGAGAGTATATGAGTCTTTTGTGAGGCATATAGGTATTATTGGCATAACAGGATAAAACCATTGAACTTACAATTAAAATGCATCCTATTACAAAAACAACATTCTTGTTCTAATTCATAAGTTGATGGAAATAGATACAAGCGAATACAAATATATATTAATAAGAGCTTTATAAAAGAGGGTTGTTGATCATTAAAAACACATATGAGGCATCAACTTGCAGGAAACTCCATTCATATAAATTTCTATAAAAAGATGCGACTATGAAGATAGATAGTTATGTGTCTCTAAGGAGGAAAGAGAGGGCAACTTATACCTCCCAGAACCTATTCTTGGTCATGAAGTCAGATTCCAGTTTAAGTGAATGGGGGATTGTTTGGTGATCATCAAACGCCGGAGTGACAACCATAGGTAAGTGTGCATATAAACATACATACCTTACATAAATAGTCTGTATACCATATATACATAAATTATATATAAGCTTTGTGTAGTTTCAATGGTCTGTCTGTCTTATATCTTATGGCATGTATAGGATCCTATACATTGAAACTACACAAAGCTTATATATAATTTATGTATATATGACATACAGACTATTTATGTAAGGTATATATGTGTATATGCACACTTACCTGTGGTTGTCACTCCGGCGTTTGATGATCACCAAACAATAATCCCCCATTCACTTAAACTGGAATCTGACTTCATGAACTGTATATCCAAGAATAGGTTCTGGGAGGTATGAGTTGCCCTCTCTTTCCTCCTTAGAGACACATAACTATCTATCTTCATAGTTGCATCTTTTTATAGAAATTTATATGAATGGAGTTTCCTGCAAGTTGAAGCCTCATATGTGTTTTTAATGATCCACAACCCTCTTTTATAAAGCTCTTATTAATATATATTTATATTCGCTTGTATCTATTTCCATCAACTTATGAATTAGAACAAGAATGTTGTTTTTGTAATAGGATGCATTTTAATTGTAAGTTCAATGGTTTTATCCTGCTATGCCAATAATACCTATATGCCTCACAAAAGACTCATATACTCTCTCTAATGACCAGAAGACTGAACCACACAGTCTCCATAGAGACAGAGAACGCTTTAATAGCGTCACTACATCCAACAACCACGTGACCAGTGCATGACGTAACACGCACGCCGCTCTCCATAGAAACGCACGATGCTTTGACAAAGTAACTGCAACTTATAACCACGTGACTCACATTACGAGCGGCACGTACGCCCAACGTGGCCGCATCATCTATTCACTAGCTCTTTTACTATGACGCGGCACGCACTGACAGCGCGACCGCGTCATCAGGTCACATGACCAAGGACCCTCCGTTATGACGTGGCACACACATGTAGCGTGACCACGCAACTCCAAAATGAAACCAATACATACAACGCCACGTGATACATCCGGATAGTGCGGCCACGTCACCAAACGAATCATGTGACATACACCAACCTATCACCATAGACTCCTCCCTCTGGAATTACATAGCTCCACCCACAAAATGGCGCTACACACAGAACGAAAGTGATACTCTGATACCTATAAATGTGAGTAAATCTGCCTTTTTATATATGTACACATAGGCTTGAAAAAGGTGCATGTCGCACTGAAACGCGTTGCCTTCCTGTAACTTGATTTTATATAAATAAAACTGGATAAATCAACTCGCTTTCCACAATTACCATCCGCGACTGAGAGGATTTAGAGGAGTCAGCACACAAAGGAGGGGGCTTCTTGTTTTATACACCCCCCTCCTCCCGAGTAAGTGCCATTCTACTGTATATCTCTTCCATCCCTCGCAGAACGGACTTTTTTTGCATTCTGCTCCACTTAACTGCCTTTTCCACGAGCGCATATCCTTTTTACTTAAAACCTACTGTTTGTTTTCTTATTGGGGATCCACTCTCCTGGTGAGAGTCCCCCCTTACTGTCATTGCAGCTCTCCTCCTTCACGGAGGATAGGAAAAAAGCACATTGGGGAGCCTGCTCAATATCCGTTGGCGCTGTCTGAACTATTGTGTTTTAGTATGGAAGAAGAATGTATGTAGCAGAGTTGTGTGTGTGTATGACATTCATGTAGCACAGCTGTTTGTGTGACGTGCATGTAGTACAGTTGTGTGTGTGTGACGTGCATGTAGCAGAGCTGTGTGTGACGTGCATGTAGCAGAGCTGTGTGTGACGTGCATGTAGCAGAGCTGTGTGTGACGTGCATGTTGCAGAGCTGTGTGTGTGACGTGCATGTTGCAGAGCTGTGTGTGTGACGTGCATGTTGCAGAGCTGTGTGTGTGTGACGTGCATGTAGCAAAGCTCTGTGTGTGTTGTGCATGTAGCAGAGCTGTGTGTGATGTGCATATAGCAGAGCTGTTTATGTGATGTGCACGTAGCAGAGCTGTGGATGTGAAGTGCATGTAGCAGAGGTCTGTGTGTTACATGCATGTAGTAGATCTATATGTGATGTTTATGTAGCAGAGCTGTGTATGTGACGTGCATGTAACAAAGCTGTATGTGCGTGACGTGCATGTAGCAGAGCTGTTTGGCGCATTGCTGCACCAGAAACACTGATACTATAATTTTCTAATAATTACTAGTATATCAAAGTACTAACAACCACTTGTCTGTGAGTCTGTGTGTGAGTTACATGCGTCGCCCCCTGATCACATGACGGCGACGTCATCACAGGCCCTAAAGCATAAAACATGGAGAGCCTGACAGCCCAGGTGTGCTCACAGGACCTGTGATGTTGTCACTGTCATATGATCAGTCACCTGGGCTCTGACCTCAACCCCTGATCACATGACAGTGACATCATCACAGGTCCTTCACTTTATTAAAAACCTGCAGAGCCAGACAGCAGCCGTGTGCTTACAGGACCTGTGGTTATGTCACCCTCATGTGATCAGTCACCTGTGTAGGAAGAGTCCAGGGTCACATGACCAGTCTCTCCCCTCAGTGTATGCAGGACTCTGCTGTGTGACCTGCAGTTTGTGTCCCATAAGGATGTATTCAGAGAGTTTATGGAGCCGAGCCAAGTGTGTGAGAGACGGAGGAGCAGAGCCGTGCATGTGTGTGAGATGGAAGAGCAGAGCTGTGCGTGTGTGCATGACGGAGAAGCAGAGACGTGCGTGTGTGCATGACGGAGTAGCAAAGCCGTGCGTGATGGAGGACAGAGCCGTGCGTGTGTGAGACGGAGGAGCAGAGCCGAACGTGTGTGAGATGGAGGAGCAGAGCCGTGCGTGTGTGTGAGACAGAGGACAGAGCTGTGCGTGTGTGAGACGGAGGAGCAGAGCTGAACATGTGTGAGATGGAGGAGCAGAGCCGTGCGTGTGTGAGGCGGAAGAGCAGAGCCGTGCGTGTGTGAGGCGGAGGAGCAAAGCCGTGCGTGTGTGAGGCGGAGGAGCAGAGCCGTGCGTGTGTGAGGCGGAGGAGCAGAGCCGTGCGTGTGTGAGGCGGAGGAGCAGAGCCGTGCGTGTGTGAGGCGGAGGAGCAGAGCCGTGCGTGTGTGAGGCGGAGGAGCAGAGCCGTGCGTGTGTGAGGCGGAGGAGCAGAGCCGTGCGTGTGTGAGGCGGAGGAGCAGAGCCGTGCGTGTTTGAGGCGGAGGAGCAGAGCCGTGCGTGTGTGAGGCGGAGGAGCAGAACCGTGCGTGTGTGAGACGGAGGAGCAGAGCCGTCCCTGTGTGAGGCGGAGGGGCAGAGCCATCCGTGTTTGACATGGAGGAGTATGTGATTAGTCACCTGTGTGCGAGGAGTCCAGGGGGAAAACACTGTTTCAGAGCTATTTGTGACGTGCATGTAGCAGAGCTGTGTGTGTTTGTAATGTTCATGTAGCAGAGCTCTTTGTGTGTGACAGGAGCATGTATCCGACTTGTGTGTGTGACACGAGTGTGTAGAAGAGCTGTGTTTGTGATGTGCATGTAGCAGTGCTGTGTGTGTGACATAAATATAGCAGAGCTGTATGTGACATGAATGTAGCAGAGCTGTGTGTGACAGTGCATGTAGCAGAGCTGTGTGTGTGACATGTGCATGTTGCAGAGCTGTGTGTGTGTGAGACAGGTATGTAGCAGAGCTGTGTGTGTGACTTGCATAAAATAGAGCTGTGTGGTTGCCGTGCATGTAGCAGTGCTGTGTGTGACATACATGTAGTAGAGCTGTGTGTTTCTGAAACATGCAAGTAGCAAGGCTTTGTGTGTGATTTACACAGAGCAGAGCTGTGTGTGACATACATGTACCAGAGTTCTGTTTGTGCGTGCTGTGCATGCAGCAGAGCTGTATGTGACATACATGTA
This sequence comes from Eleutherodactylus coqui, assembly GCA_035609135.1. Classification (NCBI taxonomy): domain Eukaryota; kingdom Metazoa; phylum Chordata; class Amphibia; order Anura; family Eleutherodactylidae; genus Eleutherodactylus; species Eleutherodactylus coqui. The sequence goes on from CM069407.1 coordinate 311,974,604, forward strand.
CAGAGCTGTCTGTGTGTGACGTGCATGTAGCAGAGCTGTTTATTTATTATGTGCACAAAGCAGAACTGTGTGTGTGTGACATGTATGTCACAAAGCTGTGTGTGAGATGGAGGAGCAGAGCCATGCATGTATGAAAGACGGTGGAGCAGAGATGTGCATGTGTGAGATGGAGGAGCAGACTCGTGTGTGTGTGTGTGTGTGTGTGCGTGTGTGCGTGTGTGCGTGTGTGCGTGTGTGAGAAACGGAGGAGCAGAGCCATGCGTGTGTGAGATGGAGGAGCAAGTTATCAGTCGCCTGTGTGGGAGGAATGCAGGGGGTGATCAATGTGTGCAGGACTGCTGTGTCGGTCGTGATTCCTGTTGTATTGAATGAATAATGTATGTAGCAGAGCTGTGTGTGTGACACGCGCATATAGCAGTGCTCTGTGTGTGTATGAAGTGCATATAGCAGAGCTGTGTGTGTGACACGCACATGTAGCAGAACTGTTTGTGTGTAACAAGTGCATCTAAAAGAGCTGTTCGTGCGACACACGTGTAGTAGAGCTGTGTATGATGTGCGTGTAGCAGAGCTATGTGTGTGACAAGCTCATATAATAGAGCTGTGTGTGACACTCACGTAGCAGCACTGTGTGTGATGTGCATGTTGCACAGTTGTGTGTGTGACAAGTGCATGTAACAGCTGTGTGTGTGTCACATGCATGTGTAGTAGAGCTGTGTGTGACGTGCATGTTGCAGAGCTGTGTGTGTGTTCTACATGTAGCAAAGCTGTTTGTGACATGCATGTAGCAGAGTTGTGTGTGTGACGTGCTTGTAGCAGAGCTGTATGTGACATGCATGTAGCAGAGCCGTGTGTGATGTGCAGGTAGCAGAGCTGTATGTGTGGAACGCACACATGTAATAGAGCTGTGTGTGTGTGACATGCATGTAACAAACCTGTGTGTGAGACAAGGGAGCATGGCTGTGCTTGTGTGAAATGCAGGAGCAGAGCCGTGCATGTGTGAAACAGAGGAGCAGAGGTGTGTGTGTGTGTGAGATGGAGGAGCAGAGCCGTGCATGTGTGAGAGACAGAGGAGCAGAGCCATGTGTGTGTGTGAGACAGAGGAGCAGAGCCATGTGTGTTAGATACAGCGGAGCAGAGCTGTGCATGTGAGAGTTGGTGGAGTAGAGCTGTGCGTGACGGAGGAGCAGAGTTGTGCGTGTGTGTGAGATGGAGGAGCATGTTGTCAGTCACCTGTGTGGGAGGAGTGCAGTGGGTGATCAGTGTGTGCAGTACTGCTGTTTCGGTTGTGATTCTTGTTGTATGGGATGAAGAATGTGTGTAACAGCTGTGTGTGTGTAATGTGCATGTAGCAGAGTTGTGTGTTTGACATACATATAGCAAATCTGTGTGTGTGAGAAGTGCATGTAACAGAGCTTTGTGTGTTTTTATTGCATGTAGCAGAGTTGTGTGTGTGTGACGTGCATGTAGCAGAGTTGTGCGTGTAACGTGCATGTAGCAAAGCTTTGTGTGTGTGACATAAATATAGCAGAGCTGTGTGCGTGTGATGTGCATGTAGCAGAGCTGTATGTGTGTGACATAAATATAGCAGAGCTGTGTGTGACAAGTGCATGTAGCAGAGCTTTGTATGTGAGTTTAGCGCATGTAGCAGCTGTATGTGTCACATGCATGTGTAGTAGAGATGTGTGTGACGTGTATGTTGCAGAGTTGTGTGTGGCGTGCATGTAGGAGAGCTGTGTTTGTGAAACATGTATGTAGTAGAGCTGTGTGTGACATGCATGTAGCAGAGCTCTGTGTGTGATATGCACATAGTAGAGTTGTGTGTGAGACGTGCATGTAGCAGAGCTTTGTGTGTGAGTTTAGCGCATGTAACAGAGCTGTATGTGTCACATGCATGTGTAGTAGAGATGTGTGTGACGTGTATGTTGCAGAGCTGTGTGTGGCGTGCATGTAGAAGAGCTGTGTTTGTGAAACATGTATGTAGTAGAGCTGTGTGTGACATGCATGCAGCAGAGCTCTGTGTGTGATATGCACATAGTAGAGTTGTGTGTGAGATGTGCATGTAGCAGAACTGTGTGTGTGACGTGCAGTAGCAGAACTGTGTGTGTGTGACATGCGCATGTAAGAGATCTCTATGTGTGTGTGACACGTATGTAGCAAAGCTGTGTGTGATGTGCAAGTAGAGTTGTGTGTAATGTGCATGCAGCAGAGCTGTATGTGTGAGATATGTGCATGTAGCAGAGCTGTGTGTGACGTGCATGTACCAAAGCTGTGTGTGTGTCATGCATGTAGCAAAGCTGTGTGTGAATGCATGTAGCAGAGTTGTGAGTGTGACGTGCTTGTAGCAGATCTGTGTGTGATGTTCATTTAGCAGAGCTTTGTGTGTGCGACATGCATGTTACAAACCTGTGTGTGAGACAGAGTAGCACAGCCGTGCGTGTGTGAAATGCAGGAGCAGAGCTGTTCGTGTGGGAAACGGAGGAGCAGAGCTGTGTGTATGAGATGGAGGAGCAGATCCATGCGTGTGTGAGATGGAGGAGCACAGCTGTGCATGTGTGAGAGACAGAGGAGCAGAGATGGAGGAGCAGAGTCATGTGTGAGATGGAGAAGCAGAGCGATGTGCGTTAGATACAGCGGAACAGAGCTGTGCATGTGAGAGATGGTGGAGTAGGGCCGTGAATGTTCGTGAGACGGAGGAGCAGAGCCGTGCGTGTGTGTGATATGGAGGAGTAGAGCCGTGCGTGTGTGAGAGACAGAGGAGCAGAGCCGTGCGTGTGTGAGATGGAGGAGCAAAGTTGTGTGTGTGTGAGATGGAGGAGCAGAGCCGTGCGTGTGTGAGAGACAGAGGAGCAGAGCCGTGTGTGTTAGATACAGCGGAGCAGAGCTGTGCATGTGAGAAATGGGGGGGTAGAGCTGTGCATGTTTGTGAGACGGAGGAGCAGAGCCGTGCGTGTGTGTTAGACGGAGGAGCATATGTTGTCAGTCGCTTGTGTGGAAGGACTGCTGTGTCGGTTGTGATTCCTGTTGGGATGAAGAATGAATGTAACAGAGCGGTGTGTGTGTAATGTGCATGTAGCAGAGCTGTGTGTGTTTGACATACATATAGCAGAGCTGTGTGTGTGACAAGTGCATGTAGCAGAGCTTTGTGTGAGTGTTTATTGCATGGAGCAGAGCTGTGTGTGCGTGATGTGCATGTAGCAGAGCTGTGTGTGACGTGCATGTAGTAGAGCTTTGTGTGTGTGTTTAGTGCATGTAGCAGAGCTGTATGTGTGTGAAATAAATATAGCAGAGCTGTGTGTATGACAAGTGTGTGTAGCAGAGCTGTGTGCGTGATATGCATGTAGCGGAACTGTGTGTGTGAGATGTGCATGTAGCAGAGCTGTGTGCGTGACTAGCATGTCGCAGAGCTGTGTGTGTGAGAGTGACATGCATGTAGCACTGTTACTATAATTTCCTAATAATTACTAGTATAATGAGGGGTTCCTGGAGGGTTTTACAATACAGTACTGTCATATACATTTTCTTTTTAGACCCATTTTTTGGCCGCTGTTGTCCCTTGTTCCTCTGTGGTCACGGTTTCACGAGTTGGGTTCCTCTCAGTGGTTGGTTTCTGCAGGTGTGCCATCTCCCGTCCGTTGGTTGAGTGCGGTGGCATCTGATCATGGAGGTTCTTGTTGACTCAGCACTCTGCTATGACAGATATGAAGAATTTGGTCCTTTCATCTTCAGGTTTTGGTTATGAAATACAATTCAACCACAGAAAATTTCCCATTGATTTCGCTTTACTCATCAACCAGCAGGCTCCAGCCAGCTCATCACCCGGGTATGTGTGCCACCTGCTATGCCCCAGGCAACATCTCTAGTGAACCTGCAATCACAGGGAATGTCACTGGGGCACCGCAGGAGCCTGTGGGCCAACATCTCGAGAAAGTCTACCTGTCCTGGGGTACAATGACTTGCTGACTTTTGGGGGACGGGATAATGACACGCTGATACTTGGGGGAGCGGATAATGACACGCCGACACTTGGGGGACAGGATAATGACACGCCGACACTTGGGGGACCGGATAATGACACACCGACACTTGGGGGACGGGATAATGACACGCTGATACTTGGGGGACGGGATAATGACAGGCTGACACTTGGGGGACGGGATAATGACACGCTGATACTTGGGGGACGGGATAATGACATGCTGATACTTGGGGGACAGGATAATGACACACTGATACTTGGGGGACGGGATAATGACACGCTGATACTTGGGGGACGGGATAATGACACGCTGACACTTGGGGGACGGGATAATGACACGCTGACACTTGGGGGACGGGATAATGACACGCTGACACTTGGGGGACGGGATAATGAGACGCTGATACTTGGGGGACGGGATAATGACACGCTGAAACTTGGGGGGCTGGATAATGACACGCTGACACTTGGGGGACGGGATAATGACAGGCTGATACTTGGGGGACGGGATAATGACAGGCTGATACTTGGGGGGCTGGATAATGACAGGCTGACACTTGAGGGACGGGATAATGACAGGCTGACACTTGGGGGACGAGATAATGACACGCTGACACTTGGGGGACGGGATAATGAGACGCTGACACTTGGGGGACGGGATAATGACACGCTGATACTTGGGGGACGGGATAATGACACGCTGATACTTGGGGGACGGGATAATGACACGCTGATACTTGGGGGACGTAATAATGACAGGCTGATACTTGGGGGACGGGATAATGACAGGCTGATACTTGGGGGACGGGATAATGACACGCTGATACTTGGGGGACGTAATAATGACAGGCTGATACTTGGGGGACGGGATAATGACACGCTGATACTTGGGGGACGGGATAATGACACGCTGACACTTGGGGGACAGGATAATGACACGCTGATACTTGGGGGACGGGACAATGACACGGTGATACTTGGGGGACGGGATAGTGACAGGCTGACACTTGGGGGACGGGATAATGACACGCTGATACTTGGGGGACGGGATAATGACACGCTGATACTTGGGGGACGGGATAATGATATGCTAATACTGTCTCACAGCGGGCATAGATTCAGTGACTCTCCCAATATCCATACAACACTGGGATGAGCTGGCAGAGAGGGGCATCTCACAGCCCGGACTCCAACGACTTCTCATTAATGTCCACCGCTCAGCGAGTGAGCAGAACGCGTGGCGGCAGCCAGGGAGATAATCTGCATGAAATTTCTGCTCCTGCCGGTTTGTGAACACAGCTCCTCTGCACAGCTATGTGTCTCCATGGTTACAGAGAACCAAACCCTGTGTAGTCGGACCCTACAGTTGTCAGGACGCTCTCTACAGCCGCATTTCCAGGTCGCTGCTGAGGATGAGGGTGCGGACAGCTGAACGGGCGGCCATGTCTGCGATTATTATTATTGGTTTCTGTATGCATATAATGAAGTGAGCCGGGGTCGGAGGTGCAGGGATTATGTCGCGCTGCGTCCCGGCATGACCTTCCTGCACACCCCAACATATCTCTGGGCTTTCTGGTTTGCTATGTACAGAATGTCTGGGAGCAGCCTGTTCTCTCTGCTATTGAGCCCAAGGCCACACGAATTTGGCAGCTGCCACCGTTCCCTATCCCCTAGAAGTGGCGCAGTTATCACCTTCACCAGCAGGGGGCGCTGCAACCTCATGGAATACTACTGCGCTTCCATCTGTTTCTACTCATAGCTGAGGTGATGTGTGAGGCTCAGTGTTCCTCTTCATTTCCTCCATTGTCACCCACGTCCTGATCCCCACATCTTGCACCCCGCATCTTGACCTCCACATGCTGCACCCCATGTTCTGTGCCCCCACGTCCTGCACCCCACATCCTGTGCTTCACAAGCTGCACCCCGCATCCCGTACCCCACATCTTGCTCCCTGCATCCTGCGCCCCAAGTCCTGTCCTCCGCAGTCACTTGCGCTATGTTACCAGCGCCGGGCACCCCTGGGAGGCTACGAGTGTAAAGGCCCTTTTATATGGAACAATGATTGTTACAAACTATTTCAAATGAGCGAAAATCCCCGATAATCAGTGAGTGCGAGCGCAGGCGACGACCGGTCAATAGTCTGCCATTTTTGTTCATTTGATGCAGACATTAAACCCATCATCGTCTCGCTGACTAATCCGTCGGTGGGAGCAGCGCTCGTCCGGTCGCTCCCACTTATGCAGCCGATGTGACGATGCATCTGCTTACCTGAACTCTGACATCATTCGCTTGCTGAAACGAGAAATCGCCTCGTCTAAACGGGCCTACCGCAGCCATTGATTAGTGTCGCCGTTACCCACTTGGAACCCGGCGCCCCGTGCGGCCCAACGCAGCGAAGGAATGACAACCAACAGCAGAATCAGTTCATTAACCCCTTCCAAAGAAGTAATAAATGTTCATTGATAAGTTCCCTGCACCCCGAAATGTGAAAACTACCCATAAATGACCCCATTTTCAAAAAACACACCCCTTAGGCGAACTTCACATGGGCGGCTGTGATATGAATCCCGCCCCATATCGCGCTCGCCATCCATGGATGCGAGGCATTTTCACATGGAAACACGCTCGCATCTCTTCGGGGATGCAGGGATCTTCACAGCCGCGGCAGAGGGTCGAGGAATTCTCCCATTGTTTTCCGTGGGGTCAGTGCTGCTGCCGCCGGCCTCCTAGAGAACGATGGGCGCTGCGATGCGCGATAACACAGCAAGATAGAACAGGCCGCATCGCATCGCTCAGGAGTATGACTCTATTCAAAAGAATGGCGTTCATATTGGTGCGTCTCGCAAGGCACAAATCTTGTGAGGTTTTCTCGGCCGTGTGAAGCCGGCCTTAATCCATTCCCTCGGGGGGTCAGGAGGATTTGGACCCCACAGGTTTTTTCAGGAGTTAATTACATTTAGAGGAGAAAAAAAAAATTTCATATTTTTGAAAATACGTCATTTTAAAGACAGGTTTGTTTACTATAGTGCACATGAAAATGAGCATTTACACCCCATGATGGATCCCCCTGTTTGTCCCGTGTTCAGAAACATCCCCATTGTGGCCCTGATCTTATATCTGTATGTACAGCGGGGCCCAAACCGAACAGAGCAGAACAGACATTTTGCTTGCAGGTGTTTTAGGCCCCATTGTTCACTTCTAGAGTCCTTGAGCGGCCAAAACAATGGAGAACCCCCACAAATGAGCCCATTCTGAAAAGTAGACCCCTTAACGAATTCATCTAGGGGTGTACTGAGTATTTTGAATGAAACTAAGCAAAGCAGAAGGAAATAAATATGATTTTCATCTTTTAATATCCCGTTCACACACAATGTATCACTCCCATCATCCCTGACCCCAGGAGCTCACAATCTAATCCCCCCCATCACACACAATGTATCACTCCCATCATCCCTGACCCCAGGAGGTCACAATCTAATCCCCCATCACACACAATGTATCACTCCCATCATCCCTGACCCCAGGAGCTCACAATCTAATCTCCCCATCACACACAATGTATCACTCCCATCATCCCTGACCCCAGGAGCTCACAATCTAATCCCCCCCATCACACACAATGTATCACTCCCATCATCCCTGACCCCAGGAGGTCACAATCTAATCCCCCATCACACACAATGTATCACTCCCATCATCCCTGACCCCAGGAGCTCACAATCTAATCTCCCCATCACACACAATGTATCACTCCCATCATCCCTGACCCCAGGAGCTCACAATCTAATCCCCCATCACACAATGTATCACTCCCATCATCCCCGACCCCAGGAGCTCACAATCTAATCCCCCCATCACACACAATGTATACCTCTCATCATCCCTGACCCCAGGAGCTCACAATCCAATCCCTCCATCACACACAATGTATCACTTCCATCATCCCTGACCCCAGGAGCTCACAATCTAATCCCCCATCACACAATGTATCACTCCCATCATCCCTGACCCCAGGAGCTCACAATCTAATCTCTCCAGCACACAATGTATCACTCCCATCATCCCTGACCCCGGAGCTCACAATCTAATCCCCCCCATCACACACAATGTATCACTCCCATCATCCCTGACCCCAGGAGCTCACAATCTAATCTCTCCAGCACACAATGTATCACTCCCATCATCCCTGACCCCAGGAGCTCACAATCTAATTTCCCATAACACACAGTGTATCACTCCCATCATCCCTGACCCCAGGAGCTCACAATCTAATCCCCCATCACACACAATGTATCACTCCCATCATCCCTGACCCAGGGAGCTCACAATCTAATCTCCCCATCACACACAATGTATCACTCCTATCATCCCTGACCCCAGGAGCTCACAATCTAATCCCCCCCATTACACACAATGTATCACTCCCATCATCCCTGACCCCAGGAGATCACAATCTAATCCCTCCATCACACACAATGTATCACTCCCATCATCCCTGACCCCAGGAGCTCACAATCTAATCTCCCCCATCACACACAATATATCACTCCCATCATCCCTGACCCAGGGAGCTTACATTCTAATCCCCCCCCCCCCATCACACACAATGTATCACTCCTATCATCCCTGACCCCGGGAACTCACGATCTAATCCCGTCACACACAATATATCACTCCCATCATCCCTGACCCAGGGACCTTACATTCTAATCCCCCCCCCATCACACACAATGTATCACTCCCATCATCCCGGACCCCAGGAGCTCACAATCTAATCTCCCCCATCACACACAATATATCACTCCCATCATCCCTGACCCAGGGAGCTTACATTCTAATCCCCCCCCCCCATCACACACAATGTATCACTCCCATCATCCCTGACCCCAGGAGCTCACAATCTAATCCCCCCATCACACACAATGTATCACTCCCATCATCCCTGACCCAGGGACCTTACATTCTAATCCCCCCCCCCATCACACACAATGTATCACTCCCATCATCCCTGACCCCAGGAGCTCACAATCTAATCCCCCCATCACACACAATGTATCACTCCCATCATCCCTGACCCAGGGACCTTACATTCTAATCCCCCCCCATCACACACAATGTATCACTCCCATCATCCCGGACCCCAGGAGCTCACAATCTAATCTCCCCCATCACACACAATATATCACTCCCATCATCCCTGACCCCAGGAGCTCACAATCTAATCCCCCCATCACACAATGTATCACTCCCATCATCCCTGACCCCAGGAGCTCACAATCTAATCTCCCCCATCACACACAATATATCACTCCCATCATCCCTGACCCAGGGAGCTTACATTCTAATCCCCCCCCCCCCATCACACACAATGTATCACTCCCATCATCCCTGACCCCAGGAGCTCACAATCTAATCCCCCCATCACACACAATGTATCACTCCCATCATCCCTGACCCAGGGACCTTACATTCTAATCCCCCCCCCCATCACACACAATGTATCACTCCCATCATCCCGGACCCCAGGAGCTCACAATCTAATCTCCCCCATCGCACACAATATATCACTCCCATCATCCCTGACCCAGGGAGCTTACATTCTAATCCCCCCCCCCCATCACACACAATGTATCACTCCCATCATCCCTGACCCCAGGAGCTCACAATCTAATCTCCCCCATCACACACAATGTATCACTCCCCCCATCCCTGACCCCAGGAGCTCACAATCTAATCCCCCCATCACACAATGTATCACTCCCATCATCCCTGACCCCAGGAGCTCACAATCTAATCCCATCATACACAATGTATCACTCCCATCATCCCTGACCCCAGGAGCTCACAATCTAATCCCCCCATCACACACAATATATCACTCCCATCATCCCTGACCCCAGGAGCTCACAATCTAATCCCCCCATCACACAATGTATCACTCCCATCATCCCTGACCCCAGGAGCTCACAATCTAATCCCCCCATCACACAATATATCACTCCCATCATCCCTGACCCCAGGAGCTCACAATCTAATCCCCCCATCACACACAATGTATCACTCCCATCATCCCTGACCCCAGGAGCTCACAATCTAATCTCCCCCATCGCACACAATATATCACTCCCATCATCCCTGACCCAGGGAGCTTACATTCTAATCCCCCCCCCCATCACACACAATGTATCACTCCCATCATCCCTGACCCCAGGAGCTCACAATCTAATCTCCCCCATCACACACAATATATCATTCCCATCATCCCTGACCCCAGGAACTCACGATCTAATCCCCCCATCACACACAATGTATCACTCCCCCCATCCCTGACCCCAGGAGCTCACAATCTAATCCCCCCATCACACAATGTATCACTCCCATCATCCCTGACCCCAGGAGCTCACAATCTAATCCCATCATACACAATGTATCACTCCCATCATCCCTGACCCCAGGAGCTCACAATCTAATCCCCCCATCACACAATGTATCACTCCCATCATCCCTGACCCCAGGAGCTCACAATCTAATCCCCCCATCACACAATATATCACTCCCATCATCCCTGACCCCAGGAGCTCTTCGGCTGAACAATGATTTTTAGCTGAGCAAAAAATTTATTGTTCAGCTGGAGTGAAGATAACACAGACCGCATGCTGTTTGCTGCCCATGGTGCTGTATTCTCCACGGGAGCTGCTGATTACATTGTCCATTAGCAGTTTATGCAAAACAATTGCTCAAAACCTAATCTTTTGAATGATTATCTTTGCGTGTAAATGAGCCTTAGTTCCACTTCCAGGACTCCCACATATTGGGAGAATGGGGGTCACTTTCTCCCCAATCAGCACCCTAGAGGGGAGACAATACATGTGGCTCTCTCCTCTGTAGATGAAGGATGTCGAGGTAACGACCCGGCATTTCATAGGTCCTAGAAACTACAATGGAGAAAGCTGCCTGCATGTACACAAAAAACAGTCCGCCCCCAGAAGAACTTGTCGTTTTGCTGAAAATCCCGGCATGCAGTTCCATCTCAGACAGATACGTAACTGATGAAAGTTGTGGTGTGACCAAATATAGATGACATCCTGATAGATGCGAAGTTCATTCACTTTTTTCGCACACCATTCGCTGCTCTGCACAATTTGACTTCTTTCTGGGACGATGTTGGATTAAGAAGTCCATATTCTTTGACTGAGGGGCACCTTATCCTGATCCGGGGCTTCCCTCTGTAAGCGATATGTTGTGCTGCTGACACTACTTTGTTTTTCTCTGCTCTAGATAAACGGTCTTGTCACCGGAGGCCCTAAAACTGGTTCCCCCCTTGGCCTATAAGAGGCTCTCGGAGGCTCCTTGTGTGTAGTGACCTCTTCTTCCACTTGTAAAGCTTGTTGGCCACTAGACGCCTCTACGACGCAGAGAAGAGATTTCACCTCATTACCAGAGGGGGGCGCATTATTGGGATGTGAGAAGCTGGATGGTCGTATCCATGAATTATCCCCCACCGGCCATTCTGACCAGACTGTTAGGAGATGTTGGGACCAGTGGATGGGGGCACACAAGGTGACCGGGCTCAGGACGCCCCCTACAGACCACAAGTAGAGAGGAGCGTCTGACTAGACTGTTAGGAGGTGTTGGGACCAGTGGATGGGGGCACACAAGGTGACCGGGCTCAGGACGCCCCCTACAGACCACCAGTAGAGAGGAGCGTCTGACCAGACTGTTAGGAGGTGTTGGGACCAGTGGATGTGTGAGGGCACACAAGGTGATCAGGCTCAGGATTCCCCCTGACAGACCACCAGTAGAGAGGAGCGTCTGACCAGACTGTTAGGAAGTGTTGGAACCAGTGGATGGGGGCACACAAGGTGAGCGGGCTCAGGACACCCCCTACAGACCACCAGTAGAGCGAAGCGTCTGACCAGACTGTTAGGAGGTGTTGGGACCAGTGGATGGGGGCACACAAGGTGACCGGGCTCAGGACGCCCCCTACAGACCACCAGTAGAGAGGAGCGTCTGACCAGACTGTTGGGAGGTGTTGGGAACAGTGGATGTATGAGGGCACACAAGGTGATCAGGCTCAGGATTCCCCCTGACAGACCACCAGTAGAGAGGAGCGTTTGACCAGACTGTTAGGAGGTGTTGGAACCAGTGAATGAGGGCACACAAGGTGACTGGGCTCAGGATGCCCCCTACAGACCACCAGTAGAGAGGAGCATCTGACCAGACTGTTAGGAGGTGTTGGGACCAGTGGATGGGGGCACACAAGGTGACGGGGCTCAGGACCCCCCCTACAGACCACCAGTAGAGAGGAGCATCTGATCCAACTGTTAGGAGGTGTTGGGACCAGTGGATGGAGGCATACAAGGTGACCGGGCTCAGGACGCCCCCTACAGACCACCAGTAGAGAGGAGCATCTGACCAGACTGTTAGGAGGTGTTGGGACCAGTGGATGGGGACACAGAAGGTGACCGGGCTCAGGACGCACACCCTACAGACCACCAGTAGAGATTAGCATCTGACCAGACTGTTAGGATGTTTATATGATCTAGAGGTTCAGTTACAGCAAATGTGAAGCGATATGCCGCAGGATACTATATGGAACCTGTATGCCTCCATGCCCACTGGTATCACATCTTGTATACAAACTAGAGCCTTCATGCCCACCCATATCACATCTGTATCCAAGCTAGAGCTGGCCCAATAAGGTACTAGGGCTTCCATGTCCACCCCTAAAAAAAATCTATCAAACCTAGAGGCGGCCAAACAGGGTACTAGAGCCTCCATGCCCGCCCATATCACATCTGTATCCAAGCTAGTGGCATCCCAATAGGGAACTAAAGCCCCTATGCCCATCCATATCTTATCTTGTATCCAAGCTAGAGGTGGCCCAATAGGGTACTAAAGCCTCCATGCCCACCTCTCAAAAAATCTTCTATCCAAGCTAAAGGCGGCCCAACAGGGTACTAGAGCCTCCATGCCCGCCGATATCACATCTGTATCAAAGCTAGAGGTGTCCCAATAGGGTACTAGAGCCTCCATGCTCATCAGTATCACAACTTGTATCCAAGGTAGACATGGTACAACAGGGTACTGGAGCCTCAATGCCCACACCTAAAAAAAAATAATTTATCCAAGCTAGAGAAGGCCCAACAGACTACTAGAGCCTCCATGCCCGCCCATATCACATCTGTATCCAAAGCCAGTGGAGTCCCAATAGGGAACTAGAGCCTCTATGCCGTTCATATCTTAACTTATATCCAAGCTAGAGGCGGTCCAACAGAGTACTAGAGCCTCCATGCCCACCCATATCATATCTTATATCCAAGCTAGAGGTGGCCCAACAGGGTACTCGAGCTTCCATGCCTGCCCATATCACTTCTGTATCCAAGCTAGTGGTGTCCTAGTAGGGAACTAGAGCCTCTATGCCCGTCCATAGCATATATCCAAACTAGAGGTGGTCAAACAGGTTACTAGGGCCTCTATGCCCACCCGTATCACATCTTGTGTCCAAGCTAGATGTGGCCCAACATTGAACGAGAGCCTCCATACCTGCTCGTATCACATCTTGCATCCAAACTAGAGCTTCTATGCCCACCCCTATCACATCTTGTATCCTAGCTAGAAGTGACCGAACAGGGTACTAGAACCTCCATGCTCGCCTATATCACAATTGTATGCAAGCTAGTAGCGTCCCAACATAGTACTAGAGCCTCCATGACTGCCAGTATCACATCTTGTATCCAAGCTAGAGGCGGCACCACACAGTACTAGAGTCTTCATACCCTCCCATATCACATCTTGTATCCAAATCTAAAGACAGTTCAACAGGATACAAGAGACTCAACATATTAGATGTGTATTTAAGCTAGCAGCGGTCCTACAGGGTACTATAGATCCCTACCAACTCTACCAATCTATGATTCTATCCAAGCTGGAAGCAGCCCAATAAGGCACTAGAACCTCCATGCCCACCCATATCACATATTGTATCCAAGCTAGAGGCGGCCCAACGGGGCATTAGAGCCTCCATACTCAACCGTATCACATCTTATATCCAAGCTAGAGGTGGCTAAACAGGGTATTGGAGCCCATATGACCACCCGTATGACATCTTGTGTCTAAGCTAGAGGCGGTACATGACAATACTGGAGCCTCCATGCCTGCCCATATCACTTCTTGTATCCAAGCTAAATGCGATACAACAGGGTGCTAAAGCCTCTATGTCTGCCTGATTCACATCTTGTATCCAAGCTAGAAGCGGTACAATAGGGTACTAGAGACTCCATGCTCGCCTGTATCACATCTTGTATTCAAGCCAGAGGTGGTACAACAGGGTACTGTTGCCTCCATGCCCACCCATATCACATCTTGTATCCAAGCTTGAGGTGGTCCAACAGGGTACTAGAGCCTCCATGCCTGCCCGTATCACATCTTGTATCCAAGCTAGAGGTGGTACAACAGGGTAATAGAGCCTCCATGCCCTCCTGTATCACATCTTGTATCCAAGCTACAGACGGTACAACAGGGTACTAGAGCCTCCATGCCTGCCCGTATCACATCTTGTATCCAAGCTAGAGGCAGTACAACAGGGTACTAGAGCCTCCATGCTCAACCATATCATATCTTGTATACTAGCTAGAGAGGTGGTCTATCAGGGTACTAGAGCCTTCGTGCCTGACATTGTTACATCTTGTATCCAAGCTAGAGGTGGCTAAACAGGGTACTGGATCCCATATGACAACCCGTATCACATCTTGTATCCAAACTAGAGTCAGTACAGGACGATACTGGAGCCTCCTTGCCTGCCTGTATCACATCTTGTATCCAAGATAGAGGTGGTATAACCTGGTACTAGAGCCTCCACACCCGCCTGTATCACATCTTGTATCCAAGCCAGAGGTGGTACAACAGGGTATTAGAGCCTCCATGCCTGCCCGTATCACATCTTGTATCCAAGCTAGAAGCGGTATAACAGGGTACTAGAGCCTCCATACCCGCATTTATCACATCTTGTATCCAAGCTAGAGGTGGTACAACAGGGTACTAGAGCCTCCATGCCTGCCTGTATTACATCTTGTATCCAAGCTAGAGGTGGTACAACAGGGTACTAGAGCCTCCATGCCTGCCCGTATCACATCTTGTATCCAAGCCAGAGGTGGTACAACAGGGTATTAGAGCCTCCATGCCTGCCCGTATCACATCTTGTATCCAAGCTAGAGGCGGTACAACAGGGTACTAGAGCCTCCATGTCTGCCTGAATATACGTTCACTTCTCCACCTCTGCCCCAGTAAGCATTACTCGCAGTCCCAGACTGGCAGCAGCATTCGCGGCTGCTGTTATTAGTGTGACCCCTGACCTCTTCCCCGTTGTCTGCGTTCCTGCATGTAGATGCTGGCAGAGAACCGTCAGAGGTTGCACTAAATACAGCAATGGCTGCGCCACTGTTGCCAGAACTATAAGTGAGTTAAATGCTTGTCATATGGCTGGAGGTTCACTGTGGGGGTCACTATTTTTATTGGGGCTACTATAGGAAGCAGTATTACTAATGGGGCCACTATGCGAGTCACTATTACCATGGGGCCACTATAGGGGTCACTATTTCTATTGGGGCTAATATAGGGGGCACTATTACTAATGAGGCCACTATGAAGGTTACTATTACTACTGGGACCACTATAGGAGACACGACTACTACTTGAGACACTATTACTACAGGAATCACTATGAGTGACACTATTACTACTGGGGCCACTATTTCTACTGGGGCTACTATAGGGGGCACTATTACTAATTGGGCCACTATTAAAACTGGGGCCTCTATGGGGGCCACTATTACTACCAGGGCCACTATGGGGAAACTATTACTACCGGGGCCACTATGGGGTCACTATTACAGTGATGGGGTCACTGAAGGGCACTAATATGGGATGATGCTTTACATAAGAGGGCAATGGCCTATGATGCAAATTTCCCATGGTGTGCTACTTGAGCCGCTACAGTTGTCCCTCCTGTCATTGTTCAGAAGTTGGTTGGGTTGCTCTAAGCCCTATCAGTGACCTCTATGGCCTATAGTGACTGGTGACCCCTGCTGGGCCTATCAGTGACCTCCTTGTACTATAGTGACCCCTGTTGGGCCTATCAGTGACCTCCGTGTACTATAGTGACCCGTGCTGGGCCTATCAGTGACCTCCGTGTACTATAGTGACCCCTGCTGGGCCTATCAGTGACCTCCATGTACTATAATGATCCCTGCTGGGCCTATCAGTGACCTCCCTGTACTATAGTGACCCCTGCTGGGCCTATCATTGACTTCCGTGTACTATAGTGACCCTTGCTTGGCCTATCAGTGACCTGTGTGCACTATAGTGACCCCTGCTGGACCTATCATTGAACTCCGTGTACTATAGGGACCTCCCTGGGCCTATCAGTGACCTCCATGTACTATAGTGATCCCTATTGGGCCTATCAGTGACCTCTGTGTACTATAGTGATCCCTGATGAGCCTATCAGTGACCTCCCTGTACTATAGTGACCCCTGCTGGGCCTATCAGTGACCTCCGTGCACTATAGTGACCCCTGCTGGGCCTATCAGTGACCTCCCTGTACTATAGTGATCCCTGCTGGGCCTATCAGTGACCTCCGTGTACTATAGTGACCCCTGCTGGGCCTATCAGTGACGTCCATGCACTATAGTGATTCCTGCTGAGCCTATCAGTGACCTCCCTGTACTATAGTGATCCCTGATGAGCCTATCAGTGACCTCCGTGTACTATAGTGATCCCTGCTGGGCCTATCATTGACCTCCGTGCACTATAGTGACCCTTGCTTGGCCTATCAGTGACCTCCGTGTACTATAGTGACCCCTGCTGGGCCTATCAGTGACGTCCGTGTACTATAGTGACCCCTGCTGGGCCTATCAGTGACCTCCATGTACTATAGTGACCCCTGCTGAGCCTATTAGTGATGTCCGTGTACTATAGTGAACCCTGCTGGGCCTATCAATGAGCTCCGTGTACTATAGTGATCCCTGCTGGGCCTATCAGTGACGTCCGTGTACTATAGTGACCCCTACTGGGACTATCAGTGACCTCCATGCACTATAGTGACCTCCCTGGGCCTATCAGTGACCTCCATGTACTATAGTGACCCCTGCTGGGCCTATCAATGATGTCCATGTACTATAGTGAACCCTGCTGGTCCTATCAATGACCTCCGTGCACTATGTTGACCCCTGCTGGGTCTATCAGTGACCTCCGTGCACTATAGTGAACCCTGCTGGGCCTATCAGTGACCTCCGTGTACTATAGTGATCCCTGCTGGGCCTATTAGTGACCTCTGTGTACTATAGTGAACCCTGCTGGGCCTATCAGTGACCTCCATGTACTATAGTGATCCCTGCTGGACCTATCAGTGACCTCCGTGCACTATAATGATCCCTGCTGGGCCTATCAGTGACCTCCGTGCACTATAATGACCCCTGCTGGGCCTATCAGTGACCTTCGTGCACTATAGTGACCCCTGCTGGGCCTATCAGTGACCTCCATGTACTATAGTGACCCCTGTTGGGCCTATCAGTGACCTCCGTGTACTATAGTGACCCCTGCTGGGCCTATCAGTGACCTCCGTGTACTATAATGACCCCTGCTGGGCCTATCAGTGACTTCCGTGCACTATCGTGACCCCTGCTGGGCCTATCAGTGACCTCTGTGTACTATAGTGACCCCTGCTGGGCCTATCAGTGACCTCCGTGCACTATAGTGACCCCTGCTGGGCCTATCAGTGACCTCCATGTACTATAGTGACCCCTGCTGGGCCTATCAGTGACCTCCGTGTACTATAGTGACCCCTGCTGGGCCTATCAGTGACCTCCGTGTACTATATTGACCCCTGCTGGGCCTATCAGTGACCTCCGTGCACTATAGTGACCCCTGCTGGGCCTATCAGTGACCTCCGTGTACTATAGTGAACCCTGCTGGGCCTATTAGTGACCTCCGTGTACTATAGTGATCCCTGCTGGGCCTATTAGTGACCTCCGTGTACTATAGTGAACGCTGCTGGGCCTATCAGTGACCTCCGTGTACTATAGTGATCCCTGCTGGGCCTATCAGTGACCTCCGTGCACTATAATGACCCCTGCTGGGCCTATCAGTGACGTCCGTGTACTATAGTGATTCCTGCTGAGCCTATCAGTGACCTCCGTGTACTATAGTGATCCCTGATGAGCCTATCAGTGACCTCCGTGTACTATAGTGACCTCCCTGGGCCTATCAGTGACCTCCATGTACTATAGTGACCCTTGCTGAGCCTACTAGTGATGTCCATGTACTATAGTTAACCCTGCTGGGCCTATCAATGAGCTCCGTGTACTATATTGACCCTTGCTTGGCCTATCAGTGACCTCAGTGTACTATATTGACCCCTGCTGGGCCTATCAGTGACCTCCGTGTACTATAGTGACCCTTACTTGGCCTATCAGTGACCTCCGTGTACTATAGTGACCCCTGCTGGGCCTATCAGTGACCTCCGTGTACTATATTGACCCTTGCTTGGCCTATCAGTGACCTCAGTGTACTATATTGACCCCTGCTGGGACTATCAGTGACCTCCGTGTACTATAGCGATCCCTGCTGGGCCTATCAGTGACCTCCCTGTACTATATTGACCCCTGCTGGGCCTATCAGTGACCTCCGTGTACTATAGTGACCCTTGCTTGGCCTATCAGTGACCTCCCTGTACTATAGTGACCCCTGCTGGGCCTATCAGTGACCTCCGTGTACTATAGTGACCCCTGCTGGGCCTATCAGTGACCTCCGTGCACTATAGTGACCCCTGCTGGGCCTATCAGTGACCTCCGTGTACTATATTGACCCCTGCTGGGCCTATCAGTGACCTCCCTGTACTATAGTGACCCCTGCTTGGCCTATCAGTGACCTCCGTGCACTATAGTGACCCCTGCTGGGCCTATCAGTGACCTCCGTGTACTATAGTGATCCCTGCTGGGCCTATCAGTGACCTCTGTGTACTATAGTGACCCCTGCTGGGCCTATCAGTGACCTCCGTGCACTATAGTGACCCCTGCTGGGCCTATCAGTGACCTCCGTGTACTATAGTGACCCCTGCTGGGCCTATCAGTGACCTCCGTGCACTATATTGACCCCTGCTGGGCCTATCAGTGACCTCCGTGCACTATAGTGACCCCTGCTGGGCCTATCAGTGACCTCCGTGTACTATAGTGAACCCTGCTGGGCCTATTAGTGACCTCCGTGTACTATAGTGATCCCTGCTGGGCCTATTAGTGACCTCCGTGTACTATAGTAAACGCTGCTGGGCCTATCAGTGACCTCCGTGTACTATAGTGATCCCTGCTGGGCCTATCAGTGACGTCCGTGTACTATAGTGATTCCTGCTGGGCCTATCAGTGACCTCCGTGCACTATAGTGACCCCTGCTGGGCCTATCAGTGACCTCCGTGCACTATAGTGACCCCTGCTGGGCCTATCAGTGACCTCCGTGTACTATAGTGATCCCTGCTGGGCCTATCAGTGACCTCCATGCACTATAGTGACCCCTGCTGGGCCTATCAGTGACCTCCATGTACTATAGTGACCCCTGCTGGGCCTATCAGTGACCTCCGTGCACTATATTGACCCCTGCTGGGCCTATCAGTGACCTCCGTGCACTATAGTGACCCCTGCTGGGCCTATCAGTGACCTCCGTGTACTATAGTGAACCCTGCTGGGCCTATTAGTGACCTCCGTGTACTATAGTGACCCCTGCTGGGCCTATCAGTGACCTCCGTGTACTATATTGACCCTTGCTTGGCCTATCAGTGACCTCAGTGTACTATATTGACCCCTGCTGGGACTATCAGTGACCTCCGTGTACTATAGCGATCCCTGCTGGGCCTATCAGTGACCTCCCTGTACTATATTGACCCCTGCTGGGCCTATCAGTGACCTCCGTGTACTATAGTGACCCTTGCTTGGCCTATCAGTGACCTCCCTGTACTATAGTGACCCCTGCTGGGCCTATCAGTGACCTCCGTGTACTATAGTGACCCCTGCTGGGCCTATCAGTGACCTCCGTGCACTATAGTGACCCCTGCTGGGCCTATCAGTGACCTCCGTGTACTATATTGACCCCTGCTGGGCCTATCAGTGACCTCCCTGTACTATAGTGACCCCTGCTTGGCCTATCAGTGACCTCCGTGCACTATAGTGACCCCTGCTGGGCCTATCAGTGACCTCCGTGTACTATAGTGATCCCTGCTGGGCCTATCAGTGACCTCTGTGTACTATAGTGACCCCTGCTGGGCCTATCAGTGACCTCCGTGCACTATAGTGACCCCTGCTGGGCCTATCAGTGACCTCCATGTACTATAGTGACCCCTGCTGGGCCTATCAGTGACCTCCGTGCACTATATTGACCCCTGCTGGGCCTATCAGTGACCTCCGTGCACTATAGTGACCCCTGCTGGGCCTATCAGTGACCTCCGTGTACTATAGTGAACCCTGCTGGGCCTATTAGTGACCTCCGTGTACTATAGTGATCCCTGCTGGGCCTATTAGTGACCTCCGTGTACTATAGTAAACGCTGCTGGGCCTATCAGTGACCTCCGTGTACTATAGTGATCCCTGCTGGGCCTATCAGTGACGTCCGTGTACTATAGTGATTCCTGCTGGGCCTATCAGTGACCTCCGTGCACTATAGTGACCCCTGCTGGGCCTATCAGTGACCTCCGTGCACTATAGTGACCCCTGCTGGGCCTATCAGTGACCTCCGTGTACTATAGTGATCCCTGCTGGGCCTATCAGTGACCTCCATGCACTATAGTGACCCCTGCTGGGCCTATCAGTGACCTCCATGTACTATAGTGACCCCTGCTGGGCCTATCAGTGACCTCCGTGCACTATATTGACCCCTGCTGGGCCTATCAGTGACCTCCGTGCACTATAGTGACCCCTGCTGGGCCTATCAGTGACCTCCGTGTACTATAGTGAACCCTGCTGGGCCTATTAGTGACCTCCGTGTACTATAGTGATCCCTGCTGGGCCTATTAGTGACCTCCGTGTACTATAGTGAACGCTGCTGGGCCTATCAGTGACCTCCGTGTACTATAGTGATCCCTGCTGGGCCTATCAGTGACCTCCGTGTACTATAATGACCCCTGCTGGGCCTATCAGTGACGTCCGTGTACTATAGTGATTCCTGCTGAGCCTATCAGTGACCTCCGTGTACTATAGTGATCCCTGATGAGCCTATCAGTGACCTCTGTGTACTATAGTGACCTCCCTGGGCCTATCAGTGACCTCCATGTACTATAGTGACCCCTGCTGAGCCTATTAGTGATGTCCATGTACTATAGTTAACCCTGCTGGGCCTATCAATGAGCTCCGTGTACTATATTGACCCTTGCTTGGCCTATCAGTGACCTCAGTGTACTATATTGACCCCTGCTGGGACTATCAGTGACCTCCGTGTACTATAGCGATCCCTGCTGGGCCTATCAGTGACCTCCCTGTACTATATTGACCCCTGCTGGGCCTATCAGTGACCTCCGTGTACTATAGTGACCCTTGCTGGGCCTATCAGTGACCTCAGTGTACTATATTGACCCCTGCTGGGCCTATCAGTGACCTCCGTGTACTATAGTGACCCTTGCTTGGCCTATCAGTGACCTCCGTGTACTATAGTGACCCCTGCTGGGACTATCAGTGACCTCCGTGTACTATAGTGATCCCTGCTGGGCCTATCAGTGACCTCCCTGTACTATAGTGACCCCTGCTGGGCCTATCAGTGACCTCCGTGCACTATAGTGACCCCAGCTGGGCCTATCAGTGACCTCCCTGTACTATATTGACCCCTGCTGCGCCTATCAGTGACCTCCGTGTACTATAGTGACCCCTGCTGGGCCTATCAGTGACCTCCGTGCACTATAGTGACCCCTGCTGGGCCTATCAGTGACCTCCGTGTACTATATTGACCCCTGCTGGGCCTATCAGTGACCTCCCTGTACTATAGTGACCCCTGCTTGGCCTATCAGTGACCTCCGTGCACTATAGTGACCCCTGCTGGGCCTATCAGTGACCTCCGTGTACTATAGTGATCCCTGCTGGGCCTATCAGTGACCTCCGTGCACTATAGTGACCCCTGCTGGGCCTATCAGTGACGTCCGTGTACTATAGTGACCCCTGCTGGGCCTATCAGTGACCTCCCTGTACTATAGTGACCCCTGCTGGGCCTATCAGTGACCTCCCTGTACTATAGTGACCCTTGCTTGGCCTATCAGTGACCTCCGTGTACTATAGTGACCCCTGCTGGGCCTATCAGTGACGTCCGTGTACTATAGTGACCCCTGCTGGGCCTATCAGTGACCTCCATGTACTATAGTGACCCCTGCTGAGCCTATTAGTGATGTCCGTGTACTATAGTGAACCCTGCTGGGCCTATCAATGAGCTCCGTGTACTATAGTGATCCCTGCTGGGCCTATCAGTGACGTCCGTGTACTATAGTGACCCCTACTGGGACTATCAGTGACCTCCATGCACTATAGTGACCTCCCTGGGCCTATCAGTGACCTCCATGTACTATAGTGACCCCTGCTGGGCCTATCAATGATGTCCATGTACTATAGTGAACCCTGCTGGTCCTATCAATGACCTCCGTGCACTATGTTGACCCCTGCTGGGTCTATCAGTGACCTCCGTGCACTATAGTGAACCCTGCTGGGCCTATCAGTGACCTCCGTGTACTATAGTGATCCCTGCTGGGCCTATTAGTGACCTCTGTGTACTATAGTGAACCCTGCTGGGCCTATCAGTGACCTCCATGTACTATAGTGATCCCTGCTGGACCTATCAGTGACCTCCGTGCACTATAATGATCCCTGCTGGGCCTATCAGTGACCTCCGTGCACTATAATGACCCCTGCTGGGCCTATCAGTGACCTTCGTGCACTATAGTGACCCCTGCTGGGCCTATCAGTGACCTCCATGTACTATAGTGACCCCTGTTGGGCCTATCAGTGACCTCCGTGTACTATAGTGACCCCTGCTGGGCCTATCAGTGACCTCCGTGTACTATAATGACCCCTGCTGGGCCTATCAGTGACTTCCGTGCACTATCGTGACCCCTGCTGGGCCTATCAGTGACCTCTGTGTACTATAGTGACCCCTGCTGGGCCTATCAGTGACCTCCGTGCACTATAGTGACCCCTGCTGGGCCTATCAGTGACCTCCATGTACTATAGTGACCCCTGCTGGGCCTATCAGTGACCTCCGTGTACTATAGTGACCCCTGCTGGGCCTATCAGTGACCTCCGTGTACTATATTGACCCCTGCTGGGCCTATCAGTGACCTCCGTGCACTATAGTGACCCCTGCTGGGCCTATCAGTGACCTCCGTGTACTATAGTGAACCCTGCTGGGCCTATTAGTGACCTCCGTGTACTATAGTGATCCCTGCTGGGCCTATTAGTGACCTCCGTGTACTATAGTGAACGCTGCTGGGCCTATCAGTGACCTCCGTGTACTATAGTGATCCCTGCTGGGCCTATCAGTGACCTCCGTGCACTATAATGACCCCTGCTGGGCCTATCAGTGACGTCCGTGTACTATAGTGATTCCTGCTGAGCCTATCAGTGACCTCCGTGTACTATAGTGACCTCCCTGGGCCTATCAGTGACCTCCATGTACTATAGTGACCCTTGCTGAGCCTACTAGTGATGTCCATGTACTATAGTTAACCCTGCTGGGCCTATCAATGAGCTCCGTGTACTATATTGACCCTTGCTTGGCCTATCAGTGACCTCAGTGTACTATATTGACCCCTGCTGGGCCTATCAGTGACCTCCGTGTACTATAGTGACCCTTGCTTGGCCTATCAGTGACCTCCGTGTACTATAGTGACCCCTGCTGGGCCTATCAGTGACCTCCGTGTACTATATTGACCCTTGCTTGGCCTATCAGTGACCTCAGTGTACTATATTGACCCCTGCTGGGACTATCAGTGACCTCCGTGTACTATAGCGATCCCTGCTGGGCCTATCAGTGACCTCCCTGTACTATATTGACCCCTGCTGGGCCTATCAGTGACCTCCGTGTACTATAGTGACCCTTGCTTGGCCTATCAGTGACCTCCCTGTACTATAGTGACCCCTGCTGGGCCTATCAGTGACCTCCGTGTACTATAGTGACCCCTGCTGGGCCTATCAGTGACCTCCGTGCACTATAGTGACCCCTGCTGGGCCTATCAGTGACCTCCGTGTACTATATTGACCCCTGCTGGGCCTATCAGTGACCTCCCTGTACTATAGTGACCCCTGCTTGGCCTATCAGTGACCTCCGTGCACTATAGTGACCCCTGCTGGGCCTATCAGTGACCTCCGTGTACTATAGTGATCCCTGCTGGGCCTATCAGTGACCTCTGTGTACTATAGTGACCCCTGCTGGGCCTATCAGTGACCTCCGTGCACTATAGTGACCCCTGCTGGGCCTATCAGTGACCTCCATGTACTATAGTGACCCCTGCTGGGCCTATCAGTGACCTCCGTGCACTATATTGACCCCTGCTGGGCCTATCAGTGACCTCCGTGCACTATAGTGACCCCTGCTGGGCCTATCAGTGACCTCCGTGTACTATAGTGAACCCTGCTGGGCCTATTAGTGACCTCCGTGTACTATAGTGATCCCTGCTGGGCCTATTAGTGACCTCCGTGTACTATAGTAAACGCTGCTGGGCCTATCAGTGACCTCCGTGTACTATAGTGATCCCTGCTGGGCCTATCAGTGACGTCCGTGTACTATAGTGATTCCTGCTGGGCCTATCAGTGACCTCCGTGCACTATAGTGACCCCTGCTGGGCCTATCAGTGACCTCCGTGCACTATAGTGACCCCTGCTGGGCCTATCAGTGACCTCCGTGTACTATAGTGATCCCTGCTGGGCCTATCAGTGACCTCCATGCACTATAGTGACCCCTGCTGGGCCTATCAGTGACCTCCATGTACTATAGTGACCCCTGCTGGGCCTATCAGTGACCTCCGTGCACTATATTGACCCCTGCTGGGCCTATCAGTGACCTCCGTGCACTATAGTGACCCCTGCTGGGCCTATCAGTGACCTCCGTGTACTATAGTGAACCCTGCTGGGCCTATTAGTGACCTCCGTGTACTATAGTGATCCCTGCTGGGCCTATTAGTGACCTCCGTGTACTATAGTGAACGCTGCTGGGCCTATCAGTGACCTCCGTGTACTATAGTGATCCCTGCTGGGCCTATCAGTGACCTCCGTGTACTATAATGACCCCTGCTGGGCCTATCAGTGACGTCCGTGTACTATAGTGATTCCTGCTGAGCCTATCAGTGACCTCCGTGTACTATAGTGATCCCTGATGAGCCTATCAGTGACCTCTGTGTACTATAGTGACCTCCCTGGGCCTATCAGTGACCTCCATGTACTATAGTGACCCCTGCTGAGCCTATTAGTGATGTCCATGTACTATAGTTAACCCTGCTGGGCCTATCAATGAGCTCCGTGTACTATATTGACCCTTGCTTGGCCTATCAGTGACCTCAGTGTACTATATTGACCCCTGCTGGGACTATCAGTGACCTCCGTGTACTATAGCGATCCCTGCTGGGCCTATCAGTGACCTCCCTGTACTATATTGACCCCTGCTGGGCCTATCAGTGACCTCCGTGTACTATAGTGACCCTTGCTGGGCCTATCAGTGACCTCAGTGTACTATATTGACCCCTGCTGGGCCTATCAGTGACCTCCGTGTACTATAGTGACCCTTGCTTGGCCTATCAGTGACCTCCGTGTACTATAGTGACCCCTGCTGGGACTATCAGTGACCTCCGTGTACTATAGTGATCCCTGCTGGGCCTATCAGTGACCTCCCTGTACTATAGTGACCCCTGCTGGGCCTATCAGTGACCTCCGTGCACTATAGTGACCCCTGCTGGGCCTATCAGTGACCTCCCTGTACTATATTGACCCCTGCTGGGCCTATCAGTGACCTCCGTGTACTATAGTGACCCCTGCTGGGCCTATCAGTGACCTCCGTGCACTATAGTGACCCCTGCTGGGCCTATCAGTGACCTCCGTGTACTATATTGACCCCTGCTGGGCCTATCAGTGACCTCCCTGTACTATAGTGACCCCTGCTTGGCCTATCAGTGACCTCCGTGCACTATAGTGACCCCTGCTGGGCCTATCAGTGACCTCCGTGTACTATAGTGATCCCTGCTGGGCCTATCAGTGACCTCCGTGCACTATAGTGACCCCTGCTGGGCCTATCAGTGACGTCCGTGTACTATAGTGACCCCTGCTGGGCCTATCAGTGACCTCCCTGTACTATAGTGACCCCTGCTGGGCCTATCAGTGACCTCCCTGTACTATAGTGACCCTTGCTTGGCCTATCAGTGACGTCCGTGTACTATAGTGACTCTTGCTTGGCCTATCAGTGACCTCCGTGTACTATATTGACCCCTGCTGGGCCTATCAGTGACGTCCGTGTATTATAGTGACCCCTGCTGGGCCTATCAGTGACGTCCCTGCAGTATAGTGACCCCTGCTGGGCCTATCAGTGACGTCCGTGCACTATAGTGACCCCTGCTGGGCCTATCAGTGACCTCCCCTTACTATAGTGACCCCTGCTGGGCCTATCAGTGACCTCCCTGCACTATAGTGACCCCTGCTGGGCCTATCAGTGACCTCCGTGTACTATAGTGACCCCTGCTGGGCCTATCAGTGACCTCCCTGCACTATATTGACCCGTGCTGGGCCTATCAGTGACGTCCGTGTACTATAGTGACCCCTGCTGGGCCTATCAGTGACGTCCCTGCAGTATAGTGACCCCTGCTGGGCCTATCAGTGACGTCCATGCACTATAGTGACCCCTGCTGGGCCTATCAGTGACCTCCCCTTACTATAGTGACCCCTGCTGGGCCTATCAGTGACCTCCGTGTACTATAGTGACCCCTGCTGGGCCTATCAGTGACCTCCGTGCACTATAGTGACCCCTGCTGGGCCTATCAGTGACGTCCGTGTACTATAGTGACTCTTGCTGGGCCTATCAGTGACCTCCGTGTACTATATTGACCCCTGCTGGGCCTATCAGTGACGTCCGTGTACTATAGTGACCCCTGCTGGGCCTATCAGTGACGTCCCTGCAGTATAGTGACCCCTGCTGGGCCTATCAGTGACATCCATACACTATAGTGACCCCTGCTGGGCCTATCAGTGACCTCCCCTTACTATAGTGACCCCTGCTGGGCCTATCCGTGACCTCTGTGCACTATAGTGACCCCTGCTGGGCCTATCAGTGACCTCCGTGTACTATAGTGACCCTTGCTTGGTCTATCAGTGACCTCCCCGTACTAGAGTGACCCCTGCTGGGCCTATCAGTGACCTCCCCGTACTATAGTGACTCCTCCTGGGCCTATCAGTGACCTCCGTGCACTATAGTGACCCCTGCTGGGCCTATCAGTGACCTCCGTGTACTATAGTGACCCCTGCTGGGCCTATCAGTGACCTCCGTGTATTATAGTGACCCCTGCTGGGCCTATCAGTGACCTCCGTGCACTATAGTGTCCCTTGCTTGGTCTATCAGTGACCTCCCCGTACTATAGTGACTCCTCCTGGGCCTATCAGTGACCTCCGTGCACTATAGTGACCCCTGCTGGGCCTATCAGTGACCTCCCTGCACTATAGTGACCCCTGCTGGGCCTATCAGTGACCTCCGTGTACTATAGTGACCCCTGCTGGGCCTATCAGTGACCTCCGTGTACTATAGTGAACCCTGCTGGGCCTATTAGTGACCTCCGTGTACTATAGTGATCCCTGCTGGGCCTATTAGTGACCTCCGTGTACTATAGTGAACGCTGCTGGGCCTATCAGTGACCTCCGTGTACTATAGTGATCCCTGCTGGGCCTATCAGTGACCTCCGTGTACTATAATGACCCCTGCTGGGCCTATCAGTGACGTCCGTGTACTATAGTGATTCCTGCTGAGCCTATCAGTGACCTCCGTGTACTATAGTGATCCCTGATGAGCCTATCAGTGACCTCTGTGTACTATAGTGACCTCCCTGGGCCTATCAGTGACCTCCATGTACTATAGTGACCCCTGCTGAGCCTATTAGTGATGTCCATGTACTATAGTTAACCCTGCTGGGCCTATCAATGAGCTCCGTGTACTATATTGACCCTTGCTTGGCCTATCAGTGACCTCAGTGTACTATATTGACCCCTGCTGGGACTATCAGTGACCTCCGTGTACTATAGCGATCCCTGCTGGGCCTATCAGTGACCTCCCTGTACTATATTGACCCCTGCTGGGCCTATCAGTGACCTCCGTGTACTATAGTGACCCTTGCTGGGCCTATCAGTGACCTCAGTGTACTATATTGACCCCTGCTGGGCCTATCAGTGACCTCCGTGTACTATAGTGACCCTTGCTTGGCCTATCAGTGACCTCCGTGTACTATAGTGACCCCTGCTGGGACTATCAGTGACCTCCGTGTACTATAGTGATCCCTGCTGGGCCTATCAGTGACCTCCCTGTACTATAGTGACCCCTGCTGGGCCTATCAGTGACCTCCGTGCACTATAGTGACCCCTGCTGGGCCTATCAGTGACCTCCCTGTACTATATTGACCCCTGCTGGGCCTATCAGTGACCTCCGTGTACTATAGTGACCCCTGCTGGGCCTATCAGTGACCTCCGTGCACTATAGTGACCCCTGCTGGGCCTATCAGTGACCTCCGTGTACTATATTGACCCCTGCTGGGCCTATCAGTGACCTCCCTGTACTATAGTGACCCCTGCTTGGCCTATCAGTGACCTCCGTGCACTATAGTGACCCCTGCTGGGCCTATCAGTGACCTCCGTGTACTATAGTGATCCCTGCTGGGCCTATCAGTGACCTCCGTGCACTATAGTGACCCCTGCTGGGCCTATCAGTGACGTCCGTGTACTATAGTGACCCCTGCTGGGCCTATCAGTGACCTCCCTGTACTATAGTGACCCCTGCTGGGCCTATCAGTGACCTCCCTGTACTATAGTGACCCTTGCTTGGCCTATCAGTGACGTCCGTGTACTATAGTGACTCTTGCTTGGCCTATCAGTGACCTCCGTGTACTATATTGACCCCTGCTGGGCCTATCAGTGACGTCCGTGTATTATAGTGACCCCTGCTGGGCCTATCAGTGACGTCCCTGCAGTATAGTGACCCCTGCTGGGCCTATCAGTGACGTCCGTGCACTATAGTGACCCCTGCTGGGCCTATCAGTGACCTCCCCTTACTATAGTGACCCCTGCTGGGCCTATCAGTGACCTCCCTGCACTATAGTGACCCCTGCTGGGCCTATCAGTGACCTCCGTGTACTATAGTGACCCCTGCTGGGCCTATCAGTGACCTCCCTGCACTATATTGACCCGTGCTGGGCCTATCAGTGACGTCCGTGTACTATAGTGACCCCTGCTGGGCCTATCAGTGACGTCCCTGCAGTATAGTGACCCCTGCTGGGCCTATCAGTGACGTCCATGCACTATAGTGACCCCTGCTGGGCCTATCAGTGACCTCCCCTTACTATAGTGACCCCTGCTGGGCCTATCAGTGACCTCCGTGTACTATAGTGACCCCTGCTGGGCCTATCAGTGACCTCCGTGCACTATAGTGACCCCTGCTGGGCCTATCAGTGACGTCCGTGTACTATAGTGACTCTTGCTGGGCCTATCAGTGACCTCCGTGTACTATATTGACCCCTGCTGGGCCTATCAGTGACGTCCGTGTACTATAGTGACCCCTGCTGGGCCTATCAGTGACGTCCCTGCAGTATAGTGACCCCTGCTGGGCCTATCAGTGACATCCATACACTATAGTGACCCCTGCTGGGCCTATCAGTGACCTCCCCTTACTATAGTGACCCCTGCTG
Organism: Eleutherodactylus coqui; assembly: GCA_035609135.1. Taxonomy (NCBI): domain Eukaryota; kingdom Metazoa; phylum Chordata; class Amphibia; order Anura; family Eleutherodactylidae; genus Eleutherodactylus; species Eleutherodactylus coqui. The sequence goes on from CM069407.1 coordinate 312,004,519, forward strand.
GGCCTATCCGTGACCTCTGTGCACTATAGTGACCCCTGCTGGGCCTATCAGTGACCTCCGTGTACTATAGTGACCCTTGCTTGGTCTATCAGTGACCTCCCCGTACTAGAGTGACCCCTGCTGGGCCTATCAGTGACCTCCCCGTACTATAGTGACTCCTCCTGGGCCTATCAGTGACCTCCGTGCACTATAGTGACCCCTGCTGGGCCTATCAGTGACCTCCGTGTACTATAGTGACCCCTGCTGGGCCTATCAGTGACCTCCGTGTATTATAGTGACCCCTGCTGGGCCTATCAGTGACCTCCGTGCACTATAGTGTCCCTTGCTTGGTCTATCAGTGACCTCCCCGTACTATAGTGACTCCTCCTGGGCCTATCAGTGACCTCCGTGCACTATAGTGACCCCTGCTGGGCCTATCAGTGACCTCCCTGCACTATAGTGACCCCTGCTGGGCCTATCAGTGACCTCCGTGTACTATAGTGACCCCTGCTGGGCCTATCAGTGACCTCCGTGTATTATAGTGACCCCTGCTGGGCCTATCAGTGACGTCCCTGCACTATAGTGTCCCTTGCTTGGTCTATCAGTGACCTCCCCGTACTATAGTGACTCCTCCTGGGCCTATCAGTGACCTCTGTGCACTATAGTGACCCCTGCTGGGCCTATCAGTGACCTCCGTGTACTATAGTGACCCCTGCTGGGCCTATCAGTGACCTCCGTGTACTATAGTGACCCCTGCTGGGCCTATCAGTGACCTCCGTGTACTATAGTGACCCCTGCTGGGCAGTGTACGGTCCCTGCAGTGAGGAGCGCAGGATTCGCTGGTCACCTTTGTTATCACTGGGCACAGTTTGTCTTATCCGGGCTCCTATCTGCAGACTGTTGGTGGCCGCGGCCGCTCTCCTTCCCATCTGTAGTTCAAGGTTAATAAGTAGCTGTACGGTACACAAGAGTAAGCTCATTAAATAGCCGTATCCCCGCCAGTGCTCCTCACAATGGCGCAGTCCTCCCGTGAATCATGGTGTTTGCTCTGCACTAATATTTACCCCTGGCAGCACTGCGGGAATGTTTGCTGAGGCAGCTGCTGCTGGACGGCGCTTCCACATGACAGCAGCTCACCTGCAGCGTAAAGGACAAGTGTCAGCAAAAGTGGCCGACCAAAAGACGTGGGGCAAATGGCGCATTCATAGAACGTCCCCGACAGTCTCCGCTGTCAAACCATACTCGGAGTTTTTAGCTGTATCTTCTTTTTGGAAAGCTGGGTGACAACCAATATGGCTGCCAGTACAGGCCGCCATGTTTATAGAATCTGCACCGCTATGCTGGCAGTGGGGGACGCACCATAAGCTTGCTGACAATGCCCGCTGCAATGGAGGCCATACTGCTGTCAATGTGGTCCGAACTCTCACTGAACAACTCTACAAGCTCCGCCCACTGGACCCACACAGAGATGGACACACCCCCAAGACTTGGAACTTTTTTCAAAAACAGCAGAAGATTTGGAGCCAAATTTATTACATTTACAAAGAGAATCTGTTATATCATCATTATAATAACTCTCCGACAGACGCTCCACAATGGCGCCATTCACATCCCATCACTGGCAAAGGGAGATGAGCGGCAACTATTGTTCTCTGGCACCACTTGCTTCAAAAAGGATCAGAAAGGAAAGCCTCCTCATATCTGGCCTGCTGTCTCTATGGGGTCATACCTGCCTGTGTGCAGTCCGGCTGTAGAAGTATTCCGGATGTACAGATGCAGCAGAGCTGAACTAGTGCTGCGCCACTTTCTTCACATCACTCACCGCCCTACATAAAAGAACAAACAATATAATAGGCTAATATACAAAATGAGAAGCTCGGATTGGGCGAAAACGTGTGTATCTGGGTAAAAAATTGGCTCAACGATAGAAAGCAGAGGGTGGTAATAAATGGTCCGTACTCTGATTGGGCCCCCGTCGCTAGTGGGGCCACAGGGTTCAGTATTAGGCCCCACTCTGTTCAAGATATTTATCAATGACCTGATAGAGGGGCTGCACAGCAAAATATCGATATTTGCAGATGATACAAAATTATACAATATAATCAATGCAACGGAGGACAATGTGCGGCTACAAACGGACCTGGATAAGCCGGGAGCTTGGGGGGGAAATGGGAAATGTAGTTCAATGTTGAAAAATGTAAGACTATGCACATGGGCAGGAGGAACGGATGTCACAAATACTCACTTAATGGGGTACCGCTGGGGAAAAGTGATATGGAAAAAGACCTGGAGGTACTAGTGGACTGTAGACTAAACTGGAGTAACCAATGCCAGTCAGCTGCTGCAAAGGCAAATAAAGTCTTGGGGTGCAGTAAAAGAGGTATAGGGGCGAAGGACGAGAACATTATCCCCCCACTATATAAGGCACTTGTCAGACCTCACATGGAATACTGCGTACAGTTCTGGTCACCGGTGCTCAGGAGAGATGGTTACAGTGCTAGAGGGGGTATAAAGAAGGGCAACTAAACTAATACATGGAATGAGGGGACTGGAATACCCAGAGAGGCTGTCCAAATTGGGACTATTTACTCTAGAAAAAAGAAGGTTAAGAGGCGACCAAATAACCATGTATAAGTACATGAGGGGACAACACATGGATCTCTCCCGCGATCTGTTTACACCCAGGACCACGACGGTAACAAGAGGACATCCGCTACGATTAGAGGAAAGCAGGTTTCATCACCAACATAGAAAGGGGTTCTTTACTGTAAGAGCAGTTAGACTGTGGAACTCTCTGCCTGAGGAAGTGGTGATGGCAAAATCCATAGAGGAGTGTAAGAGGGGACTTGATGTCTTTCTGGAGAAGAAGTATATTACAGGATATAAATATTAGGTTAAAGGGGTTGTCCCGCGCCGAAACGGGTTTTTTTTTTTCACCCCCCCCCCCCCCCCCCCGTTCGGCGCGAGACAACCCTGATGCAGGGACCACCTAAAGAAAGCTTACCGGAGCGCTTACCTTAATCCCCGCGCTCCGGTGACTTCTATACTTACCGGTGAAGATGGCCGCCGGGATCCTCTTCCTCCGTGGACCGCAGCTCTTCTGTGCGGTCCATTGCCGATTCCAGCCTCCTGATTGGCTGGAATCGGCACGTGACGGGGCGGAGCTACACGGAGCCGGCATCCTGCACGAGAGGCTCCATAGAAGAAAGCAGAAGACCCGGACTGCGCAAGCGCGGCTAATTTGGCCATCAGAGGCCGGAAATTAGTCGGCACCATGGAGACGAGGACGCCAGCAACGGAGCAGGTAAGTAAAAAACTTTTTATAACTTCTGTATGGCTCATAATTAATGCACAATGTATATTACAAAGTGCATTAATATGGCCATACAGAAGTGTATAGACCCACTTGCTGCCGCGGGACAACCCCTTTAAGTGTCAATCCGGGTATACAGGCAGGTAGGAACTATTAGGGGTTGATCCAGGGAACAGTCTGATTGCCATTAGGGAGTCGGGAAGGAATTTTTCCCCCAAAAAGGCTAATTGGCTTCTGGCCTTGGGGTTTTTTGCCATCCTCTGGATCAACACAGTAGGATAGACAGGCTGGACTAGATGGACAATGTCTTCATTCGGCCTTACATACTATGTTACTATGTTACTATGTTACTATGTTAATATACTAACTAAATGTGCAATGACACACTCAGCTCTGCTACATCTGTACCTGGAGTAGCAGTCAGTGACGTTGGTGCTGTCACCGGGGTCACCTGGTCCCTGTAACTCTGTATAACTACATGAGGGGACAATACAAGGATCTCTCCCATGATCTGTTTATACCCAGGACTGCGACGGTAACAAGAGGGCATCCGCTACGTCTAGAAAAAAGCAGGAGGGGGTTCTTTACTGTAAGAGCAGTGAGACTGTGGAACTCTCTGCCTGAGGACGCGGTGATGGTAGAATCCATACAGGAGCTTGAGAGGGACTGAATGTCTTTCTAGAGCGATCTGGAGAGCCCGCAAATTTAAAATCTGCCTGCACCCGGCTGTCAAAGATAGTCTACTGCAGGGAGATGTGATCGGGCGGTTCTGCTCACATGATCACCATTATGGGTCCCGGATAACTGTGATCTTATAAGGTTAAAAAAAAAGTTACAATAAAAAGTTAAAGTTTCATCTCCCCTTATGGATCCGTGAGGGGAGATGAAATTATATAACTAAGGTCCCCGCATTTCTCCCACAGTTGGATCTTTATCCGCTGACCTTACCTCGGCTTCTGCGCCCTTCAGCAAAATAGCAGACACCAACGCAAAAGTCGAGGATTGCCCAGGAAATTTTAAATTTCATTGCTCTTGGCTACCAAAGGTAGCTGAGAGCCTGGAGGTGTCATGGGGGCCGCGGTGAGCGATTCCTGATCACGTGATCACCGCTATCCAATGGATAACGGTGATTACGTAAAATAAAATAAAAAAGTTGAAGTTTCATCTCCCCTCACCGATGCGATCGCTGAGAGGAGATGAAACTTTTTACCGGAGGCCTCCGTGTTTGAAGCCCAATGTGATTCTCCTCCACGGACCTTACCCAGATTCTGCGCATGCGCCTGTCGCAAAATGGCAGACACATGCGCAGGAACTGGGGAGCCTGGCCAAATTTAAAAATCTCCTTACTCCCAGCTACCAACAGTCACCGAGGGCCTGAAGCAGCGACCGGTAGCCTCGCTGAGCGGACCCGGTCACATGATAAAAAGGTAGCGATCTACCTGAGGCCAGTCGAACACGACCGGATAAGAATTACGGATTCTGCATGCATCTGATCCGCCGTAATATGTGGAACGATCAAATGTATTGCATTACACAATTCTGCTCACATTAGCGGGTCGGAATTATGTAATTCACTTGCAGAAAATAGAATGCATACGGGCTGCGGGTACCCGCATCATCGCGACGGCGCAGAAAATACAACCAGAAAACGGTGTACTGCGCATGACCGCCTGTGTGAGTACGCAATTATGAACAGTACATTATGCGGCTCTACGCAGGGCCACGTCCGAACTCACAGCTGGGATCCGCTGCGGGCCTCCACAAGCGGTGTTGAGACCAGTGGATGGGGGCACACAAGGTGACCAGGCTCAGGACGCCTCCTACAGACCACCAGTAGAGAAGAGCGTCTGACCAGACTGTTAGGAGGTGTTGGGACCAGTGGATGGGGGCATACAAGGTGACCGGGCTCAGGACCCCTGACAGACCACCAGTAGAGAGGAGCATCTGACCAGAATGTTAGGGGGTGTTGGGACCAGTGGATGTGTGAGGGCACACAAGGTGACCGGACTCAGGACCCCTGACAGACCACCAGTAGAGAGGAGCATCTGACAGACCACCAGTAGAGAGGACCGTCTGACCAGACTGTTAGGAGGTGTTGGGACCAGTGGATGGGGGCACACAAGTTGACCGGGCTCAGGATTCCCCGACAGACCACCAGTAGAGAGGAGCATCTGACAGACCACCAGTAGAGAGGACCGTCTGACCAGACTGTTAGGAGGTGTTGGGACCAGTGGATGAGGGCACACAAGTTGACCGGGCTCAGGATTCCCCGACAGACCACCAGTAGAGAGGAGCATCTGACCAGACTGTTAGGGGGTGTTGCACAGAAGAAGAAAAGATCCAGCAGCACTCAGGAAAATCCCTACAGGGGGAGGAGGAAACAGGATGCAAGCTACAGAAGAGACAGAGCCTCCAGACTCAATAGACAATCCAAAGTAATGAAAAAAGTGGCAGCATGTAGGGATTAAATAAATCTTAGAGGATCTTTATTGTTCCATGATCATTCCGTAAAACAAGAAAGCAGGCAACATTTTGGCCCACAAAGAGCTTTTTTTAAGCTAACACCCCCCACAGACCACCAGTAGAATGGAGCATCTGACCACACTGTTAGGGGATGTTGGGACCAGTGGATGAGGGTACACAGGGTGACCGGGCTCAGGACACCTCCGACAGACCACCAGTAGAGAGCAGCGTCTGACCAGACTGTTAGAAGGTGTTGGGACCAGTGGATGGGCGCACGAAAGGTGACTGAGCTCAATATGCCCCTTACAGACCACCAGTAGAGAGCAATGTCTGACCAGACTGTTAGGGGGTATTGGGACCAGTGGATGAGGGCACACAAGATGACCGCGCTCAGGACCCCCGACAGACCACCAGTAGAGAGGAGCATCTGACCAGACTGTTAGGGGGTATTGGGACCAGTGGATGAGGGCACACAAGGTGATCGGGCTCAGGGCGCCCCCTACAGACCGCCAGTAGAGTGGAGCATCTGACCAGACTGTTAGGAGGTGTTGGGTGCCAGTGCATGGGGGCACACAAGGTGACCAGGCTCAGGATGCCCCTTACAGACCACTAGTAAAGTAGACCATCTGACCAGACTGTTAGGAGGTGTTGGGACCAGTGGATGGGGACACACAAGATGATCAGGCTCAGGGCGCCCCTTTACAGACCACCAGTAGAGAGGAGCGTCTGACCAGACTATTTGGAGGTGTTGGGACCAGTGGATGGGGGCACACAAGGTGACTGGGCTCAGGACGCCCTCTACAAACCACCAGTAGAGAGGAGCATCTGACCAGATTGTTAGGAGGTGTTGGGACCAGTGGATGGGGGCACACAGGGTGACCGGGCTCAGGGCGCCCCTTTACAGACCACCAGTAGAGAGGAGCGTCTGACCAGACTGCTTGGAGGTGTTGGGACCAGTGGATGGGGGCACACAAGGTGACCGGGCTCAGAACGCCCCCTACAGACCACCAGTAGAGAGGAGCATCTGACCAGACTGTTAGGAGGTGTTGGGACCAGTGGATGGGGGCACACAAGGTGACTGAGCTCAGGACGCCCTCTACAGACCACCAGTAGAGAGGAGCGTCTGCCCAGACTGTTAGAAGGTGTTGGGACCAGTGGATGGGAGCACACAAGGTGACCGGGCTCAGGGCGCCCATTTACAGACCACCAGTAGAGAGGAGCGTCTGACTAGACTGCTTGGAGGTGTTGGGACCAGTGGATGTGTGAGGGCACACAAGGTGACCGGGCTCAGGACGCCCCCTACAGACCACCAGTAGAGAGGAGCATCTGACCAGACTGTTAGGTGGTGTTGGGACCAGTGGATGAGGGCACACAAGGTGACTGGGCTCAGGATGCCCCCTACAGACCATCAGTAGAGAGGACCACCTGACCAGACTGTTAGGAGGTGTTGGGACCAGTGGATGAGGGCACACAAGGCAACCGGGCTCAGGACACCCTCCTACAGACCACCAGTAGAGTAGACCTCCTGACCAGACTGTTGGGAGGTGTTGGGACCAGTGGATGGGGGCACACAGGGTGACCGGGCTCAGGGTGCCCCTTTACAGACCACCAGTAGAGAGGAGCGTCTGACCAGACTGCTTGGAGGTGTTGGGACCAGTGGATGGGGGCACACAAGGTGACCGGGCTCAGGAGGCCCCCTACAGACCACCAGTAGAGAGGAGCATCTGACCAGACTGTTAGGTGGTGTTGGGACCAGTGGATGAGGGCACACAAGGTGACTGGGCTCAGGATGCCCCCTACAGACCATCAGTAGAGAGGACCACCTGACCAGACTGTTAGGAGGTGTTGGGACCAGTGGATGAGGGCACACAAGGCAACCGGGCTCAGGACACCCTCCTACAGACCACCAGTAGAGTAGACCTCCTGACCAGACTGTTGGGAGGTGTTGGGACCAGTGGATGGGGGCACACAGGGTGACCGGGCTCAGGGTGCCCCTTTACAGACCACCAGTAGAGAGGAGCGTCTGACCAGACTGCTTGGAGGTGTTGGGACCAGTGGATGGGGGCACACAAGGTGACCGGGCTCAGGAGGCCCCCTACAGACCACCAGTAGAGAGGAGCATCTGACCAGACTGTTAGGAGGTGTTGGGACCAGTGGATGGGGGCACACAGGGTGACCGGGCTCAGGGCGCCCCTTTACAGACCACCAGTAGAGAGGAGCGTCTGACCAGAATGCTTGGCGGTGTTGGGACCAGTGGATGGGGGCACCAAGGTGACCGGGCTCAGGACGCCCCCTACAGACCACCATTAGAGAGGAGCATCCGACCATACTGTTTGGAGGTGTTGGGACCAGTGGATGGGGGCACAAGGTGACTGAGCTCAGGACGCCCTCTACAGACACCAGTAGAGAGGAGCATCTGACCAGACTGTTAGGAGGTGTTGGGACCAGTGGATGGGAGCACACAAGGTGACCGGGCTCAGGGTGCCCATTTACAGACAACCAGTAGAGAGGAGCGTCTGACCAGACTGCTTGGAGGTGTTGGGACCAGTGGATGGGAGCACACAAGGTGACCGGGCTCAGGACGCCCCCTACAGACCACCAGTAAAGAGGAGCATCTGACCAGACTGTTAGGTGGTGTTGGGACCAGTGGATGGGGGCACACAAGGTGACTGAGCTCAGGACCCCCTACAGACCACCAGTAGAGAGGACCACCTGACCAGACTGTTAGGAGGTGTTGGGACCAGTGGATGAGGGCACACAAGGCAACTGGGCTCAGGACGCCCTCCTACAGACCACCAGTAGAGTAGACCTCCTGACCAGACTGTTAGGAGGTGTTGGGACCAGTGGATGAGGGCACACAAGGTGACGGGGCTCAGGACGCCCACTACAGACCACCAGTAGAGTAGACCTTCTGACCAGACTGTTAGGAGGTGTTGGGACCAGTGGATGGGGACACACAAGGCGACCAGACTCCAACAAGTCCTACACACGAGGAGCCTCTGAGAGCCCTTTATAGGATGAGGGGGGGGGGGGGGGAGACCACTTTTAGGGCCTCCAGTGACAAGACCGTTCATCTAATCACCTGAACTCTCATTATTTACAGATCTGCCTAAGATGAAACTGCATGCCGGGTTTTGCAGTAAAACGTCAACTTTTTCTGGGTGCGACTGTTTTGACAAGGGCTGTAAATGTCTACATCTGTATACTATGTATATATGAGTACTGTGGAGAATTTTTAAACACGTGCAGATAAAAATCTGTGGAGTAAGAATGCTTCCAGAAATAGAGGAATTAATACAAAGTGATTGAACAACAGAAAAATGTAACCCCTTCAGTATCCGGTGTGACACCCCTCACCTTCATCAGTTCTTCTGGGTACTCTTGCACACAGTTTTTAAGGCAGTTGGCAGGAAGCCCAGATCTTTGGAGGATGACGGCTCGCTCCAATCCTTCTGTCTCTCCATGTAACCCCAGACAGACTGGATGATGTGAGAACAGTGGGGGCCACATCTGCGCTTCCAGGACTCTTTGTTCTTCTCTATGCTGAAGATAACTTTTAAACAACATTTGTTGGATGCTGGGGGTTATTGTCCTGCTGCAGAATCCACTTAGAGCCAATCCGACTCCTCCCTGATGGTATTGCATGATGAATAAGTATTTGCTGCCTGCAGACACTCATTATTGTACCGCTCTCCACTATGCTTCACTGCTACTTGCAGACACTCATTATTGTACCGCTGTCCACCCTGCTTCACAACTGCCTGCAGACACTCATTATTGTACCACTTTCCACCATGCTTCACTGCTGCTTGCAGACACTCATTATTGTACTGCTCACCACCATGCTTCACTGCTGCCTGCAGACACTCATTATTGTACTGCTCTCCACCATGCTTCACTGCTACCTGCAGACACTCATTATTTTACCGCTCTCCACCATGCTTCACTGCTGGCTGCAGATACTCATTATTGTACCGCTCTCCATCATGCTTCATTGCTGCCTGCAGACACTCATTATTGTACTGCTCTCCATCATGCTTCACTACTACCTGCAGACACTCATTATTGTACCGCTCTCAACCATGCTTCACTACTACCTGCAGACACTCATTTCTGTTCCACTGTCCACCCTGCTTCACTGCTGCCTGCAGACACTCATTATTGTACCGCTCTCCACTATGCTTCACAACTGCCTGCAGACACTCATTATTGTACCACTTTCCACCATGCTTCACTGCTGCCTGCAAACACTCATAATGGTACCGCTCTCCATCATGCTTCACTGCTGCCTGCAGACACTCATTATTGTACTTTTCTCCACCGTGCTTCACTGCTGCCCGCAGACACTCATTATTGTACCGCTATCCCCCATGCTTCACTACTACCTGCAGACACTCATTATTGTACCGCTCTCCAGCATGCTTCACTACTACCTGCAGACACTCATTTTTGTACCGCTGTCCACCCTGCTTCACTGCTGCCTGCAGACACTCATTATTGTACTGCTCTCCACTATGCTTCACAACTGCCTGCATACACTCATTATTGTACCACTTTCCCCTATGCTTCACTGCTGCCTGCAGACACTCATTATTGTACTGCTCTCCAGCATGCTTCACTACTAGCTGCAGACACTCATTTTTGTACCGCTGTCCACCCTGCTTCACTGCTGCCTGCAGACACTCATTATTGTACTGCTCTCCACTATGCTTCACAACTGCCTGCATACACTCATTATTGTACCACTTTCCCCTATGCTTCACTGCTGCCTGCAGACACTCATTATTGTACCACTCTCAACCATGCTTCACTGCTGCCTGCAGACACTCATTATTGTACCGCACTCCACCATGCTTCACTGCTGCCCGCAGACACTCATTATCGTACCGCTCCTCCACCATGCTTCACTGCTACCTGCAGACACTCATTATTGTGCCACTTTCCCCCATGCTTCACTGCTGCCTGCAAACACTCATTATTGTACCAATCTCCATCATGCTTCACTACTGCCTGCAGACACTCATTATTGTACCGCCTTCCCCCATGCTTCCCTGCTGCCTGTAGACACTCATTATTGTACCGCACTCCTCCCTGCTTCACTGCTGCCTGCAGACAGTCATTATTGTGCTGCTTTCCCCCATGCTTCCCTGCTGCCTGCAGACACTCATTATTGTACCAATCTCCATCATGCTTCACTACTGCCTTCAGACATTCATTATTATACTGCCCTCCACCATGCTTCACTGCTGCCTGCAGACACTCATTATTGTATTGCTCTCCATTATGCTTCACTACTGCCTGCAGACCCTCATTATTGTGCCGCTTTCCACCATGCTTTACTACTACCTGCAGACACTCATTATTTTACCACTTTCTAGCCCTTCACCAAACAAACTACATAGGAACATAGTATGCTAGTCTGAAAAAAGACAAATATCCATCCAGTTCAGCCTCTTTCCACCCTCCACTCCCATGTTGATCCAGAGGAAGGCAAAAAAAACCCCAATGAGGCAGAAGTTAATTTAGTCCACCCTGGGGGAAATATTTCCTGCCTGACTTTATAATGGCAGTCAGAATAATCCTTGGATCAACACTCTTCAGAGAAGGTTACTTCCTGACTCCAAGTCTGGCACTCGAAAAATCTCCGGATCAGCAACCCTTCAGACTATTTAATGTCTATATCCTGTAATATCCTTCTGCTCCAGAAAGACATCTTGTCCCTCTTACACTCCTCTATGGATTTTGTCATCACCACGTCCTCAGGCAGAGGGTTCCACGGTCTCACTGCTCTTACAGTAAAGAACCCCTTATGTGTTGGTGATGAAACCTGCTTTCTTCTAGACGTAGCGGATGCCCTCTTGTTACCGTCGCAGTCCTGGGTATAAACAGATCCTGGCAGAGATCCTTGTATCGTCCCCTCATGGATTCATACAGAGTTATTTGGTCGCCCCTTAGCCGTCTTTTTTCCGGGGTGAATAATCCCAGTTTTGGTGCCTCTCTGGGTATTCCAGTCCCGTCATTCCATGTATTAGTTTAGTTGCCCTTCTTTGAACCCCCTCTAGCACTGCAACATCTTTCCTGAGCCCCGGTGACCAGAACTGTGCGCAGTATTCCATGTGAGGCCTGACAAGTGCCTTATATAGTGGGGGGATAATGTTCTCGGCCCTCGCCCCTATACCTCTTTTAATGCACCCCAAGACTCTATTAGCTTTTGCAGCAGCTGACTGGCATTGGTTACTCCAGTTTAGTCTACAGCCCACTAGTACCCCCAGGTCTTTTCCCTAGCAGTACCCCATTTAGTGTATATTGGTGACATCCATTTCTCCTGCCCATGTGCAGAACCTTACATTTATCCACATTCCCCTTCATTCACGATTTCTCTCCCCCAAGCCCCCGGCTTATCTCGGTCCATTTGTAGCCGCACATTGTCCTCCGTTGTATTAATTATCTTGTATAATTATCTAGAGGGCAAAATCATCAAACAGCGGCTCTTTTTTGTTTGGTCACATGATGAGCGCGAACTCACTGGAAACAGGACTGATGCTCGGCAAAGTCAGTGGGAAGAGAAGATCAGAACAACAAAGAACAAGATGGCGAGATACAATAAAGGGAGCACAAACATGTGAATCACGGAACTGAAAGAAGCGGGAAAGACAGGAATGTGTGGAGAACATTATCCATGGAGTGACCGAGGGTCGGATGTGACTGAACGGATAATCAATCAAATAATTTTGTGTCATCTGCAAATATTGATATTTTGCTGTGCAGCCCCTCTATCAGGTCATTAATGAATATATTGAACAGAATGGGGCCCAATACTGAGCCCTGTGGCCCCCACTAGTAACGGGGGCCCAATCAGAGTACTCACCATTTATTACCCCCTCTGCTTTCTATCTCTGAGCCGGTTCTTTACCCAGATACACACGTTTTCACCCAATCCGAGCTTCTCATTTTATATATCAGCCTATTATGCGGCACGGTGTCAAACGCTTTAGAGAAGTCCAGATAAACTGTTTTCTGTTAGGCCAAATATTCCACATTGTGCCTCCTCAGGCCAGAGCACCGGGGGCCATTTTTCTGCTCTCCAGTTCCTGTTGTCGTGCATAGTTGAATTACTTGTCCTTGTTTCTACATCAACTTTTGGGCCACAGTTCTTCCATGAAGCCCACTTCTGGCCAGACGTCTCGCCATCAGCTCAGGATAGGTTCCTGCCAGTTCTGAGCTCATGGCGCTGATTGACATCTTCCGATTTCGAGGGGACGTACGCATGATGTGTCTTTCATCTCAAGTTTCCTTGGCCGACCGCTGTGTCTGTGGTCCTCTATGCTGCCTGTTTCTTGGTGCTTCTTCTTGAACAGCATGTCTTGAAACCCCAGTCTGCTCTGAAGTCTTTGCCTGGGAGAGACCTTGCTGATGCAGCATAGCTGTTGCAATCATGTGGGCAAGTGAGCACCGGGCCCACACGAACATTACTAAAGATAGGGAACACCAGGTGAAACAACCACCAAACACCTCTCTCTATCTTCTACAAAAGAAGATGACCAAGGACTACCTAAGTGGGGACATCGCCCCAATAAGGGGCGGCCATGGGGTCTTCGCATCTGGACCCTTGCTACCCCTAAGAACCCATGCATCCAGGCTGGGACGCATACACATGCCACCACCGACAGGGACAACTGGACAGTATAAGAAGACACACAGAGCCAGAATCACACCATACAGCAGCCAATACACAAACACTAGTAGCAGATGTTAATGCTATAAATGCCAGGCATTTGTTGACATTTTGGCCAAAATATGGAAGCTAGCAGGCCACGTCACGGCTCCTGGCTATACCGCTAGTCCCTACACTAACCAGGAGTCCAGCGACTTAACCAAACAAAACCCAAAACACAAACATTTCTTGTAGCCACCACACATAGAACCTGCTCACACCACACAGAGAGAGAATGAGAACAGAGAAAGCTGACCACACCCACACCTGGGAAGACAGTGGACCACAGCGACACCTGGGAAGACAGCTTTATGTGTACTTACACAAAGTGATTGCCTGGCTGGCTGACATGCGCGCTCAGCCAGCACAATCCCCATACCTGAGCAGGAGAGCTCCAGAGTACCTGTAGTACCGCAGATCTCAGGAGACAGATGTGACGATAGCTATCTTGTGTCTTGTTGCTGTGCTCAGTCTTGCCAAGGTGTATGACCTGTTACATGAAACTGTCTTCCACAGCCTCACCTTTGTAGCAGAGTTTGGCTGTTCCACAACCAGCGTTATGCCTCCTACACAGATGAAATCAAGCAAAAACTGCCTACGAGTTGTAGTTCTCCTACACAGATGATCCTGTTTCAGGTAATGATGGTGTTTCCACCTACAAGTGAAAAGGATGATCATTATCACCTGTTTGGTATAATTGTTTTAAAATACACCTGACTATAATCCTACAAAATCCCTGACTATTTGCGAGTGTACCAAGAAGAACTGATGGAAGTGAAGGGCGTCACACCAAACATTCATGGGATCACATTGGTGATTGATAAAAATAAACTATTAACACTTCTATTGGAAGCATTCTTATTCTGCAGCATTTTTCTACACCTGCCTAAAACTTTAGCACAGCCCCCCCCCCCCCCCACAGCTCCTTCTGTACTATGACGTCACTGGAGAAGGTTCTACCCCCCCCCCCCCAGCTCCTTCCATGTAATGACGGCACCGGAGAAGGTTCTGCCCCCTCACTTCCTTGCGTGTAATGACAACACTGGAGAAGGTTCTGCCCCCTAGTTCCTTGCATGTAATGACAGCAGCGGAGAAGGTTCTACTTCCCCCTCCCCCCCAGCTTCTTCTGTGATATGATGGCAGTGAAGAAGGTTCTGCCCCCTCAGTTCCTTCCATGTAATGACGGCACCGGAGAAGGTTCTGTCCCCCCAACTCCTTCCATGTAATGACGGCACCAGAGAAGGTTCTGTTCCCCCAACACCTTCCGTGTAATGACGGCACCGGAGAAGGTTCTGCCCCCCCAACTCCTTCCGTGTAATGATGACACCAGAGAAGGTTCTGTTCCCCCAACTCCTTCCATATAATGATGGCACCGGAGAAGGTTCTGTTCCCCCAACTCCTTCCATGTAATGACGGCACCGGAGAAGGTTCTGTTCCTGCAACTCCTTCCATGTAATGACGGCACCGGAGAAGGTTCTGCCCCCCCAACTCCTTCCATGTAATGATGGCACCGGAGAAGGTTCTGTCTCCCCAACTCCTTCCGTGTAATGATGACACCAGAGAAGGTTCTGTTCCCCCAACTTCTTCCATATAATGACGGCACCGGAGAAGGTTCTGTTCCTGCAACTCCTTCCATGTAATGACAGCACTGGAGAAGGTTCTGTTCCCCCAACTCCTTCCATGTAATGACAGCACCGGAGAAGGTTCTGCCCCCTCAGTTCCTTCCGTGTAATGATGACACCGGAGAAGGTTCTGCCCCCCCAACTCCTTCCATGTAATGACGGCACCGGAGAAGGTTCTGTCCCCCCAACTCCTTCCGTGCAATGACGGCACCGGAGAAGGTTCTGCTCCCCCAACTCCTTCCGTGTAATGACGGCTCTGGAGAAGATTCTGCCCCCCAACTCCTTCCATGTAATGACGGCACCGGAGAAGGTTCTGTCCCCCCAACTCCTTCCATGTAATGACGGCACCAGAGAAGGTTCTGCTCCCCCAACTCCTTCCGTGTAATGACGGCACCGGAGAAGGTTCTGTCCACCCAACTCCTTCCATGTAATGACGGCACCGGAGAAGGTTCTGTTCCCCCAACTCCTTCCCTGTAATGACGGCACCGGAGAAGGTTCTGCCCCCTCAGTTCCTTGCATGTAATGACGGTACCGGAGAAGGTTCTGCCCCCTAGTTCCTTCCATGTAATGACGGCATCGGAGAAGGTTCTGCACCCCCAACTCCTTCCCTGTAATGATGGCTCCGGAGAAGGTTCTGCCCCCCCAACTCCTTCCATGTAATGACGGCACCGGAGAAGGTTCTGCTCCCCCTACTCCTTCCATGTAATGACGGCTCCGGAGAAGGTTCTGCCCCACCAACTCCTTCCGTGTAATGACGGCACCGGAGAAGGTTCTGCCCCCTAGTTCCTTCCATGTAATGACGGCACTGGAGAAGGTTCTGGCCCCCCAACTCCTTCCGTGTAATGACGGCACCGGAGAAGGTTCTGCACCCCCAACTCCTTCCATGTAATGACGGCACTGGAGAAGGTTCTGCCCCCCCAACTCCTTCCGCGTAATGACGGCACCGGAGAAGGTTCTGCCCCCTCAGTTCCTTGCATGTAATGACGGTACCGGAGAAGGTTCTGCACCCCCAACTCCTTCCATGTAATGACGGCACTGGAGAAGGTTCTGGCCCCCTAACTCCTTCCGTGTAATGACGGCACCGGAGAAGGTTCTGCCCCCTAGTTCCTTCCATGTAATGATGGCATCGGAGAAGGTTCTGCACCCCCAACTCCTTCCATGTAATGACAGCACCGGAGAAGGTTCTGCTCCCCCTACTCCTTCCATGTAATGACGGCACCGGAGAAGGTTCTGCACCCCCAACTCCTTCCGTGTAATGACGGCACCGGAGAAGGTTCTGCCCCCTAGTTCCTTCCATGTAATGACGGCACTGGAGAAGGTTCTGGCCCCCCAACTCCTTCCGTGTAATGACGGCACCGGAGAAGGTTCTGCACCCCCAACTCCTTCCATATAATGATGGCTCTAAGGATTATTCAGAATGAGGAAACATCTTATGTTTAATTATGAAAATGTTCTCTACGGACTGAACTTTAGAACGTAGGAGCTGGCACCGTCCTCTACGCTGTGCAAACACTGGAGCTGGCGCTCACCCAGAACAGTAGATTTGCCCGTTATGCCAATTTCATGTTCTGCTGTCACTGAGGAGATTAACATCATATACACCACATATCCCGTGTCCCAGAGCATCAGTGGGTGATTGTGGCCTGTGGAGGGCAGAAGCAGAGACACCCCTGGCACCCAACACACAGACTGCCCATTTGGGCACCAGGCAATGTCCATGCAAAAACAAATGAAAGTTCATCCAAGCTACGGTGCCTTGTAAGTAGAGTTGCCTTTTTCATCCAAAAAATACCTACCAAGGTAAAAGGGGTGTGGTCAGAGGGCGTGGCTTGTGGTATGGCTCATCACAACAGCATTTTTTCTCTCTCAGTGGCCCCTGTAGAAATAGCACCCCTTGTGCCACCCCAGTGCTTATAGTGCAGCCCCTTAGTGGTCCAAGTTGTCAGAGTGCCCCCCTTAGTGGCTCCAATGGTAAACATGCCCTTGATAGTGGCCCAATAACTATAGAGTGGCCCCAGTGGTAATGATGCGTCACCTTAGTGGCTCCATCGACCACGAGGGGAGAGTCATGACTGACATGATAAGGAGGGGTGCATATACATTGTGGCCATGCCTATGTTCTCACTTCTCCTTTCTTCATGTCTCCACCTGTGTTGATGTCCTGGAGGTCATTCTGCGGGATCCTCTCACCTCTGCTGCACCATCGAGCCCAGGACTCCCACGGGTGATGGAGGAACCGGTCCGGTGAGTTTCTGGCTGACTGCGGATGTCGGTTCCTTGTCTTTGAACCACATGGATGTTTTCTCTTGTGTAGAATTATTTCAGGGCGCGGCGGTATGAGGAATGATCCGATGTAAAGAGGCTGATGAACAGGTGTTCTGTACATACACGTCAGCCCAGGAACACGCAACATGTGGCCAGCAGGGGCTCCACCATGCCCAGTAGTCGCGGCCCATGATGCCGGCTCCGAGCAGCGGCCCCCCCAGTGTTCGGTGTCGGCACACAGAGACATGACTTCATTTTCATATTTGTGATGACTTAAAGGGGATGTGCCACCAGAAAATGTCCTATCATATAAAGCAGATTTTTATGTTAAACAGAGTTATAGATATAGTTTTTCACACTCTTTGGTGTTTTTTTTTATTTTGATGTCACAATCCGTATTTAAAAAAATCCTAAAATCCTGCAGTTCTCACACTGACCACTTTAGTTTGACATAGCTCACCTCCTCCCCTCCCTGCACACTGACCTCTAAACCTAACAATAGTCTGACACTTCCTGTACACTGAGAGGTGACACCTATATATAGATAACACAGGAGCCACCATTCACAATAGTCACAGCTCCCCTCCTCCCCTCCCTGTACAGGCAGGATTACACTGAGAGGAGACACCTATATATAGATAACACAGGACCACCATTCACAATAGTCACAGCTCACCTCCTCCCCTCCCTGTACAGGCAGGATTACACTGAGAGGTGACACCTATATATAGATAACACAGGATCCACCATTCACAATAGTCACAGCTCCCCTCCTCCCCTCCCTGTACAGACAGGATTACACTGAGAGGAGACGCCTATATATAGATAACACAGCCACCATTCACAATAGTCACAGCTCACCTCCTTCCCTCCCTGTACAGACAGGATTACACTGAGAGGTGACACCTATATATAGATAACACAGGACCACCATTCACAATAGTCACAGCTCACCTCCTCCCCTCCCTGTACAGGCAGGATTACACTGAGAGGAGACACCTATATATAGATAACACAGGACCACCATTCACAATAGTCACAGCTCACCTCCTCCCCTCCCTGTACAGGCAGGATTACACTGAGAGGTGACACCTATATATAGATAACACAGGATCCACCATTCACAATAGTCACAGCTCCCCTCCTCCCCTCCCTGTACAGACAGGATTACACTGAGAGGAGACGCCTATATATAGATAACACAGCCACCATTCACAATAGTCACAGCTCACCTCCTTCCCTCCCTGTACAGACAGGATTACACTGAGAGGTGACACCTATATATAGATAACACAGGACCACCATTCACAATAGTCACAGCTCACCTCCTCCCCTCCCTGTACAGACAGGATTACACTAAGAGGTGACACCTATATATAGATAACACAGGAGCCACCATTCACAATAGTCACAGCTCACCTCCTCCCCTCCCTGTACAGACAGGATTACACTGAGAGGAGACACCAATATATAGATAACACAGGACCACCATTCACAATAGTCACAGCTCACCTCCTTCCCCTACTGGAGCCTCTACCAGTAAATGATGGCATCCAGACTGCCGACGCTTCTCACCGCGGAGTCTTTGTTAGGCTGGTTGCACACAAGCGAGCGCGATATCAGGCTAAGAAACTCGGCCTGGTATCGCACTCGTCAACGTGCGTTTTACCTGCGGACGCAAGACATTTTTTTACGCAAAAACACCTGCGATGACTTCTGTGAGATCCCTATTGATCCCAGCGGATCACCTGGCGTCGCACATTTTTTTACATGCGGATGCGATCTTTTTTACGAGCGAATAAACGCATGTAAAAACACCCGCTAGACTGCGCCCTTCAGGGTGTCAGAGACTCGTCTGGACCGTCCTCTGCCAGCTAAATACATAGCGTGTCCTGCTACAGTGAGAGCAGAGTGTAGCAGCCTGCAGCTCACAGAGCATTGTGTAGACTGATACACTGTAACAAGCCCTCAGCTGTGACAAGTATTAGGTCTGTACGGGGTTCCAGCCTTATGAGCTACAGCCAGCCAAGTGAGAAAGTGAGACAGCAAGGAGAACGTCTATCACAGGATACGTGCGCCAATGTTATAGTGGGAAAACTTTGTGATCATCATATTTCTGCAAAATGGGACTTTTTCATTTTTTCGTCGTTCTTACCGCTTTGGAAAAAAATGGGAAGGGGGAGGGGCAACCATTGGGTTATATTAGAAAATGCCATAAAAAAACTCAGAAATCTACGCCAGCTCATAGCGGCCAAGGATTCCACTGCCGGACGCACAGACAACCCTGGATGGGCCAAATTCAGTAGCTGGGGGACGCCTCTTAATAAATTTGACACATCTTATTCCAATGTAATTTGGGTTTAGGCCAGGGTGTACGGCGCTACTCTAATGAATCTGAAGGCTCCAGAACATACGTTATACAATAAGTAAAGGTGTCATGGCCGCCCTGGACCCAGCTCCTGGGGGCCCCATAGCAGCTGAGGGGCGTATCTGTGTACCCTTGGATATCACTTACACTGAGGCACGTCGCATCTTCATGTGTCCCATGTTCTGCCTCACAGTCCCCTCCCTACATTGTAGCATCCATCCGAGCGTGTTATCTGCACATACATCCCGCTGCGCAGCACACCCATCATGGCGCAGGTGTGTTGTGCACTTACCGGGCACTTTTCATCCATCACTGACTTCAGATCCGCATGAAATCCTTGTCCCTCGGGACGATAAGATAAGACGGACCGAACGCTGAGTTCTCCACGGGTAGCACTGATAACATTCTTTAACAGCTGTTAACAGCTGCTGTCCCACCGGAGAACAATAGTGATGTATTTAGAGAACAGACCGCCCGCTGTTCTCTAAATACATGCAATGCAGTACTGAAGGGCTGATTAGCCCATTAGTACCTATGCAAAAATGATCGCTCACAACTGTCAGAATTTTGAGCGATCATCTATGTCGCGTCTCGCTGTGATGTTGGGTGGGGTTGTATGTGGAGGGGGGGGGGGGCAAGAATCACAGATTTTACACACTTATCAGACAAACAAATCAGTGGAAACACTTTCTATGCGGACGAAGGAATCTCCATAAAAGAGTCCGCAAACGTAGAAAAACCTCAGCTCCACGTCTAGACAAAGTCACAGACGGCGGGGGCCACAGACCTCCCTCCGGACTGCATGGCGCTCTGAGATCAGGTACTACAACTCCCAGCAGACCCTCCATATGATCAGCACACGTCTCTCCTGAAATACTCTGCACTCCTTCTACTATGTCCCTGCCATTAGATAAGCGGACCCTCTTGTGGAAGTACCCCGACGCCTGCAGGACAAGCATTAGGGATGGAATACATATATACAGTCATTGATGCTGCTGTGACCCTCGTGCCCCGGCTGACCCCCTGCCTCTGTATTTACCGTTCCTCAGCCTCCCTATTTGCAGAGGTGCTTTTCTGGGGAGTCATTAATTTGTGTGACAAGGAGCAGGATTACTTGTGGTCGGAACATCTTACCTTGGATTAGCGGCCATGCCAACTATTTATTTACCAGCTGTAAGTCGCCGCTTTGTTTGGTGAGAACTTCTAAAAGTGATCCTGGGAACCTGCAGCCCCGAACCCAGAGGGAGCTGAGCAGTGCTGCATCATGGGGCGGCCACTGGAGGCAGCAGAGGGCAGACTACACTCAGTGACTTAAGACTTCTCAGACTTTCACCTCCTGATGAATCCTCAGTATGAAATCTGTATAATAAGAGAGAAGGGCAGTTTATTAGTTTATGCAGATGAGGTTGGCAGTGCGGGCTCGCAGGGGCTTTGCCCATTACATAAAGGCACACAGAGCCTGGTTACTGACACATCTGTTCTTCTCAGTGATAGTTCAGTGTGACCTGCACCTTGATGTAAGCAACTTCCAGAAGACCTCAGAAGACGTGTTGTAGAGATGCAGGAAAAGGCTAAAAACTGAAGACTGGGATGTATGTAATGGATGGGTGGTACATGCCTGGTGTCAGGCTGACACTGGCGATGACAAGCATTCAGCACAGAGCGAGGCGGCACTCTATAGAGCATTCACTCTATAGGCACATGTACTTTTTCACAACATGGCCGGCCTATCGGGTCAAATCTCGCTAATAACCATCATCATACTACCCATCATCATTCCCCATTGATCCACATCCAATCATTGCGGCCCACAACACCATAAGTGCAAGAGTTTGCTCATTATTATTGTCACTGGTGCGCAGTGCCATGGTCAAGTGCCCTGCTGTCCCCTCACAACCACACCCCCCAACCCGATGTATAACCTTTCTCTACATAACATGGCTTTAAAAACGTCACGTCAAGATCAAAGACCGGATACCGTTACCAACCCTCAGGGAGATACTCTGTCCCTCAGTGTTGGTCGCAGTCCATAAAAGTCTATCAAGGTGCACACTGGTTGGTCAGAGATTAGTGTCACAGTTCTCACAGCTTTGCATCATAGAATGGTAGAGTTGGAAGGGACTACCAGGGTCATCAGGTCCTCCGGGGTCATCAGGTCCTCCGGGGTCATCAGGTCCTCTGGGGTCATCGGGTCCTCTGGGGTCATCAGGTCCTCCAGGGTCATCCGTTCCAACCCCCTGCTCAGTGCAGGATCACTAAATCATCCCAGACAGATGTCTGTCCAGCCTCTGAACACTTCCATTGAAGGAGAACTCCCCACCTCCCGTGGTAACCTGTTCCACTCATTGATCCCCCTCCCTGTCTAATATATAATCTGTGTCTCCTGCCTTTCAGTTTCATCCCATTGCTTCTAGTCTTTCCTTGTACAGATGAGAATAGGGCTGATCCCTCTGCACTGTGACAGCCCTTCAGAAATTTGTAGACAGCTATTAAGTCTCCTCTCAGCCTTCTCTTCATCTAAACATTCCCTGATCCTTTAACCGTTCCTCATAGGACATGATTTGCAGACCGCTCACCATCTTGGTAACTCTTCTCTGAACTTGCTCCAGTTTGTCTGTGTCTTTTTTAAAGTGGACCCAGTATTCCTGATGAGGTCTGACTAAGGAAGATTAGAGGGGGATCATAGAATCCTAGACTGGTAGAGTTGGAAGGTACCTCCAGGGTCATCGGGTCCAACCCCCTGCTCAGTGCAGGATTTACTAAAACATCTCAGACAGATATTTGTCCATCCTTTCTTTGAACACTTCTTTTGAAGGATAACTCCCCACCTCCCGTGGTAACCTGTTCCACACATTGATCCCCCTCACTGTCTAATATCTAATCTGTGTCTCCTCCCTTTCAGTTTCATCCCATTGCTTCTAGTCTTTCCTTGTGCAGATGAGAATAGGGCTGATCCCTCTGCACTGTGACAGCCCTTCAGATATTTGTAGACCGCTATTATGTCTCCTTTCAGCCTTCTCTTCTGCTAAACATTCCCAGATCCTTTAACCGTTCCTCATAGGACATGATTTGCAGACCGCTCACCATCTTGGTAACTCGTCTCTGAACTTGCTCCAGTTTGTCTATGTCTTGTATAAAGTGGGGTGCCCAGAACTGGACCCAGTATTCCAGATGAGGTCTGACTAAGGAAGAGTAGAGGGGATAATGACCTCACGTGATCTAGACTCTATGCTTCTCTTAATACATCCCAGAATTGTGTTTGCCTTTTTGGCTGCTGCATCACATTGTTGACTCATGTTCAGTCTATGATCTATTAGTATACCCAAGTCTTTTTCACATGTGCTGCTGTTTAGCCCAATTCCTCCCATTCTGTATGCGCCTTTTTTCATTTTTCTTGCCCAGATGTAGGACTTTGCATTTCTCCTTGTTAAATACCCTTCTGTTAGTCGCTGCCCACTGTGCAAGCTTTTCTAGATCTTTTTGAATCCTCTCTCTCTCTTCCCTAGTGTTAGCTATCCCTCCTAGCTTTGTGTCGTTGGCAGATTTAATCAGTTTCCCATCAATTTCCTCTTCGAGATCATTTATACAAATGTTGACCAACACTGGGCCTAGGATAGAGGCTTGTGGTCCTCACTTGACACATTCTTCCACTTGGATGTGCAGCCATTTATGACCACTGAGTAGGATCACTCAGCCAGTTGTGAATACACCTAACAGTTGCCTTGTCAATCCCAGATTTGGTCATTTGGTCAAGTATAGTATGAGATACTTTGTCAAATGCTTTACTAAGGTCAAGATATACTATATCCACCGCATTTCCCTGATCCACTGGTCATTCTGTCATAGAAGGAAATTAGATTAGTCTGGCATGACTTGTTTGTTACAAACCCATGCTGCTCTGGTTAATTACTCCATTCTCATCCAAGTACTTGCATACATGCTGTTTAATAATCTGTTCAAAGATCTTTCCCGATATAGAGGTCAGGCTCACAGGCCTGTAGTTTCCTGGATCCACCTTCTTCCCTTTTCTGAAGATAGGGACAACATTTGCCCTTTTCCAATCTTCTGGGACTTCTCCTGTTCTCCAGGAATTGTCACAGATTATAGCGAGTGGTTCAGCAATTACCTCCGCTGCTTCCTTTCGTATCCTAGGATGTAATTCATCTGGACCTTGAGACTTGGGTTCATGTAAGTTAGCTAAGTGTTCTCTCACCATCTCTCTGCTTATAGATAGCCTGCATTCTTTTATTCCCCCAATATTACGGGGAAGATCAGCTGATGTTACATCTACTTTCTGAGAGAAAACAGATACAAAATAGGAATTTAAAGGTTCAGCCTTCTCAACATCATTTGTAAGCAATTCACCATTTTCATCCTGTAAACATCCGATAGCATCTTGGACTTTTCTTTTGATGCCCCAAATCCTTTTTTATTGCTTTTGGCCTCTCTTACAAACCTCAATTCATTTTCAGCTTTAGCTTTTCTGACCCTTGCCCTACAGTTTCTGCAGACCCCATTATATTCTTCTTTAGATATTCCCCCCTTTTTCCATTTGATAAACATATTTCTCTTCCTCTTTAACATGTGTACAAGTTCTGTGTTCATCCATCCTGGTCTCTTTAAATGCTTCCCATTCTTCCTTCTTTTAGGGATTGGTAACGATTGTGCTTTGAGAATCTCATTCCGCAATATTTCCCAACCTTCTTGGACATTTCTGTCCTTAAGAACATCCAGCCATTGGGTTCTTCCTCTCCTCTTTCTGAGTCCATTAAAATCTGCCTTTCTGAAATCCAACCTTGAGGTCTGAGTCTTCTCATATCTTCCTCCACTTGTTATCCAACATCCAAGGATATCATGCTCGCTGCCTCCTAAGGTCCCAGCCACGCTTACTTCCTCCACCATTCCCTCCCTGTTGGTAAGAATTAGGTCCAATATAGCAGATCCCCTTGTTTTCTCTTCTACCTTCTGGAAGATAAAGTTGTCACCAAGAGCGGATAAGAATCTGTTGGATCCATTACTTTTACCTGAGAGATTCCCAACAAATGTCTGGATGGGTAAAATCTCCCATGAGCACTATGTTGGGCTTCTTTGAGAGCTTGGCCATATGATGTGGAAAGAGCTCCTCCATATCTTCTGCTTGTCCAGGTGACCTATAGTAAATGCCTACAATGGTGTCCTTTCTGTTCTCTCCTTGTATTCTTACCCAAACAGTTTCTACAGAACTCCCAGCTGTGAAGCTTGAATCTCAGTGGAGATGATGCTTTCCTAACATACAACACAACACCTCCCCCCCTTTTATTAGGTCTGTTCCTTATAAATACATTATGTCCTTCAAGCCTTGTATCCAATCATATGTATCATCCCACCAAGTTTCCGTGATGCCGATGACATCATATTTCTCTTCCTGTGTTCGGAGCTCCAATTCTCCTTGTTTGTTTCCCAGCTCTGGGCATTTGTGTAAAAACATGTTAGTTTGTGATCGGGGTCTATTGCTCCTCTACTTTCCTTCTGAATTGTTTTTCTTTGTTCTTTCTTCCCACCTCTAATAGCGAGGTTCCCAAATGTATTATTTAGCTGTATATTTTTACCTGGCTTTTCACTTCCCTTCCCATGTTGTTCTAGTTTAAAGCTCTCCTAATGAGTGAAGCAAGGCGCCCGCCAAATATATGCTTACCTGCTTCTGTAAGGTGCAACCCATCTCTAGAGAGCAGTCCATCATATAGGTAGTTCACTCCATGGTCTAGGAATCCAAACCTTTGCTGACGGCTCCACTGACATAGCCAGTTGTTCACCTCTAGAATCCTGTTCCATCTTCTTCTTCCACGGCCATCCACTGGGAGGATGGATGAGAAGACCACCTGAGCTCCTAGTTCCTTCACCTTCTTCCCGAGGTCTTCAAAGTCTCTGCAGATAGTTGGAAGGTCCTTTTTTGCAGAGTCATTTGTCCCTACATGTATTAGTAGGAATGGGTGGTGTTCTGTAGGACTGAAGACTCTTGTCAGCCTATCAGACATGTCTTTGATTTGTGCCCCTGGAAGACAGCACACCTCACGTGAGGCTATGTCAGGTCTGCAGACAATGGCCTCTGTTCCTCTCAATAGGGAATCCCCTACAACCACCACTCTCCTCATGTGATCTAGACTCTATGCTTCTCTTAATACATGCCAGAATTGTGTTTGCCTTTTTCGCTTCTGCATCACACTGTTGACTCATGTTCAGTCTGTGATCTACAGTCATACCACGACTTTCGTTGCCTTCTTCTTTAGCTGGTTTCCAGTTTTGACAAAGAATTCTGCCTCTGCTTCTAGTTTCACAGCCAGCTGCCAGCCCACGTGACCTTTTTGTCCAATCACAGCCATTCATTGACTGGCTCAGCCAGTCAGAGCCGTCGAGCTCTGATTGGCTGAGCCAGTCAATGAATGGCAGTGATTGGGCATCGAACCAGCGCCGAGAACCAATCACAGCAATCTATTGCTGGAGGCCGGGTTCTCAAACCTCGCTTACAGTAATAGATGATCTGTCAGTGCAGGGGAAGCCTGGAGCAGCGCCAGAGACGTGCAGCCGGGACCTTGACGGCATCTGCAAGATAAGTATTGCTTTTTTTTCCCCCTCTAGTATAGCTAGGGCTGATTTTTGTGGTAGGGCTTATGTTTCAAGCCCTCCCCCCGAAAATCAGTGTGCAGTTAACGCTGCCAAAAATGCAGCACCAGGTTGTGCCGTGTTTTCAGCAGTGCTGAAACTGCAGCACATTCATTTCAATGCGCGACGCAGGGCCGAAAAGACTTGTGTCAACAGCCCCATTGAAATGAATGGGAGCGATGTACACCGTTTAGCGCTGCACTGAAAAAGCAGCACTAAACGCTGTACAAGAATGTGGTTGGT
The DNA here is from genome assembly GCA_035609135.1 of Eleutherodactylus coqui. Taxonomy (NCBI): domain Eukaryota; kingdom Metazoa; phylum Chordata; class Amphibia; order Anura; family Eleutherodactylidae; genus Eleutherodactylus; species Eleutherodactylus coqui. The sequence goes on from CM069407.1 coordinate 312,031,125, forward strand.
GTGTTTAGGAATGTCTAGAACAAATTAATTGGATTTACATTGATTCCTATGGAAATAATTGCCTCGAGTTTCATTGGTTTCAAGTTTAGCTGATTGCTTTCTGACGGATTACCAACGAAACTAAATGTTTGACTGTATTAGTATACCCAAGTCTTTTTCCCATCTGCTGCTGCTTAGTCTAATTCCTCTCATTCTGTATCTGCTTTCTTCATTTTTCTTGCCCAGATGTAGGACTTTTTTTGTTAAATACCATTCTGTTAGTCGCTGCCCACTGTTCAAGCTCTTCTAGATCTTTTTGAATCCTCCCTCTCTCTTCCCCAGTGTTCGCTATCCCTCCTCGCTTTGTGTCGTCGTCAGATTTGATCAGTTTCCCACAATTCCCTCCTCCAGATCATTTATAACAATGTTGACCAACACTGGGCCCAGGACAGAGCCTTGTGGTCCCCACTTGACACAGGGTCCTGATCCTGCAGCCATCACTTTGGCCCTGGATCTTCAGGTCCCTTTTTGGTGGTGGGGATGTAGTGGCCCAAAATACTTATATCTGGCCCCTCTGCAATTGTCTATAATTGTCATACATCTCATGTCTTCAGTGTGGATGCTCTGTGCACATTGTCTTGTCCCTCGTTATGTGTATTGCACAGCTGCAGCATGTGAGAGTTTAACCCCTTCATGACGCGGCCCTTTTTTTCCCCATTTTTGTTTTTTCCTCCCTCCTTAAAAAAAATTGTAACTCCTTTATTTATCCATCGCCGTCGCTGCATGAGGATTGTTGTTTTTTGCGGGACGAGTTTTAGTTTTCAATGGTGCTGTTTAATGTACCATATAATGTACTAAAAATCTTTAAAAAAATTCTAAGTGGAGTAAAATGAAAAAAACCGCCATCCCGCCATCTTTCGGTGCGTCTTGTTTCTACGGCGCACAAACTACAACAAAAAGGATATAATATCTTTATTCTATGGGTCAGTATGATTACTACGATACCAAACTTGTATAGGTTTTTTTTTTACTGTACTACTACTTTTCAATTATTTTCTGCCGTCATTTGTGCACGCAATAACTTTTTTATATTTCCGTCGACGTAGTTTAGCGAAGGCTCATTTTTTGCGGGATGTCCTGTAGTTTCCGTTAGTACCAATTTGGAATACATACGACTTTTTGATCGCTGTTTATTGCGTTTTTTCTGGGAGACAGGGTAACTGAAAAAGTGCATTTCTGGCGTTCTTTATTTTTTTTTTCACCGTGCGGGGTAAATAATGCACTACTTTAATAGATCCGACTTTTACGGACGCGGCGATACCAGATATGTATTTTTATTTTATTATTTACATTTTTTAATTATAGATATGGCAAAAGGAGGTGATTTAAACTTTTATAACTTTTTTTTTACAACTAAAAAAACTTTATTGATCTTTTTTTTGCTTGACATTCAAGTCCCCCTGGGGGACTACAATATGCGATGCTTTGATCGCTCCTGCAGTATGACGTAATGCTATAGCATTACGTCATACTGCAATTTGACAGGCAGCCTATCAAGCCACCCCACAGGCATGGCTTGATAGACAGTCTCTCAAGGCAGCCCTGGGGCCTTTCAAAAGGCCCCCAGCTGCCATGACACCTGCACGGCTCCCCTGATCTCACCGCGGGGGGCCGGGGGGGACCCCTGAACAGCGTTCGGGGCATTTGAAGGGTTTGTAGCCGCGATTGGCCAAACAGCCGATTGCAGCTATTGCCCGCGGGTGTCAGCTGTAATAAGCAGCTGATGCCCGTGCTGTATGCAGAGAGGTCACCCTGCGACCTCTCCTTATACATACCTAGCGCTCCAGGACGTAAATGTACGTCCTGGAGCGGGAAGGGGTTAATGTCTATGAATGTCTGGGTTATGTCTGGAAATGTAACAATTTGTGATGTCACGTGAGTATGATTGATATATGTGGGTGCAAGGTGAAAAGAGAGAGAGAACCTGAGGAGCAGAGAACGAGAGTACCAGCTTGACCAAGTCAGAGAGAGAAGGAATGAGTGCTGGCCACATAGGGGTACCTTCAGCTCTCATGTGGTGAAGAATGGAAGTGGAAGAGAGGTATCCTGGAGGTCTATTCCCAGGACCCCTACCCTAAGAGAGAGTGAGAGTACAGAAGAAGGTGAAAAAGGAGTCTGCGGTGCAGTGTCTAGAATCCTACCGAAGTGAGTGTTCAGTGGAGTGTTCTTGTCCTCCTCCAGTGTCTGTCCAAGAGTGGAGTCATACAGATAACTAGACTGTAGGCCTGGTATCATCCTGTGTCCTGGAGTGTGTGTGTCCGGGAGCAGAGTCATACAGATAACTAGGACTGTAGGCCCGGTGTCATCCTGTGTCCTGGAGTGTGTGTGTCCAAGAGTGGAGTCATAAAGATAACTGGACTGTAGGCCTTGTGTCATCCTGTGTTCCGGAGTGTGTGTGTCCAGGAGTGGAATCATACAGATAACTAGGACTGTAGGCCCGGTGTCACCCTGTGTCCCGGAGTGTGTGTGTCCAGGAGCGGAGTCATACAGATAATGTGGACTGTAGGCCCGGTGTCATCCTGTGTTCAGGAGTGTGTGTGTCCAAGAGCGGAGTCATACAGATAACTAGGACTGTAGGCCCAGTGTCATCCTGTGTTCCAGAGTGTGTGTGTCCAGGAGCAGAGTCATACAGATAACTAGGACTGTAGGCCCAGTGTCATCCTGTGTTCCAGAGTGTGTGTCCAGGAGCAGAGTCATACAGATAACTAGGACTGTAGGCCCGGTGTCAACCTGTGTCCTGGAGTGTGTGTGTCCCAGAGCGGAGTCATACAGATAACTAGGACTGCAGGCCCGGTGTCATCCTGTGTGCTGGAGTGTGTGTGTCCAGGAGCGGAGTCATACAGATAACTAGGACTGTAGGCCCGGTTTCATCCTGTGTCCTGGGGTGTGCGTGTTTAGGAGTGGAGTTATAAAGATAATGGGGACTGTAGGCCAGGTGTCATCCTGTGTCCTGGAGTGTGCGTGTCCAGGAGCGGAGTCATATAGATAACTAGGACTGTAGGCCTGGTGTCATCCTGTATCTCGGAGTGTGTGTCCAGGAGCGGAGTCATATAGATAACTAGGACTGTAGGCCTGGTGTCATCCTGTGTCCTGGAGTGTGCGTGTCCAGGAGCGGAGTCATATAGATAACTAGGACTGTAGGCCCGGTGTCATCCTGTGTCCTGGAGTGTGTGTGTCCAGGAGCGGAGTCATATAGATAACATGGACTGTAGGCCCGGTGTCATCCTGTGTCCTGGAGTGTGTGTGTCCAGGAGCGGAGTCATACAGATAACTAGGACTGTAGGCCCGGTTTCATCCTGTGTCCTGGGGTGTGCGTGTTCAGGAGTGGAGTTATACAGATAATGTGGACTGTAGGCCAGGTGTCATCCTGTGTCCTGGAGTGTGCGTGTCCAGGAGCGGAGTCATATAGATAACTAGGACTGTAGGCCCGGTGTCATCCTGTGTCCCGGAGTGTGTGTCCAGGAGCGGAGTCATATAGATAACTAGGACTGTGGGCCCGGTGTCATCCTGTGTCCTGGAGTGTGCGTGTCCAGGAGCGGAGTCATATAGATAACTAGGACTGTAGGCCCGGTGTCATCCTGTGTCGTGGAGTGTGCATGTTAAGGAGTGGAGTCATACAGATAATGTGGACTGTAGGCCCGGTTTCATCCTGCGTTTCCCCCTCTTCAATTGTTTCTTGCACTGGTGTGTGAATTTATCTCTAACTTGTAAGCCCATGTCAAGATATTTATTGCAAGTAAAGTTCCGGTTGTTGACCGTTCCCAGCAACCGAGTGTCATCAAGTTAACCCGTGTATGGACTTTCTTATTTCCCGTTGGATATCTCACGGAGCAAGGAATGGTGGCGTCACCCGTGACAAAACTCTACAAGTCCACTTCACCAGTTATTCAGGTAACCACTGCACCAGCGTTGCCTGGAGAGGCCTGTCAGCGCCTTGGTCAAGGGTCACACACGTCCCTCAGGGAAGGAGTTGATAGTGCCACCGTGACAACTGTAAAACAGCTACCCCGCCATCTCCTCAGTGGTGTGCCTTGCGCCCCACTGCAGGAGACCCTTCTTTTCCGGCGTCATGAACAGGATGCAAACCTCTGATCCTGCCCAACGAGTGGCCGCCATCAACACGTCTCAGGCCAGTACCAAAAAAGACTCAGGAGAGTCGGGACTGAGTTCCCTGCCTGAACAGCAGAGTGATTAAGAGAATTCCTCTCAGACGCTGCAGTGAGAGTACGCTACACGATGAGAGACAATATTGTTGTATTTCTAGATCGTGTACAGTTATTGGACTTTTCTACAGAGCCAGAAGAGGATTACAAAATGGACATTCAAGATGGCGCCCCAGACATCTTGTTCCACTTCTTTACAAGATTTTCCCGCCATGGTATTCCTGCCAAACGTTCCCCGCCAAGAAGTTGTGATAAAAAAAACCAAGAGGCCGTGGCCTAACCCAAAGTGGGATCTCCTACTGTCTGCAGGAAGGTTGAGGCTCAGTGACAACTGTGAGGCACGGATCTCAGGGATCCTAATCAGGTGCCTGCTGGGTGTGCACAGGCACCGGCCTCACTCCCTGTCGACTGCGCCATCGCTGTTTACACATAACGAGCTGCGACTGAGCCAACGATGACTTTCATGTCTGAGTAAAATGAACAGCGAATGAGAAGCGAACAAATCCTCGTTGGTTGTTCAATCGTTGGCCGTATTTACACCAAACAATTATCATTTAAATTCACACGATCCAACCAGTTTTCTAATTCTGTGTAGAAGGGTCCTTAAAGCTTTTGGCAGAAGGACCTTATCAGCAGCTCCTGTGACCTACCTTGAAAAAACAAGCAAACGTGTTTCCTTAACCCCCTGAAGACCGGACATTTTTTGTTTTATTTTTGCCTTTCGAGAGCCATCATTCTTTTTGTTTTTCCATCAACATATCGATCCGGCGGCTTGGTTTTTCTTCACTGGTTCCATTAAATGTATCAAAATCTACTCTAGAACTCTTAAAAATGTTAAAGTGGGCTGAAATAGAAAAAACGCCATTGTGTCATTGTCTTTTGGGTTTTGTCTTCTCCCATTATTCTGGGGGTCCGTACACCTGCAGAGACACCCACTTTATATAGTTTGTATTGTTTTACTACTTCTGAAAATTCAAAAAAAAACTTTACTTAAAAAAAATTGCTTTTGTCACCGCATTAAGAGACTTCTAACGTTTTTATTTGGAACTCCGTGAGGCTGGTTTTGCAGAGGGAGCTGCAGTTTGTTTTGGTTTTTGTGTGCGTACGACTTTTTGATGACTTTTTATTCCTTGTCCCTTTTGCTCAATAATGCAGTTCTGCCTTTGTGCATGTTTGTATATTATGGCTGGTTTCACATAGGCAACAAAATGCGAAAGTGCTACAAATCATACGTATGTGAAGCCGATGCTTTCCTCCGGGTTCCTTCACATTCACAATCTTTTGTAGGCTGCTACATTACGAGAATTCAAAATCGCGGCACGCTCTATAAGTCCCTATTTGCTTTGTTTTGTAACCCATGTTTCCCTATGGAGCCTTCCTTTGTGTTGCATCGCATCACACAAAAATGCGGTTTTCGTGCGATGCAGCTTTTACAGCAGGAAATCCTACTTTTTCCCTAAAATAACCCTTGACCACATAAAAAACCCCAATACGTTATCTAACAGGCGCTGCCCGCTCTGCCGCACTTCTTCCCAAGCTCCGCGGCACTTATTCATAGTCTTCGTGTAGCGCTTCCTGGTGACAGGGTTCAAAACTATCACAATGATTGGCTGTGTTTGGTTCATCAAACGCTGCAGTGATTGTCTGAGCCGCGGCACTTGAGAACCAATCAGAGTCAGTGCTTCTTGGAGGCGGGCTTTTTGAAGCCCGTCACCAGGAAGCACTAGATGAAAACTACAGACCAGTGTCGAGGACCTGCAAAGGAGAACCACAACAAAGTGGACAGCGGCTGTTAGGGGATTTTTTATTTATTTTTTATTTATTTTTTATGCAGATAGGGCTTATTTTTGAGTAGGGCATATATTTTAAGCCCCCTCAGAAATCCCAGCAAAAAAGAGCTACAAATTGCCCGACTTTGTAGCAACACAGATAACCCTGTAGGGGACCAACAGAAGACCCTACAGAAGCTCCCACAGAGGACCTACAGAAGACCCTACGGTGGACCAAGAAAAGACACAAGGCCTTACAGAGGAACTACAGAGGACCAACAGAACACTCATATAATCCTATACTGTGTGATACTGTCTGCTGTATCTAATCCTATCCTGTATGATACTGTCTTCTGAGTCATGTATCTAATCCTATCCTGTGTGATACTGTCTGCTGAGCCGTGTATCTAATCCTATCCTGTGTGATACTGTCTGCTGAGCCGTGTATCTAATCCTATCCTGTGTGATACTGTCTGCTGAGCCGTGTATCTAATCCTATCCTGTGTGATACTGTCTGCTGAGCCATGTATCTAATCCTATCCTGTGTGATACTGTCTGCTGAGCCATGTATCTAATCCTATCCTGTGTGATACTGTTTGCTGAGCCGTGTATCTAATCCTATCCTGTGTGATACTGTCTGCTGAGCTGTGTATCTAATCCTATCCTGTGTGATACTGTCTGATGAGCCGTGTATCTAATCCTATCCTGTGTGATACTGTCTGCTGAGCCGTGTATCTAATCCTATCTTGTGTAATACTGTCTGCTGAGCTGTGTATCTAATCCTATCCTGTGTGATACTGCCTGCTGAGCCGTGTATCTAATCCTATCCTGTGTGATACTGTCTGCTGAGCCGTGTATCTAATCCTATCCTGTGTGATACTGTCTGCTGATCTGTGTATCTAATCCTATCCTGTGTGATACTGTCTGATGAGCCGTGTATCTAATCCTATCCTGTGTGATACTGTCTGCTGAGCCGTGTATCTAATCCTATCCTGTGTGATACTGTCTGCTCAGCCGTGTATCTAATCTTATCCTGTGTGATACTGCCTGCTGAGGGTGTATCTAATCCTATCCTGTGTGATACTGTCTGCTGAGCTGTGTATCTAATCCTATCCTGTGCGATACAGTCTGCTGATCTGTGTATCTAATCCTATCCTGTGTGATACTGTCTGCTGAGCCGTGTATCTAATTCTATCCTGTGTGATACTGCCTGTGTATCTAATCCTACCCTGTGTGATACAGTCTGCTGATCTGTGTATCTAATCCTATCCTGTGTGATACTGTCTGCTGAGCCGTGTATCTAATCCTATCCTGTGTGATACTGTCTGCTGAGCCGTGTATCTAATCCTATCCTGTGTGATACCGTCTGCTGAGCCGTGTATCTAATCCTATCCTGTGTGATACTGTCTGCTGAGCCGTGTATCTAATCCTATCCTGTGTGATACTGTCTGCTGAGCCGTGTATCTAATCCTATCCTGTGTGATACCGTCTGCTGAGCCGTGTATCTAATCCTATCCTGTGTGATACTGTCTGCTGAGCCGTGTATCTTATCCTATCCTGTGTGATACTGTCTGCTGAGCCGTGTATCTAATCCTATCCTGTGTGATACCGTCTGCTGAGCCGTGTATCTAATCCTATCCTGTGTGATACCGTCTGCTGAGCCGTGTATCTAATCCTACCCTGTGTGATACAGTCTGCTGAGCCGTGTATCTAATCCTATCCTGTGTGATACTGTCTGCTGATCTGTGTATCTAATCCTATCCTGTGTGATACAGTCTGCTGATCTGTGTATCTAATCCTATCCTGTGTGATACCTTCTAATAATGCGGGTATCTGGCGGTGGGATCCTGTATTGCGGTTCCTCTGCAGCGAGTAACTGTCTCTTCTGGGTCCTGACGATGAATGAGGCCTTTGTCTGATGGATTCCGCGGCATATAACAGTCCGGGGCGGGGCGGCCGCGGCCTCCATGTTGGACCCACAACTGAGTAGAAGCGTTTTCTTTGGATCGGTTCCCACATAATTTCGGGATCCTTCTTGAGGACATAAAGGCCAACAATATGTAGGAGCGGTGCCGTCGTAAGAGAACGCGACTTCTAGTAACAGCAGAGGCGCCGCTGCAGTAATGTGCGCCCAGCCGCCCGTCCTCAAAGACGCCATTCAGGCGCAATCCTGAGGGGAACCATCAACTTTAGGACCAACACAGCAAACTCTGATCTGCGCCTCACCTGCTTCCCATCAGAAGACGCGGTCAGTGCAGATTAATCTACGCTACCTGCAGGCTCAGCACATTGCTGTGGAGTGTAAGCTCCTGGGATCAGAGGATAATGAAAGCTAAAGTAGTCACATGTGGCCCAATAACAGACGTGATACGCGTCTCCCTGGATGCTGCTCCGGCCGTCACGCTCCACTTCATGGACATCCCCCAATTCTCCGGGCGATTATCAGCAGGTAGACGGTTAATCAATGATCTGCACCGCTCAGGGAGTGTGGACGCTCATTAGGCGTGGCTTTGTCCCTGTTGTCTGACCCCGGCTCTATCCTGTGAAGTTGACAGATACAAAATCTGTACCCCCACCCTGATTACTGCGCCCCCTCTGGTAGGTACAATCACTGCACTTTTGTTACCCCAAAGCCTAATAGAAAACCTCTATAAATACAAGTTCTGGGGCTCCTCTCCTGTTATTTCTTAGATCTGTTCCTGAGAAGGCTGACAACTACTATGACCACCATTACCGCTCCAGCAGAGGTTGCCACCCCACCCAGACTCCATGAGGGTAAATCCCACACTTCTGGATAGTGCGGCAGGTGTGCCATCTAGGAGCCTGGAACAGTTGGGCGATAACCTCGGGGCTGGGGAGCCGGCAGATTGACTCCTCAGAGATTACTGCATATTCGTTACAGGATCAATGAATGGAAAGGAGGAATGCAAATGATGGATAAAAAGAACGAGGAAGGAAGAATACTGAAGAGAAGGAAAGAAGCAGGAAGGAAGAAGAATACAGAAGCAAGGAGAAGAAAGGGAGGTAAAATGCTAAAGAAAAGGAAAGAGGGAGAGCAGAAGGAATAATAAAGAAATGAGTGAGGAGAGAAAGAAGGAAACAAAGAAGGAAGAAGAAAACAGGAGAAGAAAGGGAGGAAAAATACTAAAGAGAAAGAAAGCAGGAGGGGGCGGGGCAGAAGGAAAAAATAAAGACAGAAAGTAAAAAAAATTAACAAAATGAGAGGAAGGAAATAAGAAGAAACACCAAAAGGAAGAAGAAGGAAAAAAGAAATAAAGAAGGAGGGGGCAAGGAAAGACAGGAACAAAAAAGAGAAGGAGACAGAGGAAGAAAGGAGAGAAGCATGAAGGAAGAAAAATACAGAAGTCAGGGGAACAAAGAAAAATGGAGGAAGAAAGTAGAGAAAAAGGAGAAATGAAGAAGGAAGGGAGAAATGAAAGGAGCATAAAGGTAAGAAGGAAGAAGAATACATAAGTGAGGAGAAGAAGGAGAAACGAAAATGGAAGGAAGAATAAAGTATCAAGCAGAAGATGGAAAGAGGGAAGAAGAAAAAAAAAAGAGGGGAGAAAGGAATGAAAAAAGGTAAGAACAGAGGAAAGAAGAAGAATAGAGAAAGAATGGGAAGAAGGAAAAAGAGAACGGAAGGAGAGAAGATGGAAAAAAAGAAAGATGCATTAAGGGAGGAAGGAAGAAGAATCTGAAAGCAAAGAGAAGGGAAGGAGGAATAAAGGAAAAACATGAGAGGAAGGAAGAATATGGAAAGACAGATGAAGAAGAAACTGACGGAAAGCAGAAAAGTAGGAGGGAAGGAAGAAGAATACAGAATGAAAGAGGAAAGATGGAAAAAAGAAAGCGAAGAAGGTAGAAAAGAGGAAAGAAGGAACAAGAGAAAGGAGGGAGGACAGAGAGAAGGCGAAACAAAGAAAGGAAGGAGGGAAGAAAGAAGTAAGTGGTAGGAAGGATAATAGAAGGAAGCGGAAAACAGAAGACTGCCAGAAGGAGGAGAGCGCCGGCTCCATCTTCTCTTCTCCTTTTTACCTTCTTATTCTTATGGCAGCTCTATGGTTATCTTAGGAGAAAGTGCAGAAGGATGAACCGTGGGGATGCAGGCAGAGCAGGGGGGGCTTTTGGCCATAATCTTCGCCCATTTCTTCACTTTTCGTCCTCCATACTTTGTATTCCTTCATGCTTCATACCTTGGTGCACTCTTGTGAACCCACCAACCACTAGAGGAGGGGAGACGCCGTTCGCCTGCAGGACCCGTTTCTTCATTCCTGACATTGGAATTATTCTCTGTGAGACATTTATAATTAAAGGCTCCAGTTTAACAGCAAATGTCAGGAATGTGGATGTGAGGGACGGCAGAGAAATTACAGGCGACCTGTCCCATCCGCAGGTAAGAGCTGCGACTCCTGCAGAGAAGCCCACTGGCCCTGTCTTTAGCCCCCCGCTGATAGCCAGCCAGCTCTGACCAGGCAGGCCAAAGGGGAAGGCAGGTCTGTGATTGTAACACCTGTGGGGACAATCAATGGCCGCCCTCCTCTTACTGCTGAGAGCCAGGCCCGGGCACAATGGACTCCCGGGGGAAGAATGGAGGCGCAGACAATAGGGCCGCAGGTAGTAATGGGCCATGAACTGCCGATCACCTTTCAAAGGGAAAGATAATTCCACTCTCAGCCTCGCTAGATGTCAGACACCTTGTGCGCTCTGGAGACAAGCCCCATTCTAGGGGGACATTATTTGTGGGCGCTTGTAGGACCCGAGGATTCATCTGATGCCAAACACAAGGAGCTCCATTGTGCCAGACAAGCATGGCTGCTGACCGTGTTTGTGCGCAGGAGATCCGGAAGTGGGGGATGACGTGTGACCGCATGTACGTGGGGGGTCTTGTAAGCTACAATGCGTTTACATCCTTTATATGTGCTGAAGTGCACAACGTCCCATCATAATACGGACGCCTCACCTATAAGCCTCACGGAGGAGATCCCTTATGGAGAACTCACCACATTACGCAGCAAGGAGATGTGTGTCGCTCAGGGGCGAAGCGCTGCAGCACCTATAGAGATTTGTGAACACATTTTAGCTTCAAGTTCTCCCCCTCCTCACTTTTTTGGCCCTCGGCTTTAAATCCACCATTTTTTATCATGTTTTTCAGGAATACCTTCTTCATATACATTTCTTAGGTCTTATTCACACCAGAAAACTCCCCCGAATATGAGCTTCCTTCTTTTGAATGGACTTCTTCACGTGACCATTTTTTGCAGCAGGGTCTGTCTACGGACGCTTCCTCAGAACGCCTCGCCCATCGTGTTCAACGGGACCTTAAAGGAGATGTCCCGAGGCAGCAAGTGGGTCTATACACTTCTGCATGGCCATAATAATGCACTTTGTAATGTACATTGTGCATTAATTATGAGCCATACAGAAGTTATAAAAAGTTTTATACTTACCTGCTCCGTTGCTGGCGTCCTCGTCTCCATGGTGCCGACTAATTTTCGCCCTCCGATGGCCAAATTAGCCGCGCTTGCGCAGTCCGGGTCTTCTCCTCTTCTCTATGGGGCTCCGTGTAGCTCCGCCCCGTCACGTGCCGATTCCAGCCAATCAGGAGGCTGGAATCGGCAATGGACCGCACAGAAGCCCTGCGGTCCATGAAGATAGAGGATCCCGGCGGCCATCTTCAGCAGGTGAGTATGAAGACGCCGGACCGCCGGGATTCAGGTAAGCGCTGTGCGGGTGGTTTTTTTAACCCCTGCATCGGGGTTGTCTCGCGCCGAACGGGGGGGGGGTTTAAAAAAAAAAAAACCCGTTTCGGCGCGGGACATCTCCTTTAAAAGACATCGCGTGGCGCTTGCATACCGTGCCGTGTGACGTCTACCAATAGGAAGCACTTGTGATCCGCTGACGCACGTGAAACGCGCCTGAAGATTTCACTGAAATGATGCGAGGCATGAAAACCTCACGATCCTATGCTTGCCTGTGGGAATTTACCCGAAGTCCAGGCCATGCACATAACGGCCCGATCGTGATATACCGTCGCCGCTGTATACTAGGGTAAAGGAAGAAAAGAATCCCCTTCCGCGCTCCTGTCGTGGTCCTTTAGGATGGTTAACAGGGAGCAATTTTCAGGGAACACAACCATATATATATATAATACACATATACCGTCGCAGCCACATAAATACTAGCCCAGGTACTGTATACGGGACGCCTGTAATACAAAACGTGACATTTCAAGTAAGAAAAGAGGATATCAGAATGTACGCATAAATATGTCGAAGGACACCAATGCTAGTTAATGCGGTTTTAGTGCAATATGTCTCTACCGCAAGCTAGGGGTTGGCCAGGCTGAGGTAGAGGTATCGCTCCGGTCACTTCCCAAGCTGCTGATTGGCTAAATTGCAGGCTCCTGCTGTCTGCTGCTGGCATGCTGGCCCGTCTCCAAGAAACACGGGGATGATGGCACTTGCTCTCTGATGCTGTCCTGTCTCCAGTGACGGACGGCCCCGCCCCCTCACTGCTTTAACTTGGCGCCTCATGCTCTCGGCTGCTGGACCGCTCTGCTGTCTCCACCTGCAGGATCGCACTTAGAGCGCCTGACTGACGGGCAGACCCGCCACCTCAGCACTTGGTGCGCCTGGACGTCTTCAGGTGTGGGGAGGATAGCCAATAGTCAGCTGCGGGCATGACGTTCCGTTAATTCTACCTCAGCCTGACCAGCTCCAAGCTTCCGGTGGAGACATATTACACTAATACAGATTAATACGATGTTAAGACCCATTTACACGGGCCGAGGATCGCTCAAAGATGGCTCAAACGATAGTGATAGCTTTAAGCGATCATTTTGCAAAAACTATTAAACTCTGTGTTTTATCGTGTTTTATCTTTTAATGGTCTTTCTGCACCTTTGTTTCCTTTGTATTGTCTATTTCTATATTTTATGTATGTTCTATAGCAGCGGTTCCCAAACGTTTTCAGCAATGGAGCCCTCTTTGAAGCAAAAGTTTCTCGTGGAGCCCTAAAGCGCAGAGGGTGTGGTCAGGGGAGGGGTTAGGGGCGTGGCTTACACCACATATGATTTTTACCCCCATCGTCATAAAAAGGACAGGGCTGTTTAAAAGAAAGAAAAAAAAAACAGGGGGGAGCGCTGGATGGTCTATTGATATACATTATATTCTAAATTAACATGCAGTGGAAGTAAACCCCGCACCTCGTATCAGCGTCCACACGGGTTTTGTGCAGATTTTTTCCACAATGTGCGGATGAGATTTTCAAAATCTCATCAACTTTGCTGCTACAGCTACTGTGAATTCCGCAGCAAATCCGCACGGTGTAGTAATAGTGAGCCCCTATATTGGTGGCCTCACATAGTAACATAGTTTGTAAGGCCGAATGAAGAGAATGTCCATCTAGTCCAGCCTGTTTATCCTCCTGTTTAACCTCAATAGTAATAGTGACCCCCATAGTGGCCTCAGTAGTAATAGTGACCCCCACAGTAGCCTCAGTAGTAATAGTGACCCCCACAGTAGCCTTAGTAGTAATAGTGACCCCCATAGTAGCCTCAGTAGTAATAGTGACCCCCACAGTAGCCTCAGTAGTAATAGTGACCCCCTATATTGGTGGCCTCAGTAGTAGTAGTGTTACCCACAGTGGTCTCAGTAGTCATGCAGTGGCCCGGTACAACAGGGCCCCTCCTAAAAAGTGTGTATGCTCAGTGTTGTTTTGTCAGTGTCCTTTGTGTTGTGGGATTGACGTGTATTGCCTATCTGCAGCACTTAAAGGATTAACCATCTGGTATGTGAGCTGACTGTCTGGAAAATGTATCCGTTTGTTTGTCATGTGACTTGGTGTGATATATGTGATTGCAATGTGTGAAAGAGAGATCTGTTCTGCTCTGGGCTTGCAAGAGGAGAGTGTGTTCTGGGGAGATCCGCAAGAGGACCACACAGAGTCCAGAATGGAAGAGGCTGAAAGAAATACACCGCCTGCCCTGGGACTGCCATACCCAGGAGGTATGAAAGGACTCCTTCCGTTCTAAGAGAGAGAGAAAGTGAGGAGCCGCCAGGCAGCGTCCTTTTTTTTTACCAAATGTGAGTGTTGACCTGTAGAGTGTTGGAGAGAAGAGAGCGGGATCAGGGCCTACAGATAACAGGACTGTGGTTTCTCCTGTCCCCCTGTCAGTCCTTCCTGTCACACCACTTTGACGTGTTTGCACTGTTTTCCTTCTGGCGTATATTCTGAAGTTGTACTCAACTTACTTCAAGTAAAGCGACCAGTCGCCCATCCGCTTCTGAAGGCCGTGTCTTAAAAGAATCCCGTGTGTGTGTGGATTTATTCCGACAACTAGGAATTCCCCCGCGGAGGCCACGTGAGGGTGAGTTTACTCTGCAATCCAGGAATTCCCCCGCGGCAGAAGAAACGGTGCGTCACGTGTGACACAAAACAGGACAAAGGTAATCCAGTATTGGGTTCACTGTTTATAAACCTGACCTCGGCCCCTTAGACGTGTCACTGGTTACCCTCTGGGTGGGAGATGGTAGAGCCACGGTGACAAGGCCCCAAACTCTACCCCGCTGTCTCCCAGGCCGTGTCCCGCTCCTCGTGTGCTGCAGTAATAGTGACCCCCACAGTTGCCTCAGTAGTAATAGTGACCCCCATAGTGGCCCCACTAATAATATTAAACCCCTAAGTAATATTAACCCCACAGTAATAATATTAACCCCTCAGTAATATTAACCCCCTCAGTAATATTAACCCCAAAGTAGCCCCAGTAGTAATAGCCCCCCAACCCATATACTTACCTTTATCTTGTAGGCAGCGCTGCGCCTCCTCTGCTCGGTGCTGATCTCGAGTGCACACTAACGGCGGTGTGTGAGCTTGGAATGTTTCTGCCCTTGTTCTCTCCTGTGGAACTAAGAAGGAGAGGACTCAGGGGAGGAGACTTCCAGGTGCACACTGATGTCAGAGTGGGAGGAGTTTAAAAGGATCCTAATCTCCTCATGTGAGCCGTTCATTTCCTTTAAAAATAAAAGAACTTCAAGTAAAAGGAAACCAATGTGGCTCGACAAGACGGTAAGAGAGGCAATAAACGAAAAAAAGAAAATGTTTAAACTACTAAAGCAAGAAGGCTAAAATCATACAGGGAAAAAACAAAATATGTAAAGACAGGATCAAAACTGCCGAGGAGGAAGCAGAAAGACTGATTGCCAAAGAGAGCAAAAACAACCCGAAACTATTCTACAATTATATTAACAGGTAAAGGATTTGCACTGAGAGCGCTGGCCCTTTAACAAATAATGCAGGAGAAATCATTGAAGATGATGGAGGGAAGGCAAATCTATTAAATAGTTTCTTTTCAAGCATATTCACAAACAAAAAGGAAATGCCACACGAGATGCAGGGGATAAAATGAACCCCTCACAAAATATCTCATACCTAACACAAGAGGAAGTGAGGAACAGGTTAAAGAAGATTAAAATCGATAAATCGTCAGGCCCAGATGGAATACATCCAAGGGTACTAAAGGAACTAAGTGATGTGATAGCTAGGCCGCTATATCTAATATTTGTGGATACTATCAAGACCGGTGTAGTACCATTGGATTGGCGCATTGCCAGCGTGGTTCCAATTTACAAAAAAGGGACCAAAAGTGAGCCTGGTAACTACAGGCCGGTAAGTCTCACTTCTGTAACTGGAAAAATATTCGAGGGGTTTCTGAGAGACGCCATCGACGAGTACCTCAAGGAGAACAACGGAATAACTCCTCACCAGCATGGGTTCATGAAGGGTCGATCATGTCAGACCAATCTGATCAGCTTCTATGATGAAGTAAGCTCTAAGCTGGACCTGGGAGAGTCTATTGATCTCGTATATCTGGACTTCTCTAAAGCATTTGACACCGTGCCGCATAATAGGCTGATATATAAAATGAGAAGCTCGGATTGGGTGAAAACGTGTGTATCTGGGTAAGGAACTGGCAGAGATAGAAAGCAGAGGGGGTAATAAATGGTTCGTACTCTGATTGGGCCCCCGTCACTAGTGGGGGCCACAGGGTTCAGTATTAGGCCCCACTCTGTACAATATATTTCTCAACGACCTGATAGAGGGGCTGCACAGCAAAATATCAATATTTGTAGATGACACAAAATTATACAAGATAATCAATGCAACGGAGGACAATGTGCGGCTACAAACGGACCGAGATAAGCCGGGGGCTTGGGGAGAAAAATGGTGAATGAAGGTTAATGTTGATAAATGTAAGGTTCTGCACATGAGCAGGAGAAACGGATGTCACCAATATACACTAAATGGGGTACTGCTAGGGAAAAGACCTGGAGGTACTAGTGGGCTGTAGACTAAACTGGAGTAACCAATGCCAGTCAGCTGCTGCAAAAGCCAATAAAGTCTTGGGGTGCAGTAAAAGAGGTATAGGGGGAACATTATCCTCCCACTATATAAGGCACTTGTCAGGCCTCACATGGAATACTGCGCACAGTTCTGGTCACCGGCGCTCAGAAGGGATGTTACAGTGCTGGAGGGGGTTCAAAGAAGAGCGACTAAACTAATACATGGAATGACGGGACTGGAATACCCAGAGAGGCACCAAAACTGGGATTATTCACCTTGGAAAAAGGACGGCTAAGGGGCGACCAAATAACTATGTATAAATACATGAGGGGACGATACAAGGATCTCTGCCAGGATCTGTTTATACCCAGGACTGCGACGGTAACAAGAGGACATCCGCTACGTCTAGAGGAAAGCAGGTTTCATCACCAACACAGAAAAGGGTTTTTTACTGTAAGAGCAGTGAGACTGTGGAACCCTCTGCCTGAGGAAGTGGTGATGGCAAAATCCATAGAGGAGTTTAGGAGGGACTTGATGTCTTTCTGGAGAGGAAGGATATTACAGGATATAAATCTTAGGTTAATTGTTAATCCGGGTATACAGGCAGGTGGGAACTATTAGGGGTTGATCCAGGGAACAGTCTGACTGCCATTAGGGAGTCGGGAAGGAATTTTTCCTCCAAAAGGGCTAATTGGCTTCTGCTCTTGGGGTTTTTTGCCTTCCTCTGGATCAACAACACAGGAGGATAGACAGGCTGGACTAGATGGACATTGTCTGCATTCAGCCTTACATACGATGTTACTATGTCTTTATATCACTCTGTTTCTTGCTCGAAAAAGGAGGCGAATCTGTTTATAAGCCCTCCGAGGCGCGTCGTCCTTCTCTGTGAATACCATACAGAGGAGGTGACTCTTCTCTTCCAAGAAACCAGAATAAAATACTTTACAAGCGATCCGGGATATCTGCGGAGGTTCGTTGGCGCCTGTGAACTCCTCATCCAAGTAAGCGCATCCTGTAGTTCGCTCACCCGGAGCGCCGCCTTCTTCTGTAATTTGTTTCTTTCTATATTGGCGACGAGGTGCCGGCGTGCCTTGGACTTCCCTTGACGCTCTCCCCTGTCCGTATGGACCACCACAGATTAGGTGGCAGAGTGGACGAGTGCCATATAACATTAAAGGGGAACTATGACCAGCGGTGTGGTGAGCGATCCGCACCAAGTCAATCCCAATCATTTGTATCTTCACGATTAAGATACACCAACATTTAAGGAGCGCTGTCCTAAATTTATTTTGTGTATCCTCAGGTATGAGGTCTATCCGTACAATAAGAGACAGCTCTGATCTCATCATGTAGGGGGTCTATCTATATAAAAAGAGACAGCTCTGATCTCATCATGTACGAGGTCTACCTATATAATAAGAGACAGCTCTGATCTCATCATGTAGGGGGTCTACCTATATAATAAGAGACAGCTCTGATCTCATCATGTAGGGGGTCTACCTATATAATAAGAGACAGCTCTGATCTCATCATGTACAAGGTCTACCTATATAATAAGAGACAGCTCTGATCTCATCATGTACGAGGTCTACCTATATAATAAGAGACAGCCCTGATCTCCTCATGTACGAGGTCTACCTATATAATAAGAGACAGCTCTGATCTCATTATGTACGAGGTCTACCTATTTAATAAGAGACAGCTCTGATCTCATCATGTACGAGGTCTACCTATATAATAAGGGACAGCCCTGATCTCCTCATGTACGAGGTCTACCTATATAATAAAAGACAGCCCTGATCTCCTCATGTACGAGGTCTACCTATATAATAAAAGACAGCTCTGATCTCATCATGTAGGGGGTCTACCTATATAACTAATCACAGAGACGGAAAAAGTCTATAAATTATAGTATTGGGCCCGAATCACAGTTATAGACTAAAAAATACAAACTTTATTGAAAAATATCTTAAAAAAACATGGGCTGACACACACACGTTACAGATAGACGCACAAAACATCCAAAATTATCACAAAGGAACGCCTCATCCTTAAAAAGGAAATAGATAGAGGCTGAAAATAATCGGTATTGCCAGAGGACAAATAGCGTTAAGACCTCTGTTTTACCAATCACAGGGGGGTAAGGGAAGTGACTCAGACTGCTGTCAGGGCATAAAAGATAGAGTGCCCACAGCAGAGTAGTAATTTTCGTAGAAGGTCACTTCCTACCAAAATTAGCCCCTATATTTTAGAGAATAAAGCGCACAACGCTCCACAAAATGGTCTAGGTATCATAAACTACAAGAACAACAATTCTCGCTTGCGCAAAATATATAGCGCAAAACGTGGTCATTCAATTGTAGTAAACTCGGCTCGACGCGTTTCTCCACACGAATGTGGTTCATCAGGAGCACTTAGATTATTTTAAGAGGACAATAACCGATCTGACTTTTTGCTGTCAGTGTTTGTGATAAACTAGAGTTCGGTAAATATTAGAATAATGAGGAGCAATGTTTTGGGAACAACAGGCAAACTAAGTACTCTGCCATAACGTATCTATATCCCAGCAAATAGTTTGTGTTAGGATCCAGAACAGCCAGGGTATCTTAGCGTAGTTTTGTCCCTTATCTGAGGACAGTGGCATGAGTCATAAAGTAAGCTAGATAGCCTCAAAAGATCTATCTTAGGAGAATATTATTTTTCTGCCAAAGAGTAGATAAAGATTAGAGTAGGTAACAAAAGTTACAAGAGAGTTAGAGCAGCCCCCGTGGCTAATAGGCCATAGAGTCTAATAACCCTTCTTTTTGAATTAGCCTGGGATGATACAGCCAATCCAGAGGGTCAAAGTCAGAGACAGAGGGCAATAATTCTACTAAGTGCCCGATAGGCATAAGAAGAATGCTATCTAAGCCTGCAAGTGATTAGCCTGACAAAAATTTCCCAAAGCCCCCAAAAATATAAATCAAATAAACAAAAAGATAAAGCCTGTGGCCCTGATGGTGAGCCACAGGAGTAGTGTGAGGTTGAATAGCAGTGTGCCCATATATTGTTTTCACTGGACCATCCCCTGGGAGGGGAATTCTAACATAGCCCAATCAGTGAGGTCCGGGGAGTAGAGGGGCCGGACTGAGGTCATTAAGTACTCCAACTCAAAGGTTAAGCACTTAGGAGATTCCTACTAGCAATAGATAGGTAGCGGATCAGTACAGAGAAGTCAGAAACGTCTCTGATCGCTTACCTAGAGTCCCGATCGTTGTGTAGTCTCCGGTGTAGCTCCGAGCGGCAGACCGGGATTTCGCGCATGCGCATGACGTCATCGCGCATGCGTCGGTCCCCAGTGACGTCAATACGCCGGTCATGTGATCCCTGAGTTGGTCACATGTGTGGGAACAAAGTCCCATTGCTGTTAAGGGCAAAAGGAGCTTAAAGCACTGGCAGCTGTATTGCAGCTGTCAGTGCTAGAGAGCGACGAGAAGGAGCAAACAGATTTTTTTATTTGATACAGAATAGATAAGCCTACTTATTTAGCTTATAATTTTAGATAGTATAATCCAAAAAAGTTGGGGATATCTTCGTAAATACATTGATAAGTAGGAGTCAAATAGAGGAAAATTCTCAAGATAGAATATAAAGTGATTGTCATGAGATACAAAAAATTGAAAATGACTCAAATAAATAATGGCATCCAGTGAAACTTCATATCATAAATATATCAATATATGATGAACAAACAAATATAGGTTCTCACAATGGAATATGAAGTGGCTGTCATAAAACAGGGGCGGTTGAGCACACCAAAATTATGTCATTGACAACAAGGAAAATATTTTTGATTACAAAAAGCAATTAAAGCATAAACTTTCGTTTAGGCCTGATGGACTAAGGCTATTAAAACGAAAGATCCAGGAGGCTTCTTTTTGCAAGAGGCGTTGGTCTATGTTCCCTCGTCTCCCGTGCGTGCGCAAAAGTTCAATGCCCTGAAATTTTAAAGAATGCGCATCGCCGTTATGTACCAACCACATGTGATCCGCAAGGGGGGTGGATTCGTGTCTTTCGATATTCCCCACATGGCCAAGAATCCTACGGCGAAATTCCTGGATTGTCTTGCCAATGTAGTTTTTTGGGCATGGACATGTGGCCATGTATATAACATTTCTGGTCTTACAATTAATAAAGTCGTGACATTTGTATGTGCGATGGGAAACAGCACAGGTGAAGGAACTTGATTTCTGGATGAAGGGGCAAGCAGCACAGGAGTGACAAGGAAAAGTGCCTTTTGGTCGATTCGACCCTAGCCAGGTGATTTTGGATTCGTCCGGTGGTAGATGGCTTTTGACCAAGTGGTCCTTTAAATTATGGCCTCGTCTGTATGTTATACAAGGTTTTTGGGAAATATACTCTCTGATATCATGATCATTTTTCAAAATGTCCCAATAGTGAGAAAGAATATCACGTATCTGGGGACAGGCTGTATCATATGTACCTATCACTCTTGGAGAGTGGTCGGTAAGACGTACTTTTGGTGTTAATAGGTTGGTACGTTGTTGTTTGGACGCATATTGATAAGCTTGGAGAATTATTTCCTCTGGGTACCCTCTCGAACTGAAGCGTTTCATCAGTTTTTTGCTCTCTAGGAGAAATGAAGTTTCATCAGAGCAATTCCGACGTAGACGAAGAAATTGACCCTTCGGAATACCACGTTTTAAAGGAGTGGGATGATAGCTCTGCCACCCCAATAAACTATTGGTAGCGGTCTTCTTTCGATATAGAGTAGATGCGATGGTACCATCCTCATTTTTGACAATCTGGATGTCTAGGAAGGGTAATGTCGTAGCACTAATCTCGCTAGTCACGCGTAGATTTAAAGTGTTGGTATTTAGTGTCTCGACAAAGATCTCAAAAGAAATAGATGTACCCTTCCATAGGATGAGGATGTCATCAATGTAGCGTAACCAGAGTACAATATTGTCGGACCACTGTGAGTTGTTGTATATGACCTTTTCCTCCCACCAGCCCAGGTACAGATTAGCGTAAGATGGGGCACAAGGCGTCCCCATCGCTGTACCCCTGAGCTGGTGGAAGTACTCAGAGTCAAACACAAAATAATTGTGTTTAAGAATGAACTCCAGTAGGTTGACGACACACTGGTTATGACTTTCAAACTGCACCCCTCTTTGCTGAAGAAAGAAAGATACTGCCGCCAGACCCCCCTCATGGGGGATTGAGCTATATAAAGCTTCAATGTCCAATGATGCTAATAGGACGTCTGATTCAATGGTGATTGAATGTAGGGGGTCTACCTATATAATAAGAGACAGCTCTGATCTCATCATGTAGGGGGTCTACCTATATAATAAGAGACAGCTCTGATCTCATCATGTAGGGGGTCTACCTATATAATAAGAGACAGCTCTGATCTCATCATGTACGAGGTCTACCTATATAATAAGAGACGGCCCGATATTCTCATGTACGAGGTCTACCTATATAATAAGAGGCGGCCCCGATATTCTCATGTACGAGGTCTACCTATATAATAAGAGGCGGCCCCGATATTCTCATGTACGAGGTCTACCTATATAATAAGAGACAGCTCTGATCTCATCATGTACGAGGTCTACCTATATAATGAGAGGCGGCCCTGATATTCTCATGTACGAGGTCTACCTATATAATAAGAGACAGCTCTGATCTCATCATGTAGGGGGTCTACCTATATAATAAGAGACGGCTCTGATCTCATCATGTACGAGGTCTATATGTAACTATATACTGTCCTCTCGGGTGCCAGATGTAGGAGCAGACAGATCAGCTTGCGCAGCTTCTGATTGGTTGGAGATTTAACCTGTTCCTGACCATCCTCCAGGGTTAGATAGACGCTGTGAAGGGTTTTATAGCCAGCTACAATGTGTCTGCGCGGTGAGGGATATTCCGGGTGACAGCCGCTGCATCGCACATCCCCTGTTGGCTACATCGCACCTCACGAGCGGATGCAACGTGCTTCCTTCTGCTGTCTTCTCAATAAAGGCGTTGGACACTTTATATATGGTTGCAGGAAACATTTCATTACTATCGTTACCTAGCACAGCGCCATTTTTCACACATGAAGCATGCCACTTCTAAAGTTGCCACCCACCAGCCCAGAAAGCCGGAGCGCTATTTATGTATTTTATTGGCCCTATTAGAGGCTGGTAAAGAATAATTACCTGCATTGATCAGCTGCAGCCGGGCAGCAATCAGACCCGCCGTGCATTCACTTAACCGAGGTTTCGTTCTGTCGCGGCTCGCTGTAGTCACCTGGACTCCATCTTCCGGCGCCTGCGCTGTGTAAAGTACATTTATGAAGACAGATGCCAGGGGAAGGAGTCCAGGAAGCGCTATGCGTTTACAATGGGAGCCATCCAGAACTGAACTTCAGGGAAATGAATGTGCGTGCTGGTCTGACTGCTCCCCGGCCTGGGCTTACACTATGGGGGTCAATAATACTACCAGGAGAACTAACAGGGGCCACTATTACCACTAGAGCCACTATGGGAGTCACTATTACCACTACAGCCATTATGGGAGTCACTACTACTGGGGCCACTATGGGAGTCACTACTACTGGGGCCACTATGGGAGTCACTACTACTGGGGCCACTATGGGAGTCACTACTACTGGGGCCACTATGGGAGTCACTACTACTGGGGCCACTATGGGAGTCACTACTACTGGGGCCACTATGGGAGTCACTACTACTACTGGGGCCACTATGGGAGTCACTATTACTACTGAGGCCACTATAGTAGTCACTACTACTGAGGTCACTATTACTACTGGGGCCACTATGGGAGTCACTATTACTACTGGGGCCACTATGGGGGTCAAAAATACTACTGGGAGAACTAACAGGGCCACTATTGCCACTGGAGCCACTATGGGAGTCACTACTACTGGGCCCACTATGGGAGTCACTATTACTACTGGGACCACTGTGAGGGTCACTATTAATACTGGGGTCACTATGGGGGTCGCTATTAATACTGGGGGAACTAAATGGGACACTATTAGTACTGGGGCTACTATGGGAGTCACTACTACCACTGGACCCACTATGGGAGTCACTACTACTGGGGCCACTATGGGAGACACTATTACTACTGAGGCCACTCTGGGAGTCACTATTACTACTGAGACCACTGTGAGGGTCACTATTAATACTGGGGTCACTATGGGGGTTGCTACTACTGGGGCCACTATGGGAGTCACTACTACTACTGGGGCCACTATGGGAGTCACTATTACTGGGGCCACTATGGGAGTCACTATTACTACTGGGCCACTATAATAGTCACTACTACTGGGGTCACTATTACTACTGAGGCCACTATAGTAGTCACTACTACTGAGGTCACTATTACTTCTGGGGCCACTATGGGAGTCACTATTACTACTGAGGCCACTATAGTAGTCACTACTACTGGGGTCACTATTACTACTGAGGCCACTATAGTAGTCACTACTACTGAGGTCACTATTACTTCTGGGGCCACTATGGGAGTCACTATTACTGGTGCCACTATGGGAGTCACTATTACTACTGAGGCCACTATAGTAGTCACTACTACTGGGGTCACTATTACTACTGAGGCCACTCTGGGAGTCACTATTACTACTGGGGCCACTGTGGAATCACTATTACTGCTGGGGCCACTGTGAGGGTCACTATTAATACTGGGGTCACTATGGGGGTCGCTATTAATACTGGGGGAACTAAATGGGGCACTATTAGTACTGGGGCTACTATGGGAGTCACTACTACTACTGGGGCCACTATGGGAGTCACTATTACTACTGGAGCCACTATGGGGGTCACTATTACTACTGGGGCCACTGTGGGGGTCACTATTACTACTGAGGCTACTGTGGGGGTCACTATTACTACTAGGGCCACTATGGGAGTCACTATTAGTACTGGGACCACTGTGACGGTCACTGTTAATACTGGGGTCACTATTAATACTGGGGGAACTAACAGGGGTCACTATTACTACTGGGGCTACTATGGGAGTCACTATTACCACTGGGGCTACTATGGGAGTCACTATTACTACTGGGACCACTATGGGGGTCACTATTACTACTGAGGAAACTATGGGATTCACTATTAGTACTGGGACCACTGTGAGGGTCACTGTTAATAATGGGATCGCTATGGTGGTCACTATTAATACTGGGGGAAATAACAGGGGTCACTATTACCACTGGGGCTACTATGAGAGTCACTATTACTATTGGGGCCACTGTGAGGGTCGCAGAATCACTATTACCACTAGGGCTGCTTAAGAGTCACTATTACTACTGGGGCCACTCTTATTAGGGCCACTACTAGGGACACAATAACTAGTTGGGGCAACTAGAATAACTGAGTTAAAAAGATATGTTGTGATAAGCCACGCCCCAGCCACACCCCCTTTTACCTTGGCTGGTATTTTTTTTGTAACAAATGTGGAAACCTAAACCGCCCCCTTCTTCATCAGACCAGGTAGCAGCTAGCGCAGTGCTTCCATCCATTACATGGCGGCTGATGTAGGAAAACGTAACCTGACTCATCTATTGCCCATGCCTGTATTGCGCAACCGCTACCTACTACACTATGCTATTGGAGGATGCTAATAGATGGGTAACATATACAGAAGATACAACATTGCTGGTATAACCTGGGTATCACTATATACAGGAGATGTCTAACTTAAACTAGCTGTATAAATTTAAATATATATGTGAGATACCCAGGTTATACCAGCATGCTCTATATCACTATATAAAGGGAGATGTATAACTTATACCAGCTGTACATATATAATTATATATAGAAGATTTCCAAGTTATTCCAGCATGCTCCATACTACTATATACAGGATATACACCTTATGCCAGCCATACATATATGATTTTATACAGAAGATACCTAGGTTATACCAGCATACTCCATATCAATGCATACAGGATGTGTAACATAATGATTTACAGAAGATACCCAGGCAATACCAGCATGGCCCACATCACTATATACAGGAAATGTATAAAATTTCAGCTGTACATATATAAGAGGAGATATCCAGGTTATACCAGCATGCTCCATATCACTACATACAGGAGATGGATAACTTATACCAGCTGTACATATATAATTATACACAGGAGATACCCAGGTTATACCAGCATGCTCCATAGCACTATATACAGGATGTATAACTTATACCAGCTGTACATATATAATTATATACAGAAGATACCGAAGTTATACCAGCATGCTCCATATCACTATATACAGGATGTATAACTTATACAAGCTGTACATATATAATTATATACAGGAGATGCCCAGGTTATACCAGCATGCTCCATATCACTATATACAGGAGATGTATAACTTATACCAGCTGTACATATATAATTATATACAGGAGATACCCAGGTTATACCAGTATGCTCCATATCATTATATACAGGAGATGTATAACTTATACCAGCTGTACATATATAATTATACACAGGAGATACCCAGGTTATACCAGCATGCTCCATATCACTATATACAGGAGATGTATAACTTAAACTAGCTGTACATATATAATTATATGCAGGAGATACCCAGGTTATACCAGCATGCTCCATACCACTATATACAGGAGATGTATAACTTATACTAGCTGTACATATATAATTATATACAGGAGATACCCAGGTTATACCAGCATGCTCCATAGCACTATATACAGGATGTATAACTTATACGAGCTGTACATATATAATTATATACAGGAGATACCCAGGTTATACCAGCATACTCCATATCACTAAATTCAGGGGATCTATAACTTATACCAGCTGTACATATATAATTATATACAGGAGATACCCAGGTTATACCAGCATGCTCCATATCACTATATACAGGAGATGTGTAACTTAAACTAGCTGTACATATATAATTATATACAGGAGATGCCCAGGTTATACCAGCATGTTCCATATTACTATATACAGGGGAAGTATAACTGATACCAGCTGTACATATATAATTATATGCAGGAGATACCCAGGTTATACCAGCATGCTCCATATCACTATATACAGGAGATGGATAACTTACACCAGCTGTACATATATAATTATATACAGGAGATACCCAGGTTATACCAGCATGCTCCATATCACTATATACAGGAGATGTATAACTTATACCAACTGTAC
The DNA here is from genome assembly GCA_035609135.1 of Eleutherodactylus coqui. Taxonomy (NCBI): domain Eukaryota; kingdom Metazoa; phylum Chordata; class Amphibia; order Anura; family Eleutherodactylidae; genus Eleutherodactylus; species Eleutherodactylus coqui. Next base: position 312,057,680 of record CM069407.1, read on the forward strand.
GTATATAATTATATACAGGAGATACCCAGGTTATACCAGCATGCTCCATATCACTATATACAGGAAATGTATAACTTATACTAGCTGTACATATATAATTATATACAGGAGATACCCAGCTTATACCAGCATGCTCCATATCACTATATACTGGAGATATATAACTTATACTAGCTGTACATATATAATTATATACAGGAGATACCCAGGTTATACCAGCATGCTCCTTAGCACTATATAAAGGATGTATAACTTATACCAGCTGTACATATATAATTATATACAGGAGATACCCAGGTTATACCAGCATGCTCCATGTCACTACATACAGGAGATGTATAACTTATACTAGCTGTACATATATAATTATATACAGGAGATACCCAGGTTATACCAGCATGCTCCATAGCACTATATACAGGATGTATAACGTATACCAGCTGTACATATATAATTATATACAGGAGATGCCCAGGTTATACCAGCATGCTCCATATCACTTTATACAGGAGATGTATAACTTATACCAGCTGTGCATATATAATTATATAAGGAGATACCCAGGTTATACCAGCATGCTCCACATCACAATATACAGGAGATGTATAACTTATACCAGCTGTACATATATAATTATATACAGGAGATACCCAGCTTATACCAGCATGCTCCATATCACTATATACTGGAGATATATAACTTATACTAGCTGTACATATATAATTATATACAGGAGATACCCAGGTTATACCAGCATGCTCCTTAGCACTATATAAAGGATGTATAACTTATACCTGCTGTACATATATAATTATATACAGTAGATGCCCAGGTTATACCAGCATGCTCCATATCACTATATACAGGAGATGTATAACTTATACCAGCTGTGCATATATAATTATATACAGGAGATACCCAGGTTATACCAGCATGCTCCATATCACTTCATACAGGAGATGTATAACTTATACTAGCTGTACATATATAATTATATACAGGAGATACCCAGGTTATACCAGCATGCTCCATATCACTATATACAGGAGATGTATAACTTATACTAGCTGTACATATATAATTATATGCAGGAGATACCCAGGTTATACCAGCATGCTCCATAGCACTATATACAGGAGATACCCAGGTTATACCAGCATGCTCCATATCACTATATACAGGGAGATGTATAACTTATACCAGCTGTACATATACAATTATATACAGGAGATACCCAGGTTATACCAGCATGCTTCATACCACAATATACAGGAGATGTATAACTTATACCAGCTGTGCATATATAATTATATACAGGAGATACCCAAGTTATACCAACATGCTCCATATCACTATATACAGGATGTATAACGTATATCAGCTGTACATATATAATTATATACAGGAGATACCCAGGTTATACCAGCATGCTCCATATCACTATATACAGGATGTCTAACTTATACCAGCTGTACATATATAATTATATAAGGAGATACCCAGGTTATACCAGCATGCTCCATATCACTATATACAGGATGTCTAACTTATACCAGCTGTACATATATAATTATATAAGGAGATACCCAGGTTATACCAGCATGCTCCACATCACAATATACAGGAGATGTATAACTTATACCAGCTGTACATATATAATTATATACAGGAGATACCCAGGTTATACCAGCATGCTCCTTAGCACTATATAAAGGATATATAACTTATACCAGCTGTACATATATAATTATATACAGGAGATACCCAGGTTATACCAGCATGCTCCATATCACTATATACAGGGGATGTATAACTTATACTAGCTGTACATATATAATTATATACAGGAGATACCCAGGTTATACCAGCATGCTCCATATCACTATATATAGGGATCATTGCCCATAGTGCCCCAGTGTTGGACGGCATGTATGGAGTAGTATGATTGGGTTTATGGTAGACGTCGGATCTTTCCTCTATGAGACGGTCAGTTTTGTGGACACTTCTTGTCTTGCAGTCATATCCAGATATCGATTATCGGGGGTCACGGAGTTCGCGGTTCCTCTTTTGATACTCGGGGATTAGGAGATTCCTCGCTGTTTGACATCTAGTGAGGCTGTAAGTAGTTATTCGTCCCTTTGAAAGATGAGTGACCCTTCATGGCCCATTACTACCTGCGGCCCTATTGTCTGCGCCTCCATTCTTCCCCCGGGAGTCCATTGTGCCCGGGCCTGGCTCTCAGCAGTAAGAGGAGGGCGGCCATTGATTGTCCCCACAGGTGTTACAATCACAGACCTGCCTTCCCCTTTGGCCTGCCTGGTCAGAGCTGGCTGGCTATCAGCGGGGGGCTAAAGACAGGGCCAGTGGGCTTCTCTGCAGGAGTCGCAGCTCTTACCTGCGGATGGGACAGGTCGCCTGTAATTTCTCTGCCGTCCCTCACATCCACATTCCTGACATTCTCACATGGGAACTTTAGTAGATACTCAAGTAAACGACTGATACCATACAGATCGGCCATATTCCAGGATTGGGGGACTCCTATGTACAGGGGCGACCTGCAGGACCCTCAAAGAGAGGGGAAATCTCCTGCAGACTGCGTTCCTTTTGACATTTTTTTCGTCTTTCCCCGTTCCTGCGCTTCACCGTGTCACCATAGACGTGGTCCTCGGCGGCCCCCAGTACAGGAATGGGGGGCAGCGAGGATCTGCATGTCTGGCCTGGGAGGGGTGCATTGTGGGGTATGATGAAGGGGAGTCACATGTACTATTTGGGGTTCAAATACTGTATCTTGGCGGTGAATGCTATATGAGTGGGCGGGGCACAAGGCCAAAAATCTTGTACAGCACTTTATAGGTCCCCCTACAGAATCCGCCTTCTTAATAGTTGACACACATAAATATTCCCCAGCTGCCTGATACATTGTATCCATGTCTATAAGACGTAGAGCGAGTACACGCATTAGTGTCCAGGGGGCGGCCTGCAGTGCGGCGGGGTATACTCATTTCAGCATGGACCATGATTGACACCTGACATGCGGTGGACTGAGCCCCCTCCCCGCAGCGCTCACCACCTGCCGTCGGCGCTAAACATTCTGCAATTTTTGGGGGTTTTATGCACAAGTGAGTTTCATTGTGTAAGTGAGTTGGCCCTGGAGCAGCATTCTACCTGCATCTCAGGTGCGCAGCGCCCGGGGCACAGCGGGGAAACTCATTTATGCATTTACATTCTGTGGCTGGAAATAATTTCATTAGTCCCACTGATTACGCACATCAGACCAGAGGCTTCCACACAGCGGAACTCACCTCCTGCACCTCAAAGAGCCGGGCGCCTTCACAGGCCAGAACTTATATCAGTGCTGGAGCGTTATAGGAGGAGTGGCTGATATCACATATATGATGTCTCTGCAGGTTATATCAGTACTGGAGCATTATAAGAGGATTGGCTGATATCACATATATGATGTCTGGAGGTTATATCAGTACTGGAGCGTTATAAGAGGTGTGGCTGATATCACATAAATGATGTCTCTGGGGGTATATTAGTGCTGGAGTGTTAAAAGAGGAGCAGCTGATATCACATATATGATGTCTCTGGGGGTTATATCAGTGCTGGAGCGTTATAGGAGGAGCGGCTGATATCACATATATGATGTCTCTGGAGGTTATATCAGTGCTGGAGCGTTATAAGAGGAGCAGCTGATATCACATATATGATGTCTCTGGGGGTTATATCAGTGCTGGAGCGTTATAGGAGGAGCGGCTGATATCACATATATGATGTCTCTGGAGGTTATATCAGTGCTGGAGCGTTATAAGAGGAGCAGCTGATATCACATATATGATGTCTCTGCAGGTTATATCAGTACTGGAGTGGTATAAGAGGATTGGCTGATATCACATATATGATGTCTCTGCAGGTTATATCAGTACTGGAGCATTATAAGAGGTGTGGCTGATATCACATAAATGATGTCTCTGGGGGTATATTAGTGCTGGAGTGTTAAAAGAGGAGCAGCTGATATCACATATATGATGTCTCTGGGGGTTATATCAGTGCTGGAGCATTATAGGAGGAGCGGCTGATATCACATATATGATGTCTCTGGAGGTTATATCAGTGCTGGAGCCTTATAAGAGGAGCAGCTGATATCACATATATGATGTCTCTGGAGGTTATAGCAGTGCTGGAGCGTTATAAGAGGATTGGCTGATATCACATATATGATGTCTCTGGGGGTTATATCAGTGCTGGAGCCTTATAGGAGGAGCGGCTGATATCACATATATGATGTCTCTGGGGGTTATATCAGTGCTGGAGCGTTATAAGAGGAGTGGCTGATATCACATATATGATGTCTCTGGAGGATATATCAGTACTGGAGTGGTATAAGAGGAGCAGCTGATATCACATATATGATGTCTCTGGAGGATATATCAGTACTGAAGCGTTATAAGAGGAGCAGCTGATATCACATATGTGTCTCTGGAGGTTAGATCAGTGCTGGAGCGTTATAAGAGGAGCGGCTGATATCACATATATGATGTCTCTGGGGGTTATATCAGTGCTGGAGCGTTATAAGAGGAGTGGCTGATATCACATATATGATGTCTCTGGAGGATATATCAGTACTGGAGTGGTATAAGAGGAGCAGCTGATATCACATATATGATGTCTCTGGAGGATATATCAGTACTGAAGCGTTATAAGAGGAGCAGCTGATATCACATATGTGTCTCTGGAGGTTAGATCAGTGCTGGAGCGTTATAAGAGGAGCGGCTGATATCACATATATGATGTCTCTGGGGGTTATATCAGTACTGGAGTGGTATAAGAGGAGCAGCTGATATCACATATGTGTCTCTGGAGGTTAGATCAGTACTGGAGCGTTATAGAGAGGAGCTGTTGATATCAGTCACACATATTATGTATGGGAGAGATGGGCAGCAGGATCTCCTCTTCTCTGTATGTACAGTGTATGGAGGAGATAGGATGCCCCCTTCAGGTTGGGTTTTAGAGGGATTTTTCAGCCCAAATCCTCATTTCAGGTAAATAAAGCACCGTTCAGTTGTGCTCGTTCTCTCACACAGTTGTGACCATCAGTGAGGCGTTGCTACATAATATCTTGTACTCTAATTCTATAGCTCATGCCGTGTGAAGCCGCCGCGGCGCCCATGAATTGGGTCTGGATCGCAGCGCAGCACATCGTTTAGCATCAGGCCTTACGATCCTCAGATAATGCGGGGAGGTCAGGTGGGTTGCGTGTTCACCGCCTGTAAGCACCATATCACTATGCCCCCCCACCCCGTTGGCTATATGGGCCCAGGGACAACTATATAAGGTGACAGCACTGGAATCAGGAGATGCAGAGCTGGCATATATGGCGCAGTTTGCCTTAGGGCCCTGGAACGCTGTGGCCCCTGGCCGGTGCACTCCATCACTGTGAAGGCGTCTGCACATTTGCTTCCGCCTAAAGTGGAGAGCGGATCGCGTATGAAGCGCCATTTTGTTAAGCTAAGTTGCATACACTAACGCTAGAGCGCTGTTCCACCGCCGTCAGTACGTATCGGCCGTTGTGTTCGTGTGGCAGAGGCGGTGACGCTCATCAATGTTGTGTATTTGTCTTGGTGCGGCGCCCCCCACGTCTGCCGCGCAGCGGTACGAGGACTCGTCCGAGGTGTAAACAGCTCACAGAGGACATGATGAAGCATCCTTGTAGCCTGAGGAAGAGGCTGAGGAGAGCAGGACACAATGTCTGCCAGCCGCCCCGCGATGTGCCAGTCATCTGCAGAATGGCGCACATGTCACATAATAGACGGCCGCACTTAGAGCCCCATCACAGCTGCTCAAGTGTGCCCTTCATTCCCTACTGTGTGCTATGGAGCACAATGAGTGAATGGACAGAACTCCTCCACGTCCGACACCGCTGACCGACCGCTCCCTACAGACGTCTGATTGTCACATCTCTGTTACCTAACATACAAGTACCTGTGAGATAAGGTCGCTCCTACCGGGGCTGTGGAGAGTGACAAGGCAAGGACCTAGGGCGGCCGCGCACATTATGGAGGGGCACAGAGAGGGTGGCATTGGGACGACACCTCATACATACATCTCCTCACTCCTGTCTTCAGAACCTCTCTCATGCTGGAGCTGGACTACTGGAAGTATCTCAGGCAGGGACCGCTCTCCTGTAGAGTGTAAGCTCTTATGGTCAGCAGGTTTCTCTGTCCTGTAGAGTGTAAGCTCTTATGGTCAGTGGGTTTTTCTGTGTCCTGTAGAGTGTAAGCTCTTATGGTCAGCAGGGTCTTCTCTCTCCTATAGAGTGTAAGCTCTTATGGTCAGCAGGGTCTTCTCTCTCCTGTAGAGTGTAAGCTCTTATGGTCAGCAGGTTTCTCTCTCCTATAGAGTGTAAGCTCTTATGGTCAGTACGTTTCTCTATTTCTCCTGTAGAGTGTAAGCTCTTACGGTCAGCAGGTTCTTCTGTCTCCTGTAGAGTGTAAGCTCTTACGGTCAGCAGGGTCTTCTCTCTCCTATAGAGTGTAAGCTCTTATGGTCAGCAGGGTCTTCTCTCTCCTGTAGAGTGTAAGCTCTTATGGTCAGCAGGTTTCTCTCTCCTGTAGAGTGTAAGCTCTTATGGTCAGCAGGGTCTTCTCTCTCCTATAGAGTGTAAGCTCTTATGGTCATCAGGTTTCTCTATTTCTCCTGTAGAGTGTAAGCTCTTTAGGTCAGTGGGATGCTTTCGTCAGCTTCTATCAGTTGCTTTCCTTTCACCTTATTATCGGTACATTTTCTCTGTTTATGTTTCTCTCTTCACTTTATTGACCCCTAGACGGGGACCGGCAGCTCTAAACTTCTGTTCTCATCAATCCTCCTTCAGGGAGTCCGTGCAGAATAGTTTTGAAGTCTTGCAGTATCAGATGCTGCCACTAGGGGGAGATAAGCGTCTCCTCAAAAAACAAAAATACTGGAGATTCTTACAGAATGTCATTTATTCCGAACATAATTACCATCAGAACTGCGTAAAGCAGGCGGCCGCGGTGCAACCTAATATATGAGACGCACGCGCTGCGCCAGCAGACACACCGCCACTATAATCCCCTAATAATTACTAGTACACACAGGAGAGGCCAACTGTGCAATATACATATATTTATGGGTTGTGGGAACCGGAGTAACCGGAGAAGTGGGAATATTAGGGAAAGGTCACTTATCAGGACTGCATGGGATAGAAGCCGCTGCATGTAAGTCCCCCCGTGCCTCCTGCGGGATGATGGGAGTTTGTGCGGAGTAGTCCTACTTCTGCAGACTCTGCAAAACTCATTCAAGTCAACAGAAAGAACTTTGCAAATTTCTTCTGCTGTTTTGAAACATTTTTCCTCCGTGGACGTCTGTGATCGGATCCGAAACACTTAAAGAAGCTGGAGGGTCTTAGGATTTGGAAAAAAAATACCCCCCCCCCCCTCCTGTAGACTGCAGAAATTCGAAGTCCTCTGTGTACATGTATGTGGCGCTGCTCCTTGTACAGGACTGTAACACTCGCGAGAGCATGACTCAGTCGCGCTCTGAATGCGGCACTATCAGGTCCTCTCGTGAGCCGCGCTCCTTATGTACTTTTTTCCTCTGCCAGGCCTGTTCACATCGGCACGGGACACATCCACGCCATGTCTGAACAGGCGGGGCAGCATACTTAGTCCCAGGTGTAATTAATCTTCCCGCACAAAGTTGCGCCATTCAGTGCACAATTTGGTGCAGAAGGGTTGTGCATTCGCGCACCACAATAAACTCCTATTGAGCCTCCAGTGTGCAAATGTGCGCAAAAATAGAGCATGTAGCGTATTTCTTCACCGACAGAAATGTGAGTGCAAAAACGCTCCAATGTGAGGGAACCCGTTAAAACCAATGGGTTCCTTTGGATGCGGTTTGCGTGAGAGATTTTGCATGTGCAAAAGAGCCCTGAGTCCCACAATCAGGAGTTCCGGGGTGTCCGAGTGTGTGATACATTGTATATATCTGTAGGGATATAATACGGATACATTGTATATATCTGTAGGGGTATAATATGGATACGTTGTATACATCTGTGGGGGTATAATATGGATACATTGTATACATCTGTGTACCATCATCTACTGTAGGTGGTGTCAGTGAGCCACGATCTGACCGGCGATCACAATGTCGCTCTGCAGCACAGGCGGACAGTCAGGCTTGGCGGTACAGCAGAAGTGATCTGGCTTCGGCTGACTAGGTTGAATGCAACAAGCATTACCAGGACTGGCAGAACACCGGCGAGAGCCTAGGAGTGTCCTGCACTGGGGCCAGGCATGAATATGGTCCCAGGATATGGGGGTACAATCACAATCGCCATTAATTCATCTTCCTCCTCCACTAATTAACTAACAAGAGTCAATGAAAGACCCTGCAGCTAATTAAGGAAATCCGTGCGACCGCTGGGAGGTGAAGCCAAGACTCAAAGGCTGAAGTGGAAGGAATTAGTGGAAGATTCCTCTGCATTCATAAACCCTCCTGTGCTTCAGGCTGTACCGTAGAAGTGGCCCCTGCAGCTGTTGGGGCCCATGGGAGGTCCTTAGGTCTGGTTGATGTCTGGGCCATTTCCAATCAGTGGTGGAAACATGAAGATGACCAACAGGAGCCGCCCTGACCCGGCCACCATTAGCAACTTGCAGCATGGACCTGCATCACCGCAGGACTGTCATCCTCATCGCAGCGGCAACCGTTACGTGAGGCCATACAGCGCAGGCTCCCATCCTCTGGATGAAAACAGTACTGTTTCAATTCACTAACAGCAAGCAGAGATCTTGCAAATGGTGATGAATTAAAGCATAAAGGGGGAAATTTATCAAGCCAGCATTTCCAACAATGGTTTTAGCAGCTCGGTGCCCCTTCTCAGAAATGTCCGCCAGGTCCGACCTACAGTTCTGGCCTAATTTATGCCACTTTCTGGTGTAAGTTGTATATAAATCTGTCAGACTGGGCGGCCACAATCCTCCCAACCAATACCATCTATTTTTCAAAAAGGTGGCGGTGCCGCTGCAGAAGGAAGAGAAGTTGCACATTTTTCACAAATCCCCTTTTTTATGCTAGAAACTGACATAAACGATTTCATAAATCGGCCCCAAAGTATCTAATTTATTCCGTGATGATTTATCTCCATTAATCATGATAAAATAATCTGCCGACGGAGAGAGACGAGTAACGGACAGCGGGCCAGGAAGGCGGCAAGAGTTGGTCGTATCTATGGTAACCGGAATCATGTTGGCACACAAAGTATTCCCAACCACTCATCATTGTGCAGGAAGGATGATGATGGGAGTAGTAGTTCTGATGATGATGATGGGAGTAGTAGTTATAATGATGATGGCAATGATGGGAGTAGTCGTTCTGATGATGATGATGGGAGTAGTAGTTCTAATGATGAGGGTAGTAATGATGATGGGAGTAGTAGTTATAATGATGAGAATGGTGATGATGGGAGTAGTGGTAATTTCCATACAATGAATGAGGAGCGGCTCCTGCTGCCCCCCAGGGCCGACAACCTCTCTGAGGGGCTGATCTGTTCATTGAAATGAAGGAAGCCACAAGGTGAGTGGGAAGCAGGACCCCATATTGTCAGGCATGGTAAGTGCCTCTGGGGTCTCTGGGGTCAGGTATGTGTGACGGTGTCCCCCCCTTCATCTACATGTGAGAGGGGGCGCTGCTGACGAAACAGGTTCTGCAGGTGCTCATTGTCATTCAGGAGTCAGGTGAGAACTTTCTCCAGGTACCTGGATGCTCAGGTAGATGAGGCTCCGCCCCCTGCGGAGCGGGCCATCACCATCATCAGCCTAATTACTGCAGTGATGGAGGAGATGGAGGGTCACGGCCCCCGCGGCCGCTGGCCGAAGAGTCTTCTGCGTTTTCAGTTGCTGACATAAACGCTTGGTATGCGGCGCATCTTCACTTACACTCCAGACTCTAACGTTACATCCGGCGCCACGTTTTGACTCTGTAGGTAAAAGCAGACGATGATGCGTTCACGTGGCGGATACCTGCAGCACGACGCATGCGAGGGACGTGCGGATTCACTGCGGGTTTTACTGCGCTGCGTGGAAAGGGTGAAATCCGCTGTGAAAATCCACGGCAGAAACTGACCGTCACGGATCTCGCTGAAGCCGCGTTCACACGGGTGAGAGAATCTGACGCTAGTATGAGCGCCATTCTTTTGAATGTGAGCGATGTTTTCCTGCCCTATCTTTGTGCATCTGTTCTCAGCATCACTCCGCCTGCTAGCGGCACGGGCGGCCATGTGAAAACACGGGGAGAATCTCTGTGGTCCTCCGTCGTGGCTGACCGCTGCGGCCGGGGATCGCTACTTCCCAGAAGTGATAAAATAACGCCTCGCATCTGTGGGATAATCGTATGTTGGCAAGCACAATATTGGGCCGCGATTCACAGCCCGATATCCCGCCTGAGGGCTCATTCACACGGGGAGCTAGGCGCGCAAGAATCACCGCTTAAAAAACACTCGTTAGAAAAAACGCTCTAATTCCTTTATCTGAACGTCCCCAAAGGAAACCATTGATTCTAATAGTCGCCTGTTTTTTACACGCGTGGTTTTTGTGCGCCCAGCTCGGCATGTGAAAGGGGCAATAAATTCCGCACCAAAAAGTGCGTTGGGGAAGCTGCGAGTGTTTTTTGCTACAAACATATTAAAAACCGATGCAGTTTTTGGTGTGGAATTTATTGCAACCGCACTGCCCCGTGTGACTGGAGCCGGAGCCCCCCCCCCCCCCGCCACGCAGACGGTTTTTACTGCAATTATTGTGGCGCTTATAGCGCCCTGGTATAACGATGCGTTTGTGGCCGATAACGAAAGTAAATCACGGCGCTTACCGTGACGCATGTGTGAGGGAGGCCTTAGGAAACATGAAAATCGCATTTGGGCCCTGTATCCACGGGCGGATCGGAGTCGGCATATGGGAGCCTGCGGTGGAATCCGCCCCTGCCCGCGGCTGAGGACACGGCGGATCTTCTACTTACCTGTCCGGGTCTTCCTTTTCTTCTCTGCGGATGTGTGTGGAGGCGCCGGCCGCACATGCCCATTGGCATATTGATGTATCCTCGGAATGACTTCTAATGCCTAACTGGAGGCACCTGCAAGCCTTCCCGGCGTTGGACGCTGCTGAACTCGCTGCTCCGCCCGTTTTTTGGAGCTCCCATAGGAGTGTATCGGTCGCCAGATAGGTCAAGACCTATCTTTTCTGGCAGTGTGTAAATTCGGTCACCGATTTCGGTTGCGTATGCGCTATTTTTTCTGGCGCTACGTTTTTTACGCGGCAAAAAGTCAGTCATGTGAAGGAATACATTGGAAGTATAGTCCGGCAGGTGATTGCAGGTGATCACACCCGACCGGAGCCGCAGACCGTGCAGACGAGTAATGACAAGACCGCCGTCACGCGGGCCGGAAACGCTGACGACTTTCCACTGAGGAAATTCCACGCCATTTATGTTCCGGTCACACATAGCGGGATCGGGGCGGAGTTTGTGTCAATTTCCATGATGAAAACCACGGCCAGATTTTGGCTGAGATTCTAGTGCAGATCCGCGCAAATGGTCGTCCGCCTTCACACACAGTGTCTGAGCTGCGATAATTCTGCCGCGGAGTTTCTGATGCGTTTCTACGGATGGGCGAGCTTTGCGGAATCAGTAGCGGGTTTTGTTGGGGATTTCGTATGTGCGGTTGCGTTTTTATGTGTGCATTCTCCGTTAGAGCATACTGTGTCCCTGGGATCCGCGGCGGTCGTTCCTGCGCTGCGGTCACACTGGCAAACGTTGTTTTCAGACATCAACAAACACGGATTTCCAAGCAGATTAAGTGCGTTTCCACAAAAGTGTATTTGCGGATTTCAGTGCGGTTTTTATGTTCCCCATTGATCGCTATGGCGAGATGCCGCTGCATTTCCGTTCAGTTTCTGCAACATACATAGACGTCCTGTGGATTTCAAAGCTGCGCCATTTTCCAAATCTCACGCCTTTCCGCAGCAGAAACGCCCGCGACGCGTGAAGGTTTGCCGCGTCTCAGTCACTTGCCTTGTACGGTAAACCTCTGCAGCGATTCTGCTAGCAGGAATTCCGTAGCGTTTAGCGCAGGTGAAGGCGGCCCCGCCGTACGTTCATATAGTGGAATTCACCACAGAATGCTCCAGGACAAGCTATGTGGAAGGATTTAAACGACCCCCTTGACAGGGCGCAGACCCCCTGAAATGGGAGAGCGACGTCCCGCAGCTGATCCGCAATTTAACACACAACCAGATCCACAGACTAATGTGCAGATCGCAGAATGCCGCAGCCTATTCGCCACGTGTGAAGGTACGCCGAGGGCTGCGAATAACAGAGGTTCTCCGACCCAACCGACAACGTAATAATCCAGAACGCCTCGCAATCTGCGCCTGTCAGTCGTGGCTGTCCGAGCATCCAGGAGTTGTATCCGCAGAGCAGGCTGCAGATCGCCGCTACACTGTCTCTGTTTGTCGCCATTTTCTCGCCGCGCTCATCTGTTGTCACATGTTATTTGGTTATGATGTATTGGTTTGTGTCGCCGCCGTCCTTGGGGGCCACTTGGCGGAGAATGTTTCTCCTCGGATCGAATATCTGCAGAGGAATAGAGAATCTGGCAGTAGTCCTAATCCCAGGCATTCCCCTATAGCAGCGCTCACAGGCTGTCGGGGCATGCTGGGAGTTGTAGTTTACAGGGAGTTGACCTAAATCAGTGATTATTCCTCTATCCTGGACTTCCATGATTTAAAGGGCCAGTGTCCAGTCTGATGTATACTCTAACATTTTGCAGCTTCCTGACAGACATGATGTTTTGGCTTCTCACCCTTTTCATGATTTCAGGTTGCTGTCAGTGAATGAAAATATTGTTTATAATCAGAAACCTTTCCTGACCTGGTCCTGCTCACACAGCTGAGGGACTGTTACAGTGTATCAGTCTAGAAATATTCTATGATCTAAACTCAACATCAGCACAACTCTGTCTTCTGTTCTGATTGTTTGTTACAATGTATCATAGAATCCTAGAATGGTGGAGCTGGAAGGAACCTCCGGGGTCATCTGGTTCAACCCCCTGCTCAGTGCAGGGTCACTAAATCATCCCAGACAGATATTTGTCCAGCCTTTGTTTGAACACTTCCATTGAAGGAGCACTCATCACCTCCTGTGGCAACCTGTTCCACTCATTGATCCCCTCACTGTCTAATATCTAATCTGTGTCTCCTCCCTTTCAGTTTCATCCCATTGCTTCTAGTCTTTCCTTGTACAGATGAGAATAGGGCTGATCCCTCTGCACTGTGACAGCCCTTCAGATATTTGTAGACCACTATTAAGTCTCCTCTCAGCCTTCTCTTCTGCTAAACATTCCCAGATCCTTTAACCGTTCCTCATAGGACATGATTTGCAGACCACTCACCATCTTGGTAACTCTTCTCTGAACTTGCTCCAGTTTGTCTATGCCTTTTATAAAGTGGTGTGCCCAGAACTGGACCCAGTATTCCAGATGAGGTCTGACTAAGGAAGAGTAGAGGGGATAATGACCTCACGGGATCTAGACTCTATGCTTCTCTTAATACATCCCAGAATTGTGTTTGCCTTTTTGGCTGCTGCATCACACTGTTGACTCATGTTCAGTCTATGATCTATTAGTATACCCAAGTCTTTTTCACATGTGCTGCTACTTAGCCCAATTCCTCCCTTTCTATATATTTTTTTATTTTTCTTGCCCAGATGTGGGACTTTGCATTTCTCCTTGTTAAATACCATTCTGTTAGTCGCCGACCACTGTTCAGGCTTTTCTAGATCTTTTTGAATACTCTCTCTCTCTTCCCTAGTGTTAGCTATCCCTCCTAGTTTTGTGTCGTTGGCAAATTTGATCAGTTTCCCATCAATTCCCTCCTCCTTGTGGCCCCCACTTGGATGTGCAGCCATTTATGGCCCCTCTTTGAGTACGATCACTCAGCCAGCTGTGAATCCACCTAACAGTTGCCTTGTCAATCCCAGATTTGGTGATTTTTTTCAATACGGATATTATGATATACTTTGTCAAATGCTTTACTAAAGCATTTCCCTAATTAACCCAGTCGGTGATTCTAGAAGGACATTAGATTAGTCTGACATGACTTGTTTGTTACAAACCCATGCTGGCTCTGGTTAATTACTCCATTCTCATCCAAGTACTTGCATACATGCTGTTTAATAATTTGTTCAGAGATCTTTCCCAGTATAGAAGTCAGGCTCACAGGCCGGTAGTTTCCTGGATCCACCTTCTTCCTTTTTTTGAAGATAAGGACAACATTTGCCCTTTTCCAATCTTCTGGGACTTCTCCTGTTCTCCAGGAATTTTCACAGATTACGGTTAGTGGTTCAGCAATTACCTCCGCTGCTTCCTTCAGTATCCTAGGATGTAATTCATCTGGACCTTGAGACTTGGATTCATGTAAGTTAGCTATGTGTTCCCTCACCATCTCTCTGCTTACAGATAGCCTGCATTCTTTTATTCCCCCAATAGCACAGGGAAGATCAGCTCATGTGACATCTACTTTCTGAGAGAAAACAGATACAAAATAGGAATTTAAAAGTTCAGCCTTCTCAGCATCATTCTTAACCAATTCACCATTTTCATCCTGTAAGCATCCAAGAGCATCTTGGACTTTCCTTTTGCTTTTGATGCCCCAAATCCTTTTTTATTGCTTTTGGCCTCTCTTAGAAGCCTCAATTCAGTTTCCGCTTTAGCTTTTCTGGCCCTTGCCCTACAGTTTCTGCAGACCCCATTATATTCTTCTTTAGATATTTCCCCTCTTCCCATGTGATAAACATATATTTCTTCCTTTTTAACATCTGTGTTAAGTTCTGTGTTCATCCATCCTGGTCTCTTTAAATGCTTCTCATTCTTCCTTATTTTAGGGATTGGTAACAATTGTGCTTTGAGAATCTCATTTCACAATATTTCCCAACCATCTTGGACATTTCTGTCCTTAAGAACATCCAGCCATTGGATTCTTCCTCCTTCTGAGTTCATTAAAATCTGTATTTCTGAAATCCAACCTTGCGGTCTGAGTCTTCTCAGGTCTTCCTCCCCTTGTTATCCAACATCCAAGGATATCATGATCACTGCCTCCTAAGGTCCCAGCCACCCTTACTCCCTCAACCATTCCCTCCCTGTTGGTGAGAGTTAGGTCCAAGGTAGCAGATCCTCTTGTTTTCTCTTCTGCCTTCTGGAAGATAAAGTTGTCAGCAAGAGCGGATAAGAATCTGTTGGATCCATTACTTTTACCTGAGAGATTCCCAACAAATGTCTGGATGGGTAAAATCTCCCATGATCACTATGTTGGGCTTCTCTGAGAGCTTGGCCATCTGATGTAGAAAGAGTTCCTCCATATCTTCTGCTTGTCCAGGTGGCCTATAGTAAATGCCTACAATGGTGTCCTTTCTGTTCTCTCCTTGTATTCTTCCCCAAACAGTTCCTACAGAACTCCCAGCTGTGAAGCTTGAATCTCAGTGGAGATGATGCTTTCCTAATATACAACACAACACCTCCTCCCCTTTTATTAGGTCTGTTTCTTATAAATACATTGTATCCTTCAAGCCTTGTATCCAATCATGTGTATCATCCCACCAAGTTTCCGAGATGGTTATGACATCATATTTCTCTTCCTGTGTTCGGAGCTCCAATTCCCCTTGTTTGTTTCCCAGCTCTGGGCAGAATCATTTTAGTTTGTGATCGGGGTCTCTTGCTCCTCTTCTTTCCTTCTGAATGTTTTTTGTCTTTGTTCTTTCTTCCCACCTCAAATGTATTAATTAGCTGTATATTTTTTCCTTTCATTTCCCTTCCCATATTGTTCTAGTTTAAAGCTCTCCTATGAGTGAAGCAAGGCCCCCACCAAATATATGCTTACCTGTCTGTAAGGTGCACCCCTCTCTAGCAAGCAGTCCATCATACAGGTAATTCCCTCTGTGGTCAGTGCAGGTAAATCTGTTCATAACTACATGGAAGCCTGCAGCAGAGATCTCACACAAGATTCAGGTCACAATAGCGCAGCATGATACGCTATTTTGTCCAGTAAGCCGCAGGCAGCGCAGCGGGACCCCCACTGACCGCATTACAGTTAATGGTTTCCATCGGGAGCCTTTTGTGTTGTCCGTCGGGAGTCCACAAACTGCTGTCACATCCACCTTATGGGTAATAGGCTTCGTATTCACATTTCTCACCATTGGCAGAATTCCTGCTTCTTTGCAGTGACTGGAAACCTTTTCCATGTCTGATCCAATGTAAGGCTATTACACCAGTTTCCATTCACTGACATCAGGCAGAGAGCTTGAAAACAAGAAGTAATTGTGACATAAGGTCTATTAGTAAGCTGCAGACCTTCTGATGATACAGAAGAGGATCTGTGAGTTCCTGGAGATTCTCTGCTGTTCGCTTGGTTACTGTGAGATAAAGTTCTGGCGTCTGGCCTCCCGGATAACGGCACACAGTCTAACGTAGCGTAATCTGCTGCGTCCCGACCGCCCGCCGCTGACAGAGCGAAAGCTTCGGCTTTAGAATGTTTGATGTAAATTGTCCTGAATGTCTCGCCTATTATTTCAGGTGATCATATCAGGATGGGGGTCCCTCACTGTGGGGTCTGTTCCTGCACCCAATTATACCCCTGCATCCTGCAATCTTCACACCTGCCCCCTACAGTCCATACCCCTGCAATCTATACCCTGCACCCTACATTATCCTCGCCCCCTACAGTCTATATCAGATGCTCCCTACATTATGCTCGCCCCCTACAGTCTATATCAGATACTCCCTACATTATGCTCGCCCCCTACAGTCTATATCAGATGCTCCCTACATTACTCCTGCCCCCTACAGTCTATATCAGATGCTCCCTACATTATCCTTGCCCCCTACAGTCTATATCAGATGCTCCCTACATTATGCTCGCCCCCTACAGTCTATATCAGTTGCTCCCTACATTATGCTCGCCCCCTACAGTCTATATCAGATGCTCCCTACATTATCCTCGCCCCCTACAGTCTATATCAGATGCTCCCTACATTACTCCTGCACCCTACAGTCTATATCAGATGCTCCCTACATTATGCTCGCCCCCTACAGTCTATATCAGATGCTCCCTACATTACTCCTGCCCCCTACAGTCTATATCAGATGTTCCCTACATTATGCTCGCCCCCTAAAGTCTATATCAGATGCTCCCTACATTATGCTCGCCCCCTACAGTCTATATCAGATGCTCCCTAGATTACTCCTGCACCCTACAGTCTATATCAGTTGCTCCCTACATTATGCTCGCCCCCCTACAGTCTATATCAGATGCTCCCTACATTACTCCTGCCCCCTACAGTCTATATCAGATGCTCCCTACATTACTCCTGCCCCCTACAGTCTATATCAGATGCTCCCTACATTATGCTCGCCCCCTACAGTCTATATCAGATGCTCCCTACATTACTCCTGCCCCCTACAGTCTATATCAGATGCTCCCTACATTATCCTTGCCCCCTACAGTCTATATCAGATGCTCCCTACATTATGCTCGCCCCCTACAGTCTATATCAGTTGCTCCCTACATTATGCTCGCCCCCCTACAGTCTATATCAGATGCTCCCTACATTACTCCTGCCCCCTACAGTCTATATCAGATGCTCCCTACATTATCCTCACCCCCTACAGTCTATATCAGATGCTCCCTACATTACTCCTGCTCCCTACAGTCTATATCAGATGCTCCCTACATTATGCTCGCCCCCTAAAGTCTATATCAGATGCTCCCTACATTATGCTCGCCCCCTACAGTCTATATCAGATGCTCCCTACATTATGCTCGCCCCCTACAGTCTATATCAGATGCTCCCTACATTACTCCTGCCCCCTACAGTCTATATCAGATGCTCCCTACATTACTCCTGCCCCCTACAGTCTATATCAGTTGCTCCCTACATTATGCTCGCCCCCTACAGTCTATATCAGATGCTCCCTACATTATGCTCGCCCCCTACAGTCTATATCAGATGCTCCCTACATTATGCTCGCCCCCTACAGTCTATATCAGATGCTCCCTACATTACTCCTGCCCCCTACAGTCTATATCAGATGCTCCCTACATTATGCTCGCCCCCTCCAGTCTATATCAGATGCTCCCTACATTATCCTCGCCCCCTACAGTCTATATCAGATGCTCCCTACATTATCCTTGCCCCCTACAGTCTATATCAGATGCTCCCTACATTATGCTCGCCCCCTACAGTCTATATCAGATGCTCCCTACATTATCCTTGCCCCCTACAGTCTATATCAGTTGCTCCCTACATTATGCTCGCCCCCTACAGTCTATATCAGATGCTCCCTACATTACTCCTGCCCCCTACAGTCTATATCAGATGCTCCCTACATTATGCTCGCCCCCTCCAGTCTATATCAGATGCTCCCTACATTATCCTCGCCCCCTACAGTCTATATCAGATGCTCCCTACATTATCCTTGCCCCCTACAGTCTATATCAGATGCTCCCTACATTATGCTCGCCCCCTACAGTCTATATCAGATGCTCCCTACATTATCCTTGCCCCCTACAGTCTATATCAGTTGCTCCCTACATTATGCTCGCCCCCTCCAGTCTATATCAGATGCTCCCTACATTATCCTCGCCCCCTACAGTCTATATCAGATGCTCCCTACATTATCCTTGCCCCCTACAGTCTATATCAGATGCTCCCTACATTATGCTCGCCCCCTACAGTCTATATCAGATGCTCCCTACATTATCCTTGCCCCCTACAGTCTATATCAGTTGCTCCCTACATTATGCTCGCCCCCTACAGTCTATATCAGATGCTCCCTACATTACTCCTGCCCCCTACAGTCTATATCAGATGCTCCCTACATTATGCTCGCCCCCTCCAGTCTATATCAGATGCTCCCTACATTATCCTCGCCCCCTACAGTCTATATCAGATGCTCCCTACATTATCCTTGCCCCCTACAGTCTATATCAGATGCTCCCTACATTATGCTCGCCCCCTACAGTCTATATCAGATGCTCCCTACATTATCCTTGCCCCCTACAGTCTATATCAGTTGCTCCCTACATTATGCTCGACCCCTACAGTCTATATCAGATGCTCCCTAGATTACTCCTGCCCCTTACAGTCTATATCAGATGCTCCCTACATCACCTCTGCACCCTATAATCCATACCCCTGCACCTTCGCTCTGCAGTCCATATCTCTAACCCTATCCTAACCTTTCCCCCCTCACTGAATGCCATGTGCTCCCTTTGATGTGCAGTAAACCGCAGGCTCCTGGCCCCCTGTAACGGACGCTCCTGCAGTGACAGTGACAGTTGTGATAACGGGGGGTGATCTGCCAGGCCGGTGTGCTGGATAAGCAGGGGTGCAGAGGGTGCCGGCCGGGGTTGGATGCTCTTGGCTAGTTCGGTGATAACAGTGGTGTGCGCCGCTCTGATAGTGGCGGAGATGAGGCCTCAGCACTTCTTATCTCTGCTGCATTGTGCCACTTTCTGAATGAGCCGCCATCTCTGCTCGCTCATTCACTAACCTCAGATACATAGTAACCGTGCCATCGGGCCCTGTGCCTGCTGAGGGGCCACTAGGCTCACCTAGTGTCATGTGCACCATGCAGGTGGCCACGGGGGGCTACAGACAGCAGAGTCCAGAGGCTGTTCAGTTCTGCATTTACAGGATCTCTGCTTGCTGTTAGTGAATGGGAACATTATTATTTACATCCAATGACATAAACGTTGAGCATTGTTCTGTGGCCCCTCAGGCCCCCCGATAGTCCTGTCCTTGTTCTCACAACCAAAACTTTAGACAGATTCATGAAGAACTTCCATCCATGTAGATTTCGGATCCTGAGCGGCAGATCAGACGCATCGAAGACTCATAGACCCCAAATAGAGAGCGGGCATGGGTAACAGCAGACCTTCCAACCACCATCATGGCGAGCGCAATATTGTGAGGTTTATTTAAAACCCCTGAGGTGTCACACGGACCAGGCGGTGTTCATGGCCAGATATTGCGCTCCCCACTACGTCACTGCGGGGAATCCCTTCATCCTTCCCGCAATGCGAGGGTGAGTAAAAAAAAACACGGAATTATAAAACTGATGATTTTCAATGGTTTCCTTTATATTTGCGATGTTTTCACTCATGCGATGTTGCGAGAAAAAAATTGCGGCATGTCCTATCTCTTTGCGATATCGCTCTTTGTTTTCACTGGAGCCAGAGGCAGCAGCGCCGTCCCTATTGAAAGCAATGGGAGAACTCTGCAATCCTCTGCCGCGGCTGTGACAGCTGCGCTGGGGGAATCCCTTCCGCAGCAGCTGAGGGAATCCCTCCATCCCCGCGAGGATGAAGGGATTCCCCGTATTGATGCGAGGCTGTTTTCACATGAAATCACCTCACATCCACGGGGGTTTCGCATGGTGGGAAGTACAATATCGCCCTCACCCCTGTGAAAGCCAAAACTAAAATTGGCAGTGGCTTTTTCAGTGGTCCAGGGGAAAGATCTCAGAGGGGCTATGTGTGCTGTTTGAATAGCAGTGACTTCTATCAGATATATATATATATTATACACACGCTCCACTGACACAAGTCTTGGGACGCACATGGAAGGGGATGAAATTGAATTTTCTTCACATTTTTTCATTTGGTGTTGGGCCCCTTCGGCCTCCATGTCTGCAGCCCCCCCCCCCCCCCTCCCCTCCGCGACCGCTCCCACCAGATCCCATAGATGTGTGCAGGGATTTGCCTCCATTCCTGGAGGAGCCTCAGATAGTGATGGGGGATGATGGGTGTGTTGGGCGCACAGATACGGTGTTCTAGATCATCCCACTGGATGGGATTGAGATCTGGACTTTGGGTGGCCATTGAAGTCTACAGACGTTCTGCCCCTCCGCACTGCGTGCCGTATGACATGGCGCTCGTCATGTTGGTGGAGACACGGAGCTGTACCAGAGTATTACCACAGGGGAGGTGATGCCACATTGTCCGGGATGTCTCTGTGCCCGTTGGTGTTGGGGGTGGACTTCACTATAACCACCGGCCCCAGTCCTTCCCAGCAGAACCCAACCTCCCCCTTTCACCCATAACAGAACCTCCTCCAAACCTCACTGTTGGGACGATGTCGTCACATAGAAGCCGCTCTCCAGGCAACCGCCACACCCAAGTGCCGCCATCTGATCGGATGATGGTGTCCTGTGATTCATCCACAACACTTGCTTTCACTCACTTACAGTCCGTCGCTCCGAGCCCCATCACAGACGCCTCTCCTAATACTGACCATTGTGTACCTGATGGTGTGAGACCCCAGAGACGTTGCTGCCCTTCTGCTGCCGCCTCTCTGTGTCTTGGGGCCTCATCTGGAGGCATTGAATGAGTTTTCCGTCACTCGGGGTCTTTTCATGATCTGGCCCTTATATTTATCTCTTTTATGTATTTGTCGCTGGAGATGCATCACACGGCGTCTGTCCCCACCATGAGCGCATTATTGTGAAGCCGCGTCCATCGGCTCTCCGTGTCGAGCCGCAGTTCGGCAGCATTTTTCGCACTGTTTTCTTTACTAATAATGTGGAGATCCTCTTGACCGACGCCCAAATCCTAATAACCTTCCGGCCCCCGCATGCGATCGGGACGCTGCCTTTGTTGCCGCACGAGGGTTGGTGCCCGGGGAAGCTTGAGCAGGCGTCCGCTCTCCATGAACAGCCACTTGAAGGAACAATCACCGTGTACTTAGCAGGATAACGTCACGCACTTACGCAGTAATTAATCCTCAGCCGCCGACCAGATCCTTCACAGCAGAACTTCACACCTGAGTCCAGGGGACAGAGCAGCGAAACCGCCGACCACTGATTACACTGCATCTACTGAACCCAACGGGAGGGGTGATATATAGTGTATATAAGAGGATCCTACACAGCAACTCCACAGACCAGAACTTATATCAGTACTGGAGTGTTATAAGAGGGGCGGCTGATATCACATGTATGATGTCTCTGGGGATTATATCAGTACTGGAGAGTTATAAGAGGGGCGGCTGATATCACATATATGATGTCTCTGGGGGTTATATCAGCACTGGAGTGTTATAAGAGGAGCGGCTGATATCACATGTATAATGTCTCAGGAGGTTCTATCAGTACTGGAGTGTTATAAGAGGGGCGGCTGATATCACATGTATGATGTCTCTGGAGGGTATATCAGTACTGGAGAGTTATAAGAGGAGCGGCTGATATTACATGTATGATGTCTCTGGAGGTTATATCAGTACTGGAGTGTTATAAGAGGGGCGGCTGATATCACATATATGATGTCTCTGTAGGTTATATCAGTACTGGAGTGTTATAAGAGGGGCGGCTGATATCACATATATGATGTCTCTGGAGGTTATATCAGTACTGGAGCGTTATAAGAGGAGCGGCTGATATCACATGTATGATATCTCTGGAGGTTATATCAGTACTGGAGCGTTATAAGAGGAGCGGCTGATATCACATGTATGATGTCTCTGGAGGGTATATCAGTACTGGAGAGTTATAAGAGGATCGGCTGATATTACATGTATGATGTCTCTGGAGGTTATATCAGTAGTGCAGTGTTATAAGAGGAGCATCTGATATCACATATATGATGTCTCTGGAGGCTATATCAGTACTGGAGCGTTATACGAGGAGCAGTTGATATCACATATATGATGTCTCTGGAGGTTATATCAGTACTGGAGCGTTATAAGATGAGCGGCTGATATCACATATATGATGTCTCTGGAGGTTATATTAGTACTGGAGCGTTATAAGAGGAGCAGCTAATATCACATATAGGATGTCTCAGGAGATTATATTAGTGCTGGGGCGTTATAAGAGGAGCAGTTGATATCACATATATGATGGCTCTGGAGGTTATATCAGTAGTGGAGCGTTATACGAGGAGCGGCTGATATCACATATATGATGTCTCTGGAGGTTATATCAGTACTGGAGCGTTATAAGAGGAGCAGTTGATATCACATATATGATGTCTCTGGAGGTTATATCAGTACTGGAGCGTTATAAGATGAGCGGCTGATATCACATATATGATGTCTCTGGAGGTTATATCAGTACTGGAGCGTTGTAAAAGGAGCAGCTGATATCACATATATGATGTCTGTGGAGGTTATATTAGTACTGGAGCATTATAGTTGGAGCAGCTGATATCACATATATGATGTCTATAAGATGAGCGGCTGATATCACATATATGATGTCTATAAGATGAGCGGCTGATATCACATATATGATGTCTCTGGAGGTTATATTAGTACTGGAGCATTATAGTTGGAGCAGCTGATATCACATATATGATGTCTATAAGATGAGCGGCTGATATCACATATATGATGTCTATAAGATGAGCGGCTGATATCACATATATGATGTCTCTGGAGGTTATATCAGTACTGGAGCGTTGTAAAAGGAGCAGCTGATATCACATATATGATGTCTCTGGAGGTTATATCAGTAGTGGAGCGTCATAAGAGGAGCCGCTGATATCACATATATGATGTCTCTGGAGGTTATATCAGTACTGGAGCGTTGTAAAAGGAGCAGCTGATATCACATATATGATGTCTCTGGAGGTTATATCAGTAACCCTAATGAAAAACAAGTGTAGTGGCCCGAAGTCTATATTTCTGGCCCCTCCATAATTGTAATACATGTCATGTCTTCAGCGTGGATGCGCTGTGCAAACTATCTAGTCTCGTGTTATGTATATTGCACAGCTGCAGCATGTAAGAGGTTAATGTCTGAATGTGGCTGGGATATGTCTGGGAAAGTATCAGTTTATGTCCTGTCATGTGGTATGTTACAGTGTTTGAGAGCAAGGTGGGGTCTTCTTCAGTCCATCATCTTCAATAGTTGAGGGATCCTTCAACCCTCCTGTGGTGAAGAGTGATGGAGGAGAAAGAGCGGTATCCTGAGGTTCCCAATGCTAGGAACCATTTGTGAGAGAGAAGAGAGGAATCTAAGTCCTGGGTCAAGTGAGTGTTTGTGGAGTGATCCTACCCCCATCCTCCTCTGGAGTGTTCCCCTTCCGGAAGTGGCACCATACGGATAACATAGACTGTAGGAGCGGTGTCATCCTGTGCCTCCTCCCTGACCTCACTCAGCGCGGGCCTCATGTCTAGGTGGTCGCTGGGACACCACACAAGCCCTCTCCATAGGAGAGAAGCCGTAGATGTGCCCAGCCTCTCATACTCCACAGAACGCACCTTCACCAGGTCACCCAGGATGTTTCTACATACCGTATCCACGGGGAGGACTTTCAGTTCCGTCAAGATTAAACACCGTGCACTCCAGATGTGGAACCTGACCACTAGGCTAACTAGAAATAAAGTGCAGCGGTCCCTGCCACCAAGGCCTCTGAAGGCTCCATAAGCCCACTCCGCATAGGAGAGGTGTGCCAGCTGAGGCCAGCCTATGGAGACCCCTACCCATTGGCATACCTCTGTATTGAAGGAGCACTGAAGCAGGAAATGCTTCCTGGCCCGGGTTGAATTCAGTAAACATAACACTCCCTTCAGGTTCCGACTTGGGCAGTTCTTGAGCGCCAGGGGCTTCTGGAAATGGGGGAACAGGACTCTTTCATTGAGGAGCCTCCTCGTAAGAGTCCTGATCTCTCAAATCCCAGACCCCACTGGCGTATCACCTTCAGAACCAAGGTAGCGTAAGCCGGGAGATATCCATGCTGCATGCGAAGGTCCTTCACTCGCCCTCCCAGGTAGATGAATTAAGGGAGCAGGTGTGTTTTGACCAGGCGAAACTTTTTCCCGAAGGGTCAAAGACAAACTCTTCCACTGATTCACCTTCTGAGTGGCACCTTCCAGCCTGTCTACCCAATTTTTCATTGGATAATCCCCCTGGTCAAATTTGAGGCTGAGAACTTTTGCCAAAGTCTGGGGCACCAGAACGGTGTCTGGGAGATCAAACATAGGATTCTCCTTCCTAACCAGAGACTCTCACACTTATCCCAGTTGGCCGTGGACCTGGATGCCTCCAAGTAGCAGTCCACCTCCAACAACACAATCTCTGCCTTCCATCTCAAGGACATGAAGAGCGTGACATCATCGGCGTACGTTACCACTCTTGAAGAGGCTCCCGGAACCGCCCCGGTCCATCCCGATCCCTGCTATAGGTCCACAATCAACCCTCCTAAGTAAAAAATCTATCATAAAGACATACAACAGGGAACTTAGAAGACAGCCTTGACGGATGCCGGACCCCACCTCAAAAGAGTGGCCAAACCAAACATTACCAGTGGGAAAGACCTCCCCACAATATTTGAAGCCAGTTGACAAACACACCTTGGCAGAACGTATCTCAGAAGGACTGAGCAGAGGTACTCATGATTAAGCCGATCAACCGCTTTTGCCTGATCCAGGGACAGCAATCAATGAAAATCAAAGGCCGCAAATGTAGCCGTATCTGACTTAATCAATGCCAGCGTCAGCGGAGTGGGTGCCGCCATCATGAGTAATTAAATTAGATGGCTTTCTTCCTCACACCCGCTTCTGCGGGCTCAGAGGAAAGCCCCTTGCTTCTTTTTTTAAAAACGTTGTGTCTATAGCAGGGGATGCCCGACCCTGTCGTTCTTGTCTCCAGGTTATAGAGTAGCGCCCTCTCCATAAGGAACGTCGCCTCCATGAGATGCAGACTTGGCGCCCCTCCCTGACCCGTTCTTTGCCCTAGGAACCTTGCCATTTGAATCCCCCTCAGGAGAGGAGGAAGAGATGTCTCGGAGGGCTCGGAACCTATTGGAGAGTCCAACTGGAGGCGAGCAGGCTTTTCCTTCCAGTACTTGGCCCGGGGTGGGAGAAGATCTTGAATTCCCCCTTTCATTTCCTCCTCATGGCACCTAGCTTACGCCTTTTCTCTAACACCTCTTGCCTTCCTCATCCACACTTTCATAGTGGGAGGAATCTGCAGAGTTGGTCTCCTCCCTCTGGATCCTCCTGACCTCCTCATCTAACTCGCTGTCGCTCAAAGCCTCAGCAGCTAGATTTGCTTCTGGAACAGAGGCCACCATCGACCCACCTGCTGTGGGCGCTCCTGTCAGCTCCCTGCTCCATCTGCGCTTCTCCTGATGCCTCTACAGAGCTGGCAGTTCTTCCCTGGCCCCTGAGGTCCCTCACACAACGCCCTCCCTACAGCCCGGAGATAAGGAGAACCCACTCCCTCCAGCAGTGACATTGGCATAACTCCTACCTGATGTTGTCGCAGTTGGAGGGGCGACTGGACTCCGACCCCTCTTGCTTTATGACACTGCCAACCCATGAACCTCCACTCAAACCTGTATCCACTAGTGTGGCATCACATACCAGAGGTACCCGAAGGCTCAGCACCACCCCCAGCATCCTCTCCTTCATCCGCAGCACTCCCAGCATTCTCTCACATCCACTTCTTTGGCTGGACCATCTGGGTTTTGGGTCTTGGCCTCTCCAGAAGTAGATGGTAACACCTCAGGATTTTCATTTTCATTCTTGTTTTTATTTTTCACTTTCTCTTTTTGGCCTCTGCATCACTGGAGCCCGGGACCCTACTTGGCCAGCACCCCCCTCCGCATTACAGGCCCCGCTTGCAACATTGCTTGTGGCACCATTGCCACTTTCCTTGCCATCACCTCGGTCACCTCCAGCTATACTGGCCTTTCCTGCACCCTTCTTCCTGACCTCTCTGTCCCCATTACCAACTAACACTTGGACAGGGGGTCTGACCAGTCTGGCCCTTTCTTCCAAACCCCCACTCCCGGCCAGGGGGCTGGGGGAAGGTTGGCTCCACAGCTCCTGGGGCTTAGCTGTGTCCAGTGGGGGTTGAAACTTTAGATGCGTGGATAGAGAGGATGCGGGCTCTGAGGGGTCGATGCCTGCAGCCCTCCACCTGTATCATGCTGGCACCAGAGACATCCTTATGAAGTCTACGTGGTGAAGCCACAATCTGGGCTCATTTCACTGCATTCTCTCCACTTTTCCGGGCAATGCCAGCGCCCTGCCCCTCGTATCTGCTGGACGAGTGCCACCACCACAAGGGAAAGACTGGGGCCCCTTATCTGCTCCTCCGCTATCAGCAGCTTTTCACCTGATTCTGCCACCTACGTAGAACATGAGCAATGCCGTCCCTCTGCCAAAGTGTAGCACCAGTGCCCATGCAAACACAACCTGTCACGCAGCTCGCACTGACGTGCGATACGGGAAAGATACGGTATCTGCTGCGGAGATAAGTGCAATGAACAGAAAGTTCATGATGACACAACTGTATAGGACTATAATGGGTCCAGTGGGGATGGGGCCACGGCGGCCGGCAAAAGAAGGGACCAGAATCTGCACCTCCCAGACACAAACCCTCTGGAGTTTAGAAAGGGGAGGAGCCAAAAGTAAATGATCTGAATGTTATAAAAGATCCTGTGAGCGATGGAAGGAACCACAACAGCAAAGAAAGGAAGATCTTGCTACTGTGATGTCACATAGTGTAGTGCGAGAAGGTTTGGTACCGTGTTAGCCAGAAGAGTAAAGTGTGATTGTTCTCAGTGAGAGAAACCAAGTCATCTTGTAGATATAAGACCTTGTAATGGCCAAGAAAATACATGATGTTACATGATGATAGTGCAGTGATGTCATCCATCAGTGATGTCACAGATCTCTATGTACAGACCAGTCTGGAGCCTTTTCATCCAGCTCTCAACTGTTTGTGCTGCTGCCATATCCTTCCTCCTCATTTACTTCTTCTGCTTTCCCCTCCACAACACAGACTGTCAGTGCAGATGCTGCTGTAATCACAGGACTAAAAGACGGTGCCCAGTGCTGATGTCCTCTCCACGCTGAGGTCATCAGCTAATGGTTCCAGTTATGGCAGCGCCATGGTGACCAATGCTGATGTCGGCTCTACACCGCCAGGTCACCAAGTGTAATGTCTATAGTTTTACCTTGGGAATGATTCAAAGTTTGGATTCAGCAGCCTGAGAGTCATACAGCAGCCTGTAGGCAGGAGCCCCAGCTGAGGTTGGTCTTCATGACTGGCGTGGACCTGAGTGGGTGCCCACTCTCTAGAAGACATATACCCCTCCCCCCACAATCCAGTGCTTAGGACTTAATGACCGCTCTGTATTAGGGCAAAAACTGAACAAAAATGTGCACAAAAATGGCAGCGCTTGCGTGTTTCAGATGCACCGTGGCACCACGACTAGGGATGCGTGAGGAGTCTGAAATGTAAAGCTGCTGCCATTTCTCTGGAAGCTCAGGTGTTTAGGTGTTCTTTTATCCAGAGCGCTGGATCATGTTTTGCCTTGTCATGCCGGCCCTAAATAGTACTAGTGCCCACCTTCATGCTCCATACAGTACCAATGCCCCACAAATAGTGCTCCCACACAGTATTAGTGCCCTATTATGCCCCCGCACAGGAATAGCGCCCCCTCTGTGCCCCCACACAGGAATAGCGCCCCTCTGTGCCCCCGCACAGGAATAGTGCCCCCTCTGTGCCCCCGCACAGGAATAGCGCCCCTTCTGTGCCCCCGCACAGGAATAGCGCCCCCTCTGTGCCCCCGCACAGAAATAGCGCCCCCTCTGTGCCCCCGCACAGGAATAGCGTCCCCTCTGTGCCCCCGCACAGGAATAGCGCCCCTCTGTACCCCCGCACAGAAATAGCGCCTCCTCTGTGCCCCCGCACAGGTAAAGCGCCCCTGCACAGTGGTTTCTCTCTTGTACCGGCTCCTGAAAACATCTTCATTTCTTGTACTGAAGAATAACTGCAAAAAAGTCTCCTGACAGCAGTCTGTAGTCTGACTCCTCCCACACATGT
This sequence comes from Eleutherodactylus coqui, assembly GCA_035609135.1. NCBI lineage: Eukaryota > Metazoa > Chordata > Amphibia > Anura > Eleutherodactylidae > Eleutherodactylus > Eleutherodactylus coqui. Next base: position 312,086,583 of record CM069407.1, read on the forward strand.
GACTGATACGCTCATGACATTATCAAGGGTCCTTCACTCCTCCTGCAGCCCTCCTATACATGTGACTGGTCACATGACCATTACATGGAAGGTCCTTCTGCCAATTAGGTATTGGTGTTGTCCCCTGATTATGGCAGCCGACGCTCCACACGCAGAGGTCTGTCAGCAGCCATCAGACAGCGGCACCCGATAAGCCCCCCAAATCACCTGCAAGACAAGTGGGGTTGTTTTGGGGCCCATTATTGTGTTAGAGCTTGGGGCCCCGGAGGATCCTCTGCTACTGATGGCCTACAGAACCAAGAAAGGGAGACGAGGTGCAGATAGTACATATGTTCCTCCAGACGTCTGATAATCCAGAATAGAGAGCAGGATCCCCCTGATTGTCCGCCGTTGGATGCGCTGATCGCTTTCTCACGTTTAATGTTCATTTTTGTCAAGTAGAAGAGGAATAACGGGCGGAAATAGCGGGAGTTGTGATATTTACCTCTTGGGGCCCGCTTCTTCAGACTTGGGTTATGTAACAGGAATCATCTCTTCGGCCTCGGACAATAAGTGGTTAATGGTAAATAAGATCCTAATCTCCGGATCGCGCCGCCATCTTCATCTGCTCCTCATGTGACTTCCTCTAAGATGGTCTGCTCCAAGTGTCCATGAGGTTCTAGAACTCTCTCCCGGCCTGGGCTCCGGGGGGCCACACACCTGGGCTGTGGGCTTGAGGGCCCTTGTCTTTCATGGCTGCTGGACCCTACAGGACCCTGATAGAATCCGCTCACCGATGAATGGCGCAAATCCTGAATATGGTGGAGGAGAAGGTGTGACTGTGCCTCCCGGGCGCCGGGGTCGCCTCTGCTGCAGGAATAGACTCCAACGCTATAAGTAACGGGGTCGGTGCCGCGCTTCCCCTCTGGCTGACGATATCGTGCTGCGTCCGTTCACACGTTCTGGTTTTCGGTGCGGCTTCTTTTGACGAACTGAATGTAATCCATGTGGATGTTGTAGGCTCGTTCACATGCACAAGACTCAGCGCAGATTGCTGTAAGCAGCGTGTTCGTGTACTCCACGCGGGAAGGACGGTTCTGGCGCGGATCTGCGACAACTGCAGCAATCTGAGGGTCAGTTACACGTCTTGTATCGGGGCTCCGCAGCGTCGTGTGAGCTGTGATGGCGGCTGTACTGGTTGTCGCCCGGCTTTCCTAGGGACAGAAGAACTTAACAGAGAGGGACTCCTAGGTGGATGGACCTCAGTAGCGGCTCCGGCGCACCAGCGTACTCGGCCTGCGTCTTTCGCTCGTGTGAATAAGCTCCATATCTCAGCAGCTGTGCTGGGTGCGTTGTCCCCTCTTGAATTGTTCTTTGAGATCGCTGCGTATTTACGCGCACAAAGAGGGCGCCATTGATTTAATGTGTAAATATGCAGCCAATACTTGTATTATGCGCATTCACTTCGTATTCGCGCAATACCATTGACGTTAGCGGGCTCTTCCATAATTCGGACCAAAGTAGGACACGCTGCAATTTTTTTAATATGCAAAAAAAAAAGTATGCTTGAATACCCAATGCAGGTCCGTGGGGTTTCAGTGCCGCGTATTACGTGTGTAAGAAATACGCTTTTTATGCGCCGGACGAATACGCTTGAGCGAGGCGCAGGGCTTCATTCACATCTACTTTGGGGGCTCCTTTCACCGACTCCAGCGAAGCTCCAGCACAAAATCCTGGATGAACTGCGCTATTTCATCAAGGAGATGCCAGAGGGCGTGCGGGTGCCGGACGGACAGCTGTAGGTCAGTGATGGCGTCCGGCGCAGTTTGGGTCTCGCATGTAGCGGATCCACCACTTCCAGCTTTCCGTGTTTGGCTCCTAGGACAGCTGGACAGCACAACCTGCAAGCTCCGCCGTCCCCGGGCCCTTACTGGATCTTATATGTTAGGGGGACATATTGGGGGGACGCATTATAGGGCACACGTATGGGGGCGGCGCGCCCTGATATATTCGCATTCCCTCCTCGGTAATTATCTGATAAGCGGCAGAACATCCTGATTTCTCGTCTTAAGTCAAACATAATTAAATCCCCGAGGCTGGAGACACATGAAGTTCTCTTGTCTGCCGTCCAAGCCCTCCGGTCGGAGGAGTCTTTGCTGTGGGTCGGGGCTGATGCTTGGTGGTATCTTCTGGGGCAATTCATAAATGGTCCTGCGGGGCGCTGCGCGCCAGGCTGGCTTGTCAGGACCTGCGACGAGTCTTTCATGTCTTGCTGAGTGCGTTGGAGGGTGCCAACAATTTGCGGTGAGAGATCAAAAGGCTTACGAGATGGCAGTCACGAAAAACAAGGAGCCGGGTCCTCCCACGTGCGCCGCAGCGTGTGTGTCACCTCGCTCCCCATTGGCTCCTGGGCGGGACGGGCCTTTAAAGTCGTCTGTCACTGAAATGTCACAAGAGCGAAGAACAAAACCGTAACACGCACACACGTGCGCAGAGCGGCCCTTACAGCAGGGGCCACACCCAGCAGAGGAGAGGTGGTCCTACCTAGGAGCTCCTTGCATCAATGTCTATTCTCCCTGTCAACAGGGAAAATGACAGAAACACGCGAGGCGCGGAGCGCGAATCAGACGCACGAACTCCTCTCCGATCTCACTCACCGCTCTCTATGAACTTGTTCTATCAGGTCTGTGGCCTCCACTGCTGTCCTCCGTCTACCACCCCGACCCTCAACGTCATATGGTGGGCGAGTGCCAGTAGGGGTCATTATGTGCAACAAGTCCGGTTTTAGTTATAGTATGTGGAATAAGAAAATGTATCTCGCGTAGCGCCATAAATATGAAATGTTGGGAAACCGATGCGACGGGCCGGCTGCACGCAGGCGTTCGCCTTCCAGGCCACAAGTGAACCGTATAGGGAAAAGTGATGATGTCATCATGTCATGTGACCACATTCAGGAGTCATCTGCTCCGTCTTCCTAACCGCTGTCGCCACAAGGCACTTGCTGCGGGCCAATACGGGCCAAAGGAGCGCGGACACTAACCTAACGCCCAAAAGGTCAGTCCGCCCCATACTCCTCTACATTCAGAAATACGGATGCTAAAGAGCAGCTGCATTACTGGCGTTTGAATGATGTAAAGATTCGTCCACAGGCTGACACCAGCGGACAGTAGCCGTACATGTGATGATGATACAAGGGCTTCTTATTTTCACTTGACCCCTATGAGGTTTAAAGGGGCCGTGCACACACATCTGAGCAGAGATCCAGGGATGGAAGGTGCGCTGAGCTCATACTGCCACATTACACGTACAGCGCCCTGCAGGCGTTAATTACCAGGAAGCGCCATTGTCACTTTTGTTGCTCCACTTTGAAGTCTCAGAACTGAGATTGTCAAATGTTCTAGCGAGCCTTCATGCCCACCTGTTGGTCCATGGAAGGTCCTTAAAGGGGTATTCTGGAACTTGACTTTACTTTCCCTATTGATGACTGACAAGTCATCAATAGATGATCGGCGGGGTCCCGCTGCTCTCATCCACACTGATCAGCTGAGTCCCAGTGCCGCTGTCATATAGATAATGCTGACCACAGCGCAGCGCAGCGGGTTGGTACTGCAGTGCAACTCCCATTGAATTCAACACAATACCAATCCGCTGCGGCTGCGCTGTGGTCGGCCTTTTCTGCTTCCTCTGCTGACTATAGCGACAGCGGCAGCGGAAATCAGCTGATCAGCAGGGATCTGAGTGGCGGTTCCCCGCGGATTCTGTGGATGACCCTTTCAGTGATCAATAAATTTAGCAAAGTCATGGAATCCCCCTTTAGGACAGGAGCTCTGCAGATGGGGCTGATGCAAAATCATGTACACATCCAGTGATACAAAGAAATGTATCACACAGATACTAAAGCACTCACTCTCCTCTTCTTCACTCTTCTTCTCATCACTCTCCTCCTCATCACTTTCTTCCTCTCTCCTCCTCATCTCCCTCCACTTCCTCACTCTCTTCCTCCTTACTCTCCCCATTCCTTACTTTCCACCTCTACACCTTCCTCCTTCTCACCCTCCACCTGCTCACTATTCTCCTCCTTACTCTCCTCCGTCTCACCTCCTACCTCTTCACTCTTCTCCTCCTCACCCCCCCCTCCTTACTCTCCTCCTTCTCACTCTCTTTCATATTCTCCCCCTCCCCCTCCTCCTTCTCACCCTTCTTCTCCTCACTCTCTTCCTCTCCCTCCTCTTCACCCTCTATAGTCTCTTCTTTCTTACCCTCCTCCTCATTACTCTCCTCCCCGTCCAGTCTCCTTGTTTTCACCCTCCTCATCACTCTCCTCACCCGTCTCCTCCTCCTCTACAATGTTCCTAGCTGTATTTTGGACAATAACATATACATGATGATGACTTTATTGATGGGTGTGAAGTTATAACAAGCGGAGCTTCATTCATAGTGACCTCATAAAGAGTTCTTCTCCCTAAAATCAAACAGCCCTAACCACAAGTGTCTGAGTGTGAGGGCGCTGAAGGCTATATAGACATTTGTAACCATTTTATTTTGGCTCCAAAGCTTCTAAAGATAAACAGAAATGAAACAAACTGGCAAATAATCTTAATAATAAACCTGCCGTTATGAGTATACAGCTCCTGTACAGACCTATGAGTTCTCCACAACTACAGACCACAAACCCTGTGTAGTCATGTGTTACTCGCTTTCAGTTCTGTACTTCCTAAATGTTAGCAAGAAGGAGGGGACACATGACCGGAGAATCTGACTACATGGGGTCTGTTTGTAGTCTGTTACCATGGAGATGCATAGCTCTGCACTGGAGCTGTTTACACAAGATGGGAGGAGAATCTATTTGTAAGTTTGTTTCTTTTTTAATCTCAGCTGCAGTGAAGCAATAAACAATGTAGCAGGTGTGGCGCTACCCTTTACTGCTTCTAATCAGCTGTGTTTGTTACACTGGTTTCTATGGATACTGAGCAGCAACCAATATGGCCACCGTCATATCAATTAGTAGTCAGAATCTCAACATAACCAGATTTGCCCTTTAGTGGGGTAGAAACACGGGGTGACAACTAAATGGAAACCAGGATCCGTGGCAGCCGGTAAACCTGGTCCGATACTAGAGCCCATCAGATGGCCCACGAGATCTGAGCTAACATGTTCTAGACCTGTGTGGCCAAGGAGGAGATACACAAGAGGCCGCATACACTTAGAGGAGGGGACAAACGCTCTTCAAGTCCTTCAGCCGTGTGCAGAATATCACCTAGAAAATGGGGGTCATCTGCTGGGACACATCTGGCCGTGATCTGCAGTACCCATAATCATTGGTGGATACTTATCATGTGATCGCTGGTGGATACTTATCATGTGATCATTGGTGGATACTTATCATGTGATCGCTGGTGGATACTTATCATGTAATCATTAGTGGATACTTATCATGTGATCGCTGGTGGATACTTATCATGTGATCATTGGTGGATACTTATGTGATCGCTGGTGGATACTTATCATGTGATCATTGCTGGATACTTATCATGTGATCATTGGTGGATACTTATCATGTGATCATTGGTGGATACTTATCATGTAATCATTGCTGGATACTTATCATGTGATCATTGGTGGATACTTATCATGTGATCATTGGTGGATACTTATCATGTGATCGCTGGTGGATACTTATCGTGTGATCATTGGTGGATACTTATCATGTGATCATTGGTGGATACTTATCATGTGATCGCTGGTGGATACTTATCATGTGATCATTGGTGGATACTTATCATGTGATCATTGGTGGATACTTATCATGTGATCGCTGGTGGATACTTATCATGTGATTGCTGGTGGATACTTATCATGTGATCATTGGTGGATACTTATCATGTGATCGCTGGTGGATACTTATCATGTGATCGCTGGTGGATACTTATCATGTGATCACGCTGGATACTTAGATTGCAGATATATAACATTTCTTGCGCCGCTCTACGATCTGTTCGCACCCGGCAGGCTTCTTGCAGTCATTTCTCAGCTCCCTTCCGTCCATCTGATGGCTTGTGACTGCAGCATTTGCAGGGATTCCTGTAAACTTCATTAATGGATTTGAAGTCATGTGAGTATATTCTTCAGCTTACACTTGGAGCTGGCAGAGCTGACCCGTGGTGCTCTCAAGAGGCTCTGCAGCAGATGCAGCCTGCATGGCACCAGTCATGGATCCGGCATCATAAACTCTTCAGTTCTCTGAAGTGAAGGCCATTAAATGGAGCGGATTGTTGCTAAATTTAAGTCCCCAAGCCCTGGGGCAGACGGCGGTGGACACGGCGGCGCTCACGTGGATCCACAGCCTGCAGGATTTATACCGTGGGCTTGTCTCTGACTAAGACGTTTGCTCCATAAGAAATGAAACACGATTTCCTTCCCAATCTGGTCCAGTCACTTTCTAATCATAGAGCCTGGAAAAGTTAGGGCGGTTCCTTGGAGAGGTGCCCGGGCTGCAGATGTTCCTGCATGAAGGCTCATGAGATCGCTGCACGTGGGGTGACCCGCAGGAAGCACCTTCCATCTGACCTAGAATTCTCTGCACCCATAGACGCCCTGACCTACAAGGCACAGACAGTGGGACACCACAGACATAGAGGTGAAGGTTGGGGCAGATGGAGAGGCATCACAGGTCATGGGACCCTCACCGACAATGCCATCATCTCATTTACATCTCTGGGATACTTTGGGGGTTCTTTACAGGACCTTCAAAATGCGTGCTGCATATGACCAAGGGTCTCTGGGGTCACAGGTCCCCTGATAGTCCTCCCTGACATCAACTGATCCAACGGCAAGCAATAGTGATGAAAGACCCAACTTCCCTATTATTCCCACCGAGACCGTCAGTCTTAGGGAGCAACCTTCTCATGTCTCTGCACACCCCACAGTTACATTCTTTACTGCTTCCTCTGCACCCCCTATAGCTACACCACTAACTGCTTCCTCTGCACCCCCTATAGCTACACCGCTGACTGCTCCCTCTTCACCCCTATACCTACACCGCTGACTGCTCCCACTGCACTCCTTATATCTACACCACTAACTGCTCCCTCTTCACCCCTATAGCTACACCGCTGACTGCTCCCTCTTCACCCCTATACCTACACCGCTGACTGCTCCCACTGCACTCCTTATAGCTACACTACTGACTGCTCCCACTGCACCCCTATAGCCACACCGCTGACTGCTCCCACTGCACCCCTTATAGCTACACTGCTGACTGCTCACACTGCACCCCTATAGCCACACCGCTGACTGCTCCCACTGCACCCCCTATAGCTACACTGCTGACTGCTCCCACTGCACCCCTATAGCCACACCGCTGACTGCTCCCACTGCACCCCCTATAGCTACACCGTTGACTGCTCCCACTGCACCCCCTATAGCTACACTGCTGACTGCTCCCACTGCAACCCCTATAGCTACACCACTGACTGCTCCAACTGCACCCCCTATCGCTACACTGCTGACTGCTCCCACTGCACCCCTTATAGCTACACTGCTGACTGCTCCAACTGCACCCCCTATCGCTGCACTGCTGACTGCTCCCTCTGCACCCCCTATACCTATACCGCTGACTGCTCCCACTGCACCCCCTATATCTATATTACTGTCTGCTCCCACTGCACCCCCTTTAGCTACACACCTAACGTCTCCCACTGCACCCCTATACCTACACCACTGACTGCTCCCATTGCACCCCCTATACCTACACCACTGACTGCTCCCACTGCACCCCCTATATCTACATTGCTGACTGTTCCTACTGCACCCCCTATAGCTAGACACCTAACCTCTCCTACTGCATCCCTACAGCCACACCGCTGACTGCTCCCTCTGCACCCCCTATAGCCACACCCCTGACTGTTCCCTCTTTCCCCCCTATAGCCACACCAATGACTGCTCCCTCTGCACCCCCCATAGCCACACCCCTGACGGCTCCCTCTGTACCCCCTATAGCCACACCCCTGATGGCTCCCTCTGTACCCCCTATAGCTACACCGCTGACTGCTCCCTCTGCACCCCCTATAGCTACACCTCTGACTGCGTATTCTGCATCCCCTATAGCTACATACCTAAATTCTCCAACTGCACCCTTATACCTACGCTGCTGACTGCACCCTCTGCACCCCCTATACCTATACTGCTGACTGCTCCCTCTGCACCCCCTATACCTATACTGCTGACTGCTCCCTCTGCACCCCCTATAGCCACACCCCTGACTGCTCCCTCTACACCCCCTATAGCCAAACCCCTGACTGCTCCCTCTGCACCCCCTATACCTATACTGCTGACTGCTCCCTCTGCACCCCCTATACCTATACCACTGACTGCTCCCTCTGCACCCCCTATAGCCACACCTCTGGCTGCTCCCTCTGCACCCCCTATAGTTATACCGCTGACTGCTCCCTCTGTACCCCCTATAGCTACACCGCTGACTGCTCCCTCTGTACCCCATATAGCTACACCGCTGACTGCTCCCTGTTCACCCCTATAGCCACACCCCTAACTGCTCCCTCTGCACCCCTATAGCCACACCCCTGACGGCTCCCTCTGCACCCCCTATAGCCACACCGCTGACTGCTCCCTCTGCAACCCCTATAGCCACACCCCTGACGGCTCCCTCTGTACCCCCTATAGCCACACCGCTGACTGCTCCCTCTGTACCCCCTATAGCCACACCGCTGACTGCTCCCTCTGTACCCCCTATAGCCACACCGCTGACTGCTCCCTCTGTACCCCCTATAGCTACACCGCTGACTGCTCCCTCTGTACCCCCTATAGCCACACCACTGACTGCTCCCTCTGTACCCCCTATAGCCACACCGCTGACTGCTCCCTCTGCACCCCTATACCTACACCGCTGACTGCTCCCTCTGCACCCCCGGTAGTTATGGTCCTGGCAGTAATGTAAAATCTCATTTTATTTGCAGGACAGAATTCGATAATTGATGCATTTTTCGCATCGGTTAGGAGTTTCTCTAGTTTTGCTACTGATGAGCTGGGAGTCCGGGGTGCGAGGTTCCAGTTCTGCTTCCACAAGGCCTGCAATGACCGTTCCATGCAGAAGTGTGCGGGATCTGGTCACATGTCACCTCCGGGATCTCTTGGCCGCGCTCCTGATCTTTATTTACTTTCTCAGGTCCTAGAAAGGATGTGATTCACTCAGGGCTCGACCTGCCGAAGGTGGAGCGCGCTGATTGTTATAATTATTTCCCTCTCAACTTTCAATTTCTTGGACAATTAAGACTAGAAATTAAAGTGTCTTGGAAAAATCTAACATTGTCACCTGACTGGGGGGGGGGGGGGGGGGCACCTGCCGCTACTGAGCTCTGCTACATCTCTGCACTGTGGAGTCAAAAGTCCGCTGCAACAGCGCTGAGAAATGTCCATACACTCCTGCAGGCAGTGCATGTGAGCAGCTGCAGCACCGCAGCGGCGTTATAGGATGAGCGGCTGATATCAGTCACATATATGTCATCCCTGTGGGTTATATCAGCACTGGAGCATTATAAGAAGAGCGGCTGATATCACATATATGTCGTCTCTGGAGATTATATCAGTACTGGAGCGTTATAAGAGGACCAGCTGATATCACATATATGATGTCTGGAGATTATATCAGTGCTGGAGCATTATAAGAGGACCAGCTGATATCACATATATGATGTCTCTGGAGGTTATATCAGCACTGGAGTGTTATAAGAGGAGCATCTGATATCACATATATGATGTCTTTGGGGGTTATATCAGCACTGGAGCATTATAAGAGGAGAGGCTGATATCACGTATATGATGTCTGGAGATTATATCAGTGCTGGAGGGTTATAAGAGAAGCCGCTGATATCACATATATGATGTCTCTGGAGGTTATGTCAGTGCTGGAGCGTTATAAGGGATGTACAGCTATGTACCATACCCACACATCGCAGCCGGAGTCTGCTCTACTCTATACACCATATCTGCACACCCCAGCCAGTATCTGCTCCTCCCTGACTTTGTCCCCATTCTGGGATCACATTTACTAGATGTTGTTGACAGAAGGAAAACAAGTTGCTTCATTCCAGCTGAAGTCGTCTAGTAAACCGGTTCTTACGGCTCGGTTGGATTTCACCCACGCACTAATGAATACTTGTAAGGGATTAGAGCAGTTATCTGCCCTGCTCCTCGCTGCACGGTGCCAGTGTGCCCAGCTTCATGACCTACCTGCACCGAGTCCGCACCCCAGGTGGAGGGGGCACACGTCTACATCCAGGTGTGCAGCAGCACTCACCTCTTACTACGCAGCAGTGCCAGCCCCGCTACCACATCCCAGGTCTGCCAGCTTTGGCTGGGGGCTGCCGATGGGTCAGTCCAATGAAAAATCACTAGCAAACAGCAGGCCAGCCTTTAAATAGCAGCTGCATCCGCGGTCTGCAACCTGCAGCACTCCAACTCTCTGCAAGGGAATGTCTCTGCCTCTGAATGTAAATAGAAATGTTCCCATTCACAGACAGCAAGCAGAGATCTTATAAATGGGGAGGAAGTGATACACAAGGTCTTTCAGGAAGCTACAGGACTTTCATCATACAGTACAACCCTGAAGCTTTAGTTACAGAAGTGCGTCCGTGTGAACCTGAAAAATCCTGCGTCAGATCTGTAGCAAAATACGCATTTTTTACACTACAAAGTATGAAGTCAGCAACGGCAACCTGCAGGAAGAATTCACACAAGGCAGGCTGTATGGATGTGTGCTGCGCCAATACTGCAATACGCTGCAGATTCTCCACCCACAAATCCCAGGGGCGTGTCCTGGAGACCGCCAGTGCTAGAGATGGAGGAGGGAGATCCAAGAGCGGAACCAATAGACAAGACAGCAGACAGCCATAGTCTGCTCCATGCCTGGGCATCACTGTGTACCAGCCGCCTACTTCCCATAGACATCAGTGGCCCAATCACCTGCTCCCCATAGACATCAGCGGCCCAGGCACCTGCTACCCTCAGACATCAGTGGCCCAATCACCTGCTCCCCATAGACATCAACAGTCCAGGCACCTGCTACCCTTAGACATCAGCGGCCCAGGCACCTGCTACCCTTAGACATCAATGGCCCAGTCACCTGCTCCCCGTAGACATCAGTGGCCCAGTCACCTGCTCCCCATAGACATCAGTGGCCAAATCACCTGCTCCCCATAGACATCAATGGCCCAGTCACCTGCTCCCCGTAGACATCAGTGGCCCAGTCACCTGCTCCCCATAGACATCAGTGGCCAAATCACCTGCTCCCCATAGACATCAATGGCCCAGTCACCTGCTCCCCATAGACATCAGTGGCCAAATCACCTGCTTACCCATAGACATCAGTGGCCCAATCACCTGCTCCCCATAGACATCAACGGCCCAGGCACCTGCTACCCTTAGACATCAGCGGCCCAGGCACCTGCTACCCTCAGACATAAGTGGCCCAGTCACCTGCTCCCCATAGACATCAGTGGCCCAGTCACCTGCTCCTCATAGACATCAATGGCCCAGTCACCTGCTCCCAATAGACATCAGTGGCCAAATCACCTGCTTCCCCATAGACATCAGTGGTCCAATCAGCTGCTCCCCATAGACATCAGTAGTCCAGTCAACTGCTCCCCATAGACATCAGTGGCCCAATCACCTGCCCCCCATAGACATCAGTGGCCCAGTCACATCCTCCCTATAGACATCAATGGCCCAGTCACCTGCTCCCCATAGACATCAGTGGCCAAATCACCTGCTCCCCATAGACAGTGGTGGCCCAATCACCTGCTCCCCATAGACAGTGGTAGCCCAGTCACCTGCTCCCCATAGACATCAGTGGCCCAGTCACCTGCTCCTCATAGACAGTGGTGGCCCAGTTACCTGCTCCCCATATAAAGTGGTGGCCCAGTTACCTGCTCCCCATGGGCAGTGGTGGCCCAGTCACCTGCTCCCTATAGATATCAGTGGCCCAGTCACCTGCTCCCCATAGACATCAGTGACCCAGTCATCTGCTCCCCATGCACATCAGTGGCCCAATCACCTGCTCCCTATAGACATCAGTGGCCCAGTCACATCCTCCCCATAGACATCAATGGCCCAGTCACCTGCTCCCCATAGACAGCAGTGGCCAAATCACCTGCTCCCCATAGACAGTGGTGGCTCAATCACCTGCTCCCCATAGATATCAGTGACCCAGTCACCTTCTCCCTATAGACATCAGTTTCCCAGTCACCTGCTCCCCATAGACATTAATTGCCCTGTCACCAGCTCCCCATAGACAGTGATGGCCCAGTCACTTGCTCCCCATAGATATCAGTGGCCCAGTCACCTGCTCCCCATAGACATCAGTGGCCCAGTCACCTGCTCCCTATAGACATCAGTTTCCCAGTCACCTGCTCCCCATAGACATCAGTGCCCAGTCACATCCTCTCCATAGACATCAGTGGCCAAATCACCTGCTCCCCATAGACATCAATGGCCCAGTCACCTGTTCCCCATAGATAGTGGTGGCCCAGTGTCTGCTGTTCCACTTCCTGCTCCTGACATCCTGTCCTGGGCAGGAAGTGGAATAGCAGTGCGGCGTCCCATTGATTTAATTGCTAGTGAAGCCGGTGCTCCCCTTTTCTCCCTTGTCCACTGATGACCACGCCTGGTCCCTTGCACTGGACAGCGGGCCGAACGATCAGCTGATGGACAACCTATCCAGAGGACAGATAATCAGTGGAAAAGAGGGCCGACAACCCCTTCAAAGAGAACATATTGGTAGTCGCCCTTTTATCATCACTCCAATGGGAGGCAGCGCACATGCGATCAGCAGTAAATCACAATCTCGGTGCCTCCTCGACCCCCTCGTATTGGCGGCTGTAATATCCTGTAGTGTGTCACTAATATGTGATTCAGTGCCCATGAAACTATATCCCGTGTATCATAGCTGCTGCAGAGCGTCTCGTGTGAGTGCGGCTGCCTGTCGCAACTTGTTCTTACCGCAGATCGCTTCTACAGGGAATTATAATATCACCCGGAATACGACCGAAACGTCAGAAACGAAAAACACCTCCACTGTCACCTCCAGTCACCCCCAGAAGACGCTGTCACCTCCCGCCACCCCAGAAGACGCTGTCACCTCCAGTCACCGCCAGAAGACACTGTCACCTCCAGTCACCCCCAGAAGACACTGTCACCTCTTGTCACCCCCAGAAGACGCTGTCACCTCCCGCCACCCCCAGAAGACGCTGTCACCTCCCGCCACCCCAGAAGACGCTGTCACCTCCAGTCACCGCCAGAAGACACTGTCACATCCAGTCACCCCCAGAAGACGCTGTCACCTCCCGCCACCCCAGAAGACGCTGTCACCTCCCGCCACCCCAGAAGACGCTGTCACCTCCAGTCACCGCCAGAAGACACTGTCACCTCTTGTCACCCCAGAAGACGCTGTCACCTCCCGCCACCCCAGAAGACACTGTCACCTCCAGTCACCCCCAGAAGACACTGTCACCTCCAGTCACCTTCAGAAGATGCTATCACCTCTTGTCTCCCCAGAAGACGCTGTCACCTCCAGTCACCCCAGAAGACGCTGTCATCCCCAAAAGACACTGTCACCTCCCGCCACCCCAGAAGACGCTGTCACCTCCAGTCACCGCCAGAAGACGCTGTCACCTCCAGTCACCCCAGAAGACGCTGTCATCCCCAGAAGACACTGTCACCTCCCGCCACCCCAGAAGACACTGTCACCTCCCGCCACCCCAGAAGACACTGTCACCTCCAGTCACCCCCAGAAGACACTGTCACCTCCAGTCACCTTCAGAAGACGCTATCACCTCTTGTCACCCCAGAAGACGCTATCACCTCTTGTCACCCCAGAAGACGCTGTCACCTCCAGTCACCCCAGAAGACGCTGTCATCCCCAGAAGACGCTGTCACCTCCAGTCACCCCAGAAGACGCTGTCACCTCCCGCCACCCCAGAAGACGATGTCACCTCCAGTCACCCCAGAAGACGCTGTCACCTCCAGTCACCCCAGAAGACGCTGTCACCTCCAGTCGCCCCAGAAGATGCTGTCACCTCCAGTCACCCCAGAAGACGCTGTCACCTCCAGTCACCCCAGAAAACGCTGTCATCTCCAGCCACCCCAGAAGATGATGTCATCTCCAGTCACCCCAGAAGACGCTGTCACCTCCAGTCACCCCAGAAGATGCTATCACCTCCAGTCACCCCAGATGATGCTATCACCTCTTGTCACCCCCAGAAGATGCTGTCACCCCAGAAGACGCTGTCACCTCCCGTCACCCCCAGAAGATGCTGTCACCTCCAGTCACCCCAGAAGAACCTGTCACCTCCAGTCACCCCAGAAGACAATGTCACCTCCAGTCACCCCCAGAAGACGCTGTCATCTCCAGTCACCCCAGAAGAACCTGTCACCTCCAGTCACCCCAGAAGACAATGTCACCTCCAGTCACCCCCAGAAGACGCTGTCATCTCCAGTCACCCCAGAAGACGCTGTCACCTCCAGCCACCCCAGAAGATGCTTTCACCCCCAGTCACCCCAGAAGACGCTGTTACCTCCCGCCACCCCAGAAGACGCTGTCACCTCCACTGTCACCTCTTGTCACCCCCAGAAGATGCTGTCACCTCCAGTCACCCCAGAAGATGCTGTCACCTTCCTCCACTCCAGAAGACACTGTCACCTCCAGTCACCCCAGAAGACGATGTCACCTCCAGTCACCCCAGAAGACGCTGTCACCTCCCGCCACCCCAGAAGATGCCACAATCCTCTGCTCCTGACTCATAATAGAGTTCATTAGCTGGAGGACCAAATACATACAACAACCGTGATGTCATATGTAGTCAGGATGTAGTGTGATGTCATCACACAATGAGGCCTCGCACTACACACAGATGAATGCTATATATATTTATGTTGTATGTAAATCTCACAGAGCGTGATGTAATCGTGAGCCTCCTGTTAGTGCAGATACATCCAGACAATCCTCACACCCCCTCGCTGTCCTACGTGTTATGTTGTGTCCCCCCATTCTGCACTCAGTACCCCATAATGACAAAGTGACAACAGAACAGGAGAAATTGTTGGCTTATATTGATAGGGCCATTACTGCATGCATAGCTGGCCTCCACGCTACCCAAGGGTGCCAGCCTGGTTTATCTCCAAGTGCTTCCAGGTCCGCTTTTAACTAAGGTGCTGCTGTGGGGGACGTGGAGGGGAGTGCTGCTGCGCGAGACGTGGACGGGGGTGCTGCTGCGGGAGGCGTGGAGGGGAGTGCTGCTGCGGGGAACGTGGAGGGGAGTGCTGCTGCGGGGGACGTGGAGGGGAGTGCTGCTGCAGGGAACGTGGAGGGGAGTGCTGCTGCGGGAGACGTGGAGGGGAGTGCTGCTGCGGGGAACGTGGAGGGGAGTGCTGCTGCGGGGGACGTGGAGGGGAGTGCTGCTGCGGGGGACGTGGAGGGGAGTGCTGCTGCGGGGAACGTGGAGGGGAGTGCTGCTGCGGGAGACGTGGAGGGGAGTGCTGCTGCGGGGGACGTGGAGGGGAGTGCTGCTGCGGGGGACGTGGAGGGGAGTGCTGCTGCGTGAGACGTGGAGGGGAGTGCTGCTGCGGGGAACGTGGAGGGGAGTGCTGCTGCGGGAGACATGGAGGGGAGTGCTGCTGCGGGGGACGTGGAGGGGAGTGCTGCTGCGTGAGACGTGGAGGGGAGTGCTGCTGCGGGGAACGTGGAGGGGAGTGCTGCTGCGGGAGACGTGGAGGGGAGTGCTGCTGCGGGGAACGTGGAGGGGAGTGCTGCTGCGGGGGACATGGAGGGGAGTACTGCAGTACAAGGTCAGTCCTGTTCATGTTGCCTTTCATGCTTCTCAGGTGTTGGTCTACAGCGGAGGAGTTGGGGGCACTCCAGTGCCAGTTCCTATAGAAGCGCCAGGAGGAGGAGCGATGGGTCAGGTCCAGGAACAGAACGGCTTCTTCATAATTTCTAGCACGGAGGGGTTCGCCTAGCAGCTGTCATTGTCCAACCCGCAGGCTGAGAGATGAGAGTCATCGTAGCAGCAGTCGGAGTCATTGGTCTTCCCGCCGCCATTCCCCTGTGATGTGCCCACCAGGTGCCGGGCAGCCATTGTGTCAGTTTCCAGTGGGTTCTTTGGCGGGTTGGATTTATCCTCCCTCTTGACAGCTACTTGTATAGATCATCCAGGGGTTAGTTCTTCATACTCACCTCTGGGGCGGCGCAATCCTCACCAGGGCACAAGTCAGTAAGGTCCGGTTTGTAGGGACTCCTTCCCCTGCTGGGTGTCCCCAACGGGTATTCATCGGTCTGCGGGAATTAGAGATAAGATATGTCGGCAGGAATTTGTAGACAATTGGTCTTTGATTCGCGTGGCTCACGTGACTATAGACAGAGAACGTTCATTTCAGCCTGGTTCCGAGAAGAAGCCGAAGGTAGCAAAGACTAATTGGTGTCAGGGTTTCACCACCTTTGCTTATATCCTTAGCCGGTGCTTCCCGGAAAAGGTCTGGAGTTATTCATGTAGACACTATCTTCTGCGCCCACAAGCTGTGCGGAGGGACTGTTGGTGGCGCTACGACGAGGAGTTTTGTCGAAGTTTGGCCTTGTTCTCAGAGATTGGTTGGGCAACTAAGGCCACAGATGTCTGGATGATTTTCATTCTGGCCCAAACAAGCCTCGCTTCTTCCCAGGTAGAGCCACGGCAGCGACTCATGTATCCGGGGCCGTGGCTCAGCGTCCCACAGGAGCCTGCTGGCTCTAGAAAAAGAGGGGCATTGCCATTTTTCACAAATTGCAAGTTTAGGCATCAGTGGTGGAGCATCATGCTAGAAGAGAGGAGGCCGGTCAGGGGGGATGGAAACCAGGCGCCGCTCATCACCGGCCCAATACCATCCCTACGGCCCCCTGCACATTACAAAACGCAATCCTATGCAGACGGACGCGATTTGTCCGTGTGAAAATACACGCGGAAAACAAATGGCGGCACGTTCTATTTCTTTGCGCGTCTTGCAGAGGCCCACACAGAAATGTCACTCCTGGCGCACCGGCTTCACTCTGCACATGCGCCGGCTGGGGGCAGCCGGCACATCACAGAGTCGGAGCCGCAGGAGCAGGTGAGCCGCACTGGTCCCTGCAGGAACGCGGGTCAGATCCCGCTGCGAGAATTCTCATAGGGGATCCGACCCGGCCGTCTGCAGGCGGCCTACACAGAAGCCTGGTGGTGGAGCATCATGCGGGCGGAGGGGACACCGGTCAGGGGAGATGGAAAGCTGAATGGAGCGAAGTACAGAGATAATGACCACTTGATCCAGAGCACAAGGGACCTCAGACCGGGCAGAAGGGTCACCTTCCAACAAGACAATGACCCTAAGACCCCAGCCAAGACCACCCAGGAGGGGGGACAATTCTGTGAAGGTCTTTGAGTAGCCCAGCCAGAACCCAATGGAACGTCCCTGGGGAGACCTGACAATGGCTGTCCACAGACGGCCCCCATCCAACCTGACAGAGGGCAGAAAACCCCCAAATCCAGGAGTGCAAACCTTGTGGCATCACCAAGAAGACTGGAGGCCGGAGTCACTGCCAGAGGGGGGGGGGGGGGGGGGCATTTTCTTAAAAATGAAGTGATTCTGGGGTACTGAGTGTAGAATGATGGGGGACATGGGACCACAGCATAACATGTAAGCCAGTGAGGGGTGTGAGGACTTTCTGGGTGCAGTGTATGTTTGTGCTCATCCGTGTGGCCTCCCCTATAAAGGGGTCATGACATGATCGATGGTTATCAACTGTCCACAGGAGGGCGTAACTTTCAAATTGTTGGGGTCCGACTGCTGCGAGATAGCCAAGAACTGGGCTTTGGTGCATCCTGAAGTTAGGGCAGCGGCGGTCACACATGGAGACCCTTGCTCCATTCATTTCAGTGGGACCACTGGAGACAGGTGACAGTGTGAACTCTGCGGCGGTCCCATTGAAATGAAGCCCCGTTCTTCGCTATTTCCCAGCGGTTGGACCCCATCAATCTGAAAGTTACCCCCCATCCTGTGGACTTTCAGTCATGACACAATCCCTTTAATGCCAGGTTTTATCTATAGCTCATTAAAAAAGCCCCGAGGGGCCACGCTCAGCCCCTGGCCCTCCAGGAGCTGCATTCAGTGTATTAAAGGGGTGTTACAGGGATTATACTATTGATGACGTATCCTCAGGATAGGGGATCACTCCCGATTAGCTGAGCAAGTGCCCGGTGACTGCATCACAAATACACGGGTCAGAGCGGAAGCCACTGCTCCGACCCCGATGTAGTGGCCAACGCCTGTAACTGCAGGCTGGGGGCTCTCACTAAAAGCGATGGGAGCTGCACTTGCAGTTACAAGTGTCGTCCACTACATCGGGGTCGGAGCAGCGACTTCTGCTCTGACCCATGTATTTGTAGTACTCTCAGCGGACACTAGATCAGCCTAGGTCAGTAATAGTAGTTGTGCCTGGAAAACCCCTTTAAGAAGCTCAGTGCAGCCATTATGTATCATGCCATATAGAATCCATATAGTATATTCACATATAGCTGAGAGCAGGATGATACCGCTGCATGGGAGGCGGTGGGCCTGTAACAAGGGGCACAAACTGACAACGTTCCATTGAAGATAAGCGGCTCTGCTGCTCCAATAGTGACAAGGACCTTCCGAGAGGTCACATGACTTTATTCCCTCTGATGTTCTTGCTGCGGCCTGGCAGGCCACTTGGTTCCACTCGTGGATGTCATCACTGCTGACATGCAGAGCTGGGAGAGTAAGGAGGCTAACCCCCCCCCCTCATGTGACTCTGCTGTGGCGGCCATCTTGAAAAAAAGAATAGGCACCTAAAGTGTGTAAAAAGCAGAGTGACACAGCAGTTCGCAGAGAGACTGTGGAGCAGCAGAGCGAAGTCCTAGCTGGCTGGCCTGCCTACTGAAGAGGCGGAGGCTACCAGTAAGGAGAGCGGTCAGCCCAGTGACCAGAGGACCAAGAGCTCCAGGACTAGTCATGGGCTCCTGTAAAGGTCTGCACAGTCGCCACTGCATCAAGAAAGGAAAGGCCTGCTGTGACGACACCTACAACTGAAGGAGAAGCTAGACAACTAGGGCCAGGGGCCCCGCAGGGCGTAAAAGGAGGGAGTCTCCTTCCCTACAGTTTCCCAGTGGGACCACAAGCATGGAAAACCAGTGAAGAGACCGGGCGCTACGGAGAAGCCGATATCCGGTGAAGTGGTTGGGTGCCAGTGATGGTCGCGAGTCCCCGGGTTGTATTAGGGGTAAAATCTCTGGCCAGGGTGGGGGATTTGGACCTCCTGAAGCTAACCTAAAGGGTTAATACTACTGCATGGCATTACTTATGATGCAATTTTAGTGCAGGGCCTTGCTGAGGTATCTTAATAGTCCCCGCCAGGACCCAGGACCCACTACCCACACAGGAGCCTCCACATCCCCCCCCAAACACACACACACACACATCTCCACCCAACAGAACCCTCTACATCCCCCAATCCTCCCCCCCCCACACACACACACAACCACCCAACCCCACAGAACACTTCACATTCCCCCCCACCCTACAGGACCCTCTACATCCCCCCACCCCACAGGACCCTCTACATCTCCCCCCCATAGGACCCTCTACATCCCCCCCCCACAGGACCCCCTACATCCCGCCCCCACACAAACACCCCACAGGACCCTCTACATCTCCCCCCCCATAGGACCCTCTACATCCCCCCCACAGGACCCCCTACATCCCGCCCCCACACAAACACCCCACAGGACCCTCTACATCCCCTCCCACAGAAGCCTCTACATCCCCCCATCCTCACACACACACACGTCTCACAGGACCCCCCACCACACAGAACCCTTCACATTCCCCCCGCCCACCCTACAGGACCCTCTCCATTCCCCCACCCCACAGGACCCTCTACACCCCCCCCCCCATAGGACCCTCTACATCTCCCCCCCATAGGACCCTCTACATCCCCCCCCCCCCCACACAGGACCCTCTACATCTCTCCCCCACAGGACCCTCTACATCCTGCCCCCACACAAACACCCCACAGGACCCTCTACATCCCCTCCCACAGAAACCTCTACATCCCCACATCCTCACACACACACGTCCCACAGGACCCTCCACCCCACAGAACCCTTCACATCCTCCCCACCCTACAGGACCCTCTACTCCCCCAATAGGACCTTCTACATTCCCCACACACACACACACACCCCACAAGACCCTCTACATCCCCCCTATCCCCCCACACACACACCCCACTGGACCCCCTACATCCCCCATCCCCCTACCCCACAGGACCCTCTACTCCCCCCACAGGACCCTCTATATCCCCCCCCCCCCCCTCCCCCCCCCCCCCCCCCCCACAAACACACACACACACACCACAGGACTCTCTATATCCACCCCCCTCCTTTCCCCATGTAGTTCCCAATGTGAATGCTGGATTCTGACTGGCTGCTTTAGAACATGATAAAATATGTGCCCCCCCCCAGTGATTGGGGTTCCTCTGGAATATCCTGTGTAATGCTGATTGGCTCTTCTCTTCTGGCGCTCCCTGCTACCGCCTCCCCTCCAAAGATGAGCCGTCACAAAAATCATAATTCTGCTGGACAGCTTAACCAATCATGTAACCTTTACCCTCCCATGATGCACTCAACCCAGTACGATTGTGAGTGCAGCTCTGGAGGTGACTGGAGGACATGGAAGGATTACATCATGACATGCTGTAAACGTGAGCACTCCTGTGATGTAAGACGTGATGCGGCATCTGTCATACAGGACAGTTAGTCACAGCGTCGCCGGAGGCTGCCATATGCGCTGTCCCCGCTGACTCCTGACGGGAGTGACATGTTGGTTACAGAGGTCATTGTGTGTAAGGAGCAGCGGCGACTTATCATCTGTGCGACGCTCATCTCCCCTGTGCTGGTCTATCTGGCAATGATCTGCAGACTGGAACTCCCATCGGGTCCTACTTCAGAGCTGTAGTTCACCGGAGGCGCAGGTTGCAGCTGTTGGCTTAGTGGGTCATTCTCTGCCATGCTGCGTCGTCTGACTGTGAATCCGCGGCGGCGCGCAATCGTCCGTGAGCTGCAGTAATACTTCACTGTTAGGCCCTATTCACATCGGCCTCGGAGGCTTCATTAAGAACTTGTGGCGCAGGTCCAGCATGAAATGGCGGTCGGAAACTACGGGACAGCGGCAGAAGCCGAACGGATGCGTTACAGTCAGAGGGGTCCGTTCGGCACAGTTTGCTCCGCAGATGTGAACAGCGCCTTCCCAAACCTCGTGACGCAGCCGCAGCGTTCCAGGATTTCCTAAAGGAGGAACAGATAACCAGGAAGGAGAGTGCGGGCGCCATACTGGCGCACACCGGATAGCGCGGCACGCAGTGCGATTCCAAACGGAGAGCAGTGATCATAAGGAATGTACAAGTCTCATACAACAAAGGCGCAGATGGTGGCGGATGCGGGCGGCTCAGGGGCCGCAGGAGCGCCGGTTCTGGCTCGCGTCCATTGTGCTCACGTCTTGTGATAATGGGATTCTCCCTGAACACGAGGAATCTGCTGTGAGGGACGGGAGGCGATCCAGGAACCTCACCTGGCGGAGGCGATGATTCAGGACGGGCAGGTTCATCCAAAGCCTTGGCACGAAAGCTCAGCACCTGCAGAGAGCGCAGACACCGCCGCATGCAGAGCCTAAACCGCGGAGAGATGAAAACTGCAGGTGTGAATAGGTCCTCGCATACAGGTGTAATAGTCTGCAGCTCACATGTTCTGTCCCCGCCGCATTGTATCACACCTGTTTTCAGACACCACATGCCACCATTATCCCCTACCGTATACAGGAGAAGTATAAAAAATACCCCTCGCCGGATGAGGCGGAGCATAAAGTCTATTAGAATGCTGCAGGACTTTCCACCATGAAGGGGTCAGGGGATGGGCTACAAAGGTGTCAACTGCAGCTTGTAGAACTGTGGGTTGCACATCCCCTTCCCCACACAGTGAGGTTTCCTTGTGGAGGTATTTATTACATCCTATTTTGGACATGGAGACCACGAATGTATCTCCTGGGTGTCACCTGCACCAGGTATGAGGTATGCTGGATGTTAAGAGCATGAAGGTGTCCCCAAGGTGTTACCTGCACCAGTTATGAGGTATGCTGGATGTGAAGACCACAAAAGTATGTCCTGGGTATCACCTGCTCCAGGTACGAGGTATGCTGTATATGAAGACTATAGACATATATCCCAGGTGTCACCTGCGCCAGGTATGAAGTATGCTGGATATGAAGACCATGGACATATCTCCCAGGTGTCACCTGCACCAGGTATGAGGTATGCCAGATGCTAAGACCATGGACATATCTCACATGTGTCAACTACACCAGGAATAAGGTATGCTGGATGTGAAGACCATGGCGGAATCTACCAGGTGTCTCCTGGACCATGTATGAGGCATGCTGGATGTGACGAGCATGAGGGTGTCTCCCAGGTGTCACCTGCTCCAAGTATGAGGTATTACTGGATGTGAAGACCACAAAGGTATCTACCAGGTGTCACCTGCTCTAGGTATGAGATATGCTGGATGTGAAGAGCATGGAGGTGTCAACTGCACCAGGTATGAGGTATGCTGGAGGTGAAGACCACAAAGGTATCTCCTGGGTGTCAGCTGTACCAAGTATGAGGTATGTTGGATGTGAAGACCATGGAGGTGTCTCCTAAGTGTCACTTACTCTAGGTATGAGCTATGCTGGATATGAAGACCATGGACATATCTCCCAGGTGTCACCTGCACCAAGTATGAGGTATGCTAGATGTTAAGAACATGGACATGTCTCCCAGGTGTCACCTGCGCCAGGTATGAAGTATGCTGGATATGAAGACCATGGACATATCTCCCAGGTGTCACCTGCACCAGGTATGAGGTATGCCAGATGCTAAGACCATGGACATATCTCACATGTGTCAACTACACCAGGAATAAGGTATGCTGGATGTGAAGACCATGGCGGAATCTACCAGGTGTCTCCTGGACCATGTATGAGGCATGCTGGATGTGACGAGCATGAGGGTGTCTCCCAGGTGTCACCTGCTCCAAGTATGAGGTATTACTGGATGTGAAGACCACAAAGGTATCTACCAGGTGTCACCTGCTCTAGGTATGAGGTATGCTGGATGTGAAGAGCATGGAGGTGTCAACTGCACCAGGTATGAGGTATGCTGGAGGTGAAGACCACAAAGGTATCTCCTGGGTGTCAGCTGTACCAAGTATGAGGTATGTTGGATGTGAAGACCATGGAGGTGTCTCCTAAGTGTCACTTACTCTAGGTATGAGCTATGCTGGATATGAAGACCATGGACATATCTCCCAGGTGTCACCTGCACCAAGTATGAGGTATGCTAGATGTTAAGAACATGGACATGTCTCCCAGGTGTCACCTGCACCAGGTATGAGGTATGCCGGATGTGAATACCATGGAGGGATCTACTAAGTATCACCTGCACTAGGTATGAGATATGCTGGATGTGAAGAGCATGGTGGCATCTCCCAGGTGTCACCTGCTCCACGTATGAGGTATGCTGGATGTGAAGACCATAGAGGTATCTCACAGGTGTCAACTGCGCCAGATATGAGGTATACTGGATATGAAGACCATGGAGCTGTCTCCTAGGTGTCAACTGCACCAAGTATGAGGTATGCTGAATGTGCAGAGCATGGACATATCTCCTGGTTGTCATCGGCCCCAGATATAAAGTATGCTAGATGTGAAGACCATGGAGGTGTCAACTGCACTAGGTATGAGGTATGCTGGATGTGAAGACCACCAAGGTATCTCCCGGGTGTCACCTGCACCAAGTATGAGGTATGCTGGATGTGAAGACCATGGAGGTGTCTACTAGGTGTCACTTACTCTAGGTATGAGGTATGCTGTATATGAAGACCATGGAGGGATCTACTAGGTATCACCTGCACTAGGTATGAGATATGCTAGATATAAAGAGCATGGTGGTGTCTCCCAGGTGTCACCTGCTCCAGGTATGAGATATGCTGGATGTGAAGACCATAGAGGTATCTCCCGGGTGTCACCTGCACCAAGTATGAGGTATGCTGGATGTGAAGACCACCAAGGTATCTCCCGGGTGTCACCTGCACCAAGTATGAGGTATGCTGGATGTGAAGACAATGGAGGTGTCTACTAGGTGTCACTTACTCTAGGTATGAGGTATGCTGGATATGAAGACCATGGTCATATCTCCCAGGTGTCACCTGCATAAGGTATGAGGTATGCTGGATGTGAAGACCATAGAAGAATCTACCGGGTGTCAGCTGCACTAGGTATGAGATATGCTGGATGTGAAGACCATGGAGGTATCTCTCAGGTGTCACCTGCACCAGGTATGAGATATGCTGAATGTGAAGAGTATGGATGTGTCTCCCAGGTATGAGATATGCTGGATGTGAAGACCATGGAGGTATCTCTCAGGTGTCACCTGCACCAGGTATGAGATATGCTGAATGTGAAGAGTATGGATGTGTCTCCCAGGTATGAGGTATGCTGGATGTGAAGACCATGGAGGTATCTCCCAGGTATCAACTGCGCCAAGTATAAGGTATACAGGATATGAAGACCATGGAGCTGTCTCCTAGGTGTCAACTGCACCAGGTATGAGGTATGCTGAATGTGAGGAGCATGGACATATCTCCTGGTTGTCATCTACTCCAGATATAAAGTATGTGAAGACCATGGAGGTGTCAACTGCACCAGGTATGAGGTATGCTGGATGTGAAGAATACAAAGGTATCTCCCAGGTGTCACCTGCACCAAGTATGAGGTATGCTGGATGTGAAGACCGTGGAAGTGTCTCCTAGGTGTCACCTACTCCACGTATGAGGTATGCTGGATATGAAGACCATGGACATATCTCCCAGGTCTCACCTGCACCAAGCATGAGGTTTGCTAGATGCTAAGACCATGGACAGATCTTCCAAGTGTCACCTGCACCCGGTATGAGGTATGC
Source organism: Eleutherodactylus coqui (assembly GCA_035609135.1). NCBI lineage: Eukaryota > Metazoa > Chordata > Amphibia > Anura > Eleutherodactylidae > Eleutherodactylus > Eleutherodactylus coqui. Next base: position 312,111,646 of record CM069407.1, read on the forward strand.
TGGATGTAAAGACCACAAAGGTATCTACCAAGTGTCATCTGCACCAGGTATGAGGTATGCTGAATGTGAAGAGCATGGACATATCTTCTGGTTGTCATCTGCTCCAGATATAAGGTATGCTAGATGGGAAGACCATGGAGGTGTCTCCTAGGTGTCAACTGCACAAGGTATGCACCAGGTATGCTGGATGTGAAGACCACAAAGGTATCTCCCGGGTCTCACCTGCACCAAGCATGAGGTATGCTAGATCCTAAGACCATGGATTTATCTCCCAGGTTTCACCTGTACCAGGTATGAGGTGTGCTGGATGTGAGGACCATGGAGGTGTCTCCCAGGTGTGACCTACACCAGGTATGAGGTATGCTGGATGTGAAGACCATGCAGGTGTCTCCCGGGTGTCACCTGCACCAAGTATGAAGTATGCTGGATGTGAAGACCATGGAGCTGTTTCCGAGGTGTCACCTGCATCAAGTATGAGGTATGCTGAATGTGCAGAGCATGGACATTCAGCATACCTGGTTGTTATCTGCTCCAGATATAAAGTATGCTAGATGTGAAGACCATGGAGGTATCAACTGCAACAGGTATGAGGTATGCTGGATGTGAAGACCACCAAGGTTATCTCCCGGGTGTCACCTGCACCAAGTACGAGGTATGCTGGATGTGAAGACCATGGAGGTGTCTCCTAGGTGTCACCTACTCCAGGTATGAGGTATGCTGGATGTGAAGACCATGGACATATCTCCCAGGTGTCACCTGCACCAGGTATGAACACTCAGGGCTATGTGATTTGTGGATTGGCAGGTGAGATCTGCAGTCAGTAAGCTTTGACCAGAGGAGTACACAGAGGGCGGAACGTTCTGTGTTCTCTGCACGCCTCACTCACCTGTCGCAGGGATTTCCCCGCTGCGAGCTCCAGAAAGGCATTTGGGGGGCAGTTAAAGAGCATTTCCCCTTTTAATCTCCTTTTCTTGTCCCGGACAGAACGGTGTGGTGTGCTGCGCCATTTCATCTGGAGCCTCCGACGTAGGTGTGATCGGCCTCGCTCCATTGTTTTCCTCCTTTGTCCTACATGGAAATATTGTCCGCACGCCAGCCCTGCGGAGTCATGGAACGAGAACCGCGAGCAGGGAAATAATCACACGCCGTGTTTTGCTGGAAAGCTCCATTATCACGTGCGGAGGGTGTTTATTTTTCCATAATCCGGGTGCCCCCTGGAACGCACACCTGACCCCCCGCGCGTCGCTTCCCTCCGGCTCTTCTCTGCCGCTTCCACTTTCACATCAAGAATCCCAAACGCTTAAACCTCACAGAAAGACTGCGGCGATGGAAAACCGGACTCTAGGAAACTTCATGAACTTTAATGATACTTTCTCAAGTGTTTCCTGCGCTGGGGGTGAAGTTTGTGCCCCCGTTACAGTCTGGAGGTTGTGATCACTAGACTGCGCCCAGAATAGGAAGAACACAGGTGTAACTGGTGCATCATGGGAAATAACCCCGTGCCCGGTCACCAGTGGTCTCCTAGGGGTCATCAGTGTCATGGCGGAACGCTTCCTCTAAGACTTTAGTTGAGGTCGCCTCCTCTAGGGGCGCTCGTTGTACCCCTTGTGTAGGATCGTAGTTGGTGATGTAGACTACTTGTAACACCGCAGGAGCCACGACAGAGTCAGGGGCCCCACGAGAGCGCAGCCGTGGATCCCGCCAGGCAGTCATCTGCAGGGATTACCGGTGCGGACCACGCTCTCTGATCCGTGTACACGGGGACGCCGCACCGTCTACCACATCATGACTACAGATATATAACAATACAGACCGCTCCTCGGAGTGTAGAAAGCATAGGGGCCACACAGAAACCGCTTCTCAGAGTGTAGAGATCGCGGGTGCCACACATAGACCGCGACTTGGAGAGTGAGGGGGCCACACAGAGACTGCTCCTCGGAGTGTAGAAAGCACGCGGCCACACAGAGACCGCTCCTCGAGGTGTAGAGAGCGCGGGGGCCACACATAGACCGCAACTTGGAGTGTGGAGAGTGAGGGGGCCACACAGAGACTGCTCCTTGGAGTGTAGAAAGCACGGGGCCACACAGAGATCGCTCCTCGGAGTGTAGAGAGCGTGGGGGCCACATAGAGACCGCTCCACGGAGTGTAGAGAGTGCAAGGGCCAAACAAAGACCTCTCCTCGTAGTGTAGAGAGCACGGGGGCCGAACAGAGACTGCTTCCTGGAGTGTGGAGAGCCCAAGGGCTACACAGAGACTGCTTCCTGGAGTGTAGAGATCACAGGGGCCACACAGAGACCGCTCCACAGAGTGTAGAGAGCGCAAGGGCCACACAAAGACTGCTTCTCGGGAGTGTAAAGAGCACGGGAACACACATAGACTGCTCCTTGTAGTGTAGAGAGTGCAGGGGCCAAACAGAGACCACTCCTTGGAGTGTAGAGAGCGCGGGGACCACACAGAGACCGCTCCACGGAGTGTAGAGAGCACGGGGGCTACACAGAGACTGCTTCCTAGAGTGTAGAGAGCACGGGGGCCACACAGAGACTGCTTCATGGAGTGTAGAGAGTGTGGGGGCCACACAGAGATTGCTCCTCGGAGTGTAGAGAGCGTGGGTGCCACACAGAGATCGCTCCTCGGAGTGTAGAGAGTGCGGGGGCCACACAGAGACTGCTCCTCAAAGTGTAGAGAGCATGGGGGCCACACAGAGACTGCTCCTCAGAGTGTAGAGAACCCAGGGGCCACACAGAGACCGCTTCTCGGAGTGTAGAGAGCGCTGGGGACACACAGAGACCATCCTTCAGAGTGTGGAGAGAGGGCGGGGGCCACACAGAGATCGCTCCTCAGAGTGTAGAGAGCACAGGGGCCACACAGAGACCGCTTCTCGGAGTGTAGAGAGTGCGGGGGACACACAGAGACTATCCTTCGGAGTGTAGAGAGAGCGGGGACCACACAGAGACCGCTCCTCGGAGTGTAGAGTGCGGGGTCACACAGAGACCGCTCCTCGGAGTGTAGAGAGAGCAAGGGCCACACAGAGATCGCTCCTCGGAGTGCAGAGTGTGGGGGCCACACAGAGACCTCTCCTCGGAGTGCAGAGTGTGGGGGCCACACAGAGACCACTCCTCGGAGTGCAGAGTGTGGGGGCCACACAGAGACCATCCCTCGGAGTGTAGAGTGCGGGGGCCACACAGAGACCACTCCTCAGAGTGTAGAGAGAGCGGGGACCACACAGAGATCGCTCCTCGGAGTGCAGAGTGTGGGGGCCACACAGAGACCATCCCTCGGAGTGTAGAGAGCACAGGGGCCACACAGGGACTGCTCCTCGGAGTGTAGAGTGCGGGGGCCACACAGAGATCGCTCCTCGGAGTGTAGAGTGCACGGGGGCCACACAGGGACTGCTCCTCGGAGTGTTATTCTCCGCTGTCCAGCAGCGTCTGTTCTGTTACTTTGCAGGTACCAGTCAGGTTTTGGGATGGCGGTCTGTCACCCTGCCGGCAGATCTGTCGTATCGAAGGTCCATGGCAGCTTCCAGCTCAGCAGATGGCATTAGTGACCTGCAGTGAGTGGGCATCGGTGATGGGTGACACGTGTGACCCCGCAGCGTCCAGGGGCCGCCATGCTCCAGGTTTATACTCCCAGACATAAGTAGCAGCGAGATGTTATCTCCCCGTTATCCCCCCCCCCCCCGGCAGCCATGGAGGTCCGGACAATGGTCTGCGCTGGTCAGCTGAGCGCCCGGGGGGCTCCGGCCATTTACATAATGAGCCCAGCACTGAATAAGCTGTGCCGGCCCTTTGTGAAGACCCCCGTCTGCGGCTCCAGCTCAGCGTAATGTCGGCCCATAAAATGTAAAAGCCATGTAGTCATTAAGGGATAATGGTGGGTCGGGGCCCGGGGCCACATTGCTGCCCCAAGGACCAATCAGGAGCGATGGGTTTATGAGCCAACGTCCATAATGAGCCCCTCTACAGGACGGCGCACGCAGATCGCACGCCGGGTCCGGTCACGCGGCCGGATGCAGACTACGCAGCGGATTTAGGGGCTGATGGCTTCCGTGTTTCCGACGATCAGTAACAGATTTGCGCGCATAAAAAAGCGGCCCAACTTCCCCCTGATTTAATGCAGAATATGCAGGTCTCCCCGTATTTACGTACACAGTGATGGCGATTACGGTGCGTCGTAACATAGGAGCGACAGCCGCAGGACGGATCTGCTCTATTCACTGTGGATCTCCACAACTACCGGCAGTGGATGGACATGAGGTCACGCTGGAAGAGACGGCCGGGAGCAGTGATGTCACAGTTGTCTGTTACCGCTCTGCCGTAGTCCGTCTGCAGCTCTGTATGGCCTTCTGGATTAGCGTGACGAGCGTGCGCTTCCTTCTTGTACAGCCGTGGCTGATGGCTTCTATAATGCAGCCGCTCCTCATGCTGCTCTCGCCTGCAGCGCCCCTCATGCTGCTCTCGGCTGCAGCGCTCCTTATGCTGCTCTCGGCTGCAGCGCTCCTCATGCTGCTCTCGGCTGCAGCGCTCCTCATGCTGCTCTCGGCTGCAGCGCTCCTCATGCTGCTCTCGGCTGCAGCGCTCCTCATGCTGCTCTCGGCTGCAGCGCTCCTCATGCTGCTCTCGGCTGCAGCGCTCCTCATCCTGCTCTCGGCTGCAGCGCTCCTCATGCTGCTCTCGGCTGCAGCGCCCCTCATGCTGCTCTCGGCTGCAGCGCTCCTCATGCTGCTCTCGGCTGCAGCGCTCCTCATGCTGCTTTCGCCTGCAGCGCTCCTCATGCTGCTCTCGGCTGCAGCGCTCCTCATGCTGCTCTCGGCTGCAGCGCTCCTCATGCTGCTCTCGGCTGCAGCGCTCCTCATGCTGCTCTCGGCTGCAGCGCTCCTTATGCTGCTCTCGCCTGCAGCGCTCCTCATGCTGCTCTCGGCTGCAGCGCTCCTTATGCTGCTCTCGGCTGCAGCGCTCCTCATGCTGCTCTCGGCTGCAGCGCTCCTCATGCTGCTCTCGGCTGCAGCGCTCCTCATGCTGCTCTCGGCTGCAGCGCTCCTCATGCTGTTCTCGGCTGCAGCGCTCCTCATGCTGCTCTCGGCTGCAGCGCTCCTTATGCTGCTCTCGGCTGCAGCACTCCTCACCCTCTGAGGTTACTAGAGGCTCATGTGGCATTAACGGCATAGATGCCGCAGCGCACGCCGCGTATACGACCTCTCACGTCTCATGCGGAACAAACCTGCGTGGAATCGGCCGCGGGATGGAGAGACGCTGCAGTTCATATTCACGGCCTTCGCTTGCTCGCTGCGGATTTCATCCCGTGAAAGGTGAAGTCAGTGGAAATCCAGCGCAAAATCCGTCCCACGCGGCTCCAGCCGCCCGACATCGCCTTCTGCTGCTCGCGGCGTCACTGACGCACCACCACCCCCATACAGTCCCCAGACAGGAGAAGGGGTCGTGGGATCAAGCGTGTATGTATGTGCGTGTAATCCGCAGCGCTGACCCCCACAGACTTCCCTTGACGCATTCAGACCTGCATTTTTAATGCACATATTTTACACACATGAAGAAAATGGCGGCATGTCCTATTATGATCGGTATTATGGAAGCAGGAAAAATGCGCAGCGAATGTACCGGATACGGACGTAGTCACTCGGTGTTTACGCAGGAAGGAAAGTGAAATCTCCCTCATCTTCCTCATGTTTTTACGTGCGTGAATATGCAGCGATCCGTGTGTATTTACATGCGCAAAAAAGCCGAAATATGCGCAGAATAAGCGTAATTGTGTCGTATAAATACTCTGCATATTATGTGACCGGAATGCGTAGCGCCTGTGGAGCCCGAGCGCCCGCAGCCCCGTCTCTGAACGCCGGATGACCATGAACTAATCTGCACAGTATATGACACACGGGCAGCGATAAAGGACGGCTTGATTTCACGTAAACGTATTTTGTGCACGCGTTTTGTTTGCTCTATCGTCCTCAGTATTTGCGCACATTTTGACCTAATCACCCATCACAGTGGCGCCAGCGTGCCGCTGTGGTTTTTGTGCTCGCAGCAAAACGCACATATGGACACACAAATATGCAGCGCCCATTGCGCAAATATGTAACGCAAATGCGCACATGAGTGCATTTCTGCCCGTGTGAAGCCGGCCTCAGTAATCAGACAATCGCCGTCCGCACGTTCCTCGCACATCAGTCACGTCTGCTGGATGATGAATCCCATTTACATCTCTGTGTTTTGTAAGAATGGCGTAACACCAGTCCTTTATATAGTAACACGTCACGGAGGACGAGTCGCAGGGTCTGCAGTCGCGCCCAGACGTGTGTGGATTCGTTTGGGGCAATTATATGACACCGGATTGATGAATTTCTCAGGGATCGCTCACATTCTAGTATAACTGTTGTGGATATAACTAGCGTATACCGTGTATGGCGCGGGTATAACTAGTGCAGATATCCCACACCTGCTGCAAATATAACTACTGTGGATATAACTGGTGCAGATGTAGAGCTGTACTGTATGACTGCAGCACCAGGTGGTTGGTGGCTTGGGGGCCGGGTGTATCAGCAGGTATATAGCGGGTCTATCAGCGGGTACATCAGCAGGTATATAGCGGGGGTATCAGCAGGTATATAGCGGGTCTATCAGCGGGGGTATCAGCAGGTATATAGCAGGTCTATCAGCGGGTACATCAGCAGGTATATAGCGGGTCTATCAGCAGGTATATAGCGGGTCTATCAGCGGGTACATCAGCAGGTATATAGCGGGTCTATCAGCAGGTATATAGCGGGTCTATCAGCGGGTACATCAGCAGGTATATAGCGGGTCTATCAGCGGGGGTATCAGCAGGTATATAGCGGTCTATCAGCGGGGGTATCAGCAGGTATATAGCGGGTCTATCAGCAGGGGTATCAGCAGGTATATAGCGGGTCTATCAGCGGGGGTATCAGCAGGTATATAGCGGTCTATCAGCGGGGGTATCAGCAGGTATATAGCGGGTCTATCAGCGGGTACATCAGCAGGTATATAGCGGGTCTATCAGCGGATGTATTAGCAGGTATATAGCGGGTCTATCAGCGGGGGTATCAGCAGGTATATAGCGGGTCTATCAGCGGGTACATCAGCAGGTATATAGCGGGTCTATCAGCGGGGGTATCAGCAGGTATATAGCGGGTCTATCAGCGGGTACATCAGCAGGTATATAGCGGGTCTATCAGCGGGGCAGTTATCCTTGTGGTTACTGTTGCTGAGTTCTCCAGGAGGAGCTGTGAGAACCATGTGGGGCTCCTGAAGGCAGTAAGTGCTGCACAGCCAGATGTGCACGCTGCACCTGAGGACCTGCTGGCAGCTGGAGATGTGAGTCAAGCCGTGAGCCACATCCCAGGAATGCTCCACAGAAAACTGGTATCGCTTTGAAGAAGAAGAAGCGACTCCACCCGTAATCAGGCTCAACAGAAACTCAGATTTGCATGGTGACTTTTCCAGCTTTCCCTCAACCATCATCACTTGTCTCCCGGAGGGAAGTCTGTGCTGAAGCTCTGAAGCCTCATCAGCTGCGTGACAATATCTGTACAATCGTCTTGTGCAATCACTATCTGTGTCACCTGGGAAAGAGGAGCCAGAAGTCCCGAGAGGTAGAAGAGAGGACATGAAATGCGTCGCAGCGTAGCCTCGTACCTGCAGCAGATGCAGGAACACAGTGCAGTGCACAGCCCACCACTGTGCAGCCCATCACCACACTGCCATCAATCACTGCACAACCCATCACCACACAGCCATCAATCACTGCACAACCCACCACTGCACAACCGATCACAACACAGCCGGTCACTGCACAACCGATCACCACACAGCCATCAATCACTGCACAACTAACCACTGCACAACTGATCACCACACAGCCAATCACTGCATAACCCACCACTGTGCAGCCCATCACCACACTGCCACACTGCTCGTCACTGCACAACCGCTCACCGCACTGCTCATCACTGCACAACCCACCACCTAACTGCACTTCCCATAACTGCACAACCGCTCACCGCACTGCCGATTACTGCATAACACACCACTGCGCAGCCCATCACCACACTGCCATCAATCACTGCATAACCCACCACTGCACAACCGATCACCACACTGCCAATCACTGCACAACTGATCACCAGACAAATGATTGCCACACTGCCAATCACTGCACAAGTAATTACTACACAACCACTCATCGCACTACCCATCACTGCAGAACAGCTCACTGCACTGCCCATCACTGCATAACCACTCACCGCACTGCCCATCACTGCACAACTGCTCGCCGCACTGCCCGTCCCACCACTGCGCAACCGATCACCACACAAACAATTGCTGCACATATAATTACTGCACAACAGACCACCATACGGCCCATCACTGCACAACCGATCACAACACAGCTGGTCACTGCACCACCGATCACCACACAGCAGATCACTGCACAACCCACCACTGCACAGCCCATCACCACACAGCAATCAATCACTGCACAACTGAGCACCACACAGCCAATCACTGCACAACTGACCACTGCACAGACCATCACCACACTGTCATCAATAACTGCACAACTCACCACTGCACAACTGATCACCACAGAACAGATCACTGCATAACCCACCAATGTGCAGCCCATCACCACACTGCCGCACTGCTCATCACTGCACAACCCACCACCGCACTGCCAATCACTGCACTTCCCATCACTGCAAAACTGCTCACTGCACTTCCTATCACTGCACAACCGCTCACCACACTGCTGATTACTGCATAACCCACCACTGCACAATCGATCACCACACAGCCAATCACTGCACAACTGATCACCAGACAAATGATTACCACACTGCTGATCACTGCACAAGTAATTACTGCACAACAGCATACTGCACTGCCCATCACTACACAACCACTCACCGCACAACCGATCACTGCACTATCCATCACTGCAGAACAGCTCACTGCACTGCCCATCACTGCACAACCACTCACCGCACTGCCCATCACTGCATAACTGCTCATCGCACTGCCCATCCCATCACTGCACAACCGCTCACCGCACTGCTGATTACTGCATAACCCACCACTACGCAGCCCATCACCACACTGCCATCAATCACTGCATAACCCACCACTGCACAATCGATCACCACACAGCCAATCACTGCACAACTGATCACCAGACAAATGATTACCACACTGCTGATCACTGCACAAGTAATTACTGCACAACAGCATACCGCACTGCCCATCACTACACAACTACTCACCGCACAACCGATCACTGCACTATCCATCACTGCACAACCACTCACCGCACTGCCCATCACTGCATATCCGCTCATCGCACTGCCCATCCCATCCCACCACTGCACAACCGATCACCACACAAACGATTGCTGCACAAGTAATTACAGCACAACAGAGCACCACACAGCCAATCACTGCACAACCATCCATTGCACTGCTAATAACTACACAACCCACCACTGCAAAACTGCTCACTGCACTGCCCATCACTGTGCAGCCAATCACCACACTGCCATCAATCACGGCACAACCACCACTGCACAACTGCTCACCGTACTGATCACCACTGCACAACCGCTCACCGCACTGCCAATCACTGCACAACTGTTCGCCGCAGTGCCAATCCCACCACTGAACAACCGATCACCACACAAACGATTGCTGCACAAGTAATTACTGCACAACAGCACACCACACAGCCCATCACTGCACAACCCACTACTGCACAACCACTCATTGCACTGCTAATCACTGCACAACCGCTCACCGTACTGCTTATCACTGCACAACCTACCACTGCACAACCACTCACCGTACTGCCCATCACCGCACAACCCACCACTGCAAACCCCTAACTGCACAAACGCTCACTTCGCTGCTCATCACTGCAAAACCACCCACCGCACTGCTCATCACTACACAACCTACCACTGCACAGCTGCTCAGAGCACTGCCCATCACTGCATAACCCACCACTGTGCAGCCCATCACCCCACTGCCATCAATCACTGCACAACCCACCACTGCAGAACCGATCACTGCACAACACACCAATGCACAGACCATCACCACACAGCAATCAATCACTGCACAACCCACCACTGTGCAGTCCATCACCACACTGTCATCAATCACTGCACAACTGCTCACCGCACTACTCATCACTCCACAACCCACCACGGCACAATTGCTCGCCACACTGACCATCACTGCACAACCGCTCACCGCACTGCCCATACTGCACAACCCACCACTGCACAACCACTCACTGCACTGCCCATACTACACAACCCACCACTGCACAATCGCTCACCGCACAGCTCATCACTGCACAACCGCTAACCACACTGCCCATCACTGCACAACCCACAACCGCTCACCGCACTGCCCATACTGCACAACTCACAAATGCACAACCTCTCACCGCACTGCACAACCCACCACCGCACCCCCGGTCACCGCGCTGCCGATTACTGCACTTCCGATCACTGCACAACTGCTTACCACACTTCCCAGCACTGCACAACCGCTCACCACACTGCTGATCACTGCAAAACCCACCACTGCGCAGCCCATCACCACACAGCCATCAATCACTGCACAGCCCACCACTGCACAACCGATCACTACACAAACAATTACTGCACAACTGCTTACTGCACTGTTTATCACTGCACAACTGCTCACCGCACTGACCATCACGGCGCAACCCACCACTGCACAACCGCTCAACGCACTGCTCATCACTGCACAACTGTTCACCGCAGTGACCATCCCGCCACTGCACAACCGATCACCACACAAACGATTGCTGCACAAGTAATTACTGCACAACAGCACACCACACTGCCCATCACTGCACAACCGCTCACCGCACTGCCTATCACTGCACAACCCACCACTGCACAACCGCTCACCGTACTTTCCATCACTGCACAACCGATGACCACACAAACGATTACTGCATAAGTAATCACAGCACACCACACTGCCCGCCACTGCACTGCCCATCACTAAACAAGCCTCCACTGCACAACTGATCACCCCACAAACTATTACCACACTGCCCATCACTGATGTCACTGCTGGATAATAGAACTGATAGGGGGAGAGTGCTGATGTCACCGCTGGATAATAGAACTGATAGGGGGAGAGTGCTGATGTCACCGCTGGATAATAGAACTGATAGCGGGAGAGCGCTGGTGTCACCGCTGTATAATATTACAGACAGTGGGAGAGCGCTGATGTCACCGCTATATAATAGAACTGATAGTGAGAGAGCACTGATGTCACTGCAGGATAATAGAACTGATAGCGGGAGAGCGCTGATGTCACCGCTGGATAATAGAACTGATAGCGGGAGAGCACTGATGTCACTGCTGGATAATAGAACTGATAGCGGGAGAGCGCTTATGTTACCGTTGGATAATAGAACTGATAGGGGGAGAGTGCTGATGTCACCGCTGGATAATAGAACTGATAGCGGGAGAGCGCTGGTGTCACCGCTGTATAATATTACAGACAGTGGGAGAGCGCTGATGTCACCGCTATATAATAGAACTGATAGCGGGAGAGCGCTGATGTCACTGCAGGATAATAGAACTGATAGCGGGAGAGCGCTGATGTCACTGCAGGATAATAGAACTGATAGCGGGAGAGCGCTGATGTCACTGCAGGATAATAGAACTGATAGTGAGAGAGCACTGATGTCACTGCAGGATAATAGAACTGATAGCGGGAGAGCGCTGATGTCACTGCAGGATAATAGAACTGATAGTGAGAGAGCACTGATGTCACTGCAGGGTAATAGAACTGATAGCGGGAGAGCGCTGATGTCACCGCTGTGTAATAGAACTGATAGCGGGAGAGCACTGATGTCACTGCTGGATAATAGAACTGATAGCGGGAGAGCGCTTATGTTACCGTTGGATAATAGAACTGATAGCGGAAGAGCGCTGATGTCACTGCTGGATAATAGAACTGATAGCGGGAGAGCACTGATGTCACCGCTGGATAATAGAACTGATAGCGGGAGAGCGCTGATGTCACTGCTGGATAATAGAACTGATAGCGGGAGAGTGCTGATGTCACCGCTGGATAATAGAACTGATAGCGGGAGAGCGCTGATGTCACTGCCAGATAATAGAACTGATAGCGGGAGAGCACTGATGTCACTGCTGGATAATAGAACTGATAGCGGGAGAGCGCTGATGTCACTGCTGGATAATAGAACTGATAGCGGGAGAGCACTGATGTCACCACTGGATAATAGAACTGATAGCGGGAGAGCGCTGATGTCACTGCAGGATAATAGAACTGATAGCGGGAGAGTGCTGATGTCACCGCTGTGTAATAGAACTGATAGCGGGAGAGTGCTGATGTAACTGCTGGATAATAGAACTGATAGCGGGAGAATGCTTATGTCACCGTTGGATAAAAGAACTGATAGTGGAAGAGCGCTGATGTAACTGCTGGATAATAGAACTGATAGCGGAAGAGCGCTGATGTCACTGCTGTATAATAGAACTGATAGCGGAAGAGCGCTGATGTAACTGCTGGATAATAGAACTGATAGCGGGAGAATGCTTATGTCACCGTTGGATAAAAGAACTGATAGTGGAAGAGCGCTGATGTAACTGCTGGATAATAGAACTGATAGCGGGAGAGCGCTGATGTCACTGCTGGATAATAGAACTGATAGCGGGAGAGCGCTGATGTCACTGCTGTATAATAGAACTGATAGCGGGAGAGCGCTGATGTAACTGCTGGATAATAGAACTGATAGTGGGAGAGCGCTGATGTAACTGCTGGATAATAGAACTGATAGCGGGAGAGCACTGATGTCACCGTTGGATAAAAGAACTGATAGTGGAAGAGCGCTGATGTAACTGCTGGATAATAGAACTGATAGCGGGAGAATGCTTATGTCACCGTTGGATAAAAGAACTGATAGTGGAAGAGCGCTGATGTAACTGCTGGATAATAGAACTGATAGCGGGAGAGCGCTGATGTCACTGCTGGATAATAGAACTGATAGCGGGAGAGCGCTGATGTCACTGCTGTATAATAGAACTGATAGCGGGAGAGCGCTGATGTAACTGCTGGATAATAGAACTGATAGTGGGAGAGCGCTGATGTAACTGCTGGATAATAGAACTGATAGCGGGAGAGCGCTGATGTCACTGCTGGATAATAGAACTGATAGCGGGAGAGTGCTGATGTCACCGCTGGATAATAGAACTGATAGCGGGAGAGTGCTGATGTCACCGCTGTGTAATAGAACTGATAGCGGGAGAGCGCTGATGTAACTGCTGGATAATAGAACTGATAGCGGGAGAACGCTTATGTCACCGTTGGATAAAAGAACTGATAGTGGAAGAGCGCTGATGTAACTGCTGGATAATAGAACTGATAGCGGGAGAGCGCTGATGTAACTGCTGGATAATAGAACTGATAGTGGGAGAGCGCTGATGTAACTGCTGGATAATAGAACTGATAGCGGGAGAGCGCTGATGTCACCGCTGGATAATAGAACTGATAGCGGGAGAACGCTTATGTCACCGCTGTGTAATAGAACTGATAGCGGGAGAGCGCTGATGTCACTGCTGTATAATACAACTGATAGCAGGAGAGCTCTGATGTCACCGCTGTATAATAGAACTGATAGCGGAAGAGCAGTGATGACACTACTGGATAATAGAACTGATAGCGGGAGAGCGCTGATGTCGCTGCTGGATAATAGAACTGAGAGCGGGAGAGCGCTGATGTCACTGATGTATAATACAACTGATAGTGGGAGAGCGCTGATGTCACTGCTGGTTAATAGAACTGATAGCGGGAGAGTGCTGATGACACTGATGTATAATAGAACTGATAGCGGAAGAGCACTGATGTCACCACTGGATAATAGAACTGATAGCGGAAGAGCACTGATGTCACCACTGGATAATAGAACTGATAGCGGGAGAGCGCTGATGTCACCGCTGGATAATAGAACTGATAGCGGGAGAGCGCTGATGTCACTGCCAGATAATAGAACTGATAGCGGGAGAGCGCTGATGTCACTGATGTATAATAGAACTGATAGCGGGAGAGCGCTGATGTATAATAGAACTGATAGCGGGAGAGAGCTGATTTCACCGCTGTATAATAGAACTGATAGTGGGAGAGAGCTGATGTCACCGCTGTATAATAGAACTGATAGCGGGAGAGCGCTGATGTCACTGCTGGATAATAGAACTGATAGCGGGAGAACGCTGATGTCACCGCTGTATAATAGAACTGATAGCGGGAGAGCGCTGATGTCACTACTGGATAATAGAACTGATAGCGGGAGAGCACTGATGTCACCGCTGGATAATAGAACTGATAGCGGGAGAGCGCTGATGTCACTGCTGGATAATAGAACTGATAGCGGGAGAGCGCTGATGTCACCGCTGTGTAATAGAACTGATAGCGGGAGAGCACTGATGTGTAATAGAACTGATAGCGGGAGAGCGCTTATGTCACCATTGGATAAAAGAACTGATAGCGGGAGAGCGCTGATGTAACTGCTGGATAATAGAACTGATAGCGGGAGAGCGCTGATGTAACTGCTGGATAATGGAACTGATAGCGGGAGAACGCTTATGTCACCGTTGGATAAAAGAACTGATAGCGGGAGAGCACTGATGTCACCGCTGGATAATAGAACTGATAGCGGGAGAGCGCTGATGTCACTACTGGATAATAGAACTGATAGCGGGAGAGCGCTGATGTCACTACTGGATAAGAGAACTGATAGCGGGAGAGCGCTGATGTCACTACTGGATAATAGAACTGATAGCGGGAGAGCACTGATGTCACCGCTGGATAATAGAACTGATAGCGGGAGACAACTTATGTCACCGCTGGATAATAGAACTGATAGCGGGAGAGCGCTGATGTCACTGCCAGATAATAGAACTGATAGCGGGAGAGCTCTGATGTCACCGCTGTATAATAGAACTGATAGCGGGAGAGCAGTGATGACACTACTGGATAATAGAACTGATAGCGGGAGAGCGCTGATTTAACTGCTGGATAATAGAACTGATAGCGGGAGAGCGCTGATGTAACTGCTGGATAATAGAACTGATAGCGGGAGAGCGCTGATGTAACTGCTGGATAATAGAACTGATAGCGGGAGAACGCTTATGTCACCGTTGGATAAAAGAACTGATAGCGGGAGAGCTCTGATGTCATTGCTGTGTAATAGAACTGATAGCGGGAGAGCGCTGATGTCACTACTGGATAATAGAACTGATAGCGGGAGAGCGCTGATGTCACTACTGGATAAGAGAACTGATAGCGGGAGAGCGCTGATGTCACTGCCAGATAATAGAACTGATAGCGGGAGAGCTCTGATGTCACCGCTGTATAATAGAACTGATAGCGGGAGAGCAGTGATGACACTACTGGATAATAGAACTGATAGCGGGAGAGCGCTGATGTCACTGCTGGATAATAGAACTGATAGCGGGAGAACGCTGATGTCACTGATGTATAATATAACTGATAGCGGGAGAGTGCTGATGTCACTGCTGTATAATACAACTGATAGCGGAAGAGCAGTGATGTCACTGCTTGATACTAGAACTGATAGCGGGAGAGCGCTGATGTCACTGTTGGTTAATAGAACTGATAGCGGGAGAGTGCTGATGTCACTGCTGGATAATATAACGGATAGCGAAGAGCGCTGATGTCACTGCTGGTTAATAGAACTGATAGCGGGAGAGCGCTGATGTCACTGATGTATAATAGAACTGATAGCGGAAGAGCACTGATGTCACCACTGGATAATAGAACTGATAGCGGGAGAACGCTGATGTCACCGCTGGATAATAGAACTGATAGCGGGAGAGCGCTGATGTCACTGCCAGATAATAGAACTGATAGCGGGAGAACGCTGATGTATAATAGAACTGATAGCGGGAGAGCGCTGATGTCACTGATGTATAATAGAACTGATAGCGGGAGAACGCTGATGTATAATAGAACTGATAGCGGGAGAGCGCTGATGTCACTGATGTATAATAGAACTGATAGCGGGAGAGAGCTGATTTCTCCGCTGTATAATAGAACTGATAGCGGGAGAGAGCTGATGTCACCGCTGTATAATAGAACTGATAGCGGGAGAGCGCTGATGTATAATAGAACTGATAGCGGGAGAGCGCTGATGTCACTGCTGGATAATAGAACTGATAGCGGGAGAGCAGTGATGTCACTGGTGGATAATAGAACTGATAGCGGGAGAGCGCTGATGTCACCACAGGAGGATTTCTTCTCGGATGCTTTATGATTGATCGTTGATCCCCAAAAAAATTCTTTTAATACTTTGTGTATGTATTCGTCCATGTATTTTATATAATTATCAAATAAACGTTACGTTTTATGTATTAGTCAGACAGTTCTTCACGGGGATTAAAATCGTTGTTTTCTGGGGTCACTGGCAGGTTGGGGGTTAACGTTGGCTGCCTGGCCTGCGTCGCACTTGGTAGCCGCTCGCTGTGCGGTGAGGCCCTTGTTGGTTTTGGCTGGCGCTCGCAGACACACCTGTTATATAAACGCCACGGTGAGAAATGCAGCTGAAAAATGTCTATTAATTGTGTTTAGGAAGAGAAACTGACAAGGAAAGTAATAATGGCGCAGGAACGCCGGGGGAGGGTCTGGTGTTATAGCACAGGGGCGGGGCTTGTGTTATAGCACAGGGGCGGGGCTTGTGTTATAGCATGGGGGCGGGGCTTGTGTTATTAGCACAGGGGCGGGGCTTGTGTTATAGCACAGGGGCGGGGCTTGTGTTATAGCATGGGGGCGGGGCTTGTGTTATAGCACAGGGGCGGGGCTTGTGTTATAGCGCAGGGGCGGGGCTTGTGTTATCGCCTGCTGCAGCTCTGGGGGGCTCAGTAATGGTCATACGCGGCTGTCAGATTCCCAGAACATTTACTTTGCTGTTTATTCTAGTTTTAAAGCAAAAGCTCGTAATTCCTGCGCTAAACTTGTGCAACAAAAATAGGCAATTCATTGTTGCACACCCCTAAGATGAGAAATAGGAAGAATAATGTGCGTGGCCGCCAAGCAGTATGGCGCAGCTTCACTGGGGGCTCGCTCACATTTGCGCAGAGTATTACACGTGATATGCTGCTGAATCCCCATTGGCTTACATCGCGGTCCTCAGACGAGGGGATTCTCCAGGTCCCGTGACGGTGCGTGTTCTGTGCTGAGCGGACATTGCAGTGAGGACCTGCGGAACGCGCGGATTCTCTGCATATTTTCGCAACTAAACAATGGGCCTTTTTTGCACACGTAAATACGCTGCAGATTTAGACGCTTAAAAAACCCACAGAAATCCGCGGTCATGTGATTCACGGTGTAAATACACGGCTGAAACCTGCACACGCCCGTATGAACGAGCCCGAGGCCAGAGGTATAGGGTCAGCGTGGCATCGGACAGATATCGCGCACTCAAATCTGCGATCTCCTTGTGACCGTGATGCATTTTTGCATGGCGGCGCATACGATATTCGCCTGCATGAAAAACGTGCCGCAGTCTCTCCATCTCGTCGAACAGACAATACTGGTGCGCTTATCTCGGGCGTGTAAACATTGGCCTCGGTGCGTTCACGTGGGCAAGCTTGACGCGTGATATGAGATAGCGATACGGTCAGATATGGTGTGATCTCCTCTCGCACCGCCGCTCCGTGACTGAAGAATCGCCGCACGTCCTATTTTTCCGTTTCAGAATGGCCCATTATTTCCTTCGGCAGCAAAAATGAATCACATCGCGCTCGCATGTTGCAGAGACGCGATGCATAGTTCTTGCGAAGCGCGCCAAACTCACGCCAAACCCGGGTTTCCAAGTGTGATACCTGATTAAGATGAAAGCCAGAACATGGCGCATCTGTTCACGCCCAGCAGACCGTTCTCATCACTGCGTCGCTTCTCCTGCCGAAGGTCATTAAGGTCCCGCCGCCTCATGGAGTCTGGGGCAGAATAGGGATTAATGCTACCAGAAAGGGCTGGTCAAGAATACTGAGCCTTGGTGCCAGGAGGGGGCTGCCAGCTGGTGGCATCCTGGCAACAAGGAGAGGATGGGACAGGAGAGCGGAGATAGGACAAGGGAGGCTGCCAGGACGGGGACAAGAGGGGCCGGCAGGACGGGGACAAGAGGGGCCGGCAGGACGGGGACAGGGGGGCTGGCAGGATGGGGATAGGGGGGCTGGCAGGACGGGGATAGGGGGGCTGGCAAGATGGGACAAGGGGGGCAGACAGGATGGGGATAGGGGGGCTGGCAAAATGGGGACAAGGGGGCCAACAGGATAGGGACAGGGGGGCAGTTTGTGAAGAGAAGCAGGGTGTCCCACCCTATGGTTTTTGGTATTCGTTCATCCAATGCTGGCATTTATTAAATGGGGGATTGCCGTCGGCCTTCTGCAGGTGGGCATCAAGGGTATGATGACATTTGGTTGGCGGTTGGTCGTCTGGGCTCATGTGACCAAGGCTACTCGGTTTTATACAAGTTATTTGTGATTGCGTTAATCTTAACCACGTTTGAAAATAAATGGCGCGGCCATTAAATGCCGTACATGCGTCCGTGTCTTTATTTAGGGAGAGGTTAAGGGGTTAAACGGAGAATAAGATTTTATGATCCATCAGCTCCTTGTTAGTCAGCCTCCGATATGACGGGTGCAGTCGGACTTCTGCCCCAGGACCCTCGGGTTGGTCTGGTCATGGCGCCCCTGACACCCCTCTCCTCAGTCTCAGCTGACAACCTTCTGCCCTCCAGTTTACCAGTTCTGGCGGCTGTTGCCCCGCGGGCCGCGCTGTCCGTATCTGCTAATCTCGCTCTTCCTGTAGCAGTGAAAGTTGGAGGAAGCGAGTGGAGAACTGGATTGTGCTCGTCAGATAGAGCTGCGCGGCCGCCGCTTTACTTCATGGACTTTTTTTGTCTAGTTCAGGAAGCTGACCCCCATCTCCTCTTCCCGTTTGGCTGAGCGGCCGGCTCACTCCGGAACTGGATTTGCGTAGGCAGAGTTAATAATAGTGCGGGTATATAAAGAGGCGAGGAGAGCCCCTCCGACCGTAGACGCATGGAAGAGACCCAGATAGCAGCACCAAACCCTTCATCACAGCGCAGTCTAAACACAGACGAGTCACGGCCACCGGGGGGACATGTGTGACCATGACAGCCACCGGGGGGGACATGTGTGACCATGACAGCCACCGGGGGGGACATGTGTGACCGTGACAGCCACCGGGGGGGACATGTGTGACCATGACAGCCACCGGGGAGGGGACATGTGTGACCACAACGGCCACCGGGGGGACATGTGTGACCGTGACAGCCACCGGGGGGGACATGTGTGAACATGACAGCCACCGGGGGGGGACATGTGTGACCATGACAGCCACCGGGGGGGACATGTGTGACCATGACAGCCACCGGGGGGGACATGTGTGACCATGACAGCCACCGGGAGGGGGGGGACATGTGTGACCACGACGGTCACCGGGGGGACATGTTTGACCATGACAGCCACCGGGGGGGACATGTGTGACCACGACAGCCACCGGGGGGACATGTGTGACCATGACAGCCACCGGGGGGACATGTGTGACTGCGACGGCCACCGGGGGACATGTGTGACCATGACAGCCACCGGCGGGACATGTGTGACCATGATAGCCACCGGGGGGACATGTGTGACCACAACGGCCACCAGGGGGGCATGTGTGACCATGACAGCCATCGGGGGGACATGTGTGACCGTGACAGCCACAGGGGGGGACATGTGTGACCACGACGGCCACCGGGGGGACATGTGTGACCATGACAGCCATCGGGGGGGACATGTGTGACCGTGACAGCCACAGGGGGGGACATGTGTGACCATGACAGCCACCGAGGGGAACATGTGTGACCACGGCAGCCACCGGGGGGGACATGTGTGACCACGACAGCCACCGGGGGGACATGTGTGACCATGACAGCCACCGGGGGGACATGTGTGACTGCGACGGCCACCGGGGGACATGTGTGACCATGGCAGCCACCGGCGGGACATGTGTGACCATGATAGCCACCGGGGGGACATGTGTGACCACAACGGCCACCAGGGGGACATGTGTGACCATGACAGCCATCGGGGGGACATGTGTGACCGTGACAGCCACAGGGGGAGACATGTTTGACCACGACAGCCACCGGGGGGACATGTGTGACCATGACAGCCACCGGGGGGACATGTGTGACTGTGACGGCCACCGGGGGACATGTGTGACCATGACAGCCACCGGCGGGACATGTGTGACCATGATAGCCACCGGGGGGACATGTGTGACCACAACGGCCACCAGGGGGACATGTGTGACCATGACAGCCATCGGGGGGACATGTGTGACCGTAACAGCCACAGGGGGGGATATGTGTGACCGTGACAGCCACAGGGGGGGGACATGTGTGACCACGACGGCCACCGGGGGGACATGTGTGACCATGACAGCCATCGGGGGGGACATGTGTGACCGTGACAGCCACCGGGGGGACATGTGTGACCGCGACGTCCGCCAGGGGAACATGTGTGACTGTGACGGCCACCTGGGGGGAAATGTGTTACTCTGATGGCCACCGGGGGGGGACATGTGTGACTGCGACGTCCGCCGGGGGGAACATATGTAACTGCGACAGCCACCTGGGGGGACATATGTGACTGTGATGGCCACCGGGCAGAACATGTGTGACTGCGACGTCCACCGGGTGTGACATGTGTGACTTGACAGCCGCCAGGGGGGATATGTGTCACTGTGACGGCCACCAGGGGGGATGTGTGTGACTGCGATGGCCACCGGAGGGACAAGAGTGACTCGACGGCCACCGGGGGGGGGGGGGGGGGGGGGGGATGTGTGTGTAAATGCGACGGCTTGTGATTGCGACGGCCATGGAAGGGGACATGTGTGACTGCAATGGCCACTGGGGGGGGGGGGGAATGTGTGACTGCGACGGCCACTAGGGGGGACATGTGTGATTCCGACGGCCACTGAGGGGGACATATGGGACTGTGGCCATGTCGCCTACATGTTGGCTGTATGGAGCCATCATCCTCTGCACATGAGGTGCAGATCCTGGAGCGTCTTACCAGGCCAGCGGACGCCATCTGCGCTGGGACCGTGGCAAAAAAAACCTCCCCTCGGCAACAAGGAGAGAAGAACCATTTATAGACATACGGTCATATACTGCCCACATATTACTATACAGAGCCTATATGATACTGTCATATATAGCTCATATGTGGGCAGTATCTGGCGGGATGTATATAATGACCTCTATGAGGATATTATATCGGCTCGGCATGGTAATATATCAGCGGTATATGGCAGTATCATATCAGCACTATATAGTGATATTATATGGCAGTACATGGTGGGATGTATATAATATTACTATGTAGTGCTAATATAATACTGTGCTATACAGCTCTAGTACATACATGACAACACTGTATGGTAATATTACATGGGCAGGATATGGCGGGATGTAGCTGACCTGTATATGATCGTATTATATTGGCACTATATAGTAATATTCTCTGCTCAGTAAGGGAATGGAAACCGACAGCAGCCCCTTCCAGCCTTAACAGGGACCCTGCTGCTATGTTTGCTGCTCCTTATAACGCTCCAGTACTGATATAACCTCTAGAGACATCATCTATGTGATATCGGCCTCTTATGCCCCAGTAGAGCAGATTATCTGTCCGTGCGGACAATATGGACAAGTGCTAATCACCGTGCTGACTGCTGGTCGGCGTTTGTTGGCACAGGAAGATGATCTGCCCATATAAAAAAGACCCCTGAGGTACCTTTACACGGTACAACTGTTGGGCACGGAAGCACCCGACGGTTGCCCCAGCAGCTATTGCTCCTTATGTTCGCACAGGAGTGATGGTCTGTCAGTGAATGGAGGCCCGACGCGCCATTCCGGCCGCCCACCTTCATTTATTGCAAATAGGCAGTCGTTTATAGATTGAGAAGCCGCTCAGCAGTCGCTGTGTTACAGCTCGCTGGAAAGGAACAGCTGGCGACTTCTGAGCGACTTCTCACGTGGCGCCTTGTTGGGGGCCGTGTTATATGGGCCGACAGTTGCTCATTTGAGCAATTATTTGGGCGACTATTGGCCATGTAAAAGTGCCTTAAGGAAACTTAAAAAACTTGACCTGTTGGGAGGACCTGCAGATGGCAATTACTTCCAGAGCATGATAATGTCTCGAAGATTATGGAAGAAAAGCTCCTGAGGCTCTTCATAGAATCCTAGGACGGTGGAGTTGGAAGGGACCTCGGGGGTCATCAGGTCCTCGGGGGTCATCGGGGCCAACCCCCTGCTCAATGCAGGATCACTAAATCATCCCAGACAGATGTCTATCTGGCCTCTGAAGATTTCCATTGAAGCAGAACTCCCCATCTCCCGTGGCAACCTGTTCCACTCATTGATCACCCCCTATAAGTGGGACAGGTTACTCTTATCCTGTGAAAGTACTTTGTATTTTTTGTGCTAATGAAATGCGCGCAAAATACACTCATGTGAATGAACCCATTGAAATCAGTGAGTTCTATTCACTGCGTACTGCCCGCCCAAATTTGGAACATGTAATACGCAGCACAAATGTGTTCATGTGAATAAGCTCAAACTCTTATTAAATGTTGATAATGTGTGCACCCGTCACATTATGTATTCATTCGTCAGCACTAAAACTTGCTACTTTTAAGGTGATCGGACACTGACTCTTTTTTGTTCCACTTTGCACTATTCATAAAGCTAACACTGAGCTGGTCCCACAGAAAGAGCACAGTGGTGACTGCACACAGTGGATGTCTCTCTTGTTCTTTCTCTAATGATCATCGTTAATTAATTTTGGACATATAAGAGAATTCAGATCCCGTTAATTTTATTGCTGATTCTAAATTTAAAGAAGTCCTCCAACATCCGCTGTAAGAAGAACAGGGAAACCTGAGCGATGGCTGTAGCAACATACACTGAAGATTGGCCTCCTGGGGTGTTCTAATCAGAAGGTCAACATATACATAACTTATGATGGGAAATTTGCTCTGGATAAGGGGGCTCTTCTGGAGGGGGTCTCGGTGTATAGAATATTTGGATGTGGATTAATATCACCAACATAAGGCAAACCTTTAACACAGTCTACCTCATCCGTACCTCCAACCACTTATGGGATGGCTGACCCTACTCAAATATATCAGGTCTTACGGGGGTTCTACTAAGTGCTCTCTCCTGCCCCTCCGCCAATTCTGGCTCAAGTCCCTGTTCCCATCTTTGTGATTGCCCCTTGAACTGCGCCACTTTCTGCTGAGGAACTAGAAAATGCCGTTAAATCTCTGATAAATGCAGAAGCCCCAGAAGCCGATGGCGAACAGCCATTGGTTATAGGAACTTGATTCCCTTCTGTAATGTTGCACTAGAGGGCCGGTCAGTCGGACGGGATCTGATTTCCGCTATGACTGCAGTTATTCCCAAACCCCATAAAGCCCCTTCCCCCATCCGCTGCCCAATTTCCCTTATATAAATGTTGATTTGAAACTCTTTCCATGGATTCCAGCTGCTCGGCTGAACAAATGTCTCCCATCCCTGGTTAACTCTGGCAAAGCAGGGCTTATACCGCCGGCAAGCTTGTAACAATGTCCAAAATATGTTTAAAGTGACCCTCCGGGCCTTGACAAGGGAAGATGGCCGCAGAGCTTCTTTGACTACCTGAAGCACACTGTGTATTAGTATATATCATTATATAAGACACTGCTTTGATTGGCCGGCGCTGCCCACATGACCAGTGAGCATACCTCCAAACTGTTGAACAACAAAAGAGGGACAGCTATATCGGTGCGCAGACATGACAGACCACGCCCCTTTTATGCAGAGCCGCATCCTCTGTATCCCGTAACAGTGCCCTTCAGTGAGCCCCTTACAGTCATGGTGTCCCTTTAAAGGTGATACTGCCCCTTCGTTAGTAGTGCGTGCAGTGTGGTGTCTTAGGGCCCTTTTACACCTATAATTGCAGCACATTTGTGGGAACTTCTGCAACAATGTTGGGAAGAAATTTCAGGGCGATATCTGAATACAGTTATAGAAAGAACACCTCAACGGTGTGAAGCTCTTACGTCAGCCGGAGGGGCGACTGAGAGGGGTCACAAATCTAGATTTAATTGGGTGAAACAAAGCTAGACTGGTTTCACATCTGCGTTGGATCCTTCGGTCAGGAGTTCCGTCACGGCATGCAGCACTTTTTCTTCGGTCTAGAAGCCGGACAGCTGAGCGAAAAGCCAAAGGGATCCCATTATAGTCAATGAGGTCCATTCGGTTCTGTCCTGACATAGCCATTCAGACGCAGGGATTCCTCTTTCCCGCTCTCTGAATGGAGCAGGACGGTGGACGCCGGCGCCGCTGGGAACCGCTCTCACTCTTATTCATCTTATTTGTTTCTTCTGTTTTCATTTCAAAGAACATTTGAGACATTAAACTGTAAAAAGAGCAGTAAAAACTGCTAGAAAGGTTGTAGTAAAGCGTTTGACTGGTAGTGTATGTGCTGCCTCTCAATATAGGTTTGGGGCCATTATAATGGAGACTGGAGCCCTTTTTGATAGGGTGTGGACGTCCTGGATAACCTCCGTGCATCCTCCAAATAATCAGTTATCTGTCCCTTTAAGTCGTACATAACTAACATCATTCATGGGCCTGAAATGTCTCGCTTATCTATTACAGTCGAGCCTTTTATGTATCTTCTAAGATGGAACCATGAATGTTCACCATAGTCCTTGTGTATACCATCATGTCTACATATTATATCGCTCTATACACTGTCCTACCAAGAGTAATTGGACTTCTGAGCAAGAGTCAAAAGAGGCAGTTATTCCCATAAGTGAATACTTAGTGGGGCTTCTTCGGCCCTAATGACACTGGATACTCTGCGTGGCATACTTTCTAATAAGATCTGATACACTTCATCTGCTATTTCCCTCTATTCATCCTGCAAACATCTGGTGCGTTCTCAAAGAAGATGCATGGGCCTGTCTACAGCAGTGCAAGAAGTGCTGTCATTGGACTGTTGAGCAATGGAAGAACATTCTATGGAGTGATGAATCGTGCTACTCCAGCTTTACATCAGATGGATGTACCTCCGCCTGAGTGTGTTGTGCCACCAGTTATGTGCCACGGAGCTTCTGTTATGGTCTGGGGGTGTTTACGTGGCACGGTCTCAGACTGTTGGTTGTAGTGACAAGAACCTTGAACATGGAGGTGAACCCTGACATTCTAGACAATAATGTGCTGCCAACAATGTGGCAATACTCTTGTTGGAAGTATGGCTGACCATTCCCAGACACAAACCTTGTCACACGTGGATACGGATGTCCAAGGATAGTTCTGGCCTGCAGAGTCCCCACCTGAGCCCCACTGAACTGCTGTGGGTGAGACTGAAACTTCAGGTTAGGAAATGTGAACAGAGAACTTGCCGACAGTTTGCAGGATGAATGGAGGGAAATACCAGCTGAGAGTTTAAGATGTAAGTAGAAAGTATGCCATGACGAGAATCCAAAGTCATCAGAGCCAAAAGAGTCCCACTAAGTATTATCCTATGGAAATAAATACTAGTTTTGATGTTGCTCAGGGGTGCACTTACTTTTGGTTGGATTGTATGTATGCCGTAAGACAGATCCTGCAGGTTTTTCACAGGAAGTAATGTGATATCTGTTTATTATCTGTTTATTACCGCTTTATCTTCCACTTGTTAGAATTTAATAAATACATTGAAACTAAAAATCCCCGACATAAAGTGTAAAATAAAAACCATCTCCATGATGATGCTAATCCGGGGCGTCCCTGGAGGGCTCGCTTACCTAATGAATTGGTTTCTTTCCCATGCTAATGGCCCCATCACTGTCAACAGTGGCCATTAAAGCAGCGTCCGCCCGCCATTGTCACAGCTTGGGCTCCTCTAATATTCCACCACTGAGTCATTTATTTCCTAAACAAGGGTCGCTCCAAAGGTTGGATTGTCCACAATTCATAACTGAGCCCACATAAAGTATTGAATGCGACCTGAGAAGTGGTGTGCCGACGCCTGAGCAAAGTGCTAAATCCCACACCCCTTCTACACCCTAGAGGCAGGAATAGGCAAAGAATCCCAAAGGACCCCCTAGTGCTGCATTCATAAAGCAACGCCCCCTGCAGGGCAGATTAGCATGAAAAACATAGATCCTTTAATGTGTAATATCCAGTTACAGAAGCTGGGAAGCGTCTCCAGTCGTGTTGGAGGAACCAGAAACTCAGACCAAAATATCAAACTTACAATTTACTTGTATGAAAGTGCAATTCATTTTGTGAGAACCTCGCAGCGCCCATTATTCCCAATGAGAGCAAAAATACACCACAGCGAACACTTTACGGAAAGGTTTTGTGGCTGCTGCTCACACATGTTGTACTGTATACTGCGCCGCGAATAAAACGGCCCTCCAGTCCTGGACAAACAGCGCTGGCTGCACGGGTGTTCTGGCTACCTGACACACACTGCGCATTAACGCACATCTTTAGTTGAAGGGCCATTTTACATGGGACTACCTGTTGGGTGCAGAAGCCCTACAGGTCGTCCCAGCGATAATCGCTCTGCTGTTTTAACACAAGGACGATCATTGCTGAGTGGAGTTGGAGCGCGTCGGGGATCATTCCGGCCGGCCGTCTTCACACACAGTGAACAGGCAGTCGCTCACACATGAACATCTGCCTGTTTATACAGGCCGTCTGTCATTCAGCTTTCTGCAGTCAGAAACTGAATGAGAAGCGAATGATTCCCTGTTGTCGTTCAGTCTGTGCATTTACACTGGATCCCGGAATCTGAACAATTTCTTGGCCCTAAGACGCTCCACCTGCTTGAGGGACCCGCAGCACGTATGAGCATCATGTAGTGTCTTGGGTTAGATTCACATCAGGACTAGGGATTCCGTTTTCCTGTACCGTTATGGGAGCAACAAAAGGGAATCCCGTGAATGAACGGATCTGTCTAATAATGGAGTCGGTGCCCACCGCGCCCCATCGGCCATAATGAGACGCATTCAGTTCCTCTACCTGTCCAGCAATTTTAGAAGATGAAAAAGTCCTGCATGCGTTTCACAGCCGATCGGCGCCGGAGACTCTGAACGGAACCTCCAGTGTAGATATGAAAAGAGCCTAAGGCTGGGGTCACACGGAACGAAAATTCTAGCGGAATGGCCGCACCGAAAAACAGCGAGAATTCCGCTGGAAAAGTGCAGCTTCAAAACTCCCTTCCCTTGGACGCGGGTTTTATAGCGGTTTCTCCTTCGGCATTCCGCTGCGGCTTTCTCCCTTTTCCTATAGAGAGGCCGCTGCGAAAAAGAAAAAAGAATTGACATGCTGCGGAATTGAATTTCTTGCTGAATGTCAGTTTTTGTGCGGCCTGGCTGCAACGGATTGGCCGCGGCGTGCGGACAAGATTTTTGCTAAATCTCGTCCACTTTGCTGGCTAATTCTGGGATTAGGAGCCGTGGGCGGATTTACTGTGTGGACTTTCCTTTACACAACCATATGCGTTTTTCCGTTGACCCGTATGCACCGTATAATCACATAAATGAAGATCTGACTCGATCTTTATTTATGTATTTCCAGCCATTAACACGGGCGCTGCTGCGCAAACGTAAAAATATACGCAGAAGTGATGAAAGCCAATGACCACTATAAAATGTTCAGAATGACCAAACATGCTTAATTAGGGCGAGCTGTCTCCCCTCCCCCCCCCCCCCAACCCCCAATTGCTTTATACTCCCCGACCGTGTGGGGTTTACATGGCTGAACACCTGGTAAAGATACATGAGGGGGATTTACAATTGCGCGCTCTATGTGGCCCATTTTCGGGTTTGGACAATTTGTCATGGACAAGGGGCTAGAAAGGACTCCTGAATATAGTGTAGTGGTGGGGGGTATAAAGCCAAGACCCCTCAAATCCAAACTTAGGCTGGCTTCACATGGGCGTATTTTACATCAGTATTTTGTGAGCCAAAGCCAGGAGGGGAGAGAAAGTAGAATGGAAAGATTTGCACGTCTTGCGTATTTTCGACCCGCTCCTGGTTTGGGGGTCACAGAATACTGATGATAAATAAGCCCTTAAACAGTAGAGAATCGAAATGGCGCGATGCATCCAGTCAAATAAGCAATATAAGTTTACAAGACCAGAGCTGTGGGAGCAATGCTCTGCAGGAAAGATACTCTGCACAGGTGATGCCTCTTTTGCCTTTTATTGCTTCTAGACTATTCGGCAGTCAGTGCCCCCTCTCTGGATCTATTTACTGATGGTGGTCCCTGGGGGCCTGAGGTGCTGACCATAATATGTAGATGCTGGGGGGGTAATAGGCTGAACTGGATGGACAAATGTCTTTCTCGGCCTCACATACGATGTTACTATTCAGTGCTGATAATGTAGTCAGTAGGGCGCAGCGCTGGCGCCATTGGAGAGCTTTACTGAATACAACAGATGGATCTGGATACTGGCGGATTTTCCGATATTAGACATCTGGCTCCACATGTTGGGGGTCTTTTGGTCTCCTTATTGCAGCCATAATAATAATAATAATCTTTATTTGTATAGCGCCAACTTATTCCGCAGCGCATCTGTATTGCCTTGCAGAATGGAGTCAGGGGTCTCTTGGTAAGCGAGGGTCTCGCATATCTGGAAGCACAACAGTTTTCACTAACCTCATCATAGTTGCTCCAAGTGCTAAACAATCAGTGATACAATAGAGCTGTACAGTAGGGGCCCTGCCCATCACTATAATGGGCCCCGTGTTATGATAGAGGGGGTGAATCCCTGCCCCCCATGTTATGGTGGAAGGGGGAGAGTTAACCTGTCTAACTGCCTCCTCTGGACTGATGCCCCCTGCTGTCCAGGGCTGGGAGGGTCTCCTTGTCCTCTGCTTCTATTGTCTTCAGTCACACTTAACATTTATCAGTTCATTTTTTTTTGTCTTGCAGAGAATCACTCACGACCCAAACTAGTAATAATGACTCCCAACAACTGATAAACTAATAATAATGACTCCCAACAACTGATAAACCATAAACTTTTCACTACACTGGAATCTGCTCCAGTGAGGGGGGATGGGGTGACCTGTGTGTGATGTGACATTTATTACACCCCCCCCCCCCCCTCCCGTGTAATATTCGGGGCTGCAGCCTGCAGATAAGGGTTCTCAGAAGTCTCCTCGTTATCTCCTTCCCTGTATTCTGCGCTGTCAGGAGGCCAAATCTCGTGGATGAGGTGATGAAGGGGTTAATATGTCACCTCCTTCAGCCAGAGCAGCGGCTAACAATAATTCGGGGCGCTGATACCACTGGAGGGACCCCCTCCCCCAGCACTTCATACCCCCGTCCCCTCCAAATGAAACAAGGTAACATTAATTTGATAACTCACAAAACATCCGGAGTTGGAAAGTATGCCCCCCCCCCCTCCCCCACCCCGCTGAATACAGAATGCGCCGGACCCCCCTGGGACCCCCAGCTGACCGCCGGACTGGGGCGCCGTCACCCCACAGTGTGTCCCCGCCGATAGTCCATGCGTATACACAGAGTATATAGTATGTGAGGGGAGGATACACTAGTGGATATATAATAGCCGTTTGTACAACCTGCTGACAATGATAAATCTGCTCTCTTAGTTACTGTGTATATACGGTATATCCGCCCGGTGTTATAGATTATCTGTGCAGATACAACCTGCTCAGTAGCATACAATGTATCTGCGCAGGTGATATGTAATATAGGGCAGAGATACAGATAATATATACTACAGATACATTATATCAGAGTAGGTTGTATCTGTAGTATACATTATACGGAGTATCTCTGCCCTATATGATATATTAGCTGTACACACAATGTATCTATGTGTGTATCTCTGCCCTATATAATATATTAACTGCACATACAATGTATCTATGTGTGTATCTATGCCCTATAATACATATTAGCTGTACATACAATGTATCTGTGTATCTCTGCCCTATATAATATATTACCTGCACATACAATGTATCCATGTGTGTATCTCTGCCCTATAATACATATTAGCTGTACATACAATGTATCTGTGTGTATCACTGCCCTATATAATATATTACCTGCACAGACAATGTATCCATGTGTGTATCTCTGCCCTATAATACATATTAGCTGTACATACAATGTATCTATGTGTGTATCTCTGCCCTATATAATATATTAACTGCACATACAATGTATCTATGCCCTATAATACATATTAGCTGTGCATACAATGTATCTGTGTATCTCTGCCCTATATAATATATTACCTGCACAGACAATGTATCGATGTGGGTATCTCTGCCCTATATAATATATTACCTGCACATACAATGTATCGATGTGTGTATCTCTGCCCTATATAATATATTACCTGCACAGACAATGTATCGATGTGTGCATCTCTGCCCTATAATACATATTAGCTGTACATACAATGTATCCATGTGTGCACCTATGCCCTATTTTACATACTAGTTGTACATACAATGTATCTATGTGTGTATCTCTGCCCTATATAATATATTACCTGCACATACCATGTATCGATGTGTGCACCTCTGCCCTATTTTACATACTAGTTGTACATACAATGTATCGATGTGTGTATTTCTGCCCTATATAATATATTACCTGCACATACAATGTATCGATGTGTGTATCTCTGCCCTATATAATATATTACCTGCACATACAATGTATCGATGTGTGTACCTCTGCCCTATATTACATACTAGTTGTACATACAATGTATCTCTGCCCTATATTTTATATTATGTATAGTTGTGCCGTTTACATACATCGGATCTCCGATTGCTTCTTTACATATTAATTACATGATAACGTCACGTGACATGGCGGTCTCAGGCTGGGGGCGGGGCCAACCACTTGCATTTTGTGTACAAACATAAAGGAAGTAGCCAATCGGGAATGAGAGCTCATGAATATTAATGAAGCTCCTGCTTAACAAGCGGCGGTGGCTGCGGAGCCGAAGAGTAGATTGTCGGATCGTCCGGAGCAGCATGACCGCCGCCTTCTCCAGCCTCCCCTCGGCACACGGCAGGCAGCTCGGCACAGTGCAGGTAAGTGTCCCCGGCATGCAGCAGAGCCCACCTGGTGGAGATCCAGTGCGATGTAGCAGAGTTTGTCCGGTGATGATAGGAAGTTTGCGCGGTGTCCTGGTGCCGCGAAAGAGATGTAGCGGAGCTCACCTGGTGGGATCCTGGGTGCTATGGATCGGCGTGATGTAGCAGAGTTTGGCGGTGATGATACAATGTCTGCAGCCCGGCCGGTGATGATGCAATGTCTGCCGGTGATGGGGCGGCATGTCTGCAGCCCGGCCGGTGGTGGGACCTTCTGGGTTTTCTGCTTCTTTTTGTGTTCAGTGTTCCGGAGTCTCAGCTGTTCTCAGTCGGGTTGTAGATGTGTGTAGTGCGGCTCCCGAAGTAGCAGAGCGCGGCCGGAGATGCTGCTACAATGTATCCAAGTGTCGGGAGTGTTACATTGTATAGCGGGTGGTCAGTACCGGCGCTGCTCCCGGGCACACGGCTCAGTGCTGGCATATAGACTTGCCTGACAGGACCTGCATAGAGCTAGAATACCCTGCTGTATACCTGCAGTAACCTGAACTGTATACAGCTACCAGTATAATACCTGCAGGTCCCGCACTGCATACAGCTAGAATACCCTGCTATATACTGAATAATAGCTATATACCTGCAGTAACCTGAACTGTATACAGCTACCAGGTCCTGCACTGTATTCAGCTATATACCTGTGGTAACCTGAACTGCATACCATATTCTACTGTATTCAGCTATATACTTGTGCTGCATACAGCTAGAATACCCTGTTCTACACTGTATATAGCTCTATACCTGCAGTAACCTGAACTGCATGCAGTTATATACCCTGTTCTATACTGTATGCAGTTTTATATACCTGCACTGCATACAGCTATAATACCATGCTCTGTACTGTATACAGCTATATACTGATTGCCATCTCCGTGACTTTCTGTGCATCCTCTGACTTTTACTCTCCTCCCCGCAGGATCTCGGCATGGAGGATCTCTGTCTCCCGCTCATCGACTCCTGCAGCATCAAGAAGGAGGATGACGATTTGGGAAAGTTTGTGGATTTAGAGTTTATTTTGGCTCATACAAGCAATAATCCTGGTGGGGGCGGTGGGGGTCCCACTTATCCCCTGCCTGAGACCCCGGAGAGCTGCAGCACCACCTATGATAGTGATGGCTCCTACCAGCCGGGGCACAAGTACGAGAGCCCCCAGCACAGCTACGTGGCTGAGTTGCTGACCCCTGACATTACCTGCATGGACGCCCCTCCTGACTACAGCCTGAAGCCCCCCATGCCCTGTCGCAGGAAGTACACAGAGCTGCGGGGTCCTGATGCCCCCGGGCCCTTGTCTATGGAGCAGCTTCACCACCTGGGCCATAAGATCAAGAAGGAGCAGCCAGAGCAGTCCTGCATGCTGGGGGCCCCGACTACCTCCAACTGTATGGCTGGGCCCCTCCTGGAGCACAAGGCTGTCATGCACCTGGGGGGACCTACTTATAGGATCAGTCCCACTGAGGACATGGGACTGAATGACTGTCATCTGGTGAGCACTGAGCTACACTTCCTGCCCCAGCAGTACCAGCCTTACCCCCCTGGCTTCCCAGGCCAGGCCCCCCCACAGTTCCATGGACACTTCGGGGTGTACAGAGACCCTATGAAGGTGCACCCGGCCATACACGGTATGATGGTCACTCCACCCTCCTCCCCACTGCTGGAATACTACCCACCCATGAACCCCACTGAAGACTGCAAGCCAAAGAGGGGGCGCCGCTCATGGGCCCGCAAGAGAACTGCAACCCACAACTGCGAGTACCCGGGCTGTGGCAAGACCTACACAAAGAGCTCCCACTTGAAGGCACACATGAGGACACACACAGGTAAGTGCAAGGTGCACAGTCCTAATATGTGCAGACCCCTAGATCTTGTCACCCATCCTGATGCCAGTGTAGCCCTCTATAGAAATCCATTGGGCGGGTGGGGGGGGGGGGGGAATAGATGGATGCACAGGTGAGCAGAGGCACAAGGTCCCAGTATGCATCCACCCACCCGATATGTGCAGACTCCTAGATCCTGCTTCCGCATGTTATTGCGCCCCTGTTATAATGCATGGGTTACAGGGGACACTTTGCTCAATCCACTTCAGACTAAAGGGACACCTCAGTTGTGGGTTGTACAGGTAGAACCTCCTTGTAACCTGTGCATGCATGGGGATGTGGGGGGGGGGGGGGGGGGGGAGGGGTTATAAGGGAAAAGATGGCCCCTTCATGTCTTTTGTCCTGGTAATTAACTCTTTGGGTTCCCTCCTCAGGTGAGAAGCCTTATCACTGCAACTGGGAAGGCTGCGGCTGGAAGTTTGCCAGATCAGATGAACTCACTCGCCACTTCCGGAAGCACACTGGACACAGACCCTTCCAGTGTCACCTGTGTGAGAGGGCCTTCTCCCGCTCCGACCACCTAGCCCTGCACATGAAGAGGCACATGTGAGCCAACCCAGAGACTGCACAGCTGCCCCCTAGAGGGGCTGTATATATATCTGTACATTGGACCCCCAGATCGCTAATATATTATTTAAAGAGCCAGACCCCCAGAAGGTTCTGCCTCTTGTACAATATTTGGAGCTTCTTGCATTTTGTAAGGTAAATTGAAGTTTTATTTTTGCTGATCTGGAAGTTTCAGCTCCTTTTTGTACTCTTCATTATACTGTAAGAGTCTGGGGGAGGGGAAGGGGTGCCACAAGTGTTGGGGTGACCTTTTATTGTTGAAGTATTGGGAAAACTCCCCTGTAAGTGCAATTCCTGCCAGTCACCAATTGGCTGTACTGCAGCGCCACCTACTGGCCCCAGGTGCTCCTGCACTCACCTGTACATAGCATTTCTTACCTGCAGGACACTTTTGGGTCCAGGTTTATTTTTTACTCTGTTCTTTTTGTACAATGTCTGGTTGCTTTCCCTTTAGAAGGGAGTCAGGTACTGTCCGCACTGCCAAATCCTGTAAAGAAATGTATAATAAAGTCCAGATTGTCAAAGATCTCAAGACTCTGCTGTCCACTTATTCATGTACCAACTCAAACTGGGGGCCACAAGCTGGAGGGGAAACAAAAGGGTCATGATTGTGTGCAGGGATGTGTGACTGGGTGCCAACTAACCGGAGTCCCATAAACTATTAGGTGAGGGACTGCTGTGAGGCACCCCATACCTGCGCCGTGTTCCTGCGAAGTTGTTGCATACACACCAGCATGTTATCAGCCACCTGGCATTCATCTCTATGGGCGAGTGCATGCACACAGCCGACTGAAGAGACTCCCCAGCACAACCGCTTCCAGGACTCCCTGTTCATCACCTTTTTGATCCCCATAATGCAGTCTTATGGGGCTGAAAGGTGCTGACTGGTTCCTGTTTGAGTTTTAACCAAGATTTGAAGAGCCTGTAATGGGTCTATCCTGTCAGTGGAATACACTGGCCAAATATATACCCACCTGAATAGGGGCTAAGGCCTCCAAAACATTTAAGTGCCCAAGGGGCTCGGGTGCAGCTCGCAGCAGTCACCTGTCTGATACACTGACGACCCATATACATTGACCTCATCTGTGATACGGACATGTGATTGGGGCAAAAAGCCCCCAAAATACATACAAATGTTAACAAGTGCACATTTTCTTCCAGGCTCTGCCCCCTTTACACAGGGGTCTTCTTCCTCCTATGACCATATAATGGCATTCTGCAATGCTCTAAGACTTTTGAATCCGTCACCACTTCCAATCTGTCTGCTTCCTGTTAAGTGACTGAGGACCCTTTTCCCATAATAGATGGATTTGCTTGGATCCATATTTCCTATTCTCTAGTAGGTTGCTTACTCAGGCCTCCTGCCGGACAGATTCTGCATGCGAGTCCGGCCCTGGCAGCGCCGCATACCTAACTTTCTGTATCTTCATCTGTAATGTTGCTGGTCCGCACGGCTCGCCATCTGACGTGTGCAGGACAGATTTGTAACATATATATATATATATATATATATATATATATATATATATATATATAAAAATTTTTTAAAATCTGCTTTCCCCGCGTCATCACCTAGCGATTTGACGTGGAATCTGAAACACTAATTGCGGAAGGGCCATGGATCGGACAGCTTCCATTGACTTGAAGCCATCCATGCAAAAAGATTTACTTTTCCATAGCATGCTATGGCGGGTATTTGCTGCGGAATCTGGAGGTGTATGCCGAGATTCTGCAATGCACATCCACCCGTGTGCAGCTGGCCTTAGTGCAGCACTCACTCGCCCCATTAAAGCAACAGGAAAATCCAATCCCATTGGTTCTATAAAGCCATATAGATAGTAGACCCTGATGGAGCCGGGGGTCACCCTCTATGGTGCACATGGGAGAATTGCTCTTACTTAGTTGCCCTTCTCTGCTGGATGAGGGGTCACATTTGTTCCCTACTGTGGATCGCCAGGATGACTATCCTTAACAGCAGTCTAGATGTAATACTTATGTACAGAGTATATAGTAGAATGACCGATGGCATAGCTTAATGCAGTAGGGTAGACTATCAGTATATAGCTGGAGTATGGATGGAACAGCTGTATACTACATAGTATTCTATCGATGCCGTATAAGACCCGATATATCACTGGAGGGGGAAGAGGACCGGACTACAAAAATCTATAATGCTTGGATAGATCCGAGGCAAAAGACCCGGCCGCCAAAGAACACGCCGGCCGATGCTGGCAGAGCAGATACTGGCATGGATATCACACAACTGAAAGAAGGAAAACATGGAGGGAGCTTGCCTGGACGGCCGTGGACAGCTAACATCTATGTAGTATACAGCTATTCCCTCTACAGTACTCTACTGTATGTTACTATAGTAATATGTATATCTGTATATAGAATAGCTCTATATAGTGGTGTGCAGGTCTGTCAGGGAGTGCCCGCACCCCACAAAATAACCCTTAACTGTGTGGGGGCCCTGGACTCAAGGTATATTCCATCTGCAGAGGGGAGAATCCAACTTAATGATTTTACCCACTGGACCCCTCAGACTAGTGGAGGGCACTAGTGAGGTCCAGTCTGCCACAATACACAGTTTACAAGGAAGGACTCTGCTGCAAAGCTCTGACCCAGCTCATACAGAGCAGCCTGGTGCAGATCCTGCAGGGGAAAGTATCTCTGCTCCGCTTTGTGGGTATTAACCCCTATTCTAAAAGGCTGCTCTCACAGTCCAATAATCCCTCGTGAGTTTGGTGCGGTGTGAGAAGCCCAAAACTCATGCAAATACCAATCCTATTCTCTTAAATGGAGTCATGGACCTGAGCAGTGAAGGAAAAAGTGGCTGCGTGTCCTGTCTTTCCTCGCAACACATTGTTTTGAATGGGACAGTAAACACATGGCATGGCCTGTGCTGCAAGGTTTCCCATTGAAAACAATCTGTGCCGGAGGATCGCTACATCACAAGAGGTGAGAGGAGTCAAACACCTCGCATCTGCGTAAAAACGCCCATTTGTGAGCGCTCTATCGGACGCTGATATCATGCTTGCCCATGAGTAGACGCCCGAGGCCTCCTTCACCCGGGCGAGCACAATATCCCCATGAGAATGTCGTGGCAGTATGGCAATGTTTAGGCGTCTGCGATGCTTTTTCCTGGTAAGACTTTGCGCATCGCAGCAGCCGGCGGTTTCCTCGTGCGATAGACTTGTGCGTTGTGATAAACCGAAGGGTCCATAGGGCAACCTGGGCGAGGAAAAAGGAGCAAAACCCAGAAAGATCGGCCATGCCGCGATTTACAAGTCTCACAACACCGCGGATAGAAAACCTCACGGATGGGAATGAAGTCACTAGATGCACGGGTTTCATAATTCTGCATTTTCTTGCACTGCTCAAAAATCGCACGGTTTTCTCGCAAGTGTGAAGGAATGCTAAGGCTGGATTCACACAGGGCCGATTTGCCGTGTAAATTCCGTCTGGAATTTTGCAGCAGCAAGTCTGCCTGCGGCGCGGAATTCGCTGGCCGCAGCATGTCCATTTTTTTTAAAATTCTGCTGCGGCCGTGCTCTCCTGTATAGGAGTGTCAGCCGCAGCGAAAAGCGAGCCGCCAGGCCGCTTCAAAACCCATGGCTAAGGGCCGCAGGTTTTGAAGTAACACTTTTCCCGGCGGAAATCTCGCGTTTTTTTGCTGCGGCCAAACCGCAAGATTTCCGCCGGGAATCTGGCGTGCGAGAACCCAGCCTTAGGACAGTGGCGTAGGAAGGGGGTGCGGCAGGTGCGGGCTGCCCCGGATGCCATCACTGAGGGAGGGGATGTCTGCATCCTCCCCATCCTTACATGTCAGCCGTTTGGCTCCAGCACTGCAGTCAGCAGACAGGGGATCCCGGATCACTCTCAAAGGCTGCTGGCACTATACACAGCGCCGGTCCTCCCTGGCATGTGACTGATCCCATGCTCATGACAGGTCCTGTTAGTAGGCGGAGTGCGGTGCTGGATGGTGCATGTCGGTCCGTTTCCATGCTTGCCAACGTGCGTTTTTTACAATGATGCAAAGAATTTTTGATTCAAAATGACATTGCTTCTGTGAAATTGCGATGGTCACGCGTGTAAGGAGCGCAAGTGTTTCCAATTGAGTTTAGTAGGAAACATCGCATGGCAGTCGCAGGCACATTGGGCGTTCCCTCAGAATGCAACCACTGTTTTCAATGGGACCTTGAAAGACCTCCCATGGCACTCCCACGGCATGCGACACGCGACACGCATACCAGTGCCATGCAGCGTTTCGCATTGTGATCCTTTCACGCTATTCACAGAAGCGATGAAATTCACATGTTGGCGAGAAAAATATTGGGCTACCATACTCCAGTGTGAATGTAGCCTAAGAGTTATCATGCGAATCACTCTAAGGGCCCTAACAGACTTTGTTATAATTTATTGCCATTTCAAAACCTCTGTTTGTTGTCAGTGAATGGAAACATTTCCGCAGCAGCACAAATCTCTCCTGTTCCAATGGGTTGTTATAATGTATCATGCAGCTTAAATGTATCAGTTTGGAGTCCAGGCTGTGGAAGGGCTTGTCGGCAATACCCAAGCTAGCTCCTATACCCCTGAAGACGGCAGAGCTCTGGTGGAACACGTTGGGGAGCCTCATGTAGTCTATCCTGCTAAAGCTCATCTCAGACATAGCCTATCAGGCAGCATGCTGGCAGTTCACGCAGGGATCCAATCCCTTGCCATGTCTGCAGCACACAGTAGTGTACGGCTGCATGGTAGCACACTCCAGCTGCAGCAAGTGTTAGTCGTGATCCTGAGATTTGGGCAGTTGTGTCTGTTGCATCACAATCACTCGCACTGCTGATCCTTTTAATTCATTGCTACTATAATACATTTTATTACATATCAATGAATTACTTTTAAGGGGACCCAACGGAGGGTTTCATCTTATGGCAAAGGCTGCGGTGGGATTGGTTACAATGTAACCCTAGTGGGCCTTTGAGCCCCCCATATTTTTGCTTGCATTTTACGGATACAACATGAGTACGGCGTCTGTATAAACCAATGATGCTGCGCTGTGGTTTCCATTCACTGATGGCAAACAGGCTGCGCCATTTCCTGCAATGTCTATCCCTTTGTATCTTCTTCGGACCGTCTTCTTGGAGCGCCGTGCTGCAGCGCCGTTGTGTTCCCCTTGCCGCGGTCGTTGAAGGAGGAGAGAGATGGATGTCTGTGCAGATGAGGGGAAGTTCTGCTGCCAAGACGCTTGTCTATTTCTGTCTGTTGTACCTCTTGCTGGTTTGGCAGGACGGGCGGCTTTTCTTGCTCGCAGGGCAGGGAGGGAACGCACAAGTTAAAAAAAACAAAAAAGCACCAACAAACAAGCATAAAACAAACTAATCCCATGAGTCAGATCATTAATCCACGAGGGCGGCTGCACGTGTATGGCCATCCGGTTCCTGGGACTGGAGGAGCGCCACTCTCTGATTGGCTGAGGATTCCCCCAATACAATTCATATTGGCTCCATAGCAAAACAAGATGGCCCCCGCCGCTAACAACAGGACGCGCAAATGGCAGCATAAGTGACCATAATTAGGGTAAGAGCGCTAAATATCGGAGAAGTCACATAATGGTGCGAGATCACAGAGGGCCACCAACTGCTTGTTCCCTACAAGTTCAATGTTCTGGCACCCGAGTGGCTCTTCAACGTCTGGGCCCCATAGCAGCTGCTACAGCTATAGTGACATCCATGCTGTGAACTGACGACGTCTCTGGAAGGCGCCTCCACACGTTCTCCGCTGCGAATATCCACATGTCTGATATGCAGATTAGATGCGGATTTTGGTGAACCTTTCAGCATTGTGGAACATTCCGGTCCTCACTGACACCATGATATCCAACATAATCCTCGGTACCTGCAGGACTGCGCCACATTGTGTCACACGGTCACAGAGACCACAGCGCCTGGACGGCCCCCTCCCCATACGGGGGTTTGGTTTTTGTAATACATTGTTTGTCCCAGAGCCAGGCGTGGATTCAGCAGGCCGGACAGCGGAAGGACGGATACGATTTCTTCCTTGTTGGACCCATTTCTGGCTTTCGCTAAAAACTGTAGTCGTATTTTTCTAAACAGCGCACCGACAAACTCATCGCAGCCGCACCGCTCTCCCATGTAGCTCCTCCTCCGACCGGAAC
The DNA here is from genome assembly GCA_035609135.1 of Eleutherodactylus coqui. NCBI lineage: Eukaryota > Metazoa > Chordata > Amphibia > Anura > Eleutherodactylidae > Eleutherodactylus > Eleutherodactylus coqui. Next base: position 312,151,575 of record CM069407.1, read on the forward strand.
CCTCATGTTACTGGAGACATTTCTGGGAATCTTGTGGATCTTCTCTTGGCACTAATTATAATAATCCAGAAGATTTCCGTTCGTCTGGTAACAATGGGACCTGCTAGACGCCAGATTAGCAGATGTTCTGCATTATTGGACACTTTAGTTTAAATGCAGAGACCTTGAGGGGGATGAGGAGCCCCGAGTCACCAGAGGCCTCTTATGCTTCCTCTTCGGCCTGATGTGCGTCTGTCTGCTTCCGCTCTACATGTATATTGCAGATCTGTGCTGGATACAAATGCCAGATTACCAGATTTACTGGATTATCAGATGGCACACACAGGCCGCGACTCCCTGAAGCAGCAATCTAAAGGAAGCTTGTCACCTTAATGGTGGACTAGTAGAGTGATATACTTCTATATGTGCGACGACACGAGGAGCCGTCTGCACCTGGTCCTCCAAACTTGCTGGGATCTGCAGATATGGCTGAGATATCTCTCTTGCTGAGCTCCGCCTCCTGGAGACGTCACATGTTCCACCTCGTGCCGCACTGACCGAACGGACGCACGCGATGTGATGGGGCCCCATCACAGGAGATGCAATAGGGCCACGTGGACACTTCTGCGTCACGCTGTTATCCCTGTGGGGCTTGAGTTTCGCACCTGGTAAATGTTTGCACGTCTTTACTTCTTCCTATTAGGGTTACGGTCGCCGACCGCCCGGAGACGTTATTCCACAATCACAGTCTGGAAAAAAACCCAAGACGTTCCGCAGCTAAAAGCACAACAAAATCCGCACCTGCGCTGCGTTCAGCGGACAATGCATTCCCGTGTGTAAGGTGCCTCGGGCTCCGCCCTCAGTGCAGCGCAAGTGCAACGCTTGACATCTCCAGCTGGGGGCGTCACTCAGCAAGAGAGGGGCCGGTATTTACTGCAAGAGGCAAGGAGAGATCTGGGGCCAATAGCAGAGGTGGCGGGCCGCCTATCCGAAGCTCCAGGGATAGTTAGCATACAGCGCACAACTATTTCTGGGAGGACATGGAGGTACAGACGGACCCCGTCGTGTCGCACATATGAAAGTATCAGAACTTTACTAATCAAAAGCTCCCCAAACCTCCCGTACATTTCAGGACTTCAATGGAAACTTTGCACAGGACCCCCACCGATCATGTACCGTTTAGGGGTCTCCTGGAGCAGGTCTTGTGGCCCCGGATGTGACTGCACCCCCTACAGTAGGGGGATATATACTCTGTAGCGCACTGGTGCCTATGATCTGCTGTGACTGCGCAGGAGGGGCCCCACGAACCGGCTCCACCAAGACCAATGCAGCAAATAAAAGGCCCAGTAAACCCATCAAAGGCTCTAATCCAAGTGTCACATCCGGCATCAAATCCCCGCCGCCTCATAAAGCACATCATTACCTGTAATGATCACCTGTACTTCTGCTTTACAGCCCCCCCCCCCCCTCCTGTTTCACCTCGGCTCTATAATCCCCCCATGTCCCCTCTACTCTACAGCCCCCCCCCCCACATGTCCCTTCTACTCCATAGTACCCCAGTGTTACCTCTACTCTATAGTACCCCCCGTGCCACTTCTGCTCTATAGTACCCCAGTGTTACCTCTACTCCATAGTACCCCCCGTGCCACTTCTGCTCTGTAGCCCCCCTCATGTCTCCTCTGCAGAGCAGCTGCACCATGGTGCCCCCTATATAGATTCACTGTAGATGGTGGTATTCCCAGCTCCCCCTGCTGCAGGGGGCGCCCTCTCCCCCTCGGGCGCCCTGGGCTCTGTAGTTCTCTGCGCTGGTATCTGGGACGCTCATCTTGTGAGTCATCTCCAGAGTTGCACAATATCATTATATACATGCATCTCCTATACGGTGAGAATTCCAGTTTTCCCAGAACTGACTGTACCGGCGGACTGTATAATTAATGAGGAGCCGTGGATTACATAAGGCATCTGGGGACGACCCTGAGAGCGGCCTGACTGCTCAACTAACACTTACCTCTCATGGGGTTACCCTCTGCGACCCCCAAATAATCACAGGACTGCAGGCAAATTCCACCCACTGCCATTACTTTGCAGAGTCTGGAGAGGGATACAGAGGTCACTGTAAGGATAAAGGGCCACTAGAAGGATACAGGGGGCCAATAGAAGGATACGGGGGGCCAAGAGAAGGATACAGGGGACCAATAGAAGGATACGGGGGACCAATAGAAGGATACGGGGGACCAATAGAAGGATACGGGGGGCCAATAGAAGGATACGGGGGGCCAATAGAAGGATACAGGGGGCCAATAGAAGGATACGGGGGGCCAATAGAAGGATACAGGGGGCCAACAGAAGGATGCGGGGGGCCAATAGAAGGATACGGGGGCCAATAGAAGGATCCGTGGGGCCCTTCTTACTTCTTAATGTAGTTCTAAGACATGCAGTGCATAGTGATGTGCTGCAGGATGGACCCCCATCACATCCGGCTGCTTCTCTCCTCCCTTTTCTCCCTTGAGCAGCTGGGGGGCCACAGCCTGGATCTCGGGGGGATCTTGTTTGTACTTATTATTTGCTTGTAGTTTAGAAGCTTCGGTCTCTGCTGTAGAAGCTCTCTGTGAAGTGACACCCAAAGCTGCAGTGTAAAACATGGTGGAGGGACAGACCAGTAGCCCGAGCCCCCGATGAGACAGGATTTTAGGCTACACTAGACTCCAATAGTCAACAGACAAGCTGGAGTCATTAGCTGTGCCCCAAAGGAGAAGAGCTGAAGTGTAAAGCAAGTGGTGGGGAAAGAGCAGCAGTCTGAGCTTCCAATAAAACATACAATGACAGCCAAGCTGGAGTCACGGATTCCAGTTGTATCCTCATGGAGCAGAGCTGCAGTGTAAAGCATGTGGTGGGGATAAGACAGCAGGTGGATGTCAGACTACCCCAGACTCCAGTAGTGGTCTTGGTTTTAGGACGCCGTATTATATGACCGTTAGCAGATGTTGCTGCTATACGGCGGGCTGTAGATACGGATTATGTCACGTGATGCCGCGCCACATCAGAACTCCCTGTAATTGGAGGGAATCTGGGCTGGTTGTCCCAGCAGTGCAGGATGATGAGGGTTGTGATCCACGGTATCTGCTTCTGTGCAGGGTAAACCTGAAGATCTGGGGCGTCTTGCAGTCTTGCCCACTAGTCACACATATTGGGGGTCTACCACTGTCAGAAGCTGCCCCCCTCCTTCCTGACTGGCAGAGTCTCCTTCAGTGCAGAGCTGGTCTTATATTTATGAATCAGGGGGCTCTGGATGAGCAGGGCAGTTGCAGTGCAGAGCCCACTTTATACCATCCTGCATGGGCACCATGTGGGTGTGTATATCCCTACAAGTGCCCCTGCTGGTAATAAGCGGCTGCGGTGTGTTTTATGTGCCAGTCATTGTGGGCTGTTTTATTATGGTAGATGGGCCGTCGCCTGCAATATATCCGGTGTCACTAGAAATTCTGGATCTGTGTGGGCAGAGATGACACAACTTCAATCCAGGCCACTAATTAATGCCAGTAGCTGAAGATTATTAACGAGGGACCTGCTGCAACCTGCCCGGCTCCCAACAATAAGACCTTCCAGGAGGAGTGCAGCAAGTACCCACGGGGCCCCGTAATGGGCCCCTGCACCAAGCCCACCACCAGCTGCAGCGAGGCCCCCTGTCTTCTGCATTATACTGCACTGGTGGAGATGGGGCCCCTGAGCTGCTGGGCCCCTTTACAGCTGCTCTGCCCACTCCCCTGGTAGTTCTGCCCATGGAAGGAACATGCAGGGGTGTGAGGGGATAAGACCACCATCACACTGGGCAGACACCGGCACGGGGGGCATGCATGGGGTATCCTAGTACCAGCAATGGTCATACTGAATTATATCTATGCCGTCCCCAGCCAGGGCCTCAGGTATTTTTAGGGTCCGCCAGCACCCCTGGCCCATGGCTAAAGTGATCACTGTGGCATCCCTGCACCATCCATACATGACCCCCTCTGATTCATCCACAGGCTCCATACTGGATGTTGTGGCCAGAGTGGCATCTATACAAAGCCTAGGAGGTCACTACAGTCAGTGGAAGTGGCACTGCCAACCCTGTGGCCCCTGCAGCCGGACTGTGGCCCCATCATCTGCACCATGTAATAACCATCTCACATGCACTGATGGCTGCAGGTCCAGCGCATACATGGAGTGATACAGAAGGTGACAGCAGTGCAGCTCCCCTCCCAATCTACACAGCAGTCACCTATAGGAAGGGGAGCAGCGGCAGTGACCCCTGCAGGCAGCACTGGGCACTGCAAACCCGGAATGCTTCCCTCACCTGGCCGATCATTTCCAGTCGTTATCATCTACAATCAGATTTCATAAAGCTCCATCACCGCAGAGGGAAAAGTTCTAGAACTTTCTAAGGGGCTTTATGTTTGAATTCCTCAGCATTTCCAAGATCTCTGCTTACAGTCAGTGAACGAGAAATCAGTTGCTTACATTCACATACATGGCTGGTGCGGCTCGCAGCTGAGGATTTGTTACAATTGCATCCAGCCTAGACAAGCAGCAGGTTCGTTACTGTGTATCACACGGGGGTGTCCAGACTGGATACACGTGTAACAGACCCTCAGCTGTGGGCGGGGTCTCTGCAAACAACATTTTTGAGAATGGGAATCGATCGAAACATGAAGCAGGCGGTTTCCTCCCAGCGGTGCTGTAAATGTGACAAGGGTATTCATTAGACATTTGTCGCATCCGGTGGCTCCTCTGTGCGCCAGACCGAGACCTACGCCAGCACAAACTAGCAAATTCTAGCATGAACTACGGTATACCCGATGGGTGGTGCGCAGTCCTGCGCCCCTAACGCTAAGCTCCGCCCACTTTTTTGTCAGGTACGGAGCCTAGCATAACCCCTCAAAAAGTTGCCATTTTTGCAATGGGGCTAAACTATGGCGACCTTTGATGCTAGAATGCTGGTCAACAGCCTTAAGACGAATCCCCGGGAATGGCGTAGAAGTAGGACTTCATTAAGAGGGCGGAGCCATGATAGTTCCCCTCATCCACAGGCGTTGGACTGAAATGGAGTGGTGGTATGTATGCGGACTGCCGCAAGGACTCGCCGGCGCCCGGTTCTCCAGATTGGTCGCACCTCCACAAATCCGTTATCTACAGTATAGTAACAGGCGCAGGTTTCAGCAGTTCGCGGCTTATTCCGGTCCCTTCTGGAATTTTCCATGTTTGCAGAGCGACTCATTAATATTCATATGGTCACTGACTCGGCTCTCTGATTGGCAGGCAGTAATAGACAGATCTGTCAGCAGCAGCCGGGAATATAGCTGTTAATCGGCCTGGCATCTCCCAGTTGGCATCTGTAATACGGGAAGAAATGGGGTTTCCCTGGAAGCAATAGTATTACAGCGCCACATCTTCCGCAGCGCCGTACAATGCGGTACACAGGAACAAGCTTATGGTCACCGATGGACAGAACACTAACCATGGGGGAGCTCAGTGACCCTTGTGCAGGGGAGGGGAATACCCAATGCCAGTGACGCCCAGGAGGAGCTCAGTGATGAGCTGGCCCTTGTGCAGGGGAGGGGAATACCCGATGCCAGTAATGCCCAGGAGGAGCTCAATGATAAGCTGGCCCTTGTGCAGGGGAGGAGAGTACCCAATGCCAGTGACGCCCAGGAGGAGCTCAGCTGACCCTTGTGCAGGGGAGGAGAGTACCCAATGCCAGTGATGCCCAGGAGGAGCTCAGTGACCCTTGTGCAGGGGAGGAGAGTACCCAATGCCAGTGACGCCCAGGAGGAGCTCAGTGATGAGCTGACCCTTGTGCAGGGGAGGGGAATACCCGATGCCAGTGATGCCCAGGAGGAGCTCAGCTGACCCTTGTGCAGGGGAGGGGAATACCCAATGCCAGTGACGCCCAGGAGGAGCTCAGCTGACCCTTGTGCAGGGGAGGGGAATACCCAATGCCAGTGACGCCCAGGAGCTCAGTGATAAGCTGACCCTTGTGCAGGGGAGGGGAATACCCGATGCCAGTGATGCCCAGGAGGAGCTCAGTGATGAGCTGGCCCTTGTGCAGGGGAAGAGAATACCCGATGCCAGTGATGCCCAGGAGGAGCTCAGTGATAAGCTGGCCCTTGTGCAGGGGAGGGGAATACCCGATGCCAGTGATGCCCAGGAGGAGCTCAGTGATGAGCTGGCCCTTGTGCAGGGGAGGGGAATACCCGATGCCAGTGATGCCCAGGAGGAGCTCAGTGATAAGCTGGCCCTTGTGCAGGGGAAGAGAATACCCGATGCCAGTGATGCCCAGGAGGAGCTCAGTGATAAGCTGACCCTTGTGCAGGGGAGGAGAATACCCGATGCCAGTGATGCCCAGGAGGAGCTCAGTGATGAGCTGGCCCTTGTACAGGCGAGGGGAATACCCAATGCCAGTGATGCCCAGGAGGAGCTCAGTGATGAGCTGGCGCTTGTGCAGAGGAGGGGAATACCCGATGCCAGTGATGCCCAGGAGGAGCTCAGTGATGAGCTGGCCCTTGTGCAGGGGAGGGGAATACCCAATGCCAGTGATGCCCAGGAGGAGCTCAGTGATGAGCTGGCCCTTGTACAGGCGAGGGGAATACCCGATGCCAGCTACGTCCAGTGGAGGGATCCTTCTCTCCCCCGAATTATAACCTGCAGACAAGTAACTATGAGGATATATTGAGCGCCGTGTCAAAGCTACATATACAGCAGGTGACTTTGGTTCCTATCATACATTTCCAGTGAACGCCCGCTGCATGTGTGATAATACACAGCCTACAGACGTGTCCCGGACTATTTACCCTCAGACTCATATTGCATCTAGTCCGAACAGTTCTTTCGCCGCAGCTCTCGGAGTGTGTTCTGCACTTTTACAGCCTCTTCCCCGTGTTGCGCTGCTATCTACGCCCTGTTATATTGTGCACGCCGCTCTGCAGCTGTGTCACTCACTTGTGGCTTTGTAAGCCTCTGGTTATCAGCTGTTAAACAGGGCCAGTATTTACTTTGCTGTTCAGGCTGCAAGAGATCTGGACTTATACCAACTTCCCCAGAGCCTCGTGTGAGAGCAGGTAGCTTGCGGGGCCAGAGCATCCAGGAGAGGTGCTGCGCACTGCAGGGACCCGCTTGGGCTTCCTCTAAAGTGATGCCCCAGCTTAATCCAACAGCTGCCCTTATGGGACTTACTGGGGCGATTTCCCCTTAAAGGGAAAGATCAGGACGAAATCAGGTATTTATGTTAAATATAAACTGTTGGCGGCATTGAAAATAACCAACAAAAATCACCATCTATATTAAATCCTGTAGTCCTCACACCGACCACTAAGCCTAATAATAGTCTGACACAGCTCACCTCCTCCCCTCCCTGCACACTGACCACTAAGCCTCCTAATAGTCTGACCTTTCCTGTTCTGGAGAGGAAACTTCTCAGCTGTAATCTCATTATCATCACAGACAGGATTACACTGAGAGGAGACACCTATATATAGATAACACAGGAGCCACCAGTCCTACTAGGTGATGTCACAGCTCACCTCCCCCCCTCCCTGCACAGACAGGATTACACTGAGAGGAGACACCTATATATAGATAACACAGGACCCACCATTCACAATAGTCACAGCGTACCTCCTCCCCTCCCTGTACAGACAGGATTACACTGAGAGGAGACACCTATATATAGATAACACAGGACCCACCATTCACAATAGTCACAGCTCACCTCCTCCCCTCCCTGTACAGACAGGATTATACTAAGAGGAGACACATATATACAGATAACACAGGATCCACCATTTACAATAGTCACAGCTCACCCCCTCCCCTCCCTGCACAGACAGGATTACACTGAGAGGTGACACCTATATATAGATAACACAGGACCCACCATTCACAATAGTCACAGCTCACCTCCTCCCCTCCCTGCACAGACAGGATTACACTGAGAGGAGACACCTATATATAGATAACACAGGACCCACCATTCACAATAGTCACAGCTCACCTCCTCCCCTCCCTGCACAGGCAGGATTACACTGAGAGGAGACACCTATATATAGATAACACAGGAGCCACCAGTCCTACTAGGTGATGTCACAGCTCACCTGCCCCCCCTCCCTGCACAGATCACACAGCATGCCCACAACACTATTCCACAGAAGTCTTTAGGCGATGTAGCGGCTTACCTCCTCCCTTCCCTGAACAGGTAACAGAGCATGTCCAAAATCCTCTGTCACAGACATCTATAGGTGATAGTCATAGCTCCCCTCCTCCACCTCCACCCCAAGGTTACAGAGGATCCCCCCTACACTCCCCACATGGGTCCGATCCCCTTCATCCTAACTGCTGTTAAATGGATTTTCCACACAAAACACTATTGATGACGTATTCTCAGGTCATCGGTAATGATTGCTGGGGCCGCCGCTGATCGGCTGATCGGGAGCTCGCTGTCAGCGCTGCTATACACGGAGGTCAAAGTCAATGGAAGCCGTCCCCTCCGCGGCCCTTCCACAATGACACTGTGGGACAGTCATGGATTCCGCGTCATCGCTGGCGAATACGCAGAAAAGGCCGGGATTAAAAAAACTCTAAAACTGTGCGGTGCCTCCACAGTACAGCCGGCCAAGAAGACGAGCGGTCCGCGCAGATGCCGGCTGGGCACAGGGTCGGATCCCACTCAGGGCTCTTACATGCGGAGTCGGAGCCGGTCGTGTGCAGACGGCCTTAAACTGCAGCTGAGACAAGATGGCCGCCCGCGCAGTCACGTACCGACGACAGAAAAGAAAAATCCACAATCAGAAAACAGAGAAATGGAACCGGGTTACGGTCCGATTATAATCAGTAGATATTGGGGGGATGCCCTGTCCGGGTGCAGCAGGATTCACCCCTCCAGCCAGCAGTTGTCCTGATTTAGGCAGGACAGTCCCACTTTGGGACCCTCTGTCCCACCTTCCCTAGGGTCATTTGTCCCACTTTTAGGATGTGTTTCCCTGAAAATAAGACATCGCATGATTTTCCAGAATTTTTGAGGATGTAAAATGATTTTTCAGGCTTTTTGAGGATGCTTGAAATATAAGCCCTACTCCAAAATTAAGCCCTGCTAACAGTAATTTAAAAAGTCAATTAAAATAGTGTCCAGGCAGCTATACAAAAAAGCTTTTTGAACAAAAAGACACTGTCTTGTTTTCGGGGAAACGCTGTAGGAAAGTGATTACGAGCCGCGCCCCCCGGGACGGTCATCACTCAGTGCCACTGCTGCGCGGCGCACACATTATCACCTGCAGCAGCGCCGAGAAGATGGGGACACAGGAATGAAGTACTGAACATAGGACACACAGATCACAGAGCGGGACTGACTGCCAGAGAGACAGAAACCAGGCACAGACTAGAAGGCAATCAACAAACGCAGACAGGCTAAAGCATCGGGGTCACTATTACTACTGGGGCCACTGTGGGATCACTATTACTACTGGGGCCGCTGTGGGATCACTATTACTACTGGGGCCGCTGTGGGGGACACTATTACTACTGGGGCCGCTGTGGGGGACACTATTACTACTGGAGCCACTGTGGGCTCACTATTACTATTTGGGCCACTGTGGGATCACTATTACTATTTGGGCCACTGTGGGATCACTATTACTATTTGGGCCACTGTGGGGGTCACTATTACTATTTGGGCCACTGTGGGGGTCACTATTACTACTGGAGCCACTGTGGGGTCACTATTACTACTGGGGCCACTGTGGGATCACTATTACTATTTGGGCCACTGTGGGATCACTATTACTATTTGGGCCACTGTGGAGGTCACTATTACTACTGGAGCCACTGTGGGGTCACTATTACTACTGGAGCCACTGTGGGATCACTATTACTATTTGGGCCACTGTGGGATCACTATTACTATTTGGGCCACTGTGGAGGTCACTATTACTACTGGGGCCACTGTGGGATCACTATTACTATTTGGGCCACTGTGGAGGTCACTATTACTACTGGGGCCACTGTGGGATCACTATTACTATTTGGGCCACTGTGGAGGTCACTATTACTACTGGGGCCACTGTGGAGGTCACTATTACTATTTGGGCCACTGTGGAGGTCACCATTACTACTGGGGCCACTGTGGGATCACTATTACTACTGGGGCCACTGTGTGTGTGTGTGTGGGGGGGGGTCACTATTACTATTTGGGCCACTGTGGGGTCACTATTACTACTGGGGCCACTGTGTGTGTGTGTGGGGGGGGGGTCACTATTACTATTTGGGCCACTGTGGAGGTCACTATTACTACTGGGGCCACTGTGGGATCACTATTACTACTGGAGCCACTGTGGAGGTCACTATTACTACTGGGGCCACTGTGGGATCACTATTACTATTTGGGCCACTGTGGGGGTCACTATTACTACTGGAGCCACTGTGGGGTCACTATTACTACTGGAGCCACTGTGGGGTCACTATTACTACTGGGGCCACTGTGGGATCACTATTACTATTTGGGCCACTGTGGAGGTCACTATTACTACTGGGGCCACTGTGGGATCACTATTACTACTGGGGCCATTGTGTGTGTGGGGGGTCACTATTACTATTTGGGCCACTGTGGGGGTCACTATTACTACTGGGGCCACTGTGGGATCACTATTACTATTTGGGCCACTGTGGAGGTCACTATTACTACTGGGGCCACTGTGGGATCACTATTACTACTGGGGCCACTGTGTGTGTGTGTGTGGGGGTCACTATTACTATTACGGCCACTGTGGGGGACACATAATACGGAGGCCACTCTGCACATGGCAGCGTACCTCAAGCTGACTTCGGGAATGTTTACATGTGGTGGAAATGCTGCGAAATGTCCACAGTGGAAATTTCTGCAACATTTCTGCATCCGAAAACCATTTTGAGTGGACCCCAGCCGCATCCCCGCAGCTGATCTCACACTATGTGGCGCTCCCCACACCTCCCCTCACCTTCCCTCATCTCCCCAGCTTCTGTCACAATCCACACCAATGTTACAGATTTTGACAGTTTTTTGGATGCGGAAATCCTCCAGAATTCGCTTCCAGTCTTTTTTGAAACGGCTCTGCGCTTTTTATAATGATATCGATAAAATTATACGCCGAGATAAGCCCCTCCCCTGACCACACCCTCTGCCCCTCCCCTGACCACACCCTCTGCCACTCCCCTGACCACACCCCTCTGCCCCTCCCCTGACCACAACCCTCCGCCCCTCCCCTTACCACACCCATTTGCCCCGCTTTGACCCTGGGAAAGTCTGGCCTCCTTCCTCCTGAGGATTATTCTTCATCTGACCAGTAAAGGTTGGCGGTTCTTGTGGAGTTGAAGGCCGACTTGTTCCCGGGGCGTTCGGTGGTCGACATATTGCGTCAGCCGCATCCGCAGTCCGGGCCGATGGAACACGAAGAGCGGTGTCTCTACAGAACAGTTAACCCTTGAACGCCTCGGGTCTGGTTACCTGGCGGCACACGGATAGATGGGAGGTTCTGGGCTCCTCACTTCTACATCTGCTGACCCGCTTCATCGCTGCTCAGCTACAACCCTGGAATTTACCGGAATCTGACAGCAGAATCTTCTGGATGATTTGGGCCGTGGATCATAGTCGGGGACAATGAGCGCCCCCTGCAGGGTGACCTCGGCTTCCTGACACCTGCTTATCTCCCACAGTGACTGCGGCTCACCCTATCCCGCCCGCCTCACACCAGACTCTGCAGATCCTCGGAGAGGGGAAGAGCGGACTTCCTGACATTACTGCCACGTGAACTAGGAAATCCATGGAAATAAAGCTTCACCGATGATGTAACCAGGCGGAGCGGAAGGCGCAGCTGCCGGCCGAGGTCCTCGCTGGGTGCCTCCAGTCTGCAGCATCCGCCGATTCCTGCATCACGGAGGAGGCATTACGTAGCCGATTAGGTTACCCCCAATCCTGCGGATACCTTTATATCTTGGCAAAGCCCCTATAAGCTCTGAGTAAATGAAAACTACAACGTTCTAATAGACTTTGTGCTTCAATTCCTCAGCATCTTCTAAGATCTCTGCTTGCTGTCAGTGAGTGAGAACATTTATTATGTCCAGAGGCAGCAACCCTGTACATATCCAGCCCCACTCACACCTGAGAAGCGGCTATAAGCACTCTACTAAAAAATGAAGAGAACGCTTATAGGGGTTGTCAGGCGACCCCGGGGATACACTGGGGTCGGGGCGGATTGTTGCTTTGCCCCCGGTGTAGTGGCTGGTGCTTGTAATTGCAGGCGTAGCTCTCATTGAAATCAATGGTAATTGCACCAGCCACTATACAGAGGTCTGACCCCGGGGTATGTCGGCGGGTGCTGCCATAACCCCATAAACGACGTAACATCCAGGCGGCATCCGCAGGCTCCTTCACATCTGCTCTAATCTGTCAGAATAATGGGGCGCCAATGCGCTGAGCTGTGAGGGCAGGTCCAACTACAGGACCGCCGGCCCCATGGAGTCTGTGCATGGCACTTACAGCCAGAGGGTATTCTGTAGGGCTGCCCGGTTGATGCCCTTCTGTGCGGCTCGGGTCCCCCTATCGGCTTCATGCTGGGAGACACAGTAACCTTCTTGCTGTGGCATGCATGGATGGAGGAGCAGGACTGCTGGTACACCCTGATTGGGCTGCGGGTGAGTAGCGCCTCGTGTACCCGTAGTGACAAGGACAGCAGCGCAGTCAGGAAGGAGAGGGGACTTGTCTCCAGCCACTCCTCGGGGTGCCGTGCCGCCACCTCTCTGTCATTTTCATTTGCACCAGGGCAGGTCAAATGGATTTTCCCAAATGCTTCTGTTCCTTTGGGTCCACCAATCACCCTGCGGTACGCAGCAGCGTATTCTGCAATGGTGCAATTTCACACCAAATCTGAAAGTCTAACTGCGGATTGCAGGTAGATTTAAACCAGTTTCAGTTTTGCATCAGAATTGTAGATTTTGGTGCAAAATTTAGAGTGCCTTTCAGTGTGCCCTGCAGGCTAATTCTGGACAGATTGATATCCTTGAAATGTTACGGGATGTCCACACGGGGCAAAATTTGCTGCGGAGTATGTAGTGGCCCAGAGTTAGTGGGGCCCCCCATAATGCTATGTGTCTGTCTCCTGCCATTTGTCTCAATTGTAGTGTGCATTTGGTATGTGCACCTCTGCAACAATGAATGGGTTAATGTCTGGAAAATGTATCATGTTGTGTGTCATGTGACCATCTTAGATATAGGTGTTTGCAAGGTGAAATGCAAGTTAGTTTTTGCTGATAATGTCAAGATTGTGCGGCGGTTAGCAGTCGCGATAAGCGCCATTTCAGATGCATTTTGTTTGTGCGGGGACGTATACGGTGGGCTGCGGTCACACGGGGCGGTCGGCATGTGGAAATCTGCATCAAAACTGCATCAGAAAAAAACTGCACGCATTCTTCATGTGCGCAGCAAAACCGCGGCAAATATGCCTGGTATTTTCTGATGTGGTTTTCTACCTCACCCAGACGGGCCCGTAGGAACGCGCCCATAGGTTACCTACCCACGGGCACGCTGGATATCGGGCCGTTATACTCGGGAACGTGGGATTTACCTGCGGATGCAAGGAGTTTTTCAGGCAGAAACGCATCGCATCTGTGAATTTCCGATCCTCTGGCGCGACAACAGCGAAGCAGAAGGGTTACCCACTGATTTCAATAGGAAGCCTGGCATCGCGCTCACACATCGTACTGCATGAGAGCCAAGCGAGACATCCCGGTCCCATTGAAACCAATGAGCGACGCGTTCTGAGGACCGCGATAAGATAGAGCATGCCATCGCCCGTATATAGGGCTCCGGTCAAAAGAATGGGGTTCATATTCACACGAGATTTGTGCATCTCGCAATGCACAAATCCCGGACAATTTCACGGCCATACTGTGGTGCTCATAGGGGTTGTACAGAGCTAGAACAACATGGCTGCTTACCTTTGGAAACAGCGCCACACTTGTCCTCAGGATGTGTGCGGTACTTCAGGTCAGCCCAATCTACTTCAATAGAGCCAAACTGCAATACCAGACTCAGCCTGTGGTCAGGAATGGCGCTGTTTTAGAAAAAGAAAAAAAAAAAGCATGTTATTCTAACCTTGGACAACGCCCTTAATTTTTTTGAGCCATGCCTATCCCATGCAGACTGACTGATACATTGTAGCAAACAGCCCAGGAGGGAGACATGAGCTGCTGCTTTCACCTCACAGTGGATTGTCCGCGCTGATACAACTCCATCCACTTCTTGGCTGAGAGCAGAACTCTGAACGTTCTCATAAACTGACAGCAAGCAGAGATCCTAAAAATGGAACTGAAATAAAGTCTAGCAGAAACTTGCAGAACTTCCCATTTATACTTTCTATAGAGTCAGGCCTTCCCTTACAGAATCCCAGCGGCATCCCGAGGAGCGCGGCGGCGCTAACCTCACCTTCAGGAAGCTGCAAGGAGTTGTAGATATTTTAATCAGCGCCTTCAGATTATCTGCCGCTTATCTCCAATATTTGGTGTTCTGATGGATAATATTTGCTCCCGTTGTGCCAGGAAGACTCCGCCCCTTCGTGACAATGTCGCAGTGCTGAGGTCCACGTCTTGGAGGTGAAGAAAACTTTCTTGTCAAACATGCTTGTTTCCCTGTAAATAATGGCAGAGGCGGAATATAACAGTTATTTACCATCAGGGTTACCATAGTAACAAAAAGGTAACAATGTTTCGGACACTCCGTCCTCCTTCAGCAAGGCAGAGGGTTGGAGAGAAGCGATAACATGGCGGGTGAGAACAGCCAGCACCTCCCCCTCTCCAGCATCGCTCACCACATATAGGACTCTCAACAGACCCCAGTCCCACGGACCCCCGCAGACCCCAGTCCCACGGACCCCCGCGGACCCCAGTCTGCACAAGGACACAGCATATACTTGGCACATGGTTCCTGAGCTGCTGTATCTAAGCCCATCATGTATACTCCTGTCCGTTGTGCCGCCATATCTAAGGCTCCAGTCTTTGCAGTTGGTTGTGTTATTTGGGGGTCCCCACTGTATGGGGGGCGTCAGAGCTGGCAGGCTGGCATTCCCATGAGCCGCATCGCAACCACAGCGCTCTTCCCTCCCTTCTCAAACAAGTGACGGAGCCAAATCCAACACTGATAGCGAGTGCAAACAGTGCAGATATCTGCCGGACGCGCTCCTGCTGCGCTATATACGGCCACGGCGAGCGCTGTGCTCCTGCTGCGCTATATACGGCCACGGCGAGAGCTGTGCTCCTGCTGCGCTATATACGGCCACGGCGAGGGCTGTGCTCCTGCTGCGCTATATACGGCCACGGCGAGAGCTGTGCTCCTGCTGCGCTATATACGGCCATGGCGAGCGCTGTGCTCCTGCTGCGCTATATACGGCCACGGCGAGCGCTGTGCTCCTGCTGCGCTATATACGGCCACGGCGAGCGCTGTGCTATATATGGCGAGCGCTGTGCTCCTGCTGCGCTATATACGGCCACGGCGAGCGCTGTGCTCCTGCTGCGCTATATACGGCCACGGCGAGCGCTGTGCTCCTGCTGTGCTATATACGGCGAGCGCTGTGCTCCTGCTGCGCTATATACGGCCACGGCGAGCGCTGTGCTATATATGGCGAGCGCTGTGCTCCTGCTGCGCTATATACGGCCACGGCGAGCGCTGTGCTCCTGCTGCGCTATATACGGCTACGGCGAGCGCTGTGCTCCTGCTGCGCTATATACGGCCACGGCGAGGGCTGTGCTCCTGCTGCGCTATATACGGCCACGGCGAGCACTGTGCTCCTGCTGCGCTATATACGGCCACGGCGAGCGCTGTGCTCCTGCTGCGCTATATACGGCAAGCGCTGTGCTCCTGCTGTGCTATATACGGCTACGGCGAGCGCTGTGCTCCTGCTGCGCTATATACGGCCACGGCGAGCGCTGTGCTCCTGCTGTGCTATATACGGCGAGCGCTGTGCTCCTGCTGCGCTATATACGGCCACGGCGAGCGCTGTGCTCCTGCTGCGCTATATACCGCCACGGCGAGCGCTGTGCTCCTGCTGCGCTATATACGGTCACGGCGAGCGCTGTGCTCCTGCAAGAATGACTGACACAGAAGAGTCACCCCATAAGGGCGGCAGCGGGCGCGAGCGGCTCCACTGCGCCAAATGGTTAATCAGCCAAGAAGATCTGGTCTGTAAAAGTGGTCACACCATCAGGCGTCTTCTGGTAATATGAGGTTACCCTCCCTCCACAAGATAAGGGATTCCAATCTGATCAGTAGGGTCCGACTGCTGGGACCCCAGCGGAGCACCAGAGCTGGGGCCACGTGTCCCGCTGACTAAGGGCCACTGCTCAGTTCATTTCAATAGGACTGCAGGAGCTTTCACTAAGCTGTACCCACAGTCTCTGGAGGCAAAGTACATGCCGCCAAAAGGAACCTGAGATAAGGGCACCTGGTGTAAGTGATCCGGAGGTGCGCAGTTTTGCTGTATTTGCCTACATGTATTCTGCATCGCACGGCCAGCTGCACCCCATACATGTTGCCAAATAACCTCTGCAGAGGTGATTGTCCCCTGGCTGGACGGTGACAATCGGCTGCCCCAGCTTTTACTGTCAGGGGGACGTGAGATCCTGCAGCCGTGCCACGCTCAGGGATGCAGGATCTGTGCCAGGCTGGCAGACACTGATGAAGATGCTGCACTTCGTGTTATACATGAATGCCCGCCAACGCAGAGACGCAGCAAGTCCCAGCACATCGCAGAGCAGGTCCTCTTGGTTTCTGTTTATGAGCGCTGGCACCGGGCCCCTCACCCTGCCTGAAGGATATTATTAAAGTACCTGCGCTAAGTATGCCACTCATATTCATGAGCATTAGAGGGCGAGTCAGCGCCGGCGCTCCGGTCCGTCCGGTTATGGCCGCGGCCCAGAATAATTCCAAGTGTCAGACATGATGCATAGAGGGCAACCTCAGGGATCCATCATCTGTACGGTTGTAGGGGTGCAGCACCAGGTGTGGGTGAGGGGCACAGGATCAGGTATACAGGACTGCAGTGGTCTGATGGATATGGCGTATATACACCCCGAGGAGGGGTCTGACTCTGGGATATGAGAGCAGTGGAAGATAAATAAAGGGGTCTTCTGATGGATATGGGGGTCACTATTCCTACTGGGGCCGCTCTGCATGCGGCAGCGTACTTAGGGGATGTTTACACGGGACGGAAATGCTGCGGAACATCTACAGCAGACATTTCCGCTGCAAATTCTGCAGCATTTCCGCATCCAAACACAGAGATAAGCCCGACCGCCGCCGCGGGTTCTGACTGGAGATCAATCGCGTTTCGGCAGCTGATGTCAGACTATGCGGCGCTCCTCCTCACCTCCTCCAAAGGCTTCCGGTCCCAGCGGACTGCTCAGGTGATGCTGGTGAGGTGAGGCCGCTACAGGCTGCTGGGAACCGTTAGCCGGGGAGCGCTGACAGCGGGAAGCCTTCGGAGGAGGTGAGGGGAGCGCCGCAGTATGACATCAGCTGCGGGGATGTGGGGGACTTCCAGTCAAAATCGGCAGCAGTGGTAGAGCTTTTGACTGTTTTTGGCTGCAGACTTTGCTCCCTGACTTTTCTTAAACGACCCTGTACTTTTTATGATGACGTA
Organism: Eleutherodactylus coqui; assembly: GCA_035609135.1. Lineage (NCBI taxonomy): Eukaryota > Metazoa > Chordata > Amphibia > Anura > Eleutherodactylidae > Eleutherodactylus > Eleutherodactylus coqui. The sequence continues at coordinate 312,169,244 of CM069407.1, forward strand.
TTTTATAATACAATACCCTGTTGTACCGCCTCTAGCTTAGATACAAGATGTGATACAGGCGGGCATGAAGGCTCTAGTACCCTGCTGTACCGCCTCTAGCTTGGATACAAGATGTGATACAGGCAGGCATGGAGGCTCTAGTACCCTGTTGTACTGCCTCTAGCTTAGATACAAGATATGATACAGGGGGCATGAAGGCTCTAGTACCCTGTTGTACCGCCTCTAGCTTGGATACAAGATGTGATACAGGCGGGCATGGAGGCTCTAGTACCCTGCTGTACCGCCTCTAGCTTGGATACAAGATGTGATACAGGCAGGCATGGAGGCTCTAGTACCCTGTTGTACCGCCTCTAGCTTAGATACAAGATGTGATACAGGCGGGCATGAAGGCTCTAGTACCCTGCTGTACCGCCTCTAGCTTGGATACAAGATGTGATACAGGCAGGCATGGAGGCTCTAGTACCCTGTTGTACTGCCTCTAGCTTAGATACAAGATATGATACAGGGGGCATGAAGGCTCTAGTACCCTGTTGTACCGCCTCTAGCTTGGATACAAGATGTGATACAGGCGGGCATGGAGGCTCTAGTACCCTGCTGTACCGCCTCTAGCTTGGATACAAGATGTGATACAGGCAGGCATGGAGGCTCTAGTACCCTGTTGTACCGCCTCTAGCTTAGATACAAGATGTGATACAGGCGGGCATGAAGGCTCTAGTACCCTGCTGTACCGCCTCTAGCTTGGATACAAGATGTGATACAGGCAGGCATGGAGGCTCTAGTACCCTGTTGTACTGCCTCTAGCTTAGATACAAGATATGATACGGGGGGCATGAAGGCTCTAGTACCCTGTTGTACCGCCTCTAGCTTGGATACAAGATGTGATACAGGCGGGCATGGAGGCTCTAGTACCCTGCTGTACCGCCTCTAGCTTGGATACAAGATGTGATACAGGCAGGCATGGAGGCTCTAGTACCCTGTTGTACCGCCTCTAGCTTAGATACAAGATGTGATACAGGCGGGCATGAAGGCTCTAGTACCCTGCTGTACCGCCTCTAGCTTGGATACAAGATGTGATACAGGCAGGCATGGAGGCTCTAGTACCCTGTTGTACTGCCTCTAGCTTAGATACAAGATATGATACGGGGGGCATGAAGGCTCTAGTACCCTGTTGTACTGCCTCTAGCTTGGATACAAGATGTGATACGGGCGGGCATGGAGGCTCTAGTACCCTGTTGTACTGCCTCTAGCTTAGATACAAGATATGATACGGGGGGCATGAAGGCTCTAGTACCCTGTTGTACTGCCTCTAGCTTGGATACAAGATGTGATACGGGCGGGCATGGAGGCTCTAGTACCCTGTTGTACCGCCTCTAGCTTGGATACAAGATGTGATACGGGGGGCACAGAGGTATACAGGTTCTGTATGGTATCCTGTGGCATATCGCTTCACATTCGCTGTAACTGAGCCTCTAGATCCTGTAAACTCACAGTCTGTAGAATTTGGCGTCCCAGATGGCCCCATACATGTTCTATTGGTGATACATCTGGTGACCGGGCACCACGGAGGTGTGACAATGTTATGGGGGCTCCTGGGACCCCTTATGTGCGGCCGAGCATTATCCTGCTGCCTCTTGGAAGCCGCCATGAGAGGAACACATGTGGCTGCAGGATGTCCTGACCATATCCCTGAGCTGTCATTGTCCCTCACACCCCAATAATGCGCCCCCCTCTGGTAATGGGGTGACATCTCTTCTCTGCACCGTAGAGACATCTAGTGGCCAACAAGGTCTACACAAGTGGAAGAAGAGGTCACTACACACAAGGGGCCTCCGAGAGCCTCTTATAGGCCAAGGGGGATCTTGTAGTTGGGGAAGGGGAGAGGGGGGGCCATGGAGGATGATGCCAGCCATTCCATATTTACATAGGACTTCCTCAGCCTGCTGTTGTGTGCCGCTTGCGGTGGAGGGTCGCCCGCCGCACTCCTGCTGTTTGTCCTGGAGTTTCCTTGTATTGTAATTCAGCTAACTACAGCAACACTGATCCTCCTGCCTGCAGAGTACTGGAGGGAGACTGCCCCCTGGTGGAGGAACCGCTAACTGCTTGCAATGTTAACCCCGCGGCACCTCTGCTTCTCCTTCTCGGTGTTCCTCGTTATGTGTTTGATACAATCACTGTATAATGAAGGGACTTTGTATGTCAATTCCACAGGACTTCCAATATCTCTAATTGTCATCAGTCGGTAAGAATATACAGTAAGTATCCCCAGCAGTCACATGATCAGAATGACATAATTACATGTCAGTAGTGGAGGAGGTAAGTTCTAGGCTGGATCGGGGGGGGCACTGGATCTTGTATCTGGACTCTCCCAGAGTGTTTGATATGCTTTCCATTGCAACACTATGGAGGGGGTCCACTGCACGCCCCGCGGGAAACACAATGCAATAAGGCCCGTGGACAGGCGGCCAAAAAGGCTGGTATATAAGATGAGAGTGCTTGGTACGGGGCGAGAATGTGTGTAAGGGGGTAAGAAACTGGTCAGTGATAGGGAGCAGAGCGGGTGATAAATGGTACATACTCTGATCGGGTCACTGTTAGTAGTGAGATATCACAGGGGGCAGTATTGGAGAGGTCACCCATACTAGTGGGGTACCACAGGGGGCAGTATTGGAGGGGTCACTGTTACTAGTGGGGTATCACAGGGGGCAGTACTGGAGGGGTCACTGTTACTAGTGGGGTACCACAGGGGCAGTACTGGAGGGGGCACCGTTACTAGTGGGGTATCACAGGTGGCAGTATTGGAGGGGGCACTGCTACTAGTGAGGTATCACAGGGGGCAGTAGTGGAGGGGTCACTGTTACTAGTGGGGAACCACAGGAGGCAGTATTGGAGGGGTCACTGTTACTAGTGGGGTATCACAGGGGGCAGTATTGGAGGGGTCACCAGTACTAGTGGGGTTTCACAGGGGGCAGTAGTGGAGGGGTCACTGTTACTAGTGGGGTATCACAGGGGGCAGTAGTGGAGGGGTCACTGTTACTAGTGGGGTACCACAGGGGGCAGTATTGGAGGGGTCACTGTTACTAGTGGGGTACCACAGGGGGCAGTATTGAAGGGGGCACTGTTACTAGTGGGGTACCACAGGGGGCAGTATTGGAGGGGTCACCAGTACTAGTGGGGTACCACAGGGGGCAGTATTGGAGGGGGCACTGTTACTAGTGGGGTATCACAGGGGGCAGTATTGGAGGGGGCACTGTTACTAGTTAGGTATCACAGGGGGCAGTATTGGAGGGGGCACTGTTACTAGTGAGGTATCACAGGGGGCAGTAGTGGAGGGGTCACTGTTACTAGTGGAGAACCACAGGGGGCAGTATTGAAGGGGTCACCCGTACTAGTTGGGTACCACAGGGGGCAGTATTGGAGGGATCACCATTACTAGTGGGCATTCACAGGGGGTAGTATTGGAGGGGGCACTGTTACTAGTGGGGTACCACAGGGGGCAGTATTGGAGGGGGCACCCGTACTAGTGGGGTAACACAGGGGGCAGTATTAGAGGGGACACCAGTACTAGTGGGGTAACACAGGGGGCACCCGTACTAGTGGGGTACCACAGGAGGCAGTATTGGAGGGGACACCCGTACTAGTGGGGTAACACAGGGGACGGTATTGGAGGGGTCGATGTTACTAGTGGGGTAACACAGGGGACGGTATTGGAGGGGTCGATGTTACTAGTGGGGTAACACAGGGGGCAGTATTGGAGGGGTCGATGTTACTAGTGGGGTAACACAGGGGGCAGTATTGGAAGGGGCACCCGTACTAGTGGGGTAACACAGGGGGCAGTATTGGAGGGGTCATTGTTACTAGTGGGGTATCACAGGAGGCAGTAAATAAATAAAAATAAATCTTGTTATTTGTATAGCGCCAACATATTGCACAGCGCTTTCAGGCAATTTTGGGTTTTTTTACCCCCCACCAAGCTGGGTTCTCATTTTACCGACGTCGGAAGGATTAAAGGCTGAGTCGACCTTGAGCCAGCTACCTGAACCATTGGAGGGGGCACCCGTATTAGTGGGGCACCACAGGGGTGAGTATGGGAGGGGTCACTGTTACTAGTGGGGTACCACTGGGGGCAGTAATGGAGGGGTCACAGGGACTACTGGGGAACCACAGCGGGCAGTAGTGGAGGGTTCACTGTTAATAGTGGGGCAGTATTGGAGGGGGCACCCGTACTAGTGGAGTACCACAGGGGGCAGTATTGGCGGGGGCACCCGTACTAGTGGGGTTCCAAAAGAAATGGTATTGGAGGGGTCACCATTACTAGTGTAGTTTTAAAGAAGGTAGTACTGGAAGGGTCACCATTACTAGTGAGGTACCACAGGGGGCAGTATTGAAGGGGTCACCCATACTAGTTGGGTACCACAGGGGGCAGTATTGGAGGGATCACCATTACTAGTGGGGTTTTAAAGAAGGCAGTATTGGAGGGGTCATTGTTACTAGTGGGGTAACACAGCAGGCAGTATTGGAGGGGGCACCCGTACTAGTGGGGTATCACAGGGGGTAGTATTGGAGGGGGCACTGTTACTAGTGGGGTAACACAGGTGGCAGTCTTGGAGGGGACACCCGTACTAGTGGGGTAACACAGGGGACGGTATTGGAGGGGACACCCGTACTAGTGGGGTAACACAGGGGGCGGTATTGGCGGGGGCACCCGTACTAGTGGGGTAACACAGGGGGCAGTATTGGAAGGGTCACTGTTACTAGTGTGGCACCACAGGAGGCAGTATTCGACAGGGCATCCGTACTAGTGGGGTATCACAGGAGGCAGTATTGGAGGGGTCGATGTTACTAGTGGGGTAACACAGGGGGCAGTATTGGAGGGGTCGATGTTACTAGTGGGGTAACACAGGGGGCAGTATTGGAGGGGGCACCGTTACTAGTGGGGTAACACAGGGGGCAGTATTGGAGGGGGCACCGTTACTAGTGGGGTAACACAGGGGGCAGTATTGGAGGGGTCGATGTTACTAGTGGGGTATCACAGGAGGCAGTAAATAAATAAAAATAAATCTTGTTATTTGTCTAGCGCCAACATATTGCACAGCGCTTTCAGGCAATTTTGGTTTTTTTTACCCCCCACCAAGCTGGGTTCTCATTTTACCGACCTCGGAAGGATGAAAGGCTGAGTCGACCTTGAGCCAGCTACCTGAACCATTGGAGGGGGCACCCGTATTAGTGGGGTACCATAGGGGACAGTATTGGAGGGGGCACCCATACTAGTGGGGCACCACAGGGGTGAGTATGGGAGGGGTCACTGTTACTAGTGTAGTACCACTGGGGGCAGTAATGGAGGGGTCACAGGGACTACTGGGGAACCACAGCGGGCAGTTTTGGAGGGGTCACTGTTAATAGTGGGGTATCACAGGGGGCAGTATTGGAGGGGGCACCAGTACTAGTGGGGTACCACAGGGGGCAGTACTGGAGGGGGCATCTGTACTTGTGGGTTAACAGAGGGGGCAGTATTGGATGAGGCACCCATACTAGTGGGGTACCACAGGGGGCAGTGTTGGAGGGGTTATTGTTACTAGTGGGGTACCACAGGGGACAGTAGTGGAGGGTTCACTGTTAATAGTGGGGTATCACAGAGGGCAGTAGTAGAGGGGTCACCAGTACTAGAAGGGTACCACAGGGGGCAGTATTGGAGGGGGCACCATAACTAGTGTGGTTTTAAGAAGGCAGTACTCGAGGGGTCACTGTTATTAGTGGGGTACCACTGGAGGCGATATTGAAGGGTTCACCATTACTAGTGAGGTACCACAGGGGGCAGTATTGGAGAGATCACCGTTACTAGTGTGGTTTTTAAAAAGGCAGTACTGGAGGGGTCACCGTTACTAGTGGGGTATCACAGGGGGCAGTAGTGGAGGGGTCACCCATACTAGTGCGGCACCACAGAGGGCAGTATTGGAGGGGGCACCCATACTAGTGCGGCACCACAGAGGGCAGTATTGGAGGGGGCACCATTACTAGTGGGGCACCAGAGGGGGCAGTATTGGAGTGGTCACTGTTAGTAGTGGGTTATCACAGGGGGCAGCAGTGGAGGGGTAACCAGTACTAGAGGGGTAACACAGGGGGCAGTATTGGAGGGGGCACCATTACTAGTGGGATACCACAGGAGGCAATATTGGAGGGGTCACTGTTACTAGTGGGGTATCACAGGGGGCAGTAGTGGTGGGGTCACCAGTACTAGTGTGGCACCACAGGAGGCAGTATTGGAGGGGTCACCCGTACTAGTGGGATACTGCAGGGGGCAGTATTGGAGGGGTCACTGTTACTAGTGGGGTTTTAAAGAAGGCAGTATAGAAGAGGTCACCGTTATTAGTGGGGGCACGGTACTAGTGGGGTACCACAGGGGGTAGTATTGGAGGGGGCACTGTTACTAGTGGGGTACCATAGGGGGCAGTATTGGAGGTGGCACCAGTACAAGTGTGGTATCACAGGGGCAGTATTGGAAGGGGCACCCGTACTAGTGGGGTACCACTGGAGGCGATATTGAAGGGTTCACCATTACTAGTGAGGTACCACAGGGGCAGTATTCGAGCGGTCACTGTTACTAGTGGAGTACCACAGGAGGCAGTTTTGGAGGGGTCACCATTACTAGTGGGGTATCACAGGGGGCAGTAGTGGAGGGGGTCACCAATACTAGTGGGGTACCACAGGGGGCAGTATTGAGGGGTCACCATTACTAGTGGGGGGTATCACAGGGGGCAGTAGTGGAGGGGTCACCAGTACTAGTGGGGTACCACAGGGGCTAGTATTGCAGGGGGCACCCATGCTAGTGGGGCACCACAGGGGGGGAGTATTGGAGGGGTCACTGTTAGTAGTGGGGTATCACAGGGGCAGTAGTGGGGTACCACAGGGGGCAGTATTGGAGGGGTCACTCTTACTAGTGGTGTACCACAGGAAACAGTAATGGAAGGGTCACCGTTACTAGTGGGCTACCACAGGGGGGATTATTGTAGGGGTCACTGTTACGAGTGGGGTATCACAGGGGGCAGTAGTGTAGGGGGCACCCAAACTACTGGGGTACCACATGGGGCAGTATTGCAAGGTCACTGTTACTAGTGGGGTACCTCAGGGGGCAGTATTGGAGGGGTCATTGTTATTAGTGGGGTATCAATGGGACAGTAGTGGAGGGGTCACCAGTACTAGCAGGGTACCACAGGGGGCAGTATTGTAGGTGACATCTGTACTAGTGGGGTACCACAGGGGGCAGTATTGCAGGGGTCCCCAGTAATAGTGTGGCACCACAGAGGCAGTATTCGACAGGGCACCCGTACTAGTGGGGTACCACAGGGGGCAGTATTGCAGGAGTCACTGTTACTAGTAGGGTACCAAAGGAAATGGTATGGGAGGGGTCACCATTACTAGTGAAGTTTTAAAGAAGGCAGTATTGGAGGGGTCACCGTTACTCGTGAGTTACAACAGGGGCAGTTTTGAAGGGGTCACCGTTAATAGTGGGCACCCGTACTAGTGGGGTACCACAGGGTGTAGTATTGGAGGGGGCACTGTTACTAGTGGGGTACCACAGGGGGCAGTATTAGAGGGGGGCACCCGTACTAGTGGGGTACCAAAGGAAACGGTATGGGAGGGGGTCACCATACTAGTGTGGTTTTTAAAGAAGGCAGTATTGGAGGGTCACCGTTACTAATGGGTTACAACAAGGGGCAGTAA